>CM069134.1:55489397-56729616 GCA_035221665.1 Okamejei kenojei
ACGCTTCGTTAGGTTAAGTTTTGGACATTATGCATAGGTTTGCGCTGTGATACATGTTGATTGGGCCATATTTACACAGGGGGCAATCAGTTAAAGACCCAGGAATGTTAATTTCTTGTTGCACTGAGTAATCAGAATATAGGTTAATGCAAACGCAATGGGGTATGACACAAGATTATATATGGGTAATAAACACCCGATCAATGCAGCTTTAGTTCCACGTTCAAAATATTCATTGCATGCAAACATACAATTTCCCTAAAAGAGAAAGAACTTCTAGCTCCCCCCCCCCATTGGGTGATCAATGAGTTTCAAATTAATCATTAAGACCGCTTAAGTTCCTATAGTGATTATTCCAAATTGATTTGCCTATTTTGCGAATGATATATGATATTTGGTTATGTTAAACGTAATTTCTTCAGCCTACTTGGAATTCAGTTGATGCATGACAAACACCAAATAGTTCTGGCAGTTAATAAACTGCCATAAGTTTTTGTTATACATCAATCTATCTATTGTTCAATGTTTATTGCATAGCAGCCAAACCACAGATTTTCTTTTCCATAGATGAAAGAGTTTGTTATGCTTATGTGTCCATGAAAATGTATTGAATTACAATGTTTCGAGTTCATCTAAAGGAATCGATTGTTAATTAAGGAGTTGAACGCCATTAATTGGTTATCAAGTAGATACTTCACATCCCAGGACCAATAGAATGCCATATGCCGATGTATCATTTGTGAACACTCTTTCACACCAGAGGCTACAGCTATTTCCTTAAATTGGGCTGGGTTTATTAGGTATTACCGTCTGTACTGGTTTAGTGCAGCAGTTTCAGTCGCTACATAAGTGATGGAACAGATGATAACATCTTTAAATTAAGTAATATATCATATTAGTTTTAACTACTTGACAGACCGAAGGGTCAGGTTCTCAAAATAGTCACAGGCTTACCAAGGAACGTTGATAAGGTAACACACATATATACAACAAAAATCAATGTCATCAAGACCTTAGTTCTGAGATGGAGAGGGAGGGAGTGGGGGAGGGGGGAGAGGGAGAGTTCTGATTCCAGATCTCATACATCACAGCAAGGTATTTATGTTTTCCGCTGAGTCCCCCCCCCCCCCGCCCATTGTTTAAATGCTGCAGCAGGTCCCAACGAATGAAACTCCTAACATCTTAATGCCCACCTGCTGAACCAGGTTATTTGTTAACTCTAATTATGGGGATCTGTATATTTACATCTGGGTGAGAGATGGAAATAGTTGTTTTTTTTGTTCCAGTTAAACAGCTCAGCATGTTTTTACACTATGCTGATGACTGTATGCATTATGAATTGTCTTCCCTTCAGTTGTCAATGAAGCAGGTGTGTTGTGTACACTCGTTTCACATGGCTGGTAATCAACATAGCTTTGAAGTCTTCACGGAGTCACTCACGTGACTCCGAAGTAAAATATAAGATTAAATGAGAACTTACCATTTGAAGTTTATCTTTATTGTATGAGGGGGTTGCCGGGACTACGGGCCTTCCGCTCCTCACGTAGTTCCTAGTATATGTTATCTTACCATTATACTTCAGTCATTATTTATCTGTGATTTCACACCGCGCTTTGGAAATTGACGCATAACCTGTAACGGTCTTACGTAGTCCCTCAACTCGACGACTCATAAAATAAAGATCAAACTTCAAACTGGTAAGTTCTCATTTAATCTTACTAATTTAAATCATTCTGGCCTTCAGTCATGTTTCTCTTTTCAACATATAGTTTACTTCATGAGGATGAAGTAGCAGATAATTTGATAATTTGAAAAATTAAGCGGAAGGTTAAAAAGTTTCGGGCTCATTTATTCTTGAGAAACATCCTTATGTACTGTCCTAGCCTGAAGCTATTCTTGTGTAATGTCCCAACCAAGAATCAAGTTCTTTAGATGGAAAATACAAACAATACATGGTCCCATTGCTTCCGAAATCCTTACAAGATGTGCTATATTTGTAAAGAAAATTAATACTGAAAGAAATGAGAAGGAATATGATTTTAAAGCTGAAATGATTTGCAATATATTTCATTAAAAGCTGAGTTTTAACGTGATGTTGTACTGAGAAGTTGGTATTGATGAGTGAGATGAATCATCCAGTAATGCATTTAAAATGTGAATACCTCTCAGTGGGTTTTTAACCAAACCACAGTATTCCTACACTGCTTCTGATTTACCAGATCATTCAAGGCTGTTTTAGAAAACATTCTGATGAGAAACAAATCTCTGAACTCATGTTTGAGACCACTTCTCTTTAAGTGCAGATGGATACGAATCTATATTCTTACATTTTTTAGGATTTCATCAAGAAGAGAACTTTAGCTCCCAGAAAATATTCAATGAAAGAACATTTGAATGTTATTGACCAGATCTCTATTTTCACTAAATCCTGCTTTTAATCAAGTCAACTATTTAATTGTCATAAGTACTTGCAACAGATCAAGAACATTTTTACTATCTGCAGCATTACAAGCCCATTAATATAACAACACACAAATATATATACGATAATCAATAATTTAAAAAAGTCAATAATGAGTAATACCAGGTACTGTAACCAGATAATAATAATAATACCAAGCCTGAAGTCTGTGGTGAAACCAAAGCAAAGTACATTGTCTGTCCAAGTTGCTGAGCTATGAACCTGGAGTTCATGATTTTCAGGCTACTGTACCTTCTTCCTGATGGTAGTAGTGGGAAGAGAGCATAGCCAGGATGGTGCTGATCTTTGATATTAGCTGAACGTTGAGGTAGTGCCTCCTGCAGAAAGTTTTGATGGTGATATCATCCTCGTCTTTAGTTTCATTTTCCTGATAATACATGTTTCATTCATTAAGATCTATCTTATTTTGAGCTATTTTGTTTTCCTAAAAATCCATTTGACCCAATTAAAAAGGAACATTCAACAGTAGATAAAACCTCTATTTAATAAATAATGTATTAGATGGCAGATGGAATATAGCGTAGCAAAGTGTGGAGTTGTGCATTTTGGTAGTAGGAATAAAGGCATAGACTATTTCGAAATAGAAACATAGAAACATAGAAATTAGGTGCAGGAGTAGGCCATTCAGCCCTTTGAGCCTGCACCGCCATTCAATATGATCATGGCTGATCATCCAACTCAGTTTCCCGTACCTGCCTTTTCTCCATACCCTCTGATCCCCTTAGCCACAAGGGCCACATCCAACTCACAACTTATCCTTAAAGCTGTGACCCTTGTCCTGGACTTCCCAACATCGGGAACAATCTTCCTGCATCTAGCCTGTCCAACCCTTAAGAATTTTGTAAGTTTCTATAAGATTCCCCTATCAATCTCCTAAATTCCAGAGAGTATAAACCGAGTCTATCCAGTCTTTCTTCTTATAGACAGTCCTGACATCCCAGGAATCAGTCTGGTGAACCTTCTCTGCACTCCTCTATGGCATAATGTCCTTCCTCAGTTGGAGACCAAAACTGTACGCAATACTCCAGGTGATGGTTCACCAAGACCCTGTAAACTGAAGTAGAACCTCCCTGCTCCTTGTACCAAAATCCTTTTGCTATGAAAGCTTACTTACCATTCACTTTTTTCACTGCCTGCTGCACCTGATGCCTACTTTCAATGACTGGTTACCATGACATCCAGGTCTCGCTGCATCTCCCCTTTTCCTAATCGGCCACCATTTAAATAATAGTCTGCTTTCTGTTTTTGCCACCAAAGTGGATAACTCACATTTACTCCACATTATACTGCATCTGCCAAACATTTGCCCACTCCCAGCCTATCCAAGTACCTTGCAGTCTCTAGCATCCTCCTCACAGTAACACTGCCCCCCAGCTTAGTGTCATCCGCAAACTTGGAGATATTGCCTTCAATTCCCTCATCAGATCATAATATATTGTAAATAGCTGGGGTCCCAGCACTGAGCCCTGCGTACCCCACTAGTCACTGCCTGCCATTGTGAAAAGGACCCGTTTACTCTACTCTTTGCTTCCTTTTGCCAGCAGTTCTCTATCCACAAATACTGAACCCCTAATCCGTATGCTTTAAGTTTGTATACTAATCTCTTATGTGGGACCTTGTCGAAAGCCTTTGGAAGTCCAGATATACCACATCCACTGGTTCTACCTTATCCACGCTACTAGTTACATCCTCGAAAAATTCCACAAGATTCGTCAGATGATTTACCTTTCGTAATCCATGCATGACTTTGTCCAATGATTTCACCACTTTCCAAATGTGCTGCTATCCCATCTTTAATAACTGACTCTAGCAGTTTCCCCCACTACCGATGTTAGACTAACTGGTCTTAATTCCCCGTTTTCTCTCTCCCTCCCTTCTTAAAAAAGAGGGGTTACATTTGCTATTGCCAATCCTCAGGAACTAACTCCAGAATCTAAAGAGTTTTTGGAAAGATTATCACTAATGCATCCACTATTTCCTGAGCTACTTCCTTAAGTACTCTGGGATGCAGCCTATCTGGCCCTGGGGATTTATCGGCCTTTAAATCTATTCAATTTACCCAACACCACTTCCGAATGAATGACCTGGATTTCACTCAATTCCTCCTTTGACCCACGGTCCCCTGCTTTTCCGGCAGATTATTTATGTCTTCCTTAGTGAAGACGGAACCAAAGTAGTTATCAATTGTCCGCCATATCCTTGTTCCCCATGATCAACTCACCTGTTTATGACTGCAGGGACCTACATTTGTTTTAACTAACCACTTTCACTTCACATATCTATAAAAACTTTTGCAGTCAGTTTTTATGTTCCTGCCAGTTTTCTTTCATAATCTATTTTTCCTTTCCTAATTAAGCCTTTTGTCCTCCTCTGATCTCTGAATTTCTCCAGTCCTCTGGTATGCTGCTTTTTCTGGCTGCTTTGTACGCATCATCCTTTGCTTTGATACTATCCCTGATTTCTGTTATCCACGGATGCACTACCTTCCCGATTTATTCTTTTGCCAAACTGGGTATGAACAATTTTTGTAGTTCATCCATGCGTCTTTAAATGTCTTCCATTGTATATCACCGTCAAACCCTTTTAGAATTAATGCCAGTCATTCTTGGCCCAATTCACGTCTCATACCCTCAAAGTTACCTTCTTTAAGTCAGAACCTGTGTTTCTGAATAACAATGTCACTCTCCATCTAATGAAGAACTCAACCATATTATGTCACTCTTGCCCAAGGGGCCGTACAACAAGACGGCTAACTCCCCTTCCTCATTACTCAAAACCCAGTCTAAATAGCCGCTCTCTCGTTGGTTCCTTACATGTTGATTTAGATAAACTATCCCGCATACATTCCAAAATCTTTCCTCAGCACCCCTGCCAATTTGATCACCAATCTATATGTAGATTGAAGTCACCCATTATAACTGTTTGCCTTTGTGCACGCATTTCTAATTTCCTGTTGATACCATCCCCAACTTCACTGCTACTGTTAGGTGGCCTGTACACAACACCCACGCGTTTTCTGCCCCTTAGTGTTTTGTGCTCTACCCATACGATTCCCATCCTCCAAGCTAATGTCCTTCCTTTCCCTTGCGTTAATCTCCTCTCTAACCAGCAACGCTACCCCACCTCCTTTTCCTTTCTCTCTATCCCTCCTGAATATTAATATCCCGGATGTTCAGCTCCCAGCCTACGTCACCCTGGAGCCATGTCTCCGTGATCCCAACTATACTAATCATTAATATCTATCTGCACATTCAACTCGGCCACCTTATTACGAATACTCCTTGCATTGAGACACAAAGCCTTCAGGCTTGTCTTTACAACGCACTTACCCCTTATACAATTTTGCTGAAAGTGGGCCCTTTTTGTTTTTGCCCTGGTTTTGTCTGCCTGCCACTTTTTCTTTCACCTTGCTACCTATTGCTTCTACCCTCATTTTACACCCACCTGCCTCTCTGCTCTTGTACCATCCCCCTGCCAAATTAGTTTAAATCCTCCCGGACAGCTCTAGCAAACACTCCCCCAAGAACATTGGTTCCTTCCATTCCAGGTGCAAACCGTCCTGTTTGTACCGTCCCACCTCCCCAGAAACTGGTCCCAGTGCCCTAAAAATTTGATCCCTCCCTTGCACCACTTTTCAAGCCACGTATTTCATGCAATATCCTCCTATTTCTTCTCTGACTGGCCCGTGGTACTCGGTAGTAATCCGGGAGTACTACTTTGAGGTCCTACTTTTAAGTTTATCTCCTAGCTCCCTAAATTCACCTTGTAGGACCTCATCCCTTTTTTTACCTATATATGGGTGCCAACATGTACCACGACAACTGGCTGTTACCCTCCCTCCAGAATGTCTGCAGCTGTTCAGTGACATCCCTGACCCTTGCACCCAGGAGGCAACATACCATCTGGAGTCTCGTTTGCGGCCGCAGAAAAGCTATCTATTCCCCTGACAATTGAATCGCCTATTACTATGCCCTTCCCCTCTTTTTCCCCCCCTCATGTGCTGCAGAGCCACCCATGGTGCCATGAACTTGGTGCTTCTGCTGCATTCCCTGATGGAGCCATCACCCTCAACAGGATCCAAAATGGTTATACCTGTTTAGGAGGAGATGACCGCAGGGGACTCCTGCACTACCTGCCTACTGCTTTGCTGGCTTATTGGCCCACCCGTTCCCTTTTGTCCTCTTACCTTTTGCTGTGGTGTGACCAACTCACTGTACGTGCTATCCACGACTTTCTCTGCATCGTGGATGCTCAGTATTCCAGCCGCAGTTTCCAATCGTTCAATGCGGTCTGCCAGGAGCTGCAGCTGGACACACTTCCAGCAACTGTAGTCACCAGGGACACCGACCATATCCCTGATCTCCCACATGTTGCAGGCTGAACAAACCACGGGGCCAATCTCCACTGCCATACCTTACTCCCAAATTACTCTGTATTAAATATTAAAAACAACACAAAAACTTATCCTTTAAACTTTACTACTAAATACTGATCCCTATCTCCAGAATCCCTAACTCCCAGAATCCCAACTCCCAGAATCCTAACTCCCAGAATCCCTAACTCCCAGAATCCCTTAATTCCCAGAAGCAGAAATGTAAAATTGTAAACCCGGGGTTGCACCCCATCAGCTGCTTCCTCGGGTCCTCTTCCACCAATCAGAGGCTTCACCAGATTCCTTCTCTGGAAGTGAGATGGAACGTTGCCGATTTGGTTGTACTCACAGCTCCAGGTACTCCCCCCTCTCACCAACGGCTCCCTGGGCCTCTGTGAAAGCAAGCCCCGCGATGTGTTTTATACTCACAGCTCCAGGTACTCCCCCCTCTCACCAACGGCTCCCTGGGCCTCTCATGTGGAGATAATCTAGAAATCGAAGGTACAAAGGGACTTGGGAGTGCTGGTGCAGGATTCCTAAAAAGTTAATCTGCAAATCAAATCGGTAGTAAAGAAAGCAAACTCAATGCTAGCATTTATTTCAAGAGGGCTTGTATACAACAAGTGGGATGTAATGTTGAAGCTCAATAAGACGCTGGTAAGGCAGCATTTGGAATATTGTGAGAAATTTAGGGTACCATATCTGAGGAAAGATGTGCTGGCTGTGGAGAGGGTCCAGAAGAAGTTCACAAAAATGATCCCAGGAATGAGTCGGTTAACCTATGATGAGCATTTGTTGGCACTGGGCCTGTACATTCTGGAGTTTCGAAGGATGAGAGGTGACCTAATTGAAATAGTGATAGGCTTAGATGGAGTGGATGCGGAGAGGATGTTTCCACTAGTGGGAGAGTCAAGGACTAGAGGTTATAGCCTCAGAATTAAAGGACGGTCTTTTAGGAGAAATGTATTTAGTCAGAGGGTGGTGAATCTGTCGAATTCTTTGCCAAGAAGGCGGTAGAGGCCAAGTCACGGAATATTTTTAAGGCAGGGATAGATAGATTTTGATCAGAGGTTATGGGGAGAAGGGAGAGATAGATCAACCATGATTGAATGGCGGAGTAGTCTAGTTCTACTCCTATCGCATGACCTTAGATAGGAAAATAGCAGAAACATCAAAATGTGTGTCAGAATTATAACAGAATTTAAGAACTTTAACATTATATAAAATAATCATAACATTAGTACTCCTAGAAATCTTAAAGCTTCCTATAGTTAATGCTCTTGGATGGAGTAATTCATATGATGTTAAGCTAAAGTGTGAGATAAACTTAAACCTTTCATCTTCCCCATTCTCTGCCCCCTCCTGCTATTCTGTCAACTGAACTTGCTGTGATTGATATCTGTGTCAATTTCTAGCCTCGACTTGCTTCATTTCTATAATGGATCCCTTCCCGAGCTGATCTAATTTGAACCCCTCTTAGTAGCTAATGCAAACATGCCCACAAAGATATTGGTCCCCTCCAGTTCAGATGTAACTTCTTCTTCTGTCATATGTCTTTTAGACCTGCAGAAAACATCAACAGACAGCAATAAAATTATAAACTTTCTGGACAACTGTAATATCCCAACACTTAATCCTTTGGAACAAGAAGAATTAGGAGCACAGGTTTCAATCAAATAAATAGAAGAGTCAATAAACTCACTGAAGAATGGTAAAATACCGGGACTAGATGGTCAGTAATGAATTTTATAAAAGATTTCATGAGGTAATTTCACCACATTTACACAAGCTTTATACATATGCATTTAAAGAACAGACATTACGAGAAACACTAGCTGAATCTACTATCACACTTGTACCCAAAAAAGATAAAGATCTAGAAGACCCCGGTTCATACAGAGCAATTGCATTATTAAATACAGATCAGAAAATATTAGCGAAAACTCTGGCAAGAAGATTAAGTAAATACGTTAGTAAATTAATACATGCAGATCAAACTGGATTCATACCCAAGAGACATTCATTTAATAATTTGAGACGTCTTTTTAATATAATGTATTCACACAAAATTGTAGAAGATGACATCAATTATTTCATTAGATGCAGGTAGAGCATTCGACCAAGTAGAATGGGAATACCTCTTCACAGTATTGCAAAAATTTCAGATGGGAGACAATGTTATTTCATGGATAAAATTACTATATTATAGGCCGGCTGCTAGAGTATTGACCAACCACATACTTTCTCCGAAATGTCACTTATCTAGGGGCAATAGACAGGGTTGCGCATTATCACCCCTGCTATTTGCCCTTGCGATT
Source organism: Okamejei kenojei (assembly GCA_035221665.1). Taxonomy (NCBI): domain Eukaryota; kingdom Metazoa; phylum Chordata; class Chondrichthyes; order Rajiformes; family Rajidae; genus Okamejei; species Okamejei kenojei. Next base: position 55,498,570 of record CM069134.1, read on the forward strand.
GGGCCCTTAGCGGAAAGTATAAGAATACATCCGAATATTCACGGCTATAATACTAAACATTCAAATAATAAAATATCATTATATGCAGATGTATTATTATACATTACAAACTCTCATATCAAATATATTAAATCTAATAGAGGAATTCGGTTCTTTCTCAGGATATAGAATAAACTGGAATAAAAGTGAAATCATGGCGATAAAACCCCAAGAGTCGACACACCTTTTAAAATTTCCTTTTAGAATTGCTACAGAAAAATTTAAATATCTGGGTATCCAAGTAACCAGAAAATATAATTCTTTACAAATTTGGAGACAAGTAAAATTTACTCTTAAACTAAGAAATCTATCTCTTCTTTCACCAATCACCCGTCATTCAAACCATCTATGATAGATACAAAGTTTATTCATTGGGAAAGACTAGGAATTAAAAAGCTTAGAGATTTGTACATTTCGCCTCTTGCATAAAACTCCATAAATTTTGGAAAGGAATCTTTGAAATCTTCTCAAAATTATTAAAAATAAAACTGGACCCCCCCCACCCCCATACAGACTTGATTATTTTTGGAACAACAGGAGCCTGCTCTGAGCTATCAATATTTCAAAGACATTTCCTCAATTATGGCCTGATAATGGCAAAAAAACGTATACTTAAATTTTGGAAATTCCACCCCAACTCTTAAAAGGTGGATCACAAGCAAGTCTGAGACGCTACATCTTGAATATATGGGACTCGTCTTAGCAGGAAAATCAGAGCAATTTTTAAAGATATAGTCTCCTTTCATTGATTCATTACAAGCATAGTATGGTGCAACACAACTTCAGAATTAAACCGATTTATGGACAGGGTGATAGGTGTGATGAGAAACGAAGTAGGTATAATAACACGATTTCGTCTTTTCTTTCCTTATTATTTTTCGTTTTTGTCTTTTTATTTATTTTTAAAGTTTTTACTTATTCACTCTGCGACTACACTCTTTGGTAGTTTAGGGGTTTACACATTCACCTGCGTGGCAAAGGGGTGTCGTGACTTGAGGTGCACACGTCGTGGTGTCTCTGTGATGATCTGATGGAGGAGGTGGGATTCACTGGTCTTTCAAGAGAGGGCCAGCATGGCTCCTTCTCGTCTGATGTTGGCCGGGGCGATGCCAGCGAGGACGGGCAGTTGGTTTACTGGGGTGGCTCGTAGGCATCCGGAGACAGTCTGCAGGACGCTGTTGAGGGCAGCATCCAACATCTTGAACAGGTCACCTTGCTTGCAAAAGAGATCCCAATAGTCCAAAAACATATCTGCTGAATTTATTGCATCTTACACTGGATGTTATAACAGTACGAAGACTGTACCTCATAGAGTTAATAATTACTTTGAATCACAGCCTTCGGGACCCCATGCCACCTGCAACATTATTGAACTGTCTTACATTCTTCCATACATTCTTAGCCAAGCAGTTCTGTTCCAAACTATATTGGATCTCAGAACAAATTAAATAAGAGTCAAGTCAAAAGTCAAGAGTGTTTTGTTGTCATATGTCCTGGACGGGACAATGAAATTTTTACCTGCTGCAGCACAACAGAATATGTGAATATGTAAACATTGTATATAACGGGAAAAAAAGAAAGCGTTCAATAAATAACAAATATAGTGCAAATAACAAATAATAATAGTCTTTTGCAGTTCCGAACTCATAGCTTATTCGTTGTGTTGATTTGCGATAAGTTTAATCGCCTGACTGCTGTGGGGAAGAGGCTGTTCCTGAACCTAGATGTTAGTCTTCAGGCTCCTGCACCTTCTTCGTGATGGCAGTGGTGAGATATGTGTGTGGCCAGGATGGTGTGGGTCCCTGATGATTGATTGAATGCAAAATCTCCTTAACTATATCAATGTAAGTGGATTATTTTTCTTTCACCTGATCATCATTGATGTAACTTTTTTCTTATAATTTCAGAAATTCCTGAAGAAAATAATTCTAGCCCCCAAGAAATTACTCAAGGCACGTACCTATCAATAGTTATGCTCTACCCTACTCTATAATAGTACAAGCTAGTTTTAATTTTCTTATCACTCTGCCTTCAGTTATTTTTTGTTTATTTGTTCAAACCTATAGTTTACTTCATGAGATGATGTAGGCAGCTAATTTCGTATTTTTCAAAAAATGCTCTTTGAAACATTTAGCAGAGGGTTAACAACTTTTTGGATCTCATTTAATATTTTTGTGAGAAAGATCTATATGTACTGTTCCAGCCTGAAGCTATTCATGTGCAATGTCCCAACTGGAAACATTTTTTGGAAGAATATGAACAATACATTGGCCCATTGGTACAAAATTGCCTACATTTGTTGTAAAAAATACAGAAAGAAAATGAGAAGAAACGATTCAAGCTTGAAAATGATTTGTGATAAGTTTAAGAGCTGAGTTTTAACATAATCTAAGAAGTTGGTATTGAGGACTGAGTGGAATCATCATTTAAAATGTGAATATTTCTCAGTGGGTTTTTAACCAAACCACAATATTCCTACAAAGTTTCCAACAATTTTGGATCAAGTGTAGACTCTCGGTTTGGTTTCAAGAATTTCTATTGCAGAAACTAGTTTATTAGAGTTTGATCCATAATTTTAATTACTGACATTTCTTATTGGCACAATCTATGCCATGGAAGTGGTGACATAGACAAGGTGCTGGTGTAGGTGCATGGCATGCTTGCTTTTTTCAGATGGGGCATTGAATACAAGAGTAAGGGGATTATATTAAGATTTACAAGATGTTAGTGAGATCACACCCAAAATATCAGCTGCAATTCTGGTCACCTTAACGGTGAAAAGATGTGATTAAGCTGAATAGGTTGCAGACAAAAATGAAAAGCTAGGACTGGAGGGTTTTAGTAGTAAGGAGGGACTGGAAAGAAACAAATGGACATGGTTATTTTTGAAGATCAAAAAACTGAACTGAAATCAATGGATAATTATGTGGTATATAGTCAATGCTTAAAGACAGGTAGGAGAATTTATGCTTATAAATTTCAGGAACTGGGACATATTATGTTTGGAAGGTAGAAAGTTAGACAACATCTATCTATGGTTGTGACTCCTATATTTGATTGAATAAACATGGTATTGCAATTACATATATTTGGTGAATATATCTTTGGAGAAACATTTGCAACCTTGACTCCAAATAATGAAACTATGCACTCTTTTAAAATGCAGGAGATATGTGGGAGGTGATAGTCACCACTGGAAATTTCAAAAGCGCTGGGACCGAAGCTACTGTCATCATGCATATCTATGGGGACAAAGGAACGTCAGGCCCAATTGTCTTAGGCACTGGAATGCATCAGCTATTCAAACCACAAAATACGGATGTATTTCAGGTATTAAATAAATAAGAATGCATATTGTATGTAGTTACCAAAATATAAAAATAATTCATTATAATATGAAGCAGGATCAAAAATATAAAATGAAAACAATAATGTTAAGATATGCCGGTAAACAGAGAAAGTAAGAAAATACTGCAGATAAAATTGCTACAATGATAAAGAAAACTACAAACTGCTCAAAGCAGAAATTCATAAAATCTAAGATATGAGTGTTTGTTAAAATGTTAAATACATATGTCAGATCCCCCTTCCCCCTTCCCCCGGTTGTTTGCCCACTTATATTGTACTTTTAATTTCAATAATGTTTAGATATTTATTCAATGATGCATATTGAAACCATGGTTGTGTGGTCAACGATGGAGCCGCTTTTATATAAATGATCAACTTTTAAAGCAAAAGTCTTAAAGTTGTAAAACTAAGTCTGGTGTTGATCAGATTTGAGTGTATGTTGGAAATTCATGTCCAATTTGAAATTCTGTCTCAGAACTTGGATGCTTTTAGTCCTCTATAGGCGATTCATGAAATGATAAAATATCACTTTTGCTACCCTGCCATTATCTCTGAAGATCATGTCAAAATAACTAACACCGCAACACTTCTCTTGTTCTGATCAATAACACATTTTGGGGCTTTAATGCTCTTTTTAATGAGTAGCCTAATGCTTATTTTAGCAATTTGCCCAGGAAGCCCAAGTGATGTTTGCCAGTGGGATTCCCACAAGCAAATTAGAAGCACGATGTCCTACTTGATCTAGAATATCTTTGAAACCAGGTTTATGTCAAAAACAGACAGCATGCTTGTCACATTCTGTCTTAAAACTCTTAGTACTATTGTCACTATGAAATACAACTGGTCCGCTGTATGTTACACTTCCAGCTACACAATATTTCCCCATGAGCAGTTCTTGCTGACTTTATCCATTACATTACTCTAACATCTCATGTTTTATATCAGGTACAAGGCTTAGCTCACATTTCATTTCAGTTGGATCCTGTCTGCATTTCTGTATTACCTGTAGCGTGCATTGGTATCTTTTCCGTAAAGCTACCAACCTGCTCTATACTTAAATTATTTGTGTCTGCTGCAACATTCGTTTTGCTTTGACTGAGTGAGCTTGGATATATGCACATTTTTGTGGTGTGGAGGCTTTGTATTTAGTCATGAATATCAATGTGTCAAACGTATTTTGATGTTTGTATGCCTGCAATTTGCAAAACCTATTGGAGCATTGTAGTAGTGTGTACATTTGGATAAATAGTACATCCTTGCATGCTATTGTATGTGGATGTTAAATATTGGAGTTGATATTTTAATACAAGTTGATTAAATTATTAATACCATTTAAAAAAAACAGTTATTTGGACTGATTCTACAGAAGTAGTACTATATTTTGAAAGTTGATAACAGCTTGTCACAACTTGTTGCTGATAATGTAACCTAACATTTAGAGGATTGCAACTTGTATGTTCCAAGAAAATAGGTATTTACAGCTCTTTACTTTAGAAGGAAAATGTGCCCTGCTGTCTGCCATCTTACCATTTCTGTGCTCTATAAAATAATATCCTGAGAACAGAAAATATCTAGAAATATATAACAAGTAAGAAATTCACATAAGTATAGATGCAAGAGAGGAAGAAGGCCATACTTTGTAAGCTGTAGAGAGTTGGGCCAATTAACATATTGACATATGGTAAGATGACAATTTATGTGATAATCCCATTTCTTTCTCTACGTAAGTTATACTTATATTATCCAGTACAAGTGAACCATCTTTTTGGAGAGGAAATTTAAAAGCATGTTTCCAGGGCTGGAGCATGGATTTCATGGGACGCTCAGCGACAATTAACAGTTATGAATTCATAAGCCCCTTCACCCCACCATCTAAACCCCAACAAATATTTCAGTAAATCCTGGGCGTACATACGTCTGGGGTTGAATTCACTTTGAATAGATGACAATAGACATTAAGGCATTTATTGGAGGAACTATAATCTCATATCAAGCTTTCCAAAATAAAAAGAATAATACTGAACAATTGCAGTTAGAAGAAGAAATTAGACAATTAGATTTAGAAAATGCCTAAGAACCAACTATAGATAAACATAATAAGATAATAATACTAAAATATAAATTAAATAAAATGTTATCGGCCAGAATAATAAGATTATTTCAAATTACAAAACAAGAAAATTTTGAATTTGGTGATAAACCTCAAACTCCTAGCACGCCAACTGCAAAAAAGGGACACAGAAAATACAATTACTAAAATTAAATCAGACAAAGGGGAATTACTAACACTACCTAAAGATATTAATAAAAGATTTGCTCAATTTTATCAAAACTTATACACATCTAAAACCTCTGCAAATAATACTCAAATTACAAATTTCTTAGATAAGTGTAATCTTCCTAAATTAAATATGGTGGAACAAGAGGCATTAGGAGCTCAGATTGCACTACAGGAAATAGAAGAAACAATTAGTTCATTGAAGAATGGCAAAACGCCAGGACCAGATGGCTTTAGTAAAGAATTCTATAAAAGATTCAACGAGATAATTTCTCCATGGTTGCAAGATTTATATATATATATATATATATATACTTTTAAAGAAAATAAACTACCAGAAACACTGAGTCAACTATTATACTTATACCAAAACAGGATAAAGATCTAGAAGACCCAGGCTCATATAGAGCTATTGCACTCCTAAATACAGACCAAAAAATATTAACAAAGACCCTAGCGAGAAGATTGAGTAAATATGTTAGTAAACTAATAAATCTGGACCAAACGGGGTTCATACCAAAGAGATACTCATTAAACAATTTGAGACGGCTGTCTAATATAATGTACTCACATAATACTGAATAAGAACTAGCAATTATTTCATTGGATGCAGAAAAAGCTTTTAATCAAGTAGATTGGCAATATTTATTCAAAGTATTGGAAACATTTAACATGGTAGATAATTTTATTTCATGGGTAAAATTATTATATGATAAGCCGACGGCTAGAATACTGACTAATAATATATTATCCCCGAAATTCCAATTAGCAAGGGGCAATAGGCAGGTGTGTGCCTTATAGAAACATAGAAACATAGAAACATAGAAATTAGGTGCAGGAGTAGGCCATTCAGCCCTTCGAGCCTGCACCGCCATTCAATATGATCATGGCTGATCATCCAACTCAGTATCCCGTACCTGCCTTCTCTCCATACCCTCTGCTCCCCCTTATTCTTAAATATACCAAAACTGGCCTCAACTACCTCTGTGTGCAGAGGGAGACTCACCAACATCGGAAAAAAGCATCTAGCCTGTCCAACCCTTAAGGTCTTAAGTTTCTTAAGTGCCTTATCGGAATCCCCCTGAGAGTATAAACCGAGTCTATTTGCCTTCCTCACTAGTGATAGAGCGTTTAGCTGAAAAGTATAAGAAGCCATCCCTTTTGAATATTCATGGGTATATTACCAACACTCAAATAATAAAATTTCATTATATGCAGATGACCATATTAATATATTACAAAATTTGCAAATTAGCATACCAAATATACTAAATTTAATCGAGGAATTTGGTTCTTTTTCAGGATATATAGATAAATTGGAACAAAAGCGAAATTATGACGATAAAACCTCGAGTCGACACATCTGTTGAAATTCCCTTTTAGAATTACAACAGAAAAATTTAAGTGTTTTTGGGCTTTTCCAATTATTACTAGGAAACTATATTCAATCATTACTCAATGCAAACTATATGCCCTTATTAACTAAATTAATGGGTTGATTAAATTTTGGAAGACACTGCCGATGTCTTTAATAGGCAGAATAAACGCGATAAAATTTTCTTACCACAAATATTATACCTATTTCAATCACTTACTTACAATATACTTACCTAAAAAATTATTCAAAAAATTAGATTCTGATATTATAAACTTCAAATGGGATTATAAATCACACAGAATTAAAAAAAAAAAACACTTGTGTAAATATAAAGAATTAGGGGGACTGACACTTCCTAACTTATTGTATTATTATTGGGCAGTGAATATTAAAAATATAATCTACTGGTTGGACAGTTCTGCCCAACAGGTAGATTAGATAACAATGGAGAAAGAGGATTGTTCCCCTTATACTATAGATCCTTCTTTCCCCGATAAAACTGAACAATGTAATATACAAGAAGAATCCAATTATTCATAATATAATACGAATTTGGAAACAAATAAAATTAACTTTAAAATTAAGAAAATTATCGCTTCTTTCTCCAATAGCTAATAATCACTCATTCAAACCATCCATTATTGATAAAACGTTTATCCATTGGGAAAGGATAGGAATTAAAACGATGGGAGATATGTATAAAATAGGAAAAATTTTATCATTCCAACAACTACAACTAAAATATAATTTGAAAAGTACTCAATATTTCTAATACCTTCAAATTCAAGATTATTTGAAAAAGTATATACAAGGATATCAAACTTAACCCCAGATCTATTGGAGGAAGGAATGGATAGAAAAGCAGAATCAAGCAATTTAATATCTTACTTATATAATATAATTCTAAATATAAAAACACCAATGACAGAGGCAATTAGAGGAGACAGGGAACAACAGTTATTGATAAAAATTCCGAATGATAGATGGGATAAAAATTTATTATATGTAAACAAATGTTCAATGAATGTAAGACATAACCTAATTCAATTTAAAATTTTACATAGATTATATTATTCGAAAACAAGATTGAATAAAATATTTTCAAATGTTTCCCCCATCTGCGACAAATGTCTAACTCAAAATGCCACTATAGCACATTCCTTTGTCTCTTGTACAAAACTGTATACATTTTGGAATGAAATTTTTGGAATTTTTACAAAACTATTTAACACAAAATTGAACCCCAATACCGAATTGATTATCTTTGGATCAATGGAAGAGGGAAGTAAACTAACTATATACCAAGAAGCTTTTCTTAATTATGGTCTAATAACAGCGAAAAACTTATACTTAAATTTTGGAAAAACGCACCTACGCCAGCATTCAAAATGTGGATTTCAAACATGTCTGAAACGCTACATCTTGAAGAAATGATATTCCTCTTACTAGGCAAAGTAGACCAATTCTTAAAGATTTGGTCTCCGTTTATCAACTTTTTACAAGCATATGGTGCAACATAACATAACCTTAGAAATTAAATGGTTTAGAACTGGGTGACGGATGGGCAAAAATATGAGATGGGTAGATCTCTCCTAATCTCTTTTTTTAACTTTTTCCTTTTCTTTCAATCTTTTAACTTCTCATCTCTGTCCTTTATTTCTTTTGTTTTCTGTTTCTACTCGCTTGTCTATTCCGACACTCTTTATTTCTTTTTTCTCTCACTCTTTTATTATTGAACCAAAATTATGAAGTTGTACAAGAATGAAAATATGTATTTATGTACCAGACTACTGTACTTCTAACAAAAATAAACAAACAAAAAAATATAGGTGCAGGAATAGGCTATTTGACCCTTCGAGCCAGCACCGCCATTCAATGTGATCATGGCTGATCATCCCCAATCAGTACCCCGTTCCTGCCTTCGCCCCATATCCCCTGACTCTGCTATTTTTAAGAGCCCTATCTAGCTCTCTATTGAAAGCATCTAGAGAACCTGCCTCCACTGCCCTCTGAGGCATAGGTGAATGTCAGAAGGTCCACTTGGAGCTGCCAAGCCTCAGCCCATCAGTTCACTATCGGACTGTATTATAGCTTTAAATAAATGCAACAAATGCTAATGAGAGTTGAACCACATTATGGAATTTAACTAGTTTAACATTTAAATGTCAGCAACTGCAGAACTGAGATTTCTTGAGACCATTTCACCACATGTCGTCCCAAGGATGCTTAATAGCTGAGAAGCTGATAATTTGTAGGCAGCAATAACTTGCAGCTTATGCTCTCAATGAGTCAGATGTTGCAACCAGACACAACAGTTAAAACTGGTGAACAAAATGGTGGGACAGCTCATTTCCTTATTGTTTTACACCTTTTTACTGTTGTGACAGCCAAGCAAAAATGGTAATATTATGGCAGTCATTGCTTAATAACCGAGCAGGGTTCTTACTAGGGCCAAAAGGAAAAAATGTCTGGAAATTTTGAAACTGGTGAATACGCTTATTGGAAATCAGCAAGACTGTTTCAGTGCCAAGATTCACCATACAAAGGCATAGATTTACATGTGACCCAGGGAATATTGTTGGATTGCCACAAACCCCTGCTGAACAAACTGTAACTAGTCACCAGATCTCAATGGAAATACCAACTCACAAATCCAATATTCGGCCTGCTATCGAATATTTGGATGCCACCATGTCTCTTTCATCATCCTAATCACTCCCTCCTTTCCAGATTGTTCAAGGGAGTGTACATAGGTTAGGAATATGGGTAAGAATGCATCAGGTACACAAACTTGCCCAAGTGGGGTTAGCCAAAGTCCCGTGGTGGAATCAATGGGGCAACCCTCTTGTTTCCATTTTTGTTTTTCATGTTCAGAAGTGTCCCTCTGTAATTCTTTAACCTCCCTCATATCTGGCAAGATCGTTCTATTTACTTACACTGTGCTCCCTGGGGGCACCAGGATATGTGATCCACGGGTTGCAACCTTGGCGACCTGATCTGCGTGGGCATTTCTCTTGCAGACAGGATCGTCTCCTCCCGCATGGGCATTGCATTTTATAATAGCCAATTGCTTCAGTAGCATACGTACCTTAAAGGTTGCTTACAAAAATGGCATTCATAATCGGGTGGCTGTGAGAAATCCTCTGTGTTGCCAAAGTGCTCCAAAATCGTGGGCTACTCCGAAATCATACCTAGAGTCCATATAGATATTAGTGCATTGGTCCTTAGCTAATAGACATGCTCTAGTCAGTGGAAATCATTCTGCCTGCTGTGCTGACAGAGGGTTTTGGAAACGTCCTTCTTCTATGACCATCTGTGATTCATTTACAATGGAATAGCCTGAGGCTCGTTCACCTGTTTCAAGTACAACCATGGAAGAGCCATCCACAAACAATGTAGACTGGACGTCTTCTAATGGCACATCAGAAAGCCCCTCTCTGATATTGGTCAGAATGTTGTTGGCTTGTTCGCAATTATGCAGAGAATCTTTGCAGAGTTCTGGTGGCTGTGTTAAAAATGCTGATGGATTAATTGTAGAGCAGTGTTGAAAAGTCATGTAGGGATTTTTTTAAGAGAGTCACAGTGAATTGTAAACACAGTTACTGGTTGATGCATTGTAATCTTGGTGGCCGCAGAGACAGCAGCATGTTTGCCAGGCAAGATCTGGGTGCACGGTGGATATCCGTGAGCTACATCATCTAACCTGACAGAGAAATAAGCCACTGGTTGCTTAACATCGCCGTGGTGTTGTGTTAAAACCGCAGATGCACAGTCTTATGCCCCTGTCCACTCAGGAAACCTGAACGGAAACCTCTGGAGACTGTGCGCCCCACCCAAGGTTTCCATGCGTTTCACGGGGTTTTTTGTCAGTCTCCCTAATGGTCGAAAGTTGTTTCCGCTTCTTCTATGTTCCGGCGATTTATTTCAAAAAATTCAAAACTGACCGCGACTAAAAATAGGTTGCCGTTTTAAAAATCGGTAATTTTTTAGTCGAAGCCGGTTGCGATGCTAGTTGAAGGTGGTTGCCAGAGGTTGCAGGTAGTGGAAGGTAAGACCTCCCTGGTGGAATAAAACTGGGTGAACAAAAGGTCTTACCTTCCACTACCTGCAACCTCCGGCAACCACCTTCAACTGGTGCACTGCAGGGAGGTCGACATCCGGCTTAAGTGTAACCCTTAATAGAGTACAATTAGTCAGTCCTACCTCGTGCGGTGACGCCGACCATATCTGCTGCTTGTCCTCGTTGTTGGGTTGTGGTTGATTTCTTTGAATTGTTCCTTCGATAAACTGGTATTATTACCAGTATTCCAAAGTACCTTGGGTGAAAAGCTGAGTACCCAACACATTATTTCTAGCCTGGTTCTGCAATAGATATACAAGGTATCCCAATTCCTTTGTTAAATGTCCTGGTTTTACTGAGGTAGTGATGTGTGGGGCCACTAGGAAGGCATTCTGTTTCCATAGTCCCTCCTCTACCTGTACTATTATCTCTGTTCCTGGTTCACCTGATATATTTCCTATCAGTCGTACCGTTGTAGCTTTACTTTGCAGCGACCCAAAGAAATCGCTCATCTCAGCATTGCATCCAGTGGGATCGTAGAAGAGGGTAACATGTGGATTTGGGATGTCTCCTAGCGTGGGGGATGATGGAAGATCAATTGCCCACCACTGAGAAGCGGGGAAATGGGAATACAACATTTGCCTCGTCTGTAGGTGTACCCCACTGTCTTTCCTGCTTTCAATCCCATTAACAAGTTTCTTCCCGCTAGATTGCATTCAAGGTGCGGGGTAACAGAGAAGGTGAGGATGCATTGTTCCTGGCCATAAGTAACAGTGAGAGGTTGAGTAAGGGGGTAGCATCTTGTTTCCCGCCCAACACAGAGAGGCGAGTTACATTATCGGACAGGGGAACTACCAGATACTCCACAAGGTCCTGATCTAGGGGATCTGAGGACGTAGCCCCAGTATCAAACAAAAATGGCAGCCCCAAGCATCATTACTGTGGTTCTTCATCGAGGTTGGCAATCAGGGGGAAGAGGTGCTTCGCAGGGTGCTGGGGGGGTCATTGGTAAAAGGGATTGTTGGTAGTGTGCAGATACCCTGCACACTACCAACAATCCCTTTTACCAATGACCCATGTATTCCTCATGTATTCCTCATGTCTTCCCCTTCCTTCTCCTTCTCTGGAGGGACAGTCGCTTATCGGATGCCCAATTCCCCCGCATTGAAAACAGGCTCCTCCACTTCCTCGTCCCCCTGTGAATCCTTTTGGATTATCCCTTTCTCTGTTTCCCTGGTATTCATTTCTCCACTGGGTATCATTTCATATGCTCTGCCTCGTCCCCTTCCCCTATTACCTGGGCGCATAGCCATAATGTTGCGTGATTCACTCGCTGACTCTCCCAGATAATATTCCGTTTTTATACGGGTTGCTGAGGATCCAGAGTGCGAGCTTCCTGTACCTTCTGCCCAAAAGGTCATAACTGCCTGTCTCATCTGGGTGATATCGTCATCTGCCCAGTTAAGGTTGGTCTTTATCAGGGATTGTAATTTTACTGGCAGACAACTCATAATGGCCCTGTCTCATGGTGCGAGTTGACCCACGAGGTACCCCAAGTGAAAGACTCGTGGTTGTGTGGGAGACTTCAAGTTTATGATTAAGTGTTTAACCGAGTTCCCACGGGTATGTCATTGCTGCGATGTTCCAACTTCCTCTCCCGTGTTACCAAGTTCCTCTCCCGTTACTCTTGAGCCAACTGTGAATGAAGGTATGTTTAAATAAAGCAACAATGTTAAAGAAGACATCTCCTTCCTGTGGCTTTGAGTTACAGCGCGGCCGCATCTATTGATATGACCTACAAAGGGAAAATGCGCACCCTCCAGTAACCAATAACATGGTAAGTGCATTACTTGGTGCTTTATGTTTTTAAATGCTGTATTTTCCGGGGTGGGGGGAGAGCTCAGTTCACAGTGTTTGGGGAGTCTGGCGTTGTGAAGGAGGGGATTGGGGTCAGTAACCCACTTGCCACGCTCCGGTCTGAGTGCAGGTAGATGGGACTAAGTGACAGTAAGTGTTCGGCACGGAGTAAAAGGGCCGAGATAGCCTGTTTCCCTACTGTAATTGCTATATGGTTTTATTGTGGCCGGGGAATGAATTAGCTTGGGTGGGTGCCGCAGCGCTCCAGGCACGGACAGCAGAACTGCCCGCCACTTCCGAGGAAGGAAGCAGCTCGGGTGACTGACTTTGAGCGGCCGCCGGGACACGACAGAGTGTGCGCACACACACACACACACACACACACACACACACACACACACACACACACACACACACACACACACACACACACACACACACACACACACACACACACACACACACACACACACACACACACACACACACACACACACACACACACACACACGTGTATATACTCCGCGAAATATCATCCCCCTGCATTTCAAATCTAACTCTCTCGCCAATCCACAGCCTTCGACCGATTAACTAAAAATGTTGTTCTTTTTAAGACCAAAACAAAATAATTATCGCGAATTCCAAGTTCCCAAGTTTGGGGAGTGGGGTGGGGGGGGGGGGGGGGGGGAGGGAGTCGGCGAGTCGGTGAAAATACAGCTCCAGCTGGAATATAAGAAGAGATAAAACCAAAACACTGAAAGCAAATAGTAACTTAACAGCGGGAAGTAGGACATATGTGTGTGTGTGCGGTGTGCGCGCTACTGAGTACTTTCTATCCAGTGTCTCCGCTGCAAATTGCAATGCATACGCGTTTGATATATAGACAAACTTAATTTTATTTCCAGTTTTGCATTTTTAGTTTGTTCCACACATTTAATTAGTTTTAATCCCTCCAGAAAAAACCTGAAAGTGGAGATGGATCTCATACATAAAGCCCAAGAGATGGCTTCTTGATTCTAACGAGTGTTTGGGAAAAATAGACACAAAGCTGGAGTAACTCAGCGGGACAGGCAGCATCTCTGGAGAGAAGGGATGGGTGACGTTTCGGGTTGAGACCCTTCTTCGGACTGATGTTTGGGAAATGTGGATTTGGTTCGTTTTCCGGGGGGGGAGGGGGAAATACATTCGCCTTTTTCTCTGATTTCAGGAATGAATGCATGTTGACACACATAACACAGAGAAGGGGAGATCGCTGCGTTTGGGTCTGAGGCAAAGGGAGCCAAGAAGTTCTTGATTTTCCCTGGTGATAGTTTCACTTTTTTGCATTTTTCCTTCTCTCCTGCCGCCTGTCCCGCTGAGTTACTGCAGCTTTTCGTGTCAAAGTCATCTTGTTCAATCTTATTTCATTGCAACTTTCAGCTCTGGTTGATCCGCGCGTATTTCAGCATTTATATTTCTCAAGCCTCTTTACCTCACGGAACCACATGTAACTTAACCACATGTAATTACTCCAGCATTTTGTGTCTATCTTTGGTTCAGTCTTTACTCGAGCGAACGAACAGATTATAACAAAGTTCCCACGGTAGATTAACGAGTAACTAAGGTAAACGCACGGGCCACTACGTTATTGCAACGAGTTTATATGTTTCCATTTTTAACTTGAACAATTAATTTGACTCGTGGAAAAAAAATCAAACATATTTGATTTTTTTTCACGAGTTAACAAGTTTCCCGAGTACCTGCCGTTAGCGCCATGAGTCTAAGTTGCTCGCGTGAGTTCCGACGTTCCCACTACGTTAATTGTACGTGATTACCGCGAGTGAAAACCCGGGGTCACTCGTGAGTCAACTCGCGACGTGAGACAGGGGTTTAAGTATCGCATTATACTGCTGTGACAGCCATCCTGTATTAAAATTAACATCGCCAGCATGAGCTTGATAAGTAGCAGTGAATCTATCCAGATAATCATGGCTTGTTTCTTTGGAATGTGGCATACAATCAACTATCACTGAAACGAAATATGCACGTTTCTTGGGGTTTCCATACCGAATAAATTTCCATTGTTTGCTCCTGATCATTTTCAGCTCGTGGATTAACTACCGTTCAGAGTGGGTAAGTACCTTTTGATCCTGATATCAGATGCGGGTAAGCTTTTACACCCTCAGCTATGGAGGGCTGATATTCTCCCCCATCTTCACCCCCTGTTTCCCCTTCAACGATATCACCCAGATGAGACCAGGGTAAGGGGGGTGCGGTTGACAGTGTGGGAACTGATAATACCGGAATATTTGCATGTACGGATAGCGCATAGGAAGGAGGTCTGCTCCCTGTGAATTATTCCTCATCTTCACTAATATGCAGGGTCGTCATGCCAAACTATGGTAAATGCCTACTATGTTCTGTGTGCTGAAGCAAAACAAGAATTTCATTGTCCTATCAGGGACACATGACAATAAACTCACTTGAACTTGAACATAGGGTCTCCGGAGAACTTACTGGTACCAGGTTTGTTGTTAACTACTAATTGCTTGTCCTCCGATCTTTTCATATCAGCGCTTTCTTTCTTTGTCTTAGCCCATTTCTCCTGTTCCTCTATCCACTGGCATTCCACGTGAAGTAATTTCCATCCTATCATAGTTCTATCTTTATTCCTCAACTCAATTCCCTTTTTACAAGCATTATCCATCCAACCTCTATCTTGCGATTGCTCCTGCTTCTTTTCTGCCTCACTCTTCCATTCCATAATTCTTTCCCATGTCTATCCAATCACCAACTACTTATGATATGGGGAGAAGGCAGGAACGGGGTACTGATTATGGATGATCAGCTATGATCACATTGAATGGCGGTGCTGGCTTGAAGGGCAGAATGGCCTACGCCTGCACCTATTGTCTCTTGTTTATTGTCTATTGCATCTGTGGAAAGAATGAACTCTATCACATTTACTGGAATCATATTTTAATACTCCATTGGTAACTTGATCCAAATATTTGCTGGACTATGTAATGCTGCAAGGCCAGGACCATTGCAACGTTGTTCTACTCCACTTTACCTGGAGTAATAAAATCCCATTTAATCAATTGCAGGCTCATTTATGATTGAACATCTTACGAGAGATATTGTTTCCAAAAGGGATTGTTCCGCAGTTATTTGCACTGACTCCAAAAAAATACTCCGTATCCTGCAGAGTTAACAATTTAACAAGCAGAAAATCATGTAGGTTCTAAATCACTGTAATGAGCTTTACATATGCTTTCCTATCCGCCATCCAAATTAAGAGTAGATTGGTGGTGGGATTGCAACTCATCAATTTATTAATCACATCCTGGAACACCCTGGCATGTAATTTCCTAAAATATTTTAAATCTTCTCTTCCCCTTTCTCATAGGTTTTCACTTAACAGATTTTGTTGCATATTTACTGCAAGGCAAATTAGTCTGTTGAAATAAGTTATCTAAGGATTAAATTAGTTTATTCAACTCATTCAATTTTTTTAATGGACAAGTATGAGTGAGAACAGGAATCAGATCATTTATTTTTATTGTATACTATTCTGGTTCAGGACACTAGATGGTAGACTTGCAACAAATTGATGTAGCACCACTAAGTATATTCACACATTCAGAACAGATATTAAATGTTCCTTTCTCCTTAATCTTTCAGTGATAATTACAAAATCAACTAAAAACTGAAGTAGCATTGTAATGTAATTGTAAGATAAATATAGTTTGTAGCTGACAATATTTAAAATGGCAAACAGGGAGGATAACTAGAGATGGAGAACATTTCATTATCACTGACATACTATTACAAAATGGGATCTGACATTGAGACAGGTTGGCATAATGCCAAAATAACAAATCTGTATGGAAAAAGTCACTGGTAAATTTCAAAACGGTACGTTGCTTTCAGCACCATTTAGTTCAATTGCTATTTTATGAAAGATTGACAACTGAGGATATATCTTGACATTCATTGTATACATACTTAGATTTTAACAACAAATTTTAAAGTAATTGTATATATTTGTTTGATTAAACTAATATCAGCAGCAAATCATATTATCAACTGTTATCAACTAATTTGCCAGAGATTAACTCCATTAATCTGAGTTGCATAAACAATTGGCGTTCTTTTCATATTTCAATGACACCAGACCACCACATTCATTTGGGGATGATTTTCTTAATTTATACAAGGGCACTTGGCAAGGTTAATGGAAATGTTTTGAGGACAGTTGAATGTTCTAAAAAGTAAAGGTCAATACATTCCCTGGCCCAGATCAGATGTATACAAGGACACCGTGGGAAACTAGAGAAGAAATTTCAGTAGTCCAAACTAAGGTGTACGAATCATTGTTAGATACCGATGAGGTGCCGGAAGACTAGAGAGTGGTCTCTACTTAAAACGGAATGCAAAGAAAATCTTTGAGACTATAGACCAATAAGCCTAACATCTGACAAGAAAGATTTGAGGGATAAGATATACATGCATTTGGAAAGACAAAGGTTGATTATGCTCAGTCAGCATGGTTTTGTGCACTGGAGATTGTGTCTCATGAATCTGAATGAGTTTATTGAAAAGGTAACCAAAGGGTTGTAAGCAGACCCGTAGCCATATGCCTTAATGGACTTCAGCAAAGTCTTTGAATTGTTAGATTGCATGGAATCCAAAGAGAGCTGTCTAACTGGATACAGGATACGTGGTAGGAGGTAGAGGGTGATGGTTTAGAGCTTTTTTTTTGGATTAGAGGTGTGTTACTTGTGGTATGCCTTAGGAATCAGTGCTGGGTCTTGCTTTTTGCCATCTACGTCAGCAATTTGGATGATGTAATGGATTACACAATTGCACGGGCAGGACAATGGTGCAGCGGTAGAGTTGCTGCCTTACAATGCCAGTGACCAGAGTTTAATCCTGACTACGGGTGCTGTCTGTACAGAGTTTGCACATTCTCCCTGTGACTGTGGGCTTTCTTCAGGTGCTCCGGTTTCCTCCCACATTCCAAAGATGTTGAGGTTTGTAGGTTAATTGGCTTCTGTAAATTATCCCTAATGTGTAGGATAGAACTAGTGTATGGGTGATCATGGTAGGAGTGGACTAGGTGGGCCAAAGGGCCCGTTTCCACGTTGTATCTCTAAACTAAGTTAGTGAGACCACATTTGGAATATTGTCATCAGTTTGTTTACCTTATTGTAGGATAGATGCCATTAAGCTGGAAAGGGTGTCGACCTTACCAGGACTCGAGGGTCTGAACGATAGGGATAGATTGGGCAGGCAAGGACTCTATTCCTTGGAACACTGGAGGCTGAGCGATGATCTTATAGAGGCATGTAAAATCATGAGTGGAATCGATAGGAATGCACAAAGTCTTTTTCCAAGGGTAGAAGAATGAATAATTAGGGGCATAGATTTAAGTTAAGAGGAGAAATATTTAATAAGAGCTTTTTCACACAAAGGGTAGTAAATAAAAGGAACAATCACCAGTGGAAGTTGTTAATGCAGGCATAATAACAACATTTTAAAGACATTTGGACAGGCATAAGGTTTGGAGGGAGATTAGTTAAATATGGGCAAATGGGATTGGTTTGTGGCATCTTGGTCAGCTTGATTGAGTTGGAGTGAGGAGTTTATTTCTGTGCTGTGTTACTCTGATTCAATAACCTATTGTGGAATAGATATGATACACTCCTTTGCTTAATGTGTAGGCAAACGAGCCAAATGTACATTACTTAATAATTATTGTCAATGCAGCTAATGCTAAAGATGTGCTGAACAAACTCACATCTGAACAAGATGGTAAATGAACAACATTTACTTATGTTAAAATGCGCACCTTATCGCCAGCCTAGGTTTCTAAAGCACGTAACTTTCTGTTTTAAAAAATCATATTTTAAATGTTTATGTACTGAATTTTTATATCGGATTGTGGGTTAGCTGTCATACTTGTGTCTTTAACAAAAGGAAATGATGTTCTATTAGAAGTGGGGAATTAATTTTGCATTTTAATTATACCACAGTTGAATGAGTTATTCACAGAGATTCTCTCCTCTCTTTCTCTTTATCTTTGGCTTCCTCCTGTCCTCTTCCTCCTTCTCACCAACTCACTGAACAGCTGATGATGGATATAGTAGGCATCATTTTGTTGGATTATAATATCCGAGTCAACATGGTTATATGTAAAGTGGTGTCTACAGTCAATGGTACACTGGACTGCGGCAATCTCGCAAAGATGCATGCTCAGTCCACCCACGACAGTCTAGTCCGAGTGAATAAAATGTAGTCAGCTCTCTGGATTATGCCCAACAACAATCTCCTCTGTGCAATCGGGGAGTTTTGTTACAAACTTGAACAAACTGGAAATGGCCTGATGAATGAAAGTGGATGGACTCTATGACCTTGATAGTTATTAGCAAACTGGCTGTCGCCATGCTCTCGAACTTGACCTTGTATCTAAACCAGTGAAAAAGTTTAAATTAAAAGATTTTTTCTGAAGCCCGATCTTCCGAAGCATGTCCTAGATGTACGATTGCTCTGCAGCACTCTCAGCAGATGTGGTCAACCAATTATTTCTCTTCTACTCTTTGTTCTCTTCCTGAAATAAGGGTATCAGAAACCTTGAGATCTTCGCTTGTAATCAGGACATATGTGTTAAAATATCATTGTGGCAGCAGGGGAATTTTAAATAAATTAATTAAATAACATGGAGTAAAAATTAAGATCTGCAATGCTGCCCATGAAACCATCAGGTTGTAATAAAAAAAACTGCTAGTTTACAAATGGCCTTAAGGGAAATAAATTTGCAATCCATCCCCAGTTTGGCTTGGTCCTCGTCTAATTATCTGTCAAAAAACAGGTGCTCAATCTTTGCAGAAACAAAGGTATGCCTTCATGCTGAGGACTCCTTCCATTATATTTTGTGAAACCGCCACCATGCTAAATGCAATAAATTCTGTACCGGTTAAACAATTTTTAAAAAGCATAAGACGCTGGAAACCCTCAGCTGGTCAAGTAGCATCCCTGGAATGAAAAACTGAGGTCATTTTTTTTTCATTTTCAGAAAGCAATTTAAAATTGTGCATTCATGAGTCACAGTAGTACTGGAGAAAAATGCTTCAGAACAATTTGTGCCAGTAACCAAGCTGCTCCAGTACAGCATGATATTGGCATCCACCCGACAAAACTTGCTAAGGTATAACTTTTCTGCAAGCAGTTTATTGGCATCCATCAGCAAAATGTTGGAACGTGTGACTAT
The DNA here is from genome assembly GCA_035221665.1 of Okamejei kenojei. NCBI lineage: Eukaryota > Metazoa > Chordata > Chondrichthyes > Rajiformes > Rajidae > Okamejei > Okamejei kenojei. The sequence continues at coordinate 55,518,782 of CM069134.1, forward strand.
CGCAACGTTTAAGAAGCAATTAGACAGGTACATGGATAGAACAGGCTTAGGAGGATATGGGCCAAATGCAGGCAAGTGGGACTAGTGTAGACGGGACATGTTGATCGGTGTGGGCAAGTTGGGCCAAAGACTTCCACACTAAATGATTCTATGACTATCAACTGTTACAAATCAATGTTCACCTATCTACTCACCTAGCATGACATCGGTGATGGGGAAAATGCTGGAGTCAATTATTAAAGAATAACGGCACATTTGGCTAGCAATAAAAGGATTGGTCCAAGTCAGCGTTGATTTATGTAGGGGAAATCCTGTTTCATTAATCTTCTGGAAAATTTTGAGGAATTTGATGGTTAATTCATGGGATGGCAGGACTGACATATGAGGAAAGATTGGAAAGAGTGGGCTTGTATTCACTAGAATTTAGTAGGATGAGAGAAGATCTTATAAAAACGTATACAATTATAAAAGGACTAGACAAGCTAGATGCAGGAAAAATGTTTCCAATGATGGGGGAGTCCAGAACCGGGGTCCACAGTCTAAAATAAAGGGGTGTCCATTTAAAACTGAGATGACTGGAGGGGGGGGTGTTGGTACAATTAAAACCACCAGATTTTTTTTAAAGGCTGTTCCTGGGGTTACATAGAGTTCTGTTTCTGAGAACTGCCTTTCACCCAATTCCCCAACAAATTTCAAAATTTTGTACAAATGAGATTTGAAGCTCCATATCATTCAACTTGCTTTTATCTTTCATGTATTACTGAAATGCTTGCTTGTTTGGGTTACAATGTTAAAAACATCTGCTTTCTATTGCAACTCACAATAGAGTCATTGTCATAGAGTGATACAGTGTGGAAACAGGCCCTTTAGCTCAATTTGCCCACATCGGCCAACACGTCCCAGCTACTCTAGTCCCATCTGCCAGCATTTGGTCCATATTCCTCCAAACCTTCCCTATCCATGTAACTGTCTACTGTCTTCAATTTTGGGATGTCCTTCCCTCAACTACCTCCTCTGGCAGCTTATTCCATACATCCACCACCCTTTGTGTGAAAAAGTTACCCATCAGATTCCTATTAAGTCTTTTCCCCTTCACCTTAAACCTATGTCCTCTGGTCCTCGATTCTCCTACACGGGCAAGAGATTCTGTGCATCTACTCAATCTATTCCTCTCATAATCTTATACACCTCTATAAGATCATCCCTCATCCTTCTGCGCTCCAAAGAATAGAGGCCCAGCCTACTCAACCTCTCCCAATAGCTCAGACCCTCTAGTCCTGGCAACATCCTCGTAAATCTTCTCTGTACCCTTTATAGCTGGACAACATCTTTTCTATAACACGGTGCCCTGAACTGAACACAATATTCTAATTGCAGCCTCACCAATATCTTGTACAATTGCAACATTACCTCACAACTTCTATACTCAATACTCTGTCTGAAGAAGGCCAATGTGACAAAAGCCATTTTGATTACCCAACCCACCTCCAACTCCACCTTCAGGAAACTGCACTCCTAGATCCCTCTGCTCTTCAACACTATCCAGAGCCCTATCATTCACTGTGTAGGCGCTGCCCATGTTAGATTTCCCAAAGTTTCCCAACATTGTCTTGCTCTACAGACATTTCCTATCATTCTTTCATTTCATTGGATGTTACTCTGATGTCACTCATAATTAAACTAAAGGAATATTTACTGTATGCAGCCATTAATGAATTCCATGAAACATATTATTTTAATTATTAACTTGAACAAAGCTTTAAAAAGTGTGGGAAAATGTGTGTAAGTCATTCCCCAATGACTGCTGCACATTAAACAGGTGATGACTCATCTTTATTCCATTGCCTGCAAGCCAGTAATGTAATGGAATTCTCTCCACCAGCCTGGCAATACCACCCAGAAAGAAACGGCCTCTGACAAAACATCCACAAAACCCAAATCTTGACTTTTTACTCAAGAGGTAAATTGTGTGTACATTTACATAGAATCATACAATTGCTAAGGTAGAGAAGTTCTAGACAAGCTCCCTGTTGAGCAATCCTATCTGTCTTATTCACCTGTTTTTCCTCATAGTCCTGCAAAGACCATAATGCAGCAAAAGATTTTTGCCAAATCTTTGGTGGCAGCACTCCCAAACGTTTGACTATGTGAATGAGAAGGATTAGTATAACAGGCAGTAGAAATGCAACTTTGAAATGGACATCTGTTCCCTGATTCTCATGATGTTCGAATCCTGGAACTCCTTACTTCATAGCACAAAAGGACCGTAGCAATCCAAAGGCATCACATTCTCAAGAGAAATTTTGACTGGGCATTAAATGCCTACCTTTCCAGTAACATCTGCACCCTGCATATTTCTGAAGAATCTATTACTCTATTCACATGGAATTTTTTGCTTGGGTTATTAGTTTAGAAAATGCTTTTGGAAGGAGCAATTTTATTTCATGGGATATTAACTGTAGAAATAGAATTGGAACAAACTATACTGTTGAGAAAGATTCACCATAAACAAACCAAGTGTTGAGTACTTGCAGAAGTGATATATGGGGTGGTTGCAATAACATTCGGCTAGTAAAAGAAAGAAGAGAGAGAATTGGCAGTGATAAACAACAGCTCTACAATTAACAAAAGAGAAAAGGTCAGATTAATGGAAATTATGTTCCAGGCATTACACGTACCAAGAACATAAGAAGACAAAAGATGTTGTAAATAAACCACAGGTGACAAATAAGAACCATGTAAGTAAAACATTGGAAAATAAACACATTTAACATTGTAACCCAAACAAGCAAGCATTTCACTAATACATGAAAGATAAAAGCAAGTTGAATGATATGGAGCTTCAAATCTCATTTGTACAAAATTTTGAAAACATTTCTGAATCAAAGCAAAATTTTGCAAATGCTGGAAATCAAATTAAAAAAAAACAAAAAATGCTGAAAATACTCAGAGTCCCTGCTTTTTCTGCACAACCTGCCCCTCCATCTATTTTCGTATCATCCGCAAACTTGGCCACAAAGCCATCAATCTCCACATCCAAATCATGAATATACATTTTGAAGAGTAGCAGCCCCAGCACCGGCCCCTGCAGAACTCCGCTAGTCACTGGCAGCCAACCAGAAAAGAGCCCCCTTTATTGCCATTCTGCCTTCTGCCATCCAGCAACCTGCTGTCCATGCTAATACCTGCCCTTTGATACCATGGGCTCTCATATTCCTTAGCAGCCTCCCATGTGGCACCTTATCCAAGCCTTTCTGAAAATCTAGGTATACAACATCTACTGACTCCTCTTTGTCTGTCCTGCTATTTACTTCTTCAAATAATCCAAGCAAATTTGTCAGGTAAGACCTTCCCCTCACATTCTGACTGGCCTGTTTTATTAAGTACTCCATAACCTCATCCTTTATAATGGACACTAAAATCTTACCAACCACCGAGGTCAGACTAACCGGTCTATAGTTTCCTATATTCTGTTTTGCTCCCTTCTTGTGCAGCGGGGTAATATTGGCAATTTTACAATCATTTGGAACCACTTCTGACTCTAGTGTTTCCTGAGATATCACTATCAATGCCTCCACAATTTCTAAAGCCACCTCTTTCAGAATCCTAGGGTGCAGTTCATGTGGTCTAGGTGACTTATCCACCTTCAGCCCTTTCAGCTTTCCAAGCACCTTCTCCCTAGTAATAGCCACTCCACTGACTTCCACCCCCTGACTCTCTTGAATTTCAGGCATGTTGCTGGAGTCTTCCACTGTGAAGACTGATGCAAAAAAGTTATTCAACTCCTCTGCCATTTCTTCATTCCCCATTATCACTTTTCTTGCATTATTTTCCAGTGGTCCAACTCTTGCCTCTCTCTTACTATTTATATAACAGAAGAAATTCTTGCTATCCTCTTTAATATTATTAGCTAGCTTAACATTCTTATTTCATCTTTTCTCATATTGCCTTTTGGTTACCTTTTGTTGTTCTTTAAAAGCTTCCCAATTCTCTGGCTTCCCACTAATCTTTGTAATATTACACACCTTCTCTTTTAGTTTTAACTGTTCTTGACCTCCCTTGTCAGCCACAGTCACCTCTTTCTCCCCCTAGAATCTTTCTTCCTCTTTGGAATGAAAAGATCCTGCATCTTCTGGATTATTTCCCGAAATTCCTGTCATTGCTGTTTTACCGTCATCCCTGCTAGGATCCTTTACCAGTCAACTTTGGCCAGTTGCCTCTGTAGTCCCCCTTGCTCAGCTGCAATACTGACACATCCAATTTCACCTTCTCCCTCTCAAATTGCAGATTAAAACTTATCAAGTTGTGGTCGCTACCTCCGATTGGATCCTTTACCTTGAGTTCCCTTATCAAATGGGGTTCATTACACAGAACGCTGGAGAGAGAAACAGTTGATTTTTCAGGTCTATGACCATTAAATGCAAAGGTACAAAATAAATAGATTTTAAGATGCCAAAAAAGAAGGGCGAGGAAGAGAGTACAAAATGCTGACTGATTAGCACACTGACGGATTTCTGTTGACAGGTTGGTACGCAAGTAAAAAGCTTTTCATTGTACCGAAGTATACATGACAATAAACTAAACTGAAACTGGAATAAGGTGAAAGAGGGCAGTAATGGGACAAATATAAATAAATAAGGTTCACTGAAAGAGGTATACAAAAGCAGAATAATTATCTGAGACGCCAACAGCAAAATAATCTGGAAGCTCATTATTTTCATTGTCTGATGTTAGAGAATAATGTTGAATCTGGAAGACTATGTCAGTTGATAAGAGAATAGGGAAACATTTATCACTTTTGATATCTCAGAAGGATCTTGTATCTCAGTGCAGGCAGATATCAAAAAGGAAATTCACTTTTGCCGGAAAGGGAACAGAGTCTTTGGCCAACTGAGGAAAGAGTATTTGAAGGTCAAGACCTGTAACTGGAATGAAGGCTGATAAATCCCCAGGGCCTGATGGTCTGCATCCTAGGGTACTTAAGGAAGTGGCTCTAGAAATCGTGGATGCATTGGTGATAATTTTCCAATATTTTATAGACTCAGGATCAGTTCCTGTGGATTGGAGGGTAGCTAATGTTACCCTACTTTTTAAGAAAGGCGGGAGAGAGAAAACTGGGAATTATAGACCAGTTAGGTGTGCTCATTCTCAACGTGGGAAAAACAACGGAGATGGTGGTTGACTTCAGGAGGGCGGGAAAACAACGCCATACACCTCTGCACATCGATGGAGCTGATGTGGAAAGGGTCAGCGGTGTGAAGTTCCTAGGACTCCACCTGTCAGATGACCTGATGTCCACGACCAACACCACAGCACTGGTCAAGAGAGCCCAGCAGCGACAACACCCTCTCCGAAGACTACAGAAAGCAGGTCTCCCCACTGCACACCTACAAACTTTTTATAGGGGGACAATCAAGAGCACATTAACCTATGGCATCACTTCCTGGTTCGGGAGCTGCAAGGCGTACGAACGGCACCAACTGGACAGGATTGTGAAGACCGCCAGCAGGATCATTGGTGCTCCACTCCATTTCCTGCTGGACATATACAGGAAGAGATGTATCAGCAGAGCTATCTCCATCATCAAAGACCCCTACCACCCATCGCATCACATATTCTCCATCCTGCCATCTGGGAAGAGGTACAGGAGCATCAGGTGCAAAACCAGCAGGATGCTCCTCAGCTTCTTCCCGCAGGTTATAAGACTGATAAACAGACTTTGCCCCCTGCCAAAGTATCGCGCACCAACCACCAACCTGGACACACTGAAGCAGAGCCATTGTCGTGCCGCTGCCGATTGGAACTCATGATATATGTTTTTTTTTTTAAATTTCTATTTATTTTTTACCACACACTGAATGGACACTGGTTGAGCTACGTTTTTTCGTTTCCTCTGGGTATGTAAGTACTCAGGAAAAATGATAATAAAGATATACAACAATACAATACAATACAGTTAGCCAGACATCGGTGACAATTATAAAAGATGAGATAGCCGCACATTTGGATAGCAGTAACAGGGTCAATCCGAGTCAGCATGGATTTACGAAGGGGAAATCATGCTTGACTAATCTTCTGGAATTTTTTGAAAATGTAACTAGGAAATGGACAAGGGAGAGCCAGTGGCTGTGGTGTACCTGGACTTACAGAAAGCATTTGATAAGGTCCCATATAGGAGATTAGTGGGCAAAATTAGGGCACATGGTATTGGGGGTAGAGTGCTGACATGGATTGAGAAGTGGTTGGCAGACAGGAAACACAGAGTAGGGATTAACGGGTCCCTTTCAGAATGGCAGGCAGTGACTAGTGGGGTACCGCAAGGCTCAGTACTGGGACGGCAGCTATTTACAATATACATCAATGATTTGTAATGAAAGGATTCAAAGTAACATTACCAAATTTGCAGATGACACAAAGCTGGGTGGCAGTGTGAACTGTGAGGAGGATGCTATGAGAATGCAGGGTGTCTTGGACAGGTTGGGGGAGTGGGCAGATGCATGGCAGATGAAGTTTAATGCAGATAATTGTGAGGTTATCCACTTTGGTAGGAAAAACAGGAAGGCAGATTACTATCTAAATGGTGTCAAGTTGGGAAAAGGGGAAGTACAACGGGATCTGAGGGTCCTTAGGACATCAGTCTATGAAAGTAAGCATGCAGGTACAGCAGGCAGTGATGAAAGCGAATGGCATGTTGGCCTTTATGACAAGAGGAATCGAATATAGGAGCAAAGAGGTCCTTCTGCAGTTGTACAGAGCCCTAGTGAGACCACACCTGGAGTATTGTGTGCAGTTTTGCACCCTAATTTGAGGAAGGACATTCTTGCTATTGAGGGAGTGCAGCGTAGGTTTACAAGGTTAATTCCCGGGATGGCGGGACTGTCATATGCTGAAAGAATGGAGCAGCTGGGCTTGTATATTAGAAGGATGAGAGAGGATCTCATTGAAACATATAAGATTATTAAGGACTTGGACACGCTAGAGGCAGAAAAAATGTTCCCGATGTTGAGGGAGTCCAGAACCAGGGGCCACAGAATAAGAAGTAGGCCATTTGGAACGGAGACGAGGAAACACTTTTTCTCACAGAGAGTGGTGAGTCTGTGGAATTCTCTGCCTCAGAGGGCGGTGGAGGCAGGTTCTCTGGATGCTTTCAAGAGAGAGCTAGATAGATAGTTAGATTAATCTTAGAACTAGCGGAGTCAGGGGATATGGGGAGAAGGCTGGAATGTGGTACTGATTGGGGATGATCTGCCATTATCACATTGAATGGCGGTACTGGCTCAAAGGGCCAAATGGCCTACTCCTGCACCTATTGTCTATTGTCTAACTCAACACCAAGCTCATAGTCTACCAAGCAACGGCGCCCCCACACCTGCACTCTTCTGATACACAGAGTACTTGCATCTGGCATCTCAAAACACAGATGAAGCACTACCAATGTGATCTCTGTATAAGTACATTATTGTCATCCTACTCTCCTGGGCCACAATCCCAGCATCAACACAGTAATTGTACTTTGCTGGCTACGGTAGATGGATTGTGCCATTCACATGCCTGACAATTGACCCCTAAAGCAGTTGGATTACTTTGGAGTTCCACCAAGGCAAAGAAATTCCAGGGAGTCAGAAAAAGAACACTTTAAGGTTGTTCTTAATGCCTCCTACATGAAATATAACATGCTCACCTACTTGTGGGAAGTTGCTGGGAACATGACTTCTCAAAATGGGGAAGGGGTATCTGGGAAATTACGGAGAAGAACATGCTTCTTTATCAGGATGAGCACATGGAAGAGTAGTGGAATTTGCAAAAGTAATGTACCACCAGCCACTCTAATAATCTGCCAGAGCAAGCATCTTCTCACAGTGTATGTGGATCGTGAACATCAGCCGCCTCAGAATCCATAAGTGGAAGGGAAGTAAGTTATCCATGATTCCAAAGGATCATCTAAGAAGATGAATACCATGCCTTCTCAGTAAATGGGGTGTTCCTTGTCTATTTGAGGTTCATTGGAAGAGTGTAGGTGCTGCAGACAAAGTAATCAGAATAGGTTCAGGACATAATATTAAAATAACAAATGTCTGGAAGCGCATGCCTATCCTATCAAATTTTAGATGAATGTCCAGATGTTCACCCCCAATTGGTAGCACCATATAGCAGCAACTGCGGGGATGAATTTTGAGCCAAATATTTCTCCAATTTATCTTCCTCCAGGCCCCTTTCTTGATAAGATAGCCATGACTAAGACATGTCATTAAGATAGTTTGGACGTGAAATAAATATACTATATTAGATAGGGAAAATAGCAGCAAGAGTGGAGATGCCTTGTTAATTAAATGCAATATTAATGAAAGGAGGTAGGTGAGAAGCAATATTGATAATTACAAGTGTTATTATAATCAAAAATAAAGAAGTGGTCTTTAGGTTAAATAATTACTTCACATCAGCAATCAAAGTAGCGATAGAACATTCAAAGCCTAACATATCTAGAAGAGACCAGTGCTTTTGTTGATGAGATGTGGTGTCCTGCATTTACCCCCCATTTACAGAGGGGAATGTCGTGGAAAAGTGTACTTTAAATTAGAACTGATTGTTTGAATTGAAAGGAACAGCTGCATAAATACAAGTTTTAGTTCATTTGAATTATTTTAATTGTTTATGTAAACTTGTTTAATTACTTTAAGCATTTAAATTTTTGTATAAGTGTTTGGGGTTTTATAACATTTGAAGCAAATCAAATACATTTAATAGTTTGAAATTTGTTTGCAGTTCTGAATGTTTTAATTGTTTGTGAACTCCAATTAAGGGTCTTGTTGAATTTGTCTCAGCACTTTTGTGGACGGGATCCTGTTATGATTATTTATACACACTGGAGGATTTGGAAAATCTTGACCTGTGTATATAGAAGTAATGAGAAGGACAGCAGTGTATATGGGTAGCTCACCACTTTGTCAATGATGAGCCATAGATGGTGCAAAAGAGCAAACAAAAATACCCAAGACTAGATGGTTTCCATCCCAGTTTTATAGGAAGCTGACGTGAGCATTGTAGAAAGCCTGACTTTAAATTTTCTTTTTTTAAATTCAGGAACCACTCTTACAGATTGGATAATTATGTCTGCTAGCTAATGAAAATGAAAGAGGGAAACAGGGGAATTACACATCAATTGGCCTGATTTCTATTGTTGGCAAATTACTGGAGTCTGTAAGGATTGAATAATTGAATATTTTGAGAATTTTAATGGAAGGTCTGGATGTATTTGGAGAGAATGTCATTTCTGTTGAATGTGATTCAATATTTCAAAGAGATAACTAAAGGGGGGAATACATATGAATTTTAATTCTAATTTCTAACTTTAGTAAAAAGTTTCTCACAAGAGACTCTAACCTAGAATTCAATCTAATGGAATTGAAAATAGTTTGTGGGTAGTGATTGGAGGTAAGAATAGACACAAAGTGCTGAAATAACTCAATGGATCAGGTAGCATCTCGGGAGAACATGGGCAGTAACATTCTGTGCCAGAACCCATCTTCACACTGATTGTGGTGGTGGGGAAGAAAGCTGTAGGAGAGGAGGAGGGACAGGACAAATTTAGCACGTGATAGATGGATACAGGTGAGGGGATTTTTTTGATTGGTGGATGGCTGGACAAAGTCCAATGATGAAAGGACAGATGGTGTAAGATGAGGAAAGAAGAGTTGTGAATGGTGAAGCAAGAGGAAGGAATGCAGATTGAAGGGAGGGGAATGGGGGTCGGAAAATGGGTGCAAGTCCAGGTGGGGCACAGAGAAAAGAGGGGGTGAGAATGAGAAGGGGATAGGGATGGAGGGTTGGGTTAGTTAGATAAAGTTGGAGAATTCAATGTTCCTATTATTGGTTATAAAGTGGAATATGAGATGCTGTTCCTACAGTTTGCAGGTGGCCTCACTCTGGCAATGGAGGTGGCCCAGGACAGAAGAGTCATATGGGATTGAGAAGGGGAGTTAAAACAATTAGCAACTAGGAGATACAGTAGGCGTTGGTGGACTGAGCACAAATGTTTTTGCAAAATGGTTGCCACATTTTATGCTTGGTCTCGTTGACATAAAGGAGATCACATTGGGAACACCGGATGCCGTAGCTGAAATTAGAGTATGTGAATCTCTGCCTTACCTGGAAGGACTACTGGAACCCCTTGATGGAGGTGAAGGTGGCGGTATAGGGACAGGTGTTGCATCTCCTGTAGTTGAGGGAAAAGTACCCAGGAAGGGAATGGTTTGAATGGAAGGGGTGAGTGAACCAGGGAGTTGCCGAGAAAGCAGTTCTGCAGAAGGTGGAAAGGGGTTTGGATGGGAAGATGCTTGCGGAGGAAAAGGTGTTGGAAGGGGTTTGGTGGGATCTTGTTCACCATGTTGATGAAATTGTCAGAGAATGTTGCGTTGGATGCAGAGGCTGGTTGGGTGAATGGTGTGGATCAGGGGAACTCGAACTTTGTTCTGTCTAAGGAGAAAAAGAAGCAAGAGCAGAACTACAGGACAGAGGAGATGTGGATGAGGGATTTATCTATGACAGCGGGGAAAACACATTTACTGAATAAAGACAACATCTCAGATGTTCGAGAATGGAAAGCCTCATCTTGGGAGCAGATGCATCAGAGGCGAGAAATTGTGAGTAGGAGACAGCGTCTTTGCTTGGGGAAAGTTGGGTGGAGGTGCAACCAAGACAACCACGGAGTCAGTGGGTTTGTAGTAGATATCAGTTGATAGTCTGTCCCCTGTGATGGAGACAAAGAGATCAAGAAAGGGGTGAGGTGTCAGAGACAGTCCAAGTGTGTTTGAAGTTTGTGATTAAGTTAATGAAATCAATAAATTCTGCACAGATGGAAGAGGTCTTCATAGTCAGGATGTGACTGTGTCATCCCTCAATAATGTGTTGGCATCATAACTATTTAGTATAGACGCAAACAAAAGATAATGGGATAAAATGCAATAAATGCAGGTTTGCCAAAATGCAAGGAATGCAGCATTATAAGCAATGTAGACATTGCTTATAGCATTGAATTCCAAAGGCAATAGGAATATGAGGCAATGCAGGAATGTGGATTTAGGTGCATGATATCAATGTACGGTGAAGCTTCACCTCCTCCACTCCTTTCAGGGACCCAAGCAGTCCTTCCATGTCCGACAGAGGTTCACCTGCACCTCCTCCAACCTCATCTACTGCATCCGCTGCTCTAGATGCCAGATGATCTATATCGGTGAGACCAAGCGGAGGCTTGGCGACAATTTCGACGAACACATCCGCTCGGTCCGCATTAACCAACCCGACCTCCCGGTGGCTCAGCACTTCAACTCCCCCTCCCATTCCGTATCCGACCTCTCTGTCCTGGGCCTCTTCCACGGCCAGAGTGAGCAACACCGCAAGTTGGAGGAACAGCACCTCATATTCCGCTTGGGGAGTCTGCATCCTCTGGACTTGAGCATTGAATTTTCTCAATTCTGTTAACCCTTGCTGTCTCCTCCCCTTCCCACCTCTCCCTCAGCCCTCAGGCCCTGGCATTCCCTTTCTCTATCTCTTCCCCACCCTAGTCACACTAGCTTCTCATTTTCACACTACAAACAGCTTACAATTACTTGTTTCCTTTATCATCGATACTTTTTTGCATATCTTTCATTCATTGTTCTTTATCTCTCCACATCACCATCTATATCTCTCGTTTCCCTGATCCCTGACCAGTCTGAAGAAGGGTCTCGACCCGAAACGTCGCCTATCTCCTTCGCTCCTTAGATGCTGCTGCACCCGCTGAGTTTCTCCAGCCTTTTGTGTACCTACGGTGAATAAAGCTTAGTAAATAATTGGCCTTCTCATTCTATGTTCTTATGTACTTTTCTTCCTGTGTGTTTCACATTTCCATTCTATTCTGATAAATGATTTATGCCTTACCATCTGTTTCATTTATTCACTGCCTACTCACAAACTCTGAAAGTAAAGTTAAACACCTTATCAGTACAACACAAAGGATTACATCACTTAGTGATCTAATGAAGAAGGAAGATACCAGTGCCAGATTTTCAATGAAGTTACCAGGAATGAGTTAGTTTCATAACCGCATGTGTTGTTAGTGCGAGATTCCTTTTTTTAAAGCAACTGACAAAAGTGCATTTATATTTAAAAAAATAAAATGCAAACAGGCTTCCTGATTGATTCAAAGATCTGAAACACCACATTGGAGGAATCCACCCTTGGTTGTCAAACATATAATATCGTGGCTTCTGTAGTTCTGTTCTGTGACTTTATTGAAGTTGAATCGCTGAAGTACACCATATAGCTACTTCTGCATGTGCAAATGAAGGTGAATTTCTACTCTTGATTTCTTTAAATAGGAGATTAATTCATACACTGTACTTGCAAATAGGTTTGCAGACTGATCTGAGTAAACAAATCAGATTGTGCTACAGTGGCTTGCAAAAGTATTCATACCTCTTGAACTTTTCCACATTTTGTCACGTTACAACCACAAATGTAAATGTATTTTATTGGGATTTTATGTGATAGACCAACTCAAAGTTGGGCATAATTGTGAAGTGGAAGGAAAATGATACATGGTTTCCAAATTTTATTACAAATCAAAAACTGAAAAGTGTGGCGTGTAAAAGTATTCAGCCCCCACGAGTCAATACTTTGTAAAACCTCCTTTCGCTACAATTACAGCTGCAAGTCTTTTGGGGTATGTCTCTACCAGCTTTGCACATCTAGAGACTGAAATTTTTGCCCATTCTTCTTTGCAAAATAGCTCAAGCTCAGTCAGATTGGATGGAGAGCATCTGTGAACAGCAATTTTCAAGTCTTGCCAGAGATTCTCAATTGGATTTAGGTCTGGACTTTGACTGGGCCATTCTAACACACGAATATGCTTTAATCTAAACCATTCCATTGTAGCTCTGGCTGTATGTTTAGGGTCGTGTCCTGCTGGAAGGTGAACCTCCGCCCCAGTCTCAAGTCTTTTGCAGACTCTAACAGGTTTTCTTCCAAGATTGCCTTGTATTTGGCTCCATCCATCTTCGCATCAACTCTGACCAGCTTCCCTGTCCCTGATGAAGATGCTGCCACCACCATGTTTCACAGTGGGGATGGTGTGTTCAGGGTGATGTGCAGTGTTAGTTTTCCGCCACACATAGCGTTTTGTATTTAGGCCAAAAACTTCAATTTTGGTCTCATCAGATCAGAGCACCTTCCTCCACATGTTTGCTGTGTCCCCCACATGGCTTGTGGCAAACTGCAAATGGGACTTCTTATGGCTTTGTTTCAACATTGGCTTTCTTCTTGCCACTCTTCCATAAAGGCCCGATTTGTGGAGTGCGCGACTAATAGTTGACCTGTGGACAGATTCTCCCACCTGAGCTGTGGATCTCTGCAGCTCCTCCAGAGTTACCATGGGCCTCTTGGCTGCTTCTCCGATCAATGCTCTCATTGCCCGGCCTGTCAGTTTAGGTGGACGGCCATGTCTTGGTAGGTTTGCAGTTGTGCCATACTCATCCATTTTCGGATGATGGATTGAACAATGCTCCGTGAGATGTTCAAAGCTTGGGATATTTTTTTATAACCTAACCCTGCCTTAAACCTCTCCACAACTTTATCCCTGACATGTCTGGTGTGTTCCTTGGGCTTCATGATGCTGTTTGTTCACTAATGTTCTCTAACAAACTTCTGAGGCCTTCACAGAACAGTTGTATTTATACTGAGGTTAGATTACACACAAGTGGACTCTATTTACAAATTAGGTGATTTCTGAAGGCAATTGGTTGCACTGGATTCTCTTTAGGGGTATCAGAGTAAAGGGGGCTGAATACATTTGCACGCCACACTTTTCAGGTTTTTATTTGCAAAAAAATTTGAAAACCATGTATCATTTTCCTTCCACTTCGCAATTATGCGCCACTTTGTGTTCGTCTATCACATAAAATCCCAATAAAATACATTTACGTTTGTGGTTGTAACGTGACAAAATGTGGAAAGGTTCCATGGGTATGAATACTTTTGCAAGCCACTGTAGATCCATCCCTGAACTTACCACCTTCAGTTTTCTATCTGACTTGGATTTTCCGGATGTGGAGGATCACATGAGCTGACCCTTTGAACTCGATGTGTCTCACAAAGAGGAACCGTTTAGCTGGCCAGTAAACTTCAGGTAGTGTCTCACTGGGACCCATCCTAAGAAGGCCAAGGTAGCTAATTACAATGGGAATTTTAACATAAAGAATTAAAAACATGAAATGAATTTGTAAATTAAAAGATGAAGTAAATCTAGGTAAAATCACTTTTCTGGGCGGCATGGTGGTGCAGCAGTAGAGTTGCTGCCATGCAGCACTTGCAGCACCAGAGACTCGGAATCGATCCTGCCTACGCGTTCTGTATGTATGGAGTTTGTACGTTCTCCCCTGATCGCGTAGGTTTTCTCCGAGAACTTTGGTTTCCTCCCACACTCCAAAGACGTACAGGCTTGGTATAAATGTGAAAATTGCCCCTATTGTAGGGCTAGTTTCAATGTGCGGGGATTGATGGTCGGTGCGGACTCGGTTGGCCGAAGGGCATATTTCCGCATTGCATCTCCACCTAAACTTTTAAATACTAACACATCAGTAAAAAAATGAAGCAGTTACACGCATTTGACTTTTTCCATATGCAGCCACTTACCTGAGAGACCAGATGTGAAATACATCCAGCCCCACTACTCAGCACACCAGTGTTAACTATGAGCCCATGAGCAAAACAGCATATCAGTCACACCCACATCTGACTTCAAACTAATTTCAGAATTTTGTATTGGTGCATAATTCTGCAAGATATTCTGTGGTTCACTGACTGTCAGTCAGTTCAATCTGACCCAATGAATCTGATCAATGAAACACTACCTTCTTCTGCCAAGGATACCTACTGTAGCTAGAGAAGCACCAGGAAATATTCCCAAGAAAATTCCTTTTACCACATGCTTGTCATTTGTTTTCTTTAAAGCATTTAATAGCTACACATGCAGATGTTTGAAGTCCAAAATATATGGATATTTCAGCCAGAAATGTGTATGACTACATATTACTCATTGGTAATATTGGTAATCATGCCTATTGTGAATGCATCCCTTTTTTTATTACTAAAGAATGAATTTATACTATTGGGCTTTTTGGAAGTAATATCAGGAAAGTGGTTCAGTCAGCATTATTATTTTTTAAATTATCCTTCTAGGATGGCATCAGGCACATTTGTACAATTGATAGTATTATTTAAAGAATTAATTTACTATATGTTACTTTTTATTTGCTCAGATTAATATAACTGATGTTGGGGAGCTATATAAAATTCGTATCGGTCATGACAATGTTGGAGAGAAACCAGGCTGGTTTGTGGATGATATAAAAATGAAAGAAGTAAAAACCGGACGAATTATCAGTATTCCTGTCAACCGTTGGCTTGATGAGACTCAAGACGATGAGGATGTGTGGAGGGAATTTCCTATAATCAAACCAGGAGAAAAGCCACTTCCGGGTATGTTCTGCATTGGTATTACTTTTGATTTTGAGAAGATTCCATATGTTGGCAACCCTGTAGTTCCTCAGCCTCTAATGTAGGTTCTTGGATCTATATAAATCTTGCAAGGAAGAAAATGGCAGAGGAATGGAAATAGTTGTATAACACTTACACAAGGTCGCACTGGCATACTGACATGAGTCAAATAGTCTCCTTCTATGCCATCTCATTCAATGATCGTTTCAGTGCAGACCTATATTCTGCATTCTGCATCTTTCTCTTTGCTCTATTTATTGTACTTGAGTTTAACTTGAATGTATTTATAGTATTATCTGATTTGATCGGATAACTTGTAAGCCAAAGCTTTTCACTCTAAGTCGTACATGTGAAAACCTAAACCTAAACTCTCCTGCACACCAGCAGCTGAAGGTTGTGGTGTCCTTTTGGCAAAGGTGGTAACATACACCAGAGTACAGAGGCATGGGGATAGTGAGTTAAGGAGAAGGGGCTAAGGCTAATCAGTCAAACATTGAGGGGGGCAGGAATGAAAGGCAAGGGGCAGTGCAATGGCAGTGGGAAGTTCAAGAAGGCAATGAGTGCAGCAGGAGAGATCGGGGAGAAAATTACTGAGCAGACAATGAATGCTGCTGACAATGTATCAGTGAAGAGGTTGCCACTGTGTGTATTCTGTTAAATTTTCAATGAGCAATATGTCATAGCATCAAATGTATTTTTCAGCATGTGTTTTTCATGCATTTATGATCAGCAATCGTCAATGTTTTTTTCTACACGGAATAGTGCTGCTTTATCATGTTCACGTGTTTACCGGTGCCAAACCTGAAGCAGACACCGATGATGATGTTTTCATCAACATATTTGGTGAAAGAGGAGACACAGGAAAACGGAAACTACACAAGTCGCAAAACAGTCAAATAAAATTTCAAAAAGAGCAGGTAATACAATGGAACAAGAATATTTAATACACAAAATATATATTCAGCATAAACAAACAATTGTAAATTCTATTACAATGTGCATTATTTCTATGTGTTATGTAATATAACTGTATCAAAATCATAACAATAAATTAGATTGAGAACCTTGATACTTTAGTTAAGTTTAGGGATACAGTAGGAAACAGGCCTTTTGGCCCTGCACTGACCAGCAATCCCCGTACACCAGAACTATCCTACACACTAGGGACATTTTACAATTGTTAGCAAAGCCAATTAACCTGAAAACCAGCACGTTTTTGGAGTGTGGGAGTAAACCGGAGCACGTGGAGAAAACCTATGCCGTCATAGGGAGAACGTACAAACTCTGTACAGACAGCACCCACTGTCAGGATCAAACCCATTTCTCTGGCACTGCAAGGCAGCAATTCTACCACTGCGCTACCCTGAAGCCCTGTTTTTGCATAGACTGTGGGCATAAGCTCTGATGTTCAAATGGCATACAGTGATCATTTGAATGCAATATGCATATGAAAACTATGAATGACATAGAAACATAGAAATTAGGTGCAGGAGTAGGCCATTCAGCCCTTTGAG
Source organism: Okamejei kenojei (assembly GCA_035221665.1). Lineage (NCBI taxonomy): Eukaryota > Metazoa > Chordata > Chondrichthyes > Rajiformes > Rajidae > Okamejei > Okamejei kenojei. The sequence goes on from CM069134.1 coordinate 55,535,827, forward strand.
CCTGCACCGCCATTCAATATGATCATGGCTGATCATCCAACTCAGTATCCCGTACCTGCTTTCTCTCCATACCCTCTGATCCCCTTAGCCACAAGGGCCACATCCAACTCACTCTTAAATATAGCCAATGAACTGGCCTCAACTACCCTCTGTGGCAGAGAGTTCCAGAGACTCACCACTCTCTGTGTGAAAAAAGTCTTTCTCATCTTAAAGGATTTCCCCCTTATCCTTAAGCTGTGACCCCTTGTCCTGGACTTCCCCAACATCGGGAACAATCTTCCTGCATCTAGCCTGTCCACCCCCTTAATGACACAGGACTTGAACACTGAACCAGGCTTCAACCAAAGGTTTAAAGCTTGCAAATGTTTTGATGAAGTCCGAAACCCTGCCTGGGGCAATGTCAGAGGATCTGAGTGGCCAATTGCCTCCAGATGGGTTACTTAACTAAATGTAATGATGTTTTCCCTGCCCTACCCCTCTTCCCAAAACTGTGTGAAAATGGCACTGCATCTGAAGGCTGCAGAGTGCCTGCCTTGACTGATTCTCTACAGTTCAAGAGGGACATAGGATCCCGTACAAGAGTATATATGGACTTCAAGATACAGCATGGAAATAGGCCCCTCAGGCCACCACGCCGATCACCCGTTCATACAAGTTCTATGTTATCCCACTTTTGCATCCATTACCTACTGGGGCCAATTTACAGCAGCCAATTAACCTACAAACCCACACATCTTTAGGATGTGGGAGGAAACGGAAATAAATCCACAGGCACACAGGGAGAATGTGAAAACACCACCCAGACAGCATCTGAGATCAAGAATGAACCCGGGTTTCTGGCGCTGTGGGGCAGCAGCTCTATCAGCTGCGCCACAGTGCCGCCCTCGAATGGTCGAGCCAGGTATAATTACACTATTTGAAAGGCTTTTAACCATTAAAATTGTAATTCATTTTGGTCATTACTATAATAGTGATGTAAACTCTGCTACCTGAGCAACAATTCAACAGTATTATATCTGTTGTGCTGCTGCAAGTAGGAATTTAATCATTTTGTTTCGGGATGTATGACAATTGACTATTCTGGACTCTGTTCCAAAATTGTGTCCCACAAATTCCAGCAAAAATATTCACGATTTTATAATTTTCTACTTTGCTTTATCTCAGGACTTCATCTCAAAATGTATCATTTCAGCTCCTTAAATTTTTTGTTTGTGAGTTGATGAAAGCCAGAAGCAATATTCAAAGAAATTGAATATTATTGACATTTTATCATTCTGACAACATTTATACAACCAAAACATTATTTCAAACTGTCGAAAATAATTTCATAAAAAATGATCATATTGCATTTCCAAAACATACAAAAGAGCATTTAGTAACAAAATGCCATGGACTACCTCTTGCACTAAGGGGAACATATTTTGCACTAATGTCTTGGGTTTTTTTGCAATGTATTTTTCTTTTCACTGAATTAATGTAATTTATGCATAGTTTAGTTTTTGTGTGTTGGCTGAATCAGTGTTAGTGTGCCTGTGATTCTGCTGCAAGCAATATTTTTATGGTAGCTGTGCCTCAATACTTGTGCATTTGATAATAAACTTGGCAAGGCAGCTCACAATCATTGTGGTCCAGGTCCACACAGCATTTAATGATTTAATATGAACAGAGAGGTTTCACAATTCTCTTTCTTTCAATTTATTTTTCAATAATTGTACTGCAACTACTGCAAATTATTTTTCTGTCTCACAGATGGACACCTTCATTCTTGAGGCAGTTTCTGTTGGAATACTTAAAAAGATTGTAATTGGACATGATGGTGTGAAAGCAGGTACGGTGTAATCGATTTAGCTACATTTGAACTCCCTAGTTAATATGCAGAGGAAAATCACATGGACAAGAGCCTAGTTCTAATAGTTATTTATATGCAAGCTTATGCAACCAAGCAACTGCTGTTTTGCAGAATGCTACTTTTACGAATAGTAACACAATTTGCTGATAAAAATCGAGTAAATTATGTTCAACATTTACTTTGTTACAGAGGGCAACTATTATGAGCGCTAACAAAAGACAGATTGTTGACTGTGCTATAACTGAAAAATGAAAAGCTAATATGATTAACCAGTGTATTAATAGGTCGAACATGAAAATGAATTCATTAGTATTATGATTTTTTTTTCCAAAAAGTATACCTCCTTGATTAAATTTAACTATGGTCATGGTTTAATATATCACTGATCCGTTCAAAATTTGAAACGGGCTTACATTAAATGGTTTATCACTTCCTTATGGTTGGATTTAGTCAGGTGATTTTATCACAATTTCAAACATTTAGAATCCATGTAAATACCACACATATGCACCACAGGATTTCTGTTGGTTAATTAGCAATTCCGTTAGCAATTATTTAAAGCAATGATTTCATTGTTTTAATAGTTTCCATTTCTTTTCAACTAAGCTGAATGACTATAATATAAGTGGACAGAATTGCCAAGTAGGATTTAATGGTGGTCAGAAATACATTTATTTCTAAACCCCCCAATACTTACATAGCAATTCCATTTAATCTCAAAAGTTAATCGCTCAAGTTGATTTATTTATCCATTTGCCACTTTAGTAATTCTCTGTGTTATATGTTCACAATTCTGTACCAGCTACAGAGAATTCTATAAGAGCAAGGGATATTTAGCGGCATAGATCTACTGAATAAAAGCCAGCAGTTCTGCACAAAGCTGCCAGATTTTATACATTTTTCTAGCTAGAAACTAAAGACTTCGGTGCAAAGGTTAAGTCCCAAATTTGTTCTCTGTTGATAGCTGTTGCTGGGTCTACAGCGCTTTACTGTTTCAATCCAGCACTGGAGCATAAACCTCCAAATGTCCACAGATTTTCCTTCATTCAGCTTGGGAAATCTGCCTATTAAACTTACACCAGGTTACACAGTCAAGCAGACCCATTCATTGGAATTGGGAAAAAATGGTTATGGATGGAACGATTGCAAATTGATTTAATTCTTTTGATATAAATGTATTTTATTGGGTTTTTATTTGATGCCTTATTTCTAAAGTTTTAGAAATGTTACAAATATTTCAGACTTGTTTTAAATTTTTAATAGTCTTTGACTGCTTTTGAACGGTTGTAAATGTTAGACATTCATCAACATTAAGTCTCCTTGACGGTTTGACAGCCTGTGAGGCTGAGGTTGGGTTTATCAGCTCCCAAAGCAATTCTAAAATAGAGCCTGTCATTTTCACTTACAAAGGCCTTGCGTATATCAGGCCTCACCTGTCAGCTTCTCCTACCTGATTCAACCTTAGCTGAGGCAGAGGTAAACTGCTAGGAATCCTGCAACACATGCAACCTTAATGATTGGGAGCCAATGGTGTCCTGCTCTGTGAGGGGTAGACAACCATCAGGGGGCTGAGAATTGGATTGTGAGGCAGAATAATGAGACCTTTTGAATTTTTGCTTGATTATTCAATGTTTTTTTCCACAATCAATCATCAACAGGGCCAATGCCTGATCCTTCCTATTATTCTGCAGGACAGTTGGATGTAGATTGTTAACACGCCATTAAATTATGTTTAGTTTTGTTTAGCGATGCAGTGTGGAAACGGGTCCTTCAGGCCACAGAGTCCACACCATCCAGCGAGCACCATACACTACTTCTATTCTACACCTTAGGGACAATTTACAGAAGCCAATTAACCTAAAAACCTGCATGTCTTTAGAATGTGGGAGGAAACCGGAGCACCCAGAAAAAATCCACACGGTCACAGGGGGAACATACAAACTCTGCACAGACAGCACCTGCAGTTAGGATCAAACCCGGGTCCCTGGCGTTGTGAGGCAGCAACTCTACCGTTGCACCACTGTGCCACCAATAAGTTACTAATGTCAGGCTTCTCAAACTAATGCTATCCTCCCTCAACTGATGAAACTCTGCTGATTCAAATTGAACAACGGTTTGAAGAAGTATTGAAAGTAACAAAGGCACAAACTGTTGGCTGGTTCGGGGACTTCAGTGTCCATCACTGAGTTTACAGCACCAGTTACTGAACTTCCTGAATCCTGAAGAACATAGTTTTCCAACTAGATCTGTAACAGGTAGGATTGTTTTCATCGGGATTAGTTGGCTCCGGATTATAAATCGAAAAGCTACATTCTAAAGGTGAGGTGGGAGAGAAATGGTCATTGAAGAGCAATCATCTCAACCACATCCACTGCAAGATCCTTGGAATAATGTTGTAAGCTCAACAATCTCTAGTTGCCTTTATCAAGGATCCTACTTCCATCATAAGGTGAGAAGTGAAGATGTTCACTGATAATTCTCCACCTTTCAATTCTATTCACACCTCCTCAATAAGTAAACCAAACCATCTACAACACAATACAATACTGTTTATTGTTATTTGAACCTCAAATTAAATTCAAACAAAATTTGGTTTCTGCAGTCATACAACAAGAAAAGAACCAAGACACACACCAACACAATTTACACAAACATCCATCACAGTGAATCTCCTCCTCACTGTGATGGAAGGCAAAGTATTGTCTCTCCCCTGCTCTCCATTCTTCTCCCGATGTCAAAGCCCCCGACTGGCGCTGGCAAGTCCCGCGGCCGTTAAAGCCACGGTGGGCGATGTAAGGCCCCACTCCAGATCATTTTCAATCCCGCAATTCAGGCGGGAGAAGTTGCCTTAAATCTCTGCGTGCAGTAAGACCTAAACATTCAGACATGGGCTGATAAGCAAAATTGCTGCCATAAAAATGTCATACAATGCCATCTCCAACAAGAGAGAATCTAACCATCCCTTTATTCTTCCTAGGGTAGCTGGGACATGTTGGTGTGAGCAAGTTGGGTGAAAGGGCCTATTTCCACACTGTATGACTATGACTCTGACTCAATTACTGTTTGTCATCTTTATCAATGATTTGGATGAGAATGTACATGACAAGAATAGCAAGTTTGCAGATAATTAAAAAGTGGATGATATTGTAAATAGTGAAGATGGTTGACAAAAATTGCAGCAGGTTCTTGATTGGTTGGTCAGAAGGGGTGAGGAATGGTTGATGGAATTTAATACAGAGTAATGTGAGAGTGGTGAATCTGTGGAATTCTCTGCCACAGAAGGTAGTTGAGGCCAGTTCGATGGCTATATTTCAGAGGGAGTTAGATGTGGCCCTTGTGGCTAAAGGGATCAGGGGGTATGGAGAGAAGGCAGGTACAGGATACTGAGTTGGATGATCAGCCATGATCATATTAATTGATCAGGCTCAAAGGGCCGAATGGCCTACTCCTCCATCTATTTTCTATGTTTCTATGTGAGGTGTTGAATTTTGAAAAGTCTAACATGGGCAGGAACTACATAGTGAATGATAGGCCTCTGGGGAGTGTTGTAAAGCAGAGGGATCTAGGAGTGCCAGGTGCATGGTTCCTTAAATGTGGAGGTGCAGATAGATAGGGTGGTCAAAAAGTTTTTGGCATGTTGGCCGTCATCAGTCAGAGCATTGAGTATAGAAAATGGGAGGTCATGTTCTAGTTTTATTAGCCGTTGGGGAGTCCGCATTTAGAGTATTGTGTTCAGTTCTGGGCACCATGTTATAGGAAAGATGTTGTTATGTTGGAAATCATATAGGACATCCGGTGGCACTGTTGCTAGCTGCCTCCACCCACGGTCTGGCTGTCTTTTTAAATTTTTGTTATGTTTAGAGTTTTTTTGGTTTTTAGGGTTATATTTGGTTTTTTTTGTGGGGAAAGCGGGGAAACCGTCCTTCAGTCACTTCCTGGCGAGGATGCGGCTAATATCCGAGTCGCGTCCTCGCCCCCCACCCCCCACCCACCCCCCCTCACAGCCTACCAGCTGGAATGGCGTGGCCTTTCGTGCCGGGACCGGACCAGAGCTTCAGCAGCGGCGGTGAGGTGCTGGAAACATCGCGGAGCAGGCAAGGCCTTCCTGAGATTACCGCTTGGAGCTCAGGAGTGCTGTGCCGCTGCTCCAACATGGCGGAGTCCTGGGACCCTTTGCCGGGGGTCACCAGCGCGATTCTCCACCCAGCGTGGCCTGTGGACATCGGGAGCCACGGGCTCCAGTGAAAGGTGGCCGACGAGAGGGCCTGAACATCGTGCAGCCCGTAGCGGCAACTATGGGTTAATATTGGGGAACGTTGGCGAGGAGGTTGACTGGACTTTGGTTCCTTCCCTCACAGTGGGGAACTTTGGTGCTGCTGTGGGGATGTTTGTGTTGTGGAATACTGTATTCTGTGTTTTGTGTTTTTTTTTTATTTTTATTTTTTTGTATGACTAAGGGAAAAATAATTTTGTTGTCTCTTCATTGAAGACAATGGCAATAAATTAAATCAAATCAAATCAAATCAAATCAAATCGAAAGGGTGCAGAGAAGATTTACTAGGATGTTTCCAGGACTCGAGGGTCTGAGGTATAGAGTGAGTTTGAACAGGTTGGGAGCGCAGGAGGATGAGGCTTGATCTTATAGTCAAGAATGAAGAATGTTTTGTTGTCATATGTCCTAGACAGAACAATGACATTCTTACTTGCTGCAGCACAACAGAATATGTAAACATAGTACATTGTAAACAATATTATAAATGAGAGAGAAAAAAAATCAGTGTGTGTGTGTGTATATATACACATACTCACAAGTACACACACATATAAATATATTCACAATTATTATAACATACATACTCAAAAAACAAACAATAGTAGTATAATAATAATAATAATAATAATAATAATAATAATAATAATAATAATAGTCTATTGTAGTTCAGAGCTTATTTGAGGTTGTCGTGACGTCCTGAATCTGGACGTTACGGTTTTCAGGGTCTTGTACCTTCTTCCTAATGGCAGGGGTGAATTGAATGTGTGGCCAAGATGGTGTGGCTCTCTGGTGATGCTTTTTGAGGCAGCGACTCCGATAAATCCCTTCGATGGTGGGGAGGTCAGAGCCGGTGATGGACTGGGCAGTGTTCACAGCATTTTGCAATCTTTTCCGTTCCTGGACGTTCAAGTTGCCAAACCAGGACATGATGCAACCAGTCAATATGCCCTCTACTGTACACCTGTAGAAGTTCAAGAGAATCCTCTCATACCTAATCTCCATAATCTTATCAGGAAGTAGAGGAGTTGATGTGCTTTATTTATAATTGAATCAGTGTGCTGGGTCCAGGAAAGATCTTTGGAAATACGCATGCCCAGGAATTTGAAGTTTTTGACTCTCTCCATCATCGTCCCGTTGATATAAACAGGATTGTGTATCCTCCTCCTTCCTCTTCCAAAGTCCACAATCAGTTCCTTGGTTTTACTGATATTGAGAGTCAGGTACCATTGGTCAAATGGTCGATCCTACTTCTATACTCTGACTCATTACCATCTGTAATTCGTTCAACGACAGTGGTGTTGTCGGCGACCGTGAAGATGGAGTTCGCAGTGCTTCCGGCTACACAGTCATGAGTATAGAGTGAGGCTCTTGTCAGCTCCAAATTCCAAGGTCACAGAAGAAAGTCGAGACGGTGCAGGTGCAGAAAACCTCCCACACCACATGAAAGCCAGACTGGCCTGGTCAGCACAGATGAGGCAGTATTTCTCCCCCCTTTTGGTTCGCCGCAGTTTCCTGATGGGTTGCCAGCCACAGATGTGGGAGCTACGCAGTCTGCTGATAAGACTGTTCCCAGTCCCAAAACAAGCAGAAGGTTTTAAAATAAATCTCTGCAACGTCGCAGCGTTTCACAAGGATGTTTAAAGTACCGCTGCGCCTCCTCCGAATTCCAAAGAGATGTTCAAACTCACTTGTATTTCTGTTTGGATGGGAGCTCCGCAACACCACACCTCCTCGCGTAACCAGCTTTTTTTGTATCAAAAATAATTTATTTAAATTCCAACATAATACAAAAACAAAAACAAAAAAACACTGGTGACACACCCACCACCATATTACAGATTCACCAATTAAATTAAATTAAATTACAAACATTAAATCACAAACAACTATGTTACAAATAACACCACTGTCTCTAACACCATCCGGGCGCGAACATAACCTTGGTAAATGGGCAAGCATCTGGCTCAGGCAAAGCCCTCTTCCACCTGGCGCCGTGACTCGCGGATGACCAGCTTGGCCAGGCCTAGGAGCAACGCAACCAGGACATCTTTGGCTTTGCCTACTCCCTCGATCATATCACCAGTCCTTCGATCACTGACAGCAGAGACAATCCTCCCCCTACGGACCCTAGGTGGAGTGGTCCATGCCCTCTGGACCCTGGCTACAAGGGTTGCATTATTGGACCCTCTACCCTCAACAGGTGCGACGCTGCTCAGGGTCTTGACGTCCTTTTCCAGGTTGTCCCAGAAGGACCTGAGCTGATGCCGTTCCTTCACCCCCTGCACCTCCTTACCCCTACACCTCTTTCTGCGGGTGAGGTTCAGCACGCTGGTGAGCCCGTGTAAGTTTGGCCACTGGGGGGAGGCCAGTCTGGGTCGATGTTGGGCTCCTTCGACGGCCTCGGTGAACACGCGGATTTCCTCCACTGGACTGAGTGGAGTGGCGTCAGGGGGAGCGAGAACATCCATTGATTCATTGTCCAAGGAGTGCCCTTCCACCCACTCACTGCAGATGGAGTCACCACTCCCATCCCCGGTGCTCGATACTCCCGCCACACCCTGTGCCTCTGCCCCACCTGCTGGTCTCTCCTCCACCTCAGTCCCAATCCTGTGTCCAGTGGCAGAGGGGCCCTCCCCAGATGTACCCAGGGAGTCAAGACCATTGACAGTGGGGACTTCTATCCTTCCCCCAGTTGGGCCCAGAGTGGACTCTGGTGCAAGACACAGGGAGTCCCTCGGGAGCCAGGTCCTGAGGGAGAGAAGGGCTGGTTTCCCCAACCCCTTCCCCGCCTACAGCCTCTAACTCCAGAGGCGTGCTCTGCGCTTCATCCTGGGTGAGTTGCTGCTGGGCTTCCTCGGGTGCCTGATGTGGGACTCCCTCCCCAACAGAATTCTCCTCCTGCTCCAAATCACCCCATCGCCATCCTCCCCCGAATCCCCTCCAGAACATGGGACTGGGACCCGAACCAGAGGGCGGGAGTCTTCCTCCACCATAGTACCCTCCCTCCTGTATGATTTCTGCTTGTCCCCCTTCTGCTCCTCCCTAGAGAGATTCCTCCTTCTCTTTTTCGATGGCGAGGAGCTCATAGACTCTGGGGTCGCCTGAACAGCCTTCCTCTGCGGCACCCCCTCCTCCCACTGATCCTCTCCGCCCCTGGCTAGATTATGGGGCTTGCAGACTCCCTAACGGGAGGTGATGGGATGGGTGGAACATACTTGTCTCCGAGGGATTCGTTCCCCATGTGTTTCATCTTCTTTGCCACCTTGCCCCCCATCTTCTGACCCTCCCCACCCACGCTCTGCGCAACCCTAGGGTTCCCTGACTCAACTACAGTGGGGGGTGGGTGCGGAGGGGCGGGGGGGGGAAGGGGGTTAGTGGCACCAGAGGTGGAGACCTCTGCCCAGGATTTGGGGCAATTCCTCCGAATATGCGCCACTTCCTTACAGGTATGGCACCTTGGGCGCTCCGATGTCCAGAAGACAGTAAAATCATGCCCATCCTGCGGGCCACAGAAGCGCCCGTCAACTATATCCTCCCGGTCCAGCAACATCGTCAGCTGGCGCCGGATGGAAAGAACGTGCCGCAGCTCCTTCCTGCGGAACCTCTGGGATATCGGGGCGATGTCCGTGAGTACCTTCCCCAGGGTGTAAAGGTGGGGAAGGAGGGCCTCATTTTTGATGCAGGGCGGGACGTTGGACAGGTCCACCCACTGCGCGGTGGTCGCCAAAGGTTCGACCTGCAGGAAACTTCCCCCCACTGAGATCTCTTTACTGACGGCCACGTTCACCCCCTCTACAGACGAGGAAGATCATGGCCTTCCCAAATATCCTGCCCACATACAGGATGCCTGCGGAGCCAAGGGAGCCGTGCAGTCCTCCAGGTTCATCTGGGGGGGCAAGTAGCATGTTAGCCAGATGAGGGAGAGAAAGGCAGTGGGTACTCCGGTCTCCTGAGCCTGGTAGGCCAGGTCCCGGACCAGATGGATATTATCCTGGATGGACCGGCCTGGCACCATGTAAGACTGGTGAGGGTGGATCACTTGGGCCAGCACTGACGGTTGGCTATTGCCTTGGCAAAGACCTTGTAGTCGGTACAGAGGAGGGAGACCGGGCGCCAGTTTTTTAGACGGCGGAGATCGTCCTTCTTGGGCAGAAGGACCACGACAGTTCTCCGCCAAGACGGGGGCAACTCTCCGGTCGCCAGGCTCTCCCTCGGTACCATGGTGTAGACCTCCCCCTGGATCCCCCAGAAAGTGCGAAGGAGCTCTGCTGTCAGCCCGTCCAGGCCAGGGCATTTGCCCCTTCCGATCTGATGGAGGGCCGCAGTCAGTTCATCCAGTGTCAGGGGGGCATCCAGACGCTCGACACCCTCCGGGTCGACCATGGCTAGACCTTCCCACAGACCACTGCACTCGTCCCCGCCTGAACTATCCGATGAGAACAAGGTCCCATAAAAGGAATGAACCACTGCATTGATGTCCTCTGCTTCAGTGACGGAGGAGTCATCGTCAGCGAGCAGCTCCACTAGCTGCTGACAGACACCCCGCCACTTCTCCAGCGAGTAGAAGAAGGGTGAACCGTGGTCCAAATCGTGGAGCAATTGGATCCGCGACCCCATATACGCGCCTTGGGATTGCTCTAAAAGTAGCTCCATCAACGCGCCCTCCTTCTCCTGGTATTCCCTCCAGAGGATCGTGTCCCCGACGGTCTGACTTAGCCGCGCATATAAATCAAGCAGCTTGCTCCCGAGCTGTCTGATCTTGGAATTGCTTCTCTTGGTCGACCCTCTAGTGTACTCCTGACAGAAACTCTGGATGTGGGCCTTGCCCACATCCCACCATAGCCGCAGGGAGTGAAATCCTCCCCACTTCCTCTTCCAGGTATTCCAGAACCTCTCAAACGAGTCCCGGAAGCGGCAATCCTCTAGCAGCCGGTTGTTAAAGTGCCAGTAGGCAGACCATACCCTTGTGCGCAGCGGGGTAAACTCCGCCCACACTAGATGGTGGTCCAAGCATGGCACCAGCAGCATTGAGGTCGCCAAGACGTGGGAGATGTATGCCCGAGAAATATACAGGTGGTCAATGCGAGACTCACCCTCCTCTGACCTCCTGGAGAAGGCCCTAGAGTCGAGGTGGAGGTTCCTCCAGGTATCTACAAAGTCAAAGTAGCCCACAAGCTCCTTCAACTTCGAGGATCAAGCAGTCATCAGGGTCGATGGAGCTCAGCATAGTAGACACAGAGTAGACAGGCGCATCTGTAACACAGCGGACATGGGGGCATATACGTTGACAAAATGCAACGGCACGCCATCCAGGCGCACGGCCAAGTGAAGCAAGTGGCTTGGCACCAGTTCCTGGACCTGTAAGATCTCTGGCCCGAAATTCGGGGCCAACAAAATGGCCACCCCACTGGAAATGGAGCTGAGGTGGCTCATGAAGACCTCACCACCCCACTCCAGGACCAGGTAGACTTGTCTCCTGGGTGGTGTGGGTTTCCTGCAGGAAGCTCACCGCATATTTCCGTTTCCTCAGATGGTTAAACCTGTGGAGAGGCCTCCTGCTGCCATTTATGTTGTAACTGGCTATGGTGATCGCCATGTCAGGGGTACACTAGATCCCCTCACCAGTACCCCGGTCGCTGACAGCAGAGCTGCTCCTCTCCAATGGACCCAAGCTGGATTGGCGGTGCTTCTTACCTTCCGGATCTTGGCTACAAGGGACGCTCTACTGCTCCCTCTACCGTCAGTAGGATGACGCTGCTCTCGGACTTGTCGTCCCTTTGCAGGTCATCCCAAAAAGGACCTGATCTGACACCGGTCATTCCCCTTCACCACCTTCGACCCCTTGCCCATCCCCCTCTTTTTGAGGATGAGTTTCAGCGAGCTGGTGAGCCCGTGAAAGTTTGGCCACTGGAGGGAGGCCAGTCTGGGCCGATGCTGGGCTCCCTTGGTGGCCACGATGAACTCACGGATCTCCTCCACTGAAATGAATTGTGTGGCATCAGGGGGAGCGAGAACATCCATTGACTCATTGCCCGAGTCCCCTTCCACCCACTCACTGCAGATGGAGTCACCATCCCCATCCCCGGACACACCCTTTGGCAGGCGGCTGGCGAGTCTGTGAACCTCGAGAGAAACAGGTTGCAAGGAACTCCTCGATGCAATACCCTCCACCCCAGGTGCAGTGTGGAATGGAGAGCCAGTGACATCGCATCCTCCATTGACCTGTTGTGACGGTAGGCAAACTGTAGTGGGTCGAGATTCTTGTTGAGGTAGGAATTGATATGCACCATAACCAACCTCTCAAAAGCAGTTCATCACCTCGGACATTAGTGCCACTGGTCGATCGTTGTTCAAGCACGTCACCTTACTCTTCTTGGGCATCAGTATTAAATAATGAGAGGAATAGATCAGGTAGACACACAGTCTCTTGCCCAGAGTAAGGGAATTGAGAACCAGTGGGCATAGGTTTAATATGATGGCAGAAATATTTCATAGGAATCTGAGGAGTAACTTTTTCCACACAAAGGATTGTGGGTGTACGTAATGAGGTTCCGAAGGAGGTTGTTGAGGCAGGGACTATCGCAGCATTTAAGAAGCAATTAGAGAAGTACATGGGTAGGACAGGTTTAGAGGGATATGGCCCAAACGCAGGTAATCGGGAGTAGTGTAGATGGGATATGATGGTCGGTGTGGGAAGTTGGGCCAAAGAGCCTGTTTCCACACTCTATGAGTTTATGACTCAAACTGATACAGCGACTGAAGGAATGATCATTATTCTGGTCACTTCATTCGAAAAACAATGTGCTAGAAGATTTGTCAGGAACTGAGACGTTTCATTTAGAGGATTGACAAGGCTTATGTTGCTACTGTGGAATAGAGGAGGATGAGAAATGATTTAATCAGGTGTGTACAACTAAACTGAAACAATGGTTTGATGCCTTATCTTGGGTGAAGAGGTGAAACCAATTTCCCTTGCAGTGAGTTTAAAGTAACTGGTAAAAGGAATAGAGGGGAGAGTGCTGGGATTTTGGATTTCAGTGATGTCACCAGAGACCCGAATTCAATCCTGACTACGGGTGCTGTCTGTACGGAGTTTGTACGTTCACTCTAACTGTCTGGGTTTTCTCTGGGTACTCCGGTTTCCTCTCGCACTCCAAAGATACAGGTGTGTAGGTGAATTGGCTTCAGTAACATTGTAAATTATTCCGTGTGTGTGGAATAGTGCTTGTTTACTCGGTGATCACTGGTCGGTGTGGACTCGATAGACCAAAGGACCAGTTTCCGCGCTGTACTTCTGCAGTCTAAAGTAAAGTCTAAAGTCTAAATCAGTATCTGAAATGGTGTTGAGGTAAAAATATTTATCACATTTAAAAATTACATGGATAGGTGACCCATGGCGATCCCATAGATTGCAAGTATGCAGCCCGAGGACAGAGAGTTAAGATCTGTCTAAATATTTTATTTTCATCAAGTGGAATGTCCTTTTTGTGTCCCATCTATCTACACATAACTAAAACTCTGATCTTGTTATCTTCCGGTTTGTGCGGTCTTCCTATTTGTGCAAAAACGGTTTGCGATAGCGCTACGAATTTTGCCAGTTCACTCAACGTTCTCCTGTGCTGCGAGTGCACCAAGGTTCGTTCCGATCAGTTGAATGTCGTAAAAGTTAGCGAGGTTTAGAAAACATGAAAACTATGCTGCACAGATCGATCGCGGTCGGTGCTGCGCTGATTAGTTTCCTCCCCTGACACTCCCTGGGACGGTCCGCCCCTTCCTGCACCATCACGTCTTTACTGGAGTTGAGGATGGCCGGCAGAGGTTTCCAACCGGACTTTTGGAGGGAGCCAAAGCAGCCCAGCCCAGCCCCAAGCAGCAGCCCAGCCCCAAGCAGCAGCCCCACCTCAAACAGCAGCCCAGCGTCGGAAACCCAGCCCAGCCCAGGGTCGGAGATCCAGCCCAGCCCAGTTGGAGACCCTGCCCAGCCCGGAGTATGAGGTGTCGCCAAACGGAAAGCGGAGACTCTGATCCCGGCGGAGGAGAACGACCTGCAGCCAGAGCGCGCTGTGAGTCCCCATCGCACCACCAATTCCATCCACTACCCCTCTGGTCCCCCTCGCTATCTCCTCTCCCCCTCCCCGTGATGCCCCCCTCTCCCATGGCTCTTCCCCAATCTTTTCTCCAAACTCACTCACCCCGCCCTCACACCTGTCTCCCCCCACACACCCCCCCGCCACACACCCCCTGCCCACACATCCCTGCCACACACTCCCCTCTCCCACAGCCCCCCTCCTCCCACACCACTGTCCCCCCCCTCCTACACCTCTCCATCCACAAACACCCCTCCTCCCCTCCCACCCCACACCTCACTTCCCTCCCCTCCTCCCTTTCCACACATGAAAAGGAGGGGGAGGGAGTGCTCAGGGATGAGGAGAAATTAGCCACGCCTGCGTAGTTAGGGGTTATGGGTGGTGGTGGAATATTACGTTGGGGGAACAGGTTGCGTTGGGGGAACGGGTGAGTGGTGGAATATTGCGTGGGGAATGGGTTGCGTTGGGGACCAGGCCTCCCCGTGCGACTTGGACCCAATGGGTCTCACTCAGTCTAGTAGGTTTCTAAGACTCAGCAATTGTATGAATAAAAATTGCGTCCGTGCTCGGATGAGACGTCGAAAGACGAGAAGCCGAAGCCAAGAAGAGGAAGCCAACAGCCAAGATACCGTAAGTGCATCACGCCGGAAAGTTAAAATACCGAATGTATAAGATGCTGAACAGCCAAGATACCGAAAGTATATCATTCACGCTGAAAAGCCAAGGTACTGAAAGTATATCATGCTGAACAGCCAAGATACCGAAAGTACATCACGCCGAATGGACACGAAGCCGAAAGTGCATCACGCCGAAAGGATGGACACCATGCCGCAGACAAGACGCAGAACAGACATGAGGTTGGAACGCCGCCAAACGGACATGACGTCCGGGGATGGGATTTGTCCTAGAACTTGTCAGCGATTGGTCCAGACCCCCGCATCCATCACACCACAGCCCGGGGGGACACGGGAGGGGGTAGCTTGAGCTTGCATTTGTGAAATGGTGGCAGTGACTCCAAGCTGCTGTGATTGCCACAGAGGCAGTGATGTGATGGATCCCACGGGGGTCTGGATTAATCGCTGACCTTTGTCGATGACTGTAGACAAAGATGCCGGAGAAACTCAGCCGGTGAGGCAGCTTCTATGGAGCGAAGGAATAGGTGACGTTTCGGGTCAAGACCCTTCTATAGGTGACATTTCTGGTTCAGACCCTTGTTGATGACTGACAAAGTGTCCAATCCCTTCCCCGGAGTCGTACAATTTACAATAATTAATTATTTCAAAATATAACAAGGTACAACAATTCTTGCAGCATATATAGATTTTTTAAAGTGTTTCAGCATTTCATACCTATTTGTCATTTTGGCTTTGTGCGCATTCAGCATCAGATTGTTTATTGCCTTAAAATCTGACAGGGAACGAACATGATGTTGAAAAACCTCTGGCAATTGCAGCAGCTTGGAGTCACTGCCATCATTTTACAAACGTAAGCTCAAGCTCCCACTCACCTGTCCGTCTCCCCCCGGACAATGATGCACATCACTGCCTCTGTGGCAATCGCAGCAGCTTGGAGTCATTGATACCATTTTACAAACACAAGCTCAAGCTCCCTCCCACCCTCCCGTCTCCCCCCAGCCAGTGATGTGATGGACACGGGGGTCTGGACCAATCACTGACCTTTGTCGATGACTGACAAGGTATCAGACCAATCTCGTCTCCAGAGCTGTCATGTCCGTTCAGCGGCTTTGCTACGTCATGTCCATTCTGCGTCTTGTCTTTGCGGCATGGTGTCTGTTCGGGTTCGTATCCTTTCGGCGTGATGCACTTTCGGCGTTGTGTTCTTTAGGCGTGACGTACTTTCGGTATCTTGGCTTTTCGGCGTGATGTACTTTTGGTATCTTGGCTTTTCGATATGATGTACTTTCGGTATCTTGGCTTCCATTCTTGGCTTCGGCTTCTCGTCCTTCGACGTCCCGTCCGGGTACCATTTGCAACAGTAGGTAGAACTAAAATTAAAATAAATGACTTTCCCCACAGGAAGTGGATGGTTCCTTGATAAAGTCATTATTAACTATGAAGAGAATGGCGTAAAACATGAAGATTTATTCAGCTGCAACAGGTATTTATATACTTTTTTAATCCTGATTTACAGTATTTTAGGCACCACAATGGCCCAGTTGTAATGAGACCAAAACCGGTAGTGCTCGCCATAATGCTTCTAAAATAGATTGTAACTTTTGGTGGTAACATGTTGGGTTGGTAGTAATATAATGAGTTTTAACTGAGATTAATTTTTAATTTATTTATTGCATTTTCATGAATTTGCAGGTGGTTAGCTTTAAATCAGGATGATCACAAAACTGAAAGGGAACTGATAGCAAAATGTGAGTACAAGGAATGTTTTTCTAAATGTTTAATTGTTGTTACCATTGGATGACCCATGACGAAAGCTAACAAAATAAATGTTTTTATTTGCATTGATGCATAATACATAAGGTACATTATACTTTTATAAAACCTTGCTTCCAGAAGAGGGATTATGTGTATATTTGAATGCCATAGAGAAATTGGGAATTGTATTAAAATAGGTTATCTATATCTATCTATCTATCTAAGCATAATTAAAACTTTCATCTTGTTATCATCCGGTTTGTATTGCTTTTACATTTGCGCAAAAAACGTACGTGATAGCGCTACGATCTTTCGCCACCTTACTCACCATTGTCATATGCTGCAAATGCACCAAGTTATGTTCCAATCGGTGGTATATGTTTTAAGTTATTAAAGTTTAAAAATCTTTAAAAACATGCATGCGTGGATTGGTCTCCTCTCCTGTCAGTCATGGCCGGGATGGCGACGCCCCTTCCGGCAACATCGCCGCACTGATTGGCCGCCTCTGCTGTCAGTCACCGGCTGCAGCCCGATCCCTGCAACCGCCCACCTTCCTGGCGGTGGGTCCCACCTTCCTGCAGGTGCAGCCCGCCTGCCTGCCTAGCTACTGGCATGGCCCGCCTGCTTGCATGCCAGTACGGCCACCCTGCCCGGGATCCCAAGGCCTGGGCGCTGTACCTGGTTCTGAGGCACATGAGAAGGGAGAGGAGCGGTAACCTTAAGATCCTGGGGAGGGAGGAGGGGGTGGATTGAGGGAGAGGAGGGGGTAGGGAGGGAGAGGGATGAAGGGAAGGTGAGGAGGGAGAGTCTGGGAGGAGAGATAGAGGGAGATGAAGGGGGTAGGGAGGGAGAGGAGTTATGGAGGGAGTGACTGTGGGTCGGGGAAAGAAGAGGTGAGGGAGGGGTTGGGGAGGGTAGGAGGAGAGGGGGACAAAGAGGGAGGAGGTGAGAGTGGGGGAGGAGGGGGAATAGAGGGAGAGGACGGGGAGTGGGGGAGGTAGGGAGTGGGGAATAAAGGGTGAGGAGGGCAGTGGGGGAGGTGAGGAGTGCGGAGGATAGAGGGAGGTGGGGATAGAGGGATAGGAGGGGTGTAGAGAGAGGAGAAGAGATGGAGGGAGGGAGTGACTGAGGGTAGGGGAAAGGAGAGGGACAGAGGTGAGGGAGAGATTGGGGAGGGGAGAAGGAGAGGAGAAAGAAGAGGGTGGGTGAAGAGGAGGGGGATGGAGTGCTGGGGGATGAGCCTCGCCTGCGCAGTTGGGGGCTACGGGTGAGTGGTGGAATATTGCATTGGGGGAATAGATTGTGTTGGGGAACCAGGCCTCCTGTGTGTCCTTAGTCTAGTCCATACTAAAACTGAAAAGTTTTGACGAGGTTAAAACAGAATCATAGATAAATACACCAAAAGTTATTTAACTCCACAGATTCTTGTAAAGAACAATCCAGTTAGTCCCATTGTATCATATCCTGAAAATATTTTGTCCTTCAATTATTTATCCAATTTAATTCGGAAGTTTACTATTCAGATGGTATCGACACTTTTTCAAACAGGACTGTGAAAATGTTAACTGCTGATTCCGTTCCAGAAATAATGTTAGTTTCCTTGTGTTGCTACCTTTGCCATCTGCCTTAAAACTCTTTAGTTTAATTTAAAGATACAGCGCAGAATCAGGCCCTTCGACCCACCAAGTCCGCACCGTCTAGCGATTCCCCGCATATTAACACTATCCTACACACACTAGGGATAATTTTACATTGATACCAAACCTATTAACCTACAAACCCGTACATCTTTGGAGTGCAGGAGGAAACCAAAGATCTCGGAGAAAACCCACGTGGTCATGGGGAGAACATATAAACTCTGTACAGACAGCATCCGTAGTTGGGATCAAACCTGGGTCTCCGGCACTCCAAGCGCTGTAAGGCAACAACTCTACCATTGCGCTAATGTGTCGCCCAGCAACAATTTACCAGTTGTTATATTTTCGGTTAGCCATTGGGAACAGTTTCTCTTTGCATTCCATTTTATAATCTTTTAAGTTTGCAAATACCATCATTGCCTTTGTCTTCTTGTATTCTAAGGCAAATAACCCCAGTCATTTTTGCTCAAACTTAATTTGTTCACACAAACTAAATCCTTCGTCCTAGGAAGGATTTTAGTAAATCTCTATGAGATTCTCCCTCAATTTTGCACAACCTTTCTAAAGTGCAGGTTCAGAATTAATTGTGATATCTGAAATAGGGCTGATCTAGGCTTAATGTAACTTCCTTGCTTTTGTGCTCTGTGCCTGAATGTCAACTTCCTGAGAAATTAGGAGCTAAGCACTGGAGATGTTGAGTGACGAGACATCTGCAGTGTCCTTATCAAAGCCACTTTAACATCTAACTTTCAGCTTTCTCAATCAGCTGCGCAATCATGACAATGTGTGCAACTTTAGTTCCACAATTTATAGGCACATTTCATCTGTACCATTTTCATCAACAAATTGATCTGCATATTATTCCAATTTTGTCAATCTACTCTTTAAGCATATTTGTCGATGTCACTTAAAAAAAAAACATTTTGCTGGTGCTCACACCCTCTTCTGTTTTCACATTTATTTTTGCTCCAATTTTTTTTGTTTCTGCACATATTAATCAAACCCTGGTGCAATGTTTGCATTATCATGGATGAATGAATTAATAAGTTTATTGGCCAAGTATTCACATACAAGGAATATGCCTTGGTGCTCCGCCTGCAAGTGACAACATGACATACAGTGACAGTTAAGAATGATACATAAACATTAATAATAAAACATTATCGATTAAACATGTGAATTAAATAACATACCAGACCAAAAGGAGGCTACAGATTGTTGTTTATTGAGTAGAGCTATTAGTGGGAAAAAAAGCTGTTTTATGTCTGGCTGTGGGAGCTTTGACAGTCCAGAGTCGACTTCCAGAGGGAAGTGATTCAAAGAGTTTGTGGCCAGGTTGAGAGCGGTCAGAGATGATCTTACCCACTCGCTTCCTGGCCCTTGCAGTGTACAGTTCGTCAAAGGAGGGAAGGTTGCAGCCAATAACCTTCTCAGTTGACGGACGATTCGCTGCATCCTCCGGATGTCGTGCGTGGTGGCTGAGCCAAACCAGACCATGATGCAGAAGGTGAGAACAGACTCTACGATGGCCGTATAGAATTGGACCATCATTGCCTGTGGCAGATTGTGCTTCCTCATCTGCCGCAGGTAGTAAGTACATCCTCTGTGTGCCTTTTTGACTGTGGAGTCGATGGTAGCCCCCCACTTAAGGTCCTTGGAGATGATGGTTCCCAGGAACTTAAAAGACTCCACAGATGTGACTGGTGTTGTTGATGTCGAGTGGGGTGAGGGGAGGGGGAGCTCTCCTAAAGTCTCCAAACAATTCCACTGTCTTAAGAGCATTGAGCTTCGGGTTGTTGTGATGGCACCAGGATGCCAGCTGTGACACTTCCTGTCTGTAGGCAGGTTCCTCCCCATCCTGGATCAGTCCAATCAAGGTTGTGTTGTCTGCGAATTTGAGAAGCTTGACAGAGGAGTCAGTGGAGGTGCAGTAATTGCCGTAGAGGAGAGGAGTGTATCATTCATTCACCTTTAACTAATGCTTATCATACATTCTGTTCAAAACCTGCCATTACTCTCATTCATAGCTGTCTTCTTACAGAATAAAAGTGCACGGAATACAAAGGAGCGGTAGGCAACTAGTCCCTATTCACCTGCAGATAAGAAAAATCAAAGAAAATCCAGCAAAACAGAATGTGTGGCCCTCACGAATATGGAGATGGAGACCTCACAGCTACCCAGTGAATTGATTTCCACCTCATTCAACAAATTATAATGATTTCTGAGGTTCCATCTCATAAAGTGTGATTGAATCCGCAGGAGGAATTTGATAGTCTCTCTCAAGAAGATAACAGAATGTTGCAAAGCATGTGCTCACTGTGAGAGGTTATGGGAGGGCATTGGCTGGGCTGTTGACCTTTAGTTTTGTCCAGTAATGGGAGAGTCTAGGATCAGAGGGTACAGCCTCAGAATAAAATTCTCAGATGTACCTTTAGGAGGTAAGAAGGAATATATTTTGCCAGAGGATGATGAATCTGTGGAATTCATTGCCATAGACAGCTGTGGAGGCCAAGTCTTATCGAGTCCACACACAAGATTAGAAGTTGTTCAGCCATAGCTGAACACGCTTCTTGGCACATGCATACAATGGTGTCTGTCTTGTCGCTTCTTGTGCTTCTTGTGCGTGGTGGAGGAATCATTGGTGAAAACAAGGCCGCAATATGAACGCTCTTTCCTTTGACCCGGAGGACAAGTAATTGTGTATTTTTAAAGTGGAGATTGATAGGTTCTTGAATGTAAGGGCATTATAGGTTATGGGGAGAAGGTGGGAGAATGGGGTTGAGAGAGAAAAACAGATTAACCATAATCATATGGTGAAGCAGAATCGATGGGCCGAATTGGCAAATTCTGCTATGTCTTCTGATCTTATGATCATATCAGTATCATGCACTGACATGTGCTAAAATCTGCCTATGTTGCAGGAGGACAAACATTGGTAATTTCTTCAACTGTCTGAAGAAGGGTCTCGAACCAAAACGTCACCAATTCCTTTTTTCCAAAGATGCTGTCTGATCTGCTGAGTTACTCCAGCTTTTTGTTTCTATCTTCATCAGGAAATCTGTGCTTGCTGTCATTACTAATTCAATTATTCAATGACTTTGCTTCAAATTATAGATTCAAAGAGATTTTCCAGAACAAACATTGGGATAGGTTGCTTGTTATAATCCAATTTATTATCCCTTAATTGGAGCAAAAGCATTACTTACCTGCTTTCTTCAAGATCAAACCTTAAACATTTACTTAAGAGATTATTTTGCTTGGATGGAGAGCCAGAGATGAATAACCGTCAATGAAATTCTCAGGAGATTTATTTATTACAGAGGGTTGTTAGAATGAGAACTGTATTTGCCAGTGTGGCGCCACCCGGTGGTTAGGCCACTTACTGTGTAAACCCTCGGCAGTCAGTGGTAGGGTCACGTTACTGGGTAATGGTGGGAAGGAGTTATCTCGAGGTTTAGGTGTGTGCCCTAGTATATGTAAGGAACTCCGGGTCAACCTGTCCCCATTCGCGTGTGTGTTCTCTTTGCTTTGGCAATAAAGATCTCTTGTCACCATGCGTGGCTTGCCAATTCGCCCACCATACCAGAAACAATTGCATCTGTTTGAGTAAAATTGAATGGAAATTTGAAATGAAGGGAAATTCAGGGCACAAATAGTAAAATGCATGCTGGCCAGTAAAGAGCTTGCACAGTCCTATGCGCCATATTGTAGAAACGAGGAACTGCAGGTACCAGTTTACAAAAGAATACAAAGTGCTGGAGTAAAGCTGTGATTCAGGCAGGATCTCTGGAGAACATGGATAGGTGACATTTTAGGTCGGGACCTACCAGAAACGTTACCTATACATCCATATTCTCCAGAGATGCCTTGACCCGCTGAGGTACTCCAGCACATTGTGTCCTTTTTATTGTTGGGCCAAATTGCTGTTTTCTGTCCTCCGAATTTAAATGTTTCTCAGGTGGATTCTCTGCAATTTCCTTTCCATGTCCTTCGTAACTCTCACAACTCTCAAAAATTGATATTTAGAAACATTCCAAATCTAATTAAAAATTATCAAAATTGTTTAAACAATTTAAGTATTTCCTAATCCATTAAACATTTCAAGGTAAGCAAGAGACCTAAAAATGCACTAAAAATTCAATAAACAAGCAATTGAACAAAAATTATTTTAAAAAAAATACCACAACTTAGTTCCTTGCGGAAACCTTCACTTGACTCTTTGGAGATTGGTTCATTCTGAGGTGATTTTCTTCAGTGTACTTTAGTTTTGATTGATTGAGCCCTTCATGTTCGTGTTGACCATACATCGCCCATTCACACATGTTCTATATTATCCCACTTTCTCATCCACTTCTTACACTAAAGGGCTGTCCCACTTGGGCGACCTAATCCGCGAGTTCTGGCGAGTTTGCCCTCGACTCACATTCGCAGCATGGTCCACACGAGGTTGTAGGAGGTCTTCGTAACTCTCCTTCATGCTCAAGAGTGGTCACCGCGTACTCGAGGCCTCAGCTAGGACGCGGCGTTTTTTCATAATCATAATCATACTCAGTTTTATTCGCCACTTGCACATAAAGAGAAAGTGAAATGAATTTGCCAGCAGCGGTACAATTAAAAAGAACACACAATACACAATTAAAATTTAACATAAACATCCACCACAGCATTCATCACTGTGGTGTAAGGCACAACATTTGGCCAGTCCTCCTCCATTTTCCCCCGTGGTCGGGACCTCAACCCTCCACAGCCGCCGCTGCGGGCGTCCAGATGAGTAGACAAGGTAAAGTCCAGGGAAGTCCTGAATTGGTGCCTCCCCACTGGAGACCGAAGCTATAGGTTGGTGTAGGCC
This sequence comes from Okamejei kenojei, assembly GCA_035221665.1. Taxonomy (NCBI): domain Eukaryota; kingdom Metazoa; phylum Chordata; class Chondrichthyes; order Rajiformes; family Rajidae; genus Okamejei; species Okamejei kenojei. Next base: position 55,558,912 of record CM069134.1, read on the forward strand.
GCAGGCCGGCAGTCGAAGATCTAAAGTCCCCGCCGCGCTGCAGCCGGAAGCACCGCAGACCGCAGGGCCAGCGGTCGGCGTTCCCCTCCAGGGATCCCCGGCTAGGGACCCCGCTCCGGATTGTAAGTCCCCGCCCTGCCTGTGGTAGAAGTTAGCCACGGGCCAGCGGTCGGAGCTCTTCTCCTCTGGAGTCCCCAACGAGGGATTCCAAGCCCAGGACGCCACGCCAGCTGGAGCTCTGCAGACCCCAACTTCAGGCTGCCGTGCGCCAGCGAACGGAGTGCTCCCCTCCAGTGAGCCCCGGCGAGGGCTCGCCCACTCTGCGACGAAAGTCCACGCTGCGCCCGCCGCTGAAGCCCCGGCCGCGTCTCCGGAAAAGGCCGCACCGATCCTTGATGTTAGGCCACGGGGGAGGCGACATGGAAAAAGTCGCCTCTCCATGGAGGAGGCAACCAAAGCGGTTTTCCCTTTACCCCTCCACACCACCCCCCCACACAAGACACACATAGAAACATTAAAAACATACATTAAAACACACTAAAAAAATTTAAAAAGTAGAAGAATCTAACATGCTGCAGGCAGGGCTGCCGGCTTGCAGCGCCCCCACTGACCTAGCTGTTAAAAAATGCCCAAAGTTAGTCGCAGCTAGTCGAAGCTGGTCTTCAACATAGTCGAAGGAGGTCTTCAACATGTCATTTTTTTCAAACTCTACTAAACTCGCCAATTAGGTCGCCCAAGTGGGACAGCCCCTTAAGGGCAATTTATAGAGGCCAATTAACCTACTAACCCACACGTTCTTCAGACATAGGAGGAACCCAGAGCGACAGGGAGAACGTAAAATCCATATACACAGCATCCATGTTCAGAATCGGTCGATGTGGATAGATCTGCTCCATTACAAATCCAGAAATCGGGTTCGATCATGACCATCTGTCTGTCTATGTGGAGTTTGCACATTCCCTGGCATTGCTTTGGTTTCCTTCCACATCGCAATGCCAAGTAAATTTGTGGGTTAATTAGCCTCTGTAAATTGCCCCTTGTGTGTAGGGAGCGGATGAGAAAGTCAGATAACATAGAACTAGTGTGAACAATTGATCGATGGTCAATGTGAACGCGATGGGCTGACGGGCCTATTTCCATGCTGTATATCCAAACTAAACTTTAAAAAAAAACCTAAACCTAAACCAGATTGAACCTGCATTGTATTACAGTTTTAATTATTACCTCTTTGTTCTGCACAGCAAAATTCAAGATCACCCTGGAAACGTTGAAAGATTCAATGATGCCTGAAGATGCCATGACAACTCTTGTGGTCTATGGCACAAAAGGAAAGAGCGATGAAATTATTCTGTCCTCTGACAACCCACGCTCTCTAAATTTCTTTCCAGGATCCACTGATACGTTTATCGTAAGATATGAAATATGAATTACTTTGATTTAAGAATAATATGAACAAGGCCACATAAAATGACATTCAAAGAACTAGAATAATTAAATGCAATTACAATTAAAACATAAAGGTAATGTCTTCAAAGTTCCTGGAATTACCAATTGATATTATTACCTTGTTTTATTTCAGTATCATAACTGGTTTAAATTTATAATCAATATCATGGCATTACTTTCAAAATCCAGTTTAAAATGACAAATAAAATATAGGAACAACAAAAAGAATCCATTGAATGAGAGATTCTCATCAACATATCTAGAATTCAATGATATTACAATTACTGAATTCCCCCACCATAACCATTCTTGCCAGCACTATTGGTCAGTAGTGACCAGCAACATGAATACTCTGGGCTCAAAGGGTCTGAATGACAATCACGCCTGATGATCACCATCTCCCGAGTTAGAAATGTGATCAAATTCTCTCCACTTCACTAGATCTGTGCTACTCCAATATCAATCAGGAATCTTGATACCATCCAGAACTAAGCAATCTATTGGATTGACTTGCTGTTCATCATGCTAAACATTCACTTTCCCAATGCCGACAAAGTGTGCAGCAACAAACAATCAGCTGGAGGAGCTCAGGTTAAAGTAACATCTATGGAAATGAATTGTCAAAGTTTTAACGCAAAATATTTGACAATTCCATTCCCCCCGCAGATAACGCTAGACCCGCCCAAGTCATTCCTTCCTTTGATACTATAACAATGTTCGGGAATTAATTATGGATTGAATTGAAAACCAAACCCTTCTCTATGTTAAATAAGGGCAGTATCACAACAAATTGATTGATTGTTAGGATTGCCAAAAACAGGTCATTAAAAATAAATATATAGAACTAAAATTTCTCCAGTAAATAGGTTGTTGTTCCAGATTGCAGCATCTGCAATCCCTTGTGTCTCCACCAGCATCATGTGTGTGAGTATGTACAAACTATAAAATGTATTGCAACAATTCACTCGGGTTTCTTCAACATCACCTCACAAACATGCTACCTCTTCTGCATACAGTAAAAGGGCAAAAATAATTGGTTCTGTAAAAATACTGCCGACAAAAAAAATGCTGGTCCAAATCACCGATTATTTGAATATGGAAATTTAATTCATCATTACTTGATCAAAATTCTGAACATTTGCTGCTGATGGATAGCATGCAGTAAAAAAAAATCTTTTCACTGAACCTCAGTGCACGTAACAATAAAGTAAAATAAATGAAACTAAACTAAAACTGTGGGTGTAGCCTAAATACTGAAACTGCACTGATTCAAACTAACTCACCCTGCTGTCTCATGAACAGATAAGAGTGGTATATTTTAGATTGTTTTGTCAGTGTTGCCTTTACGCTATAAATTATTTTTTTCCAATGCTGAATTAGTACAGTCTAGAAAAAACAATCAAAAGGTAAGGTAAAACCTTGTAAAGTTTAAAAATTAAGGTTTATTTATTAATGTTGCACTTTTTGTTTATAATGGATTCATGTATACATTTATACATACAAATGCACTTTATGTCAAATTTTAAATAATATCATGATGTCCTAGTCAAAATATTAATTATTTTTTAGATTTATTTAGAAAATCTGGGTGATCTCTACAAAATTCGTGTTCACGGTGAGAGACTGAGTAACTATTTGGGTTGGCATGTACTCTCCATTATTTTGGAAGATGTGCAAACAAAACAGAACTTCACTTTTCTCTGCAACTCCTGGCTGTCTGCAGTCGAAGAGGACAAGGAGTTGGTAAAAGAATTTTCTATAACAAAGGATGGACAGAACATGTTACCTGGTAGGACTAACATTCAGAAATTGTACAGATTAAGTTACAAAACAGGAGTAGATAATATACATTTGTTTGAATTAAATCTTATTGATCTGCATTTTCAATGATTGTTCAACTGAAACTATTTAAGATATAAATTTGATTGTCATGCACAAATTCCTTCGGTCAATGCAATGATTCTATTTTCTATTTTCAACTGAGACTTTACAAAAGAAAATGGAGGAAGTCTTTTACTGTATTTAAATTTTATATTGTTGATCAGTCTGAAGAAGGGTCTCGTCTCGAAACGTCGCCTATTCCTTTGCTCCATGCTGCCTCACCCGTTGAGTTTCTCCAGCAGTTTTGTCTTCCCTCTATTGATGTTCTGTCACATGTCATTCTTGCAGAGAATTGTTAAGCAAGATAAGTAATCCAAGGAATTTGCATATGTAAAAACAAATAGTAAGCCACCTTCAAGTATGGATGGATTCCAGAAAAATATAATTTTCGTTTTTAACATCTTTCTGGGATCCATTAGAGAGATAATTCACTCTTACAAGCCATCCCTTCCTTTGACACCATAACCATGTTCGGGAATCAATTATGGAATGAATTGAAAACCAAACTCTTCTCTATGTTAAATGTGGGCAGAATCACAACAACTGGCAAATAATTCTTGATTGTCAGGTTACCAAAAACAAGTTTAGTTTGGATTAGAGATACAGCGCGGAAACATGCCGTCCGCCATCGAGTCCGCACCGACCTGCGATCCCCGCACATTAAAACTACCCTCCACTCACTAGGCACGATTTTACATTTATATATTTAAATCCAAACCAATTAACCTATAAACCTGTACGTCTTTGGAGTGTGGAGGAAACCGAAGATCTTAGAAAAAACCCATGCAGATCATGGGGAAAATGTACAAACTCCGTGCTGAAAAGTACAGTCAGGAACTGGCACTGTAAGATAGTAACTTTGCAGCAATGCCACCACAATTCCTCCCACACACCAATGATGCACAGGATTGTAGGTTATTTGGCTTGGATTTAAATGTATAAATGTAAAATACTAATTTCGCGATTACAAATAAATATTTTGACTTAGACATATGAAGTCACTTTCTCATTTACTGTGGTAAACATTTTAAACATACACATGTTATACTCCAAATACATACACACACATAAATGTATTGTTACTAAAATTGTATTATATATATATATATATGTGTGTGTGTGTGTGTGTGTGTGTGTGTGTATGTATATATATATATATATATATATATGTATATATATATATATAACAATTTTAGTAGAAAAATGGCAAGTTTCACAAATATTTGATTATATATTTAAAGCAGCAATCTGCGAAGAGAGAGGAAGAGGCTCAGCAGAAATGAATCCATTTTTGAAGGATTAACACAATGCAAACAGCATTGAATTCTTGGCAGTGATGTCTGTCTTAATTATTTTTGACAATGTTTCACCTATCCATGAATATTAATGTCCCATATGGATCCCGAGGTTTTTTTTTTGAACCAATTTAATATTTCTAGCATTCTATTGTTTTTAAATTACATTATTTTATCCTTTTTGGGTCCAAGGTTGATGATGTGCCATTTCCCCACAATGAAATTTGTCTCACTTTTTACAATTTTCTATATATTTTTAATATCTTCTTGCTATTTTGGATTTCATTCACATGATGAAAAATAATTGTCTGTCTTTGGTAGATTTGAAATTATGGCTTATTTTCAAATCATCAATTTTGTTCATAAATGTGGTGACTAGATAACCCCTGCCATGAGAGCGCTTGGCTTACTCTCTGTCTTCAGTACCTCTCAAACTGCAGCTTGACTACTGAGACCATGGCAAAATTTGCTCTGGAGTGCAGCTGTCAGAGGTTGAACAGTCATGCAATTATCCTGAAGATTAGCACCTCATCTTGGGAAAGTATTTTGGTTGTGAGAAGCAAAGTTAAAGCAAGAATTACTGAGAAATGTGTTGGAGCAATGAAGCAAGAATGTCATTGTCCTATCTAGGACACATGACAATAAACTCTCTTAACTTGATTTGACTTGCAGCCTTGTTTGACACAAATCTTCACAGAGAAGGTTAAGAGTTTGTTTTGTAATTCCTGCAATGGAGATTAACTCTTGGGATTACAATGTTATTTATATATCCAAATGTTCAATGGATGTGTAAATAGTGTCTGAAAATACATTCTATTTCCAATTCAGCTACATGGTAAAGTTTGCCATTTTACAGGCAAGCTCTTATCTTCACACCCCGACCTGCAATTTCCTGAGGGTTCCCCTGATAAAAATTTATGTTAGGTCATCACAAATCAACTAACAAATTCTCTTCCATTTCTACAATCATGAGCTGCCAAATTAACAACATTGCAGGTACTAATCACAAATTTCTTCTTAACAAAATAATAATTTCTTGTCTTTCTTTTTATCATCAATATTATTCATTTTGGGTGCACTGCTTCTTGTAAACCTCTGAGTTCCAGATTCATTTTTCTACATGGAGTTTTTTTCTTATTTTAAACCCTCCTCCTAATGCACAATCTAGAGATTCCTACTTTAATATTGCCTAAAAAATGGAATTTGAATCCCTTTACTTTTATCATCCTAAATAAATAAATTGAATGTTTAAAACCTGAATATTAAGATCAATTGAGCACTTTTTTTCTGCTTTACTGTATTTACTGTATTTCTTTGCTTTTCTTGTTCAGGGCTTGATGGCTTGAAGGGAACCAATGCTCTTGGGGGAGTTTTTGCTAGTGCAGTCAGGGAGGATTTAAACTAATGTGGCGGGGGGATGGGAGCATGAGCAGAGAGATAGAGGGATGTAAAATGAGGGTAGAAGCAATAGGTAGCAAGGTGAAAAGTAAAAGTGGCAGGCAGAAAAATCCAGGGCAAAAATCAAAAAGGGCCACTTTTCAACTTGCGTATAAGGGGTAAGAGTGTTGTAAAAACAAGCCTGAAGGCTTTGTGTCTCAATGCAAGGAGCATTCGTAATAAGGTGGATGAGTTGAATGTGCAGATAGTTATTAATGAATATGGTATAGTTGGGATCGTGGAGACATGGCTCAAGGGTGATCAAGGCTGGGAGCCATGGCAGGGATATTCAATATTCAGGAGGGATAGACAGAAAGGAAAAGGAGGTGGAGTAGCGTTGCTGGCTAGAGAGGAGATTAACGCAATAGGAAGGAAGGACATTGGCTTGGAGGATGTGGAATCGATATAGGGAGAGCTGCGAAACACTAAGGGGCAGAAAATGCTAGTGGTAGTTGTGTACAGGCACCTAACAGTAGTAGTGGAGTTGGGGATGGCTTGAAACATGAAATTAGAAATGCGTGCAACAAAGGTAAAACAGTTATAATGGGTGACTTCAATCTACATATAGATTGGGAGAATCGAATTGGCAGGGGTGCAGAGGAAGAGGATTTCTTGGAATGTATGCGGGATAGTTTTCTAAACCAACATGTAGAGGAACCAACGAGAGAACAGGCTATCCTAGACTGGGTATTGAGTAATGAGGAAGGGTTAGTTAGCAGTCTTGTTGTGCGTGGCCCCTTGGGCAAGAGTGACCATAATATGGTTCAGTTCTTCATGAGAATGGAGAGTGACATTGTTAATTCAGAAACAAGGGTTCTGAACTTAAAGAAAGGTAACTTTGAGGGTATGAGATGTGATTTGGCCAAGATAGACTGGCAAGTGATTCTTAAAGGGTTGACGGTGGATATGCAATGCAAGGCATTTAAAGACTGCATGGATGAACTACAACAATTGTTCATCCCAGTTTGGCAAAAGAATAAATCAGGGAAGGTAGTGCATCCGTGGATAACATGGGAAATCAGGGATAGTATCAAAACTAAAGATGAAGCATACAAATTAGCCAGAAAAAGCAGCCTACCAGATGACTGGGAGAAATTACACAAAGTGCTTAATTAGGAAAAGGAAAATAGAGTATGAAAGAAAACTGGCACGGAACATAAAAATGGACTGCAAACGTTTTTATAGATATGTGAAGAGAAAAAGGTTAGTTAAAACAAATGAAGGTCCCTTGCAGTCAGAAACTGATGAATTGATCATGGGAAACAAGGACATGGCAGACCAATTGAATAACTACTTTGGTTCTGCCTTCACTAAGGAAGACATAAATAATCTGCCAGAAATAGCAGGGGACCGGGGGTCAAATGAGATGGAGGAACTGAGTGAAATCCAGGTTAGCCGGGAAGTGGTGTTAGTTTTTCAAGATGGCGTCGCGTGCACAACGCGAGGCTCTGTGTCTCCATAGTTTTAGCAATTTATTTTTAGTTCTGTTATTAATTAACTTAGTTTTCGCCCGGAGCACTCGAGGGAAGACTCTGTACGGCCGTCAGGAGCTACTGGAGCTCGGCCGTCTCTACGAAACGAGCCCCATAAGCGACTTTCAACTGCCGCCGGAGATCGTCAGGTCACCGTGGTCTAGCGGGCCAGCTCCCCCGACAGGAAGTGCCCGGAGGCTGCGCAGGGACTACAAACAAAGATGTGGGAAGCGCGGAGGCTATCGAGCTAGGCTGACATCAAACCCGCACCAGCCAGCACTGCCCAGCATTTTCCTCGCAAATGTCCGGTCCCTGGTGAGTAAAATCGACGAACTGCGGCTGCGGATCACCACACATAACCGGATCGCCGACTGTAACGCCATGGTCTTCACCGAAACATGGCTCACCGACAACATCCCGGACAACGCCATCGAGCTGGAGGGGCGCACTGTCTTCAGGGCCGATAGAACAGCAGAGGACACTGGTAAGACCAAGGGCGGCAGACTGTGCATTTGTGTGAACAACTCATGGTGTACAGATGCTGTCAGGATTGCTATCCACTGCTCTGCTGACCTGGAATACCTGATGATAAAGTGCAGGCCCTTCTATCTGCCCAGGGAATTTACATCGATTGTTATCACTGCAGTCTATGTACCCCCGGATGCTAATGCCAGGCTAGCAATGGAAGAGCTGCAAGCTGCTATAAGCAAACAACTAACTGCACACCCAGAGGGGGCTTTTATTGTTGCGGGTGATTTTAACCACTCCAACCTTAAAACTGTAGTCTGTTTGCCACTCAGGCCACCTTCCACTCCCAAGTGAACATCAACTCATACACCTCAACCGTTCTGGACTATATAAAATTCTGCACGGACAACGTCACTACCCACAAAGAGATAAAGACCTACCCTAACCAGAAGCCATGGATGAGCAGGGAGGTCAGACTCCTGCTGAAGGCTCGCGATGCCGCTTTTAAATCTGGCGACGCTGAGGGATACAGCTCATCCAGGGCCAATCTGAAAATGGGAATTAGGAATGCTAAACTCAATCATAAACGGCGGATTGAGGAGCATTTCCGAAACAACTCTGACCCCAGGCGCATATGGCAAGGAATCAAATCCATTGCCGATTACCATAAAGTCAACACCCCACCCCCCCAAGACAATGCCTCCCTTCCTGACGAGCTAAACCATTTCTACGCCCGCTTTGACCGGGACAACAAAACTCCAGCCATCAAAGTTGCTCCACCCCCACATGAACAACCCCTCAGTCTCTCCACCTCTGCTGTACAAGATGCACTGAGCAAGGTGAATGAGCACAAACCTGCCGGCCCCGATGGCATCCCTGGGCGGGTGCTCAGGGCATGTGTTGGACAACTATCCCTGGTCCTCACTGACATTTTCAATCTGTCACTGGCCCAGGGTGTCATCCCCACTTGCCTCAAGTCATCTACCATTGTGCCAGTGCCCAAACAATCAACGACAGGGAGTCTCAACGACTTTCAGCCAGTGGCACTCACCCCTGTCATTGCCAAGTGCTTCGAGCGGCTGATCTTGGCTCACCTCAAAGCCAGCCTCCCACCCACACTGTACCCCCATCAGTTTGCCTACCGGACCAATAGGTCTACAGAGGACGCCATATCGGCGGCCATACACCCTGCCCTGACCGACCTGGACAGCAATAACACCTACATCAGGTTGCTGTTCATTGACTTCAGCTCCGCCTTTAACACTGTCATACCCGCTAGCTTGATCACCAAACTCAGCGGTTTTGGCATCTCCACTTCCCTCTGCAATTGGACACTGGATTTCCTCACTAACAGACCACAGTCTGTTAGGGTCAACGACCTCACCTCCTCAACTATAACACTGAACACTGGCGTGCCACAGGGCTGTGTGCTCAATCTTCTCCTCTACTCCCTCTTCACCCATAACTGCATCCCTAAGTATGGCTCCAATGCCATCATAAAATTTGCCGACGACACCACGGTGGTAGGACTGATCAGCGACAACGACGAGTCAGCCTACAGGGAGGAGGTCCAGCACCTGACAACCTGGTGTGCCAATAATAACCTCGTCCTCAACTCCCAGAAGATGAAGGAAATCATTGTCGACTTCAGAAAGAACAAAGGGGGCTGACGCACCCCCATCCATATAAATGGGACTGAGGTGGAGCGAGTCTCCAACTACAAATTCCTCGGGGTACACATCTCGGAGGATCTGTCCTGGTCCCTCAACACCTCCAAGCTGATCAAAAAGGCGCAGCAGCGCCTTTACTTCCTGAGGAGGCTCAAAAAAGCCCACCTGCACCCCAGATCCTGACCAACTTTTACCGCTGTACCATTGAAAGCATCCTGACTACCTGCTTTACGGTATGGTACAGCAGTTGCACCGTAGCAGACAGGAAGGCACTACAACGGGTGGTGAAAACCGCCCAGTACATCATCGGTGCCCCACTCCTTGCCATGGATGCCCTCCACCAAAAACGGTGTCTGAGACGGGCCGGGAAGATCATCAAGGACCCCTCCCACCCTAACCATGGACTGTTTGCCCTCCTACCATCAGGAGCCTCAGGTCCTGCACCAGTAGGATGAGGAATAGCTTCTATAATAACACCATCACACTGCTGAACTCGGAGTTCCGCCGAGAGATTTCCACATCTGTATTTATTTATCTGTATTTATCTATATATTGCTACCACTAAGTACTGACACTAAACTGTATATCGTTGTACCCATACTTGTATCTGTGCAATGACATTAAAGTTGAATTGAATTGAATTGGTAATTTGAATGGATTAAAGGCCAATAAATCACCAGGGCCAGATAGGCTGCATCCCAGAGTACTTAAGGAAGTAGCCCCAGAAATAGTGGATGCATTAGTGATAATTTTATTAAACTCTTTAGATTCTGGAGTAGTTCCTGAGGATTGGAGGGTAGCTAATGTAACCCCACTTTTTAAAAAGGGAGGGAGAGAGAAAACGGGGAATTACAGACCAGTTAGTCTAACATCGGTAGTGGGGAAAATACTAGAGTCAGTTATTAAAGATGGGATAGCAGCACATTTGGAAAGTGGTGACATCATTGGGCAAAGTCAGCATGGATTTATGAAAGGTAAATCATGTCTGACGAATCCTATGGAATTTTTCGAGGATGTAACTAGTAGAGTGGATAAGGGAGAACCTGTGGATGTGTTATATCTGGACTTTCAGAAGGCTTTCGACAAGGTCCCACTTAAGAGATTAGTATACAAACTTAAGGCACACGGTATTGGGGGTTCAGTATTGATGTGGATAGAGAACTGACTGGCAGACAGGAAGCAAAGAGTAGGAGTAAACGGATCCTTTTCAGAATGGCAGGCAGTGACTAGTGGGGTACCGCAAGGCTCAGTGCTGGGACCCGAGCTATTTACAATATATATTAATGATCGGGATGAGGGAATTGAATGCAACATTTCCATGTTTGCGGATGACACGAAGCTGGTGGCAGTGTTAGCTGTGAGGAGGATGCTAGGAAGCTGCAAGGTGACTTGGATAGGTTGGGTGAGTGGGCAAATGCATGGCAGATGCAGTATAATGTGGATAAATGTGAGGTTATCCACTTTGGAGGCAGAAACAGGAAAGTTGCCTATTATCTGAATGGTGGCCGATTAGGAAAAGGGGAGATGCAAGGAGACCTGGGTGTCATGGTACACCAGTCATTGAAAGTAGGCATGCAGGTGCAGCAGGCTGTGAAGAAAGCAAATGGTATGTTGGCTTTCATAGCAAAAGGATTTGAGTACAAGGGCAGGGAGGATCTACCGCAGTTGTATAGGGTCTTGGTGAGGCCACACCTGGAGTATTGCGTACAGTTTTGGTCTCCTAATCTGAGGAAAGACATTCTTGCCATAGAGGGAGTACAGAGAAGGTTCACCAGACTGATTCCTGAGGTGGCAGGACTTCCATATGAAGAAACACTGGATAGACTCGGCTTGTACTCACTGGAATTTAGAAGATTGAGGGGGGATCTTATAGAGACTTACAAAATTCTTAAGGGGTTGGACAGGCTAGATGCAGGAAGATTGTTCCCAATGTTGGGGAACTCCAGAACAAGGGGTCGCAGTTTAAGGATAAGGGGGAAGTCTTTTAGGACCGAGATGAGAAAATCATTTTTCACACAGAGAGTGGTGAATCTGTGGAATTCTCTGCCACAGAAGGTAGTTGAGGCCAGTTCATTGGCTATATTTAAGAGGGAGTTAGATGTGGCCCTTGTGGCTAAATGGATCAGGGAGTATGGAGAGAAGGCAGGTACAGGATACTGAGTTGGATGATCAGCCATGATCATATTGAATGGTGGTGCAGGCTCGAAGCGCCGAATGGCCTACTCCTGCACCTATTTTTTATGATTCTATGATTCTATGAATATTTGTGCAATCCTGTGGCATGGATAATGAAATACTGAGGATGCTGTAAATAGAACATGGAACAGTTCAGCACAGGAACAGGCCATTAAATCCACAATGTCAGTGCTGAACATGATGCCAAGACTGACTCTTATCTGCCTGCTCATAATCTATATCCCTCCATTCTCTGCATATATATATGCCTATCCAAAAGTCTCTTAACTGCCACTATTTTAAATGCCTCGGCCAGCGCCCAAGATGGCGGCGCTCGCTTAACAGCTGCGGCCCGCCTGCAGTCCGTCTGTTATTTTATTTATTTTGTCCTGTTTTTAGTTGGTTTTGTTTTGTTTTATTAGATTGTGTGTGTATGTGGGTGGGGGGGAGTAACATGTCTGGGTCTCTTCGGGGGGGGGAGGGGGTGCACATTTTGTCATATTCCCCGTCTTCGTCTCCATCTGCGCCGAGGCCTATTGGCGGAGCTGGCGGAGCTGGCGACCTCGGGCCTTGGGGCTGATCCGGCGACAGCAGCGGCGACCTGACTCGGTCCCAGAGCTGTGACGGGGGCAGCAGCAGCGGTGACCCGACTCGGTCCCGGGGCTGTTCCAGCAGCAGCAGCAGCAGTGACCCGACTCAGCCCCGGAGCTGCGAAGGGAGCAGCAGCAGCAGCAGCAGCGGCGACCCGACTCGGTCCGGGGCTGTTCCAGCAGCAGCAGCAGCAGCAGTGACCCGACTCGGCCACGGAGCTGTTCCGGCGGCAGCAGCAGCGGCGGCGACCCGACCTTGGCCGCAGAGTTGAACCGGCCCATTCGTGGAGCTCGGTTGAACCGCGGGACTAACTTACATACCATCACCCGGTGGGGTCACAACATCTGAAGCCTGGATCGCCTCGGCGCAGAAGGAAACAAAGAGGGAAGAGACAGAGACTTTAAGACTTTGCCTTCCATCACAGTGAGGAGGTGTTTGGTGAACTCACTGTGGTGGATGTTAAATTTGTGTTTATTGTGTGTTTCTGTCATTTTTAAAATTATATGTATGACTGCAGGGGAACGAAATTTCGGTCAGACCGAAAGGTCTGAATGACAAATCAATTCAATTCAATTCACCCATGGCAGTATGTTCTAAGCGCTCACCACCACCTGTTAAAAACTTGTCCTGAACATTTCCTTTAAACTTTACCCCTCTCACCTTCAACCTATGCCTTGCAGTATTTGATATTTCCACCCTGGCAAAAAAGATTTCTGACTGTCCACTTAAAACAAGGTCCATTATGTTCCTTTCACAGGTTGGTTAAAACAGAAAATCCTATAAATACTTAGTAAGTTAATCAGCATCTGCAGAAAGAGAAACAGAGCTCATGGTTCAGGTCGATGACATTAATAGGCATAGTTTTATTTGATGAAAGGTTGTTGACTTAAAATGTTAACCATCTCTCCCTCACACATCTCACTCAGTCTTCTATTTCCAGCATTCTCTTTTTTTCTCATTATTTCTCATTATTTCTATTCTTTACCTCAAAAGCATATTCAAATATGTACTCAGCCATGAAGTACCTAATAATTATCTCTTTACACAATATAATCAAGATTGGTTGTGTTATGAGTTGTGACAGTTCATTAAAATGCTTTCATTAATTTACCAGGCAAAGCTATCTATTTTGTCAGCTGAATAAATTTCCATCTTGTGCACTAGATAAGCACAAAGTATCGGAGGAAATAATGAGGGTTACCAATGTCTAAATATGAGGCACAGAACAGTGGAGTGAATGTGAATGCCATGCAGAAATTAGAGTAGAAAAATGGCATAACAGCGTCAAATCTCCTGAGTATTCACATCTTAAAACACAATTGCCTCATTGTTTTATGTTCACTAATTCAAGTAGTGCTTGAGGTAGGCTAAAAGATATCCCTTCAGGTACTGAGCTACATGAATATTTCTCCATTCCCCCTCGTTTGGGCATGCCGCTGATCGTTTCACTATTATGTTCAACAAGCTGATGTCGAGAAATTGAAATACACTGTGCTTATTCTCCTTTGCATAAATAACACCAAAAACATAAATTTTACATAAGTAATCTTTTCCGGTGCAGGCTCCAACCACAAAAAAGTAGACTTGGCATTTCCAGATGCAATTGACCTGAGCACGGCTGCCATTTTACCAATATTCTTTGCATACAGGGTAATATCAATGATTCTGCTGCGCATCTTTGCCTTAGTGTCAGAAACCTCACCCGTAATGTGCAATCAATTAATTTTATTTTAACACCCAGTAAAATGGAGAGAAATTCCTGCAGTAAATCATCTAGGAGACACGAATAAAAGGGTTGATTTGGGATTTTGATGTGTAGTTTTCTCGATATGCCTGCTTGTTGTATTATTTACCATACTTGTTGCGTTATTATTAGAGCTCACGGTACTTATTGCAGGCTTTCAACATGGAACATAGAACGGTACAGCACAGGAATGGGCCTTTTGGCCCACAATGTTTGTGCCAAACGTGATGCAACGTTAAGCTGATCTCATCTGCCTGTACATGATCCATATTCCTCTATTCCTTGCACTTCCATGTGCCTATCGAAAAGCTTCTTCAATGCCACTATCATAAAATCAACACAAAATAATGCATGGTACGGATATACTGCAATCATTGCCTGAAAAATGAGCCTGAGGGAGGCCACATATAGCATGAGATTCAATCAGCGAGGGTGATTCTTTATTGGGGTATGGTGGTTACAGGTATGGTGGTTACATACACTGGAAGTGTCTCTCCCCACATTTTGTATCACTTCTGTGGCAGCATTTTATGTTGCTGTACCTTGGTTGCCATGGGGAGAATTCTTTAAGGCTGTGACCCTCCTCCCATGACACAGCAGCTGCAATCTCTGCAGGTGACAGCTGCCATCGGAAATCATGTAGGTTGTATTGTAATAAAGCAATCATGTGAAAATCACCCAAAAGATTTCTTAAAGGTAAACTCTCCATGACGTTATAGGGGTGCTCCAATTGGATATTACACTAAAGGAGCACAAATTTATCTCCAATATTTGGAATCCAATTTTTAAAAGGTACGTCCCCTGTTCCAGGAGTAATTGTTAACCACAAATAGTGGAATACAGTTACTGACCATAGAGAGTACCCACAAATAGAAACATGCCCAGATTATAAGAGAAGGCCATGAAACAGACAGTTGTGATAAGAATACAATAAATACATGTGGTCGGATTTAAGTTGCTTGCTCCATTGCATAAATCATGGATTTGGATGAGAGCAATGGTTGATTTGGATAGATTGTTAAGGTGATAGCAGGACAGGTGAAGGTTTTGTGACTGATTTCTACCGATATGTGCATATCGCTATAGCAGAATGAAGATATGGGTGTAGCTGTGTCTGAGACTACAATAGTGGAGAAATGAGCTTTAGAGGTGAGCAGGAAGATAGTTATTTTTATTTATTCTATATTGGGGGGGATCAGGATGCAGGTAAGTTCAGAATTTATTGCCTATCCCTAATTGTTCTCAGTCCTTGACGAGAGAGCGATCTCACAATGCCTTGGAGAATGAAGTTCCAGGACCTGGACTCATTGATGATAAATAATGATCAATAGTTCTGATTCAGGGTGGTGTATTACTCAATGGGGAATCTACTAGTGCATGGTGTCCACAGGTGCTACCTCCAATGGCCATTCTGGTAGTAGAGGTTGCCGGTTTGGGAATTGTTGTCAGAATAACAGGATCCTACTGCAAATCTACCGACTCCCAGATTTATCTAGACTACACTTTCTCACATCCTGTCTCTTGCTGTTAGCTATTCTCAATTCCTCAACAAGATGTCTCCTTTCTTTATTAAATATGGTGTTCCCCCTTCTGTCTTGGATGGATCCCCCACTCATGTCTCCTACGTCCTGTGGTTTTGCTCTCGTCGCTCCCCCTCTACCCCGAAGGAACAAGGATAAAGTTCCCCTGGTCCTCCCCTTTACCCCACCAGCCTCCACAGAAAGTTCGTAAGAGCATGGAAACGGTGAAGAATATATTATAACAGCTACAGAGTAGCTTAATCAAGTGCAGATTAAAAAAGGTGCAAGGGCCACAAATTGGGAGATCAGGAATTACAGTAACCCTTGTAGATAGACACAAAATGCTGGAGTAAAAGCGGGACAGACAGCATCTCTGGATAGAAGGAATAGCTGGCGTTGTGCGTTGAGACCCTTCTTCAGACTGAGAGTCAGGGGAGAGGGAGACAGGGAGATAGATGGATAAGGTGTGAAAACAAGAAGGGGATGAAGCTAAAGGAAAATGTAGACGAGATCATTGTTAGCTAGTGGAAGGTGACAACAAAGTTTAGAAAGATAAAATTGAATCCAGAGGACAACCCAATTGGTCGGAGTACTAAGAAGGGGAAGGGATGGAGAGAGAGGGAAAGCAAGGTTAGAGAAATCGATATTCATACCGCTGGGTTGTAAGTTGCCCAAGCGAAATATAAGGTGCTGTTCCTCCAATTTGTGTTGGGACTCACTCTGACAGTGGAGGAGGCCCAGGACAGAAAGGTCCGTTTGGCAATGGGAGGGGGAGTTAAAATGTTTAGCAACTGACTGGGAGATCAGGTAGGTATAGGTCGACTGAGCGAAGGTGTTCAGCAAAACGATTTCTGTGTCTGTGCTTGGTCTCACCAATATGCACCTGGAACAGCGGATACAGTAGATGAGGTTGGAGGAGGTGGAAGTGAACCTCTGCCTCACCTGGAAAGAGGGTGGGGGCCTTAGAATCAAGGGAGGAGGTATAGGGATAGGTATTGCATCACCTGCAGTTGCAGGGGAAAGTACCTGGGGAGGAGATGGTTTGGGTGGGAAGGGATGAATTAACCAGGTAGTAGCGGAAGGAATGGTCTCTGCGGAGAGCGGAAAGGGATGGATATGGGAATATGTGGCTAGTGGTGGGATCCCGTTGGAGTTGGCGAAAATGTTGGTGGATAATGTACTGTATGCGATGGATGATAGGGTGAAAAGCTAGGACCTGGGACATGTTCTGCCTGATGGGTGTGAAGAGAAACATGAATGACCAGAGTGTTTGATACATGCCAGAATTCCTTAGTCTCTGAGGAAGTAGAGGCATTGGTGTGCTTTCTTGGCCATAACATCAATGTGTTTGGACCAGGACAAATTATTGGTGATATTTCCATGCAGGAACTTGAAGCTCTTGACCATCTTCACTTCAGACTTTAGATATTCACAGGGGCATACAGACTTTGCATTTATTTTCTTAACCATCTGCAGGTGTGAGATCTTTTCCACATAGACAATAATAGTTGAACAGCACAATCTGTTGAAGATTGCAAAATGCTCACTTGGGTGAAGTTGAGTATTTTTCATCTTTACTATCTGGTTGGTACTCTAGTATAAAGGTCCTGGTCAAATATGTTCCATTGATTTTTAATTTCCATCCAGGCAACACAATTGATCATTAACCCTAGTCTAAATCTCACAAATTAAAATCTGTTTTTTAACCAGTTATAAATAGAGAGATTGGAAAAAGGGTTTAATAGATTATTGTGTGTACACAAAATTATTTTTCATTTCATGTTTTTTTCAAAATGACTAGAAAGACTAATATGATAAAATCTAGTAGTTATGTTAGACTATAAAGCAGGACTTTATGATCTTTGGAACTGGTTTTGCAATTTAGTTAGCGCTGTAAGTGTTCTTTCATCATACAGACTTTCATTATAAAAATGTTAGATCTATTTTATGGAACCTGTACTTCTCATTCTCTTTACTATTTCCTGAAGGGAAGGAATTTTAAACTCTGAATTTCTAGTTCATCAGGTGAATACTAAATATTACTTATGGCTTCACTGCTTTTTTTTCCGCTACATGCATAATACAGTCTTATCTCATTAAGGTAAGGAGGAAATTTTTTAGGACCGAGATGAGAGAAACATTTTTCACACAGAGAGTGGTGAGTCTCTGGAATTCTCTGCCACAGAAGGTAGTTGAGGCCAGTTCATAGGCTATATTTAAGAGGGAATTAGATGTGGCCCTTGTGGCTAGAGGGATCAGGGAGTATGGAGAGAAGGCAGGTACGGGATACTGAGTTGGATGATCAGCCATGATCATATTGAATGGCGGTGCAGGCTCGAAGGGCCGAATGGCCTACTCCTGCACCTATTTTCTATGTTTCTATGTAAAGGGAGCAACACTTAGATGGTGATAGCTTTATAACTCTGATTGACCATCACAAGCAAAGGTTGCAAAGGGCAAGCAAAATAGTAAAGTTGACTTTAGAGTTTAGACTTTAATCTTTAGAAATACAGTGCAGAAACAGGCCCTTCTGCCCACCGAGTCTGCGCTGACAAGCGATCACCTCCTACACTAACACTGTCCCACATACTAGGGACAATTTTTACAACTTGCCGAAGCCAATTAACCTACAAACGTGTACATCTTTGGAGTGTGGGAGGAAACCAGAACACCTGGAGTAAACCCACATGGTCACAGGGAGAATGTGCAAACTCCGTACAGATAGCATCCGTAATCAGGATTGAACCCAGGCATCTGACGCTGTCACGCAGCTACTCTACTGCTGCGCCACTGCGCAGCCCAGTTACCCTTATTTATTACTTACTAACTTACTTACTGCCTATTATGCCTCCTGCATGTTGGGCAGCAACAAAGGTCCACCACTCCTTTCTGTTCTGGGCTAGTTTCTGGACACTATCCCAGGTCAGGTCCATTGTTTTCAATTCCTTTTCCCTTCCGGTGTCCAGTGTAGGGCTATTCTTGGGATGCTGTCTGGTTCTCTTACATTCATCCTAGCATCTGACGATAGCCCTGGAAGTTGCTGTTTCCGTAACATTTGTTTTACGAGGCAGGGTTGTTAGCCCGGTGCTCAACCTCCAACCTGGAGGACCAGTGGATCGCTCTTCATCTCGCCTCTACCCTTCGACCTGTCCAGCATGGGAGACCCTAACAGGAGACGCATCTCCCGCTGGTATAACTCTAGGGGTCACTGAGACGCACACGCTCCCCGATCACGACAAGGTTGCAATCCAACGGGGAGACTCTTATTTATATCCTGCATTATATGGTTCAGGAAGATTGCAGATCACAGGGTGGATTTTACAATGCACCCGATTGGGGAGAGAACCTATGCCAATTCATATTACTAAATTGCTTCTTAATCCTGGCAATTTGCTAAGCTATCTCACCACATACCCTTTGCACTTCTTTCGAGACAAATAACTTCTTACGGCATTGAATTACAATGTTGATATTTGAGTTTCTGATGAAAATAATGTATCTAACGTGCCAATACTGAATGAGATAGAAAAACAATATTTATCGTATGAAATTTCTGCCGTTGGCTGTTGGCAATATCCACTGTATAAGCGGCAATTACATTTTACACAAAGGTATATTTGTATTGATATATTTCATCCATCTCCTACCAAACCAATGATAGGAAACTTCCCAAATGTCATGAAAACTTCAGATGATTTGTATTGTTATGATTTCAGCTTTGTGTTCTGACATAAAATTATTTTTACTTAATAGTGAATGGCTACCTTGTTTTTGTTCATACTGGTGATTGTTGGGCAGCTGAAACTTATGCTAATGTCTTTATAACACTACATGGAGAAAGAGGGGACACTGGAATCAGGAAGTTGGAAAGGTCTTCAGTAATTGGAGAAAAGTTTCAACAAAATAAGGTACCTGGAAGCCAATGAACAATTAAATCAGATATTAGGCAATTAAAATTAGCCAATGGAAATGGATGAAACCATGAATCATAAAACCCAAAGTAATTCATCAGGTCATTAAATTTGCATGTACTTATTGTGTTCTCATTATAACTTACAGGTTGACTCATTTTTGGTGAAAGCAGTATCTTTAGGCGAAATGAAAAAATTGATCATCGGTCACGACGGAGAAGGTTATGGTGCTGGCATGTATCTGAGGATGATAACTGTACGTGAATCAATAAATGCAACTAGAGAATGGGTGTTCCCCTGCTGGAGCTGGTTGGACGATCACATTGGAACAAAGCAAACTACGCGTGAACTTACTTTGTTAGGTATACTTTATATCTATGGTTCTCATTGAACCTGTTAGAACCTCAGAGTTAAATAGTTAACAGTTTTTAATCGTCCTTATAATATTTGTACCAGTTACTTCATTTAACAGCAAACTCATCTTGGGGCCCTCTTTGCTAATTACAATACTGGGCTGGTGCAAAATTACTATTGCAGGTAAAAACAACCCAGTTATCTTACAAAGTATCTGCAAATTTCAAAGTCACAAATGTATCTTTCCATTTTACTTGTTTACAATAATTAGAGTTGCTCATGACCAAAATGGAAAATTGAAATAACCTGTGGATTATTTTGGGGACTATAAGGTTCTACACCAGGCTGCCAGTTATGCACAATACACAAAGAAGATGAAAAGCTAGGTCATTGCATTTATAACGAGTCAGTGTTTATAAGTTTCAGAGATGCAGGAGGCTTATACTACTACTGGCTCAAGCAGGCCTATTTTGGGACACTAATTCTGCACATTTGCCACATAGATAAATTATTTTTCCTCAGAAACTCTAATATCAATATTGTACCTCCATGCCATGAGATCACAATGACATAGCCATCACATAAACCTCCTGCAGTCTTCAGTTGTTTCATCAAAGTCAATCTGTTTTAAGTTCAGCAGCAACTCAGTTCCCCACAAAAAACAGAGGTTGCTGTTATTTCAGGCTTACTCTTGCATGTCTCATCCCAACCTGACCCTTTCTGGTACCTACATGCAGATACCACTGCTGCCTTGTGACTATCATTCCTGGGAAACTCAATGCAAAGACCCAGGACATCCTTATGGCTCAAACATCTCATGAAGAAGACTGAATTGAATCTCAAGCTTAGAAGTCAAAGAAAACGTTTTGTTCTCGGATTGGTCACTAGCCAGTGAATTCTGCTAGTTGGTCACACCATCTATAACATT
The DNA here is from genome assembly GCA_035221665.1 of Okamejei kenojei. Classification (NCBI taxonomy): domain Eukaryota; kingdom Metazoa; phylum Chordata; class Chondrichthyes; order Rajiformes; family Rajidae; genus Okamejei; species Okamejei kenojei. The sequence goes on from CM069134.1 coordinate 55,579,804, forward strand.
TCACGTGTCTCTCTTTCTGGCTCTCTTGGTTTTATTGTTTATACTTTCACCTCTTTATGCCGTGAATGCAAAGAGGCCCAACTCTATTTTAGTTTATGGAGGTCTGTAAAAAGAGGTTTGTGAAAATAGCAAGCCATTTCTTGCACTTATGATAACTGGTTCTTAGGTGTAGCTTTTTTGTAATTACTATCCATGCCAAAGGGTTTCATTTATCAGTATTTTTAAGAGGATCACACGGAGAATAACCAAGCCAGGTCGGGATAACTAGACACTTTCTGCACCCATCCATCAGTATGAGTAGTGGGAGCTATGGACACAAATCTACTCTTGAGAGGAGTCACACCTGCAGACTTCTCTGCTGTGTGTTACCAGTGGCTATTAAAATTACAGTTTTTAAATTTTTGTTCATTACTGTTTGAAACAGCACTAATGTGAGATGCACAGACAGACGTACATATATTTTTAACTAGACTAAGTGGGACCCGTTGGGTCCCAGCATCACACGGGAGGGCTGGTCCCCAAACGCAATATTCCACCTCTTCACCAATTCCAATATTGGTGGCCAGTGGGGGGGGGGGTCGCTTTCTGGAGCGCTAGTATGGGTGTTGTGGGCTGAAGGGACTGTTTTCCAGAGGGCTAGTATGGATATTGTGGGCCAAATGGATTCTTGGACTGGTGGCTCAGTCACTGAACCCTGTTGTGCTGGCAGTTGACTCATAGCTATTCCTTGAAATTCCATCTCAAGGAGGGTGCAAGGCCACCAAATTCGAGTGCAGTTGCATACCATTTCAAGCAGGGTGCAAGGCCATTAAAGACAGCGAGTCACCTCTCCCTCCATCTTGCAGAGACTGAGCCACGCCCATACTTCTGGGTTTTATAATACCTCCCCTCCTCCCACCAGAAGGGGCATGGCCTTCAGGGCATGATTGACAGGAGAGAGAATCTCAATATTGTTTAAACACTAATAACTCTTTTATTTTTAATCGATGGGAAAAATCCTCGGCACCTGATGAGCTGAGGGGGACTCTGAGTAAGATGGCCAAAAATCACAGCCGTACGTGGTAGTGTTTTCTCTAAAATCAATATAAAGCGCAAACAGGAAGTGGTCAAGATTAGACTTTTAATTATATAGAAGGCAAGGCAACTTTAATTAGGCAAGGCAACTTTAATTAGGCAACACAGCTTTAGCATTTCCAAACCAAAGGCAACACAGCTTTAGCATTTCCAAACTATATTTTCAAACCACATTAGGGGCACTGACAGGTCAGTAAAACCACTCACCGTTTAGTACACATGTGTTCGGTGTTATTCACAGCTCAGACTGAGAAGCATGATCCTCTCCCACATCTTCCAAAGACTGACTGAGGCACTCAACACTTCCAGGTTTTACAGTCCTTTCGGAAGGGGCATGGCCTTCAGGAGAGAGAATCTCGACATTTTTTAAACACTAATAACTCTTTTATTTTTCATTGATGGGAAAAATCCTCTTGTCCTGCGCAGCGGAGGGGGACTCTGAGTAAGATGGCCATAAATCACAGCCGTAAGTGGCAGCGGTTTGTGCTAAAATCAATATACAGAGCAACAGGGTCAAGATCAGACTTTTAGTAATATAGATGATGTGAAGAGAACTATTTTGTTAATAGAAAGAGAATATCAATTTTTTTTACCGTTGGCAGGAATGTGATAGAATATGCTTAATGAACACTGAATTCCTGCTGCAGCTGAGAGATGTGGGTTGACAAAGTCGTTATCGGGGTTTGAGGCAGTGGTATGATGAAGCACAGCATTACAGTGAAGAAATAAATAAAGTACAGATACCTGAAGTGTTGGGATAAATTAGAGCTGGATCAGATGTGGAGATGGCGCCGCATGTTTGTTTAGAATGAAGGACAAGAATTTAAAATTGTTGTCTTGGGTAAAAGGGTAAATTTAGGTAAACAAGAACAGGGATAGTATTTTATGATTTTACTTCAGAGTCACGTTAGTGACTACGTGAAGAAGCCCCGCCAGGCGCATGCTCATCATTACGTCCGCGCATGTCGCACTGAACGGGCTGGAGGGCACAGCTCCACCAGTGGTAAGTAGGAACTTCTAAGGTAACTGTTTTACCAAGAAGTATTTCCACTCCGTAAAGCTGGCTCGAGCACTCAGTAGGAGTTGGAGAAATTGAGCTGTCAGGAGGAGGATTCGGTCTTAGCGTGGGTCCAGGGATTCACGAATTCGATCGGGTCGGGAGATAAGCGTGGCAACGCCGGTTCCGATGCCGGGTGCCGTTTTACCGGCAGCAGTTACGATAGCGAGTGAATCTTCGGCAAGCTCCGGGTACTAAGCAGCTTGAGGTTACTGCTAGCCATAAACAGGCAATGAGAAAATCTCACAGACCTGTGTTGTCTGACGACGATAGTGACTCTCCCCCAATACTAAAAGACTGTGGGGGAGGATGGAAAACATGGAGCAGATGCTCCAAACTTTGATTACATAAGGGTCCAAGGGCCCAGTGCTGTCCAAGAGGGCCCATACCAAGCACCACATATGGAGGGGCTTTCCATATATTGGGGTTTTCCTTCCAGCGCCTTGTTTAGGACTGCAGGATGCCTCCCTACAATATGATTTGGGAGAAGCAGGGCAGGATGCAGCTGACCCTGATTCTGGTGTCCCTGCTTATGTGCAAACACCAGCGCACAAGAGCCATGCTCCGGGTGTCAGGGAAATAGCAATGAGTTTTACTATTCCGGAGGGGACTGGAGAGGCAATGGAAGAATAGTTTGCCAGCAATATCAATTATTTATCCTGTCACCAGCTCCAGCAAGCTATGCTGCAAGTGACTGCAAACAAATATAAGACACCTGTTTAATGTGCATCACTAAAAGTGCCCACGGTGAACCCAGCTATCTGGTCACCCATGAGTCCTTCTTTGAGGGGGCAGGAGGTTCGGTATCAACACGACCTCCAACTGGTGGCTGCAGCAATTACTGCATTTGGCACTATGGTCCAAGGGACATTCATTCCTCAAACTCAAAAAAGAAATGTTGGCTATTTTATGCAATGCATTTTTCAGGTAAATTGCATCATGGAATATCGCCATCGGGCCAACCCTCAACCAACAATTTGCTGCTCTATGTAAGGCGACTAATGTACTAATGCCTGAATTCCTGTTTGGAACAGACCTTGTCATGACAATTCGTGAAATTAATGATGAGGCCAAAACAATTGGCTTAATGTAGTCAAGCATTTTGAGGCCACCTATTCGAACACCTGGGTTAATGTACTGAAGGTCAGATCCAGGTGCTGAGCCCAGCAGGGGGAGGCCAGTGGGGCAACGAGGGTACCCACTGAGACAGACAAGCTACAACCCCAATATGGGCAGACAACAGACTTACAGGTCAACTGTAGAGGTACAGGGACTTTTGTTAACGATAAAGTTATGGTGGTCAATCTCCTATTGGAGGTAGCTTACCATTCTTTTCTAATGAATGGTGCTGTATAACTTCTGATATGTCTATACTAAATACTGTCTCACGTCTACCATTGAGTTTATCTCACGGATAGATCCACCTCAACAGCACAAGCCTAATAAAATGTGGGTGTTTTCTGCTCCAGAGACTGAACAGGTAAACAATGTTGATTGTCAACAATTTCCCCAGACCTCAAAAAGATGGGTGTTGTAGAGTAATTCTGGACCTCACTCACTTAAATTCTTCAGTTCTCTATAGGTATTTTAAACTGGACACCTTCATTACTGTTAAACAGCTGCTATCACAGGGCTGTTATGTGGCAACTATTGATTTGCAAGATGCGTATTATTCACTGCCAATTCATACTCATTATCACAGGTACTTGAAATTTCATTGGATGGGACAGCTGTGGCAATAGAAAGCATTGCCTAATGGATTACGTTCAGCACCCAGGCTATTTACTAAATTGGTAAAAACCTGTGCTGGGGCTATTGAGGGCCCATAATCACATTGTAATGGCTTATTTAGATGATATCGTAATTATCAGCAACACTAAAGAGTCAGCTGAAGAATCGGTTGCAGCAACCACAAAAAATGTGTCAGAGTCATTAGGGTTTGGTCCATCCAACTAAGTCTAAGTTACAGCCAACCCAAAATATTGAGTATTTGGGGTTTCTTATTGATTCAGTTGATATGACACTAACATTACCAACAGCCAAGTTTGTGGATATTGTTGATGTCTGTACTTGCCTCCCACAAAAACTTTATCCCTCCATCTGAGAAGTCGCTAAGGTCATTGGGAAATGGGTAGCAGTTTTTCTGCAGTACATTTCGGGCCTTTGCATTCTCAACATTTGCAGAGAGCATGAGAACAAGCACTAAAATCAGATGCAGCCCATTTTGATCGGGTTATACAGTTACCAACCACAGCTCTCGCAGAATTGCAGTGGTGGATTGTTAATGTAAATCAAGCTACCAATAACATTTTGGTACAAGATACTTCACTGATCTTACAGACTGATGTAAGCGCTCTCGGATGGGGGGCTACGGACACAGAGTCTAGCTGTGGGGATAGATGGCATGAACATGAAGGGTTGCTTCGCCACACACACGGGATAAATGATTTGCAAATTATTGGGGGCATTTTATGAGTTAAAGGCATATTGCTCCTCAATGAAGGATTTACACGTTCAACTCCAGATTGATAACGTGTATATGCAGTGGCATATATTAATCATATGGGAAGAGCACGATCAGTATCATGTGTTAACTTGGCTAACGTCATGTGGCATTGGTGTATTTCAAGGAATATCTGGGGTTCAGCCATTTATTTACCGGGTATAGACAATGTGGTGGCAGACCATAGGTCGCGTAAGTTTACTGACAATATAGAATGGATGTTGAATTCTAACATATTTCACGCAATTGTCACTCATTTTGGGTTGCCAGAGATTGATCTGTTTGCATCCAGATTAAATTACCAGTTGCCTAAATATGTTTCATGGGAACCTGATCCAGCAGCAGTAGCTGTGGATGCATTCTCGTTACATTGGGGGCACTTATTTTTATGCAATTCCTCCATTTTGTCATCCCGAAATGCCTCACCAAAATAGAGCATGACTCCGCCACAGGCGTTTTTGGTGGTCCCAGATTGGCCAACTCAACGTTGGTTTGCATTAGTGCTTCGAATGATGGTTCAGCCATTCATGATGACTCCCAGCTACAGTAATTTGTTGTTGCATCCGGTTACAGGAGAAAGTCACCCTTTACATGAACATATTAATTGTTGGTCTGCAGGTTCTGACTAGACCTTGCCAAGGACTTGAATTGTCAAACAGGGCCATGGAGGTTCTCACTGCAGGCTGGCGAAATAGCACTCAAAAACAATATATGGTTCACATAAAGAAATGGGAGCTGTTCTGTGTACAATCCAATATATCTTATCATAATGCAAGCATATGTGATGTGTTGGAGCTCCTTGCTAAGTTGCATTTTGATGAGCACCTGAGATATAGTGCCATTAATAGTGCTCGGAGTGCGTTGTCCTCTTCTTTAGGGCAGTCTTCAGAACAACATCCTATCGGGTCTCATCCGTTAGTATCCCGATTTATGAGAGGAATTTTTAATAAAAACCCTCCGAAACCTCGATATACGGAAATCTGGGATATCAGTCTTGTTCTCACACTGCTTCGGCAATGGGTTCCAATTATTTCATTATCTATGCAGAGATTAACTCTTAAAGTAGTTATGCTAATAGCGCTGGTTCAGCACAACGTGTACAAACATTACAATTGTTACTAATAGATTGTATGCATTTGTCTGTAAATTACATTACCTTCTATGTTTATGATTTCATCAAACAAAGCAGGCCAGGTATGTCAGGAGCCAAGGTGACGTTTTAAAGCCTATTCTGTTGACCAAATGTTAGATGTAGTTAAACACTTAAGCCAATATATTAAGGTAACAAGGAGGCTCAGAGGTTCTGAGACAGGACATCTCATTAGTCACAAAAAGCCATATAAAAGAGTGTCAGCACAAACTATTTCTAGATGGTTGAAACAGGTTCTCAATTATGCTGGAGTCGACACTCATGTCTTTAACTCTCACTCCACCAGGGCGGCATCACCCTCCACGGCGAAGGCTCAGGACGTGCTGCTAGACCAAATATTCGCGGCCGTAGGATGGTCTAGAGAAACAACATTTTCTCAATTTTATGACAAACCTGTACAGACAGTGCCACGGTTTGGGCATGCTGTTTTGGGTTCCATTTAATTCATTTGCTTTGTTTTCTATCATTGTTTGTAATTCCCCCTGGGACCGAGGGGTTATTCCTGGTTTTGTTATTATTAACAATAGTTATTGAATAATTCGAAGCAATGTTCAATATATTATTTATTCCCTACCGTGTCAACCAGAGCAGATTGTCATATGGAGTGCATCTACGGCATGAAAATACAGAGCTTTGAAATCTTCACGTAGTTACTCACATGACTCCGAAGTAAAGGAGTAAGATTAAATGAGAACTTACCAGTTTGAAGTTTGATCCTTATTTTATGAGGAGTTACGTTGAGGGATTACGTGCCCTCCGCTCGCACCCTCAGAATCTAAGAGATCATCTGGTAGTTCTAGTCTTCTAAAAGCCTTACTATGGCTATTTGTTTCTGTGTTTTCACATCGCTGCTTTGAAGTATGACGCGCATGCGCCTGGCGGGGCTTCTTCACGTAATCCCTCAACGTAACTCCTCATAAAATAAGGATCAAACTTCAAACTGGTAAGTTCTCGTTTAATCTTACTATTCTGTTCCACTTTCTTGACATCCATGCAATTGAGTTCTTCAAATGCAGATGAAGTGTAGGATTCCCGGAGGCAGACTATGCTTTGTGCTAGGGAAATGGCAAAAGCAAAACACTCAGTCATTCCTCCTTGTTTGCACTCTACCAAACAGATCAACTATGTTTTTTTTTAAACCTTCATTACCCATTTTTACACTCTTACCAACAACATTTATATTACATGGATAAGTTTTGGTCTCCTTATCACAGATATTTCTCCTAATCTCTCCATTCCCCTACATTTCTGCAACTTAAAACACGTTTGCTTTACAACCATAACTATTCTCCACTGAGGGGCCTATAACTTGAAATGTTAACTTTATTTATCTCTCTACAGATACTGGCTGAGTACCCCAGCATTTAAGTTTTTATTTCAGTTTCCTGGCATCTGCAGACTTTTGCATTTTGAACTCCAAGCTTTTCTGGAAACCCCTATTATTAATGGTTTCATACCATGGTGCTCCAAACTTGTCATTGAACCAAACTGATGTCTTCCTCATAAAATTAGCAAATGTTTCAAATGTAAAATTATGCAATGTGTGACAGGTGGGACAAGAGAAAATAAATTTGCAGGTCTGAATTATTTCAAGATCAAATCTTTAAACATGAATTACATTTACATGTTAATTGCTGTTCAAGGTGCTACATTTTGGTTCCAATCCATCTTGGAACTAGAAGTGCACATGAGGGATAAGTGGGTTGTGAAACCGCAAATAGGAGGTCTTCAACATTCTTCAGACATTTTACGAAGTTGGGTTAGATGTGCAGCTAGCAATGCAGGAGATAAACAGCCAGTGTTGGGTACTTCATGTAACAGTTAAAGCTATTCCTTAAAGACCATCATGTTGACATCTGCTTGCACAGCAGGTCTTTACATAAAATTTACATGTTATATAGAAATTACAACACTAAAATAGACTGTTAATCTAACCAATCTGTTTAAATGTTTAATCCCAATATGAGCAGTAATCAGTGTTGCGGTTGCACATATTTCCTGATTTTGACTATCACATTTTTTTTTTAAATGACATGATGCCTGCCTCCAACTTAAGATATTTATTGTTCTTCACAACGTTGGTATATCTCGATAGGTTCTACAGAAAAAAAAGTATTTCTGGATTGTATTCATTGTTGTAAGCAGACATAAACTATAACTTTGAAATTAATTATTTATATTTATATTTCTTCACCCTGGTTAACATTAAAGCAAAATTTTGGATAGATTATCTGGTGTTTTTGTACAATGGAGTTCAAATTTGGTTTTATACTAATGATGAAATTTGGTTTTATACTAATGATGAATAGGCAGGAACATTTTTCTGTTAACAAAGTAGAAATAAAAACATTGCCTTGATATTACTAAATAGTCACATTAAAAATGTAGCCTGCAAAATTTATAAAGGCCATTTCAGGAATACAAAATTATTTATTGTCAAACACTTTGCATTTAAACTATAACCAATAAAAATAATTTGCTGTGTTAGTAGATGATCCGTTTCTATTATTCCTAATATGATTAATTTTGAGTCTGGAGTCAGATTTGCATTAACTACTTTCTAGATTATGTTAAAAATTTCTATCCAAAAATTAGTAATTTTTATACATTTTGTGAATGAATGCGTTAGATTAGCTTCTAAATGCTGACATTTATCACATATAGCAGAAACATTTGAAAAAAATCTGTTTAATTTGGATTTCGAAAAGTGTAATCTATGTAAAACTTTAAATTGTATCAGGGAGTGTCTGGCATTTAATGAGCAGTGGTGTATATGTTGTAAACTTTCATTCCATACTTCTACACTAATTGTTTGTCCTAATTCATTCTCCCATGTTTGCCTATATATTTCCGAGTTTGGTAAATCATTTTCCAGTAAAACATTATAAATATATGATATCAATGTTTCTGTATTCGGATATTTATTTAGACATTCATCTAAAATTTCTGTCTTTCTATTTCTAAAATCTTGTGTGTTTGATTTAACATAGTCTCTAATTTGTAAATATCTAAAGTACTCTTTTGAGTGTAATCCATAATTTTGTTGTAATTCCTGAAATGAAAGGAATAAACTTTCCCTGTAGAGATCACCCATCTTATTTATTCCATAGTTCTTCCATTTTAAAAAACCTTTATCCATCAATAATTGGTAAAAAAACTAATACTAAGATTTTGGAAAGGTCCTACATCCCCCACAATCAAAATGTGGATTACAGAAATGTCGGAGACACTTCATCTAAGTGAAATACTAAGACTTGTCCTTTTGGACAAGCTAGATCAATTCAGAGGAATATGGTCTCCATTTATTGAATACTTAAAGGGTCAAGGAGGTCCGGTTCGAGGGCCTGACTGAAGCCTGAATGAAGGAATAGATGAAGAACTATATACAATAGACCACGTATATATCTCCAATGAAGAATATCTTGCTTTATACTCCACTCATTTCATCGATTTTCTACTTCTATTTTATTTCTTTTTATTATTTCTCTTTACTCTTTTCTTTCTGTTATAAAATAGTAAAAAATATAGAAGTATAAATAAGAACGACTGTAAACTTTAAAAATATTAAGAATATATGTGACGAATAATATGTTTTTTCTTTTTTGATTTTATGTTATCCCTTCTTAATATGTATTTACTTCTAATAAAAATATTTTACAAAAGAAAAAAAAAATTTGCATTTGTGGCAAATGTTGTGGTATGATAAATTAATTCCATGACACAAATGCAACAATTAACTTGCAAGAGGACAACTGACATAGAAATATAAACAGCCATTTTAATCTAACGATAATTGTTTTATTAAATTAAATTTAGTGTAACATTTGGCTTTGTGTAAATTGGGCGTCAGGTCAGGGTAGGCCCTGTTTTATTTTCCTGGGTTCTCCGCTGATTTAAAATCTCAGCGGTAATATTGGTATAAAAATATCTGGGGTTTGGTAACTGTAATTGATAATGATAAGTTATTTTGTGAAGTACCCATGATACATGTCAACTTCACAAAAATTTGAAATTATAGCTGAGATAAAAAATAAGAAATGTCAAATCTGTGGGTCTGAACTTGAAGGGAAACTGCACTGAATAGATAACTGAAAAAGACTGATATTAAGATGTTTTAATTTGAACTCGATAAATGAGAATGTAATTTTAAATTAAATATATGCTTTATTTTAAATGTCTTTGGAAAAACTACATGATAACTTAATTTGTATTTGTTTTTAGGTGAAAGATTTGTTGCCAGACCCACAAATGTGTTACAGCTTTACTCAGATGTATGGATAATGAGTATCTCAAGCTCAGATTTGAAAAGAGATCAAGGTCCAGTGCAAATAATAATTACCCTGTATGGCAAAGATGGCCAAAGAACGATCCCAGTTGATATTGCAGATGAAACAACACATGTGAAGGTTGATTATTTTTACACTCTGATGTATTCTTTCATTCTTCCCGACTCTCCTTCTTTCTGAAATATCCACAGGCGGGGTGGATTGCTGTGCCTAGTCTGTTATCCATGTGTAAATCTGAGCAGCGAGTACTGACAGGCCATTCATTCAGAAGATTTAATTATATACTCCTCATAGCTGAAGCTAGTGCAGAAGCTGGGATAATAACTGACCTTTCGGACAACTAGATTAATACCTGGAATAGACAGGTTGCCTCATGAGGAAAGGTTGCACAGATTAGACTTGTTTCTGCTGGACTTCTGAGGAGTGGGATGCAACTTAATTGAAACATTTAAGGAATGGATTGGTCTTGACAGGTGGATGTTTCATCTTATGGATGAATTTAGAACTGAGGAAATAGAGTTTTTGAATATGTTTATGGTGGCACAGTGGTGCAGTTGTAGAGCTACAGTCTTATTGCACCAGAAACCGGAGTTCGATCCTGAATACGGGCGCTTGTCTGTATGGAGTTTGTACGTTCTCCCCGTGACCTACGTGGGTTTTGTCCAAGATCTCTGGTTTCCTCCTACACTCCAAAGATGTATAGGTGTGTTAGTTAATTAGCTTGGTATAAATGTAAATTGTCCCTAGGATAGTGTTAGAATGTGGGAATCGCTGGTCAGTGTGGACTCAGTGGGCCGAAGGGCCTGTTTCTTGTTTGTGTAAGCTAAACTAAACAATAGTATCTAGATCTGTTACAAGCAATGAGCCAAAAGGTAATTGTCAGTAGATGGAATGTGAAGTTGAGATTACAATCAAATCAACAATTATGTTATTGAATCATTGTTCAGAGTGGGCGCAAGGATTGAGTATCGTACTCCTAATCCTAATTCATATTTATATTCTCTTTTAGGGATCATCCTTTCTAGATGAGAGGGTGATCCCTAAAAGACAATATAAATATGAATTAGGATTAGGAGTACGATAGTAACTCTAGATTAGGTACTGCCATCAACATAAAACTTTTACCTTCATCTGAACAGAGATCAGCTAAATTAGCATGGGCCAGAGATTAAGTGTGAGGCGATGTATTTTAATAAACAGTAAATTAGGATTTACACAGTAAATTGCTGGGGCCTGGAGAATGTTGTAAACCAAGAGATCAAGGGTTAAAGATACACAGTTCCCAGAAAGTGGCCATATTGATAAAATACATCTCTTGATGCTCTTGAACACTTCATCAGTGATGTAACCTGGGATCATTGGGTGTTTCGGGTCTTTCAAGATCAGACACGCTCACCCAGGCAACCCAGCTGTGGTTGATCAGACCATGACTTGTGTTCAGATGGCATTCACTCCTCGCCATGGACCTCCTGACCTGATCCAGAGCCATCTCTAGGCATTCTCCACTGTGGTGTTCTTGATGGCTCTTCTCCTCTTCATTCCGTTGATGCCCAGCACACTCAAGGCTTTATAGAGCGATTGCCCTGCAAAACCTCTGCAGCCAACTGATGGGCATACATCTTGCATTCCAGCCCTGCTTATGGCAGTCTAAGACCAGCTCTTCATACTTGGTCATCTTAATACTTGGTCAGTTCCAACAAGACAATGTTCGCTGTAATGTCTTCTGTATGACCTTGTTGTGACTAGCACAATAATACACGTCCAACATCTTGTAGGAAAGGTTTAATCTGCAATTAATTGAAACTTCTAGAAGGCCACTTGACTTCAATCATGAGGCACAGGTACATTTGCCAGCTTCTGCTTTTGGCCTCAAGGGGCACTGGCATTTACATTACATATTACATTACATATACATCACAGTCACCTCTGAGACCAGGAGGATGTGGGATCAGGGTGGTCGTGGCAATGTGCCGTGTGAACTTCAGCTGTTTCACTAGGTCTACAGAAAGCTGCCTATCCTGTGCAGTCACCTGGATTTCTGACTGATTCCTGGCTGCTGTGGTTCTTGGCAGCTGCACTCCTGCCTTCACGAAGGTGATCATCTGGGTGGTGGGGCGTGCTCGTCTGCAGCTGCTGATTCCCATGCTTCTGCAATGGGTTTAAGAACCTGATCATGACACCAGGTGTACCGGCCCTGCCCAAGAGCCTTTGGGCAGCAGCACAATATGTGTTCCAACGTGCCCTTGCCTGAGCATTGCGGGTAATCCGGAGATTCCGCTTTGCCCCAGATGAAGAGGTTTGATGGGCTTGGCAGGACATGCCAGGAAGGTGCCAGAGCTCAGTCCATGTGAATTTTCGGTCCATGACCTGCTTCCACCTTGTCCAGGTCCCCATGCTGCCTCAAGCCAACCGCTCTGGTAGACCTCTCCTCCTCCACTGCTGCCCTCACTTCCTCCTGGACCAGCCTGCACCTCTTCTTCCCCTTGGCCTTGTCAAACTGTGAAGTTCGGAAGATTCCCAGACTAGCTCATCCCCGAGTCACTGCTCCCACCAGGACTCTATGGTATATCCAAAACTCCGCTTGCAGCACGGCTTCGCCGGCTCTCCACTTCCTCCCAGTTTTCACCTCCGCCCCTGCCTGAGCCACCTTGGGGTCGCTGGAGTCCCTGTACAGCATCACCTCTCTGGCCCGTGTCACCTTAAACTCCTCCTGCAGGGACTTCAGGGGCAACTGGAGCTTGGTGTTATTTCCGTAAAGGGCGATGCTGCTAAGGCTCCTGGGCAGTCCCAGCCACCTCCTGAGAAAGCTGCTGACTTTCCTCTCCAATCTCTCTACGATCAAGATTGGGACATCAAAAACAAGCAGTGGCCAGAGTATCCTTGGCAGGATACCATACTGGTAAATCCACGCCTTGAACTTGCCGGGAAGCCCCGACTGGTCCACCACTCTCAACCAACTCTCCAGCTCCTGACAGTTGCCTGGACTGATGCTGTATCCTTCAGGCTGCTGTTAAACACCTTGCCAAGACTCTTCACTGGCCTTTCGGAGACAGTTGGGATTGGTGTCCCTTCGATGCTGAAGCGGAACCTGTCCTTGACCTTGCCCTTCCTCAGCACCAGTGACCTTTATTTTTCAGGCTTAAACCACCTCCTTGCCCATCCAATCAGTTTTCTGCAGGATCCACCTGCCTTCTGGCACTGACTCAGTGGTGACAGTCAGGTCGTCCATGAAGGCTGTGGTTGGTGCACTCCTGACTTGGTCCGAGGGCCTCAGCACTCTGGCTCAGCAGACTTGATGATCATGTTCATCACCAAGGCAAAAAGGATCACAGAGATGATACAGCCTGTGATGATCCCAAACTCCAGTCTGTGCCACTCTGATGTTACTGACTGCTGAGACTCTCATGCTGAACTGGTTGTAATAGTCCAGGATGAGACCTGCCGCTTGGCCTGGCACATGATGCTTTGCCATGACTGTCTGGATCAGTTTGTGCGGGATGGAGCCGTAGGCGTTGGCCAGGTCAAGCCAGAGCACGGTCAGCTCTCCCTTGGTCTCCCTGGCTTCTCTAATGAGCTGGGTCACCACTCCCGTGTGCTCCAGATATCTCCAGATAAGCCTCCCTTTTGCACTGAGCGGTCGATGTAGCCATTGCTGGAGAGGAAGTTGGTTAGCCGCTCGCAACTATGCTGAAGAAGAACTTGTCTTCAATGCTTTCCATGGAGATGATACTGAACTGATCGATCTTCTTGGAATCTTCTTCCTTTGGGATGCAGACTCCTTCAGCGTATCGCCATTGCTGCGCCACTTTCCCTCTCTTCCAGATGACTTTCAGGGTCTTCTACAGCCATTTCAGTAACAAGGGGCAGTTCGTGTAGGGGGACTCTGCTCGGGCCAGGGGCTGAGCTAGATCTGACTCTCTTCACAATGTCCTGGACCTTTTTAAGGAGTGACTCTCTACTATCAAACTCCTTGATGGGTGGAGGTGGTTTTATCAGGATGTTGCACTGGCCCAGCTGCTGTTGCCTGACGGGGTCGCTGTGTGTGGTCTGGATGTGCTGGTCGATCTCCTCGTTAGACCAAGCCAAACTCCCACTGTGCTTCTGCTCTAGCAGTTGTTACTGACAGTAGGCAGTTGGCCTATATAGGTAGGCCACATGCTTGCCAAATGATAAGGGTATTGAGTGCAGGAGATCGGCCATCATTTCATAGGTGTACAAGATGTTGATGAGACTGCGTTTGGAGTAGTGTGTGCAGTTATGGTTGCCTAGCTTTAGGGAGCATGTCATCAACCTGGTAAGGGTGCAGAAAATATTCACAAGGCTGTTACCAGGACACAAGCACTTGTAATAAGGAGGGGCTGGGTAGACCAAGGAATCATAGGAAGCTAAGGGATTACCTTATAGAGGTATACAAACTCATGAGAGGCATATATAAGGTGAATAGTCGCAGTCTTTCTCCCAGGTTGGAGGAGTCTACAACTTTAGGTGGAAGGGAAAGATTTTAAATAGATTTGAGGGAGAATTAATATTCAAAAGTTCTCAACTTTAAAGCCATCGAGTTATAGTCATTCACATGGAAACAGGCCCTTCAACCAAACTCATCCATGTCAAGCAGGTTTTACAACTGAGCTAGTCCCACTATAACACAGGTAGACACAAAATTCTGGAGTAACTCAGCAGGACAGGCAGCATCATTGGAGAGAAGGAATGGGTGACGTTTTGGGTTGAGAACCTTCTTCAGACCCACTATTCTTCAGTGACTCCAACTATTTCTAACACTATTTATAATGTTAAGTGAAGTGGATGCATATTATTTCTATGTTTAATGCATTTATGTATTCCCATGTATTTGCATTAAACCATGTTTATTGCCCGATGACTTGCTTTTCTTCTTTTTATCTTGCAGGCTGAACTGACAGGTGTGGGGTTAATTTATAAAATTCGTGTCACCCCCAAGCCTAACGACCTGAAGCAACCATGGAAAATAAATTCTATTAACATGAAACATTCTTTATACAAGGCAGAACTTTGGTTTACTTTTAATTGGTGGATTAATCCAAATACCATGCAGGGCCGGGAACTCCCTGCACTTCATCCTGTTAAAGATCCTCTCCCTGGTAAGCAAAGATCAATCAAACTTAATTTACTGTTATATTATCAGAAATCAATAACTTTACTGGATGTTTTTATTCATTGATATCTCTTAAGAGCAACAATTACTTTCCACACTCATTCCCCATAAAGTCACAGTTACTAACCTGTCGTGAGCTATATTACTTTGGCTGGCTGTTTTCGTAATTATCTGAGTGAGATAATGCTGATTCTGACCACAAGTGAAGTCAGTCAGATATAGGTTTCTCTGCATTCATCCAAATTTGAGGAAGGACATTCTTGCTATTGAGGGAGTGTAGCGTAGGTTCACAAGGTTAATTCCCAGGATGGCGGGACTGTCATATGTTGAAAGAATGGAGCAACTGGGCTTGTATACACTGGAATTAGAAGGATGAGAGGATATCTTGAAACATATGAGATTATTAAGGGATTGGACACACTAGAGGCAGGAAACATGTTTCCGATGTTGGGGGAGTCCAGAACCAGGGGCCACAGTTTAAGAATGAGGGGTAGGCCATTTAAAACGGAGATGGCCGATCTTCTTTCACCCAGAGAGTTGTGAAATTCTGTGGAATTTTCTGCTTCAGAAGGCTGTGGAGACCAATTCTCTGGCTGCTTTCAAGAGGGAGTTGGATAGAGTTCTTAAAGATGGCAGAGTCAAGGGATATGGAGAGAAAGCAGGAACGGGGTACTGATTGTGGATGATCAGCCATGATCACAGTGAATGGCAATGCTGGCCAACTCCTGCACCTATTGTCTATTGTCATACAGTGGTAGATTTAGAGAATGGTTACAATGTTGATGGAAGTATTTCTGCCCATGGAGTTCATGCCAGAAATATAAATGACCTGCCTTCCTCCGGCCACAACACCCATCCTTGCCGCATGTTCACCATCCCCCCGGACCTCCCCCTCTCCGACACTGAAAGGTCGGTCCTCAGCAGAGGTCTTACCTTTGTCCCCCTCTGTCCCCACCTCAATGAGTTCCGCGCCCACCACGACTTGGAGCTCTTCTACCGTTGCCTCCGCCTCACAGCGTTCTTCCATGGGAAGAAGTCCTCGCCCCGCACTGATGATCCCTTTTCCTATCTCCAACGAACCCTCTCCTCTTGGACCCCCCTTCGTAGCCTTCCGGCTTTAGAACTCTTTATCCAGAGCTGCCGTCGGGACATTAACCGCCTCGACTTCTCTACTCCCCTGTCTCACTCCAATCTCTCCCCCCCCCCCCGAACGTACTGCCATCGACTCACTCTGTAACAACCCAGACTGGGTTATCAAACCAGCCAACAAGGGAGGTGCTGTGGTAGTCTGGCGCGTTGATCTCTACAAAGCGGAGGCCACGCGCCAACTCTCGGACACCTCGTCCTACTTACCCCCCCTGGACCATGACCCCACTGACGAGCACCAGGCCACCATCTCGAGCACCATAACCGACTTCATCAACTCCGGCTCCCTACCCCCCTGAGCCTCCAAACTCATCGTTTCCCAGCCCCGCACGGCCAGATTTTACCTTCTCCCCAAAATCCACAAACCCGACTGCCCCGGCAGACCCATTGTCTCTGCTTGATCGTGCCCCACCGAACACATTTCCACATACCTTGACTCCATCCTATCCCCCTTTGTTAAATCCCTCCCCACCTATGTTCAAGACACCTCAGACACTCTCCGTAGGCTCCGCGCATTCCAGTCTCCAGGCTAACATCCTCTCATCTTCACCATGGACGTCCAGTCACTCTACACCTCCATCCCCCATCAGGATGGTCTCAAAGCCCTCCGGTTCTTCCTCGACCAGAGGAGCAACCCATACCCGTCCACTGACACCCTCCTCCGCCTAGCAGAGTTGGTCCTTACCCTCAATAACTTATCTTTTGACTCCTCCCATTTCCTCCAAACACAAGGCGTAGCTATGGGCACACGCATGGGCCCCAGCTACGCTTGCCTCTTTGTCGGGTACGTCGAACAATCCTTCTTCTCGGCGTACCAGGGCCCCATCCCCGACCTCTACCTCCATTACATCGACGACTGCTTTGGAGTCACCTCCTGCACCCACACAAAACTGACTGACTTCATCCATTTCACCACCAACTTCCATCCAGCACTCAAATACACTTGGACCATTTCCGACATTTCCCTACCATTCCTTGACCTCACCATCTCTATTGCAGGTGATACACTCCTGACCGACATCCACTACAAACTAACTGACTCCCACAGCTACCTGGACTACTCATCCTCCCACCCTGCTCCCTGTAAGGACTCCATCCCCTATTCCCAATTCCTCCGTCTGCGCCGCATCTGCTCCCAGGATGAGGTGTTCCACACCAGGTCATCACAAATATCCTCATTCTTCAGAGAACGGGGATTCCCCTCCGCCACTATAGATGAGGCTCGCACCAGGGTCTCCTCCATAACCCGCAACACTGCCCTCTCTCCCCATTCCCCCACTCGCAACAAGGGCCCTGGTCCTCATCTTTTACCCCACCAGCCGGCACATACAACATAGTCCTCCGCCAGTTTCGCCACCTCCAACGTGACCCCTCCACTCGCCACATCTTCCCATCTCCCCCCGTCTGCCTTCTGCAAAGACTGCTCCCTCCGCAACTCCCTTGTCAATTCTTCCCTTCCCTCCCGCTCCACCCCTTCCCCGGGCACTTTCCCTTGCAACCGCAAGAGATGCTACACTTGTCCCTTCACCTCCCCCCTCCACTCCTTTCAGGGACCCAAGCAGTCCTTCCAGGTCCGACAGAGGTTCACCTGCACCTCCTCCAACCTCATCTACTGCATCCGCTGCTCCAGATGCCAGCTGATCTATATCGGTGAGACCAAGCGGAGGCTTGGCGATGATTTCGCCGAACACCTTTGCTCGGTCCGCAATAACCAACCCGACCTCCCAGTGGCTCAGCACTTCAACTCCCCCTCCCATTCCGTATCCGACCTCTCGGCCCTGGGCCTCCTCCACGGCCAGAGTGAGCAACACCGTAAGTTGGAGGAACAGCACCTCATATTCCGCTTGGGGAATCTGCATCCTCTGGGCTTGAACATTGAATTTTCTCAATTCTGTTAGCCCTTGCTGTCTCCCCCCCTTCCCACCTCTCCCTCAGCCCTCGGGCCCTGGCATTCCCTCTCTCTCTCTATCCCTCCCCCACCCAAGTCGCACTAGCTTCTCATTTTCACACTACAAACAGCTTACAATGGCATGTTTCCTTTATCATCGTTAATTTTTTGCATATCTTTCATTCATTGTTCTTTATCTCTCTACATCACCGTCTATATCTCTCGTTTCCCCGATTCCTAACCAGTCTGAAGAAGGGTCTCGACCCAAAACGTCGCCTATCTCCTTCACTCCTTAGATGCTGCTGCACCCGCTGAGTTTCTCCAGCCTTTTGTGTCCCCTCGATTCTCCAGCATCTGCAGTTCCTTCTTTAACAATATAAATGACTTGTTTGCTTCAGTGGGATTAGCACTTATATCTGTCATTAGTCCAGCTTGCTGGATTGTAAGACTAGCATCTTCATCAGTGATCAATCTAGTAAACATTTACTTATTTTTATTCCTTGTTCTTAATATATGTTTGGAACACCATCTTTCTTGGGCTTTCCACCTCACCCAGCCCCACTCTATCAGGAACAATCCACTCAAGCCTACCCCCCATGTGGCTTAGTTGTTATATCTGCAGTAGCAGCAGCTCATTTTAAAGACAAATACTGAAAAGGCTGGAAATACTCAGTAGGTCAGACCACATATGTGAGGAACAGTTTTTGTTTCATGCAGGCTGTCATCAATCAACTTGAAGAGGTTGGGAGTCCAAGCAGGTGAAGAGGTGGGGAGGAAATGTGGCACGGGACAAAAGGGGAAGAGTAGAAACTTGTTTCATCCTAATTTCAGAAATAATTATTCAGAAATAAAGGAATCGCACACACCAACTCGGTGCATCCTGCACTAATTGAAGTCATGATATCATAAGATCATGTGCTAGGCCGAATAGCCTAATTCTACTCCTATCACATCTACTCCGCCATTCAATCATGGCTGATCTATCTCCCCCTCCTAACCCCGTCCTCATGCTTTCTCCCCATAGCCTCAATTCTAATCAAAAATCTATATATCTCTGCCTTAAATATATCCACTAACTTTGCCTCCACAGCCTTCTGCGACAAAGAATTCCACAGATTCACCACGATCTGACTAAAGAAATTCCTCCTCATCGCCTTCCTGAAAGAATTTCATTTAATTCTGAGGCTATGACCTCTACTCCTAGACTCTCCCATTAGTGGAAACATCCTCTCCACTTCTACTCTATCCAAGCATTTCACTATTCTGTACGTTTCAATGAGGACCCCCCTCAATCTTCTAAACTCCAGCAAATATAGGCCCAGTGCCGTCAAATGTTCTTCATAAGGTAACCCACTCATTCCTGGGATCATTCTTGTAAACCTCGTCTGGACCCTCTCCAGGGCCAGCACAACCTTCCTCAGATATGGTGCCCAAAATTGCTCACAATACTCCAAATGCACCCTGACTAGCGCCTTATAGAGCCTCTGCATTACATTCCTGTTTTTGTATTCTAGCCCTCTTGGAATACTTGCTAGCATTGAGTTTGCTTTCTTAACTACCAATTCAACTTGCTGATTCACTTTTTGGGAATCCTGTAATGGCACTCCCAAGTCCCTTTGCACCTCCGATTTCTGGATTCTCTCCCAATTTAGAAAATAATCTATGCCTTTATTTCTACTACCAAAATGCATGATTCCACAATTTGCTACACTATATTCCATTTGTTCCAACCTGTCCAAGTCCTTCTGCAGAATCCCTGCTTTCTCTACACTACCTGCCCCTTCACCTATTTTCGTATCATCCGCAAACTTGGCCACAAAGCCTTCCATCCCCTCATCCAAATCATTAATATATAATGTGAAGAACAGTGGCCCCAGCACTGTGCCCTGCGGAACTCCGCTAGTCACTGGCAGCTAACCAGAAAAATCCCCCTTTATTGCCCCTCTTTGCCTTCTGCCATCCAGCCAACCTGCCATCCATGCTAGTACCTGCCCTTTGATACCATGGGCTCTCATTTTCTTTAGCAGCTTACATGTGGCACCTTATCAAAGGCTTTCTGAAAATATAGTAAGCAACTTCCACAGACGCTCCTTTGTCTGTCCTGCTATTTACTTCTTCAAAGAATTCCTGCAGATTTGTCAGGCAAGATCTTCCCTTCACAAATAACCTTCAGCCTATTTTATCATGAAGTTCTGTGCACTCCGTAACATCCTTTTTAATGAACTCTAAAATCTTACCAACCACTTGATTTAGCCCAAAAAACTATAAACTGAGTGGTACCAGATACCTCCGGGTCTATTTGGCTCTACTGTTGACAAAATAATCTCATTGAGTGTCTGCGAGCAATAGATAATGTTAATAATAGTCTGCAGAATGATCTGGTCCATTGAAGCTTCCTAGGACTACATGCTTAAAAATAAATAAGGACGTTTTACCTTAATTTAAATATCCATTTCAACTCTTTGCATAATCTTAACAGTGCCCCTTACAGCCAATACAATTATCTAAACTGATCTAAATAAATTTTAAGGAGGTTATGTTTTCCACGACCATATTGAAAAGCTAAATCCACACTTAGTCAAACTGGGAAGGATGACTGAAGTGTAATTTTTTTTTAAACACGCCATGGAGAATATGCCCTTGAGTTTGGGAAAGAGATAATTGTACACAACATTTACTGTGCCCTATCTAATCTTCACTCAACAATGTCTCAATTGGCAGTAATATTTCTCAGCGTTTGCACTAAACTCACTCCAGTTCAATAAACATAAAATAACATTCATTCAATCATTCGACTCTGAAATCAGCACATCCATCATTGCACATATTGTTGTTATTGGAATGTTTGTTCCTGGGAAATGAAATGGTGAAACTTGAGTGATTATATACACCACCACAGAATCTTTGACAGCAAAATCAAAGTGCCTCGATTTAGCAAAATGTCTAGATTTGTCATCCTGCATGATAAATTGTTGTAGAACATTGGAATGTGTATTGTTCCCTCTTTCCTGAAAAGAATTTAATTCAAACTTTAAATAGCAATTTTGCTCATGTCAGGTTCATTCTTCAAGTCAGAAACATTCTGAAAATTCAGGGAAGGGGGGAGGAAACAGAAGTTTCAACAGGTTCATCAAAAGGATATTAATTGTTTGCATGTTGCACTGATTTGTACGTTAAAAGTGCCACACCCAGTTCAAGTGCCTTATGTCCCCTATGCTTCAGTCTGGTGGCAGGAAACACATATATGACTAGCCTACAATATTAATTTGGTCAATTTCGTTGTTATTAGAGTATATGTCATATAGTCATAAAGTTCACGCTGAAAATCAAGAATCAATCCTACACTATTCCATAAATTTCACCCACACTCTCTCCTTCCCTACTGGTTTATCAGCCCTTCATCTCTCACCTGGCAACTCCCATTATTACCTTGCTTAATTATCAAATCCCAGCATTGGTTTCCTTTCTGTTCCCACTTATCACCTCTCTCGACATCTGCACTTTCACCCTCCCTTTCCAACTCCTGCCTTCATCCGTTTTCTTTTCTTTTCTCTGTCTGCCAGCTTCTACCAATCACCCACCTCCCAACTCCACCCCTTCTGCTACTGCCCCACCTGGCTCCATCGGCCACCATCCGTCACCCCTCCTCAATCTAGTGACTAGTGGGGTATCGCAAGGCTCGGTGCTGGGACTGCAGCCATTTACAATATACATTAATGATTTAGATGAAGGGATTCAAAGTAACATTAGCAAATTTGCAGATGACACAAAGCAGGGTGGCAGAGTGAACTGTGAGGTGGATGATATGAGGATGCAGGGTGACTTGGACAGGTTGGGTGAGTTGGCAGATGCATGGCAGCTGCAGTTTAATGTGGATAAATGTGAGGTCATCCACTTTGGTGGCAAATACATGAAGGCAGATTATTATCTGAATAATGTCAAGTTGGGAAAAGGGAAAGCACAAAGAGATCTGGGGCTGCTTTTCATCACTCACTGGAAGCAAGCATGCAGGTACAGCAGGCAACGAAGAAAGCTTTCATAACAAGAGGAGTTGAGTATAGGAGCAAAGAGATCCTGCAGTTGTTCAGGGCCCTAGTGAGACCACAGTATTATGTGCAGTTTTGGTTTCCAAATTTGAGGAAGGGCATTCTTGCTATTGAGGGAGTGCAGCGTATGTTCACGAGGTTAATTCCCAGGATGGTGGGACTGTCATATGGAGCGGCTGGGCTTGTATACACTGGAATTTAGAAGGATGAGAGGGGATCTTATTGAAACATATAAGATTATTAAGGGTTGGACATGCTAGAGGCAGGAAACATGTTCCTGATGTTGGGAGGGTATAGAACCAGGGGCCACAGTTTAAGAATAAGGGGTAGGCCATTTGGAACGGAGATGAGGTAAAACCTTTTCACCAAGAGAGCTGTGAATCTGTGGATTTCTCTGCCTCAGAAGGCAGCGGAGGCCAATTCTCTGGATGCTTTCAAGAGACATTTAGATAGAGCTCTTAAATGTAGTGGAGTCAGGGGATACGGTGAGAAGGCAGGAACGGGGGTACTGAATGTGGATGATCCGCCATGATCGCAGTGAATGGCGGTGCTGGTTCAAAGGGCCGAATGGCCTAGTCCTGCACCTATTGTCTATTGTCTACAATCCATCCTCACCATCTTGCTTCTGTCTGACTCCCATCTCTTCTCCTCTTTGTATTGACGATCTTCGCTCTCAGTCCTGATGCAGGGACTCAGCCCTACACATCAAAAATTCGATTTCTCCAATGCCGCACAACCTGCTGACTTCCTCCAGCAGCTTGTCTGTCGTTCCACGCTAATCACTACCATATTCTCCTATCAACTCCTACCACACACCTCCTAATTGTGATACAGCTAGTGGAAGTGACCAATTAGCCCACCAATTCACTTGCTCTGGGATGTGGGAGGAGACCCACATGATGATATGAAGCATGCTTAAACTCCACACAAACTGCAGTGAAGATTAAACCTGAGTCGTAGGAGCTACTGTATGAGGCAACAGATCCACTAAATGCACCCCACTGTTACACTATAGTGTTCTGTTATATTATGATCAATCAATTAATCAATCAATCAATCAATCAGATTTATTCATCACATACACAATAAAGTGCAGTGAAATGAACTTGCCAGCAACGGTACAATCAAAAAGAACACACAATACACAATAACATTTAACAAAAACATCCACCTCAGCATTCTTCACTGTGATGGAAGGCACAAGGTACAGTCAGTCCTCCTCCATGGTTCCCCCGTGGTTGGGGCCATGAACTTCCGCAGTCGCCGCTGCGGGCGGCCAGATGTACAGACCCTCTCTTCTGGAAGGTAAATCCCGAATCGGTGCTTCTCTACCGGAGACCGCGGCTTCAAGATGATGTAGGCCACAGGCCGGCGGTCAGAGCTCTTTTCCAGGGATCCCCGGCGAGGGATCCCGCTCTGGATCCCGAGGGATCCCAGGTTCCGGACGCCGTGCCCGCGGCTAGAAGCTCCGCAGACGGTGGCTTAAATATGTTGAAGGCGGCAGGTCAGAGCTCTTCTCCTCCGGGGTTCCCAACGAGGGATCCCAAGCTCCGGACGCCATGCCCGCGGCTGGAAACTCCGCATCAGGTTGAACAGGCCGCGGGCCAGCGATTGGAAAAAAATCTACGCTGCGCCGCTGCTGAAGCTCTGGGCCCGACTCTGGGAAAGGCCGCATCAATCCATGATGTTAGGCCACGAGGGAGGCAACATGGAAAAAGTCGTCTCTCTGTGAAGAAGGTGGCAATGTTATAAAATTTTGAGATTTTAAAAATCAAGTCTGCAATTTATCTCATCAGATAAAGCATAAAAAGAAGTTTAATTTGACACCTAATTCACTTTCATATCTTCAGTATTAAAAACATTATGGCCATTTTCATACTCGGAAATTAGCATCTTGTTTCCTATTGCTTTTGGAAGTAATTTAGTGTTTAATTCCCGTAAATTAATGGCGATTTAAATCATCTTGCGAGTGGGATTTTGTGAAACGTGATCGTTTGGAACGTTGCATTTGCGGTGAATTTAAACCCCATTACAGCAGGAAAAATACTGCCAGTTCGGATGGGGCCCAAGTCACCTTCTCGCAACGTGAAATTTTGATTAAAGGCATCTTAAGAAGCACTTTTTAATGTAAAAATAAACGGCGTACCTTGCTTTGTCCCGTACGTGAGATCCATCCCATTGTCGGAGTTCACGGCTTTAGAAGATGATTTTTAATTTACTCTAGCAATTAAATTATCCAGCGCAGTTTAAAAAAAACTTCAGAGAACGAATGTCGGAGCGATTTTTCTTCAGCAACTAAACAGCCTGACAAACACCAATTTCTGGAGAAAACAACATTTTAAACCCGCCCCCCTCTCAAAAGCGCCAAAGTGGCGCACACGGGCAGTGACAGAACTGCAACGCCGCTGAAGGTATGTTTTGTAACATATCTAAAGAAGGCGACCGAAAGCGGTTTCCCCCTAACTCCCCCCCCCCCCCCTCATCACCACCCCCCACATAAGACACACCGAGAGATACTAAAACAAACATTTGGACATACTAAAATAAACTAAAAAAGTAGAAATGACGAACACGCCGCTGGCAGGGCAGCCGTCTCGCAGCGCCCCCACTGTGGAATTCTCTGCCTCAGTGGTGGAGGCTGGTTCTCTGGATCCACCTGAATGGAAACCTCTGGAGACTTTGTGCCCCACCCAAGGTTTCCATGCGGTTCCCGGAGGTTTTTGTCCTCCGGCAACCACCTTCAACTAGCATCGCAACCAGCTTCGACTAAAAATTACCGATTTTTAAAACGGAAACCACTTTCGACCATTAGGGAGACTGACAAAAAGCTCCGAGAACCGCACGGAAACCTTGTTTGGGGCGCAAAGTCTCCAGAGGTTTCTGTTCAAGTTTCCTAAGTGGGACAGGGGCATTAGTGATAGCGAAGTTAAGGGAGTTAGGGAGAAGGCAGGAACGGGGTACTGATTGTGGATGATCAGCCATGATCACATTGAATGGCAGTGCTGGCTCGAAGGGCCGAATGACCTACTCCTGCACCTATTGTCTATTGCCTATAACCATCTTTGAAAGAATAAACAAGGTCAGAAATCTGCAATTTGTGGCACGTCTAATGCTGTGAAATATGAGTCAGCAGAGTACCGAGTACTGTGGGAGTTTCTGCTCATTGAAAGGTTTTGTGTTCTAGAGAGCTGCAGAGAACATTAAAAATACATATTAGAAATTATAAGATAAATGATTTAAGAATTAAAGAAAAAATATAGATTCTCTTTCTTAGAATACGGGATTCCAGATCCCCGGTTAAATTAGTTAAATATCGATTTATTGAGCTGAGTGGAACAATTAGGGTGACATAGAGAAATAAGAACAGGGAGGGTTTATTCATTATATTCACTGAAACAGATTCAAAATTGTTCTGCATAAATGACAAATCCAGATATAGAAATATTGAATCAGGTAGATATTTTAGCACTGAATTATGCTTTAGTTTATTTTTTAGTGAGAGGAAGTTTATATTTTGTCCTCATCACCCTGCAACAATTATGCATTGATGGCGACTAATTAAACTACCATGGAGCTTTTCATTTTCCAAGCAAAATTATGTGTATTGACATCTGTCAGCAATAAAATACTTTCTGTGAAACAGTGTTGATTGCAGTTTGACCAACATTTTTAGTTGATGATACTGACTGATGTTTTGCTAGGGGCTAAAAAAATTAAGATTAAACACTTCAATAAAACAACATTATATGTAGCATTTATTGTAGTAAAAATATCTGCAAGTGTTTCCTGTAAATGGGTTTGAACTAAATTTGACAGTGATTAATGTCGAGAAATAATTTGGTCAGATGTTTAATGGGGTGGTTTCAACGTTGATACGTCTGCAGTGATACAGTGGGACCCTAAAGGAAATAGCAAGAACAACCACACAATCCTTAGGAACAAAAGCAGACTGTTCCTCGTCTACGTGCAGTTGCACATAGGGCCTGGGTTGATGACAAAAATGCATCTTATAGGAAGCCCAACCCTGCAAACAGACTCGATAGACTGAGGGTCACTTTCTTGATGAGTTGGAAATGTGTGTGTAAGAGGAAGCTTAGGATACTACAGCAGATATTGCCTGATATTTGCAGACTGTTAGAAGAAAACTTGCTTCTGGCTGGATCTGGAAGAAGGGGAGGGGCTGTGAGTTACAGGATTAAAACAGGCCCTTCAGCACATCAAGACCATGCCAACCATCAAACCACTAATTTACATTATCTGGCAATAATCTATCTTTATTCGCCCTACATTCCCATCAACTCCTTTTAGATTCTATCAATTATCTAGACATGAGGGGCAATTTACATTGGCCATTTAAGCTACCAACACGTACATTGTTGAGTTGTGGAAGGAAACTGGAGGACTCACATGCAATCCACACAGTCACAAGGAGATTTTGCAAACTCCACTAAAACAGCGCCCGATATCGGAGTTGAAGTTGACTCTTTCTCGCCATAAGGCAGCAACTCACTATTCGCTGTGCCACTGTTCCATCCCTTGGTTTACAAGTGGTCACCACCTATTCTCAAACTCCCTGCATCAGGATCCTTACAGGTCGCTGTCAAAGACTAATGCAGGACACCACAACTGGCTGTTCGTAAATGCTTCAACCACATGCATCACTTCTATACAAGAGATGGAATTTCATTCACTTCACTATGAATAAAGCCAGCATGAGCTTGCAAATCTCATAATCTTGAGATTTTGCAACTCTGTCTCTTTTCTGAACAAGTGCATGACATACTAGACTCCCTTTAAGTGGTGCTCAACTTATGATCCCAGATACTCCAGGTATTGTAATCTAACCACTGCTGTCCATGATATATATAAATGATTTGGACATAAATGTAGACTGGATGGTAAGTAGGTTTGCAGATGACCCAAGATTACTTGGGTCTCAGACTGTGAAAAATGCTATCGAGGTATACAGTGGAATACAGATGAGCTCCAGAAATGGGTGGAGAAATAGCAAATGCCATTTAATCCGAGCAAGTGCGGGGTGTTGCACTTTGGGAGGTCAAATGTAAGGGGAATATATTCAATTAATGGAATGACCCTCAACAGCATTGATATTACAGAAAGATCTTAGGGTCCAAGTCCATTGTGCCCTGAAAGTGGCAATGGTAGTAGATAGAGTGGTAAAGAAGGCCTATGGCTTGCTTGAGTTCAAAGGCTGGGGCATTGAGTTCAAGAGTTAAGATGTCATGATGCAGCTTTATAGGACTTTGATTCGGACTTTAATTGATTGAAATATTGTGTTCAGTTCTGTTCGCCCAATACTGGAAGGAAGTGGATGCTTTGGAAAGGGTGCAGAGAATGTTTACCAGAATGTTGCCTGGATTTGGGGGTATTAACTGCAGGGAAAGGCCGGACAGACTTGGATTGTTTTCTTTGAAATGCCAGACGTTGCAGGATGACCTGATAGAAGAACATAAAATTATGAGAGCATAGATAGAGTAGACAGTCAGAAGAATTTTTCAAGGATCAAAAAATAAAACACTGGAGGGCATAGCTTTAAGCTGAGAGAGGCAAAGTTTAAAGATGTGCAGGGAACATTTTTACGCAGAGGGTGGTGAGTGCCTGGAACATGCTGCCAGTATTGAGGCAGATATGAGAATGGCATTTAAGAGGGTTTTGTATAGGCATATCAATATGCATAGAATTGAGGGATATGGATTATGCACAGGTGGATTATGTGGATCTTGGCATCATGTTTGGCACAGACATTGTGGGCCGAAGGACTTGTTCTTGTGCTGTACTGTTCTTTGTTCTATAATGAAAAACATTTACATAAGTTGCATGCAAACAAAGATAATCAGATGTGCAGAAGATTGCAAAGCAGTTGTAGTTTCCATTATTCATTTGTGATGTGTCACCGGTTGGGCCAGCAATGGTCTGTCTCGTCCCTTCCTTCCTTGTTATCTTTTTAGTATTTGTTAAGTGTATGTTTTGGTGCTCTTTGGCTTGTTTTATGTGTGTGGGGGGGGGGGGGGGGGTTTGGTTGGGGGAAACCTTTTCTAATCTCTTACCTCGGCGGAGATGCATTTTTTCCGTATTGTATCTCTGTCTGCACTGCGGCCTAACTACACGGAGCTGGCGGCCTCTCCAAGCACATGAGCCTGCAGGACTTACCATCGTGGAGCCCGCGATCCCTGTCGGGGTTCGACTTTGGAGCTCCAACCGCGCGGGAGCCTGCGGATTTTAACATCGTGGTGGTCCAGGTCTCTGGTTAGAGACCGACTTCGGGAGCTTCAAGCCGCAGGAACTTTGACTGCCCTGACGCGGGAGCTTCGAATGCCCCAACGTGGGGGCTTCAACCGCCGGCTGCGGGAGCTTCGATCACCCCGAATGCGGATGTTTCGACTTGTCCGACCACGGGAGAACAAAGAGGAAGAAGATAAGACTTTATTGCCTTCCATCACTGTGAGGAATGTGGGGAATCCACTGTGGTGGATGTTTACATTAACTTTTTAGTTGTGTCTTGTTGCTTTTTTTAGTATGGGTGTATGGTAATTCGAGTTTCACTGTGCTTTAATTGGTACCCATGACAATAAACAGACCTTGAACCTTAAACCTTATTTGACCTGCAGCAGGCTATCCTCATGTATTCAAACCTATAAAGAAACAGGGACTAGCGGTTAGGGTTGATTAATGAAATTCAGTTTACAGCCTGCCAGTAGGTTGCTTGATATAGTTTTTATTGATTGGTGTCTCTCTGTGTGTCCTGTGTGGAGGGTGGTATGGGGGAGTAAGGGGGAAACCATTTTGGTCGCCTCCTCCACGGAGAGGTCACGTTATCCATGTCCCCTCCCCCATGGCCTAACATCGAGGATCGGCGTGGCCTTTCCCGGAGATGTGCCCGGGGCTTCAGCTGCGGGCGCAGCGTGGACTCTTGCTACAGTGTGGACCCTCGCCGGGGGTCACGTGAGCGGAGTGCTCCATTCACTGGCCTGTGGCAGCCTGAAGCCGCAGACTGTGGTGCTTCCAGCTGGCGCATTGTCCACAGCCTGGGGTCCCTCGTTGGGACTGCCGACCACTGGCCCACGGCCTACTTCTACCGTAGACGCGGCGTGGGCTTACCATCAGGAGCGGGGTCCCTCGCCGGGGACCCCTGGAGAAGAGCTCCGGTGCTTCTTCCTGCGCCGCGGCGGGACTTTAGATCTTCGACCGCCGGCCTGCGGCATACACCAACCTGATATTGGTGCCTTTAGTTAGATTCAGATTCAGGTTCAAAACTTTATTGTCATTGTGCAGTGTACAAGTGCAGAGACAACAAAATGCAGTTAGCATCTCACTCAGAAGTGCGAACACAGAATAATGGAACAGTAAAATATACATATATGTATATACAGTAGGAGTAGTGCAATTTTCGGGAGGGGGGGGAGATCAGTCACTGGGAGAAGGAGTGATCGAGGGGGTGGGGGGGATGACTGGCAATCACCAAGTTGCAGAGTTAAGTAGTGTAACAGCCGCAGGGAAGAAGCGGTTCCTGAACCTGCTGGTCTGGCAACGGAGAGGCCTGTAACGCCTCCCAGATGGGAGGAGGGTAAACAGTCTGTGGTTGGGGTGAGAGCAGTCCTTGACAATGCTGCGCGCCCTTCACAGACATCGCTTGCTTTGGACAGACTCAATGGAGGGGGGTGAGGAACTGGTGACGTGTTGGGCAGTTTTCACCACCCTCTGCAGTGCTTTCCGGTCGGAGACAGAGCAGTTGCCATACCATACTGTGATACGTTAGTTAGTAAGGATGCTCTCGATGGCGCAGCAGTAGAGGTTCACCAGAACCTGAGGAGACAGATGGACCTTCTTTAGTCTCCTCAGGAAGAAGAGATGCTGGTGAGCCTTCTTGATTAGTGTTGAGGTATTGTGGGTCCAAGAGAGGTCATCAGAGATGTTGACCCCCAGAAATCTGAAGCTGGAAAAACGCTCCACCTCCATCCCGTTAATATGGATGGGGGTGTGCGTGTCACCCCTAGACATTCTGTAGTCCACAATGAGCTCCTTGGTCTTCTTGGTGTTAAAGGCCATGTTGTTGTCAGTGCACTATGCTGCTAGGAGCTGGACCTCCTCCCTATAGGCCGACTCATCATTGTCACTGATGAGGCCAATCACCATTGTATCATCTGCATACTTGATGATGGTGTTAATACCATGTACAGGTGTGCAGTCATAGGTGAAGAGGGAGTAGAGGAGAGGGCTCAGTACACAGCCCTGTGGAACGCCGGTGTGAGGGTTGAAGAGGTGTGGTTGTCTAACCTAACAGACTGGGGTCTGTTAGTTAGAAAGTCCAGTATCCAGTTGCAGAGAGAGGGGTCGATGCCCAGGTGAGTTTGGTGATCAGGTTGGAGGAGATAATGGTGTTAAATGCTCAGCTAAAGTCAATGAACAGCATTCACACGTAGGCAGTCGAGGTGGGAGAGGGCGGAGTGAAGTGCTGTGGAGATGGCATCCTCCGTACTCCTATTCTTGTGGAAGGCAAACTGATAGGGGTCCAGTGTGGTAGGCAGCCTTTGCGGTGTGCCAGGACCAGCCTCTCGAAGCACTTAGTGATGATGGGAGTAAGTGCAACTGGGCGGAAGTCATTAAGGTTCGCCGCAGTGGAGTGTTTTGGCACCAGCACGATGGAGGTGGTTTTAAGTCACGCGGGGACAGCTGCTTGGGCAAGTGACAGGTTGAAGATGTCAGTCCAGATGTCTGTCAGCTGTGCAGCACAGGCCCTGAGGACGTGCCCGGGGGATGCCGTCGGCCAGCAGCCTTTCGTGCATTAATCCTGCTTAGTGCCACATACACGTCGTAGGGGGTGAGTGTGAGGGGCTGGTGATCAGCAGGGAGCACAGCCTTGATGGCCATCTCTTGATTGTCCCTGTCAAAACGGCCATAAAAGTGGTTAAGCTCTTCAAGGAAGGAGGCGTTACTGGATATTGGGGTGGCGTGGTGGGTTCATAGTCCGTGATGGCCTGGATGCCTTGCCACGTGTCGGGGGTCGGAGTTGTTCTTGAAGCGCTCCTCGATCCTGAGCTTGTAGCTGTGCTTGGCCTTCTTGATTCCCCTCTTCAGGTTAGCCCTGGATGAATTGTAGGCTCGAGCATCACCTGACCCGAAAGCAGTTTCATGTACCTTCAGCAGTAGCCTGACCTCTCTGTTCATCCATGGCTTCTGATTCGGGAATGTGGTAATCCGTTTGAGGGAGGTAACACTGTTAATGGTGGAGTTGATAAAGTCCAAAACAGAGGAGGTATATGTCAATGTCCGTGTGGGAGTCAAGGGTGGCCTGGGCTGCAAACGCATACCAGTCAGTGTTTCCAAAGCACTGCTGAAGTGTGGAGTCCACTCCCTCTGACCAAACTTTAACTGTCCTCACTGTGGGTTTAACACGTCTGATGAGTGGAGAGTACTTTGGGAGCAGGAACAATGAGAGGTGATCAGACTGCCCAATGTGGGGGAGGGGGATGGCTTTGTAAGCTTCAGCCATGTTTCTGTAAATTTTGTCCAGTATCTTGTCTTCTCTATGCAAAGGAGACATGTTGGTGGAATTTGGGGAGTACACTCTTCAAGTTGGAGTGATTGAAGTCACCCGCAACGATGAAGGCTGCCTCGGGGTTGTGAGTCTTTGGTTTGCTAATGGCAGCATGCAGTTCTTTCATTGCCAGCTTAGCATT
Source organism: Okamejei kenojei (assembly GCA_035221665.1). Classification (NCBI taxonomy): domain Eukaryota; kingdom Metazoa; phylum Chordata; class Chondrichthyes; order Rajiformes; family Rajidae; genus Okamejei; species Okamejei kenojei. The sequence continues at coordinate 55,611,783 of CM069134.1, forward strand.
AGCATCCGGAGGATTATAGGCAGCAGTCACAACAGTGGAAGTAAACTCCCTGGGCAGATAGAACGGTCTGCATTTAACCATGAGAAACTCTAGGTTAGCTGAGCAGTGACTCTCGATGATGGTAGTATCCGTGCACCAAGCTTTATTTACATAAATGCACAGACCCCACCTCTGGTCTTACCGGAGTCTGTTGTTCTGTCCACTCAGAGTATATGTTAAAGCTCTCCTTTGTCTTGGTGCTTAGAGTCATACAGCACAGAAACAGCCCTTCATTCCAACTTGTCCATGCTGAGCAATGTGTCCCTCAGTCTAAACCATTCATATCCATGTACCTATTCAAATTACTTTTAAATGTTGTTATAGTACCTGCCTCAACTATTTACTCTGGTAGCTCTTTCACCAACCTCTGTGTAAAAGTGTTGCCCCCTCAGGTTCCTATTAAATCTATCCCTTCTCATTTTAAACCTACATCCTCTGGTTCTTGTTTGCCTTATGTTACAAAAAACTGCATTCGCCTTATCTATGGAAACTCAGCGGGTGCAGCAGCATCTAAGGAGCGAAGGAGATAGGCGACGTTTCGGGTCCAGACCCTTCTTCAGACTGGTCAGGGATCAGGGAAACGAGAGATATAAACGGTGATGTGGAGAGATAAAGAACAATAAATGAAAGATATGCAAAAAAGTATCGATGATAAAGGGAACAAGCCATTGTAAGCTGTTTGTGGTGTGAAAATAAGAAGCTAGTGCGACTAGGGTGGGGGAGGGAGATAGAGATAGGGGGAATGCCAGGGCCCGAGGGCTGAGGGAGAGGTGGGAAGGGGAGGAGACAGCAAGGGTTAACAGAATTGAGAAAATTCAATGTTCAAGCCCAAAGGATGCAGACTCCCCAAGTGGAATATGAGGTGCTGTTCCTCCAACTTGCGGTGTTGCTCACTCTGGCCGTGGAGGAGGCCCAGGACCGAGAGGTCGGATACGGAATGGGAGGGGGAGTTGAAGTGCTGAGACACCGGGAGGTCGGATTGGTTTTTGCGGACCGAGCGGAGGTGTTCGGCGAAACGATCGCCAAGCCTCCGCTTGGTTTCACCTATTCCTCATCTAGCTGATCAGCCATGTTTTCAATGGCATTCATGTATTTATCTCCCAACAATTAGCTCCTTATATCTAGCAATGACAACTAAGCTCTTAAGGGCCTGTCCCACCAGCATGCGACTGCATGCGGCGAGCGCGAACAAACGTGGTGGCTTGAGGCGTACGGCCTCACGGGGTCGGTCCCACTTCCAACTGTGGAGCTGGTCCCGACATCATACTCACCAATCAGCTGGGCAGGAGGCGGGCCGACTGAAGTTGGACGTCGCACGGCGTCGGGCGGTGGCGTCATCATGCAACGACACGCCGGGCGGTGACATCATCGCGCAACGCCACACGCTGCACGTACGGCATCCAGACGCTGCGTACAGCGTCCAGATGCTGCGTACGGCGTCAAGACACTGCGTACGACGTTGAGACGCTGCGTATGGCCTCAATGCGGCTGCGGATCGACAGGCTGTTGCCACGTGGGATTTTTGAACAGCGTCAGTTTTTCGGAGCCCCGTGCGATGTTGGGACCAGCCCCGCACAACTCCATAGGGCTCCGGCGATCGAAGTGGGACCGGCCCCGCGAGGCTGTACGGCTCAAGCGACCACATTGGGTCGCGCTCACCGCATGCAAACGCATGCTGGTGGGACAGGCCCTTTACATGTCCTTCATTGTCATTCCCTAATACCTAGTCCCAACAACAAATCCCGAATAACTAATTCCAGCAGCTGATTGCTAACATTTAGTGCATAACCCTTGGCTGCTAACAGCTAATCTTTAACAATTAGTTCCTAATAGCTAATCCTTAATAGCTAGCCTCTAACAATTAATCCTTAACAAATAACCCATACTGGAGAGTATATGGATGGGAATTATAGCAAATTGGCCAGACAGGAGCTTCTGTGGCAGCAAGTAGAACTTCAGGAATAATGTGTTGCCTGCCTAGTACCAAGGTCTAGGATGTTTTGGATTGTTTTCCAACATTCTCGGAGTGTTGTTGTGCACATCAGTACTAATGACATTGGGACACATGGCTTCACAGGTGTTTGTAATTGCTCAGGTGTGTTTAATTGCCTCCTTAATGCAGGTATAAGGGAGCTCTCAGCACCGAATCTTTCCTCCAACCTGTCCATCGCATTTGGAAACTTTTATTGCTGTTTAGCAACATGAGGACCAAAGTCAAAGGAGCCATTATGAAACTGAGAAACAAGAATAAAACTGTTGGAGACATCAGCCAAACCTTAGGCTTACCAAAATCAACTGTTTGGAACATCATTAAGAAGAAAGAGAGCACTGATGAGCTTACTAGTCACAAAGGGACTGGCAGGCCAAGGAAGACCTCCACAGCTGATGACAGCTATAATAAAGAAAAATCCCAAACACATGTCCAACAGATCAGAAACACTCTTCAGGAGTCGGGTGCGGATTTGTCAATGACCACTATCTGCAGAAGACTTCATGAACAAAAATGCAGAGGCTACACTGCAAGATGTAAACCACTGGTTAGCCGCAAAATAGGAAGGCCAGGTTACAGTTTGCCAAGAAGTACTTAAAAAAGCAACCACAGTTCTGGAAAAAGGTCTTGTGGACAGATGAGACGAAGATTAACATATATCAGAGTGATGGCAAGAGCAAAGTATGGAGAAGAGAAGGAACTGCCCAAGATCCAAAGCATACCACCTCATCTGTGAAACACAGTGGTGGGGGTGTTATGGCCTGGGCATGTATGGCTGCTGAAGGTATTAGCTCACTTATCTTCATTGATGATACAACTGCTGATGGTAGTAGTATAATTAATTCTGAAGTGTATAGATGCATGCTATCTGCCCAAGTTCAAACAAATGCCTCAAAACTCATTGGCCGACGGTTCATTCTACAGCAAGACAATGATCCCAAACATACTGCTAAAGCAACAAAGTTTTTCAAACCTAAAAAATTGTAAATTCTTGAGTGGTCAAGTCAATCACCAGATCTGAACCAAATTGAGCATGCCTTTTTTAGGACCTGAGTGAGACCTGAATGAATATGCCACAGTCATTGCAGACTTCATAAAGAAATGTGTGGAGGACTGCATCCCAAAAAAAATGTCCAACTGTTTCCTAACCAGAAGCCTTGGACGAACCATGAGATCCGCATTCTTCTGAAGACCAGATCCCGGGCATTCAGGTCTGGAGATACAGAGATCTAAAAGAAGTCCAGATACGACCTTGGTAAGACCATCAAAAAGGCAAAAGGGACTTCTGTTCTAAGCTGGAGGATGAGACGGATGTTCGGCAACTGTGGCGGGGCTTGAATGCAATCACCTCCAATAAGGCAAAATCAGGAGGCAGCTCAAATGTCTGCGAAGCATCACTCCCTGGCGAGCTCAATGCATTTTACGCATGCTTTGATAGGGAGAACACTGATGCGCCTTCCCGAGCCCCCATTCACTGTGATGGTATTTCAGTCACAGTGGCCGACGTCAGAAGATCCTTCAGAGGGGTGAATCCTCGGAAAGCATCTGGACCTGATGTATACCCGGTCGTGTTTTAAAAACCTGTGCGGACTAACTGGCTGGTGTCTTTACGGATATTTTCAACCTCTCACTTCTGAAGTCTGAGGTTCCCACCTACTTTAAAAGGGTATCAACAATACCGGTGCCCAAGAAGAGCAAGGTGAAGTGCCTCGATGACTATCGATCAGTGGCACTAACGTCTGTGGTGATGAAGTGCTTTGAGAGGTTGATTATGGTGCATATCAACTCCTACCTCGACAAGAACCTGGACCCACTGCAGTTCGTTTATCACCACAACAGATCAACAGTGGCTGTGATCTTGCTGGCCCTCCACTCCGCTCTGGACCACTTGAACAACAAAAACTCATATGTCAGGCTGTTATTCATTGACTACAGCTCGGCATTTAATACCATCATCCCCTCCAAGCTGGTTACCAAGCTCTCAAATCTGGGTCTCTGCGCATCTCTCTGCAATTGGATCCTCAACTTCCTCATTCACCGACCACAGTTTGGTCTGGTGGAAATGTGTCATCCAGGATAACAATCGACATGGGAGGACCTCAATGTCCTGCATGCTCAGCCCCCTGCTTTACGCACTCTATACTCATGACTGCGTAGCCGGACATAATGCAAACTCCATCATCAAGTTCGCCGATGACACCATTGTTGTAGGACATATCACTGATGGGGACAAGATTGACCGATTGACCAAATGGTGCTAGCACAATAACTTGGCTCTCAACACCAGCAAAACCACGGAACTGATTGTGGACTTTAGAACGGGTAGGATAGGGACCCACAATCTCATTTATATCAATGGGTCAATGGTTGAAAGGGTCAAGAACTTCAAATTCCTGGGTGTGCATATTTCTGAAGATCTCTCCTGGTCCCAGCACACTGATGCAATTATGAAGAAAGCACATCAGCGCCTCTACTTCCTGAGAAAATGATGGAGAGTCGGTATGTCAAGGATGACTCTCTCGAACTTCTACAGGTGCACAGTAGAGAGCATGCTGACCGGTTACATTGTGGCTTGGTTCGGCAACTTGAGTATCCCGGAGCGGAAAAGGCTGCAAAAGTTGTAAACGGTGCCCAGGTCATTACCAGCTCTGACCTCCCTACCATCGAGGGGATCTATCGCAGTTGCTGCCTCAAAAAGGCTGCCAACATTATCAAGGATCCACACTATCCTGGCCACATACTGATCTCTCCGCTGCCATCAGGTAGAAGGTACAGGACCTGATATCTGCAACATCCAGGTTCAGGAACAGCTACTTCCCCACAGCCTGTAGGGACATTAATGCACCACACAAAAATCACTCTAGTTAGACCATAGAACACAATATGGGTGGCTGACTGAGGGATAGTTAGTCCAAAGGGTAAATGTTCTCATTAAATAGCTTCCATATTCCCATCACCAACATTTATTTCACAGTCTTCCATTTCCCGGTGTAAGCCTCAGTATGTTAGTCATCATTATGTACAGGTTCATTTGGCACCTGCCACTTTCTTCAAGCCAAGAAATGCCTTTTTTTATGCAGTGTGGCAGCATGAAGCAGAATTTTCGCCAAGGTGGTGTGAGACACTAATCCCTTGTCTTCAAAGAGCGTGCATTATATCAGTAGTTCCCTTTCCGCAGAAGCTGGCGAACCTGTTTCCAGTCTTTTCTGTTTTTAATGCATACCCATGTTGGCTATCTCTTCTGTACATCTTAATTACCTGCCCACCAGTGGCCGCCTCTGTGTCTCCCTAGTTTTCTGTGCCCTATTCCTGTAGAGAGGGGAAAAACAAGTACTGTAAGAGTACAGTAGCATGCAATGAATGGATAAATGGAGAAGATTTGTTGGCAGTGACTGTGAAAGGCAGGAAAGGCATTGTATCAATATAAACTTGAATATCAGTGAGGCTGACCAATTGGGATGTACAGATAGTATACACACAGAAGGGTATGTGTGTATCTGCAAGCCGATGTGATGTGCTTGTGTAATAGATTTAAGATGGCTAAATAACTGATAGGGATAATGTGCACATCAGGATGTAATTGAATGTCGAACTTCACCTAATGTCCTAGAGGGCACTAAATTGCTTTTGAAACTAGGAAGGGGGTCCTACGGCCAGCTCCTGACACATCTTTTTACTGCCTCTCAATACGGGACGGTCATTACCCTGTGGGCCCCAACACTCCCCTCCAGTGTTACATCACTCAATGTAATGTGGACACGTTATGTCTGCTATCTGCTGTTAATCCCACAGTTACTTTTAATCATCCCTAACAACCACATTGCTGAAGATTTATGTTGTCCAACTCATCAGTAGCTGTGCTGAATCCCATGCAGCAGAAAGTTAAAATTCATCAAAATGTTTTGTGTTAGGTTAGGACACACACTCAGATTTTCCAGCTTCATCATGCATGCATCTGGCTTTCACAACATCAGGTTTTCATCATTTTCTTTTAACCTTCCTGATCTGTTCAATGGGAGCTTGAATGGTCTCTGAATGACACAAAAAAGGCTTATGGGCCTGTCCCAGTTGATGATTTTTTTAGGCAACTGTCGGCGACAACCTACGACAGCACCTACGTCAGGAGAAGTCAAGCTACGCTCATTGGCGAAAAACCCACTGTCGCCGAAAAAGTTTCAACACGTTGAAAATTTAGCGGTGACCAGAAAGACATCACGACTTTTACGTGACTGAGGAGACTACTACCAGCAACCACCGGCGAACATGTGACGACAAACTAGTCACCTGTAGTTGCCTAAAAAATTGCCCATTGAGCTTCTCCCATTGAGAGTTCACTCAGTCTTAATCAAGGAGTAGAGTTCAGCAGCCAATCTTAACACTTATCTTAGTGCTCTTGCGCATTGAAGTGATGTGTCCCTGAAATCCACATGGAAATTATTATTGGCAGCAAACCTTCAAGGAACCTGCTCACATCATGAGCCCAATCAAACAGTTTTAGTTTAAAACTCTAGTGGTTTTCTAAAAGATTGTTATGTTAAATTATCAGTATGGATGTTTTGTAATTATATTGTTAACACTTTTTTCAAGTGCAATATTCTTAACTCGTGCAACTTGACTAATAATATATTTTACCATTGATTTAGTTGTGGAATACGATGTTCATATATATACTGGAGATATGGTGAATGCAAGTGCTGCTGGAACTGCTTTCATTATTGTCCATGGGGACAAAGGAGATTCTGGACAACAATGGTTGACAAAATCTAATTCAGAAACTGTTACTTTTTATAAAGGGAAGGCAAGTTTGAATAGATGAGCATGCTTTTCATGGTGATACACGTTAACATTTTTAAATGTATTAAGATTGTACAAAAAAGTGCTGTAAATTTTCCACAGAATTCTACTGTTCTGTTCCATTTGAGAAGCAGGATTCATCCCTGGATATTTTATTGGCATTATTCTTTGAGAATTATGCTTTTCACTTACACACTTTAACAATACTGTAACTGTATTGCAATCTATAATACTGTCATAAAATACATTGCTCACATATGATGAAGGTGATGAAGTAAGTTACGATTTTCAGATTGAAAATTCCGTTAGCGTTAAGATAAAGAAGATATTCTATACTGCAATAACAACAAAAAATGCTGGAAACCCGCAGCAGGTCAGGTAGCATATGTGGAAAGAGGAACAGTTGGGTTTTAGTCAAAGATGATTTGCTAAGACACTGTTTCTATTGAGGTTTTGAAGAGATGATGATGATGATTGAAGAGGGTAGGGTAGTAAATGTCTACATGGACTTTAGACAAGGTCTCATAAAGCATTCAACAGAGACTTGGGAGATTGGTTTCAATCTTGGCTTGGCCGAGGAAGACAGGGTAGTGGTGGAGAGGTGCCAGCTTCCTTTATCAGTTTTGGCGTTGAGTTTAAAAGTCATTAGGTCATGTTGTAGCTGTAAAGACTTTGGTTGTGCCTCAATTGGAGTATTGTGTACAGTTCTGGTTGCCGCTCCATATGAAGGGTGTGGAGTCTTTGGAGAGGTGCAAAGGATTCACTGGAATATTGCCTGGATTGGAGAGTACTAGCTGTAAGGAGAGGTTGGTCACATTTGGATTGTTTTCTCTGGAGCATTAGAGACTAAGGCATGACCTGATAACGATTTATAAAATTATGAGAGGCATAAATAAGGTAGTCAGTATAATTTCTCAGGGTAGAAATGTCAAAGACTAGAGCGCATGGCTTTAAGGTATGTGAGGGAAAGTTTAAAGGATATTTTAGAAGCAAGTTTTTAACACGGAATTGTAGATGTCTAGAATGGGCTGGTGGCAGAAGCAAATGTGATAGCGATATTTAAGAGGCATTTATACAGGAAAATAGACAAGCCGAGAATGGAGAGATGTGGACCATGTAAAGACAGATGGGATTACCTTGAAATGGCATTACATTAGAATGGCATTATGGTTAGCACTGATATCGTGGCTTAAATGGCGTGTTCCTGTGCTTTCTCTGCTTGACCTGCTGAGTATTTCCAATATTTTCAGTTTTTATCTGAATCCCAGCATCTGCATGTTTTGTGATTTTGATCTTAATATTGTAATGTCCCAAGTTTAGCCATTCCAACAAACTAAAGGACTCCAGACAGTCAACTTAATTCATGCAAGAGATTATCTTTGGCTATTCGAAAACGTAAGGAACGTCTGGGAAAATGGATGCCTATCCTTTAGAGCAATCACATGGGCAGATTTAAAATTAGACAAAATAAAAACAATCTGGCCACTACTATATCAGGAAGATTGTTTGTGTCCTCCTTAGTGAAGACAGATCCAAAGTACCTGTTCAACTCATCTGCCAATTCCTTGTTCCCCATAATAAATTCACCTTTTTCGTTCTACAAAGGTCCAACTTTGGTCTTAACTAATTGTTTCCTCTTCACATACTTAAGAAGCTTTTACGATCCTGCTTTATATTCTTGGCTAGCTTACGTTTGTACCTCATCTTTTCTCCCCGTATTGTCTTTTTGGTTATCTTCTGTTGTTCTTTAAACATTACCCAATCCTCTTGCTTCCCGCTCATCTTTGCTATGTTGTACTACTTTGCTTTAATTTGTCAGCCATGGTCGTCCCTTTCACCCCTTGGAATCTTTCTTCCTCCCAGGAATGAACTGATCCTGCACCTTCTGTATTATTCCTAGAAACACCTGCCATTTTTGTTCCACTGTCATCCCTGCTAGTGTATCTTTCCAGTCAACTTTGGCCAGCTCCTCCCTCATGGCCCCATAGTCCCCTTTATTCAACTGCAACACTGAGACCCCCGATCTACCCTTCTCCCTCTCCAAGTGTAGATTAAACCTAACCATGTTATGGTCTCTGCCTCTTAATGGCTCATTAACCTCGAGGTCCTTTATCAAATCCGGTTCTTTACATAACACTAAATCCAGAAATGCCTTCTCCCTGGTCAGCTCCAATACAAGCTTCTAAGAATCCATCACGAAGGCACTCTACAAAGTCCCTTTCTTGGGGTCCAGTACCAACCTGATTTTCCCAGTCTACTTGCATGTTGAAATCTCCCATTACAACCACAGCATTGCTTTTGCTACATGCCAATTTAAACTCCTGATTCAACTTACGCCCTATGTCCAGGCTACTGTTTGGGGGCCTGTAGATTAGTCCCATTAGGGTCTTTTTACCCTTACAATTCCTTAGTTCTATCCATACTGACTCCACATCACCTGTTTCAATGTCACCCCTTGCAAGGAACTGAATTTCATTCCACACCAACAGGGCAACCCCACCCCCTCTGCCCACCTGTTTGTCTTTTCGATAGGAGGTATACCCTTGAATACAATCGATAGGAGGTATACATTTGATAGGAGGTATACCCTTGAAGGCAAGGCAACTTTAATTAGGCAAGGCAACGCTAATTAGGCAAGGCAACTTTAGCATTTCCAAACCAAAGGCAACACATCTTTAGCATTTCCAAACCAAAGGCAACACAGCTTCAGCATTTCCAAACCAAAGGCAACGCAGCTTTAGCATTTCCAAACCAAAGGTGACACAGCTTTGGCAATTCCAAACTATATTTTCAAACCACATTAATGGCACTGACAGGTCAGTAAAACCACTCACAGTTTAGTAGACATCTGTTCAGTGTTATTCACAGCTCAGACTGAGAGACGTGACCCTCTTGCTCCCCCATCTTGCAGAGACTGACTGAGGCACTCAACACTTCTGGGTTTTATAGTCCCTCCGGAAGGGGCATGGCCTTCAGGAGAGAGAATCTCAACATTTTTTAAACACTAATAACTCTTTAATTTTTCATCGATGGGAAACATCCTCTTGTCCTGCGCAGCGGAGGGGGACTAAGTAAGATGGCCAAAAATCACAGCCGTAAGTGGCAGCGTTTTTTCTAAAATCAATATACAGTACAACAGGAAGTGGTCAAGATCATACTTTTAGTAATATAGATATAGAATATAATTTGGTAAAGGGAAATCTGGAATGAACTATAATATGTTTAACTCTAATTGTGCAATAGTTTAAACCAATACTTAGTGATGATGTTCATTCAACCACTCTAAGATGGAGGCCTCCTTAGAAAAGTTACCTTACTGCACTAAAACAGGCCCTTTGGCCCACAATGTCTGTGCCAAACATAGTGACAAGATAATGCCATGATAAACTAATTAGTTCTGATTACGTTTACATCAGAAGCTTGAAGGGTTTTCATCCCAACATGTATTCCAATTACATTAATTTTAACATGTATTTTATTAAAGAGTGTGTATGTTATTAATTTTTTTCACTTTCAGATGGACATGTTCAGATTCAGTGGTGTATTCCTGGGTAAACTGCATTATATTATTGTTGGCTACAAGAGTCAGAAAAAAGGTATGACTAACATACTTTATTAAGAGTTTGAGTAGTAGACAATTCAGTACATTTCTACTTAATGCAATTTGCTCAATGGGATGCAGTTCTGTGTTCTAGTTTGCTCCTTTCAATAGGACAATTGACACCCTTGAGTTACATTTAAACTGAGTAAATGAATTAACTTAATTGGATGTGCGCCACATACATTTTATTAACAGTAAGTCCATTTAAGTTACTATTTAAGTGGCGAGGAGATACAGGATCCTTTCTTTCAAATCATGTCCTCGAATCTCTTTGTTCTTTGGATGGAATTTCAAATTTTATGGGGAAGTATAATATTTATTCTTTTGCACCATGTTGATCTAAAAGAAAGGAATCCAAGCCTTATGATCAGCAACCTCTAGCATTCTCTTTGGGCATCATGACTTCACCTTTGACCAGATGGGTGGGGTTATTAACATAAAGCTGGTAATGAATCACCATTAAATGGGTGTTGGTGATACCAAGAATAAACGTGCTCAGTCTGCCATGAACTGCTGGATCTCCCGGTTGCTAACCGTTGTAACTCCCCTTCCATTTCCGCCCTGGTCCGCCATGGTTAGAGTGAGGCCACATGTAAACTGAAGAAACATCACATCATATTTTGTGTCTCCATAGAATTGGCCCTTGCATTTCCTTTTGTTCAACTGTATTTATTACTTCCTGCATAATCTTCATCATTGCTTTTGAGAATCTTGGGATTTAAGCATAATCGACACCCAAAATTCTGTACCTGTACCCTCCTGCTATTTATTTTCTCTCTTCATTCAATGTTCATATTGAATTATCTAATTTTAGGTAACTGACTTACAAACAATGCCCGCCCTTCTTCCACCCCCCCCCCCCCCCCACCCATCCCCCACCCCCTCATTCCACGTGCTCAAACTGGATTTGCAACCATTTCTTCCTTTCCCCCTCCCACCTATATTCTTCCCTCTGACTTCACAATTCATGCATTTTCTGTCTTTATCTCCTATCTCACACTTTTGTCTTTTCATCTCTGGTCTTTCTCTAACAATCAGCCCATCATCTGAATCCACCCATCATTTGCCAGACTTTGGCCTGTCCCCATATCTCTTCCAGCTTTCCACCACCCTCCACATTCAGCCCCAACCCTAAACATCACATATCAATGTTCTTCAGAGATGCTGCCTGATCAATTGAGCTTCTTTTGTAAAACAGCATCTGCAGTTCCTTGTGTCTCCATAGAATTGGCACTTGCACTTCCCCTGTTCAATTGTGTTTATCTCATCCTGCATGATCTTCATCACTGCTTCTGGGAAACATGCTTTTAAGATTTATTGAAACCATATATGATGTACCCTTCTGCTATTCTCTCTTCAGGAGCATCACCACCACTGGTTTTCCATAGCAAATTAGTACCACTGTTCCAGAAATAGCAAAAACCTTTTAACTACTGCAACTACTACAGCAGAGGTTTTGACATACTGTGAGACAAAAGAAAGGGAATTGAGTAATTACAGACCTGGAAGTTACAGACCTGGAAGATTGTTTGAAACAATTATTAAGAACAGTACAAATCTTCATTTGGGAAGGAACGGATTAGTCGGAGAGAGTCATCATAGATTTATTAAGGAAAAGTCATGTGCGACTGAGTCATGTCTGACATTTATGAAGAAACAAGGAAAATTAATTGGTGAAAATTAGTTTGATGTGGTCAAGATGGAATTTAGTCATACTTATACAAGATATAAGTGGCAGACAGGTCATCAAAACATGGTGATATCAAAACAGGTCATAAAACATGGTGAGGGAACATGGGCTATCTGGGAAATTGGCAAACTGGATCCAAAATTTATCTCCGTGGCAAGAAGCAAATGATCGTGTCGGGCAAGTGTTTTTACAAGCTTTTTCGAGTAGTATTCCACATGGCACAGTATTCAATAGTTTGATAGTGAGTGCATACAAATGGTTTAAAGTTTGTAACTCTAGAGTTAGAGTAAAGTAAAACACTAGATTCCCAAAAAAAGTATGCAGACAATACAAAAGCTTGGTTTGTGGGAAGTGAAGCAGATTGCAAAATGATGTACAGTTGAGTAGACGAATGGCAAATGGAGTACAATTTGGAGAAGTGAGGTAATGTGTAGAAGACGGTACAACATGGTAATGCGGCAACAATAAATCGGAGAATGCTGAAGACTGGAGCAATTGAGACCTTGGATAATCCAACAGTTAACATTTCAAGTTGAAAACCATTCAGCAGAACCAAGATAGCTGTGGATGTATTCTTTGGAATAGAGGATATGGTTGAGGTGGAGATGGGAGCTGTAATGGAGGTCTCCAATTAGTGGATATCTTGGAGACTGGCCCGTGGTTGAGAAAGCAGGTCTCCGTCCCATTCTCCAGAGACGGGGGCAGTCAGCGGGTCTCCGTCCCGCTCTCCAGCGACGGGGGCAGTCAGGCAAGGAGTCAGAGGTCCTGCCCCAACACCTGCATTGCATTCTCAGATGAGAATGTGTAGAGGAAGGGGTTGATGACGCTCTTGACGTGCAGACGAAGAGGAAGGCAGTGGGCATGGCGTAGATCTCCTCCTTGAACCAGCAACTGTCCTTGCGCAGGGAGAAAGCCAGAGTCCTCGAGAACAGGATGATGTGAAAGGGGGCAAAGGAGACCAGGACGATCAGGATCACAGCAAGAGCGAGATACTTCAGGGTGGTGTTCAGGCAGGGGCTGGACTGGATGCACCGGAAGATCAGGAGGTTGGTGGACATCTACATGTCAAGAGGGAGGCAGAGGCCAATGCAGAAGCATGCGTCATAGAACGGCCACCATGTTTTGCATGGGAATGGTCTTGAAGCAAAACTCATTCTTGTCCTGGGTGTCCTGCAGTTCGGACAGGAAGAAGTGCAGGACCAACATCACCATGGCCCAGTTGGTGGCGCAGACCACAATGGCCAGCCAGCTGCGGTGCCGCCACTGGGCCTTGATGGGGTAGAGGACAACCAGGTAGCGGTCGATGGAGATGCAGCAAAACAGGAGGATGCCTTTGTAGAGGTTGTTGAAGATGATGTCGCCGGGGACGCAGCGGGCCTGGCGGCCATGGCTCCAGCGATTGGAGTTTCTGGCATAGAGGATCCACCGGGGATGGTGGCCAGGTAGATGACGTCTGAAACGGGAGGGTGAAGAGGTAGACCAACACTATGTTCTTCCTCTGGATCTTCAGGGAGCTGAGGGTAAGGATCAGCAGATTGGTAGGCAGGCCGGAGATCAGCACCAGGCTGTAGATGGTGGCCAGGGGCAGGGAGTCCTGACCGTAGGTCACGTTGGAAGTCGCCCCTGTCTCACTGATGTTGGGGCTACTCATCACATGGCTCCCATGGCAGCAACACTATCTGTAACGAGATCAGATTAGTTTAGTTTATTGTCACATGTACTGAGGTACAGTGAAAAGCTTTTGTTGCATGCTAGCCAGTCAGCAGAGAGACAATGCATGATTACAATTGAGCCATTACAGGTTGGGGATTTGGTATAGAAAGAGTACAAAGGAAGTGGTGCAGCAGTTGAGTTGCTGCCTCAGTGCCAGAGACCCGGGTTCGATCCTGACTGGGATTGTTTGTCTGTACGGTGTTTGTACATTCTCCCTGTGAGCTGCATAGGTTTTCTTGGGTGTTCCGGTTTCCTCCCAGACTTCAAAGACGTACAAGTTTGTACGTTAATTGGCTCGATATAATTGTAAATTGTCCAGAGTGTGTGTAGGATAGTGTTATTGTGTGGGGATCACTGGTCGGCACGGACTTGGTGTGCCGAAGGGCCTGTTTCTGCACTGTATCTCAAAACTAAACTAAACTAAAGAAATCTGGGAACAGGAAATGGAAAGAACTAATTTCCCTTTGCAGAAAAGTGAAAATATAAATTTAAAGTAGATGGTAGAAAGATAGGAGGACAGGACACAAACGTTTCATGTAGAGAAGGCAGAGGTCTGGAAATCACTGTCTGAAAGAATAGGCACAAGCTCTTGTCACATTTTAAAAAGTAAGTGGGCATGAGGAAAGCTGTGACCTGCAGGTCTCCAGACCTAATGCTGGAAAATGGAATAAGATGAGATAGTATGCGCATTTCATAGGCCAAATAGCCTCTCTCTATGCCATTTATTATCTGTGATTCTATCAAATCACAAAATATACCCTGGAAATTATAGTCTAACAATTCTGTGAGATATTTCCAAAAAATTAAATCACTAAAAGATTTCATTTTTCCCCCGGATCCCTATGCAGAGGATTTGCATGGACTTGCGGCAACTGGTATCTTTAAGTGACAAGGATGAAACCTTCCAACCCATCAAATCCATGCAATCCCATCGGTCCCATTGCAAAAGGAGCAATCCCATCAAATCCATGCAATCCCATTGCAAAAGGAGCAATCCCATCAGTCCCATTGCTGATAGAATTGAAAATGTATATGAGGTAAAAGATTGGCTTCTCTACTTGACAGAGTGAGCGAAAACCCCGGCGTTCACTAATGTGATCCAAAAGGGAAGGCAAATGTTGACAAAGATGCTGGAGGGATAATTGCCAGCAAATATGTGACAAAGTGCCATTAGATTGTTTTGTTCAATATGACAAAAAGGGGAAAAAAAACATTTTTTCGGTGTTTCCAATCTTACCATTTCTGCTGTTGATTGGTGCACATCTTCCTCTGTTCTCTAATGTGGAATTTCCATGCACACTTGTGTGTCTGCATTGGAACTCTTGAACTGGTTCTTCGCTTATTGTTCTGTCAACCTATCTCCCTGGTATAGGGGATATGGGTTGATAAATTCAAAATGCAATGGAATGCACATTTAGTATGTACATTTTTAACATGCATGTCTTAGTTTAACAGTGTGGTTATATGACCATGAGTTTGTGAGAACAATGCCACTTTTGGAAGGGTGATTGCAATGGAAAAGATGCATATTGTAGGAATGTTACAACATTTTGAGATTTTAAAAATCAAACCTGTAATTTATCCCATCAGATAAAGCATAAAAATAATTTGATGCCTTTCATATCTTCACTATTAAAAAAGTTATGGTCATTTTCATACTCGGAAATTAGTATTTTGTTCCCAATTGCTTTTCCATTGACTTTACACAAGCTGTGATCGAGGACAGCCAAAAGCCCATAACTTTCTTAAAAATTAAGAGAACTGAATGAAATTTTCAGTTAGTATAGATTGAAGCATTCTATATGAAACAAATTCTATAACAAATATGAAATCTTACTTGAATGACCTGAAATTAAAGCATACAATTAGTTAGTTACCTAATTGTAGCTAATTACAAAATTGACCGTTGTAACAGAAATAGTAATTAACACGAAGACTGCCTTGAAAATTCAAAACTTTGATATTCTCAAGATCAGAACTTTAATATTATTGTATTATATGCTGTAAGTCCATAACAGACAGGTAAAGGAATTACAATATATAGCAAAAGACCAAGTCTTTATGGAGAAGATCAGTTGCTAGCTGGTACATTGGCATATCATAATCAGTAGCATTATCATACTCCTCAGATTGTAACCAATAAGCAACTGTACACCTTATTTTTACTCAACTTTTCAATTTTGGCATTGTAAACTGCAAGTTTTTGCTCTTCAAACCATGCATGACATGTCTTTCTGTGCACTACTTTCCCATTAAGAATGTCCTGTAGATCATCACATTTGGATTAGTCCATATTTGGATAATCTCTGCAAATACTGTCATAGAAACATAGAAACATAGAAATTAGGTGCAGGAGTAGGCCATTCAGCCCTTCGAGCCTGCACCGCCATTCAATATGATCATGGCTGATCATCCAACTCAGTATCCCGTACCTGCCTTCTCTCCATACCCTCTGATCCCCTTAGCCACAAGGGCCACATCCAACTCACTCTTAAATATAGCCAATGAACTGGCCTCAACTACCCTCTGTGGCAGAGAGTTCCAGAGACTCACCACTCTCTGTGTGAAAAAAGTCTTTCTCATCTCGGTCTTAAAGGATTTCCCCCTTATCCTTAAGCTGTGACCCCTTGTCCTGGACTTCCCCAACATCGGGAACAATCTTCCTGCATCTAGCCTGTCCAACCCCTTAAGAATTTTGTAAGTTTCTATAAGATCCCCTCTCAATCTCCTAAATTCCAGAGAGTATAAACCGAGTCTATCCAGTCTTTCTTCATAAGACAGTCCTGACATCCCAGGAATCAGTCTGGTGAACCTTCTCTGCACTCCCTCTATGGCAATAATGTCCTTCCTCAGATTTGGAGACCAAAACTGTACGCAATACTCCAGGTGTGGTCTCACCAAGACCCTGTACAACTGAAGTAGAACCTCCCTGCTCCTGTACTCAAATCCTTTTGCTATGAAAGCTAACATACCATTCGCTTTTTTCACTGTCTAAATAAATCTCTTTTGCTGGGCATTTGGATGGACAATTTTGCATTTCTTTTTCGAAGACATCTGTTTGAAATGTAAAGAAAAAAACACTGAACAGCATTAACAGAAACAAGCGGAAGCTTGGCGATCGTTTCGCCGAACACCTCCGCTCGGTCCGCATTAACCAACCCGACCTCCCGGTGGCTCAGCACTTCAACTCCCCCTCCCATTCCGTATCCGACCTCTCGGTCCTGGGCCTCCTCCACGGCCAGAGTGAGCAACACCGCAAGTTGGAGGAACAGCACCTCATATTCCGCTTGGGGAGTCTGCATCCTTTGGGCTTGAACATTGAATTTTCTCAATTCTGTTAACCCTTGCTGTTTCCTCCCCTTCCCACCTCTCCCTCAGCCCTCGGGCCCTGGCATTCCCTCTCTCTCTATCTCCCTCCCCCACCCTAGTCGCACCAGCTTCTCATTTTCACACCACAAACAGCTTACAATGGCTTGTTCCCTTTATCATTGATACTTTTTTGCATATCTTTCATTCATTGTTCTTTATCTCTCCACATCACCGTCTATATCTCTCGTTTCCCTGAATCCCTGACCAGTCTGAAGAAGGGTCTGGACCCGAAACGTCGTCTATCTCCTTCGCTCCTTAGATGCTGCTGCACCCGCTGAGTTTCTCCAGCCTTTTGTGTACCCCAAGTTATTATTTGCAGTTTTAGAAAAAAAGGTAGAAATTATAAAGTTAAACGGTAAAACAAATAGTAAATTCCCAACAAAAAATTAATATTCATCAGTTTCATCAACTGTGGGCCTTGGAGAGGCCCACAGAAGCCGTTGGAGGAAGTGAAGGAGGGGGAGGAGCGACACCCGACCGGTAGGTTTAAAATCTAGCGCGGGGCTTGCTTTTCCAGAGGCCCACAGGAGCCGTTGGAGGAAGTGAAGGAGGGGGAGGAGCGACACCCGACCGGTAGGTTTAAAAGCTAGCGCGGGGCTTGCTTTTCCAGAGGCCCACAGGAGCCGTTGGAGGAAGTGAAGGAGGGGGAGGAGCGACACCCGACCGGTAGGTTTAAAATCTAGCGCGGGGCTTGTGTTTCCAGAGGCCCACAGGAGCCGTTGGAGGAAGTGAAGGAGGGGGAGGAGCGACACCCGACCGGTAGGTTTAAAATCTAGCGCGGGGCTTGCTTTTCCAGAGGCCCACAGGAGCCGTTGGAGGAAGTGAAGGAGGGGGAGGAGCGACACCCGACCGGTAGGTTTAAAAGCTAGCGCGGGGCTTGCTTTTCCAGAGGCCCACAGGAGCCGTTGGAGGAAGTGAAGGAGGGGGAGGAGCGACACCCAACCGGTAGGTTTAAAATCTAGCGCGGGGCTTGCTTTTCCAGAGGCCCACAGGAGCCGTTGGAGGAAGTGAAGGAGGGGGAGGAGCGACACCCGACCGGTAGGTTTAAAATCTAGCGCGGGGCTTGCTTTTCCAGAGGCCCACAGGAGCCGTTGGAGGAAGTGAAGGAGGGGGAGGAGCGACACCCGACCGGTAGGTTTAAAATCGAGCGCGGGGCTTGTGTTTCCAGAGGCCCACAGGAGCCGTTGGAGGAAGTGAAGGAGGGGGAGGAGCGACACCCGACCGGTAGGTTTAAAATCTAGCGCGGGGCTTGTTTTCCAGAGGCTTACCCAAATCCATAACGTTCCATTTGGAGAAGTAGGTTTTTTTGAGGAAGCCGCTGATTGGTGGAAGAGGACCCGAGGAAGCAGCTGATTGGGTGCAACCCCGGGTTTACTATTTTACATTTCTGCCTTCTGGGAGTGGGGGATTCTGGGAGTTAGGGATTCAGTATTTAGTAGTAAAGTTTAAAGGATAAGTTTTTGTGTTTTTTTTAGTAATTTGGGAGTAAGGTATGGCAGTAGAGATTGGCCCCATGGTTTGTTCAGCCTGCAACATGTGGGAGATCAGGGAGATGGTCGGTGTCCCTGGTGACTACGTTTGCAGGAAGTGTGTCCAGCTGCAGCTCCTGGCAGATCGCATTGAACGATTGGAACTGCGGCTGGATTCATACTGGAGCATCCACGATGCGGAGAAAGTCGTGGATAGCACGTACAGTGAGTTGGTCACACCGCAGGCAAAAGGTAGGAGGACAAGAAGGGAACGGGTGGCCAATAGCCAGCAAAGCAGTAGGCAGGTAGTGCAGGAGTCCCCTGCGGTCATCTCCCTCCTAAACAGGTATACCATTTTGGATACTGTTGAGGGAGATGGCTCATCAGGGGAATGCAGCAGCAGCCAGGTTCATGGCACCATGGGTGGCTCTGCAGCACATGAGGGGGGAAAAAAGAGGGGAAGGGCAATAGTAATAGGGGATTCAATTGTCAGGGGAATAGATAGGCGTTTCTGCGGCCGCAAACGAGACTCCAGGATGGTATGTTGCCTCCCTGGTGCAAAGGTCAGGGATGTCACTGAACGGCTGCAGAACATTCTGGAGGGGGAGGGTGAACAGCCAGTTGTCGTGGTGCATGTTGGCACCAACGATATAGGTAAAAAAAGGGATGAGGTCCTACAAGGTGAATTTAGGGAGCTAGGAGATAAACTTAAAAGTAGGACCTCCAAGGTAGTAATCTCCGGATTACTACCAGTACCACGGGCCAGTCAGAGTAGAAATAGGAGGATAATGCAAATGAATACGTGGCTTGAAAAGTGGTGCAAGGGGGAGGGATTCAAATTTTTAGGGCACTGGGACCAGTTCTGGGGGAGGTGGGACCGGTACAAACAGGACGGTTTGCACCTGGAATGGAATGGAACCAATGTTCTTGGGGGAGTGTTTGCTAGTGCTGTCGGGGAGGATTTAAACTAATGTGGCAGGGGGATGGGTACAAGAGCAGAGAGGCAGGAGGGTGTAAAATGAGGGTAGAAGCATTAGGTAGCAAGGGGAAAGGTAAAAGTGGCAGGCAGACAAAACCAGGGCTAAAATCAAAAAGGGCCACTTTTCAGCAAAATTGTATAAGGGGTAAATGCGTTGTAAAGACAAGCCTGAAGGCTTTGTGTCTCAATGCAAGGAGTATTCGTAATAAGGTGGACGAGTTGAACGTGCAGATAGATATTAATGATTATGATATAGTTGGGATCACGGAGACATGGCTCCAGGGTGACGTAGGCTGGGAGCTGAACATCCAGGGATATTCAATATTCAGGAGGGATAGAGAGAAAGGAAAAGGAGGTGGAGTAGCGTTGCTGGTTAGAGAGGAGATTAAAGCAATGGAAAGGAAGGACATTAGCTTGGAGGATGTGGAATCGGTATGGGTAGAGCTACAAAACACTAAGGGGCAGAAAACGCTGGTGGGTGTTGTGTACAGGCCACCTAACAGTAGCAGAGAAGTTGGGGATGGTATCAAACAGGAAATTAGAAATGCGTGCGACAAAGGCAAAACAGTTATAATGGGTGACTTCAATCTACATATAGATTGGGTTAATCAAATTGGCAGGGGTGCTGAGGAAGAGGATTTTTTGGAATGTATGCGGGATAGTTATCTAAATCAACATGTAGAGGAACCAACGAGAGAGCAGGCTATTTTAGACTGGGTTTTGAGTAATGAGGAAGGGGTAATTAGCCGTCTTGTTGTACGTGCCCCCTTGGGCAAGAGTGACCATAATATGGTTGAGTTCTCCATTAGGATGGAGAGTGACATTGTTAATTCAGAAACAATGGTTCTGAACTTAAAGAAAGGTAACTTTGAGGGTATGAGACGTGAATTGGCCAAGATTGACTGGCAATTAATTCTAAAAGGGTTGACGGTGGATATACAATGGAAGACATTTAAAGACTGCATGGATGAACTACAAAAATTGTTCATCCCAGTTTGGCAAAAGAATAAATCGGGGAAGGTAGTGCATCCGTGGATAACAAGGGAAATCAGGGATAGTATCAAAGCAAAGGATGATGCGTACAAAGTACCAGAGGACTGGGAGAAATTCAGAGACCAGCAGAGGAGGACAAAGGGCTTAATTAGGAAAGGAAAAATAGATTATGAAAGAAAACTGGCAGGGAACATAAAAACTGACTGCAAAAGTTTTTATAGATATGTGAAGAGAAAGAGGTTAGTTAAAACAAATGTAGGTCCCTTGCAGTCAGAAACAGGTGAGTTGATCATGGGGAACAAGGATATGGCGGACCAATTGAATAACTACTTTGGTTCCGTCTTCACTAAGGAAGACATAAATAATCTGCCTGAAATAGCAGGGGACTGTGGGTCAAAGGAGGAATTGAGTGAAATCCAGGTCAGTCGGGAAGTGGTGTTGGGTAAATTGAATAGATTAAAGGCCGATAAATCCCCAGGGCCAGATAGGCTGCATCCCAGAGTACTTAAGGAAGTAGCTCAGGAAATAGTGGATGCATTAGTGATAATCTTTCAAAACTCTTTAGATTCTGGAGTAGTTCCTGAGGATTGGCGGGTAGCAAATGTAACCCCTCTTTTTAAGAAGGGAGGGAGAGAGAAAACGGGAATTACAGACCAGTTAGTCTAACATCGGTAGTGGGGAAACTGCTAGAGTCAGTTATTAAAGATGGGATAGCAGCACATTTGGAAAGTGGTGAAATCATTGGACAAAGTCAGCATAGATTTACAAAAGGTAAATCATGTCTGACGAATCTTGTGGAATTTTTCGAGGATGTAACTAGTAGCGTGGATAAGGGAGAACCAGTGGATGTGGTATATCTGGACTTCCAGAAGGCTTTCGACAAGGTCCCACATAAGAGATTAGTATGCAAACTTAAAGCATACGGTATTAGGGGTTCAGTATTGATGTGGATAGAGAACTGGCTGGCAAACAGGAAGCAAAGAGTAGGAGTAAACGGGTCCTTTTCACAATGGCAGGCAGTAACTAGTGGGGTACCGCAGGGCTCAGTGCTGGGACCCCAGCTATTTACAATATATATTAATGATCTGGATGAGGGAATTGAAGGCAATATCTCCAAGTTTGCGGATGACACTAAGCTGGGGGGCAGTGTTCGCTGTGAGGAGGATGCTAGGAGACTGCAAGGTGACTTGGATAGGCTGGGTGAGTGGGCAAATGTTTGGCAGATGCAGTATAATGTGGATAAATGTGAGGTTATCCACTTTGGTGGCAAAAACAGGAAAGCAGACTATTATTTAAATGGTGGCCGATTAGGAAACGGGGAGATGCAGCGAGACCTGGTGTCATGGTACACCAGTCATTGAAAGTAGGCATGCAGGTGCAGCAGGCAGTGAAAAAAAGCGAATGGTATGCTAGCTTTCATAGCAAAAGGATTTGAGTACAGGAGCAGGGAGGTTCTACTTCAGTTGTACAGGGTCTTGGTGAGACCACACCTGGAGTATTGCGTGCAGTTTTGGTCTCCAAATCTGAGGAAGGACATTATTGCCATAGAGGGAGTGCAGAGAAGGTTCACCAGACTGATTCCTGGGATGTCAGGACTGTCTTATGAAGAAAGACTGGATAGACTCGGTTTATACTCTCTGGAATTTAGGAGATTAAGAGGGGATCTTATAGAAACTTACAAAATTCTTAAGGGGTTGGACAGGCTAGATGCAGGAAGATTGTTCCCGATGTTGGGGAAGTCCAGGACAAGGGGTCACAGCTTAAGGATAAGGGGGAAATCCTTTAAGACCGAGATGAGAAAGACTTTCTTCACACAGAGAGTGGTGAGTCTCTGGAACTCTCTGCCACAGAGGGTAGTTGAGGCCAGTTCATTGGCTATATTTAAGAGTGAGTTGGATGTGGCCCTTGTGGCTAAGGGGATCAGAGGGTATGGAGAGAAGGCAGGTACGGGATACTGAGTTGGATGATCAGCCATGATCATATTGAATGGCGGTGCAGGCTCGAAGGGCTGAATGGCCTACTCCTGCACCTAATTTCTATGTTTCTATGTTTCTATATTTGGCCAAATCAATTAAATTAATCTAAATTCAATTGCTAGATCTAAACATCTATCCATTTGTTAATAAAAGGCTAATTTTTTTTAATAGCCTAAGTATCCAAATAACATATAACAAACTGATCCCATTCACACAAGAATGCACAATATAACATGATTTTTAAATCTCACTTTGTCATGAATTTATGTGCCAAATGGAATGAATTTAATGTTTAATTCCCATAAATTAATCCAGAATCATCCACTCACAAGATAATCAAAATTATTATTTTTTGCACAATACATCTGACTAAAACTGCACTGTGAATATTTAGTATGAAAATATTGATCATGGATAGATAATAACACAAAATATAGATGATTTAGATGTCATGACATGATTGTTCAAAAAAAATAATTTGATTATCTTGAGAGTAGATAATTTTGGAATGTGATCGATTGGAATGTTGCCGTTGCCATAAATTTTAAGCCCCTATCAGCAGGCAAAACATGTATGGGGGCCTAAATAACATTTTTTTGCATCATAAGATTAAAATGAAGCCACACCAAAAAGCAAGATAATATGATAAATAAATGATATACCTTTTGTTTTGTCCTGATATTTCGATCCGTGATGTTGAAGGCGTTGAAGACGTTAGAAGTCGCGTTTAACTTCAATCCAGCGATGCAATCGTCCAGCAATTTTTTTTTTTTTAACCGGGATCTGAAGCCCGGATGATTTTTCTTCATCAACTAGCAGCCCGAGGAAATCCCTCTCCGACAACCAATACAAACCTGCATTTTAATCCCCCCCCACCCCCAAAGCCTCCATAATCGCACGCACAGGCAGTGGCAGATCTGTAGCACCGCTGATGGTAGGTTTTGTAACATCGCTACATATTGAATACTTCTCGGCTGATGTAAATGGGGTTGAGCTAAATGAATAACACTAATTTTAATTGAGGATGAGAGGTGTAAAGAGGAATTGCCTGACACTTCTGGAAATACTATTGCAATTCTTTCAGCACCACTTCCAAGTTCTGAGGAATCTGCTGATGGCATTCATGTACTATGCCAGTTCTCGACATGGTGATTCACCAATCTGTCATGTGCGCATCCATGGAAAAGAAGGACGCCGTCCCATTGCAGCCTTGTTCACATTACTTGCATCTAAAATTTGGGGAATTTGATGGATCTTGCCTTTCCCTTTGCCATTGCACATGGACAGTGTTGTTTTCTTGTGTTGATGAGAAAATAACTTCATTTCATTTTGGATTTTGCATGTTCAAGCAATTATATGTTCTAATTTGAATTTTTAGCTATTGCATGCCTCCTCATCCATGATGGGTTAAGAACAGATTTCATCTTGCATTAAGTGTGTAAAGACAGAGGATTATCCACTGACTCGTTAGATTGGTTGGCGATTGTACTTATTCAGTTTAGTTGTTTTGTTTGGAGATTAAAGTAAACTCTTTGCCTCCTACTCTAGTAGATCTTTTCATCATGGTTTGTATTTTGGTTGTTTCTATTTCATATTAAGACGTTTGGTTCCTGGAGAAAATTATTATAACAGAGGGAGAGCTGCCTGTTTCCAAACATACTTTTATGCACAATAACTTCATTGGAGAACAACGGAACAATAATGAATTCTCTCAAGTAATAATTCAACTCAAAGGTATTATATGAACTACCTGAAAAATTGTTGTTATTGAATTTAACATATTACTCAGGACAGTTTTCACTGCCTTGAATGAAGATTATAAGGAAAACAAAAAAGGGCATTTGTATTTGTTTAATGATCATCCAATCCAGAAAAGGTAGGATAACGATGGATAAGTGTAGGAATAAGGTCATAAGAGAGGGGAGCAGAACTTGGCCATTCGGCCCATCAAGTCTACTCTTCCATTCAATCATGGTTGATCTATCTCTCCCTCCTAACCTGATTCTCCTACCTTCTCCCCATAACCCCTGAATAGAGCAATGAAGCATACAAGAAATGGGAGGATATTGAGTCGGACAGTACAAATCTACATTTAGAATTGTGCAAATTAATCAGGGGTAGTTAACATGGAGGTGTTATGAGAGGGGCATGTTTTGGTTATGATGATTGCATTTTTGAGAGGGGTGCAAGGAGATCCAATGAGTTTGGTGGTAGTCTGTATACATTTTTAGCAAGATTTTTGATCTTAATCAATATAATGAACACAATTGAACAAATGTAAACATATCCCAAAAGTGAGTCACTGGCAGACTGCAGGTTACTGCACCTCCACTGACTCCTCTGTCCAGTTGCGGATGACATAACCCTGATTGGACTGATCTAGGATGGGGAGAAATCTGCCTACAGACAGGAAGTGTCACAGCTGGCGTCCTGGTGCCATCGCAACAACCTGGAGCTCAATGCTCTTAACACATTGGAATTGATTGTAGACTTTAGGAGAGCTCCCCCTCCCCTCACCCCACTCACCATCAACAACACCAGTCACATCTGTGGAGTCTTTTAAGTTCCCAGGACTAAGTGGGGGGCTGCCATCGACTCCACAGTCAAAAAGTCACAACAGTGGATGTACTTCCTGCGGCAGCTGAGAAAGCACAATCTGCCACAGGCAATGATGGTCCAATTCTATTTGGCCATCGTAGAGTCTGACCTCGCCTTCTGCATCATGGTCTGGTTTGGCTCAGCCACCAAGCACGACATCCAGAGGCTGCAGTGAATCACCCTATCAGCTGAGAAGGTTATTGGCTGCAACCTTCCCTCCATTGCTGAACTGTACACTGCAAGGGCCAGGAAGCGAGCGGGTAAGATCATCTCTGACCCCTCTCACCCTGGCCACAAACTCTTTGAATCACCCCTCTGGAAGGCGATGCCTGGCTGTGAAAGCTGCCTCAGCCAGACATCAAAACAGCTTTTTTCCACGAGTAGTAGCTCTACTCAATAACCCAAAATCTGTAGCCTCCTTTTGCTCTGGTATGTTATTTAATCCACATGTATGATCGATAATGTTTTATTATTAATGTTTAATGTTTTGTGTATCATTCTTAACTGTCACTGTATGTCATGTTGTCACTTGTGGGCGGAGCACCAAGGCAAATTCCTTGTATGTGAATACTTGGCCAATAAACGTATTCATTCATTCATTCATTCAAAGCAAAGGATATTGGTTGAGGAATGATTTGTGACTTGGACGTTATTGTTTATGGAGGTCCATGGGATTTAGTACTCAGTCCCTTGTTTTTTGTAGTGTAGCTTAATGAGTTAAACGTAATTGTAGGCGTCATGATAAAGAAATTTGGTAATGATACAAAGATGGCTGTGTGGCTAATTTTAATTAAAGTAAACTTCAGAGTTGGACAAGAATGATGACAAATGGAGTTCAATTGGGAGAAGTGTGAAGTAAATGCATCAGAGAGATACAGCAAGACAAGAGAACACACAATAAAATAGAGGAGTCTGAGAGTTGTGAATGGAGAAGGTTTGTGTAGTATTCACAGCTCCTTAATGACAGTGGACAAATAATACAGTTAAGAAGACATGATTCTCCGTTAGTTCAGGCATTGAATATAAGAGTCGGGAGGCTTTGTGAGAGATGAAGTATTGTATAAAACTCTGGTCACCACATTACAGATTGTGTTTGGAGGGCCCAAGAGATTTATGAAGTTGTTGCCAAAATTGAAAACATTTTAGTTGTGAGGAAAAATTTGGATTGTTCCTGGAACAGAAGAAGGAGGTGGGGGTGGAGACACTGTTTCTTTGAGAGGTATTACATTTAGAGCAATATGGCCAAAAATCACAGCCATAAGTGGCATCGATTTTTCTAAAAACAAAATACAGAACATCAGGAAGTGGTCAAGATCAGACTTTTACTAATAAAGATAATAAAGTTCAGCGGGCATTTTACCTACCGGTAGGTATTCCTTGATCCTGGAAACTCCAATGAGCCAATCAAAATACCCGGTCAGTGAAGGAGATAACC
Organism: Okamejei kenojei; assembly: GCA_035221665.1. Taxonomy (NCBI): domain Eukaryota; kingdom Metazoa; phylum Chordata; class Chondrichthyes; order Rajiformes; family Rajidae; genus Okamejei; species Okamejei kenojei. The sequence continues at coordinate 55,638,429 of CM069134.1, forward strand.
TTCGGCTGCCCTAGATGGCCTGTAAGTAAACAGCGACCCCACTCCACTGCACTACGAGTTAAAAAGACCCATGCCGACCAAATTTTACTCGCGGAAAATTTTTCAACATGCTGAAAAGTTTCCGCGACCTGACTGAGGCCACGAGTATTCGGGAACTTCCCTCGAGCATGAAGGAGAGTTCCAGTGACCTCATAGGACCTCCTAGGACCACGTGTGACCCTGCTGCAAGTTTGAAGGTCGAAGACACTCTTCTAAACTCGCAGATTAGGTCGCCCAAGTGTGACAGCCCCTTTATTTCTTCTAACAAATGGGTAAAAAACCAAGGACATGAATTTCAACAAGTTAGATGAATTAAAGGGGAGAAGAGAAAAAAAAAATCACCCAGAAGGGGATAGAGTTCTGCAAAACTCTGAATTGAAAATTGCTTGAATGCATACTTGAGAGATGACCTACAGGACTGCATACTTTTTGCTGAAATTTGTGATTGGGTTAATTAGCCTTTACTTCACTTGCACAAAGACAGTGGGCCAAAAGGTTGCATTCTCTGTCCTAAGCATTCTATGATCCGATGATTCTCAAATAATCAGCTGCTTGATATATAGTCAAAAGGCAAAGATAAGGATATTATATTTTTACTATAATGTAGTAGGTTTTCCTTTAATCTATCGGTATTAGCTAATTCTTGAAATTTACATTAAAATGTTTGCATTCAAAAGCATTTTTGTTTAAACGTGAATATGTAATTTTATATATATAATAAAATCTTGCTTCTGTATAAACTTCCTGTCCCGGCTTTCTAGAATGTCAATTGCAATGTTACACGTTCTTTAAACAATCACAACTAGAAAGGATGATATTGAAAATATATAGATGTAGGGGATTGATCAATATATATTGTTTTTGTAACTTACCTTTCTTTTGTTCAGATTTTGAAGACATTTTTACTAACCCTTTGGAGCATATTGCAATTGACCACGAAGAACAATGGCTGATTTGGATCCATTCATTATCTGATACTGGAGCGTCATTGGAAAAAACAGAAATGTCTATGATAGTATATGGAACAAAGGGTAAAACTCCTTTGCTGGAAATAAAAAATATGAACAACATTCCATTTGAGGTAAGCTTTCTTTTACATGAAAGGTAACCAATTAAACCTGAAGAAGGGTCTCAACCCGAAACGTCGCCTATCTCCTTCGCTCCTTAGATGCTGCTGCACCCGCTGAGTTTCTCCAGCTTTTTGTGTAACCCCCAAACCATTTTAAGTTCTAATCTACTTTACTCTCGGCAATGGTCTCTGCATAAAAAAAGGTGTTGCTTCCACACAATATGAAGAAATTAGTGAGACAAGTGATGTCTGATTTGGGTTACACTGGGATCACATAATTCCAGATCTCATCGCAGCCTTAATTAAAAGATCTGAATCTCAGAGGCAAAGTGAGAGTGACTGCCTTTGATATCAATGCAGATTTAAAACAGAGTGACATCAAAAAGCTCTGGTAAATTTGAAGTGAATGGGCATAAAGTAGAAAATGGAGAATTACTTGGAGTTACACCTTGAAGAAAGGAGGAAGATTGTTGGAAGTCAATCATTGCATTCTCCCGGCATTGCTTAAGGCGTCCCAACCACCAGAACAAGGATGTTACTCGTCTGTGCAAAGGGTTCAATTCAATTTGCAAAATCTCAGTAGTCCATGCCTGCAACCAGTAAGACCTACACAGCAATCAGGCTGATAAGTGGCAAGTAACATTTCCATTACAAATATGCCAGAATGTGAGTCAAACCATTCATCCGTTACTTTCATCATCATGTTCTGAGGGTTTCTATTGATGCAAAACTCAACTGGACCAGCCAAATAAACATTGCTTAGAGATGCATCTCAGAAACGGGACTTTTGGTGACTGAGTGTGCTCTGACCAGCGATCCCCGTACACTTGTCCTATCCTACACACTAGGGACAATTTACACTTTTTACCAAAGCCAATTAACCTACAAATCAGTACATCTTTGGAATGTGGGAGGAAAACAGAGCACCCAGTTAACACCCATGTGGTCGGGGTGGGGGGGGGAGACCTACAGACTCCGTACAGACAGCACTTGCATTCAAAATCAAACTCGGGTTTCTGGTGCTGTAAGCCAGTAACTCTACACGCAGCACTACCATCCCACCCATGTTGTTACAAGAGCTGAAGACTGGGTTGCAAATAGCCCACTTGCTGATACATCAAATCCTTTCCATTATGTATAAGGAACATTCAGAAACAAAATGAAATATTCCCCACTGTTGTACTTATTAATTACTGCCATTCTCCCTTATCTGGAATTGAAAGGTAACCATCACAGAGTTGGAACATATCTCCTTCAGGTTATTATTGCAATATTTCATGTGATATTTGAAATAGTTTTGTTTTCTGTTTCTCTTGGGAATTATTTTCCTTCTCTTTAATTTTCTTTCTCTATCTGACAACATGGGTGTTCTTATACATTTCGTCCTCACCATGTGTGCTGTTAATTTCAGTTTGATTGGATGAAGCTTGCCTGCATCTTTCATTCAGTTCTTCCATCGCATCATGCAGCATCGATTCCATCTGATATCTCGAGCAATTTACAGGGGAAAATATTGTTCACAATGAATAGAATGGGAATCTATCACTGCATGAAATTCATTGTACCGGTTCTAGAAATTATAGGCCAATCTTTTCTTGGAATACACAAGTTTTAAAATAAAAACCTGGTCACATTTCAAAATGTTTCCAAAGTACTTCACATTAAATTAATTACTGAGGATGCGCGGCAAATTTTGCAGCCACACAAATGAATAGAATGTAGAAACATAGAATAATAAGTGCAGGAGTAGGCCATTCAACCCTTCGAGCCAGCACCGCCATTCAATATGATCATGGCTAATCATCTAAAATCAGTACCCCGTTCCTGCTTTTTCCCCATATCCCTTGATTCCTTTAACCCTAAGAGCTAAATCTAACTCTCTCTTGAAAACATCCAGTGAATTGGCTCCCACTGCCTTCTGTGGCAGAAAAGTCCATAGATTCACAACTCTCTGGGTGAAGATGTTTTTCCTCATCTCAGTCCTAATGGCCTACCCCTTATTCTTAAACTGAGTCCGGTTTTGGACTCTGCCAACATCGGTAACATTTTTCCTGCATCCAGCCTGTCCAATCCTTTAAGAATGTTTCAATAAGATCCGGTCTCATCCTTCTAAATTCCAGTGAATACAAGCCCAGTCGACCCATTCTTTCATTGTATGTCAGTCCCGCCATCCCGGGAATTAATCTGGTGAACCTCAACTGCACTCCCTCAATAGCAATAATGTCCTTCCTCAAATTAGGGGACCAAAATTGCACACTTCAGGAGGGATCACATCTGGTGATCCCTCCTGAAGTAGGACCTCCTTGCTCCTAAATTCATACAATGTATATTATATGCACAGCAAGATTCCATGAATAGCAATGAGATAAGATAAAAGTTAATTACTTTTCGGCAACAAATGTTGAGGAACTGGAGAACAAAAAAACGGAATACCTAGTGTATTTAGTGCTTGCATATAAGGGGAAAAAAGTAATTTATGGAAATTAGTTCACAAAATGACATCTGCTGCATAATTGCAAGTAAATTTTGACTCCCATCTGTGCGCTGTAAATTCTTTGTAGGTTATCAATTTCTAATCACGCAGAGCAGATTCAAACCTGCAATGTTTGCTGGCTCTTTGAACGAGTTATCCAATTAGTCTCAGTACTCTGCACTTTCTCAAATAAAACACATTTTATTCTTTTTGAAGCATAAATTCAATTTGATTTTGAAAATTACAATACAATAAATTATTAATATAAATGTTGATTTTATTTTTTTTGCTCGTAATTTTATTCCGGTAAATAAATGTAAATTAAATGCGCAACAAGTGGAACTGAGGGCAATTCCACACTACTATACTCCAACTGGAGATGGAAGACACAGCAGGAGGTCTTACACAGGGTGACACTAGTATTCTTGCAAGCACCCTTCCTCATAATAATTATTGGAGCACAGGAATCGGTCAACAGTGCAACAACATATGCAATAGTTTCCAACGTAGCTATGTTCAATAAAATTATTAAATAACACCATGCAGAAGGCTTTGTGGCCCACTGGACTTCTGCTATTCAAACAATTTCACTCATTGCTCTTCAGGTATATTTCACAATTTGTTTAAATGTATGTTCTTGCACTGCCAACCACCTGCCAATGCATTTTTTTGCCTATTTACTTAGTCAAAGCACCTTACAATCTTGGGCATCTGTTAATATGTTTCTTAATCTTCTCTGCAGTAGATATAATTGAGGCCCAGTCATGGATTCATAAAGATTTAGCATGTCCATATCTTGATGTTTCTGTTTATCAAGCTAAGGACCATTTCTTCAAGAACATTATTTTACCTGTATATTTTTATACTAAATAGGTGCTTTCCTTAGCAATAATGTTAAATTATAGGACACCAAAATGTGCAAATGTGAGAATATTTTCTTTTAAGAAAGAATCATAGTGGTTTTCACCTTGTGAAATATGTAAAATGTAAAATAGTCCTTAAAAACAGCGACCTGCAATGATCATAGGGTTTTACCATGACAGAACGTGTGAGAACATGTGGGTCTCAGCTTTAACTCCATTCATCGTAACAACAATGCACACAAACCTGCCATGGAGTAAAGGAAAATATGTTTGAGGTTGGACATTTATCTCTCAGTATGACTGTTACCCTACACCCTAAGATCACCTGCAAAAGGCTCATTATTCAGGCAGAGATTGTGACTTTTCCATACTGCACACCATTTTTAATGTTTACAATAGATGCCCTGAGATCTGGCAATTATGTAACAGGCATCCGCGACATCACCTATGCCCATAGCATTCGCTGTCAGTACTGCTCTCAGCTGTTTCTTGGTGTTGTGTAGACTCAATCAAATTGATTGAAGTATGTCTTCTATGATGGTTGAGATCTTAGGTGGAAGCCGAGTTGGATCAATCACCTGACATTTCTGGCTGAACATGGTCTCAAATGCTTCAGCATTGTATTTGGTACTTACAAACTGGGTAGGTCCATCGCTGAGGATGGAGCTGTTCATGAAGACACCTCCTTGTGATAATATTCAATTCATGACCAGATGTGACAGAAGTGTAATTTTTTTGCAGTGTCTTACCCATTAATTGTGAAATATTTTCCTCTATCTATTGCATGTTGATTTTGTTATTGACCAGCTGAATGTTTAATCAGAATTTCAGAGATTAGCTAACAAAACTTATTATTATGACAATCAAATCTATGGTTTATTATTGTCAAGCTCCTAAAGAGAAGGCTGTTCAGTAAAATGACTTCTTACTTATAAAGATATGCTGTTTCTTGTTGCATGTCTAAGTTCATTAAGTCTGTTTTATTCATTACAGTGTAAAAATGTGAATACAATTATAAATTAACTTTCAGCCGGTTATTGGTGGTCAGCAATCATCCATTTTCATAGCCGATGTACAAGTATAGATTGATTTATCCATTCACTCGCCCTTTTCAGGACTTGCTACAATGTGCAGGTTACAATCACAGCAATGAGACCTTGTGCAACATAATTCCTGTAACCCCATGGCGGAGTGCAGAACAAGCCCACCCTAACTAACACCAACACACCTACAACTTTGCTAAAGAGCGCTGACAGCCAGCTAGTCTATTCCTTGGCGAGATCAAGCATAAACTGGGCGATCGTTCTGCCATGGCCTATGTGATCTCCTGGTTGCATATCTTTCATTTATTTGTTCTATATCTTTCCATATAACCATCGATATCTCTTGTTTCTCTTTCCCCTGACTCTCAGTCAGAAGAAGGGTCTCAACCCGAAACGTCACCTATTCATTTTCTCCAGGAATGCTGCCTGACCCGTTGAGTTCCTCCAGCTTTTTGTGTCCATCTTTAATCCATCTGGTTGTTCAATGTTTCTGATGTAACAAAACATGAATGAGAGCTGAAGCTATTTAAAATTGGTCAAGCTATTGAAAGTATAAAAAAATTATTGAAAGGTTAGAAATATTAAAACTCGAGTGCATATCCACCTAAAAAGTCAATAACTCTTGAGAGTTTAAAAAAAAAATACAAAAACCTATCCTAATCCCTCAATCTTGCTTCATGTTCGCTCACTGAATTCCATGAGGAGCCCAGCTCTATTTAGAAATTGCTGACAGCTCACCCCCTACATCTCCACGATTTATGTATTTATGAGTGTATGTGCAAACACCTTTATCTTACTGGCACTTCAGACAGTGGCGCTGCTGGTAGAACTGCTGCCTCATAGCGTCAGAAACCAGCATTCGATCCTGACCTTGGTTGCTGTCTGTGTGGAGTTTGCACATTCTCCCTAGTGGGTTTCCTCTGGCTATACCGGTTTCCTCCCACATCCCAAATATATGCAAGTTTGTAGCTTAATTGACCTCTATGAAATTGCCACCGGTGCTTCAGGGGTGGATGAGATAATAGGATAATATATACAGTCGGCATGGACTTGATGGCGCAAAGGGCCTATTTCCATGATGAATCTCTGAACTAAACTAAACTAAAAAGTAAGGATTCCATTGTTACGTTGTCAGTATATATGAAAATTAAATACTTTTGACTCTTGGCACATCTATGAAGAAATATCTGCTATTCTATGCAATGGCCTATCATATCTAGCCCATCTTTTTGGAGTGATAGAATATTTCTGGAATAACAAAATGGTGTTTTTTCCCGCATTAAATATTGTTCCAGAATCAGGTGTGGCCATTTGTCTACAACATATATTTTTAATTTCCTTCCTTCTATTCTCATTAATATTAATTGGGTCCATAGTTTTTCTACAAATTTGACAATTCAAGAAAATAAATGTTGCTACCAATGCCATAAACTAAAAGATCAAGACCAAACTATACAGTGTTTCAGTTAGCTTACACCCCTCTGGTATGAACATTGACTTATCTAACTTCAAGTAGCCCTTGCTTTCCCTCTCTCTCCATCCCCTCCCATAGAAACATAGAAATTAGGTGCAGGAGTAGGCCATTCAGCCCTTCGAGCCTGCACCGCCATTCAATATGATCATGGCTGATCATCCAACTCAGTATCCCGTACCTGCCTTCTCTCCATACCCTCTGATCCCCTTAGCCACAAGGGCCACATCCAACTCACTCTTAAATATAGCCAATGAACTGGCCTCAACTACCCTCTGTGGCAGAGAGTTCCAGAGACTCACCACTCTCTGTGTGAAAAAAGTCTTTCTCATCTCGGTCTTAAAGGATTTCCCCCTTATCCTTAAGCTGTGACCCCTTGTCCTGGACTTCCCCAACATCGGGAACAATCTTCCTGCATCTAGCCTGTCCAACCCCTTAAGAATTTTGTAAGTTTCTATAAGATCCCCTCTCAATCTCCTAAATTCCAGAGAGTATAAACCGAGTCTATCCAGTCTTTCTTCATAAGACAGTCCTGACATCCCAGGAATCAGTCTGGTGAACCTTCTCTGCACTGCCTCTATGGCAATAATGTCCTTCCTCAGATTTGGAGACCAAAACTGTACGCAATACTCCAGGTGTGGTCTCACCAAGACCCTGTACAACTGAAGTAGAACCTCCCTCTTCATGTTCTCCAACCAGTCTTACTGTCTTCGACTATATTTTATCTCTCTATAGCCCACTCCCCTGGCATCAGTCTGAAGAAGGGTCTCGACCCGAAACATCACCCATTCCTTCTCTCCAGAGATGCTGCCTGTCCCGCTGAGTTACTCCAGCATTTTGTGTCTATCTTCTAATCTATACAGTGTGATATTGGGTGCAGGAAATGTCAAGTCTATAATGGAATCCTTGCCCTTCAAGGAGATGCCTTAAATGACTCTAATATGAGGACCCAATTCCGCGCACCTATATTTACTTAATTGCTATTTGATCTTCTCAAATTACAAGAGTTATGCAAATTTTATATACCATGGGTAGAAATCGAACTGTAGCATAGAAATTCCCCAGACAAGCACACTTGATAAAAGGAGTACATGTGAAAGATTTATTCGGGGTCCCAGGTCTCTCCCACGAGGAAATTACCGCAACCAAGAAGCTGGAAAAAGTTTGGGCAGGAACTGGTTTGGACTCTATTTTCTGGTTCTCAGTCTCAGGATAATTTGTAATTCTGCATTGGCCTAACCATAATCTCAATAAAAACTGACAACTGTTTTTTCCTTCCCTGCTCAGACAGATGTTAAATCTTGCAGGGAAATAATTCTGTGCACACCTGCAGGATGTTCAAACAACAAAATGTAAACGAATGCTGACATTCAAATTGGTTCTTTGTGCTGCAGACTTTGAGAATGTTTATCAGGTTGGAAATGAAGACATTGTCTCACTTGACATTAATCCAAGCACAGGCAAAAATGATGTTTGCTTGCCAAATAGGCTAATACTGGATGAACTATAGTTCTAATCCACCCAGAGTGAATAACTTTAACACAACTATTAGACTAAGTGGGACCCGTTGGATCCTCATCACACGGAAGGCCTGGTCCCCCAACGCAACCCATTCCCCAACGCAATATTCCACCACTCACCCGTTACCCTAACGCAATATTCCACCACTCACCCATAGCCCCTAACTGCACAGGCGCGCCTCATTTTCCCTCATCCACGAGCGCTCCCTCCCCCTCCTCTTCATGTGTGAAAGGAGGGGAGGGATGGGAGGAGGGGTGTGGGGTGGGAGGGAAGGAGGGGTGTGTCTGTGTGGACGAGGAGGTGTGTGGAGGGGAAATGGTGGTGTGAGTGGGGTGTGGGGGAGGGGGGGTGTGTTTGTGTGGCAGGGGGGGGGTTGTTGCATTGGGGTGTGGTGGGTGGTATGTGTGGGAGGGGTGTGTGTGTTGGGGAGGTGTGTGTGTGGCCATGGGTTTGTGGAGGGAGGGGTGTGTGGGCGGGGGTTGTGGGGGGGGTGTGTGGGTGAGGGGGGATTGTGGGGGGGATGTGTGTGTGCGGGGGATGGGTGTGTGGGTGGGGGGGATTGTGGGGGGATGTGTGTGTGCGGGGGATGGGTGTGTGTGCGTGGGGGGAGTTGTTGGGAGAGAGAGGTGTGTGTGGGCAGGGAGTTGTCGGGGAGAGGGGTGTGTGGGCGAGGGGAGAGAGAGGAAGTGAACTCGGAGAACAGATGGAGGAGGAGTTATCGGTGAAAGGGAGGAATCACGGGGGAGTGGGGAGGCGCCAGCGAGGAGGACCAGAGGAGTAGTGGCTGGAATCGGAGGTGTGATGGGGACTCACAGCGGGCGCTGGTCGCTGGTCATTCTCCATCGCCGATATCAGAGACTCCGCTTTCCATTTAGCAAGTCGGCGTCATCTCCGACTCCAACTCCGGGCTGGGTATCCGACTCTGGGCTGGATCTCCGACTCTGGGCTGGGTATCCGATTCTGGGCTGGGTATCCGACTCTGGGCTTGGCTGGGCAGGTTCTCCAATGCTGGGCTGGGTCTCCGATGCAGGGTCTCCGACGCTGGGCTGCTCAAAGCTGGGCTGCTCGGACGCTGGGCTGCTTCGGATCCCTCCGAAAATTGAGTCCGGTTGGAGACCTCCCCCGGCCATCATCAGTTCAAATTAAGACGTGATGGCACTGGAAACATAGAAACATAGAAATTAGGTGCAGGAGCAGGCCATTCAGCCCTTCAGGCCTGCACCGCCATTCAATATGATCATGGCTGATCATCCAACTCAGTATCCTGTACCTGCCTTCTCTCCATACCCCCTGATCCCTTCAGCCACAAGGGCCACATCCAACTCCCTCTTAAATATGGCCAACGAACTGGTCTCAACTACCTTCTGTGGCAGAGAATTCCACAGATTCACCACTCTCTGTGTGAAAAATTATTTTCTCATCTCGGTCCTAAAATACTTCCCCCTTATCCTTAAACTGTGACCCCTTGTCCTGGACTTCCCCAACATTGGGAACAATCTTCCTGCATCTAGCCTGTCCAACCCCTAAAGAATTTTGTAAGTCTCTATGAGATCACCCCTCAATCTTCTAAATTCCAGCGAGTACAAGCCAAGTCTATCCAATCTTTCTTCATATGGAAGTCGTGCCATCCCAGGAATCAGTCTGGTGAACCTTCTCTGTACTCCCTCTATGGCAAGAATGTCTTTCCTCAGATTAGGAGACCAAAACTGTACGCAATACTCCAGGTGTGGCCTCACCAAGACCCTGTACAACTGCAGTAGAACCTCCCTGCTCTTGTACTCAAATCCTTTTGCTATGAATGCCAACATACCATTCGCTTTCTTCACAGCCCGCTGCACCTGCATGCCTACTTTCAATGACTGGTGTACCATGACAACCAGGTCTCGCTGCATCTCCCCTTTTCTTAATCGGTCACCATTCAAATAATAGTCTACCTTCCTGTTTTTGCCACCAAAGTGGATAACCTCACATTTATCCACATTATACTGCATCTGCCATGCATTTGCCCACTCACCCAGTCTATCCAAGTCATCCTGCAGCCTCCTAGCATCCTCCTCACAGCTAACACTGCCCCCCAGCTTCATGTCATCCGCAAACTTTGAGATGTTACATTTAATTCCCTCGTCCAAATCATTAATGTATATTGTAAATAGCTGGGGTCCCAGCACTGAACGTTGCGGCACCCCACTAGTCACTGTCTGCCATCCTGAAAAGGACCCGTTCACTCCTACTCTTTGCTTCCTGTCTGCCAGCCAGTTCTCCATCCACATCAAATCTGAACCACCAATACCGTGTGCTTTAAGTTTGTATACCAATCTCTTGTGTGGGACCTTGTCGAAAGCCTTCTGAAAGTCCAGATACACCACATCCACTGCTTCTCCCTTATCCACTCTACTAGTTACATCCTCAAAAAATTCAATAAGATTCGTCAGACATGATTTACCCTTCGTAAATCCATGCTGACTTTGTCCAATGATTTCACCACTTTCCAAATGCGCTACTATCCCATCTTTAATAATTGACTCTAGCAGTTTCCCCACTACCGATGTTAGACTAACTGGTCTGTAATTCCCCGTTTTCTCTCTCCCTCCCTTTTTAAAAAGTGGGGTTACATTAGCTACCCTCCAATCCTCAGGAACTACTCCAGAATCTAAAGAGTTTTGAAGGGGCGGACCGTCTCAGTGAGTGACAGGGGAAGAGACTAATCCGTGCGGTGCTGAACAACAGTAGAAGAGATCGATCTGCGCACGCGCGGTGTTTAAGATTTTTTAAACCTCGCTAACTTTTACAACATTCAACCAATCGGAATGAAACTTGGTGCAATCGCAGCATAACAGAACAGTGAGTGAACTGGCAAAAATCGTAGCGCTATCGCAAACCGTTTTTGCGCAAATTGAGAGACCACATAAACCGGAAGATAACAAGATCAGAGTTTTAGTTATGTACAGATAAATAGATTTAGCAGGTCGATAAAAAAAGTGCTTTTTGAGAGATCTTTGATCTCACCGTTGAACAACATCAACAGGATAAATGAGCGAGCATACCTGGACTAGTAACAAGTTTGCCTCTGCACCAGTGGAGCTTACTTCAAACACTAGCCTGTTTGAATTTACAGATGAGTTACTGTTTTCCTTTGAGGGATACAACAATGAATTTAACAATAGACGAGTGTGGAAATAAAGATCGTACGCTCTCTTCTCCCAACTTTGTTCCTCAAACGTTTGCTATGAAATGAAACATTTTATTGTGGAATATTTCCAATAACTTTGCCACGTGTACCTAAATGAAAATAGTCAAGGCACTCCAAAAAAATTAATTGGTTTTGAGTGCAAACTGCATTTCTAGTAGCCTTTGCAGTTTATTTTGCTGAGTGGCTGAAACTTTGATCTTGAGAATTATAAACATGTGTAAAGAAAATTAGATACCAGAACACATATGAACATTTCCACTGCTATGAACAATTGCTAACCATTAGTTTTCTTGTAGCCACCTTCATTGCGATTAGCCCCTGAAAAACGTTGCCAAAGCAGTCTCCAAAATTTTTGCGCTGATTTTTTTTATAGATTCAAAATGAATATAATTCAGTTTGTTGATGATTACTATCATTCTGTTTTACTTGTTAAACGAAAATCTTGTATACTTTGTTCTAGGTAACCCTTGAAAGGGTCGGCAAAATCATAAAAGTTTCCTTTGTGCGATTAAATCCTGTCATAAGTTTACATAAGGTAAGACATGGAGATGACATTTCTGATGTAATTTATTACAGACAAACCACAGCCATTTAGTCAAAGGAAAAAAAAGTTATTTTTTTAAAAGAGGGCCGGCAAAACAGTGCACTGGCAGACCTGCTGCCTTACAGCGCCAGTGACCCTGGTTCGATCCTGACCTCGGGTGCTCTCTTTGTGGAGTTTGTATGTTCTCCTGTGAACACATGGGTTTTCTCGGGGTATCCTGGTTTCCTCCCACATTCTAAAGATGTGGAGGTTTGTAATTAGCTTCTGTAAATTGCCCCACGTGTGCAGAATGGGAAGAAGGCAGGAAATTGGGATTAGTAGGCAGAGATCAGCCATGATTGAATGGCGGAGTAGACTCGATGGGCCAAATGGCCTAATTCTACTTGTGAATGGGGTAGATTAGAAGTAGTGTGATTGATGGTCAACGTGGACTCATTGGGCCTAAAGACCTGTTTCCACGCTGCGACTAAACTCTATTGCTGGCTACGAATTCTAACATATATAATAACTTTATATTATCTTAGTTTCGCATGAAGAATGTTAAGACAAAACAGGAACTGGGATTTAAAACAGCCAATCATTGGTTGTTTGAAGAGAGTGGGTCTGAAACCGTGATTGAACTGGCAGCTATTCGGCCAGACCAGCAGCCACTGAGGAGTAAGTAAACTAACCGATCGTCAAAGGGCAAACAAGCAATGTTTCATATCGTCGTTTATTCATAATTTAAACCATTGTGGTCTAAACTGTGAAATATTAATCTTATTATTATCTCATTATCATCTCATTAATCTGAGGCTCTATAAGGCGCTGGTCAGGCCGCATTTGAAATATTGTGAGCAATTTTGGGCACTATATCTGAGGAAGAATGTGCTGGCTCTGGAGAGGGTCCACAAGAGGTTTACAAGAATGATCCCAGGAATAATAGGTTAGATGAGCGTTAAATGTCACTGGGCCTATATTCATTGGAGTTTCGAAGAATGAGGGGAGACGTCATTGAAATGTACAGATTAGCAAAAGGCTTGGATAGAGTGGATGTGGAGAAGATGTTTCCACAATTGGGAGAGTCTAGGACTAGAGGTCATTGCCTCAGAATTAAATTAGTTTCTTTTAGAAAGATGAGGAGGTATTTCTTTAGTCAGAGGGTGGTGAATCTGTGGAATTATTTGCCACAAAAGGCTGTAGAGACAAAGTCAGTGGATGTATTTCAGGCAGAAATAGATGGATTCTTGATCAGTACGGGTGTCAGTGGTTATGGGGAGTAGGCAGGAGAATGGGGTTAGGACAGAGAGATAGATCAGCCATGATTGAATGGTGGAGTGGACATGGTGGGCCAAATAGCCTAATTCTACTCCTATCACTTATGATCTTATGATTATGATTAGGACCTAGCATATATGTCACATACAATACTAAACCAAATTGCACATCTCAACCCCCATGAACTCCATTTTCTTATGTTAGATACTCTCAGCAATTCACCATATTCTGCTATTCAGCTATTCCCAGTGTATTGCACGACATTTCTCAAAGTGCTTAGTGTATTTTCAAATAAGACCAAATAATTCCTCCAAGTCTGACCAATAGAGACTACATTGAATTGAATTCTAATATTTTCTTCTTTCTTTGATAAATTGTGGCATTATGGATTTAAGTCTTGTGAACATCATCCCTTATAAACATCAAGTATTTAGAACTAATTTATGTCATGTATGTCTGCCTAGCCCCCAATTATGAATGCCTAAATTGTTATAAATAGTGTATCATTGGCATATCATTTTCACCTAGGTTATAATGTATAATATATCATGTATACCTTATCACTTCTTAATACTGACAACTACACGTTAAGAGCGGTAAGGGGGTCGTGTGATTTCCTATAACACAGAGCTCTGTCATCTGCGCATGCATCTAAAGAATTGTGTTGAATTATTTACTTTCTTGCACACAAATTTTACAAGAACAAATGTTATTCCATATCTCCAATATTTGGGTGGTGACTTGTGAGTTCAGTAAGGACAAATTTCTATAACCCAAATGGTCATAATGCATGGGTCACCTCTTTCCGCTTTCTGCAGATATCCTCTATTCCATAGAAATGTTTACAGGGAACGTTTCTGCAGCAAGCAGCGATGCAGATGTTTCCATCATGATATCTGGAGAGCATGGGGATACTTACAAAAGGAAACTAAGGCATCCTCAATCAATGCTGTTTCAAAGGCATAAGGTTGGTATTGTGTTTACAGTTCTACTTTGAATAAAACACAAATTAATGACAGGTACTGAATTGGTTCATTATTTTACTATGAGAAATGCTCTTGCTCATGTTACTACCCCTCCCTGTTAAATGTGATGTTGCTGAGAGATTCATGATAAACATTTAACATTATTTAATCACATACCTCACAAACCAGGTTTTAATAAATATAATGTGTTAGGAGGGAACTGCAGATGCTGGTTTACACCGAAGATAGACATAAATTGCTGGAGTAACTCAACGGGACAGGCAACATAGAAACATAGAAAACATAGAAAATAGGTGGTCCTTTTGACCCTTTGAGCCTACCCTGCCATTCATTGGTATCATGGCTGATCATTCACAATCAGTAACCCAAGCCTACCTTCTCCCCATATCCCTTGATTCCGCTAGATCCTAGAGCTCTATCTAACTCTCTTTTAAATTAATCCAGTGAATTGGCCTCTACTGCCTTCTGTGGCAGAGAATTCCACAAATTCACAACTCTCTGGATGAAAACGTTTTTTTTCAACTCTGTTTTAAATGACCTCCCCTTTATTCTTAGACTGTGGCCCCTGGTTCGACTCCCCCAACATTGGGAACATTTTTCCTGCATCTAGCTTGTCCAGTCCATTTATAATTTTACTTCGGAGTCACGTGAGTGACTACGTGAAGAACCCGCCTCACGCTGGCAACGGCATGACGTCAACGCTGACGGCGCGAGGAGGAGCTGCAGTAAGGAGCAGCTCCTCGGCAGCGGTCGGAACGGCCCGCAGGTAAGTGCAGTTAGACCGGGGCGTTTTTTAGGTTACGCTGGGTGGCTCGAGCAAAACGAAACCAAAAGAAAAAATTTAGAGCCACGTTAACGTGCTGATTGAGCACTGATTATTAAAGAAAAATGGAAAAATCGGGAAAGAAGTTTTCGCGGGTAAAAAGATGTTCCCGGGGTGAAAGTAAAAAATACGGGACGCGAAGTTAGTGCGGACCCGGTTCCGATACCGTTGGCCGCTGATGTACCCGATAGTGAGTTTCCAGATTCTCCAGAAATAATAACCACGGAGGAAAATGTTCCTAAAAAAATGCAAAAAGAAATCTGAGAGGCCCGTGGTTTCTGATGACTCTGATATTGAAAGACCTCCAGACAATAAAACTATGTGGCTAAAAATGGAGCATATGGAGAAAGTTCTCCAAACAATAATGAGACAAGGGTCAGAGTACCCAGATGAATCCCAAAAAATCCCTGAGGGGTTTGAATATGATGAATATGGCTGTGGGCCAAGTTGGGAATATGATACTCCGGACCCAGGATTTGGGCTGGAAGAAGTCTCATGGGATGATATCCCAATTGATTTAGGGCTGCAGAAGGCAGACCCTGCTGGTGGCTATATGGCTTTTGAAAGCACACCACAAAGTAAAAAGAAAAAGGCCTAATGTGCCTGGGATAGCA
This sequence comes from Okamejei kenojei, assembly GCA_035221665.1. NCBI lineage: Eukaryota > Metazoa > Chordata > Chondrichthyes > Rajiformes > Rajidae > Okamejei > Okamejei kenojei. The sequence continues at coordinate 55,654,322 of CM069134.1, forward strand.
CAAGAGTTTGCTATACCTGAAGGAAGTGGTGAGGCTATGGAAGAAATCCTAGCTGCAAACATAAATTATATGGTATCTCACCAACTTCACAATTCTGTGATGAATGAAACATCAGAATTATATAAAGCTCCAAGAAATTGTGCCTCATTGGAAGTGCCTACGGTGAATCCGATGATATGGACGTCTATGACTCCAAATATGAGAGCCCTAGAAGTGAAGTTTCAAAAGGTGCTCAAATTAATTTCTGCCGCCATTACGCCCTATGGCAGGCAAATGGAGAATCTGGAAACGGAAAAAGATTCAAAAGGATACTTTGGGCTTATTATGTAATTCATTCTATGAAATTAATTGCATGAGGAAAACGGCGATTCGGCCCATATTTCACCCTAGATTTTGCAAGCCTGTGTCAAGAAAGTGGAGTTCAAGCTCCTGGGTATTTGTTTGGAGAAAATTTGCCGAAACAGCTGAAAGAGTTGAATGACGAAGCTAAATATTTTAGCAATGTTAAACCTTTTGTTTTTGGACAAAGAAGGGGTTTTTCGACCCGAAGGGGTTTCGATTTCCATTATAGAAGCAGAAGTTTGTCACGAAAATACTATCGTGCTGTGCAGGCAAGTGCTTCCCTGTATTCGGGAAGAAGGAGACCACCACGCTCATACGGAGAGGTATTAAAGACTTATATACTTAAAGAAACTGTGGATGACCCTCCAGTTGGAGGGAGATTGCAAAAATTTTATAATGCCTGGCTTAAACATTACTTCTGATCGATATGTATTACAAGCAGTTTCAGGAGCCATTATTATTTTTAAAGAAGGGTTAATCCTCCTGTACAGAATAGACCTGCTTATGCTTATGTGTTTTTCTGCAGAGGAAAGAATGGAGATTAATGTGGAAATTGACAAATTATCTGGAAAAGGCGTAATTGAAAAGACTTATGAACATAAGCATCAATTTGTCTCTAATATATTTCGAAGAGATAAAAAAGATGGTGGTTGCAGAATTATTCTGGACCTTACAGATCTGAATAAGTTTGTAGAATACAAACATTTTAAGATGGAGACATTCAGTACTGCAAAATATCTTCTCTCAGCAGGGTGTTATATGGCTAAGATTGATTTGAAGGATGCCTATTATTTCTGTAGCAATTCATCAATGCTTCAGGAGGTATTTAAAATTTAATTGGCTGGGGCAAATTATGGCAGTTTAAAGCTTTACCAAATGGATTGAGTTTGGATCCTAGACTCTTTGCAAAACTGTTGAAACCAGTTTTAGCCCAATTAAGAGCACAGAAACACATTGTTATGGCTTATCTGGATGATATTCTGATCATTAGTGATACTCAAGAGTCAGCTGAGCACTCAGTTTCAGTTACTAAAGCTTTGTTTTGAAAAGCTAGGGTTTTGATTCATCCAATTAAGTCCCAGCTGCAGCTAGCACAATCAATTAACTTTTTGGGGTTTGTAATTAACTCAGTGACTATGTTAGTTACTTTGCCAACAGAGAAGGCCAATGACATCTTGATGACTTGTAATTACCTCATTCACAAACCTTATCCCTCCATCCGAGGAGTGGCGAAAACCATTGGGAAACTGGTAGCAGCATTTCCAGCAGTGGAATTTGGTCCATTACATTATCAAAATCTTCAAAGGGACAAAATAAGGGCTCTTAAAGAGAAGGCAGGTCACTTTGACAGGCCTATGCAATTAACAAAAGAAGCCGTGTTGGAATTACAATGGTGGGTTGAAAATGTCCCACAAGCTGCTAAGAATATCATGATTAAACAACCTGAAATGGTTTTACAAACGGATGCTAGTGCTCTCGGATGGGGGCTACAGATTCGTCCTCCAGTTGTGGAGGTAGATGGAAAGCTCAAGAAGAAGCGTTTCTTCAAGTTTATGGTATTAACTATTTGGAGTTATTGGGTGCTTTTTATGGACTTAAAGCATATTGTTGTGCTAAACAAGGTCTACATGTGTTAATACAGTTAGACAATAAAACGCGGTTGCATACATTAATCACATGGGGGGAGTTAGGTCCAGTATCATGTGATTGTCTGGCCAATGAGATATGGCAATGGTGTATTGGTCGCCAAATATGGATTTCAGCAAGCTACATTCCGGGTAAGGACAATGTGGTAGCAGATGAAAGGTCCAGGATTTTTTAAAGATAATACGGAATGGATGCTTAAGCCAGCAATATTTAAGAATATTGTAAACCAATTTGGGTTGCCAGAAATAGATTTGTTTGCATCTAGGCTTAATCATCAGTTGCCTACTTATGTGTGTCTTGGGAACACGATCCAGATGCAGTAGCAGTAGATGCTTTTTCATTACACTGGGGAAAGATGTTCTTTTATGCTTTTCCACCATTTGCTTTGATTCAGAGATGCCTGAAGAAGATAGAACAAGATTCTGCTTCTGGATTGTTGGTAGTTCCAAATTGGCCAACTCAACCTTGGTTCCCAGTAATGCTGAATATGATTAAAGAACCATATATGTCGATTCCTAACTGTAGTGATATCTTGACTAATCCGGTAACTAAAGAGATTTACCCATTGTATGCATATATGAATTTGTTAATCTGCAGGTTTTGACCAGACCACTACAGGAGCTGGGATTGTCGGACCAAACTATGAAAGTTATGGTTGCATCATGGCGCAATAGCACACAAAAGCAATATATGACACATATTAAGAAATGGGAAGACTTTTGCACACACAGTCAAATATTTCTTATGATACTGTAGAAACATAGAAACATAGAAATTAGGTGCAGGAGTAGGCCATTCAGCCCTTCGAGCCTGCACCGCCATTCAATATGATCATGGCTGATCATCCAACTCAGTATCCCGTACCTGCCTTCTCTCCATACCCTCTGATCCCCTTAGCCACAAGGGCCACATCCAACTCACTCTTAAATATAGCCAATGAACTGGCCTCAACTACCCTCTGTGGCAGAGAGTTCCAGAGACTCACCACTCTCTGTGTGAAGAAAGTCTTTCTCATCTCGGTCTTAAAGGATTTCCCCCTTATCCTTAAGCTGTGACCCCTTGTCCTGGACTTCCCCAACATCGGGAACAATCTTCCTGCATCTAGCCTGTCCAACCCCTTAAGAATTTTGTAAGTTTCTATAAGATCCCCTCTTAATCTCCTAAATTCCAGAGAGTACAAACCAAGTCTATCCAGTCTTTCTTCATAAGACAGTCCTGACATCCCAGGAATCAGTCTGGTGAACCTTCTCTGCACTCCCTCTATGGCAATAATGTCCTTCCTCAGATTTGGAGACCAAAACTGCACGCAATACTCCAGGTGTGGTCTCACCAAGACCCTGTACAACTGAAGTAGAACCTCCCTGCTCCTGTACTCAAAATATTGCAAATGTTTTTGGAATTCCTTGCCAATTTGCATTTTCAGCAACATTTAAGTTACAGTGCCATTAACACTGCACGCAGTGCTTTGTCGTCCTATTTAGGGCTTATGACTGATCAGAGATCAATTGGGTCGCATCCATTAATATCTAGATTCATGAAAGGAATCTTTAATATTAATCCACCCAAACCAAGATACACAGAGATTTTGGGATGTGAGCATTGTACTTACGCTACTTAGACAATGGACTCCAATTGAAGGGTTGACATTGGAAAGATTGACATTGAAATTAGTCATGTTAATGTCACTGGTCTCAGCTCAAAGAGTGCAAACTTTACAAATGTTGCGTTTAGACTGTATGCATGTGACTACAGATAATGTTGTGTTCTATGTTTACGAGTTGATCAAACAAAGCAGACCAGGGAGATCTGGAACAAAGGTAACCTTTCAAGCTTATCATATTGATCCTACTTTGTGTGTGGTTAAACATTAGAACAAATATATTAAAGTTACTGACACCCTTTGAGGAAATGAAAAAGCGTTAATGGTTACGCACAAAAAACCACACACAAAAGCTTCAGTTCAAACTATCTCAAAATGGTTGAAACAGGTGTTGGTTTTAGCGGGAGTAGACACTGATGTGTTCAAATCTCACTCCACCAGGGCGGCAGCTACGTCCGCGGCAAAGGGGCGGGACGTGCCTCTCGAGCATATTTTAAAAGTCGCAGGGTGGAGTAGAGAAGAAACTTTTTCAAAGTTCTACAATAAACCTGTTCACACTATGACAAGCTTTGGACACGCGGTGTTGGGAGCACTATAATCACCTGCTTTGTTTACTATTAATTGCTATAATCAATGGTGTAGTCACTCCTATCTTTTATCACTTGTAATCATTTTCCCTCAGATATAAGGAGGGTTATTATATGGTCTTTAAACCATTAAAAAGTTAATTGTGAAATGATCTAACATTAGTCTGGTTTCTCATGTATGTGTTTACTTAGCCGGACTGTCATACGGATTGATTCTACGACATAAAAAACACAGAAAGCTTTAAAATCTTCACGTAGTCACTCACGTGACTCCGAAGTAAAATAGTAAGATTAAACAAGAACTTACCAGTTCGAAGTTTGATCGTTATTTTATGAGGAGTTACGATGAGGGATTACGTGCCCTCCACTCCCACCCTCATAAAATAAATGATCAAATGGTAGTTCTAAGTCTTTTATGAGCCTTACTATGTTACTCCGGCTTTTGGTGTTCTGTGTTTTTCATGCCGCTGCTTTGAAGTATGCCGTTGCCAGCGTGAGGCGGGTTCTTCACGTAATCCCTCATCGTAACTCCTCATAAAATAACGATCAAACTTCGAACTGGTAAGTTCTTGTTTAATCTTACTATTTTATTCGTTTCTATAAGCATCTCTGGAGAGAAGGAATGGGTTACTTTTCGGTCGAGACCTTTGTTAGACTGAGAGTCAGGGGAGAGGGAAACGAGATATGGAAGGATACAAGGAACACGTAAAGTGTGAAAAGAATAGATCAAAGCAGATGATGATCAATGAAATATACAATGATTTGTTGTTCGATGCGAGGAAGGTGACGAGGCATACAAACTAAAATTAATCGTGACAGTGAAACTAGTAGGAGAACTAGGGTGGGGGACACTTCCGGTGGCGCTATGGAGGGCTAGAGGATAACGCCAGCCAGCTCCGTGAAAAAAAACGGGAAAAAAACGGGGGATTAACGGACCTACCTGCTGCCTGCTGCTTGCTGCCTGCCGTTTCTGCACCGATTGTTGTGAGTGACGTCATCAGGCGCGCGACTAGTTATGTCTACAACGCGCAGCCCTACCGAAAAATCGAAAAGTCGACCAACCAGGCAGAGACTGGCAGAAGGCCTGACTGAAGCCTCGGACTCAAGTAGGGCTTCATCCCAGGAAGATGTATCGAAAAGAACAGGGAAAAAAACTGAAAGTGAAGAATTGAAAACCTTTATTTCACGTGAGATTGCTGGTTTAAGGGAAGAAATAAACCTGATGAATAATCAAATGAAAGAATTTCAACAGGAAACAAATTCAAATATTAATAATAAGACCAAGAAAATATCGGAAGATCTTAAGAAAGAAATTACAGAAATGATGAACGAAACGAGATGAATAATAAAATTGAAAAGGTCAAAAATGACTTTGAAAAAAGGCTGAATCCTATGGAGAAGGTACTGGACCAACAGACGGCTGGTATAAAAAGCCTTGAAGAACTAGCTGATACAAGTGATGTGACTACAGCAAAGCTAGTTACAGAAAATGAACGTCTAACGGACTTACTGACTAAAATAACAGAGAAATGTACTGAGCTAGAAGGTCGCCAGAGAAGACAAAACCTAAGAATCGCAGGTATTCCCGAAGGACGAGAGAAAGATGAAGCTCCTCGAGAATTTATTGCAAACCTACTGCAACATGTTTTATCTCTGGAACAAAAGCCTTTATTAGCCCGTGCTCACAGAGTCAGGAGACGTCAGACAAGAGTAAATGCCCCTCCAAGACAAATGATTATAAAGCTACAATATGACTATGTCTTGGACGAGATAATGCGAAAATCCTCGAGAAACAGAAACCTGGAATTCGAAGGACAAAGGATCAGTATCTGCCGAGATTACCCAGCAGAAGTTTCCAGGAAACGGAAAGCATTTAATGAGGCTAAAAGTCTTATGAGGGGAGTGGAAAATTTGAGATACGGCTTGAATTATCCAGCTACTCTAAGAGTTACTTTCAACAACAAGGAATGTTTCTTTTCCAACCCAGCAGCAGCACTGGACTTTGCCCGGCAGATCAAGACCTGAGAAGCACCTACTATCGAATATACTGACTTTTACAGACTTTACAAGAATCCTCAAGACTCTGCAAGACTTCACAAGACAACGCAGGACTGGACTGAATTGGACAACGTTGGATGGAAGCTGGAGAAAGAAGTGGATTGGAAAACCTCACGTGGATACTAATAATTAGTATAATCACACTACTAATATAAATAACTAACACATATTAAAGTCACACCGTGGTATCTTTATCAGTATCACTCTTACAAATTAAGATTAATCACTATCACTAATAATTAATGTTTATCTATGTTGGAATGAATAGAGTCAAATATAGGGATGGATTTCATTTGCAGATTTTTCTTTTACACCAGCAATTTTCATTTTTACTTCTTGTTTTCTTTTTGTTTGATGGGGTTTTTTTTTCTTTTTTGTTCCTTTTTTTAATATTAATTAGATTTTTAAATAAGTTTTAAATATATGTATTTCTATATCTTTAATTATTATAATTTGAATAATTCTTTCTTTTTGCCCTTTTTTTCCCCCCTTTTTTTTAATGTTGTACCCCCGGTAAAATATTATTATGGAATAATAATTCCAAAAACCTGGGAGCTGGTTAAGTTACTAACATCAACGACGTAAGTCGGTAGATGGTTAGCCATGCTAGTATGGCTAGCACTAACTGCAACAATTCTAGATGTAGTTTTTTCTTTCTTTATGCACAATACTAACTTCTTAATCTATCCTTTGCTCTTCTTTTTTATAATCTACTATTGTCTTTTTCAGTTTGAATGGAGTTATACATTGGACCAAAGGAGATATATACGTGAGAGACATTCACGAGACTTAAAATTCATCTATTCGATGTTCGGGTGTAAGGTTGGGTCTGTCGGGCTGAACCATAGACTCTATTGTAGACCTCCATAGACAAAAGATGCAAGACTCAAAAATGAATATGGGGAATGAGGGAATAACGTTTTGTAGTTGGAATGTTAAAGGTATTAATGAAACCGATTAAGAGAGGAAAAGTATTTGCACATTTAAAAGCAATTAAAGCTGACGTAATTTTCATTCAAGAAACCCATTTAAAAAAAGATGCTGCACATAGGTTGAAAGCTAAATGGATAGATAAAATGTACCATTCTTCTTTTACGCATAAATCAAAAGGTGTAGCAATATTATTTCGTAAAGGTATTTTATTTAAACATACATCAACTATAAATGATAAAGATGGCAGATACATTATTGTGATAGGAGAATTAAATACACAAAAAATGATTTTTGTTAATGTATATGGACCAAACTTTGATAGCCCATTGTTTTTCAATAAAGTATTTAACAATATCCCGGAATCAACAGAATACAATCTAATAATAGGAGGAGATTTTAATTGTACACTAGACCCTTTTTAGACAGATCTACAAGGCAAAGGAAAACTAAAGCACATTCTAGTGACTTATTAAATGCATATATGGAAACCACTAATATCAAAGATGTTTGGAGAATAGAAACCCTACCGGACGAGAATACTCCTTTTACTCATAAAACCTACTCAAGAATAGATTATTTTTTGGTGGATGCCAAACTTATCTCACTCACTTATAAATCCAAATATCACAATATTATAATTTCAGATCATGCACCATTAGCATTTAAGATCAAAATAAATGGTAAAATAGAAAAATCAGGACAGTGGAGATTTAACCCACAAATTAAAAAAAATAAAATTACTCAGGAATCTATCACAGCACAAATTAAGATTTTTTTCGAAACAAATGATAAACCGGAAACATCTTGCTTCTTATTATGGGAAACATTTAAAGCATATCTCCGGGGAATCATGATTTCCTCCCAAGCATTTTATAATAAAAAAAATCGTAAGGATCAACAAGATTTGGAAAAGGAGATTAAACAATTAGATATACAGAATGCAGTGAATCCAGCTATAATATTACATAATAAAATTGCAGCATTGAAATATAAATTAAATAAAATATATACAGATCAAGTTGTAAAACTTTATCAACATACTAAACAATTACAGTTTGAATTCGGAGATAAACCTCAAAAATTATTGGCTCGCCAACTAAGGAAAATGGAAGCCGAAAAAATAATCCATAGGATTAAATCACATAATGGCGAATTGCTAATACAACCTAAAGATATTAATGAAAGATTTATGCAATATTATAAAAACTTATACACTGCTAAAACAACAGAAAATAAAATAGGAATAGAAGCATTTCTAAAAAAATGTAACCTGAAAGGGTTGGATTTACAAAATAGAGAATTACTAAATGCTGATATCTCAATAAAAGAAATCCAAGAATCTATTAGATCATTAAAAAATGGTAAAACACCGGGACCAGATGGTATTGGCTCGGAATTTTATAAAATATTTTATGATCAGATTGTACCACGTCTGAAATCATTATATGAACATATATATACACAGCAGAAACTACCAGAAACGTTAAATGAATCTACTATAACACTTATACCTAAAATAAATAAAGACTTGGATGAACCAGGATCATTTAGAGCAATAGCTCTTTTAAATACTGATCAAAAGATATTAACCAAAATATTAGCACAAAGGCTAAGCGCAGTTGTTAATGAATTAATTCACCCCGATCAAACTGAATTTATACCAAAACGATATTCTTCATATAATCTGAGACAGTTATTCAATATTATATATTCGAAAAGAGGTATTAATAAAGATCTAGTAATTATTTCGTTAGATGCAGAGAAAGCCTTCGATCAAGTGGAATGGCCTTATTTGTTTTCGGTTATGGAAGCTTTCAAACTGGGAGAGAAGTTTATTACCTGGATCAAATTGTTATATACAAATCCGACAGCTAGAATAACAACAAACCGAATGTTATCAACTAAATTCAATCTATCTCGAGGTTGTAGACAAGGTTGCCCTTTATCCCCCCTATTGTTTGCACTTGCAATAAAACCGCTAGCTCAGAGGGTGAGATTACATCCGGAAATATATGGATACGATACTAGAGACACTAAAAATAAAATCTCCTGATATGCGGATGATGTATTACTTTACATCACAAAACCAGAAACTAGTATCTGAAATTTGTTAAAATTAATAACTGAATTTGGATCCTTCTCAGGATATGGTATCAATTGGAATAAAAGTGAACTTATGCCAATAACGGTAAATAACTTACACATATTACAACAATTCCCTTTTAAGATAACAAATGAAAAAATTAAATCTTGGAATTTTCGTAACAAAAAGATTTGACTCTTTATTTAAATCTAACTTCCCACCATTATTGAATAAATTAAATAAGAATATTTTATATTGGAAAACCCTACCTATTTCAATGTTAGGTAAAATTAATACAATAAAAATGATTTTTCTTCCACAATTATTATATCTTTTCCAATTAATTCCGATATATCTCCCTAAAAATTTCTTTAAAAAGGTGGAATCCCTAATCACTAGCTTCATTTGGGATTATAAGAGCCATAGAATAAATAAAAAACATTTATGTAATTCAAAAATAAATGGAGGTTTAGCACTACCAAATTTTATGTTTTATTACTGGGCAGTCAATATTAAAAATATGAATTTTTGGTTAGAAGAAAGAGATAACCAACCAACTTAGTTAAATATGGAAAAAGAAGATTGTTCTCCTTTTGAAATTAGTTCTATAATATTGGCTAATATTAATTTAGCTAAGAAAATTTATAGTGAAAACCCGATAATAGAAAGTGGAATACGTATTTGGAAATAAATAAAGAAAACATTAAAACTAAAATCTATACCACTATCTCTTACCATTGTAAATAACGTTATGTTTAAACCTTCAATGATGGATAAAGCTTTTTTACAATGGAAAAACAAGGGAATTATTAAGATGGGTGATCTCTATAAGGAAAACTCTTTCCTTTCATTTCAAGATTTACAACAAATTTATGGACTACACTCTAAAGATTATTTTAGATATTTACAAATCAGAGACTATGTTAAAGCAAATACACAGGAACTTAGATATAGAAAGAGAGAAATTTTAGATGAATGCTTAAATAAACATCCGAATACAGAAAAAATGATTTCATATATATATAACATCTTATTGGAAAGTGATGTCCCATCAACAGAAATATATAGACAATCTTGGGAAAATGAACTAGGCCAAATTATTAGACCAGAAATATGGGACGAAAGTTTACAACATATACACCATTGTTCGTTAAATGCTAAACACTCTCTTATACAGTTTAAAATACTACATAGACTACATTATACAAAATCTAAACTACATAACATCTTTCCAAAAGTGTCTCCCATATGTGATAAATGTCAACATTTAGAAGCTAATCTGTCACATTCATTTACAAACTGTATAAAAATTACAAAATTCTGGATAGAAATATTTAGGATAATTTTGAATGTTGTTAATATAATTTTGATCCCTGATTCAAAGTTAATAATACTAGGAATACTGGAAACAGACCAATTAATAACAACGAATCAAAGTATCTTTATTGATTACGGTTTAATAATTGGGAAAAAATTAATATTAAAATTTTGGAAAGGCCCTACATCCCCCAGAATTAAAATGTGGAATACAGAAATGTCGGAGACACTTCATCTGGAGAGATTGAGGCTTGTCCTAATGGACAGGTTAGATCTCTTCAGAGAGATATGGTCTCCATATATTGAATATTTACAGGGTCATAATGGCTCGGTACGAGGGCTTGACTGAGGCCTGAATATTAGAATAGATGAAGAAGTATACATAATAAATCATGCCTATATCTCCAATGACGGATTAATGATTAACACTCCATTCGCTTTCATATTTTCTATATTATCTCTCTCTATCTTTTCTTACTTTATAAAAAAATTAGAAAAGTGTATAGAAGCATATAGTCTTAAATTTTAATATTAATAATATTAATATTATTAATATCATGAAAGTATCTAATAATGTATTTTCATTTATGTAAAATAATGTATTTTTCATCAATATGTTTCTACAATAAAAATATTTAACAAAAAAGAACTAGGGTGGGGGAGGGACAGAGAGAGAGAGAGTGAAAGCAAGAGTTAATAAGTATACGCTAGCCTAGAAATGTATCTTTAAAATATTTCAGCGGTGTTGTATGATTGAAAATAGAGAAGCGACAAACACATTTGTTGCCATTTCTGGGTCTCCAAATAATTGGTGTGTAATTTGATCCCATACTTTTCAATTCAATTTTTGACATCAGTAGAAACGTTGTTCCAATAATAAAACAACTCCAATTGACATTGCCAATTGTGCAATGTCCAATATTTATCCTGTGTGATTTTTCACCTCGGGTTTGAAAAGCAATAATTCTCGTTCACAGATGACCAGCTTTTTCTAACCCTATATTCTCTGAAACAACACAACTTAAAAAGGAAATACTCAAGCTTCGTTTTTGGTGGACTGCTATAGGACAATGTTGCTTACGCTGAAAAAAAGACACAAGGTGCTAGAGTAACTCAGTGGGTCAGGCTGTATCTCTGGAGAATGTGGATAGGTGACAATTTGGGTTGGGACCCTCCTTCAGACTGCCTGCGGTAGGGAGGGGGGAAAAAGCTGGAAAAATGAGGGCAGGACAAAGCCTGACAAGTGATAGGTGGATACAGGTGAGGTGCGTGGGAGGGGTGTGGCTTAATTGGCAGATAGCTGGACAATGACCAGAGGTTAAAAGACAAAAGTCTTATTCTAAATTGTTCATACTTAAAACTGGCATTCCCTTTCTTCTCTAATCAAAAATAACTCCTATGGTGACTTGCTAACCTCCACTACTGATTTGTTTAAGAAAGAACTGCAGATGCTGGAAAAATCAATGGTAGACGAAAATGCTGGAGAAACTCAGCGGGTGAGGCAGCATCTATGGAGCGATGTGGAAGGAGACTGAAGAAGGGTCTCAACCAGAAACGTCACCCATTCCTTCGCTCCATAGATGTTGCCTCACCCGCTGAGTTTCTCCAGTATTTTTTGTCTACCTTTCACTACTGATTTTATTACATGACTTGTACTTAGACTACAGACCTCAGCAGTACCATAGGCATTCTTTAGGTGTATATGGGAAGAGCAACCCGTGCTCTTCGGTAGAGATATCTGAGGAGAATTGTGTCTGCAGGTTGGTTGCACCTCTTCACTGAGATCAGTGACTTACTGTGATCTCAAACAGAGCCTCAGACATCTACCTGCGCTACTTTACCCCTGCATCAAGGTCACACTTATTTTCAGTTTCTTAGCCTCAGGTTTGTACCGGACTGCTCCTGCAAGTGGTCGCAATTGACTTTGCACAATAATTCTTAAAGATATAGGACAATATCTCTAACAGTGTTAGAAAGTGCTTTCTATCAGGCCAATCTCAAGAGTGTGCTGGCAAAATACTATCAGCCTGTCTCCTGCCCAACCAGAGACCTCGATGAACTCAATGAATTCAACGGCAGCCTTGAACAGAAAGCCAGTGGTGGAATGCCACACGTGCCACCATCTTGGGTGCACCTTGTACCAATAGTTACTGAGGCAGTTTTCCTGAGAGTGACAAAACATGATTACAATCGAGCCATTTCCATTGTTGAGGTAGGATGATTCAGTTGCCTGATAACAGCTGAGAAGAGGCTGTCCCTGAATCTGGAGTTGTGCGTTTTCACACTTCTATACCTTTTGCCTGATGGGAGAGAGGAGAAGCGGGAAAGGCAAGGGTGCAACTCATCCTTGATAATGCTGCTGTCCTTAACGTGGCAGCATTAGGTACAAATGTAGTCAATAGGAGGATGGTTTGTGTGGTGGTCTGTGCTCTGTCCACAATTTGTTGCGATTTCTTGTGGGCTTGGATGGAGCTGTTCCCAAACGAAACTGTGATGCATCCTGGTAAAATGCTTTCAAATTGTGCATCTGTAGAAGTTGGTGAGAGTTGTGGGGGACATGCCGAACTTCCTTATATCACATATGTTTAATGACTTTTTTTCCCATTTGAAAAGATTTTAATAAAATGTTCCACGGTTTTGAAAATTCCAAACCTTTTCTCCAAGGTTTCAGTGTTTTTAAAATATGTTAATTCTGCCATGAGTGGCTTATGTGTCATCTGTCACACAGAATATGATGTAGAGCAGTAGGATGGAAAATCTGCAGTTAGTGTGACTTCCATCACATTTCATCACTTTCATTTCTTTTGTATTTTAATTACCTTCATCAAAAGCTTTAGGAACATTAGAAATAATTTCATATCTATTTATTCCAGAAGATCTTCACTTTCGCAAACATTTTAGTCTGCCAAATGTTACACTTTTTTTCTCATACCAGCTGATTTAAAAAATATATATTACCAAAGATTCCCTCTTTAGTATTCAGATCACACATCGGTTAACTTTAACACATTAATTTTATGAATAGGTGCAATCATAAAGTTTCTTCATTTAGTAGTGCAGTGAGAGAGATCATTAATGAATTATTGGGTTAAAATGTTCAGAAAGTAAGGAAATAATTCTAGAATAAATATATACAAAATAATTTCTGCTATTACTAATGATTTTTGATGAAGGTAATAAAAATGAAATTTTACTTCGGAGTCACGTGAGTGATTCCGTGAAGAAGCCCCATCAGTGCGCCTGCGTGTCATTACGTCAGACGCGTTTGGCGCACCGACAGGCTGGAGAGCGCTGCTCCACCAGCGGTAAGTAAAACACCTGCAGGTAAGTGTTTTAAACTTGCTGCGGTTTGCTAGGTCCCGTAAGGTTGGTTACAGGAGCCAGCAGGGACACGTCCAAAGGGAAAAAATATTAACAGAAAAAGTAAGGCGAGGATGTTGCCTACAAAGTAAAATCTACCCGCTGTCAGTTGGTGTACACCGGCTTTGAGACGCCAGCTTCAGAGCCGCCGGCAGTTCAGCCAGCGGCAGCAACTCCAGTGCTTCAGAGCACTGTGGCCACTCCTGTCTGGAGGCAGGCCAAGAGTAAATTGTCCAGGCCTGTCGAATCTGATGAGTCAGGCCAGAAAGACTCCCCCCATCCCCCCCCCCCCCCCTTCCAAACATAAAGGTTGGGGATGTCTGGACGACATGGAACACCTCATAGATAAAATGATCAACCAGGAGGTGTTCCAGCCGGGGTTTTATACCCCCAGGGTTCCCCAGCAGCTTTCAGCAGCAACCTCTAGCAGAGGTCTGTGTAGCAAAAGAGCTGTACACGTAGGAAGAACAATATGCCTACGAGTCTGCATGGGGACCCATAACAGCAGTGCCTTTTTAAGGGCCGCTTGATACCTCCCGTGAGCATGAGCTGGGAGAGCCAGGGCTGGATATGACTCTGACCCTGAAGTTGGTGACAATGCAGAAGAGCATGCACCAAAGCACATGAGCCATGCTCCAGGTGTGCCGGATGTGGCAAGCAAAATTTGCCATACCGGCTGGAACTGGTGCACTATATGGCCTCTCACCAGCTCCAGGACTCCATAATGGAGGAAACTTTGCAGAGATATCAGACACCTGTTAACTGTGCATCGCTCAAAATGCCCACAGTGAACCAGGCTATCTGTGGGCAAATGGGCGCATCATGAGGGCGCATGAGGTGAGGCTGCAGAAAGTCCTGAAACTGGTTTGAGCAGGAATAATGGCGTTTGGGCAAATGGTACAAGGGCACCACTATCAAAAAACACAGCAGGATATGGGCCCTGCTGTGTAATGCCCATTTTGAAAATTAATTATTCACAAAATAACCATCAAGCCTACGCTCAACCCACGGTTCACAGTCTTGTGCAGACCCTCTAATATTCAGAAAAAGACCTGGACGATGAGGCAAAAACAATCGGCCTCATCAAAACTCATCCTGGGAGCAGGATGCTGCCTCAAAAACCATACCCTTTCAGACGGGCTGCAGACGATGGTGCAGGTCAAGGACCAAGCCGGACGACTCCAGCTACATGCACACCCCAAACAGGACCAGGAGACCGAGGAATCCAGCAAACATGGAGATTCAAGTACTGGACTAGTCCAGGATGTATCCTTCAGAGATCAATCACCGGTCGGGGGTAGGTTGCAATTGTTCTATGATGCATGGTGCTGCATAACATCAGATCTATTCATACTGGACTGTATCCGGGGGTCTCGAATCGAGTTTATCTCGGAAGTACATCCACCCGTACAAAATACACCTAGTCGGGTATTGGGTTTTCAATAGCAGAAACTCTACAGGTGAATGATGAAATTGGAATATTATTCCAAAAAGGAGTAATTGAAAGGACGGCATATCAGCCTCAACAATTTGTGTCCAATATATTCCCCAGGCAAAAGAAGAATGTTGGGTGCTGAATCATTCTGGACCTAACCTGACTTAACTCTTATGACCATATAACCATATAACCATATAACAAATTACAGCACGGAGACAGGCCCTCTCGGCCCTTCCAGTCCGTGCCGACCATTTGTTTTCCCTAGACCCATCAACCTGCACTCAGACCATACCCCTCCATTCCCTTCACGTCCATATACCTATCCACTTTACTTTTAAATGTTAAAATCGATCCTGCCTCCACCACCTCTGCTGGATGCTCATTCCACACAGCCACCACCCTCTGAGTAAAGAAGTTCCCCTCACGTTACCCCTAAACTTCTGTCCCTTTATGTCCAGTATAAACATTTTAAAATGGAAATTTCAGTACTGCTAAGCAACTGGTATCAAAAGGGTGTTATATGGCAACCATAAATCTGAAAGATGCATATTATTCAGTACCAATTTATCACCAATACCGTAGCTACTTGAAAATTAGTTGGATGAGACAGCTGAGGCAATTTAAAGCTTTGCCCAATGGGTTGACCTCAGCCTTCGGTTATTTACAAAATTGTTGAAACCAGTATTAGGGCTATTCCGCTCTCAAAATCACATTGTAATGGACATACTTGGATGATGTTTCTGATCATAGGCAAAACTCAGGAAGCAGCCGAGGAATCTGTTTCAGTTACCAAACACCTGTTTGAGAGGTTAGGTTCCTCATCCATCCAATTAAATCCAAATCAGTACCATCTAGAATGATTGACTATTTGTCAATTGATTTAACTAACATGTCAGCGACTTTGCCTACGGCCAAAACTGTAGAAATTATGAAGGCCTGTAGCAATCTGGTAGATGAACAACAACCCTCCATCCAATGAATAACCAGTGTTATTGGTAAATTGGTGGCAGGTTTTCCCTGCAGTACAGTTCGGACCTCTGCACTATCAGAATGTGCAGCGAGCTAAAGAACAGGCACTGAAAGAACATGCAGGTCATTTCGATAGACCAATGCAGTTGCCAGCCGAAGCTATCGCCGAGTTGCGATGGTGGATAACTAATGTCTCACGATGTACTAGAGACATTCTGACTCAACAACCTTCAGTTATTTTACAAACTGATGCGAGTGCTTCGGGATGGGGAGCCACTGATAGTGAGTCTAGCTGTGGTGGCAGATGGAGTGTGCAAGAGGCATTAATGCTGCAGAGGCATGGTATAAACCATGTAGAATTGTTGCGTGCATTCTATGGCCTAAAAGCATTCTGCTCAACAATGCATGATGTACATGTTCAGCTTCAGATTGACAATACCACAGCAGTTGTATATATCAATCACATGGGTGGAATTAGGTCATTATCATGTGAAAATCTAGCTAACCTCATCTGGTAATGGTGCATTACCAGAAACATCTGGGTCTTGGATATCTACCTATCAGGTAGAGATATCGTGAAAGTGGCAAACACCAGGTCACGTAAATTCAATGACAACACCGAATGGATGCTGAATCCAAAAGTTTTCAAAATGATTGTCAGCCGGTATAGATTGCCAGACATAGATCTGTTGCATCCAGATTATATCACCAGTTACCTAAATACGTCTCATGGGAACCAGATCCAGGGGAAGTAGTGGTGGATGCATTCTCGCGACATTGGGGACGTACTCTGGGGTATGATCCCGAAATCAAGGCAAGAAGCCAGGTGTAGTGGGAAGTACCTTTTTATTTAGTTCTTTCAAGTTGCCAGGAAGTCCATGAAAGAAAGATGGCACCCAAAACCCTTGCCTTTAAACCCTCTGGTTAAGGGCCGCCTCTGGACTGAACCATTCCCGCCACAGGACCCCCCCAGAACCCGAGGTACGAAACTCACTGGCATGCGCACAGCATGGCCTGACTGCGTGCGGAAGTGCGGGAGCACAGGTGGAGGGAGAGGTGGAGGGACCGGCGGGAGGACAGGCGGAGGGAGCCATGCGGGGGGCCGCCCTCGAGGCCGAGGTCGGGCAACCAGCACCGGCTGGTCAATGTCCAGATGTGCCGGCTTCAACCGGTCAATTGACACGGTCTCTGGGCGGCCCCCATGTCCAACACAAAGGTCGTCTGCCCGTGTTGCAGCACTCAGAATGGGCCCTCGTGCGGCCTCTGAAGCGGCGTCCGGTGGGCATCACGGTGCAGGAAAACGTAGGGGCAGTCCCGGAGGGCTGATGGCACGTGCGGGTGAAATGACCCATGGCGGGACGTCGGGACGGGTGAGTAACTGCCAACTCACTCACGAAGGCGCTTTAGGGTGGATGAGGGAGTTCCCTGTTGCCCCAGTGCCGACGGCATGAACTCCCCGGGCACCGTGAGCGGCGACCCGTATACGCGCTCCACCGATGATGAGGCCAAATCTTCTTTGGGGGCAGTCCGGATGCCCAACAAGACCCAAGGCAACTCGTCCATCCAGTCCGGGCCGGAGAGTCGCGCCTTCAGCGCTGACTTGAGCTGCCGGTGGAACCTCTCCGCCAGTCCGTTGGCTTGCGGGTGATAAGCTGTGGTGTGGTGTAGCCGCACCCCCAACAAGTGAGCCATGGCCAACCACAGCTCGGAGGTGAACTGTGGCCCCCAGTCCGAGGATATGTGCGTCGGCACCCCAGAGCGAGCAATCCAGTGCGCGGACAATGCACGAGCGCACTTAGCCGTTGAAGTATCAGCCAAGGGAATGGCCTCCGACCACCTCGTGAAGCGGTCCACCACAGTGAGGAGGTGGGTGATGCCCCGGTACGGCGGAAGAGACCCCACAATGTCCACATGGAGGTGGTCGAATCGCCGGTGAGGTAGGCCGAACTCCTGGAGGGGTGCCCAGACATGCCGCTGGATCTTTGCCGTCTGGCACGGAATGCAGGTTCGAGCCCAGTGGCCAACCTGCTTGCGCAGACCGTGCCACATGAACCGAGCAGCCACCAGTGTCATCGTCGGCCCGATTGATGGGTGAGCCAGCCCGTGGATCACATCGAAAACCCTCCGGTGCCAGGCAGCAGGGACGATGGGGCGCGGCTGACCGGACGACACATCGCACAAGATGGTCGCCCCTCCAGGACCAAGGGGGACATCCTCGAGGCGAAGGCCGGAGATGGCAGTCCGGTAGGCGGGCATCTCAGCGTCCGTGAGCTGCGCACCCGCCAGGGCAGAAAAGTCGATTCCGGGTGCCACCGCGAAAATGGCGTTGATGGCGGGGCGGGACAATGCGTCGGCCACCCGGTTCTCCTTCCCCTCGATGTAGCGAATGGATGTTGTATATTCTGAAATGTAGGCCAACTGCTGCTGCTGCTGTGCGGACCAGGGGTCGGAAACCTTTGCCAGGGTGAAAGTGAGTGGCTTGTGGTCCGTGTATGCGGTGAACGGGCGGCCCTCCAGAAAGAAGCGGAAATGGCGCACTGCCAGGTACAGAGCCAGGTGCTCGCGATCGAACGTGCTGTATTTGGCCTGAGCGCGGTTGAGGTGACAGATGAAGAAGGCGAGGGGCCGCCAACCTCCGTCCGTCAGTTGCTCCAGCACGGCACCGACTGCAGACTCCGAGGCATCCACCGTGAGAGCTGTCGGGGCATTTTCCCGTGGATACTCCAGCAGTACGGCCTGAACAAGGGCCTCCTTCGCGCCGTCAAACGCTGCCACCGCCGCGTTAGTCCACTACTTTTGTATGCTGCCCACCTGCCAGAAGTTGATACAGTGGCCGCATGATGTGGGCTGCGGATGGCACAAAACGGTGATAGAATGCCACCATCCCGACAATCTCTGCAGGCCGCGCACCGAGTATGGACGGGGAAACCGATGGATGGCGTCGACCCTGTCCGGCAGGGGAATCACACCTTGCGAAGACACGCGGTGGCCGAGGAAGTCGATTTCTGTTACCCCAAAACGGCACTTGACGAGTTTGACAGCCAAGCCATGCTCGCTGAGCCGTTGACAGAGCTGCCGGAGGTGGGCGCAGTGCTCCTGCTGCAAGCGGCTGGCCACCAGGATGTCGTCGAGGTAGACAAAAACAAAGTCCAGGCCGCGACACACCCCATCCATCAGGCGTTGGATTGCCTGAGCAACATTTTTGAGGCCGAACGGCATCTGCACGAATTCATAAAGGCTGAAGGGCGAGATGATCGCCGTCTTGGGAACATCCTCTGGGTGGACCGGGATCTGGTTATAACCCCGTACCAGATCCACTTTGGAGAATATAGTAGCGTTTCCCGGGAACGTGCACGGCTGACAGCATCTCCGTGCTGCAGCGCCCCAGCGCTGGTAGTAATAGCACCAGCGCCTCCTGCTGGCGGCGCTTGGAGCTTGCTGGCGCTGGACTGCAGGTGCAGTACCCGATACAGCCGCGGGGGATGATCTTATCGGCCTCCTGGATGCAGCCGCAACTCCTTCCACAGCTCCCCCGCCCCACTGGAGGAAATCTGGAGCTGCCGGAGTGACGTCATCAGAGCGCGCTGTCCGCGGCGCATCAGCATGCCTGGAAACGGCCAGCGCGTTGACGTCATCCGAGCACGCCGTCCATAGCACGTCACCTTGCCTGGCAACGGCCAGCGAGTTGATGTCATCAGGGCGCGCCATCCACAGCGCGTCTGGGCGCCTACCGAGGTCCCTGAGGTCTGCGAAGGAGACGTCCGTGAGCTGAAGGCGGATGTAGGCCGGCAGCAGGTGCAGGTAGATATATTCGAATAGCAGGCACGGCGTGTGCCCATCCAACAGCGCGACCATCTCCTTTAGGAGGCTCGATGGCCGTCGGTCGCCTAGGCCCTCCATATGAAGGAGCCTGGCAGCGCGCTCCATCCTACAGAGACCATAAATCTCAAGCAGGAGCTCCTTAAGGCCGTGGTATTTCTCGGTGGCCGGGGGGTCTGCGATGAAGTCTGTGACCTCTTCGACCGTGTCCCGGTCAAGGGCCCCCACCAGATAATAGAAACGAGTGTCGTCGACCGTTATTCCCCGCAGGTTGAATTGGTCCTCCGTCTGCTGAAACCAGATGTGCGGCCGGGTGGTCCAAAAGCTAGGTAATTTCACCGAGACCGCATCCAGAGACAGAGCCGGGTCGGCATTTGAGAAGGAAGAATGTGCTTTATTCTCCATCATGACAACGATGGAGCGTCGGGGTCACCAATATGGGGTACGATCCCGAAATCAAAGCGAGAAGCCAGGTGTAGTGGGAAGTACCTTTTTCTTTAGTTATTTCAAGTTGCCAGGAAGTCCATGAGAGAAACATGGCACCCAACACCCTTGCCTTTAAACCCTCTGGTTAAGGGCCGCCTCTGGACTGAACCATTCCCGTGCCGAGGGGTTTGACCGTTAGGATGGCCCGACCCTTGGGAGCCGCCACAGTACATTCTTTTACGCTTTTCCCCCATTCTGCCTCATCAGTCAATGTCTCACCAAAATAGAGCATGACTACGCTTCAGGCGTTTTGGTATTTCCTAACTGGCCCACACAGCCATGGTTCCCATTGGTCCTGAGACTGATGACACAGCCATTCATGACTATCCCCACGTGCAGCAACTTGTTGGTTCGCCCTGGGACAGGAGAGAGTCACCCTATACATGATCATATTAATCTGTTGATTTGTATATTCTGACCAGACAGTTCCAGGGACTCTGACTATCGAGTAGGACCGTGGATGTGATTATGGTGGCCTGGAGAGATAGTACTAAAAAACAATATGTATCTCATATTAAGAAATGGGAGATATACTGTTTACAGTCAAATATAACTTATCATACTGCAGGCATACCGGTTGTATTGGAGCTCCTTGTTACATTGCATTTTGACGAGCAGTTGAACTACAGTGTCATTAATAGTGCTCAAAGTGCTGTGTCCTCCTCTTTAGGGCAAGGGTCGGGACAACACTCTGTCGAATCTCATCCATTGGTGTCCCGATTCATGAGAGGTATTTTAACAAAAACCCTCCCAGACCTAGATATACGGAAATCTAGGATGTGAGCATAGTTCTCACACTGCTTCGGCAATGGGCTCCAATTACATTTCTGCCTTTCAGAAGTTAACGCTCAAAGTGGTCATGTTCATGGCGCTAGTGTCAGCGCAATGGGTCCAGATATTGCAAAAGCTACGACTGGACAGCATGCATTTTTCTGTAGATAATGTTACGTTTTATGTATATGATCTAATCAAACAAATCAGGCCAGGGACGGCTGGAACCAAAATAAGCTTCAAAGCATACCCCATTGACCTGAGACTATGTGTAGTTACGCACCTGGGTCAGTATATCAAGGTCACCAAGAGTCTCAGAGGTTCTGAAATAGCGATGCTCATCAGCCACAAAAAACCTCATAGAAAGGTGTCAGTACAAACTATTTCTAGATGGCTGAAACAGGTTTTGGATTATCCTGGAGTAGACACTGATGTGTTTAAATCTCACTCCACCAGGGCGGCGTCAACGTACACAGCAAAGGCGCGTATGTTTAGACCAAATCCTCGCCACAGGATGATCCAGTGAAGGAACCTTTTCACGATTTTATGATGAACCTGTCCTCGCATTGGAAGGATTTGGGCATGCTTGTTTTGGGTTCTGTTTGAGTTCCCCTTTGTAATTTCCCCTGGGAGAGAGGGGTTATTACTGTTCTTTTATTGTTTAAAACTTTCATTGTATAAATTGTATCATTGATCATGTTGACTGGTTTCTAGTAGCAGCATGAATTATAGATAGTCATTGGGGGAGGAAGCCTAGTGTGTGTCATGGACTAGCCTGCATCCACAATTCTCTGCAATTTCTTGCAGTCTTCAGCAAAGCAGTTGCCAAACCAAGCTGTGGTGCATCCCAATATGATGTTTTCTATGATCCATCTGAGAAGCTAATAAGAGTCCTTGAAAACATGCCACATTTCTTCTGCTCTCTGAGTAAATTGAGGTATTGGTCTGCTTTCTTGGCAATATCTTCAATGTAGTTGGACTGGGACAGATTATTGGGTGAAATTTATGCCTAGAAACCTGAAGCTCCACTTCAGCACCATTCATGCAGATTGGGTCGTGTACTACACCCTGCTTCTTGATGTCATTGACTAACTTCCTTTTTTTGCTCATATGGATATGAAAGTCATACCCATTTAATAAAAATCATATAACAAATAAAACTGGATAAGCAAATAAAATAAGATATTTTATCCACATTCCAAAGATGTCCAGATTGGTAGGTTCTTGCTGGGATACAGGTAATGACAGTTGATGTGGTCAATAAAAATAGGAAAACAAGAAACTGAATATGCTGGTTTACAAAATAAATCACAAAGTGCTTGAGTAACTCAGAAGGTCAGAAAGTATCCTGGTTAAGGTGACATTTTGGGTATGGACCTTTCTTCAGATGGGTCTGAGTCAAAATGGGATTCATGCAGGATTAGTACGATTGGCCAGTTGATGGTTTGTATAGTCTTGATGGTCCAAAGGGCCTAGTGCTGTGTGTTTGTGAGTTTGACATATGATATTATCACTGGTGACTTCACAGAAATTTTCAATGGGGAAAATTTTAAGAAATTTCCAACTATTGGTTGTAACTTCACTTTTCAATCATTGGAGTATACATATGCCCATTTGAATCAAATTTTGATATCAAATAATGCAAATCTCTCAAAAAAAAGCATAGATCTTGCTATTCATTAAAAGGTCTATCATCTACACAGCCAATGACGTGAACTTGTGTTATTTTTTTATAAATTCCTTTTGCTAGGTAAATGTTTTTAATCTACAAGCTGTGGACTTGGGTATTCCAACACTAGTGGAAGTTGAACATGAGAGTGCTGGATATGGAGCAGGCTGGTATCTGGAGACAATCAGTGTTATGGAACCAAAGGAGACCACTGGAGCCTATGAGTATGTGTTTCCATGCCGACAATGGCTTGACAGTGAAGTTGCTGACAGACAAATGAAAAAGAAGTTAAAGCTTCTTGGAAAAGTCAGCAATAAAAATAAAATTACAAAAGAAAACCTTCAGGGTAAGATGTCAGGTAGGTTTTCTATTACCCTAAGTAGATTTTTCAGTAGCTAGAATACATACACAAAAGGAGATTTGAGTATTTTTATTGTTTCTCCTTCAGAATTGTGAATAGATTTTGTGTTATTTGCAATTTTCTTTTTGCCATAATTGATATTATTCTGCATGCAATTTGCTTCAATTTCTCAAATAATGTGTTCAGTTGATGATTTGGATCTCAGATATTGTGCTTGTTTAAAATGTTGGCAGTTTAGTTTTAATAGCAATTTAATTATCTCTGTGGCTTGTACTATTTCTTGGCAGGATATAAGCAGATATCCTTTGCCTATGAATCAAATGAATCAAATAATAGGATAGGCAAGGGAGGTCTATTTTTTCAAACTGTCCTTTTACTCTCCAATACACATGATGGTTCAGGTGGCAAATCAGAGGCCTCTGAATTTTTAGTATTTGGAAATGCGGTATTGTGTTTATATTACACGATTGAACAATAATATCCAAGATGAAACTTTCTGCATTTAATTGGTTGAAATATAGATTTTAGTTCATTTTAGAGTTACTCATAACTTAGTTACCATTTTCATAAAGGCCTTCATGCAATTCCTAATCATCCAGCAAGCAGCACCCAGGTTGGACCTAAAAACGATTTTATTACTAAATAAATAAATAAGTGTTTATTGTTGTGTTATTATTGTTATTGGTGGATGTTGAATAGTTTACTGCTGTATGATGTTTCCTATGTGTGAATCTAATACAAATATTCTGGAAAGGCAGATGACAGACTGAAATGTTTTGACTTATTTGCTAATGGTGGGAGATTTGAAACATAAATGAAACTACAAAATGAAGCACTGGTTCAGTTCATGCCACAACCACACCCTATTGTTTTGATTTCCAAAAATATGCCACACTAATTTTGGTACGATTTGTCAGAGGGCAAATAGGCTTTATCTTTTCATGTGAGTAAAGCATCGGCTTTATCTTTTCACGTGCGTAGGTATTTCAGTAGTTGAATTACTCCCAGTCTCCCCTCCATTATTCCTAATATCTAAAAAGCAAGTCTGGACTGAGAGATATAATCAATATATTGATATATGTGTTGAGCCCATCAAAGATCTTTTGCAGCAATTTAGTATCTTGATATTGACCACAAGAAAGCTGGAGTGCAATTTCCTCTGAGGAAATGGGTTGTTGCCTCATTTGAACACTTTAAAGTGTATCCTTTGGGTTATTCCCAAAATTGTGTTACTGAGAGACCATGGAAAAATAAAGTGTTGTAAATGAAAAAATAATTGGACATCATTGTAAAGAAAACCAGGAGCCCAATGTTCGATAAGCCCTCTGCTCATTAAGTCCATGTCCCTTCAACTTGGTGCGCTACGCACACAACATATCTTGCCGCATGCTGCATATCAACTATGATATATAAAATGGATTAAACCTGGGGCTGATTGTGTTAAACTTGTGTATGTGACTTGTCAATCTAGGTAACAGAAGCCAGATTTGTGGTAAACTTAAAGAAACCTTGTTGGGTAGTTTTTGAGTCCACAATGTCAGCATTAGCGTTGGGATATAATTGTGGCGTGTAACTTGTGTTGCCTGTCCTGTTTGTAGCTGTTTCTTACAGCCATATTCAATTAATCCAACTGTTTTTTGGTAGGACATCAGAAGAAAGTCAAGATAAATTTCCCTCTTGGCACGTTGTGTGAAGCCGCTGGTAAAGGCTTCCACTATCGCACAAGATAGGAATATTCATGAAGCTTCCTACTCTCATTGATTGATTGAAAACATCAATGGTTTAGATGAAGGGATTCAAAGTAACATGAGCACATTTTTACAGATGACACAAAGCTGGGTGGCAGTGTGAACTGTGAGGAGGATGCTATGAGAATGCAGGGTGACTTGGATAGATTGAATGGGCAGATGCATGGCAGATGCAGTTTAATGTGGTTAAATGTGAGGTTATCCACTTTGGTAGCAAAAACAGGAAGGCTGATTATTATCTAAATTGTGTCAAGTAGGGAAAAAGGGAAGTACAACGGTATCTGGGTTCATCAGTCAATGAAAGTAAGCATTCAGGTAGAGCAGGCAGTGAAGAAAGTGAATGGCATGTTGACCATAACAAGAGGAGTTGAGTATTGGAGCAAAGAGGTCATTCTGCTGTTGTACATGGCCCTAATGACATGCTAGAGGCAAGAAACATGTTCCTGATGTTGGGGGAGTCTAGAACCAGGGGGGCACAGTTTAAGAATAAGGGGTAAGCCATTTAGAACTGAGATGAGGAAACACTTTTTCACACAGAGAGTTGTGAGTCTGTGGTATCATCTGCCTCAGAGAATGGTGGAGGCCAGTTCTCTGTATACTTTTAAGAGAGAGCTAGATAGGGCTCTTAAAGATAGCGGAGTCAGGGGATATGGGGAGAAGGCAGGAACGGGGTACTGATTGTGGATGATCAGCCATAATCACATTGAATGGCGGTGCTGGCTTGAAGGGCCAAATGGCCTACTCCTGCACCTATTGTCTACTGTCTGTTGTCATTATTCATTTAATTCCCCGCCACCTGTTAAGGAATATATCATGACCTCTGAGATTTGATCCAATGAATGTGATCACTTTGTTTTAACCATAGTCTTCTACTATGAATGTTAGATTTAATAGTTTTGGTAATCTAATTTTGTGGTCTACCACTGACCAGTGGTTTCAAAATGTTCATAAACCAGAGCTGGTCTATTGGCTTGATGGCATTATTAATGCAAGGAAAATACCAGGCCATGAGGTGGCAGCATCTGGTGGAATTGAGTTCCACTGTCATCGATACTTCACTGTGCCGCATGATGGTCTGGTTTTGAGGTGCCAGGTCTGTTCTGAAGCCATCATACAGAGAATGGTGACAATTATTTAATGGAGGGCACCTTCAGCTGAAAACTGCATTATTTTCTCATTGATTGAGCAGAATTCGGAAGTAATTACCTTAACTCTTTTAAGGTAAGAGGGGGAAAGATTTAATGGAAATCTGAGGGGTTAACCTTTTCATACAAAGGGTGGTAGGTGTAGGGAATGAGGTGCCAGGGGGAAGTAGTTGAGGCAGGTACTATCGTAATGTTTAAGAAACATTTAGACAAATACTGTTCATGGATAGGACAGGTTTAGAGGGATATGGGCCAAACTCAGACAGATGGGACTACTGTAGATGGGACATGTTGGCCGAGTTGAGCCGAAGTTGAGTGAGCAAGTTGAGCCGAAGGGCCTGTTTCCACACTGCATTACTCTATGACTAACCAACCTCTCTATTTTAAATCCAGTGTCAGGTACAGTTCAACAACAGTTTTTAGCATAATTATTTCTCATGTACCAGAATGAAGCAGCAGAATTCCCCTGTGATGAACACACACAGTCAGTGAACTCTGGTGTAAAAGGCAACACCTCTGTCACAATTAAGCCAGTGGAGTAGGCCGAGCAGGCATGAAATGGTGCGAGCAGACATGAAATGGTGCGACTCTAGGTCTCAGCAATTCATGTCACGAGATTCCTCATTGAAATAAAAATAAATTGAATTGCCTGCCAGCCCTGGGACTGTCAAATGAGTTTATTTATAAAGAACAGATTACTGTTTCAATTTAAACAAGTTTGCTCCAATCAGAAGCATAGGCATGCATTCTGGATCATCAAGTAGATACATAATTCAGTTGTATTAAGAAAAAAAACACTTACTTTGCCATTGTATGGATAGTGATAATTTCCATATTTTTATAATCTAAAGACGTGTATACCTCATGATTGCAGCTGTTGGATTAACTGCCCCCCAATATTTGTGTTTATTAGAGACCTGGAATGTCTCTGTGATCACCAGTGACAGGCCTAACAGTGGCACAGACGTAGAAGTAACACTGACAATTTGCTGCAAGAATGGCCCTGCTCCTCCTGTAATTCTTGAGAAAGGATCTTTGAAGAAAGGCTATACACATCAGACCACATTGACCATACCTGAGCAATTAGGAACCATCACTAAAATAAGGTTGGAGAGGGAGGAATCCAAGAATGAAGATATTTGGATTTGTCATAAGGTAACGTATGAAGATGTTTATGGGCACTACTAGTCCATCATAAATCACTAATTATAACTTGTAATGCCTTTGTCATTATTTTTTAAATTTATTTTTGTTCCCATTTTTGGTTTAGATACTATTTCAGCTAGTTCAGTAAATATATTTCTTGCATCATTGTAATTGCTTAATTCTCTTAGGTTGAGCTTCAACACCAAAACACCAAAGAGGTGCTAGAATTTTTATTCCTGCGCAGTTTATCACAAGATAAAGGAGGTGTGGTGATGGAAAGCCCTGTGATCAAAAGCAGCACTAATTATCTGACAGGTTTGTAAATTTTTTTGAAGATGCCACTCATCAAGTAGGTAAAGTAGGGGTATCCAAACTGCTGGGTTTGAAGAACCTTTATCAGATGGGGCAGAAAAGTATAGCCACAAACATTCCATTCACAAGGTACGCCAATATGCGGAGGCAACTAGGCAGGTGCGACAATGTCAAGAGACAAACAATGTACATTTGATGTTGCAGGTTTCTACTAAGTATGCAAAGCACGTGAATGGCACAGGCTTCATGAGTCATAAGTGATAGGAGTAGAATTAGGCCATTAGGTTCATCAAGTGTACTCCGCCATTCAATCATGGCTGATCTGTGTCTTCCTCCTAACCCCATAACCTCTGACACCTGTACTGGCATTGAAGGCTGAACACCTGTACCGGCACTGAAGCAGATGTGGAAAATGAAGGCTGCTTCTGTGTTAGCTATAGTCAGACATTGCCTTAGTGCAGCCTGAGTGATGAGGAATCTATCCCACTTTCACTCTTCTTCCTTGGCAATAATGCTCCACATCAACCTCTCTCACCTCACTGCCAAGTTCCTCAGGACCCTACACCTCCGATTATCTACCCAACTCCATTACTCCAGTCATCTCTCTGACTCCACCTCCCTAGATCTATAACCCCATTGCTATCAATTCTCCTTCCAACTCTCTAACTAATGGCAATCGTCTCTTTGACTCGCATCACTCTGCCCACCCTGTTTTGAATCCTTTCTCCACTCATCAGGCTTCAAACTTACTTCCATGTAGTCTTCATACGCAGTCACAAGGGCTGGATCCTCATCCCTACTGCTAAAACTCTTCCTATGATCACTCCAATCTGCTGCACAGCAAGCTTCCCCTTCAATATCTCCAGTGATAGAAAATCGCAGTGATTTGGGCCTCAAGCAAGATAAAATATCTGTGTTATTTAGCAGGTAGAGAGCTATCTATGAGCCATATTTTGGTAATCCCTGGAATTAACATTTTTTTAAAAGATACATAATATTTGAATGTAAAGATGGGCAATATCATTATCAATCTCGTGACTAAGACGTCCATTATTGAAAGCATGTTTTTTTTGCAGTGAAGGACTACATAATTGTCATAATCAGTGAATCTTCCAATCAAATAGAAACAGGATCTGATGTGTACATCACTTTACAAGGCATTTTTGGAGACACAGGCAAAAGGAAGCTCAACACAGAAGCAGGAAATAAAGAAGGCACAGTAAGAAATTTTGTGCGTTATGCTGATATAACTAGATTGTAATTCTCACATTGCACTGCTAGACTGAATAAAATGATGTTAAGCCCAGTCTAGCCATTGGAGACACACTAATGAATTACCATGGAAAATGGAAATATGTATTATGCCAGAAAAAATGTTTTACAAGACTCCCTCGTTCAAACATATATACCAATAATGCATTTATCCTATTGAGTAAACACGGTTGGAATTTTAATTCAAAGGATTCAATGTACAGAGCAAATAGCATTACGCCAAATAGCATTACGCAGGGGTTTTCAGAACAAACCTTAACTCTGAAGCCCAACAACTCTTTTGACTTCAACATCAATCTAAAGTGAAAAAATGATAACCTGTACATCATCCTATTTAGAGAAATTCAGGGCTTGCAGTGTTGTTTTATTCCTCCACCCCCCCCCCCCCCCCCCCCCCCCCCCCAAGAATACACATATATATGAAAAGGTTAGAAGTATCTAGTGCCAAATGTGCACAAAAGCCTCGGCTTTCAATTGTACTCCTGAAATTTGGTTCCATCGATTTCAGTACTTTTGTTTCAGGGCTGAAATTGTAGCATCCCTTTAGAACAGATGAGCAAAGAAAAAATATATAGTCATATTTTTAAATTTCATACCATTGGTGAAGAACGTAGCAACCTTTCCTTAGGGACAGCGTGTCACAAAATCAAATGCATGTTCAGCCAACTCAGACTTGCAGCGATTCTCAGTGTATTCATTCCAGTCATACCAGTATTACCAGTGAGAAGGGCAGAAATCACTGCTGCAGACTGAAGGACAAAGTCAATCTGATATAAAACTTTGGCCAAGGGGATATATTGCACACCAGTGGGAAAAATTTAAATGTCAAATTCTCTTCCATACATAATATCAACTTTGTTTAGTTTTCTTTGGAGATGCAGTGTGCTAACAGGTCCTTCGGCCCACCGAGTCCACACCGACCAGCGATCCCCACACACTAACATTATCCTACACACAACAGGGCTGTACACAACAAATGCACAACATTTGCAACCTATACAGAAGCTTTGCCATGCGACCAAAGATGGAAAATAGATAGGCACGTGGATCTGCAGGGACTGGAGGGATATGGATCATATGCCGTGGGAGGAGATAAATTTAACTTGACATCACGTTCGGTACGGACATTGTGGACTGAAGGGACTGTTCCTGCGCTGCACTTTGTATGTTCTATGTAGTACAATGAAAAATTCCAAAAGTTGAACCATTTAATCTAAATATCTTTGGATATTGACATGTATTAGCTATGTCATCTTCAGTGGGATGTTCTGGAATTGCCTCTGGGGTACTGAAGAAAGGTGGAAACTTTGTCTGCCCCTCTTGACACATGACCAGGGAGTTAGTTTATCAATAGCACTATCTTCCCCTTTATTTACTGTGACTGAATTAAAAGATATAAAACATACTTCACAGAGGAAAAAAAAGTACCATAAAAGGAAAGGGAAACTATTAGCAAAATAACAACTTTAATTATATTCATATAGGGTAGTGTTGACTATTTGGTTTTATCTCTCCATTTTATAGTCACATAAGCACATTGACTTTCCACAATGATCTGTTATTGGAAATGCAAATATAATCAATCCTATCTTCAAAACAATCGTTGAAAAATAAATTATTGAAAACAGACTGGTTTTAAAATAAATGTAAAATACCAACCCATCTTTTTTTTAAAGACTATGGTGGAAACAAATTATAAGATCAATTATAATTGAGTCATTGAGTCATAAAGCTAGACAGCATGGTAACAGGCCCTTCAGTCTACCTTGTCCATGCTGACCAAATTGGTGTACTGGGCTAGTCCCATTTGCCTGCAATTAGCTCATAGCTCTCTAAACCCTTCCTATCCATAACTGTCCAAATGTCTATTCAAATTCATAATTGTATGCACTTCTCTAGCTTATCTGGCAGATTATTCCAGATACAGAGTACCCTCTGGGTGAAAAAGGTTGTTCCTGAGGTCCGCTTAAATCTCCTTCACCTCACCTTAAGCTTATACCCTCTTGATTTAGAATCTTCTACCATGAGAAAAAGACTGTGTGTTCATTTTATCCATGCCCCTGGTGATCTTGTACAGCTCAGTAAGGTTACCTGCAGTACAAAGCTGAGACTTTGAGTCCAGAGCTGTTTGGGACTTTGGCATCAGGGGTCTCAACAACTGGATGCCAGCAACCTTCCATCAGGTGTATTACAGGCATTGGGGCAGCACTGCCGAGGAGAACGGGGGAGGTAAAGAAACTTGGGCCCTCTTATAACAAAAAAAAATCACAAGGTATGATTTATAAATGTAAGAGTTATTTATTTTGTTTTTATTTGTGTATGAAGATTATCAGTGTTAAAAGCAAAGTTGAAGTTGATGACTAATACAAAAAAATAGGATTAGGATTACATAAACTAGTTTCATTGTCAGATGAGTTGTTCACACATAGATCAGTCAAAAATAAGGTGTCTAAGACACCATCTCTCTCCTGCTTTAATCTCCTCCCCCACCCCCTCTCCTTTTCCCACTTCAGCTATTTGGTATTTAGCTGAAGCAATGGGCTCTGTCTTAGTGACAAGTGAAGTTGAGCAGCATAAACAATAATCTTTGTTTATTTATTACATCACAGCAGGAGCCTATTGGCCACTGGGTCCCTGCAAACCCAGCCCATTTGTTCCATTCCCTCTCTCCTTATTTCTTAAATTCCTGCAATTACTTATTTTCTTTCATGTAGCCATCAACTCCACTTGGATTCTTTTGGCACTTACCCACAATGGAGGGCAATTTAGAGTGGAGATTAACCCAGCATCACACCTTTGTGGTGTGTGAGAAAAATGAGACCCTTGATGGAATCCCACAAGGTCACAAGGGGTATATGCATGTTCCACACATGGACTGTCCAGACATAGAATTAAACGCAGGGCCAGGGAAGCTGTGAGATAGCAGCACTAACTAAGGTGCCATGTGCAGCCTAAGCCTCAACATCAGCCCTGCTAATAGCTGCAACATCACCAAAATGATCCAAATTGCAAAATCTTTGTTTCAGCATGCCGTGATCTGGCCAATCTCATTTTGTCATGCTCCATGGCTCTTGTTTTATATATTTTGGTTGCATGGGAGTACATTTTGTGCCAGAGATGCCAGCCAAATTGTAAATGGACAACCCAAAATAATTTAATTAATGTTTTGTTGGTTTAGCTCATTTCATATTTCTATTTTTAATCATTTGTTTTTTACTTGCTTCATAGTCAATATTCTTCGATGATCAAACGTATTTAGAAATGTATTAAAACACACACTATTGACAGTCAGCAAAATTGGTGGTGGGGGATGGTTGGGGGTTTTCGAGCAATCAATTTGGGGACCGATTTCCATCAGTGCATCATTGGAGAACATTCTATTGTTGAGCTACATTGCTGGCAACCAAAACAGTCAGAGCAGCAAGATAAGGGATTTACTTCTGGACAAGGTGATTAGCAGCAGGGTTGATTGTTGGGAGACAGTAGATGGTGTGTGACATTAAGATCTTGCCCATTTTTACAGTTTAATTGTTTCATTTTTTGAACTAATATTGAATCTTGTAGTACACATTGGAAATTGAAGCGATTGATGTTGGGGAACTTCAGACACTAACCATTCAGTTGGAAAGGGGTCCTGATTTCTACTTGGAGGAAATAATTGTATGGGAAAGAAATGATGCAATACATGAAGGTGTATTTACTGCTGCTGAATGGCTGCGTAACCCACAAAATACAAGTGAAACTTCAACATTAATCTTACCAATTACAGGTTAGTGAAATTAGCCACCATATATTTCTTAGAGTTGTTGTATGCCAATAAAGAGATTCCTGTTTGGTGATCAATTTAAAAATATTTTTTGAAAGGAAGAAATTAAATGTACAAAGAGGGGCTATAAAATATCCTTGGCAGAGAAAGTTAAGGAAAATCCCAACATATTCTGCATCAGAAGCAAAAGAGTAACTAGAGATAGAGTGTGTCCCTTATGAACTAAAGGGGTGTGGAGTCTGGACATGTGGGTGAGTTCCTAAATTAATTAAATGAGGTCCTGTATTCATAAAGGAGACCATTAATAGTCTGCAGTAGTCCCGTATTATTAAAGTGAAGATATTAATGTCATGGAATGTATACAGATGACTAAATCCCCAGGGCCAGTTGAAATACACCCTAGAATGCTATGGGAAGCAAAGGCAGAGATGGCTGGGGCCATGATGGAGATTTTAATATCTTCATTCATCATCAGTGAGGTACCAGAAGACTGTAGGATAGATAATGCTGTTCTGTTATTTAAGAACAACAGAGATAAGCCATATAACTACAGGGTGGCGAGCCTCCCATGAGTGGTAGGAAAATTAACAGTGAAAATTGTCAGTAATATGATTTATGGACATTTGGAAATGTAAGGTTGATCACAGATTGTCAGCATGGCTTTGTATGGGGGAAATTCTGCTTCACTAATTTGATTGCATTTTTGAGGAATATATATTGTCCATATAGACTTTAGTAAGGCGTTTGACAAAGTCCTGCATGATAGATCTTAAAACACATGATGTTCAATGTCATCTGGTTAATTGGGTCCAAAACTTATGGTGATAGGTAGAGGAAGCTTATTTGTTTGAAGGTCTGTAATCAAGTGAAGAGAGTTTATTGTCACGTGTCCCAGATAGGACACAAAATTCTTGCATGCTGCAGCACAACAGTGATGTACCACGGATTGGTGAACGACCCCTATATTTGATATTTATTAATGACCTGGATATGAATGTAGGTGGGCTGATTAGCAAAATTGCCCATGAAATAAAAATAGAAGTGTTGTGG
Organism: Okamejei kenojei; assembly: GCA_035221665.1. Lineage (NCBI taxonomy): Eukaryota > Metazoa > Chordata > Chondrichthyes > Rajiformes > Rajidae > Okamejei > Okamejei kenojei. The sequence continues at coordinate 55,688,201 of CM069134.1, forward strand.
ATCACAAGGTTGTCCAACAACAGTAGATCAGATGCAAACTTGGACAGAGCATTGGCAGATGGAATTTGTGTGTGAGGTGATGTATTTTGGGAAGTCAAAAGAGGCAGAACATATACATTAAATGGTAACATTTGAAGGAATATTGATGAACAGATGTAACATGGTGTTCAAGTCCATATTTGGGCACAGAATATAAAAGTTGCGATGTCATGTTGTAACTTTACATAACACTAATTAGTTCACACGTGAAGTATTGCGTGTAGTTCTGGTTGTCACACTATAGGGATGATGTGGTTGTACTGGAAAGAGGCCAGCGGAGATTCACCAGCATGCTGCTTGGATTGGAGGACTTTAGGTATAGGGAGAGATTGGATAGACCATCCTAATTTTTCTTGGAGTGAATAAGGCTGAGAGGTAACCTAACAAAGGTACATAAAATGATGAGGCATAGATAGAATATTTTTTGGTAGAGTATCACGACAAGAGAGCATCAATTTAAGGTGAGAGGAATGAATTGTTTAAAGGGATTAGAGGGGATTTTGTATTTTACACAAAGATTGGCTCCTGAAAAGGTGGTAGAATCAGACACAACCTCCATGTTTAAGAAATAATTACACAGGCACAAATAGGCTGAGTAGGATAAGGACCCAATGAGGGCAAATGGGATTAGTGTAGTTAGGCAAAAAGATTGGCATGGCCATGGTGTGCCAAAGTGCACGTTTCTGTACTGCACAACACTATGACCGACTATAATTATGATTCTATTTTTGTTAGAGTATCTTTCAGGGGAAGAATTTTGCCTTGCTTATCCAAGTATTTAAGTAAATACCCTTAGACTGGTCAAGCAAGCCACTCAGTTTCCATTTGATCTATATTGAACCAGAGAATTAATAAACAGAACACATCGTACAGCATTGACCTTGTTACCAAATTCTAATGCAGCAATGTTGCTCCCAGACCAATTGACCTTGCACAGTCCTCCTCATTAACACCTTGTAACCTATGTCCAAATTGTGAAAGCTGCCCCATGGAGTCATCAAGCAAGCAACTTGACAGTTGTCACCAAATATTCACATTTTACAGATATCCATCAGTTCCATGTGTTCCACTGTCATGTCTCAACTTCCAGAAGTGAAAGCATTGTGTGTTTCGTAGGCAGAAGGGATTAGCTCTGGGAGTCTTTAGATTTACAGTGCAAATAACAGGCTATTTGGACCACCGGGTCCATGAGCACCAGCGATCGCCCCATTCATTAAAACTATCCTACATGCGAGTGCCAATTTCTACCAAAGCCAATTAACCTACAAACCTGTATGTCTTTGAAGTGTGGGAGGCAACAGGAGAAAATCCACGTGATCACTGGGATAATGTACAAACTCCCTACAGACAGCACCCAAGGTCAAGATTAAACCTAGATCTCTGGTGCTGTAAGGCAGCAACTCTACTATTAGCTCACTGTGCCATCCCCTTTTTTTCTGTGGTGAAAACAGGCAAGATCTTACAAACCCAATAAAGTCTCATGGCATAAGTCAAACAAGGACATTTCTTCCTGGGGATCAACCAATTGCCCTTCTAAGTATTCATATCTTCCATATTGAACAATCCTTGGAGAAAACATCAGAAAGAGTAAAGGCACTGAATGCACTCTGGGTGGAGGACTTCAATGCCCATCACCAAGAGTTCAAGCACTAACTGAACCAGTAGAGGCTTGAGGAAGGTAGCTGCCTGACTGAGTTTGTGGCAAGTAATGGGTGAGTCATCACCAGGTATATCCTATTTGTAACTTCATCCCCTAAATGGATGACTGAAGCACACTCAAAAATGGTCAAGCAGACCACTTAGTTTTATGTGTAGGAAGGAACAGCAGATGTTGGTTTAAACCAGAGATGGACACAAAATGCTGGAGTAACTCAGCGAGACAGGCAGTATTTCTGGAGAGAAGGAATGGGTGACGTTTCGGGTCGAGACCCTTCTTCAAAATGAAAGTCATGGGAAAAGGAAACAAGAGATATTGACGATGATGTAGAGATATAAATAACAAATGAATGAAAGATATGCAAAAAAGTAACAACAGCAAAGGAAACGTGCCTTTGTTAGCTGTAGCTAGGTGAGAATGAAAGCTGGTATGACTTGGCTGGGGGAGGGATTACTTGAAGTTGGAGAAATCAATATTCATACCCTTTGGGTTGTAAGCTGTCCTAGCAAAATATGAAATGCCGTTCCCATATTGAACCAGAGAAAGAATAAACCGAAGAAATAGTTCAGCTTTGACCTCGGTACTAAATTCAAATACAGCAAAGCCGCTCCCAGTCTCAGCACAAGGTCTATTTCATTTCACCCTCACCATTCTACCTGTGGTTGATGCATCAAACTTGATTACACTGGCAGAATAACCAATCTTCCCACATTTCCTCATCATCGCTCAGTATAAATTCTGAAGTTCTATTTCCAACAGCATTGTGTAAGCAGCACTAGAAGGACAACGGCAGTCTAGGAAAGGGCAGGAAAGATATGGAGGAAGCATGTGGAGGCTTTGGAGGAGGTTCAGGACAGATTTGCCGGAATGCTTACTGGATTAGAGGCAATTAGCTATCAGGAGTGTTTGCACAAACTTGGATTGTTTTCTCTGGAACATCAGAAGTTGAGGGGAGACCCGTCTGAAATATGTAAAATTATGAAAGGCAAAGATGAGGTAGACAGTCAGAACTGTTTTCCCAGGGAGGAAATGCCAAATACTAGAGTACAAAGCTTCAAGGTGAGAGGGACAAAATTTAAAGAAGATGTGTGGGGCAGGTTTTCTTACGCAGTGGTGGCTTCCTGGAACTTATTGCTAGTGGTAGTTCAGTTTAGTTTATTGTCACGTATACCGAGGTACGGTGAAAAGCTTTTTGTTGCATGCTAACCAGTCAGCAGAAAGACAATACATAATTAGAATCAATCCATTTACAGTTCATAGATACACGATAAGGGAATAACGTTTAGTGCAAGGTAAAGCCAGCAAAGTCCGGTCAAGGATAGTCCGAGAGACATCAGAAGTGGATAGTAGTTCAGCACTGCTCTCTGGTTGTGGTAGTGATGGAGGCAGAACCTTAGTGTCGTTTAAGAGGCTTTTCGATAAACACATGGATATACAGGGAATGGAGGGATATGGATCACAAGCAGGCACAGAATATTAGTATAACTTGGCATCATGCGCAGTACAGACATTATGTTCCTGTGTTATACTGCTTTATATTCAATGTTTTAAGGGCATTTAGAGATGGGCAATAAACACTGGCCTTGCTGATAAATGAAAAGGACCATCATAACATTATGCCCCTCAGAACGTTACATGATGAACTGATGATGAAATTATTCAGAGAAAGAACACATTAACCAACAAATATTCTCAATTATTTAGAGCTTCGATTAAACAGAAATTACCCAGACGTTCCAAACTGGCAACAATTTAAAGCAGGTACATTGATAGTCAGTGCAATTATTTTGCCATTTTTGTAAAAGTTAAACCAACATGGTAATCCATGATATTGGGCACTCTTTTGATGCAGGTGGAAAATGGAAAATCTATCTGGCAAAACTCAATCGTGATGAACCAGCTATGAAAATGTTTGCCTTGGAAATTGTAATGTATGGAGCAGTAAAAAAATCCACTCCCATTCCATTGGTGTCTGAACATAGTCTTTATATGGACTTATTGACATACGAGGTAAAGTCTTTAATTTGCACTCTGCAGAATATATGTTTATATAATGTTAGTAAACTATGTGGTCAAAGCACTGAATGTTCTCACTGGCAGAAAGTATTTGTTTCATTGACATAATATCACCCTAAGCTATCTAGTAGCATTATTTTTTCAAACAACTTGAGCAAAATTTGAACTTGATTTGAACATCTTACATTCATGTAACATTTATAAGCCAGGCAAATGTCCCAGAGGAGCTTCGCGGAAATAGAATCAGTGAAAATTTTGCAATTATATGTACATTGCATTAATTCCAAAGATAAGCTAACCTGAATGAGATTACAGGGGCATTGCAAATTCTCCACAAACACACATACCCATGTCCATTAAGTCCTTTCAAACATTTTGCCTTCTTTTGAGAAACATTCTGAGTTGCAAATCCTTAGATCCATCACGTCATTTAAATCTCAGAGGAATGTACATTTCCAATAATAAAGAGCTGGTTGGTTATAACTCTGGACGGTACATTGAATGTTACAGATCTATCTGGTCACAACCTGGGGACAGACCTGACCTGTTGAGTTTCTCCAACAGTTTGTATCTATCTTTGGTATAAACCAGCATCTGAAGTTCCTTCCTGCAACTTCATATAAACTGAAAAAAAACTGCTGAATTCTCTTAACTCACATTTGTTCATTCCAACACAAACACATAACAGATTTCCTACTTTCTCACTTGGTCTGTTTCCACCCTTGCATAAAACTCAATCATAAATTAGCAAACTTCATAGGATATTTTAAATTTCCAAGAGCATTCACACCTTTGAATCAGTTCAGAGCCAAGATTTGATAAAATTTGCAAAACAGCAGAAATTTGCAAACCAGCAGAAGTTATGCAGCCTTCAAAGAATCATTTAAATTTCAAGGCCTTGATATTAGATATAGGCGAGAAGCTAGAAGAAAATATCTATCTGCTTTTTGTCCATTCGCCAAACAGTGGAATTAGCGGCTCTTTAAGGGTTGCTCCAACAAAGGTAGAGTCAGCCAAGCTCCCATATAGGAGTGCAGTGTGGTCTTGGATATATTGCATGGTAGTTTAGTTTAGTTTGGAGCATGGAAACAGGCCCTTCGGCCCACGCCAACCAGCAATCCCTGCACATTAACACTATCCTACATTCACTAGGGACAATTTTTACATTACCAAGCCAATTAACTTACAAACCTCTATGATTCTGTACAAACCAAAGATCTCGGAGAAAACCCACGCAGGTCAAGGGGAGAACATACAAACACTGTACAGACAGCACCCATAGTCGGGATCGAACCCAGATCTCCAGCGCTGCAAGCGCTGTAAGGCAGCAACTCTACCACTGCGCCACCGTGACCACCCTAGTAATGGATGTTAGAGGCTGAGATGCGTGTCTTCAGAGTTTTGAGTAGCAACTTGCAGAAGTTGTGAATGGCACTTTAAATTCTGATATTACAGAGCGAACATCGCAAATAAAGCATAGCAGCAACGACTGACTGTCTCTAAAACTGGGATGGCAGAACAGTGCATTCTGACTTTTCCTTTTTGGGATATAATGAATTGCCAAATATTCAGTGATGCCATCAGACACATGATAATTGCTGTTTGAATGTTATCACCATGAGGGCAGAGCACATTGTGAACATTCATGCCCAAAGTTAGGAGCTTTATTAATCACTGCAAAAAAGATTGCAACCTCATATGGCAACTTAACAGTGCATTCTGGATCACGTGGTGCTGAAAAAAATGTTGCTAATATATAGGCTGAAGATGACAAAACAAAGGAATTCTGTAATTTAAAACTCTTACAAAACAAAAAGGAAATAGTTCAATTGAAGTTGAGCTTTCTGCTTTTTGGAAAAGTGACCTTTGGGCTTTTCTTCTTGCTTTAACTTTTATCAAGCCATTGGGGCTGACGTTCTCAGTGGTATGGCAGCATCAGGTCTTCTATCCAATTGGTAGACCTCTCCTGCTCACCTTACGTGTCTGCTCTGTCTCACAGTTTCCATCGGCGACGGCCTCATTGCTTCCCAGAAAGGATCAACTTCCCCTGGCTTCCATACTTTTCCCGCATTTATCTCAACAAAATAATTCCAATCAGGATTGTAGGAATTATTATCACTCGTTTCTCCTTCTGAAAGTCACTCTGTGCATTATGTCTCTCTGCATTTGCAATTTTGCCTCGATTGCTTTAATTCCCCTTTCACATTGATTGTGATCACCCTTCACTTCTTTGTCCTCTCTAGCAGTCACCTGTGGCATCATAAAAGCAGCCATTAAATCTTTATTATCCTGTTCTGCTTCCTCAGTCCTCAACCAATGCTCATTAACTTCACAGGCTAAAGTCATACTCATATTGAAACATCCTCTCTTGAAGTACGCTATAATTCACCATGTTTCACGTGCATCTCCAAACGTCTTTTCTTTCTATCACTCTGTCCTCTAGCTGCTTTAGAAGTTTGATTATACCCAACCTATCATCTACAACTTTGTGCAACTGAACCTTTGCATTTTGCATAATTTTTACTCTACCTTTGGTCTAGCAACATTAAGCCACTCTCTATCCTGAGTGTGTCCCTGTTTAGGTATGAGTCTGATGCATGGTTTCTAGTACCAGTTATTTGGGCATATTGGAATACATTACCAGACTCAAATGCTCTGGAGATAATTAGATTACAAAATTGTGTTACTTAAAAATATTTACTGCATTACATACAAATATAGAGTTATATTTAGTGTAGACTTTTTCATCACTTACATGATGGATACAAAAAGGTTTAGAGGGGTATGGACCAAAAGCAGGCAAATGGGACTAGCAGAGATTGGCCATCTTGGTTGGCATGGACAAGTTGGGCTGAAGGACCTGTTTCTGTGCTGTGTGAATCTATGACCCTATGAATCTCTTAGATTCATAACAATGAGTCTGATAAAACTATTTCACATCCCCTTAACCCCTTTTAATTTAATCTCCAACTATTAATCCCATTGCAGAATGTATATATTCAAAATCCAAATACTCCCATGATAGTTCATCTGTGACCACAGTTTTGAATAGCAACCAACCAAAGTTTCCTTCCAGACTGAGGTCCTAAATATTGCAATTGAATTAGTCCTCAAGAGTCCCCAGGGCAGTATTCCTCTACATGCAGAGACCCATGATATTTTTCTCATGATTCAACACCATTTCATCAGCATTGGCCTCCACAAGGCGCCATTGTTTTTGAGGCATTTTTGTGTTGTAAAAAATATTCAACCACCACTTCACCCAAGGATATGGTTCCAGCCATATTGGTGAAGAGCAACAGAGAAAGAATGGCATTTAGCAAAGTTATCTTTAAGATTCTGTAGACTGTGTTATTGCTTGCTGCTTCAAATATGTGGCTACCCTTTATAATTAGTTAAATTAGATCTGGGATGCAGATCTTATGTAAGACACTTATTATGGATGGGGGTGGTGCAGTGGGTGGCGGGTTGGTGGCGTAGTGTAAAGAAAGAGAAAGGGAAGGACATTGAGGGACTTGAAAATTAAGGAAGTAATTTTAAATTGGAGCTGTTGGAAGAACCAGGGTCTGATGTAAATCAGCAAGTGCAGAAATAATATTTGAGTACAATTTGTTCAATTTGAAGAGTTGGGGCAGTAGAGTTTTAGATGTGCTGAAGATTATAGAAGGTGGAGATAAGGAGCATTCCAGAAAAATGGCGGCCCATTTGGAATCGGAGGTGGCAAAGGCAGGATAGAGTGCAAGTTGAGCAATATTATGGGAGTGAAAGTGGGCCATCTTAATGATGGAGAGATTTGGAAGCTCCATCAACTGCAAGATACCTTCAAGTCATTACATCGAACTACATCACCATCAACCCATCTTCACTGGATCACAATCCTGAATCTTCCTACGCAATAGTACCTTCACCACAAAACTATGTAAGTTCCAGAATGGATCATTTGTATTCAAATGATTAAAAACATTTAATTGAATACATGGCTTCCTATATTATAATGTGGTCTTTCATATCGATATTCATTAAAAATCACTTTGCCATTTTCATGCCCATTCTACAAGTTTTTTAATGTCTTTTTATTTTTACTTTTGTCTTGGCCAGATGTCAAATATGAAGTATACGCCACTTCATTCTCAAATTTAGCACCATCCATACATTTTGATTTTGTATTTCCTGTTCCCATGTTCAATCATTTACATAATAGTAAATAAGGGTGGTCAAAAGATAAATCCTCATTGAAAATTACTATGTACCTATAATTGTTTTTTTCTTAATTTTTGTGTCTAATTTATATCCAGTTTAAAATCTATTCCTTGTTAATGGTTCCATATGCTCTGGTATAATCAAGAGTCTATTAAACCGTAATTGATGAAAAGCCCAATTGAAAGTCCACATACAATACATCCTCGAAATTCCCTTGGTCTATTATTTCCATCATGACAGCTCCCTTGAAAACCATTGACTAACAGTCTACACATTGCAAAAAAAGTTATTCTCTAAGTTTTAAAACCATTTGGGACATCTTGAGTATAAAGAAACGTGGTATGTAGGAATCGTGGAATCAGATTGATTCCTGGGATGTCAGGACTTTCATATGAGGAAAGACTGGATAGACTTGGCTTGTACTCGCTAGAATTTAGAAGACTGAGGGGGGATCTTATTGAAACTTACAAAATTCTTAAGGGGTTGGATAGGCTAGATGCAGGAAGATTGTTCCCGATGTTGGGAAGGTCCAGAACAAGGGGTCACAGTCTAAGGATAAGGGAGAATTCCTTTAGGACCGAGATGAGGAAAACATTTTTCACACAGAGAGTGGTGAGTCTCTGGAATTATCTGCCACAGAAGGTCATTGAGGCCAGTTCATTGGTTATATTTAAGAGGGAGTTAGATGTGGCCCTTGTGGCTAAATGGATCAGGGGGTATGGAGAGAAGGCAGGTACAGGATACTGAGTTGGATGATCAGCCATGATCATATTGAATGGCGGTGCAGGCTCGAGTGGCCGAATGGCCTACTCCTGCACCTATTTTCTATGTTTCTATGTTTCTATGTGCTACAAGTTCATTCTTTCTTTCATCATGCAATCATATTGGCATAACAATTACAACTTCTGTTGATAAGGTTGGAAGTTAATTTTGAAAAGCAATAATTGCAAAGTGTAAATATTTTGTGCCGTGATCAGACAATAAAATAAGCCCATGCACTATCACTCTGAGACTGAAACAAATGTATTAATTGTGTTTAATAAGAGGCTTGAGTAATAAACCTCTAATTAACATGTTACAAGAATTAAATATATGCCTGGCAAGAAACCGTGATGTTGCAAGTATTTATAGGCTACTGGTGATAAATGCTGTGGGGAAAAAAACAGCCATTTTGTTGAAGAACATACATCTAAAAGATTAATCTAACTCTAAAGGAAATTAATTTTCAAGATGACTTTCCACCTGTGCAATACAATATTTTACAAAGTGTCATTTTCCCACATACAATTTTTGACATATTGCTCTGACTAAACCTTGGGCAATGAATGTTTCCCAGGAGCTGGGGACATAAAAATGATCCAGAGCTCAGAAGCATCAGGACTACTGTTTTATATTTCCTGTGGAATTTTAGTTTCGCCGGTACTTGGAATAGATAGTGTGGCAAATTCATTGCCTTTTCTCCTAAAATTCACTCTCTTTGCTCAGCACAAGCACTGAAATAATGGAACGTTTTGTCCAGCATCATCCTTCAGATTGGCATGATTGGAGCATGTGCAATTAAATGTGATTTTTTTGATGGGTATGTTTGAGTTTTGGGCTGTGGAGGCTTTCTAACTGTATCTAGTAGGCTGCCAAAGCCCAAGTCAACCACAAAGATGCAAACTGTTCAAACTTGCAGCTGAACTTCTAATTCCACCAATGACTTCTGATACTCAGCCTGAATAAATGAAGTTTACAAGAACTAAAATTGTATTACAGTCTCCAGTATATGAGAATGAAGAACAGAGCATTTACATCATTTTATGTCCAGCATTAGTGCTTGATAGTTCTGTGTCAGATATGAATATGACCCGGTTTTATTGAGATTCTGATTCAAGTTGTTAACACAAATTGGAAACTGTGGGGGTCTCAGCAATAATAGTCTAGATTGGGAAAAACATCTCTACGGAGCAAATAGCATGGAAAAAGGTTATTAAAGGGATTAAAAAGGTAAATTGTCTAAACTAATTGTATGATTATTTTAAAAAGCTATTCACAGTATTAACTGATATAATTGTGGTGGGCAATCAACTTAATAGATAATTAATCTTGGCTATTTGTGGTATTATAGACAGTTTGCAGTTGGAATGGTCAATAAATATTAACCCCAAAAAGTGTCACAATATAGTGGACTATTTTGCAATGCAACATTGATAATTAAATACAAAAATATATTGCTATTTAATGAGACATGATTAATTTCAAATTGTTTTACTAATACATAGTGTACAATACACTTTGAAATTCCAGATTAATCTCCCAGAAGACATAGGCCTTCCCTGGAAAATCCGTCTAGGAATCGGGAAACAGGGAAAGAAACCAAATCCTACATCTCCAGTATCACTTTCCTATTTTAAAATGCAAAATACAACTACTCTGGCTGCATTTATCTACTCAATTCAAGAAAGCCTTCCTGTATCTTCTAATGGTGACAATTGGATTGAATTCCCTGTTGAATGGCCACAGAGATCTGCCTTAAGTGGTGAGTATAACATCCTGATATAAATATGGTTTATTATATTCATTCATACCTTCCAATGTTACATGTTGATATCTAGAAGTAGATTTTCCATATCTTTTTCAGTACATAGCAACACCAATTCAGTTTTACCTGGAATGAACTGTGTGAGCCATAATATTCCACTGAAATCGTACTAACCTACATTTGGAGCAGGCGTTTTGAATCATAATTCACTGACACCTGTTGATTTTCTAGTAATAGGAGCACATCTAATGAGAGCATTGGTCATGTTACAGATGTTTCAGTCTCTATTAACATGAATTGGACTTCAAGGCTTCATCACCCATTGCAGTACATTCAGTGGAACTGAGAGCATTTTGCAGAATGTTTTGATTTTATCTGCTGCTTAAAGGGAGCTTCAGATTGGGAAGCTTCAGAAATGACTACGATCTTCTATAATCTTTCCAGTTGAAATAGTATAGTACAATTTACAGGCAGTGACTGTTCTGGTATTTATTTGTTGAGCTGCTCTGTAAAGGGTACAGAGAAGATTTATGAGGTTGGTGCCAGGACTCAAGGGCCTGAGCTATAGGGAGAGGTTGAGCAGGCTGGGACTCTATTCCTCTGTGTACATGAGGATGAAGGGTGATCTTATAGAGGTGCATAAAATCATGAGAGGAATAGATTGGGTAGAGGCTTGGTCTCTTGCCAGAATTGGGGAATCGAGAACCAGAAGACAGAAGTTTAAGGTGAAGGGGGGAATATTTAATAGGAATTTGAGGGTTAACTGTTTATTAGGGTGATGGGTGTATGGAACAAGCTGCCAGAGGAGATAGTTGAGGCAGGGACTATCGCAATGTTTAAGAAACAATTAGACAGATACATGGATAGGACAGGTTTAGAGGGATATGGGCTAAACGTGGGCAGGTAGGACGAGTGTAGATGTGACATGTTGGTCAGTGTGAGCAAGTTGGGCTGACAGGTCTGTTTCATTGTATGATTTTACTTCTGAGTCACATGAGTGACTATGTGAAGAAGGCCCGCCAGAGCGCCTGCGCATCATTACATCCGACGTGTTTGGCGCATCGACGGGCTGGAGAGCGCAGCTCCACCAGTGGTAAAACACCCGCAGGTAAGTGTTTTAAAACTTGCTGCGGTTTTGCTTTTTCCTAAGGGGAAAAAATTAAAATTATGAAAATAAGGCGAGTATATCGCCTACAGAGTAAACCTGCCTGTGGTCAGTCCGCATGGGGAGGCGGATATGGAACGCATCCCGGGTTCGTTCTGCTGCTACACCGCAATTATACAGTGTGTAATGCAATGATGGGAAGCAAGCTGATGGAGCAAGGGTTTATTGTTTCCCCTCAACAACGGGTAAGAGATATCCCCGCTAGCCATCTGCTCCACCCCGGATCCACAAACACTGAGGGATTTAGTTCATTTTTTAAAACAGCTGTACAAATGTAATAAAAGGACATTCTATGCAGAATTATTCCAAAACTCCCAAGCTATAACTGGGAGCCTGGTTAAAAAAACTGGAGGCAGCGCTGGAGTAATTAAGAGGGTGTGGAGATGGTGCAAGGAGCCCCTCTTGGGGAGGGGGGCAGGGGAATTCACGTCGTCGCTGGTCAGGTCCAGTATCCAGTAATTACCCTTGCCAGGGTCATCGTAACGTCGAGTCATTTAATGAAATTACAGCTGATTTAGGCTGAGGTTGTGGCGGATGAGGTTCTGCCAGCCTTGCCTGTTCTCAAAAGTAGAGGGGAAAAAACCCTCATGATGAACTCGTAGCTGTGGTCAGCGGATGACGACGGCTTTGAAGACGCCGACTTCAGAGTCACTGGCAGTTCAGCCAGCAGCAGCAACTCCGGTGCTTTAAAGCACAGTGGCCACTCCTGTCGGGAGGCAGGCCAAGAGTAAATTGTCCAGGTCTGTCAACTCCGATGAGTGAGGCCAGAAGACTTTCCTAAAATGAACATTGGGGATGTCTGGACAACGTCTGGGCAACCTCATAGCCGAAATAATACAACCAGGAGGTGTTCCAGCCGGGGTTATATCCCAGGGTCCCCAGCGGATTTCAGCAGCAATCTCTAGAATAGGAACGAGTCTGCTTGGGGACCCAGCACAGCAGCATCCTGGTTAGGGCTGTGTGTGTGACCTCCCGTAAGCAGGAGCCGGGAGAGCCAGGGCAGTAGGAATCTGACCCTGAAGTTTGGTGTCACTGCTTATGTGCATACACCAAAGGACATGAGCTATGCTCCGGGTGTGCCGGATGTGGTCAGCTATTTGCCATACTGGCGGGAACTGGTGAAGCCAGGAATGGCAATCTGGCAGCAAGTTAATGGCCTCTCACCAGTTCCAGAACTTCATAATGGAGGAAACTTCGCAAGACATATCAAACACCTGTTAACTGTGCATCGCTCTAAAGGAGTGCATCATGAAGGCGCATGAATTAAGGCTGCAAAAGTCCTAAGAAACTGGTTGGAACAGGAACAATGGTGTTTGGTGTTTGGGCAAATGGCAAGGCTACTATCTAAACACAGCAGGATATGGACACTGTGTTCACAGCCTTGCGCAGATCCTCTAAATATCCAGGGAAAGACCTGGAAGATGAGACAAAAACTGAGACCAGGATGCCACCTCAAAAACATACCCTTTCAGATTAGGATGGGATAATTGAATATTGGACTGTATCCGGGGATTTCGAATAGGTATCTCGAAAGTACATCCACCCGTACAAAATACACCTAGTTAGGTATTGGGGTTTTCAATACCACTAACTCTACAGATGAATGATGCATATCAGCCTTAACAATTGTGTCCAATTCCCCAGCCAAAAGAACGATGGTGGGTGTCGAGTCATTCTGGGCCTAAACATTCTTAACCCTTAAGATCCAGTATAAACGGTTTAAAATAAAAAAATTCAGTATTGTAACTGGGATCAAAAGAGTGTTATATGGCAGCTATAGATCTGAAAGATGCATAATATTCAGTACCACACACCCATCTAATTAAATCTAGATTAGTACCATTTAGAATGATTGGCTATTTGAGGTTCATCATTGATTAATTAACATGGCAGTACTTTGCCTACGGCCAAAACTGTAACTAATTTCTCGCGATGTACTAGAAACATTCTGACTCAATAACCTTCAGTTTACAAACTGATGTGAGCTTCAGGATGAGGAGCCACTGATATCGAATCTGGCTGTGGTGGCAGATAGAATGCGAAAGAAGTATTAGCCCTGCAGAGGCATGGGGTAAGCTGCGTAGAATTGCTGGGTGCATTCTATGGCCTAAAGCATTCTGCTCAACAATGCATGATTTGCATGTGCAGCTTCAGATTGATAATACCACAGCTGTTGCATAACAATCACATGGGTGGAATGAGGTCATTATTCTGTGACAATCTGCTTAACCTCATCTGGCATTGGTGCATTACAAGAAACATTTGGGTCGCAGATATCTACCTATCAGGTAGAGATAATGTGAAAGTTGCAGACACCAAGTCATGTAAATTCTATGACAAACACAAAATGGATGATGAATCCAAAAGTTTCAAAATGATTGTTAGCAGATATGGATTGCCAGACATAGATCTGTTGCATCCGGGTTAAATCACCAGTTATCTAAATACAGCATGGGATCCAGATCTAGGGGCAGTAGCGGAGGATACATTCTCTCTACATTGGGGACGTACGTTCTTATGCTTTCCTCATTCTGCCTCATTTAATCAATGTATCACCAAAATAGAGCACGACTACGCTTAGGCGTTTGGTAGTCCTAACTGGTCCACACAGCCAGATTGATTCAGAGACTGATGACACAGCATTCATGATTATCCCAATGACAGCAACTTGTTGGTTCACATGGGGACAGGAGGAGAGTTCCCCTTTACATGAGCGTATTCATCGATTGATTTGTATCTTCTGACCAGAGTGTTCCAGGGACTCGGACTATCGAGTAGGACTGTCGATGTGATTACGATGGCCTGGAGAGATAGTACCAAAAAACGATATGTATCTCATATTAAGAAATGGAAGATATCCTGTTTACAGTCAAATATATCTTATAAGTTGCAGGCATTTCAGATGTATTGGAGTTACTGGCTACATTGCATTTTGACGAGCAGTTAAGCTATAGTGCCATTTATAGTGCTCGAAGTGCTTTGTCCTCCTACTTAGGGCAAGGGACCGGACAACACTCTGTCAGATCTCATCTATTGGTGGCCCGATTCATAGGAGGTATTTTAACAAAACCCTCCCAGACGTAGATATTCGGAAATCTGGGATGTGAGCATAGTTCTACACTGTTTTGGCAATGGGCTCCAATTACATCTCTGCCTTTCCGGAAGTTAACGCACAAAGTGGTCATGTTCATGGTGCTAGTGGCCGCACTATGGGTCCAAATATTGCAAAAGTTATGACTGGACAGCATGCATTCTTCTGTAGATGATATTGTGTTTTATGCATATGATCTAATCAAACAGAGCAGGCCAGGGATGGCTGGAACCAAAATAAGCTTAAAATATACCCATTGATCTAAGACTATGTGTAGTTACGCATCTGAGCTAATATATCAAGGTCATCAAGTCTCGGAGGTTCTGAAACAGCGATAGTCATCAGCCACATAAAACCTCATACAAAGATGTCAGCACAAGCTATTTCTAGATGGCCGAAATGGGTTTGCATTATGCTGGAGTAGACACTGATGTGTTTAAATCACTCCACCAGGGCGGCATCAACGTACGCAGCAAAGGCACAGGACGTGCCATTGGACCAAATCCTCACTGTAGGATAGTCCAGTTAAGGAACCTTTTTCAGGGTTTATGATAAACCTGTCCTCGCAATGCAAAGATTTGGGCATGCTGTTTTGGTTTCTGTTTGAGTTCTCCTTCGTAATTCCCCCTGCGAAAGAGGGATTTTACTGTTCTTTAATTGTTTAAAATGTTCATTGTATAATTTAAACAATGTTCAATACGTTATTTATTTATCCTGTGTCCATCAAGGCAGTGTGTCGTATGGAACTGCGTCTACGGCATGAAATCACAGAGCTTTGAAATCTTCACGTAGTCACTCGCGTGACTCCGAAGTAAAATAGTAAGATTAAACGAGAACTTACCAGTTTGAAGTTTAATCTTTATTTTATGAGTAGTTACGATGAGGGATTATGTGCCCTCCGCTTCCGACCCTCATAATCGCAAAGATCTTCTGGTAGTTCTAGTCTTCTGAGTCTTACTATATCACTTCGACTGTAGTTACTGTGATTTCACACCGCTGCTTTGAAGTATGACACACAGGCGCTCTGGCGGGCCTTCTTCACGTAATCCCTCCTCATAATTTCTCATAAAGAAAGATCAAACTTCAAACTGGTAAGTTCCCGTTTAATCTTACTATTCTATGACTCAATGACTATGCTTATTCTGGGGCTGACATCACTGGCAGCATTCCCTGAGTGCCTGCATTGGGAAAGAGTAGTAGACATGAGACCTTGGCACAGAAGGCAAAGACATGGCTCAGCTGCAAAACATCTATTCAAAGACATTATCCTAGAACTGTAGCTATCTGGGGAACTACTGCATGCATTTGCAGGGTCAATTTGCAAAGTCTAGCATCATGTAGCATAAATTATGTTAACAAGGCTTTCTATTCAGTAAAGAATTATTTGATACCTTACCTTACTAAGGAAAACATGACATCTCAAGCCCTGAAATCTGCTGTATTCCCATTTTCTCGTGTGAGGGCAGCTATTGACTGCACTCGCCACCTGTAAGGTTACTGGTCTTGGATTAAGAATCTGGACCTCTTCATGCATTTTTTTCAATATCCAGCTGGCTGCCTATCACGAGCAGTTCCTGATCGTGAATTCCATGTTTCCAGGCAACTCCTTCTGCCCAAGGGAGCCTGCACCTGATATTTTCAGCAGCCAGTTCTTCCCCATGAGATGGATTCAAGTGACAAAAACTCTCTTCCCCATGGCTGCTCATTTAATGTCTAACTCCAACCAGAGTAGCTGAGAGCAAGTGCAAGAACCAACAAAATAAAAGCAAGGTAGGGGATAAAACGCACATTCCTGAAGGTGAAATCTCGATGCCATCAGTCTGGGGCAACCATCAGTTTCTGGCCTGTAGCTAGGGAGACCTCATCATTGTGCACTGAATGCTGCACACACCTTCCCAACATCTCCAAGTTTGCAGATTACACAAAGCTGGGTGGCAGTGTGAGCTGCGAGGAGGATGCTATGAGGCTGCATGGAGACATGGATAGGTTGGGTGAGTGGGTAGATGCATGGCGGATGCAGTATAATGTGGATAAATGTGAGATTATCCACTTTGGTGGCAAGAACAGGAAGGCGGATTATTATTTGAATGGGTGTCAGATTAGGAAAAGGGGAGGTGCAACCAGACCTGGGTGTGCTTGTACATCAGTCACTGAAAATAAGCATTCAGGTACAGCAGGCAGTGAATAAAGCTCATGGCATGCCTTCATTGCGGGAGGATTCGAGTTTAGGAGCAAGGAGGTCCTACTGCAGTTGTACAGGTCCATGGTGAGACCACACCTGGAGCATTGTGTGCAATTCTGATCTAATTTTAGGAAGGACATGATTGCTATAGAGGAAGTGCACCGTAGGTTCACCAGGTTAATTCCCGGGATCCCTGGACTGACATGATGAAAGAATGAGTCGACTGGGCTTGTATTCACTGGAATTTAGAAGGATGAGACCGGATCTTGTAGAAACATATAAAATTCTTAAAGGATTGGACAGGCTAGATGCAGGAAAAAATTTCCCGATGTTGGGCGACCTGGGGTCGCAGTTTAAGAATAAGGGGTAGGCCATTTAGGACTGAGATTAGGAAAAACCTTTTCACTCAGAGTTGTGAATCTATAGAATTCTCTTCCACAGAAGGCATTGGGGACCAATTTACTGAATGTTTTCAAGGGAGAGTTAGATTTAGCTCTTAGGACTAAAGGAATCAAGGGTTATGGTGAAAAAGCAGAAACGAGGTACTGATTTTAGATGATCAGCCATGATCATATTGAATGGCGTTGCTGGCTCAAAGGGCTGAATGGCCTACTTCTGCACCTATTTTTCTATGTTTCTATGTTTCTATTGCTGGAGAAAGACCAGCAAAGAGCTCTGGGCACTGAGTATATGAGGCAGGTACGAAGACCAACGGGCCAGAGAAGCATGAGGTCCATTGCTACTGGGCGATATCCCTGCTTAACATTAACAACCAACTCCCAACTGAACGGTGGAGGCAGGCATTAGCCACATGAGATATAATGAACTCCCAGACAGGGAAGCACTTCACCGCATCTCCCAATCCCAATCCCAATAATAATTCATTAGCCAAGTATGTTTTCCAACATAGGAAGAATTTAATTTGCCAAATCAGTCATACAAATAAAAAGCAACGGAACTCACAAAATCTAAACCTAACTAAAACTCTGATCTTGTGCTCTTCCGGTTTGTGTGGTTTTTCTATTTGTGCAATAATGGTACGCGATAGCACTACGATTTTTCGTCAGCCCACTCACCGTTCATCTGTGCTGCAAGTGCAACAAGTTTCAGTCTTGTTGATGGTATATTGTAAAAGTTAGCGAGATTTAAAAATCTTAAAAACCGCACGTGCGCAGATCGATCTCCTATCCTGCCAGTCAGCGCCGCGCGGATTAGTCTCTTCTCCTGTCACTCTGCGGGATGGTCCGCCCTTCCTGGGCCATCGCATCTTTACTGGAGCTGAGGGACACTGTGGATGGCCCGTGGAAGTCTCCAACCGGGCACAATTTTCGGAGGGACCGGAAGCGGCCCGACCCGGCGTGGGAGATGTTGCCAAATGGAAAGCGGAGAATCTGATCCCGGCGGAGGAGAACATCCAACGCCCGCTGTGAGTCCCAAACACAGCGCCATCACAACGGCCCGCAGTTCCAACCCATTCCCCTCGGGTCCCCCTCGCTGGCTCCTGCTCCCTCCTCCGTGATTCCCCACCCACATGCCGGCACGGCCGTAGCTGCTGGTGCTTGCGGGCTGAGCCGGGGATCCGCACCAACGGCTGTTGCTCATCCGGGGCACGCAAGGAGGGAGAGGAGCGGCAACCTCAAGATCCTGGGGGGGGGGGTTAGAAGAGAGTGGGGGAGTGGGGAAGTAGGAAGGGATTGAGGGAGTGGAGGAGAGAGGAGTTATGGAGGGAGGGTGGAAGTGACTGAGGGCAGGGGAAAGGAGAGGTGAGGGAGAGATTGGGGAGGGGGAAAAAGTAGAGGGAGGAGGTAAGGTGGGGGAGGGGGGAGGGAGAGGAGGGCAGTGGGGGATAGGAGAGGGTAGGGAGGGGAGAGGAGTTATTGAGGGAGGGTATGGGAAAATAGAGGGGGAGGAAGGTGAGGGAGGGGTTGGAGAAGAAAGAAGAGGGGAGAGAAGAGGGAGGGTGAAAAGGAGGGGGAGAGAGTGCTAGGGATGAGGGGAAGTTAGCTGTGTTTGTGCAGTTGGGGGCTATGGGTGAGTGGTGGAATATTACGTTGAGGGTCCAAGCCTCCTGTGTGACAGGGACCCAACAGGCCCCACTTAGTCTAGTACATTTTAACCAAAACATCCACCACAGTGACTCCTCCACATTTCTCACTGTGATGGAAGGTGAAAAAAAAAATTTTGAATCTCTTTCCTTATTTGCTCTTCCACGGTCGGGGGCATCGAGCCCTCCGTTGACGGGCCGATCTTGACTCCCGTAGCCGGCAGCGTTTTGGCCCTCCTCATTGGGTGATCAGCTCCTGCTTCGGGGGTATGGCAGCTTCCCTGCCCTGAGCGATCGAACCCTGCGTCAAGGCTGGTCGAGCGTCTGTGTCGTTGGAGCTTCCAACTCGGCCTCTCCCGAGACTGCGAGCTCTCGATGCAAAGTCCGCTCTCGATGTAAATTTGCACACATCGACCAACATGCCCATCGACACGAGTCCCACCTGCCTGCATTTGGCCCATCTCCCTCTAACCTATCCTATCTATATGCCCTTCACAATAAATCTTTCCCACTCACCTTAACTTATGTCCTCTGGTTCTTGATTCCAAACTGCGTAGTAATGATGTTTTAGCATATCAAAAATAGCACAGTATAATTTCTAAATGTATTTTAATCACAATGCCAATGCTAAGAATTTCTAAATTCCTTTCCATAGCTTCAGCATTAAAATCAGCAAAATCTCAGGAAACACCCAAAACCGGCCCTTACAAGGAGATTCTTTGGATTCTCTTTACTGGGAATACTGCGGAAGAGTAGAACAGTTAGGCAATTTATGAATAATTTCCTCAAAACTCAATCTCATATGTTTCTATAATGTCATGGGGTATTGATGTTTTTTTTCCAATTAAATTACAAAAACACTTAATCCTGAACATAGAAACATAGAAAATAGGTGCAGGAGTAGGCCATTCGGCCCTTCAAGCCTGCACCACCATTCAATATGATCATGGCTGATCATCCAACTCGGTATCCCGTACCTGCCTTCTCTCCATACCCTCTGATCCCTGTAGCCACAAGTGCCACATCTAACTCCCTCTTAAATATAGCCAATGAACTGGCCTCAACTACCTTCTGTGGCAGAGAGTTCCAGAGACTCACCACTCTCTGTGTGAAAAATGTTTTTCTCATCTCGGTCCTAAAAGATTTCCCCCTTATCCTTAAACTGTGACCCCTTGTTCTGAACTTCGCCAACATTGAGAACAATCTTCCTGCATCTAGCCTGTCCAACTCCTTAAGAATTTTGTACGTTTCTATAAGATCCCCCCTCAATCTTCTAATTTCTAGCGAGTACAAGCTGAGCCTATCCAGTCTTTCTTCAAATGAAAGTCCTGACATCCCAGGAATCACTGTTGAACCTTCTCTGTACTCCCTCTATGGCAAGAATGTCTTTCCTCAGATTTGGAGACCAAAACTGTACGCAATGCACCAGGTGTGGTCTCACCAAGACCCTGTACAACTGCAGTAGAACCTCCTTGCTCCTATACTCTAATCCTTTTGCTATGAATGCTAACATACCATTTGCTTTCTTCACTGCCTCCTGCACCTGCATGCCTACTTTCAATGACTGGTGTAGCATGACACCCAGGTCTCGTTGCATCTCCCCTTTTCCTAATCGGCCACCATTCAGATAATAGTCTACTTTCCTATTTTTGCCAGCAAAGTGGGTAACTTCACATTTATCCACATTATACTGCATCCGCCTTGCATTTGTCCACTCACCCAGCCTATCCAAGTCACCTTGCAGCCTCCTAGCATCCTCTTCACAGCTAACACTGCCCCCCAGCTTCGCGTCATCCGCAAACTTGGAGATGTTGTATTAAATTCCCTCGTCCAAATCATTAATATATATTGTAAATAGCTGGGGTCCCAGCACTGAGCCTTACGGTACCCCACTAGTCACTGCCTGCCATTCAGAAAAGGACCTGTTTACTCCTACTCTTTGCTTCCTGTCTGCCAGCCAGTTCTCTACCCACATCAATACTGAACCCACAATACCATGTGCTTTAAGTTTGTATACTAATCTCTTATGTGGGACCTTGTCGAAAGCCTTCTGAAAGGCTTATCCTTAAATAATACATCCACCGGATCTCCCTTATCCACTCTACTAGTTACATCCTCGAAAAATTCTATAAGATTCGTCAGACATGATCTACCTTTCGTAAATCCATGCTGACTTTGTCCAATGATTTCACCACTTTCCAAATGTGCTGCTATCCCATCTTTAATAACTGACTCTAGCAGTTTCCCCACTACCGATGTTAGACTAACTGGTCTGTAATTCCCCGTTTACTCTCTCCCTCCCTTTCTTAAAAGTGAGGTTACATTGGCTACACTCCAATCCTCAGGAACTACTCCAGAATCTAAAGGTTTTGAAAAATTATCACTAATGCATCCACTATTAAGAATTGCAAAGCCCCAAAATATGGAATGACAAGCGGTCACATGTAGACACACATTTAATTTTTAGGAAAGGTTAAACAGCAAAGCACATCAGCTTCTCAGGTTGAGGTTTACAAGATAGGGATTTACTCACTGTCCCATTGTCAACCTGGTCCCCAGGACCCAGCAGATGACTGGCCAGGATTAACATGTTCCGCTCTTCGGATCCAGATACTCAGGACCCATTCAGTCTCTGTCTTCAGGGCATGAGACCTTAGGGTCAACTCAATGTCAGGCTCGTGATCTCCTGGCATATTTCATATCCTATATGGTCCCTCAGAACCCAGTCGATGCCCAATACATGAACATTAGGACCCACATGATGTCAACCTTGGATTCCTGAGGGCCACTCATTGTCAATCTCGATATTCTGGGCATCCTTGATCATTCTAATACCTTCCATTTATAGTCTCAAACCGATCTGCTTGTTGGATATAAATAACATGCCCAGTTCCAAAGGAAAAACCTGTCTCTGTTAAGTTGTCATTTAAAAAAACCTTCATGTCGGCAGCATAATTTTTCAAAGCCAATCACAGAAAACATTGCAGTTAATTTCCACAGACCTTTCAGCAGGGCCAATTTACAACAAATTTCCAGCAACAAGTCAATTTTAATGAACAGCCAAGAAAAGCAGAAAAAATGCAATGTTTTCAACCATGATGAAAATAAATAATTCTGACTAGTGCAATAGAAATCTACTTCCTCTGGTTAGTGAGTAAAAAGCTCATGGCATAAATTATTTTAATCCTTTTGTTCAGATTTAAAATAATTAATGAAAAAATACAACTGGAGGTTTGGCATTGTTAAATTATACCCTGTATATGTTTAACCCGTTTCAATGCTTTTTACATTTTATCTCTTTCACTGCTCAATGCTGGCAACTCCCTCATATATTCTGTGGTTTTATCATGCTTTTTCTTATCCCCATGCTTGGTTTCCAGTTCACTTTATTAATAAGGTCAGGTTGGGGGGAGTTCCCCCCGCCACAGGTAGCATGTAATCCCTTGCTACCTGCACCATGGTCGGATAGTCGGCGACTAAACCGTCTCCCGCACCTGGTTTGCCAGGTGAGGAGGGGATGTGGACCCCCAGCAGGACCAAAAACAAGACTTGTCAAAGGGCGGATGAGCTTCCAGCGATCCAACAGGCATACATACTTCAGTAGAAGTTGCGATCACTGTTGTACATAGCATTGTAAGGAATGATGACAAGGCATACAACACCAAAATCTTATACTTCCATCGGCGGATGTCCACAGGAACTGGAGAACAGAGATGTGTGGTGCGTCCATCACCGTTCCCATTGGAAACCAGCACCACTGCGTCGCAAATGTTTTCAACGATAATGAATTATTATATTTTAAATCCCACATTTTTAAACATTTTCTTTTATTAATCTCAGCTTTCCTATTCTCACTCCCACCATGTCACTGGGCAAGCTACAAATCTATCCCAGAATATCACCCTAATGGATTTGGCCCATTTCAAATGATTCAAATGATTTAAGGGCCTGTCCCACTTACACCACCTTTACAGCCGAACATGTTGAAAATTCTGAAAATTCAAGAAACTGGCTTGCAGCAGACACACCCAGACTTAGACAATGGTTAAACCCCTGTCTCACAGTGCGAGTTGGCCTACGAGTGACCCCGAGTTTTCACATGTTTGATTTTTTCCACGAGTCAAATTAACTGTTCAAGTTAAAAATGGAAACATTTAAACTCGTTTGCAGTAACGTAATGGCCCGTGCGTTTTACCTTAGTGTCTCGTGAGTCTATCGTGGAACTTTTTTTATAATCTGAAAGGGACTGAACCAAAGTATATAATATGTATATACATATATATATATTATATATATTTCAATTCCAACCCCGAAGCAATTGAGAGGCGATTTCTTGGGGCCATGTAATTTAACGTGTGTCTTTGCTTTTAAAAGTGAAGCTGTTTAATTGTTTACGCTGCCCTGTGTTTCGTGTTGGGGAGAGTGCTGCTGTTACAATGCTTTCGATTCTATACTGCCCGCTCTCCTGGGAGCAATCCAAACCAGGGGAACAATGAACCCTCAGAGGCTTCGCGTTCCTTGCTCCTATATATTGACCTCGCTCGCTCGCAACTGTAGGAACACTCGATCAACCAGACATCGGCCAACACAGAGGCCTGATTACTGAAAACAAAGTCAACTTGTACCAGACCTCATCATCTTCCTTCCGACCACCCGTAACCACGGCACCACACTTTCAACAGAAAACTTAATATTTAAAGAATATATTATGGGACATTGGATTGTCTGAAGAAGGGTCCCGTATATGTGTGTGTGTGTGTGTGTGTGTGTGTGTGTGTGTGTGTGTGTGTGTGTGTGTGTGTGTGTGTGTGTGTGTGTGTGTGTGTGTGTGTGTGTGTGTGTGTGTGTGTGTGTGTGTGTGTGTGTGTGTGTGTGTGTGTGTGTATCTGTGTGTATCTGTGTGTAAACCCGCACCCGAGCTGCTTCCTTCCTCTGAAGTGGCGGCCAGTCTGCTGTCTGTGTGTATCTCTCTCTCTCTCTCTCTCTCTCTCTCTCTCTGTGTGTTTGTGTGTGTGTGTGTGTGTGTGTGTGTCTGCTGTCGGGTCCCGGCGGCCGCTCAAAGTCATCACCCGAGCTGCTTCCTTCCTCTGAAGTGGTGGCCAGCTGCTGTCTGTGTGTATCTCTCTCTGTGTGTGTGTGTGTGTCTCTCTCTCTCCCTCTCTGTCTACCTGCACTCAGATGGCAAGTGTTACTGAAATCCCCTCCTTCACAACGCCAGACTCCCCAAATACTATGAACTGAGCACCCGGGAAAGACAGTATTTAAAAACATAAAACAACAAAAAATGCACTTACTACGTTATTGGTTACTGGAGAGGATGCGCATTTTCCCTTTGTAGGTCATATCAATAGCTGCTGAAATGCCACAGGATTGAGATGTATTTTAACATTGTTGCTTTATTAAAACATACCTTGGTTGGCTCAAGAGTATTATCGGGAGAGGAAGTTGGAGCATCGCAGAAATGACATACCCGTGGGAACTCGGTTACACACTTGATCATAAACTTGAAGTCTTGTGCAAACCACGAGTCTGTCACTCTGGTACCTCGTGGGTCAACTCGCACCGTGAGACAGGGCCATTAGACATAGTATAGGAAATATTTGCCATGGAGAAAGAGTGAAAGAAGACAAAAGAAAACAGAAAATGTGGATCATCAACACTGTATAATTTTATTGACAATAATGTAAGTTATTGGAAAATGTTTTAATAAGAAAATAGTTCTGTATACTGCATCATTAATTGTAAACTGAACCCCTTGCTGCACTGTTGTACATTTTACTGCAATGTTGTATGTTTCATTGTTATATTTGTGTTTTATTTGTGTATGCATAAAAGCAATAAAGACTAAAGTGAAAAAAAAAGAAAATTCAGCGGCGACCAGAAAAACGCTACGATTCTTTGGCGACCTCTCATGACGATAGGAGACCTCTCACGACCATACAGGCGACCCTTGGCGACCCTACAGCCTGTATGGTTGTGAGAGGTCTCCTATGGTCATGATAGGTCTCAAAGAGTCGTAGCGTTTTTCTGGTCGCCGCTGAATTTTCAACGTTGAAAATTTTGGCGATCTATCACGGGTGCCTGGCAGTCGCCTGTAAAGGTCGCGAAAGTGGGACAGGTCCTTTACTCCTATTACCTCATTTTAACAGGAAGGCAACAGCTACAAATGAGACTAATAATCTCACATTTTCTTTAAAATTGATGCAGAAGACAAGCACATTTATGAAGGGGGCTGGTTGCTGGATTCAAATCTGAATGTTCAGTGTCAAAAAAATTATTTGTTCAGGATTCTTGATAGACAATTTAGGATTCTGATAGACGATTTAGCTCAGGAGGTGGGAAAAATGTTGCTTGAAATATGGACATTTGTCTTCTCGTGATCCCTGCATTCATTGACATTAAATACAATTTCAAAGAGCTCTTTTGGAAAAGTGTTACTGTTAGGATGGGCTATAGGAATATTTGATGCACCATGTTCTCCTCACCTTCACTCCCAAGCTCTTGCTCTTGTTAGAGACAAGCACATGCATTTGGTATTAATGGCCTCCAAAGGGAGCTGACAAGGAAAACCAAGCACAGTGTTTTTAGAGGGCGAGCAGGGATCAAAATCATGTTGATTCCTGCCTTTTGTTTGAATTAAAAGTCTGTTTTCTTTTCTTTTTTTTGAATAACATACTGTTGCCTTTGAATGTCTAAAGACCATAGTATTTTCAAAATGTTAGATTGCAATGACTGACAGACCATGTGATGTATGTTCATTTTCCATCTTTCTCTTATGATATAATTTCATTTAGAGTCCCAGTCACTGGAGACAGTAGGCCCAATGAGCCTGTGCTACTCCGGAGACCTCCTAGTATTACATTGGGGCTTGTGGCACCATCAGGATATGGATTGTTAATAAGATGATAAGGACTAGATAAAATAAAATTGGGAAATCTACGTCCTCTGGTTAGTGAGTAGAAAGCTCATGGCATAAATGTAAGCTGAAGACAGCAGTTCAGAGAATTTATATATGTAGCTTTTATTAGGAAATGGAATGGCACGAGCATTAAGTACTGGCAGCAGCAAAATACATTGCAGTGTTTAGAATTAAAGTGGGTTAATATCTGAAAAGAAAATCCTAAAACAGTAGAGGCAAGGGCAACAATATAAGACTGCATGAAAAGCAGTTTTAGAGGGTGAGTACAAGGAAATGGCTCTTTTGTGATTCAGTAAAAACTTGTATGTGTGTTTTGTGTTAGAACATATATGGATAAAAATGGTCCTCTGAGAATACTTTAAAAGAATAGTTCAAGCTAAGAGAGTGTGAATGGTGGGGAGCATCAAGTAATCTACGATTGAAAATATTTACTCTGCTCTTGCAGGATATCATATCTACTGCTTGTTGAAATAAATGACCAAATATTGTCATAATGCACTGCAAGCCTTTGACATAACGGGTTAATGTCCCTCCATTTATTGGAAGTCTATTTATGCGGCAAAACCACTGAACATTCACTTCATGGATATTTGCCAGGGACTACTGTGGCTACATATTCCTACAGAGGGCCTCATTGTTTGATTGGGAATCAGAGATTACAGTACCATTGACTCGGACTAGTACAGTATTATCAGGAGGGGAAAATTGCAGATTAATTGTAGCTTTTAAATGAATAACAGGGTACAAAGCAATTTAACTAGAATAAAAAAGAAGACAAAATGTGTAGCAAGGAACTGCAGATACTGGTTTAAACCGAAGATAGACACAAAATGCTGGAGTAACTCAGCGGGACAGGCAGCATCTCTGGAGAGAAGGAATGGGTGACGTTTCGGATCAAAGCCAAGCTTACAATCCAGCGGTAGGAATATTGACTTCTCTAACTTCAAGTAACATTTGTTTTTCGTCCCTCCCCCATCCTAGTTCATCGACTCGTTTCACTGTCCTCCTGATTAAATTTCACTGATTGTATGCCTTCTTGTCAATTTCCCATCAGCTAACACTGAACCATTCTTCTTGTTCCTTGAGCATTGTTCCCTTTGATCTGTGTTTTTCACTCCGTACCCCTCCATACCTCTATGTCTCCCTCTCCCGTGACTCAGTCGGAAGAGGGTCTCGACCTGAAACGTCAGCCATTCCTTCTCGCCAGAGATGCTACCTGTCCCGCTGAGTCATTACAGCATGTTGTGTCTATCTTCGATGTAAACCAGCATCTGCAGTTCCTTCCTCCACAGTCCATTAACAGAAGCACAGGGGGTGGAAGATTGCAACCTTCACGTGGTCTGCTCTGTTTCGACGAATGCAATCAACCCGGCGTGCACAATCAAATAAGATCAAATAGAACAAGTTGTCCTACAACTTTAGGCTGTGCATGCCATACGCAAGAAGAAGAAGAACAGAACACACACACACTCTGTCTGTGCAACTTAATGAATGAATATCCATCACAATATGTGCTATTGACAGAAACACTTATGCCGACAACGTCACATATGAACAAGTATTAATTTCCCTTGCACATGGGTTTGTGTACCAACATTTCATTGGATTTCATTTGAGGATGTACCAAGTAGAATGGATAAGGGAGTGCCAGTAGATGTATTCTATCTGGACAAGGTTTTGGGGGAAGGGTATTGACATGGATAAAGAACTGGTTGGCAGACAGGAAGCAAATAGTAGGGCTTAACGGGTTCCAAAATGGCAGGCAGTGACTAGTGGGGTGCCGCAAGACTCAGTGCTGGGACCCCAGTTATTTACAATATGTATTAAAGATTTAGACAAAGGAACTAAATGTTACATCTCCAAGTGTGCAGATGACACAAAGTTGAGTGGTATTGTGAGCTGCTATGAAGCTGCACGGTGACTTGGATTGGTTGGGTGTGTGGGCAAATGCATAGCAGTTGCAGTATAATCTGGATAAATGTGAGGTTATTCACTTTGATGGCAAGAACTAGAAGGCAGATTATTATCGGAATGGTGTCAAATTAGGAAAAGGGGAGGTGCAATGTGACCTGGGTTCCCTTGTACATCGGTCACGGAAGGTAGGCATACAGGTCCAGTGAAGAAAGCTAATGGCATGTAGGCCTTCATAGCGAGAAGATTTGAGTATGGGTGCAAGGTGGTCCTTTGCAGTTGTACAGGGCCCTGGTGCGACCACACCTGGAGTAGCGCATGCAGTTTTGGTCTCCTAATTTGAGGAAGGACGTTCTTGCTATTGAGGGAGTGCAGCGTCGGTTTCGGTTCACCAGGTTAATTTCCAGGATGGCGGGGCTGACATATGATGAAAGAATGGATTGACTGTGCTTATATTCACTGGAATTTAGAATGATGAGACCGCATCTTGTAGAAACATAAAATTCTTAAGGGATTATGGTTATATGGTTTATATGATTGGACAGGCTAGATGCAGGAAATATGCTCCCGATGTTGGGGGAGTCTAGAACCAGGGGGTCACAGTTTAAAAAGAATGGGTAAGCTATTTAGGACTGAGATGAGGAAAATCTGTGGAATTATCTGCCACTGAGGCAGTGGAGGCCAATTCACCAGATGTTTTCAAGAGAGAGTTTAGATATGGCTCTTAGGGCTAATGGAATCTAAGGGATATGGGGAGAAAGCATGAACGGGGTACTGATTTTGGATGGCCTATTCCTGCACATACTTTCTATGTTTCTATGTATGTTATCCCTTTCCAAGAACAAAGGTAGGTCAAATTATGTTTCAATCATTTTTAAAAATTGATTTTTACCATGAATTTCTTTCAACCCCGCTTTAAATGGTTATAAAAAGCTACGTTCCACTGAATTTCAGCACACATACAAAAGTAAAATATTGTGGATGGTGGAAATATGAAATAAAAATAGAAGAATCAGTCCAGCCAGTACCGGTGGAGAAAGAATCAAATCTGAATTGTAAGTTAAGCCTTTTCCCTTTTCACAGTTGGTGCCCAACCTGCTGAGAATTTTCTATATTTTCTATTTTTTTTATTTAGAATCTCTAACCACACTATGAGGTTCCACGATAATGTCCTCGGATATAAAGTCTTAGGATCAAGAATACTTGCTTGCACTCTGTTTTATGGGTTCTGAGATGGCGAATTATGTTAATACATCCTGGGAGTAAACGAACTGTGGCACATTCTTAAAATAAACCTCTTTCTTTTCAACAGCACCAGTTCACCTGAAAGCAACTAACTTTGAGGATAGATATCCATTGCAAATTATTAATTTTAGCTTTAATTACATAGCATGGAAAAATACAGAAATTAAATGGTTTATTTACAACATTTAACAGTAACAATAATATATGTGGTGATAATAAAGGACTTTAAATTGGTGCTGTTGGTACAACATTGCTTCTCCTTTCATTGCAGTTCTGAGCTACCAAATAAAAATATACTGCAGTGAGTTTCTGGCCTTAGAAACCCCTGCAACTGTGTCAGTGTGCATATATGGGGCCAATGGAGATACAGGAAACAGAAGCCTTGTAAGACCTTTTCACAAAGAAACAGGAGATAGACAGGTACCTAATGCACCAAATGCTATAGACTATACATTTGTTTCCTTATTGCACTGGAACTCATTGTTTTTTTCCTTTCAAATTGTATTTGCTGGCATGAAGTCCAGTCGTAAATCCTAGTTTTAACAATGATCAGAGGTAAAAATAGTACAACTCAGATATAGATTAATAAAGGAAATACAGCATCATGAGTAATGGGAGCAGAATTAGGCCATTCGGCCCATCAAGTCTACTCCACCATTCACTCATGGCTGATCTATCTCTCCCTCCCAACCTCATTCTCCTGCCTTCTCCTCATAACCCCTGACACCCATATAAATCAAGAATCCATCTGCCTTAAAAATATCCATTGACTTGGCCTCCACAGCCTTCTGTGGCAATAAAATTCCATAGATTCACCTCCCTCTGACTAAATAAATTTATCTTTATCTCCTTCCCAAGAGTACAGGCCCAGTGCTGTCAAATGCTCATCATATGTTAACCTACTCATTCCTGGGATAATTATTGTAAACCTCCTCTGGACCCTCTTCAGAGCCAGCACATCCTTCCTCAGATATGGTGCCCAAAATTGCTCACAATATTGCAAACGCTTCCTGACCAGCGGTAGAGAGCCTCAGCATTACATCCCTGTTTTTGCATTCTAGCGCTCTTGAAATAAATGCTAGCATAGATAAAAGACAAGAGAAACAAGGAACTGCAGCTGCTGGTTTACAAAAAAAGACACAAAGATCTGGAGTCACTCAGCAGATTGCCTGACCTGAAATATCACCTCTCCATGTTCTCCAGAGATGCTGCCTGACCCAATGATTACTGGAGCACTTTGTGTCTTTCTTTTCAGATAAAAGACAACATGTGTTAACCACTGGGTTGAGATTTTTAGTTATAGAGTGGATCATGAGGGCAATATGATTGATGATGAACTTTCAAAAGGTATTTAGTGAAGTGTCGGTAAAACTCAGTCCTAAAAGTGGCAGAGACCAGAAATAGAGACCTGAAACATTATCTGTTTATTTCCCTCTACATATACTACCTGACCTGCTGAATTCCTCCAGCAGTTTGTTTTTTACTCAAGATTCCAACAGCTACTATCTTTTATGTCTCTATAGTCGTGGCTGAACTAACAACGTACAGTGATTTCACATTACATGCCTGCTTAGTTTAAATCTTTTCTCCTTCACTTCCTTTAGATTTGTACCTCTTACATTACATTGCCATTTTGTGTTCTTTCTACCAAATTACATATCATGCTTCTGTGCGTAAATGTGTTTATTTGTCATATATGCACCCATACCATACCCATACCATACCATACCCATGCCTGTATATGTCCCCTTGTAGTCTATCAGTATCCTCCTCACTATTTGCTATAAATCTTGAAATCCGCATTGCATATCCAAACTGCCCTCATTAATAGGTTCCATCTCATAATTGTTCAAGATCCGGCCCACTATAGTGGTGCCGTCTGCAAACTTGTAGATGGCGTTAGATGGATGATAAGAGAATCAAAGGAGTCACAAGGAAGCAATTTTCAGGAATGCATAAATTGATCGGGTGATGGAATTTTATTCAGTTGCATAATCAAAAAAACAAGGGCAATGGATATAAGATGTAGGGCTGCACGGAATGTATCACCAAATGTGATGAATTGAATTGTCCTTACAAAAGTCCAGCATGGGGTTTAATGATCTCTGCGTGTGTTGTAACAATTCTATGATTCGATATTTTTATTTGAAATATTGATGCATTGAGTGTTTTTTTCCAGTCCTATTTATTTGAAATTAATGCAGTGCAGCTGGGGAATCTACATACCCTGGAGTTGTCTATCAGCAGTGCAAAGAGTAAGTTACCTTTTGTCAACATCGAAGAATAATATCTGTCTTAGTTATTTTGTTGCTGCCTTATTCCTTTCACTCACATTAGAGCTAACATACTATAGATAGAAAATGACTGATTTTCACATTTCACATTTCACATTTTCCTTCAAATTGTACCGCTGTGTCTTGACGTTCATATAAGCAGTGTACTAGGTGCTTGACCTCTGCCTTTTACTGTCCAATTCCTTTTGATAGTCTCGTCAAGCTGATGAACTTAACACAAATAGATATCTTGTGAAAGTCAACCAAGGTTCCGTTGTGTTTTGACTCCTGTGCTTTCTTTGCAATCAATGCAACTGCAGTTCAGGAGCAGAGTACAGCATCCAGAGGATATTTTATATAGTGCAAGTGCATGGATTTCCAGTCCGTGGTCTCAGTTTTTATTTTCTGTGCCAGACTAGCTGCCGTTTTTCATTTATTACAATAGTGACTACATCTCAAGAGAAATTCATTTCCTCGCAATGCATTGTGGTGTCTTGAGTTTGTCAAAGGTTCACTGAACAAGCAAGTTCTCATTATACTCAGTCTGGTCTTTACTGAAAAATCACACATGAGTTTAGTTTAGTTTAGAGATTTAGCACGGAAATAGGCCCTTCAGCCCACTGAATCCCCGCTGACCAGCGACCGAGGCACACAAATGCTATCCTACACACACTAGGGACAATTTACAATTATACCAAGCCAATTAACCTACAAACCAGTACATCTTTGGCGTGTGGGAGGAAACCGGAGCACCTGGAGAAAACCCACACAAATCACAGGGAGAACGTACAAACCCCGTACAGACAAGCACCCGTAGTCAGGATCAAACCCGGAACTCTGGCGTTGTAAGGCAGCAACTCCCCTGCTGTGCCACCAATGTGTGGGTTTCAAAATACAGATGGTTTATCCATAGACAACCGTCTTTACATGGTTCTCATTATATTGGTACTTCGGATGTTAGCTTGAATTCTTAAGGGGGGTGGGGGGTGGCGAGCCAGTTTGTGAAAGCTGGTCTTCTACCTAACACTCAGCTGTCAGTGATAGATAGAATACCGAGGAGTGGAAAAGTATGAAAACCAGTTTGGAAAATTTGTACAAACTTCAATGACTCCCTTTCTGGAATCTTAGGGAAGTGGAAAATTAAGTGAACAGAATCCGTTTTGGTCCATGACAATAATGCACAGGTTGTATGCATGTGCAGTGCAAAAATCAAACAGTGTGAACAAATCCCAGTGCTTTTTGTTCCTCTGTATCAACTTCCAAGGGATCCCAGTGAATTAGTATCATCTTGTAAAAGATTTGCCAGAACGCTGTGCACACAGTGAGCTGGTAGATAGAGCTAATGTTCTCAGAAGGTAGTTGGAAGTTTACAAAGCCATTAAAGTTTAGAATATCGGAACGGCAGAGTGGCATAGTAGTATATTTGTTGCCAGAAACCCAGGTTTGATCCTGACTACGGGTGCTGTCTGGGTGCTCCAGTTTCCTCCCACACTCCAGGAAAGTACAGATTTGTAGGCTAATTGGCTTTGGTAAAACTGTAAATTGTCCTAGGCTGTAGGATAGCGCTAGTGTACTGCGTGATCACTGGTCTGTGGGGACTCAGTAGGCCGAGGCGCCTGTTTCCACACTGTATCTCTCAAGTCTAATGTCTAAATTCAGTGCAGGTAGTGTAATGCAAGCCATGTTGCTCAACTAATTCCCACAGGAGATGCAAATCATGCCATAAATATACCAAATTTTATTCATTAAGATATTAACTTTTAATTGCTATTATGATATAACTGAGTTTCTTTTGCAGACCATAAGATGTATATTAAAGAGATATACGTAACTGAAGTTAGCTATCCAAGGAAGATTTATGCTTTTACAGTAAATGAGTAAGTAACATTTCCAATGCACTTTCGAATAATGCAGCATGAAAGGAGCACATTGTGCAATCAGACTCTGTAAAAAGAAGATTCTGTTTGTCCCATTTTTATATTTTTCCACAATATACACCATATTTTTATTGCAATGGTACTACATATACATTTTTTTGAACTACTATGAAATTACTTCTACTGTCCTTTAAGATGTTGAATTTTGGATCATAATACATTAATTGTATCACTGTAACCATTAGGGGAGGAATGAACTGAAGTAAGATGATGTTAATATATTTAGAATGCAGTCCCTAAGAGAATGCAGAATGATGATGGGGTGATGTTATATTATTATTTTCATTGTTGTGTGTATAGCATGACGATATCATCTTTTGTCAGTATGGCCAGTTTGATTTTGTGCTGAATAGAATAAAAGGTTAAATTAGTTAGTTTAATATAGAGATATACATGGAAACTGGTTGTTCGGCCCACCGAGTCCGTGCTGATCAGCAATCCCCACACACTAACGCTATCCTACATTTACAATTATACAAAGCCAATTAGCTAACAAACCTGTATGTCTTTGGAGTGTAGGAGGACCGGAGCACCCGGAGAAACCACACAAAGGACACGGGGAGAACGTACAAACTTCATACAGACATTTGTAGTTAGGATCGAACCCGGGTCTCTGGCCCTGTAAGGCAGCAACTTGACAGCTGTACCACCGTGCCGCACATGCAGAATGGGGAATTGGAATTGGGTTCCTTGAATGTGAAGGCCAGTGAGTTATTCTGAGACTGTGAAGCCAGAAGGAATTCTCTATTTTACTTGCTCGTTTTGATGTCTCACAACTGCTGGCAAGATTTGAACCCAAATAACCACAAGTAAGCACATGCCAACCTATGTAAATCTTGAAATCTATTCTTGCACTACTCAAAGCAACCCTGGAACCAGAAACTTTGTTGAGGTGCACGATTGTTGTGTCCGGCTGCAGTTATTGCCACGTTCTTCATTAAATGCATATTGTCCTCTTGCTGTGATTTTCGCTCCAATCAAAAGCCATGTGGTCCTTTGGTTTGGAAAACCAAATATTGAAAAATATTTAAAAAAATTAAACCAAATATTAAAAAATATTTGGTGATTCAAACATTAAGAACAATGCGTGGTGGAAAAGAAAAAGTACATTATTATTATTTACTGGATGGTGGACAGTGCACATTATAATTCACAGGGTTTGGTCACATACTCTGTGTATTCAAGGAGTGAAATCTCATAGAACAAGTGTTTGAATTCCCCATAGCACCACCAATATGAGCTGTGTACAGTTAATGGGACCTTACCCTCTTAGAAAGCAAGCAAGTGTTTGGTTCATGAAGGCTGCTGTCCTTTGCGAAAGGAGAATGAATTCCACTTTGTTGCATTGCACAATATCTGTGACCGCCCTATTGCGACTGTCCATTGCAAGGTGCTGCAGGTACCTATACTCTGAGTCAGAGACATAAAGGTTTAAGGACACTTTAACCGTTATTACCACTGGCAACATGGTTCTGAACTTGGGGTTACATGGTTGCAGACACATTGATCCCCATGTCTAGAGTAGGATCGCTCCCAAAACAACTTGTTAGATAGAGCTGCCACCTGAGGCTTTGTCATTCATATTTTCCTCTTCCTTATAGCAGTTTGTCCTGTTCTGTGCCAATTCCCAAATTTTTCAATCCTGCATCATTCTTCTCAGCTGAGTAGTAAAGTTCTGCTCAAGCCTTAAAATGCACAATTCATGTTTCTGCTGCACCATACTTGCGGATGGAATGACCTACCCTAAAGTCTGGAAACACAAAATGTTCACTGAAAACAACTAATTACTAAGCACTAACCTACAGACAATTGATAATCCCTTTGAACAAATTAAGATGCTTCTTCTCCTTAATAAAGGATAGATCCCCTGTGCTAAGCAAACATTTGAGGCTACCTGCATTATTGAATCTACTTCAGCAATAAATCAGTATTGCATGCATGATCTGTTAACTCTGCATAGTTCCAGTGTGCAAGAACTGACAAGCCCCTTCCCTAGATGCTAATTGACAAGAAATCCCACAATCTTGCATGCATCAAATTGAAACCGATTTCATACGCAATGTGCTCATTGGCCAGAGAACTCAAAACACTCTAACAATTAACAAAAAAAAAAATCACAGCCAAGAAATACTTTTATATAATTTTCAAATTATGAAATTTGATAATTTGATCCCTCCCAGATGTCATTTGTTTGCATTTGACAGAGAATAGATTCAGTAGCTGTCCATTTTGACAAGACTGAAGAAAGATCTGTTGATTTGTGTTTGGGACAGAAATCCAGTTAACCCTGGGCAATTAACCCTGTGTAATATTGATTGTGAACTGTATTTTTGAATGCTTTCTTCTTTAAGCACTGTCATGTAATTAAAAAGTTAAAGGAAGTTTCAGAGAGGCAGTCACTGAGGAACCTTTGAATACAGAGGACAATCCTTTTGAAATCTTGCATGTGCTTGTTAAGC
The DNA here is from genome assembly GCA_035221665.1 of Okamejei kenojei. NCBI lineage: Eukaryota > Metazoa > Chordata > Chondrichthyes > Rajiformes > Rajidae > Okamejei > Okamejei kenojei. The sequence continues at coordinate 55,723,863 of CM069134.1, forward strand.
ACTGCACATTGATTATTGCATGAAAAATAAATATTTGGACTGCACAGAGAACATACTGTATATCCCACAGGACACAAATCTATTATTCCCATATTGGCGATTTCAGCCATTGCAGAAAACAAATTGTTAGAAAGGGGAATTATTCCTGGAGATTAAACATAGAAACATAGTAAATAGGTACAGGAGGAGGCCATTTGGCCCTTCAAGCCTGCACTGCCATTCATTGTGATCATGGCTGATCATCCACTATCAGTAACCTGTGCCTGCCTTCTCGCCATATCCCTTGATTCCGCTAGCCCCTAGAACTCTATCTAACTCTCTTTCAAATTCATCCAGTGAAGTGGCCTCTACTGCCTGCTGTGGCAGAGAATTCCACAAATTCACAACTCTCTGGGTGAAATTATTTTTTCTCATCTCAGTTTTAAATGGACTCTCCTTTATTCTTAGACTGTGGCCCCCGGTTCAGAACTCCCCCATCATTGGGAACATTTTTCCTGCATCAAGCTTGTCCAGTCCTTTTATAATTTTATATGTAATTTTATATAAGATCCCTCACATTCTTCTAAACAAACCCACTCTTTCAAATCTTTCCTCATATGACAGTCCCGCCATCCGGGGATTAACCTCGTGAATCTACGTTGCATTGCTTCAATAGCAAGGATGCTATTCCTCAAATTAGGTTATAAAGAAAACTTTGTATACATCTCAGTAAAACTTATGACTTAATTGCTACAGAGGCATAGCTTTAAAAATACCTTTGAATAAAAGCGAGACAAAAATGCTGGAGAAACTCAGCGGGTGAGACAGCATCTATGGAGGGAAGGAAATAGGCGACGCTTCGGGTCGAGACCCTTCTTCAGACTGATGTGAGGATGGGGGGACGGGAAGAAGAAAGGAAGAGGCGGAGACAGTGGGCTGTGGGAGAGCTGGGAAGGGGGGAGAAAGCAGGTACTACCTGAAATTGGAGAAGTCAATGTTCATACCACTGGGGTATAAACTGCCCAAGCGAAATATGAGGTGCTGCTCCTCCAATTTACGGTGGGCCTCACTCTGGCCATGGAGGAGGCCCAAGACAGAAAAGTCAGATTCGGAATGGGAGGGGGAGTTGAAGTGCTGAGCCACCGGGAGATCAGGTTGGTTATTGCGAACCGAAATTGAAATTGGTTTCAATAAAAGCTTGCACTTGTATTGTGCTTTTTCCCACAATCCAGAAACAATCAGTTCTGAAGTTTAATCACATTTCTTAGGTGAACACAACATATAATTTGCACACACTTTTGTTTCAGGTTGCTATTTTCATTAATCTGGTTGTATGTCTGATTTCATTTCTAGGTATTTTGCTGTTACTTCCAAAAAGTCATTGATTGGTAAGAAACTTCCATTGTCTGGCATGATTAACAATGAACATTCAAAATCAAGCCAAATAATTTCAATTAAGGATTCCGATGAAAGTGGAGCCACCAGAGGAATGGGTGAATATTTGATCAAAGTCTACACTGGAGATCGTTTAGGAGATGATGAAAATGCAAATGTTTATATTGTTTTATTTGGCAACAAGGCATATTCAAACAGGATTATTTTAACAGAAACATATGATCATCGCAATCCATTTGAGAAAGGGCAGGTAAGAAAATACCTCAATGCAGCCAGAGAAGAAAAATGTTCAGTTTGTTATTTGCACTCTTTCATTTTTGATACACTCTGTTAATTTTTCAGGCTGACACATTCAAAATCATCACTGATCTTTTGGGTAGCCTTTACAAAATTGAAATTGGTTTTGATGAGGAAAAGCCTGGTAAGCAAACCTTTGAAGAATAATTAAGCACTGTTTTAATTATCAAAGCCCTCAAATAAATGATAAAATGCACCCACATGTCAGCTTCTAAATAGTTATTTTTTTAATTACAGGAACTGGGTGGTATCTTGAAAAGGTCGAGATAAGCAATCTAGCAAACAACGAAACATATGTTTTTTCATGTAACAGGTATGTTAAAGATATTAAAAGATTTGATTATTGTAAAATTTTATAAAAGACAACATTTAATCACCATAATAGTAGGATTAAACGAGAACTTACCAAGTTTGAAGGTTGATCTGTATTTTACGAGGAGTCGCGGTGAGGGATTTCGTGAAGACCCCGCCAGCACGCATGCGCGGCATCCTTCAAAGCAGCGGTGTGGAATCACAGAACCAAACCATGACTAAAAAATAGTAAGATGAAAAACGTAGAACTACCTGGTTGACCTTATGATAGAGGGTGGGAGTGGTGGGCACGAAATCCCTCACCGCGACTCCTCGTAAAATACAGATCAACCTTCAAACTTGGTAAGTTCTCGTTTAATCTTACTATTTTACTTCGGAGTCACGTGAGTGACTTGGTGAAGATTTCAAAGCTCTGTGATTTCACGCCCTGAACAACGTCCATGCTTATCACACTGCCGCCATTCTGATGGAGTAAGGCTGTTAATGGAGTTCAGTCGAAACTGGCTGAAAAATCAACACAATTTATTAATTAAATAAACAACAAACCCCTAAATCGGGGCCAGACATTTACTGAGCGGTTCCCAGGATAGCTTTCTGCGAATGTCGCAGGAACGGCCAGAGGCTTGTTATAGAACCGTTGAAAGGTTTTTCCACTGGCCCAGCCCGCGGTGGCAAGAATGTGGTCCATGGGCACTTCCATGGCTCTCGCCGCTGATGTGGATGCAGCCCTGGTGGAATAAGACTTAAAAAATGTCAGTAGCAACTCCTGCTGCATCCAGCACCACCCTGAGCCACCTGGCGATCGTCTGTGTAGTCACCCGATGATGCGGAGGTTTGTGGCTGATGAGGAGCCCCTGTTCCTTCATCCTGATAACTCCAGTAACTCGGATGTAGTGGTGGAGATGGGTGACTATGCAGAGAGTGGCATCTACAGGGTACGCCCGAAATTCCAACTGCAACCCACGCGCCCCTGGCCTGTGCTGTTTTAATAATTCTTTGACAAAGAAATTTATTTGACCAGGGGTGGCCACATGCTGTCCAGGCTCGCGGTTTCTGTAACATCTGGACTTGTTGGCTGTAGTCAGTGCCATAAGCATCACCCCTTGAGGGTGAGCTGTTTCAATGGTAGCTCATCTATTGGAGCCCAGCTCCTCAGTAGGGTCAGCACGGTCCCCACATCCCACGTTACTGTATATCTGGGTCGTGGAGGGTTGGTGTTGAACACTCCCCTCATTAGTTTAGACACCAGGTGGTTGGAGCCGACACCTATATCCAGGTATGAGGACAGCGCACTCCTGGCGCTGTTGATGCCACTGTAGCTGAGGCCAGCATCGAAATGGAAGCCTGCTAGAAACTCCAACACATCAGGTATTGTTGCCGAGTTGGAAGACTTGTTAGTCCGGGCACAGAATGCTCCCACTTTCTGATTTGGGTGAGGTATTGTTTTCCGAGTTGATTCTCAGCATGATGCGGCGATAAGGTCTATGGCTCTTAACAAGATGCCTGCCCGGATGAGTGGTCTTTCAGAACCTGCAGGCCAACAAGTTTAAAGGACCATGGCAAGGATGACTGACCCCCCCCCCCCCCCCGTAATGGGGTGAATAATCAATTTGGGATGTTTCCCAATCGCCATCCATGGTTGTTTTAAAATTTCTACAACCATCGGGTACCATGGTTGTGTAGGCCAGTCGGGAATGATCAATATGCCAGTTGCAGAGTCTAGTTTAATTTTCTGCAATACCCGACTGGTGAGGCAGAATGGGGGAAATGCGTAGCAAACCATTTCCCCCAATGGATAAAAACACATCCATTGCTATTGCCCCAGGGTCTGGTTCCCACAACACATACGATGGTATTCGATGGTTCAGCCTGGACGGAAATAGGTCAATATCTGGAGTTCCAAAATGAGCTATAATATCTCCAAAATTTGGGGGTTCAACATCCACTCAATGTTGTCATTGAAGACTCGTGACCTGGTGTCCGCCACTGAATTAAGCTTCCCAGGCAAATAGGTCGCAGTAATCCAAATATTTCTTTCAATGCACCAGTGCCAAATTGTATTAGCCAATTCACCACAAACTAGCGACCTGATACCACCCATATGATTGATGTAAGCCACTACTGTAGCATTATCTATTTGAAAGCAGACATGTAATCCCGTGAATTAGTACAGTAAGCCCGCAGTCCATGAAATGCCCCCAGCATTTCTATATAGTTTATCCCATGTGACTCCAGGAATGTAGACACATGAGAGTTCCATCTGCCACCACAACTGGACATCGTACCAGTTGCTCCCCAGCCTGGCGCGCTTGCGTCAGTTAGTAGCACAACATCAGGGTTGCTCACTGTAATAGGTCAATGACATTCTTTAATATTTATCTACCCACCATGGTAGCTCATTTCTAGCTTCCGGTGGTAACTGAATTGGCCGATCAAAGTGGCCAGCATTATTTGTTTTTTTTTTTTTGTTTTTATTATAATGCTGTGATTTTTGATCTTTGTAAATTTCGGTAGTGTAGCGGTCCGAATCGTGTAGCTGGGAATGTAGTTACCAATTTGCCTATAACTTTTGCTGTTTGCCGAATGGGTCGGTACCCTGGCGAAGCAAGATTGTGGCACTCTTCTATTATAGCAGTAGCTTTATTAGTTGGGATGATAAACTTCATTAAATTGGTGTCTAGGGTGAACACCAAATAATCCATAACCCGTATCGGGTGCAGTTTTGATTTGTCTGGATGGATTACAACCCCAGCTTCTCAAGCAGAGCCTTGGTTGCAGCCACTCCTTGAATTGCCAATTGGAGGGTCTGCCCCACTATAAGGATTTCATCCAATATGCCATCACTATAATCTTGTTGTCGGAGAAGAGCCAATACAGGTAAATACCAATTTGGTAAACAGCCTAGGGCTGTGATGATTCCATTGGGCAATGCACCCTTCCAGACAACTTCAGAAATTCCCTGTGAGCCTCAGCGATGGGCACCGTATAGCATGCACCTATCAAATCGATGCATGCCATAAAGTACCCTGGGTAAAGCATCTGCCTAGCTGTTCCAAAAGTATCCATTTTGAAATGGGTATATTGTACAAAAGTGTTCAACTTAGTTAAATCTATTATAATCTGACATTCCCTTTCTTTTTTACTGCTGGTGAACATATTAGACTCAAACTCAATAGGTCCATGCTTGGTTATGCCAATTACCCCTTTTTCTGCTAGCCGTATAATTTCAGCATGCCCTGCCTCCACCTCTTTTTGGGATAGAGTAAAATTCCTACGAGGCGAATGCTGGGTATGAGAATTTATACCTCCAACAAATTATATACCCTTGAACACTTTGTAAAATAAACTCATCTGTGGTGACAGTTTTCCCATATGTCCAAGGAAGCCCGCAATCGCCCACCTATTCGTGCAGGAGGGGATACTACGGCGTGAGAGGAGCCAGACCCCCTTACCTCCATGGTTAACGGCGGTTCCGTACATACGGTGCTTTGGGTGGACGTTATGGAGGTTGACGGACCGGCGGCCGCATTTTCCATGCAGGCCGCTGTTGGCCTTGCCCTAAAAGGTCGTTGTGTTTGTTGAGATGGAGGTAGGTAGGATCTTTGTGCCCTATCCGGCAGCCTTGGTTCCCCGGGTGTATCAGGCTGTTACCAGTTGATATGGGTGAAGTCTGGCCGATGGAGTTTTCATGAGGCCCGCTCCTTTGGCCTCCTTTGTCCCTTCACCTGTTTGGACAGGTCTCCAAACAACTGATGCGGCGGTGGAGCGGTAATGGTCGGCACAACCCCGCGAATTTGGGGTTGAGTGTGGGCTATATGGAGCTCTTACGCAGGCAGTTTATCTCATACTGGGCGTTGCATAGGAGTGCCAGTGCATCTTGCTGTTTACTGGACACATTATCCCCGACCAGGGTACCAGCAAACGCCGTTATGCCCGTGGAGAACCTTTCTCCAAGGTATTATTGAGAACCTGACTCCGGAGTTGGTGCGTAATTAGGCAATCAATGGCGCCCGCCAATTTGTGGTGCAGGGGTTCACCTGTCTGGGTGGAAACGGCAAACTTCACTCACCACTTCCAGCATATCCTCCTCATGCTCTGGCTCAGCGGTCACTGGCTGTCCCGGGTCGTCTTCAAACACAGCAGCTGGGCAATCATTAATGCTTCTGGCTGGAGACGATGAGGTGCTGAGTGGTGTCCTTGCACGGCTAGTGGATGCCCGCGAGTCCCGCTCTTCTCGTTCCCGGTCCCGCTGGAGGCGTTGCACCACTAAGAGCTCCAACCGCTCTATGCGACCGCCCCTGCTATAAGCAGCGGGCAAGCCGACTTCCCCAGGCCCTGCGAACTCACTGGGGCTTCCACCATCGGACCACACCCCCTTAGGGTGCTGTCTAGGGTCCAATGGCAGGTCGTCGTGATCTACAGCCCAAGCAGGATCATACGACTCCCGCACGGACTCTCCGCTAGTCTGTCTTCTCCCAGACTGTGGCGGCCCACCTGTCTGATAAGAAGGCAGGTGAGTTGAATCGGCGCCGGCCCCCGGAACCTGGCTCCCCGGAGTCCGTGCAGGCTTACCTCCACACTTGCCCATCTTTTGGCGTGGAGGCGCATGGTCGGCCGCTCCCAGAGCTGAGCTGACCGACCGCTTCCTGCTGCCACCTCCGCCCTTGACCGCAGCCTGACGGGGTGTGTTGTCGGCGGTATCTGCTCCAGCAGGTCTACACGACGCAGCAGTGATGTTGCCAGGCTGCACTACGGCAGATTCCCTGGCTGTGGTACGTATGTGCACATTGCAGGGCTCCCCTGTCGTGCGGCTGTCCCCCGGCCCAGCCCCCTCGGGTCTTCTGGAGCTCGGGGAGAGGTTGCCTGTAAAGAGCGAGACCCCTTGCCACGTACCTGTAACCCCCTTCTTCTCTTGGGGGAAGGGGGCTCGGAGTCTGGATCCGATGCATCCAGCTCCGGAGCGGTAACCCATTCGGGTGAGTCGGCCCCTGAATCAGCGGGAGCGCCCGACTTCCGCATTCCTGCCCCCACCATGCGTTAAAGCTGCCGGCGTTCCTTGCAGCTCCGGGGACAAGGGCCGTTGGCTGGCCGCAGCTCAGCTCCTTGACAGCGTCGTCCTCCGGCCCTTGTCCATGCTGTGAAGAAAAGGTAATACTTACCTGCCGGTCTTGTGAAGGAGCCGGAGGAGAGAGCGCACTCCCCCCCCCAGCCTGCCGGTGCAAATGCACGCGATGATATGCCGCGCATGCGTGCTGGCGGGGTCTTCACGAAGTCACTCACGTGACTCCGAAGTAAAATCATAATCATAATCAATGTCTTATTTTATTAGCCAAGTATGTCTTGCGACTTACGAGGAATTTCATTTGCCATACAGTCGTACTAATAACAATTACAGAACACACAAAATACAGTTTACTGTGAACATCCACCACAGTGACTCCTCCGCATTCTTCACTGTCATGGAAGGCGAATAAAAGTTCAATCTCTCACTTCTTTGTTATTTTCTATTTGTATATCTAAATTATTTCAAATTATTTGTATCTATTTCAATTTCTTCCCACTAACATGATTTATAAATAAATCATATACTAGAAATTTTAATGTCTTGACTACGATTAAAAATTAATAACAGTAACCTTTCCATGTTCATGATTGGAGCTGACAGGTTTATACAGTTTTTATTAAAGTTGTGTATTATAAAAACATGATATACTCTCTAATACTGACCACAAACAGAAAAAAATGATAAGAAAATATGTTTGACTGGAATGTTCAAGTAAGGAACATCAATGTTGTGAACCCTGTGTGTAGTAAACCTGCTTTACGTAGACTTTTCAGCATCAGGCATTGCTGTGACATTGGAAATTGTTAGACGACAGTTAACATTAATACACTAATATCAAGACAATCAGCATTCCTAGCATTTGAAAATCATGAGGGGAATAGATAACATGAATACACAGGGTCCTTTACCCAGGTTAAGGGAATCAAAATGAAGAGGACATATGTTTAGCATGGGAGGACCAAGATAATACAAACCTGAGGGGCAACTTTTCCTCTCAGTGATGGTGAGTATATGGAACGAGTTCCCAGAGGAGGTAATTGAGGCAGATACTATAACAGCATTTAAAAGATACAGAGAGGTACAAGGATAGGAAAGGATTAAGAAGGATATTGACCAAACGGGGGCAAATGGGACAAGCTTAGATGGGGCATCTTGATCAGCATGGACAAGTTGAACTGAAGGGCCATTTTCTGTGGTGTGTGACTATCTGAATCCTTGTTATTATTGTTGTTAATTCAAAACATTTGTACCTTGTAGCACAAATATTCTCCCTGAATCGCATGGACAACGTTATAGCTGAGCAGCAAACCACAAGGATACATCTCATCATGTTTATTTATGCAGTCTGCACAAAGCAGTTTACTTTAACAGTTACATCTCCACACCAGCGGGAAGTGCTAGAATCTAATGGGACAACACATTGGCAGCAGATATGTCAGCCAAATACATTGTGTATAAGAAGGGTCTTGACCTGAAACGAGGTCTGAAGAGGGTCTCGACCCAAAACATCACCCATTTCTTCTCTCCAGAGATGCTGCCTGTCCCATTGAGTTACTCCAGCATTTTGTATCTATCTTCATTTTAAATCAGCATCTGCAGTTCCTTCATACACATTGAGAATAAGTGTGGTCCTTCAGCCTCACTCTCTGTGTGAAAATGTTGCCCATCAGCTTCCTATTAATTCTTTCCCCTCTCAGCTTATTTCTAAGGCCTCTATTTAGATAAAGTGGAGATCGTGTTTAGTGTATGTCGGAAGGGTGAGAGTTTATATTTGGAGACAATATTCTGAGGTATTGATCTGTATATTGATGCAGTTGCTTGCATAAAAGAGGAGAAAAAAGCATGACAACTGATTCAAGCTTTTCACTGTACCTTGGTACATGTGACAATAAACTAAATTAAACTGTATGGAATTTTGTTCAGATAAAAAAAAATAGACACAGAGTATGCAGGAGTTGGAACTAATTGAATGCCACAATTCACCCCGTTTCTGCCAATCTGCCCATCAAAATTACCATTGACTGGAAATATTACACCTCTGTTCTATCACAGACCATGTGCAGAGACTGTCGGGACTGTGATTCAATTGGTTATGCATAGGTGCACCAAAAAATGTCAGAGCTGGAGAGTTCAGTTCTCCAGAAATAATGAAAACCAACAAGGTAGGACACGGCAGTTTTACAGAACAAAGAAATCCCTCAAGTGCCAGGAGACATTGATTGGACCTGCATCAATAGGAAATAACTCCACTCGCACAATATCAAGCTTCTTCAGGATCAGCAGCACTGCATCAATCAAAGTTTTCATGTGGTGTTGCCACACAGGCTTCCTTTTAAAGATAACACTATGCCACTAGTCTTTCAACTAGAAAGGCAATAGATCATCAAAGACTGAATCAAGAGTGAAAATACTTTTTTCAGGACACTGGGTACTACGAGAGTGAGTTTCATTCTCCACCAGATCCATAACTAAGCACACAATTAGTATTCTAAATGTATCTTCAGGAGCTTTGAAGATTTTGAGAATTGTTAGGATTGAAAAGGGAGTACTTTCCTTAGAAATTCCTTAGGCAGGTACTGGAGGAGCCATGTGCCCAAAGTAGCAGGAAATCAGATGGATAAGCAATGGCAATGATCAATGACAATGTATGAGATGTTAATGCCAACAGCCTCCCTGTTAAACAATGCACTATTATTGAAATGTTCATTTTGTCTTGGCCTTCCTCTCTCACTAATCTCTTCAAGCCTTATAACCCATTGTAAATATATGCTCTGCCTATACATAAAGCTTTTGGAAGTTCCACCACACTATATTTTCATAAGAATTACAGTAACTGTTCAAATTCTGGAAGATGGCTGTTGCTATATTTCGTTCATGTCGGCACTGACCACAAAAACACTTATTTAACAAAAATAATATTAATGGCAAATTTGGCAGGGCTGGGGTGCGGTCGGGGTGGGGGGGGGGGGGGGGGGGGGGGGGGGGGGGGGGGGTAAGGAGAGTGGGATGTCATGCCAAATGGAAGAAGAGTGTTTCATGCTTTTCCCCCATTGAAATGTGATGGATGGAACATTACAAGATTATTGCCTGTATATGGTGACATATATACAATTATTCTGATTTGGTAGTTTTTGTGCCATTGCTTACAGTACAGTGTATTCTCACAACAATTGTTTTTGTGGTTGGCCTCATGCAACATCACAAATGGCCATTGTAATTTTAAGAACGTGGTCTGAATTATTTTCTACAAGGCACTCATTCTGTGGGACATTCCCATCATATATATATTTGGTTAATAGTAACAAGTATAAGACCTTCCAGAGGAATTGAATTGAATTCAATTGAATATGTTTTATTAGCCAAGTATGTATACATACAAGAAATTTGCCTTGGCTTTACATTATCTATATCAATCATCTATACCAGTTGCTTTTGTTTGTTAACACTTATGTCAGCTTTAAGGTGTATCAATAGACTAATTAAGCTGAAAGTTACTTCACATGACACTACTCAAGATCCCAATCAGGACTCCAGAATACTCATTCCACACTTGGGCACATCTGAAAGTTCACTGCATTATGCTCCAGACCATATAATCTTACTGCAGGATAATCATGTTCACTGAACAGAGAAAGTCACTGGAAGTAGAGGACACTACCAAGTCAAGGTGTCATATGATATTAGAGGTACTGTACCTCTAACGTGTGGTGTGGTTGACGGAGTGGGAAGGTCAGGAAGGTCTAAGGTTGAAATGAGATCAAACCACCAGCCATGACTTTCCACCTCCAACCCTTGCTGCCTGCCTTCTGCAGAAACTATTCTCTCTGCAACTCTTTGGTTCACTAATCTGTTTTGCACAAAGCCCCCTTTCCCCACATACTTACCTCTGCAACTGCAGGAGATGTAACAGCTGCTCCTATATTTCCTCCCTCACCTCCATTCAGGGACCTCAGCAGCCCTTCTAGGTAAGACAGATGTTCTTGTGCACCTCCTTTAACCTCATATACTGCATCCAATGTTCCCAATGTGGGTTCCTGTATATCAGCAACCGTTTTGCAGAATAGTGCAGCATAGTAGTGCAGTGGTTGAGATGCTGCCTTAGAGCGCCAGAGACCCGGGTTTGATCCTAACTACCTGCACGAGTTTGAACGTTCTACCTGTGTCCATGTGGGTTTTCTCTGGGTGCTCCGTGTCCCCCCACACTCCAAAGACATAGAGTTTGTAACTTTTGCAATTATAAATTGTCCCTAGTGTGTAGGACAGTGCTAGCATATGGGATGATTAGCTGGTCTGTGCGGACTCAGTGGGCCACAGTACCTGTTACGGCGCTGTATCTCTAAGGTCACTTGAGCTTGTTCCACCAAAGCCTGTTGGATCTCCCTGTTCGAAAAATATTCTTAACTCCCTTTCCCATTCCCACACTTATCTTTCTGCCCTGAGGTTCCTCCCTAGCCAGAGCAAAGTCTGGCAGAGCACACTGGAGGAACAGAATTGACAACTATGATATGAGCATTGAATTCTACAATTTTAAGTAACCTCTAACAACTTCCTCTCCTCTTCTCCCCCACATCCCCTTTCAGCCCCTCCCTTTGCCCCATCATCATTAGCACCTATTACTCCCCTCCTCTCCCCCTCCACCTAAATTCCTTCCTCTGGCTTCACAATTCACAACATAGTAGGCCATTTGGCCCTTCGAACCAGCACCACCATTCAATGTGACCATGGCTGATCATCCCCAATCAGTACCCCATTCCTGCCTTCTCCCCATATCCCCTGACTCCGCTATTTTTAAGAGCCCTATCTAGCTCTCTCTTGAAAGCATCCAGAGAACCTGCCTCCACCACCCTCTGAGGCAGAGAATTCCACAGACTCGCCACTCTCTGTGAGAAAAAATGTTTCCTCGTCTCTGTTCTAAATGGCTTACTCTTTATTCTTAAACTGTGGCCCCTGGTTCTGGACTCCCCCAACATCGGAAACATGTTTCCTGCCTCTAGTGTGTACAAGCCCTTAACAATCCCTTATTTTATACCAAATGTAACATTTAATCAATTTTATCTTTATGCTAGATGGCTCAAATTAGGCGAAGAAACAGTGGTGAAGCTTTACAAGACAGGTCTGTCTCCCTTTTATTTATGATTTTACAGCCTGGCTTCCTAGCACTATTCAAGTACATAGGTGAAATGCCCCATATTGATATTCATTCCATTAAAAAATATTTATGTTTTAATGTTCTGTAAATGTTCGGTTTCTTTTTTCATAGATGTTGTGAGGCTTCCTGAGTGTTTCAACCATTTTCTGCCTTTAATTTCAGATTTTCAGCATTTGCTTTTAAACATTTTTTCATTCCTGCTCAATTGCTTTGTCTTGTCGATATGTAAACTAAAGTCTCCTATAATTATGTTATTACTTTGGTTACATGCATCTTTACTTTATTTATTTATACAGTGCCCTCCATAGTTTATGCAGACTATGCGTAGTTTATGCATAGTTTATGCCAGTTATATCAATGTTTTCTTCTTCTTTTTGTTGCTTAGGTACATCCAACTTGATTCTACTTCTGAGCTAAGATCCTTCCTACTGTCTTTATTCCATTCGTTAATATCGGGGCTACCCCGCCTCCTTTTCCATTTCTCCTATACCGAAATATTTTATTCCCAAACACAATCACCTTGCAATCTCTGCAATGGTTATTAGATAGTATCCATTTTTTAAACTTACACATACAGGATACAGGAGGATTTATTAACTTTCCCAAGTCCTGTAAAGTTAATATTATGATTGCCACGTGCATTCAAATGAGATGGTTGGAGCAATGAAACATAATCGGATAAAAGTAATGTAAAATGTGAATGTCATGATTGTAGATGGGAAGATTTTGGATGAGGAGAAAATAAAATAGGGTCATTGAAAGAGGCAATGTGTTCTCTGGGTGAATAATTGAAACAATTGGTTTTGTTGGACAGCCTATTTTGGGGGACTATATAGTTGGCGGCATTGAAGGGCAGATTGTAAGCAGAACTATAGGTTGGTGCTCTACAGTGGGGGCAAGGTCCAGAGAGGGAGATGTAAAAACAAATCTGTATCAGAGCGACTGATATCTTCAAATTAATGTTTTCAGTAACGGAAAATAGATAGCTTGTAATTGTGTATTTTTCAGTTAGCTACTCGTTTGTCTAACGTGTTTTCATCAACATTTTTTTTTCAGCAAACCAAGGAAATTAAAGGAAACTGCACAACTCAATAATAACAATGGCAATAAATCAAATACAAACCAGACGTCATACAAATACTAATGGCTAAGCCCTTTCAATCATCATTTGTAAATAAACTTGAAAGAGAATTCCAAGCATAATCCAGATTATGTTTTTCTTAATGTCTTTTTCGTAAGAGTTGTTGATTTTAAGAATGTAAATTAATACTGGTCAGCATGAAATCCTACATTTGATAGCAGGAGTCCAACCTACCAAAATCGGGCTCTTCCTGTACAGATTGGCATTAGAAAGGTTCATAGCCAACTATATGATGTCCTTACCACAGTGAATTCTTGAGTGATGCATTTTGTACAGATACTCAGCATTTGAGCATCTTTTTATACCTCGTATGAATGTAAAGTGACTCCTCAATGAAAAACTTAAAAATTAACCCACAGTGTAGAAACAAAGAACTGCAAATACTGGTTTTGCACAAAAGGGCACAAATTGCTAGAGTAACTCAGTAGGAGAGTTACTCATTTCTGGAGAACAGGGATAGGGGAAGGGTCCTGACCCAAAACGTTACCTATCCATGTTCTCCAGAAGTGCTACCTGACCTGCTGAGTTACTCCAGCACCTTTATGTCCTTTAAAAAAAATGTAAACCACAAAGTAGTTCTGGACAGATGGAAGTTAACCGATATTATAGTCTCAGACAAAACAATATTTGATAATAAACCAAAATATATTTAGTTTTTCATTTAAAGAAATAATTTTACTTTTGAAATTTAAAGATTATGTCACAATTGTCTGAAATTTGTGAACATTTAAAAGCCACGCGTAAAATAATCGGACACAAATATGATATGAGAAAAGCAATGAGTAATATAAAAAAATTAATAAATAAACAGATGTACACAATCTGAAATGTCCAGGCACCATTTGTGGAGAGAAAAAATGAATTAACATTGGATGATTTTTAATCACATCCATATTGAAATTAATGTATTATTTATTATTGTTAAAAATCAATAATGTGGTTAATATGTAATATATTTTGATAGTTTTTGAATAACAATTGTAGTTCAAAGATTTACTTGGTAACTAAAAATGTTCAGAATATTTTAATGAATTCAATTAAAAAGATTAGTTGGACTTACTATGACTTCAGCTGTTTTTTTGTTAGTTTCAAACTTCTAATATAAATACTGCACAACATTACATCATTAAGATTGCCATTTCCATCACCTTTCCTCATTGTTTAGTTTAATTTAGAGAGACAGCATGGAAATATGTCCTTCGGCCCACTGAGTCCACGCCGACCATTCATCACACGTTCACACTTGTTTCTTTTTACCCCACTTTCGCATCCACTACCTAAACACTTAGGGCAATTTACAGAGGCCAATTAATGTACCAACCAGAACATCTTTGGGATATAGGAGGAAAGTGGAACAGCCAGAGGAAACTGAACCATTCACAAGGAGAATGTGCAAACTTCACTCAGGCAGCACCCAAGGTCAGAATCAAACCCAGGTCTCTGGCGTTGTGAGGCAGAGGCTCTCTACCAGGTGTGCCACTGTCCCACCCTCATTGATGTTCAATGATCAGACAAAACCCTCATCATTTTTTTTACCAATTATTTCAAATTTACCTTACCAGTTCTCTACCCTTAATAAAATTCAGCTCATCCAAAACTTTGTTTCCAGACCATCTCTCACTCAGTTATTCTCTCTTTCTAAGTTTACGTGGACTCCTGGTCTACCAGTGGTACTGAAATTCAGGAAAGAAGTACAACAAGCATGTAGGAAGGAACTGCAGATGCTGGTTTAAACCAAAGATAGACATAATAAGCTGGAGTAACTCAGCGGGACAGGCAGAATCTCAGGAGAGAAGGAATGGGTGAAGTTTCAGGTCGAGACCCTTTTTCAGACAGTACAACAAGTGGCCAGTACTGTAGCACTTTCTTACCACATATTTGAAAGATTAATTTTGCAACATAGAAAATAGGTGCAGGAGTAGGCCATTCGGCCCTTCGAGCCTGCACCGCCAATTCAATATGATCATGGCTAATCATTCAACTCAGTATCCTGTACCTGCCTTCTCTCCATACCCCCTGATCCCTTTAGCCACAAGGGCCACATCTAACTCCCTCTTGCATATAGCCAATGAACTGGCCTCAACTACCTTCTGTGGCAGAGAATTCCAGAGACTCACCACTCTCTGTGTGAAAAATGTTTTCCTCATCTCGGTCCTAAAGGTATTCCCCCTTATCCTTAAACTGTGACCCCTTGTTCTGGACCTCCCCAACATCGGGAATAATCTTCCTGCATCTAGCCTATCCAACCCCATGTGAATTGTGTACGTTTCCATAAGATCACCCCTCAACCTTCCTTTAATCTGAATGCTTTCTTGCCTTTGGTTTTAGTAGTAGTTTAGTTTGAGTATTTTCACATTAACTTTGTCTTATGAGAACATAAGAAATAGAGCACGCACTGGCCAACTAGCCACATGAGTCTGTTTCTCATTTCAGTATCACACGTGAATGTTTTAATGTCAACATCATTTCCTGGCCCCATTCCGCATGTCCCTTGATTCCTCTATTATCCAGAAATCTATCAATCTCAGTCCTGAACACAATGTGATTGGTTATCCACAGGTGTACAGATAATTCTAACGTCACTGCCCTTCGATTAAAAGAGATTTGCCTTATTTCAGTTCTAAATGGACTACGCCTTATTTTCACACCATCACACATTCTCTCTGATGATAACTGATGACAGCATGGAATATGTATGTTGAATACTTTAGAGATGGAAGAAAAGAAGAGATTGCTGCAGGGTTGGAACAGTCTGTGTTGGAAACAATGCTGGTGAACTAGTTAGCAATCTTGGAGCTCACTTGCTTTTTCTATTCTAAGTGACTGCTCTGGCCTGTTTTCCTTTCTGTTTCTTGCCTTCACCTCCTTATGGTATTAGCCCATTTGTTGTCTCATATTATTATGCTTCCTATTGATTCATGAAAATAGCAACTATTATTAGTCTCATATTCTCCGCTTATGTGTTTCACAATTTTCATTTCCTGAGTTTTCCTGTGTTGCATTTCATTTCCTGAGTTTAGTTTGGGTTTCTCCATGCATTTTTTTAAATGTGTTTTTCTGTAGTATCTTAAATTTTTCAGGAAAGGTTCCATATTGAAGTGTTCACGTTTGTCTCTCCGTGGTTGTTGTGTTACCTATTTGCTCTTTCCAGCAATACCTACAGCTTTCAAATTTACAATATCTCATTATTTTGCTATATTTTTGCTTCTTTATTACCTACATAGATGCGTGTAATCAATTGTAATAAATCGAGTCTGGGTTATTTTGCTTGGGCAGCTGATAACCCAGCAGTATGACTATTGATTTCTCTAACTTCAAGTAACCCTTGCATCTTCCTCTCTCTCCATCCCACCCCCACTCAAGTCTTCGAGCTTCAAAGTAGCCTTGTTGAGTCTCGTCTGTAACTCCCTTTCACCTAGCCCTCAGCTAACCATGGCATGTTTCCTCTATCATCGTTACTATTTGCATATCTTTCATTCATTTGTTCTATATCTCTCTATATCACTGTCTATGTATCTCGTTTCCCTGTCCCCTGAGTCTCAATCTGAAACATAGAAAATAGGTGCAGGAGTCGGCCATTCGGCTCTTTGAGCCAGCACCGCCATTCAATATGATCATGGCTGATCATCCAGAATCAGTACCCCGTTCCGGCTTTTTCCCCATATCCCTTGGTTCCCTTCACCCTAAGAGCTAAATCTAACTCTCTCTTGAAGAAGAGTCTCAATTGATTTAGGGTGACCAGTCATGATCATATTGAATGGCGGTGCTACTCCTGCACCTACTTTCTATATTTCCATGATGAAACGTCACCTATTCATTTTCTCCAGAAATGGTTACTCCAGCTTTTTGTGTCTATCTTCGTAATAAATCGAGTGTCAAGGTCAATAATCAAAATAAAGGCAAACGTCCTGTGAGCATAGTTTTAAGTCGAGTTTTATCAATGCTGGCGACATCAATTCGGAGAATAGCAACGCTTTACTATCTTTGTTTTATTGGCAAGTGCCTCCATTGGACACATTTATTCTACAGAGGTGTTGTACCTGGCGTACTAATGATTATTGTTATAGTGTTACTAATAAACATTGTGTTTACTCTGATTATGTCGAACAACTTCTGGTGAAGTTTAATTAATAAACAAGGTGTGAACAACTGATATTCCCTATTGGGAAAGTTATTGGGGGATCAAAAGCGCGACAAATGCTTTAAATAGCCCTGTGGGGAAAAAATAAACGTTAGGATGAAGAGTGCGACGATCATTAAGAATCAGAGCCACGACGGTGCCGTGAAGTAACAATAACTCTGAAACAGAAACGTTGCAATCGGCCGGTCAGTCGGCATGTGTGGCGGGAAGAGGAGAAGAGGTGGGGATTATCCAGGAGCGAAGTTTGCGCGAATGCCCAGCCTGCCTGAGTCATCCGAGTTGCCTTTCTTCTCTCCCCATCAATAAGAGATAGCGGAAGTTTAGCGGTGGATCAGCAGCCCCACACGCCGGAAGTGGAGGTCGCCCTATTCATTGGCAGCAGAGAGAGAGACACACACAGAGAGAGGTGAGAGGGAAGGAGAGCGAGGAGGGGCGGTGGAGGAGAGAGGGAGCGGCAGCCCCAGCCCCAGCCCCAGCCCCAGCCCCAGCCCCAGCCCCAGCCCCAGCCCCAGCCCCAGCCCCAGCTCCAGCCCCAGCCCCAGCACCAGCACCAGCCCCGATGGCTGCCAAGTCGGACGGGCTGTTGAAGATGATGAAGAAGCGCGATGTGGCTTTTACTCCTCTGCAGAATGCCGAGCACAGCAACCCGGGGCAGCAGCATCAGCAGCAGCAGCAGCAGCAGCAGCAGCATCAGCGGCAGCAGCCGCCGGAGCAGCAGCAGCCGGAGGACGAGGAGGAGCGGCAGCGGGGCAGCCCCGGGCACGGCTCGGCCGAGCTGCCGCCCCGCTGCTGCACCGGGCTATGCCGGGGTCGCTGCCTGCGCTTCGCCCGGCACCAGCGCTACACGCTGTGGGACGGGCTGTGGATCGTGGCCGCTGTCACCGTCTATTTCTCGGACGTGGGCACCGACGTGTGGCTGGCGGTGGACTATTACCTGCATTCCCGTTACTGGTGGTTCGGCTTGACTCTCTTCTTCGTGGTGCTGGGCTCGCTGGCCGTGCAGGTCTTCAGTTTCAGGTGGTTCATCCACGACTTCAGCGCCAGCAGCGGCGCGGCCGTGCAGAGCGGCAGCCCTGTGGACGGCAAGGTGCTGGGCAGCGCCGGTGCCAGCGGTGAGACCGATGCCCGCTCCCCACAGAGGCAGCCTTCAAACACCAGGACCGACAACACGAGCAAAAGCAACAAGGCATCCTCCTGTTCCTTCTGCGTCTGGCTCCTGCAGTCTATCATCCACATCCTTCAGCTCGGGCAGCTCTGGAGGTAACTTGCATTCAATCCGCCAAAAAAAAAACTGTAGCCGTGGGAAAGGTAAAGCACACAGCACCTCCAATAACACAAATTGAGATAGATCCACTTAAAGTAAGCTGCCTCGTCACTAACTGCACTACACAAGTCCCAATACTTGCCCTGTCCATATGTCAAAGTGCGGGTAACAATATTACCACAAATGTAAAACAATAACTAAGGTGCTGATTGTTTGACCTGTGGCCGGCGCGCACCATTTTGGTATAAAGTCTTGTGTGTGTGTGTGTGTGTGTGTGAGATAATATATTTATATATATATATATATATATATATATATATATAATACATATTTGACATAATGTGGTTAGCGATAAGTGCAGCTCCGCTGGTTCCTGTAATGCTTTGTAAGGTTCGGTTGGTTCTACAGCATCCAAGGCACATTGTCTTGCCTACGACCAGATGTATTCACATGTAATGTTCGGGTCTGTTTTCTGAAATGCGCAGGTTCTTGCCAAAGTAGATCCTGCATCCAGTCAGTGTTAAGCTGCCAATTTTGAGAGGTTAATAGGGAACGTCGGTAACATTGCGGTAATAGTCATCATAAATATTTGGCGTGGTAATTGACAGCTTGAATGAAATTCGCATCACGAATACCCCATAACTTCTTACTCAAAATACTATTTCACGTGTGTACATTACATCATCTAACAAGAGCTGTACAAATATCATGCAGTTCTCTTAACGCGCGGAGTTCACTGTTCAAAATACAGACGCGTTACCAACTTTAAACAGCATTACATCATTTTTCTTACACTGAAGTTGTTGAGAGATCGGCTGCTCTAAACGGACCCCTGCATGGCTTCTACGTTAGCTGTGGCGCCTCTGTGGACTGTTGATAGATTGTAATGAAAGCAACTCCCCTATAATTAATCTGTAACACTGCCTCGTTGCTTATTATGTTGGATACTTCAATTGGTTTGCAGTAATTTTGCAGTAATTTTGTGATTATGCTCTGTGTTAGATTCTGCATAGCATTTCGTGAGTCTGGGACTTAAAGCGAAAACAAACCAGCTTGTGTTTTCAGCTGTTATTTTGAAAACAATTCCTGCTTGTTATTCGACGCTTCTTTGAGAAAGGAGTGATTTACGTTGCTTTTAGATGTAATTAAATGCCACCGAGAGGGTTTTGTTTATTAAATTGCATGCGGTCATGGGCAAGGGTTTTTACTACAGTGCTGACATTCGGCAGATCAGAGAGAAACTGATTGTTCAAACAGTTGAGTGGAGCAGAGTTTGATGGTATTGTGATCTTACTGCAAATATTAGGACATCAGAAGCATAACATATCTCTTTTAAATCATTAACATTGACAGGTAGGTGTAATCACCAACGTTGTAAAATGTATTATGTTGTTAAATCACACTATTAAATCATATTTTGTGGACTGTGAACATTAATAAAACTACTTAACCAAACCAGAAAATAGAGAATCTTCAGTGGATTATGAGCCTTTTTAATTTTCACGTAAGAATTTGACTTTATTCCTTGGAGCGCAGGAGGATGAGAGGAGATCTTATACAGGTGTATAAAATCATGAGATAAATAGGTGGGATAGATGCACTTTTAACCAGTGTAGGGGAATCTAAAACCAGAGGATATAGGTTTAAGTTGAGGGGGGGAAAATATGCAGATCTGAGGGGCAACATGTTTACACAAAGGGTGGTGGATGTATGGTGTTGGGTTTATGGAATGAGCTGCCGGAGGAGGTAGTTGAGGCAGGTACTATTACAGCATTTAAAAAACATGGATAGGATTGAATGATAAGGGCCAAACACAGGCAGATGAGACTAGTGTATTTGGAGCATGTTGGTTGACATGGGCAAGGTGGGCTGAAGGGCCTGTTTCCACACTGTATGGCTGTGAATTGAATTCAAGGGTTATGGGGAGAAGGCAGGAGAATGATTTTGAGAGAGAAAGATAGATCAGCCATGATTGAATGCAGTAGACTTGATGGGCTGAATAGCCTAATTCTGCTCCTACAACTATGAAGTTATGATGTGTATTTTATATTTATACTCTCTACAAGTATGAAGTTAAGCAATAATCCTGGCTGACAAGCACTTTCTTACTTACAGAAAACTGACAGCTCTGGAAAGCTACATCATTTCAGCTGTATGTGTGACCTTTTGTGGTTTTTCAGTTAAAAATTCAGAACAATGGATACATAGACTCTAAACATATGGAGTGCATCGATGTGAGAATATAAGTTAACAGATCAGAAGCAGAAAATTCAATAAAGTGTAATTTGGCATTGACCAGCAGCAACAATTGTAAACCAAATGACAGGTGCAATTCTGAAATGCAGATGGAAGATATATCATTGGCAGCTCAAGACATCACCTTTGCATTTCATAAGTTTGAAGGAACACAGTTCGTATCTGATTTATGGTGTGAACTAATTTCACAAGTGAAAGAACTCTTGTAAGGCACAGCTGCTCAATTTTGTATTCTGGCTGTTCAATAGCCATTACTCAGGTTATGTGTAAAACTGATTTTTCACATCACAGACCATTAAGTTATAATTGTACTGTGTGATATAATTGTTGTCTACCAGTCATGACATGATCCATAGTCCAGTGGCACTGTTGATCAGTTGAGAAATGCAACATAATTTATCACTTGACTAGTAATGCACCAAGCAGTACACACTACTAAACCTGATACCATAATCACCAATGCATTTTAATTTCAAAGTTTCGACAAGTTGGATCTTTTCGGAGGGATATGGTCTCCATTTATTGAATATTTAAAGGGTCAAAATGGCTCGGTGAGAGAGACTGACTGAAGCCTGAATAAAGGAATGGATGAAGAATTATATATAAAAAATCATGGATATATCTCCATTGATGGATAGCCTGTTTAATACTCCACTCATTTCTTTTTTTTTGATTTTCTACTTTTACTTTATTTTTCTCTATCTTTTCCTATCTGTAAAAAAAAAGTATAGAAATTCAAATAAGACATAATTGTTAATATTAATAATATTACGAATGTATGTGAGAAGTATATTCTATTAATATGTACTTACGCCTAATAAAAATATTTAACAAAAATTTCAAAGTCAATTGATTCATGTGTAAGAAAACATATAAGAGAATAAAACACTTTGTGTTTTGCTCAAGAGAATAACTACATTTTGTTAAACTTTCAGCTGGAATGTAATGTCTGTGCTTTGAATGCTAAGTCAATAAGATTGGGAACTCTACCCTTGATTAAAAGTACTTTTTATAGGCAGACTACACAAATGTCCCACAAGTGTGTTCGGAACATACACAAGAAACCATAATTTAATATACTGCAAATTATATATTTGCAAAGGAATTGGAAATACTCTGTAGAGTAGCAGTGCAGGGTCATGTAATGAGGCCAAACCACATCTATACACTGAGCAATAAAACATGGTGCAGGTGTTTTCTGCATTTTCTGTTTAATAAGACTTTTTTCAGTTATCTGGCAGAGATTTGGCCCCATTCCATTTGTTAATGTTCTGTTTTACCTATATTAGGACATATAAACCATAAATATTAGCCTTTATTGCACCATGATACTAAATTCATACCTTACTTTAGTGGCTGGTAGTTTATTTTTTAAAGGGACACATGACGACACATGACGACCAGTGGGTAAACTTGTGTATTAACCTCATCGCCCAGAACGTGGACCATTACCCTCTATGCCTAATTGATTCATGGACACCTCCACCT
This sequence comes from Okamejei kenojei, assembly GCA_035221665.1. NCBI lineage: Eukaryota > Metazoa > Chordata > Chondrichthyes > Rajiformes > Rajidae > Okamejei > Okamejei kenojei. Next base: position 55,746,350 of record CM069134.1, read on the forward strand.
CCAGTTTAAATTCCATTTGGAATATTTTGGAGGACCAAGAAACCAAGAACCAAGACACTTCTCAAATGCTGTCAGTGACTCAGCTTCACCGCCCTCTCAGGCAGTGTGTTCCAGGCACTTACGGCTCTCTGGCTGAAGAAGAACCGCTCCACCCACTCTCAACCTCTTTCCCTTTTCCTAAACCTCTCATTTTAACTATTAGCATCACCTATTTTTACCCCCCAAAAATACATAAACCTATTCCTTCTTGCATATTGCATATGGTTTTCTTGAATAAGAGTCTGAAGAAGGATCTCGACCCGAAACATCACCCATTCCTTCTATCCAGAGATGCTGCCTGTCCCACTGCATTACTCCAGTATATTGTGTCTATCTTCGATCTAAACCAGCATCTGCAATTCCTTCCTACACATGGTTTCTTCATTCGCTAATTAAACCCTGTTCCATCTTGTCTTCATGGACTGTTTGTGGGATTAATAATTCTGGTAAAATGCAGTTTGTTTTTCTAATTGAAATGATACATCTGGCTTTTCTTCTAAAAAGCGGGAGAAATAATTTTCAAGAAGATTATTATACTATAAAAACTGCAATGTGACATTTGTGTCCATTTGTAGATCAATAAAGAGCATGAAGTGACATTTGCTTTTCATTTGACTGTATAATTTCCTCATAAGCTAGGATGAATAGCAATTAATTTTATAGTCATGATGCGCCTTTGTTTTCTGTAGAAAGAAGTTAAATGTTTTGGAAAAAAAGAAGAAATTTGGATACATTTACATGATGTGAAGTATGTTGACATAAAATCAGATTCATGGCAAGCTGTAATTACATTGCGTAAAAAAGCTGTAGGGGGCCAATACTGAAATACCACAGAGAAAAATTCAAAGTAACTTCTTGGCAAATTAATTTGCTTAATATTATCTGTAAACAGAATTATTCAGTGGAAATATCTCCCAGATCATGGAAATGTGTTCTGAATTTGGGATGGACAGTGGTGCAGCAGTAGAGTTGTTGCCTTACAGCGCCAGAGACCAGGGTTCTATCCTGACTGCGGGTGCTGTTCGTATGGAGTTTGTATGTTCTCCCTGTGACTGCATCGGTTTTCTCTGGGTGCTCCAGTTTCCTCCCACTTTCCAAAGATGTACATGTTTGTAGGCTAATTGGCTTCTGTAAATTGTTGTGTAGGATGGAACTAATGTACAGGTGATTGTGGGTTGGCATGGAATCGGTGGGCCAAATAGCCTGTTTCTACGCTGTATCTCTAAATTAAATTGCAGTTCTAGAACCTGTAGAAAAATCTACTACATCTAAAGAAAATACAAATAAAAATCCATGAGATTACATGCAAAAGGAGATGGCTCTTTAGAAGCCCACAGTCTACAACATAGTGTGACATTGTACAGCAAGAGATGTATATTATCTTGTGCCCTTAGATATATAGCAGTTCAATAATTAATGTGTAGAAATATTTACTGTCTTTACAGCAAAACATTGCTGTGGTATTTAAGAGTCACTTGGTTAGTAAATCATGAATGGCACATCATATAGTAAAAAGGTTGAGATTTTACAATATTGTGGATAGGGTAATAGATATGTCTAGAAATATTGATTTGGTGTTAGAAAGTATAATAGGTACTCCGGTATTTCCAGTTATTCCGGTAAGCATTTAATTAAATGAGTCTTCAGTGATCAAAAAAATGAATTCCAAGTTTAGGATTAAAACTGAATTAAGTGCAATTCTTTGAGTAAATGTGTAAATGAGATTTGGAAATTACATTTTCACACCAAGGTGGTGAAGAGAACGTATAAAATATGCACATTCATTTAGATATTTTATAAGTTTAATGTTGATTGGTGAAATTGATCATTTGCAAAGACAATGGGAAATATCAAAGCAGAGAAGAAAGTGAAATAAGCTGAGAGGGATTTAATAGGAACTTGAGGGACAGTTTTTTCACACAAGTATGTATGTTGAACAAGCTGCCAGAAGAGGCAGGTGCAATAATACCATTTAAAACACATTTGGGCAGGTACAGGGAATAGTTTACGGAGATAGACACAAAGTGCTGGAGAAACTCAGCGGTCAGGCAGCCTCTCTGGAGATAAAGGATGGGTGACGTTTTGGGTTGGAACATCTGAAGAAGGATTCCGACCCGAAACGTCAACCATCCTTTTTCTTCAGAGATGACCCGTTGAGTTACTCCAGCATTTTGTGTTTATCTTCAGTTTCAACCGGCACCTGCAGTTCCTCCCTACACAAGGTTCATAGGGCATCTTGGGCGGCATGGACGAGTTGGTCCGAAGGGCCTGTTTCCATGCCGTATGACCCTAACAAAGAGGAAAGCTTTCATAGCTAAATGTCAGAACTGTCCAAATTGAGAATACAAAAACATACAAGATTAGTAAGATTAGTAAGTTTCCTGATGATACAAAAGTGAAGATGCTTGTGAAAGATTTCAGCAGGATCTGGATCGATTGGCCAGATGGGCGGAGGAATGGTTGATGGAATTTAATACAGAGAAGTGTGAGGTGTTGCATTTTGGGATGCCGAACAAGGGCAGGACCTAAACAGTAAATGGTAGGCCTCTGGGTAGTGTACAGCAGAGGGAAAATATTTAATAGGAATCCAAGGGGTAACTTTTTCACAGGGACGTGGGTGAATGGAACAAGCTGCCGGAGGAGGTTGTTGACGCTGGGACTATCCCATCATTTAAGAAACAGTTAGATAGGTGCATGGATAGGACAGGTTTGTAGGGATATGGACCAAGCGCAGGCAAGTGGGAACAATGGGGCCAAAGGGTCTGTTTCCACACTGTATCATTCCATGACTCTAAGATGCAGTGTTTCACCTGTGGTGAAAGATTCATTTAATCTCCAGACTCACCTGATCTTTGCACTTGGAGCACGGGGATCACGTAGGATAGGTTGCCAGGCCAAATGCAGTGAAGTTGACAACATCCATTACATTACTTCTTGGTGTTAATTTCTGAACATAGTTATGTGTTTAATGTTGAATCATCTACAGGTTTAATTTATTACAGTTTTATCCTATTTCATTTGTACCTTCACACCATCACACCTGTCTACTTCTTGCAAGTGTTTCAAAAAAATGTAGCTGCCTTGGAAAAGTGCAGCATAGTCTAACAAACATTTCAAAACTACAGTATCGGTGAAGCTAGATTGCCCAGTAACTAGCTTAAATGTGTTATAAATCTTACCCACTTCAGTAACTGAACTGTGACGTAATCATGCAGGAGGAAGTAAGAAATAGGAAAGACCATTCTCCTTATAAGGTCCTTTAAATTGTTGAAAGCAGAACGGTAAAATAGAAAAGACTTGTGCCCATCAAGAATGATTATTGACTCTGCTAACCCAAGATCCAAGCACAGGGAATTGTTCATAGAAGATGTTACAATGGTTTGTACAAATTGCCACAGCAGAACTGTATGGTGACATCCAAATTGTGCAGACATGCAGAGAAGAGCAGCAATGATTGTGTGTGCTTAAATCACTTCATTATATATGGGTGTCCCTGTCATCAAATTCACAAGTTTTTTTTAATTTATAGCTGGGTGTCAGTTATGGTACATCAGTAAATTTCCATCTGCAGGTTTGCAAATGTCTGTGATGATTCCTTGAATCTGTTTGCATGCTTATTAACCAATTATAAAACTGTTCATGATTAAAGTAATGAGAGATGTTGACAGCATAGATAGAGAAAGATTGTTCTCGTAGGTGGAAGGTCAAGTACCATTGTACAGAAATTGAAGGTGATAGGCAAAAAAAAGTGACAGGTGGAAATACGTTTTTAAACAGCAAGCAGTTAACCTCTGGAATGCATTGCCTGTCAGGGTGGTGAAGGATTATTCAATCGTCACTTTTAAATTGCACAGTGCTTAACAGAAACAAATATTGCAGGACTTCAGGGAAAAGGTGGGAGAATGAGGCTGGCTTTAATGCTGTTGCAGGGATGCCATTCCCTTTTATCTACCATCTTTGAAGCGTTTCATGTTTCATTTTTATCAAATCTGGTAATGTATAGACCATTGTGCATTTTTGCTTCTCTCTGCAGTATTGCATTTCCTGCAATACATATTGCTCTTCTCTGCAACAGAAGGTCCCAAAGTGTCAGGGCTAGTACAATATGAACCAGATGGAAATGCTTTCCTTTTACAAGATGTCATGGGTCAGGAAGCTGTACAGAGCCTGAGGGTGGCAAAGTTTTGTCAAGAGATCAGTGTCTCCTTGGTGTGGTTCTGTGTGACTAAGATTATCCCTTCTTTTGAATTCAATGAATTGTTAATGTTCCAGTGTGAAACAAACTAGATGTCACTATAAAAAATGTAATACTCATCAAAGCCTTCTCTACAATACCTTGGCCATACTTTTCTTCCCACAAGACAAGATGAGGAAATTGGCATAGTGGAGTTATCAAGTACAATCTCCATTGTATCATTCACATAATTTGAACCAGGCATCATCACAGACACACAGGGGCTGTCTGTGACTTTCCAAAGGGAACAAATATTAACCTTTACAAAATATTGATCACAAAAACTAAACATAGAAGTAAGTAATAGCCCGCCACTTGGCAAATCTTTCAGCTCAGCCTCACGGGCCGGAGCCCGGGTCTCGCGAATCGGAGGAAGAGCCTCGTGTGTCAACGAAGCCCGCAGCCATCGGTGCCTGAGTGTGCAGATCCCATGGCAGGGGCCTGGGTCGGCACCACGAAGACGTCCGGAGAGGACCCGGCAGCGATAGTGGAGAGGTCAGTGTGGCGGTCGATAATGGCGCCGAAGGACGGACACATGGAAGAGAGGATGCCACTGCCGAGCGAAGGAAGATAGAAGGACCTGGCATGGAGGGACTTCCATGAGGGAGAGGGGAAGGGGGGAAGAACAAAGGGGGTAACCTGGCGCAGGAGGGGAGGGGGGGTGTTTTGTAACTTTGTAATATTCAATTCAATTCAAATTCCTAAACTAGGCACGTATTCTTCAGTTCTGACAAGCGCAGGCAGAGCTGAAAGATGGAGTGCTAACTTTAGTTATGGTGTGTTATAGAGGTGATCTTCTGGTTCACTTCATGGTTCATGAACATGAAGGAATGGAGGATATTAAACTTTACAATCTGGATTTGTTGTGAGTTAACTACAAGATTGCTTGAAGAGAGCCTTGCATTATTCTTGGCAGTTAAACAGTGGGAGTGTCTCTTCATAAATGTTCTGGTGTCCAAATGTTCAGAAGTGTAATTCAGTTTGGTCCTTCTGGTATGAAGGAAGGAATTGCAGATGCTGGTTTATATTGAGGACAGACACAAAATTCTGGAGAAATTCAGCGGGACAGGCGGCATCTCTGGAGAGAAGGAATGGGCGACGATTCCGGTTGAGAAGGGTCTCCACCTGAAATGTCACCCATTCGTTCTCTCCAGAGATGCTACCGGGCCCGCTGAGTTACACCATCATTTTGTGTCTATCTGTGTTTCTGGTGTTATGTTTGCATCGTGTTTAATGGCTGGGTCAAGATTTGATACTGAGGGGATTATCTCTTCCAAAATGCACACTTGTCTGATCCTCTGATGTGAGTGTGAGTGATGGAAATTAATCATTTACCCCCACCCATTACCATTCTCCCAACCAGTTTGTGGATGGGCAGAAAACTAAATTCTAATGGATCTGTCCCACTTAGGCGATTGTTTAGACGACTAGGCTGTTGCCACGTGGTCGCCGGGGTGTCGCCTGTATGGTCATCCCCGGTCGCCCAAAGAGTCGTGTTGAAATATTTTCGGCGACAGTGGCAACCATGGGTTTGATACCAATGAGCGTAGCTTGATGTGGGTGCTGTCATGGGTTGTTGCCAGGATGTCATAGGTTGTCGCCAGGTGACGTAGGTTGTCGCCGGTGCTGACTTCGGTGAATTCCATTGTCGTATTCGCCGGCAGTCGCCTAAAGTGGGACAGGCCCATTAGTCCAGTCGCCAGTTTTTCGGCGACCTGCTACGACTATGACAGTCGCTGGCAGTCGACTAAAAATCGCCTACGTGGGACAGGCCCATTACACACTCAGCTGGCTATTCAACAGTTGTCCATGTGTATATGTCATGTGTAATGTTTAAATGTTTGGGCAGCTTACAACCCAGTAGTATAAATATAGATTTCTCTAACTTCAAATAACCTCTGTATTCCTTCTCTCTCAATCCCTCCCGCACCCAAGTCACACTAGCTTCTCGTTCTCACCCAACACCAGCCAACAATGGCCTATTTCCTTTATCATTGTTACTTTATAGCACATATTTAATTCATTGTTCTATACTTCTCTAAATCATCGTCTCTACATCTCTCGTGTCGCCTTCCCGTGACATTCAGTCTGAAGAATGGCCTCAACCCGAAACCATCCATTCCTCCTCTCCAGAGATGCTGCCTGTCCCGCTGAGTTGCTCCAGCTTTTTGTGCCAACTTATGTTTAAACTAGCACCTGCAGTTTTTTCCTACATGTTTAAATGCCATATAGATGACAATGGAACAATGAAATACTTACTTGCAACATAAAAGGCTTGTAAACACAGTGTTCATAGACGACCGAATAAACAAAAAATATCAATAAACTCAAAACCATAATCTTAGTTCAAAAAACCCTAAATCCTTAGTGCAACAAAGATAGTTCATAGTTCACAAGCATGAGCATTAACATGATTCAACAATTTCCAAAACACCTCAAGAATCATTTTAAATCGCTATATCATATTTTGGAAGATGCATTAAGAAAATCAGACGCTGAACATTGTAAGCTGTACATTCAGAGCTTTTTGATATGAAAACTGTAACTTTGCCACAGTCTCAAAATTTCAGTCAGCACCAGCAACGTAAACACTCAGGTGCCAGACAGCAGGTTGTATTGTCTATTAAGAGGTCTGCCAACACACTTTTATTTCAACACATTAGATGTTACACATTAGTGTGATCCATTTTCCGGAGAATCTGGTGAATTGGAAGTGAGTGTTGAAAACAGTGGCCCTGTGAGACTAAAGGTAGCATGAGAGACCAGATGGCAAACCATCATATTTTCCAAGCATACACAAAATGCTGCAGTAACTCAGTGGGACAGGCAGCATCTCTGGAGAGAAGGAATGGGTGATGTTTCGGGTCGAGTCCTTTCTTCAGATGACCACCTTCTTCTCGACCCAAAACGTCACCCATTCCTTCTCTCCAGAGATACTGCCTGTCCTGCTGAGTTATTCCAGCATTTTGTGTCTATCTTCAGTTTAAACCAGCATCTGCAGTTCCTTCCTACATATTTCCCAAACAAGTGGATAGCAGGTTATCATAGTTTTACTGTAGTTTAACCTATCTCGTAAACCATGGCCACTTTGGGCTCCATATGCATAGTGTGTCATTGCGTTTGTGAATGCAGGTTGGCAATGAAAATGATAATTGCCATCATTGAATTGTTGAAGGATGTTTAGTTTTGAGATAGAGTGCAGAAACAGGCCCATCGGCCCACCGGGTCCGCGCTGACCAGCGATCCCCATACACTGACACTATCCTACACACGCTACGGACAATTTTTACATTTATCAAGCCAATTAACCTACATACCTGTATGTCTTTGGAGTGTGGGAAGAAACCGAAGATCTCAGAGAAAACCCACGCGGGGAATGTACAAATTCCGTACAGACAGCACCTGCAGTCGGGATCGAACCCAGGTCTCCGGCGCTGTAAGACAACAACTCTGCCACTGCGCTACTGTGCCGTTAGGAGAATTCAAAGTACCAAAGCTGTTTTTTTTCACTGTTTCCCTGATATTGCTTGTAATCTTGTTTGCCGTAGTCCTCTGCATGCACTAGCATAAGATAGCAAGCCTCTGTGGTATTAACTTATCATTTAATATTGCACGCGCCAAGTTTCACCACATCACTGTTGAATAGGAACATAACCATATGACTAGCTGTTTCAGGAGCTTGCTGTCTGACTGAACTTGTGAACTGTACAACTTATATATTGAAGGATGGTCTTGCCATTACAAGCAAGTGACAGCTTCACGATTCTTTATGGATACAAATAGTTTAAGTGTGCTGTCAGACAAAGAATTTAAAAAATAATTGCATATGGCAATTAAAGTAAAACCACAGGCAGAAACATTATTGGGGAATTTTGATTTAAATGAAATGTACAAGATACGGAATTCCTTTTGTGTAGAAAGGAACTGCAGATGTTGGTTTATATCAGGGATCGGCAACCTACGGCCCATGGGCCGGATCCGGCTGGTAACCCAAAATCATCCCATGGATAGGTATATGGACGTGAAGGGAATGGAGGGGTATGGTCTGAGTGCAGGTAGATGGGACTAGGGGAAAACAAATGGTCGGCACGGACTGGAAGGGCCGAGAGGGCCTGTTTCCGTGCTGTAATTGTTATATGGTTATCCGGCCCGCAGGCGTTTTTTATTTCAATTAGTTTTCGCGACCTGGGCGCTATAGCCAGTCCCAGGGCTCGCAGGCGACCTAGGAACTGCAGCTAGAACCCGGGGCTCGCAGGCGACCTGGGTGCCACAGCTATTATCTGGGGCTCACACGTGACCTAGGATCTGCAGCTAGACCTGGGGCTCGCAGGTGACCTGGGCGCTACATCCAGTCCCGGGGATGCGACGATCTTGGAACTGCAGAAAACAAATTGAAAAACATGTGAAAACTGACTCGAAAAACAACACCAAGTGTCACACGAGCTAGTATGTATTATTTGTGTGTATTATCACTAATTTACGTATTATTAGTATGTATTATTACTAATTTAGTTAGTATGTATTATTATTTACGTATTATGTAATATTAGTATGTATTATTACTAATTTAGTTAGTATGTATTATTATTATTACCTCCATTTATTAACTATGGCGATAAATGTGGCATGCTATCCACTCACAGACATGGGTCCTGGCCCCTATGCAGAACAAGGTTGCCAACCCCTGGTTTATACCAAAGATAGACACAAAGTGCTGGAGTAATTCAGTGGGTCAGGCAGCATCTCTGGGGAAAAAAGGATTGGTGACGTCTCGGTCGGGACCCTTTTTCATAGTTTGAAGAAGGGTTCCGAACCAAAACGTCACCCATCCTTTTTTTCCAAAGATGCTGCCTGACCCACTGAGTTACTCCAGCACTTTGTGTCTGTCTAAGGAATTATTTCTGCTTGATTTGTAAAACAGCGACTATGACTGTATCAGTTTCAAGAAATAATTAATCAGTACCTGTCAGATTTTTCCTCTTGAGCACTGAATTGTGTAACGCATGCATATTAAGGTCTTTCTTTCTTGCATGCTATGCTGAACTTAAAGCCTTGATAGACTCTCTCAACTCTCTCATTCTCATTGGCATATCTGAGTGATGTGTCCAGGTGGTTCAAGGTAGTCCTCAACTTAAAGGATGAAAGAGCAGTTATCCCCTTCACTTTTACAGAGGCTCCTTCTTTACTTCCGAGTTGGATCTCGAAGCTAACACAATCTGTCAATGCAAAGCTATTAAACCGTATTCTCCTATTTCTATTTCCAGTTCTGTATTTCCAACCATACACTGGCACCACCCCTCAACTCTTTCTCTGCCACATTGACAACGACATAGGGAATGCCTTCATCAACTTTACCACTAACTTCCACCCTCCCCTCAAATTCACTTGGACTATCTCTAACACCCTTGCTCTCCTTTCTCAATCTCTCTGCCTCCTTCACAAGGGACAGATTATCGACTGACTCCTGCTATAAAGCCACTGACAGTTATCTGGACTACGCCTTCTCCCACCCTGCCTTTGGCAAAGCCACCATTCCCGCCTCTCAATTTCTCTGTCTCTGCCGTATCTGCTCCCAACATGAGTCTTGCCATTCTAGAATGTCCGAGATGTCCTCTTTGATAAAGAGTCTTTGTCTGAAGAAGGATTTTGGCCCGAAACGTTGCCTATTTCCTTTGCTTCATAGATGCTGCCTCACCCGCTGAGTTTCTCCAGCACTTTCTTTCATAAACGTTGCTTATGTTATAGATGCATCCCTCACCCACGCCTCCTCTGTTTCCCGTGACCCTGCTCTTGCTCTCCCTCCATTCAGATGGAACAAGAATGTAGTTCCCGTGATCCTTCCCTTTCTTCCCACCAGCCTAAAGGGCCTGTCCCACCTGGACGAACTAATCCACGAATTTAGAAGACCCTTTAGAAGAAGAGTTGAAAAAAATGTCAAGGTCGTGTTGACTCGCCGAAGTAAAAGACCACATACGACCTCCTACGACTATGTCTATGACCTCCTATGACTATGTCTATGACCTACTATGACTATCTACTACCTCCTATGATATGTTTACGACCTCCCACGACTATGTCTACGACCTCCTACGACCCCTCCTCGACCTCAATCTTCCACACCTAAGACCAACTACGACTAGCTACGAGTGGAAAATTATCACATGAAGGGCCTGGTTCCACGCTGTATCTCTAAACGAACTAAAGTAAACTAATACTCCTCACCAGCATTCATCAAGCTGGCTTTGTCCTGCCGTACCTCTCTTCCTGCTTTCTCCCCCCCTACCACGATCAGTTCAGAAGAAAGGGCCTGACGTGAAACATACCCAAAAGAGATGTTGACTGACCTGGTGAGTTACTCCAGCACATTGTGTCATTTTTAGATTCTCCTTATACTCTGTTCCTCAAGTGCTTGTCACATTATGGCTACTTACTCAGAATGCCTCAGAAATGACTTGGGTCCACATTTCTTCTCCTGTGGTCTCAGGTTTCTGTGTTTTCCTGGTGCCTGATGCTTTATGCAATTCAAAGTTCAGTGTAGTTATTGACTGTGGAGTAAATAAATATGCTTTGAAGCTCATCAAATACTTCCTTTTTCTTTAGAACAATATTCAATCTTACTGCATTCAGTTATGGCAATTATAATAATGTTGGAATGAAGAAAATCCTAAGTAAATTTGCCAATTCCAATTTAATTGTTGCTTAACACACAGTTAGCAAAAAAGGAATTAAATGTAGAATCTGTGGATTAACATATGTTAGATACGTTTACTTTGGAGTTTAGGAGTAAAGGACAAAAATTGTGTCTGTTCAATTAATGTCAAGTCATGGATTTACACAATTAATATTTTTTGTTGACTGAACTAAAGAGATATTAAACTCCTTAAAGCAACGAAAGTCAAGGCATGATTTCCACTTGCAGGAGTTTTTGGTAACTAGAAGTACAGAATTAATTTGGCCATAACTTGTGGGGGTGAAAGCAAGGAAATGGTTTATGCCCAAGCTAACACAGCTTGGAACTCCCTTCCAGGTAGGGTAAGTGAAATCTCACCTCCTGGGACTGACCTAGTCACATCTATCCATATTACTAAAAGTCTGATCTTGACTGCTTTTGGCTCACTGTGGTGTGATTTCCAAGAGAACGCCACCACCTACGGCCGTCATTTTTGGCCAGCGCCCTCCGCCTTCCTGGACCAGAGTATTTTTCCCATCGATGATAAATCAGAGAGATATAAATGTTTTTTTTTAATTTGCCATTCTCTCTGCTGCCCCTGCTGGAGGGAGGGACAGGGACTATAAAACCAGGAAGTGGTGTGCCTCACTCAGTCTCTGCAAGATGGAGGAAGCCAGAGGGTCACGTCTCCCTGAGCTCTGAATAGCACTGAGTGTATGTCTACTCAACTGTGAATGCCCTTAATGTGGTTCTATAAATGCTTGCAAAAAGTGTCTCTATTGGTTCTAAAATGCTTGCAACAAGTGTCTACAGGTTCTAAAATGCTTGCAAAAAGTGTCTATTAGTTCTAAAATGCTTGCAAAAAATGTCTATTGGTTCAAAAATGCTTGCAAAAAGTGTCTATTGGTTCTAAAATGCTTGCAGAAAGTGCCCATTGGTTCTAAAATGCTTGCAGAAAGTGTCTCTATTGGTTATAAAATGCTTGCTGAAAGTGTCTTTAGGTTCTAAAATGCTTGCAGAAAGTGTCTATTGGTTCTAAAATGGTTGCAAAAAGTGTCTATTGGTTCTAAAATGCTTGCAGAAAGTGCCTATTGGTTCTAAAATGGTTGCAAAAATTGTCTCTATTGGTTCTAAAATGGTTGCAAAAAGTGTCTCTATTGGTTCTAAAATGGTTGCAAAAAGTGTCTCTACTGGTTCTAAAATGCTTGCAAAAAGTGTCTATTGGTTTTAAAATGCTTGCAAAAAGTGTCTCTATTGGTTCTAAAATGCTTGCAGAAAGGGTGTCTATTGGTTCTAAAATGCTTGCAGAAAGTGTCTATTGGTTCTAAAATGGTTGCAAAAAGTGTCTATTGGTTCTAAAATGCTTGCAGAAAGTGCCTATTGGTTCTAAAATGGTTGCAAAAATTGTCTCTATTGGTTCTAAAATGGTTGCAAAAAGTGTCTCTATTGGTTCTAAAATGGTTGCAAAAAGTGTCTCTACTGGTTCTAAAATGCTTGCAAAAAGTGTCTATTGGTTTTAAAATGCTTGCAAAAAGTGTCTCTATTGGTTCTAAAATGCTTGCAGAAAGGGTGTCTATTGGTTCTAAAATGCTTGCAGAAAGTGTGTCTACTGGTTCTAAAATGCTTGCAAAAGTGTGTCTATTGGTTCTAAAATGCTTGCAAAAAGTGTCTCTATTGGTTCTAAAATGCTGCCTAGCCAGAGTGACTGAGCTGCCTGGCCTGAGTGACTGAGCTGTCAGCCTAAGAATCTATTCGGCCCACAATGTCCATACTAGCCCTCTGGAAACCAGTCCCTTTGATCCACAACACACATACTAGTGCTCCAGAAAGCCAGCAATATTGGAATTGGTGGAGAGGTGGAATATTGCGTCGGGGGACCAGCCCTCCCGTGTGAACATGGGACCCAACGGGTCCCACTTAGCCTAGTACATAACTAAAACTCTGATCTTGTTTTCTTCCGGTTTGTGCGGTCTTTCTATTTGCGCAAAACAACATTTGCGGTAGCGCTACAAATTTTCGCCAGTTCACTTACCATTCTCCTATGCGGCGACTGCACCAAGTTTCATTCCAATCGGTTTAATGCCATAAAAGTTAGCAAGGTTAAAAAATACAAAAAAAAACGGGCGTGCGCAGATCGATCTCTTCTGCCGTTCAGTGCAGCATGGATTAGTCTCTTCTCCAGTCACTTACCGGGACGGTCCGCCTCTTCCTGTGCCATCGCATCTTTACTGGAGCTGAGGATGGTGGGCGGAGGTTTCTAACCGGACACAATTTTCGGAGGGACCCGAAGCAGCCCAGCTCCGAGCAGCCCAGCGTCAGAGACCATGCCCAGTCCAGCCCAGCGTCGGAGACCCAGCCCAACCCGGAGTCGGAGATGTCGCCGAAGTCAGCAAACGGAGAGCGGAGACTCTGATCCCTGCGGAGGAGAAAGACCAGCGACCAACGGCCACTGTGAGTCCCAATCACACCGCCAATTCCAGCCACTACCACTCTGGTCCTCTTCGCTGGCTCCTCCCCCCTTCCCCGTGGCTCTTCCGCCATCTTCTCTGAGCTCACTCCCGCCCGCCCACACACCCCTCTCCCCTCACAACACCTCCCCGCCCACACACACCCCTTCCCCACAACTGTCTCCCCGCCCACACGCATCCACCGCACCCAACCCCCCGCCCCCACAGGCTCTTCGGGCCACCGGGTCCGCGCCAAACTGCGATCCTCGCACCTTAACACTATCCTACATCCACTGTGAAACAATTTTTATATTTACCATGCCAATTAACCTACAAACCTGTAAGTCTTTGGAGTGTGGGAGGAAACCGAAGATCTCGGAGAAGGTCACGGGGAGAATGTAAAACTCCGTAGTTGGGATCGAACCCGGGTCTCCGGCGTTGCATTCACTGTAAGACAGCAACTCTACCACAAACCTGTTCTTTGCTGAGTCAGGGACTCTCTGTTCCTTTCCAGTGCCTTACTTCATATTCACCTTTTGAATTTCTCGTCATAACATTTCTTTTAATTTCTTTCATCCTGTAACTTCATTACTTGTTTCATTTAGTTTATAATTGTCATGTAATAGAGTGAAAAGCTTTTTTGTTGCGTGCTCCCCAGTCAACGAAAAGACTATTCATGATTTCACAAGCTGTTCACAGCATACAGATACAGGATAAAGGGTCTAACGTTTAGTGCAAGATAAAGTCCAGTAAATCCTGATTAAAGATAGTTCGCGGGTCTCCAATGTAGTAGACGCGAGGGCAGGACCACTTCGTAGTTGATGGGTGGGCAGTTCAGTTCACTGATAACAGCTGGGAAGAAACTGTCACTGAATCTGGAGGTATGCATTTTCAATCTTCTGAACCTCTTGCCTGATGGGAGAAGGGAGAAGGGGGACTGACCGGGATGAGACTGGTCCTTGATTATGCCAGTGGTCTTGCCGAGGCAGTATGGCATATTATAAGCAAAGCCTTATTGCTGTTCCTAATTGGATCTTTTTCTTCTTGAAGTTTTTTTAGCACCAGGTTAAAAATGATCAACCTTTCATCCAGCAGTGTTTTTGAATGAATCACTGGGTCCACTGTTCAACATCCCTGTCTAATGTAACACTTGAGGGGAACCTTAGCAATCATGTATCTGCTGACTAATTCTCCCATCTTCGTTGTCTTCACTTGTTCTGCACAGAGTTCCTTTCAGTGAGCAGAGTCCAGCTCTGCAATGCACTCCCATCCTGAGAACCAACATCAACACTCCGGTGGCTCCAAGATAATGTCAAGTTTAATTGCCACTGGTGATCGAGGTTTTTTGCATTTGTTTTAATTAATCAATAATTGTTATTATAGGTTGAGAAAGGAGCTCATAGTAACTTGGAGTCTTTTCTCACTTGAGCATATCAGCACTCTGCCCCCAATACCATGTGCCCTAATTTTGCCCACTAATCTCTATGTGGGACCTTATCAAATGTTTTCCGAAAGTCCAGGTACACTACATCCACTGGCTCTCCCTTGTCCATTTTCCTAGTTACATCTTCAAAAAATTCCAGAAGATTAGTCAAGCATGATTTCCCCTTCGTAAATCCACGCTGACTTGGACCGATCCTGTTACTGCTATCCAAACGTTCGGCTATCTCATCTTTTATAATTGACTCCAGCATCTTCCCCACCACCGACGTCAGGCTAACTGGTCTATAATACCCCGTTTTCTCTCTCTCGCATTTCTTATAAAGCGGTATAACATTAGCTACCCTCCAATCCACAGGAACTGATCCTGAGTCTATAGAACATTGTAAAATTATCACCAATGCATCCACGATTTCTAGGGCCACTTCCTTAAGTACCCTGGGATGCAAACCATCAGGTCCTGGGGATTTATCAGCCTTCAGTCCCATCAATCTATCCAACACCATTTCCTGTGGATTTCCTTCAGTCACCCCAGATCCTCTGGCCACTACTATATCAGGAAGATTGTGTCCTCCTTAGTGAAGACAGATCCAAAGTACCTGTTCAACTCATCTGCCATTTCCTTGTTCGCCATAATAAATTTACCTTTTTCGGTCTTCAAGGGTCCAACTTTGGTCTTAACTAATTTTTTCCTCTTCACATACTGAAAGAAGCTTTTATCCTGCTTTATATTCTTGGCTAGCTTACCCTTGTACCTCATCTTTTCTTCCCATATTGTCTTTTTGTTTATCTTCTGTCAAGAGCGGAACTCGCTATCAAAACATGGAGGGGACCGGGGGACAGGGGACACACAATTTTTTGGTGGCTGAGCGCGCATGCGCACACTCGCACACATGTGCGAGGCTTCGGAGGCTCAATCCAGCACTAAATGCAGCTCAACTATGCCTGTCTCGCCGGGTTAACCTACAGCCCTGACTGGACTGACGGGATACCAGCACTGCTTCTCCGCGCTGCCCATATTTCCCACAAGCCCAAGCAGGTTAACCAGGCAGAGTTGAGCTGGGTTTAGCGATGCCTCTCTGCGCTGGCTGTGGGCCTGGGGGTACAGCTCCCGTCTGACTCCCGGCCTCTCTGGCCACCCGTGGGTGGGGGCACTATAGTGGGGACAGGACAGCGCCGGAGACCCGGCCGGGATCGATCCTGGATGCAGATGAGGCTCAGGTCTGTGCCACATCTCCCTCCTCCAAACACCACACTCTATCCTCAGTCACCCCCGTCCCCCCCCCCACTCCCTCCTCGCGCTGAATCATCATGTCCTGTCCCCATTGCCTGCTGATCGACGTCTCTCTCGTCCAAATGGCGCCCTCGATCAGCAGTCCCACCTCCACTGTCTCGCGGAAAGCGGAGATTTTAAAATCCGGATTAGAAAAACTTGGGGGGGATGTCCCCCACCTCTCAACACATGGGGGGGACATGTTCCCTCTGCCCCACCCCCCCCTCCCCCGTGTTTTCTGCCCCTGTCTTCTGTTGTTCTTTAAACATTACGCAATCCTCTTGCTTCTCGCTCATCTTTGCTATGTTGCACTTCTTCGCTTCAATTTTTATACGGTCCCCGACGTCCCTTGTCAGCCATGGTCGTCCCTTTCTCCCCTTGGAATCTTTCTTCCTCCTAGGAATAAACTGATCCTGCACCTGTATTATTCCTAGAAATACCTGCCATTTTTGTTCCACTGTCATCCCTGCTAGTGTATCTTTCCAGTCAACTTTGGCCAGCTCCTCCCTCATGGCCCCATAGTCTCCTTTATTCAACTGCAACACTGACACTTCCGATCTACCCTTCTCCCTCTCCAATTGTAGATTAAACCTGACCATGTTATGCTCACTGCCTCCTAATGGCTCATTAACCTCGAGGTCCTTTATCAAATCGAGATCATTACATTACACTATATCCAGAATTGCCTTCTCCCTGGTAGGTCCAAGACAAGCAGTTCTCAGAATCCATCACGGAGGCACTCTACAAAGTCTCTTTCTTGGGGTCCAGCACCAACCTGATTTTCCCAGTGTACCTGCATGTTGAAATCTCCCAAAACAACCACGGCATTACTTTTGCTACATGCCAATGTTAACTACTGATTCAACTTGCGCCCTATGTCCAAGCTACTGTTTGGTGGGGGGGAGAGCAGTAGATTAGTCCCATTAGGGTCTTTTTACCCTTACAATTCCTTAGTTCTATCCATACTGACTCCACATCTCCTGCTTCAATGTCACCCCTTGCAAGGGACTGAATTTCATTCCTCACCAACAGGGCAACCCCACTCCCCTCTGCCCACCTGTCTGTCTTTTCGATAGGAGTTATACCCTTGAATATTCAGTTCCCAGCCCTGGCCCTCTTGCAGCCATGTCTCAGTAATTCCCACAACATCATACTTGCCAGTTTCTAACTGAGCCTCAAGCTCGTCCACTGTATTCCTTATACTTCGTGCATTCATATACAGCACTTTGACCTCCGTATTCACTTCCCACCATGCACCGCTCACAATTGGCCCTGGCCTTACTCTTTAATCCCATTCGAGCTTTCTTTCCCGTTAATTCGAGAATCTTTTGTAATTTTTCCTGCAGTCACTTCCCCTTCAACCATCTTTATACTCCCAATTTGTCCATCCCTCCCCTCCACTATTTAGTTTAAACCCACACGTGTAGCCCTAGCAAACCTGCATGCCAGAATGTCAGTCCCCCTCCAGTTAAGGTGTAACCCGTCCCTTTTGTACAGGTCACCTCTACCTCAGAAGAGATCCCAGTGGTCTATAAATCTAAATCCTTGCTCCCTGCTCCAGCCCCTAAGCCACACATTCAGATCCCCTATCTCCCTGTTCCTGTCCTCACTAGCACGAGGTACTGGAAGCAATCCAGAGATAACCACCCTAGAAGTCCGGCATTTCAGTTTTCTTCCCAACTCTCTGAAGTCATGTTCCTTCCTCTTCTTCCCAATGTCGTTTGCGCCCACATGCACAACTACTACCGGCTGTTCACCTTCTCTCTCGAGGAAATTCTGAATTCGGCTCGTGACATCCAGAACCTGGCACCAGGGAGGGAACAGACCATCCTCGCATCTCGTCTGCCGCCACAGAATCTCCTGTCCGCTCCTTGGACAATGGAGTCACCCACCACTAGGGCTCTGCCCCACGTTGGTCTCACCGGTCGTCCCATCTCTAGGATTGGAGCCACCGACGTGTCCGCCACTCGGACTGGAAACATCGTCTCCCCGGACAGTCTTACCGGACAGAGTCAAGCGTGTATAATATGCTGAAGCGGAACAATTACCTTCTTACTTGCAGCATACAATATGATAGTAAACACAGTACTCAATAGATAATATCAAAACAAAAAAAAAGTTAAATAAGTAGAACTCCCAATTTATTGCAAAACAAATAAAGGCCCAAGTCCTTAGTGCAACCAAAACAGTTCATATGTGTAGGAAGGAACTGCAGATGCTGGTTTAATCCGAAGATAGACACAAAACGCTGGAGTAATTCAATGGGACAGGCAGCATCTCTGGTGAGATCGAATGGGTGACTTTTTGGACGAGACAGTTCATAGTTTGGAGTTTAGTTGGATACTATAGATAAGCACAATCATACTTAAGTACAAGTGTGTAAGAATGGGAAAGGACACTGATGCAATCCACAACGGGCGGCATGGTGGAGCAGCAGTAGAGTTGCTGCCTTACAGCGCTTGCTGCATCGGAGACCCGGGTTCGATCTCGACTACAGGTGCTGTCTGTACGGAGTTTGTATGTTCTCCCCATGACTACGTAGATTTTCTCTGAGATCTTCGGTTTCCTCCCACACTCCCTACAGATTTGTAGGTTAATTGACTTGATGTATGTGTAAATTGTCCCTCGTGTGTGTAGGGTAGTGTTAATGTGCAGGGATTGCTGGTTGGTGCGGACTCGGTGGGCCAAAGGGCCTGTATCCATGCTGTATCTCTAAACTAAACAAGAGTCGTCCATTTGTGGTGACATCTTGTACCCTTCAAATTTCAAAGATCTTTAAAAATGTTCTCTTAATTTGACCTTAAAGACATGTTGTCCTGGGGATGGCACTGGGTCAGAGTTGCGGGGGTCGGCCTGGCCTGGTGATGATCTCTGTGTCCTCCACTGCTGCACCGCTGCTGTTGCTGGCTACACCCAATCTGTGCTCTTGTCTGATCTGTGTAAGTCTCCAGTGGCACCTGATCCACTGGCTGTTGCTGCAGAGTTACAGGTTGCCCAGTCCACGGAAACATTGACCCGAGCACATCGACTCGCAAACGCCGTCCGTCCTTTGATGACTCCTTTTTCAAAATCCCAGGAGACCTCACCAGCTGTGGAAATTGTTGACATTTCATTATGGTTTGTCAAACCAGAATTCCAGCAGGCTAGGGAGAAAGAACTTGATTTGAATGTGCATTTTCAGTATCTATATTAACGAGTTAGACACAAAGTGCTGGAGTAACTCAGCGGGTCAGGCAGCATCTCAGGAGAAAAAAGATGGGTGACGTATCGCATCAGGCCCCTTCTTCTGACTTTCAGTCATATGAAAGTCCGAAGAATAGTCCCGACCCGAAACGTCACCCATCGTTTTTCTCCAGAGATGCTGCCCGACCTGCCGAGTTACTCCAGCACTTTGTGTCTATCTTCGGTATAAACCAGCATCGGCAGATCCTCTTTCTTCACTTAAAGAGTTTCATCTTTGTTCAGAATCTTCACATTAATCATACTTAATCGAATAATAAATATCACTACTGTCAGGAATCATTGGCACAGTGCATTTATGCAGAGGATTGTGGTGTCTCATGTCAAACTCTTGATGATTACAGACAGAGTTGATAGACCTGGTGACATTACCATCTTTAGTTTTAATTTTGTTTTGCAGAAGCAATGAAATGTCATTCAACAAACTGTTTTCATCACCATGTCTGAAATTGGTGAACACTGTGCTTGTTGTGAAACTGATACATTGATTTTTATTACCTCTGACTTGTCTTTGTCATCTGGAATCTCTGCCATCGGTGCAGCAATAATATCACATTTGCTCTCAGTCTCAGACCTTAATATTTGACAGAAAGCAGTGAAAATAAAAAAAGTTATCAAGTCTATCAAGCATTTGAATGTTACAGGAGCCCAAATAGTATAAACAGAAATATAGCAATAAATTTTACAGACCATGAATTGATCTACAACATGAACTGTTTCTGTTCTTCCCTCAACCTCCGAGTTGTTCTGAGAAAAACACTAAGTTTGTCCAACCCATCAGAGCAAATTGAAGAGATGGGTAGATGTAGATTGAAGATGACATCTAAAAGACAGTTGGACTGGTACATGGATTAGAACAGTTTGGATGGAAATGGGTCAGGGACAGGCAAATAAGACTCTGGTCCTTGACATTTCCATCCTGGGAGATAAGACTAGCTTGGTTAAGCAACTTGAGGGAGTGCTGCGTAGGTTCAAGAGGTTAATTTCTGGGATGGGGGGACTGTTATATGATGAAAGATTGGAGCGACTGGGCTTATATTCACTGGAATTTAAAATTATCAAGGGTTTGGACACGCTAGATGCAGGAAACATGTTTCCGATTTTGGGGGAGTCCAGAACCAGGGTCCACAGTTTAAGAATAAGGGGTAGGCCATTTAGAACTGAGATTAGGAAAAACTTTTTCACACAGAGAGTTGTGAATTTGTGGAATTCGCTGCCTCAGAAGGCAGTGGAGGCCAATTCACTGGATGCATTCAAAAGAGAGTTAGATAGAGCTCTTCGGGCTAGCAAAATCATGTGGTATGTGGAGATAGCAGGAATGGGGTACAGGTTGTGATCAGCCATGATTACATTGAATGGCGGTGTTGGCTCGAAGGGCCGAATGGCCTGCTCCCGTACCTATTGTCTATGTATCTATGTATGTAAATGTTACGAGGAATCTGATTTGCCATACAGTCGTACCAAAAAAGCAACAAAAGATGCAACCACATATAAATTTAACATAAACATCCACCACAGCGGCTCCTCCAAATTCCCCACTGAAATGGAAGGCAATAAAATCTTATCTTCTTTCCTCCTTTTCTCCCGCGGTCGGGAGGGTCGAACCATCCGCAGTCGGAACGATGGAAGCTCCTGCAGCCGGCGATCGAAGCTCCCACATCTTGGCGATCGAAGCTCCCATGTCGGGATGGTTGAAGCTCCTGAAGTTGGAGCTCCCGAAGCCGGTCCATAATCAGGACTGCGAGCTACACAATGTTAAAACCGCAGGCTCTCGCGCTTCCGAGATCGATCCCTGGCAAAGGGTCCACCAGCTCTGAGATGTTAAATCTGCACGCTCCCGCGGTTACAGCTCCCAAGGTCGATCCCCAGCAAGAGGCCGCCAGCTCCACGATGTTAGGCCGCATTGCAGACGGAGAGAAGATAAGGAAAAAGTTGCAAACCATTGAGGAAAGAGATTTAGTAAGTTCCCCCCCCCTCCATGCCTCAACATGATACAAAACTAAAGATACACTTAAACAACATTTAACTACAGACTAAAAAACAACAAAGAGAGAAAGGGACGATACAGCCTGTTGGAGTGGCAGCCATTGTATAGCGCCACCTAGTAATATACTATCTGATGGAAGGATTTGCAACTGTTTGTACATTGTACATAAAAAGAGTTTGCACGTTCTTCCTGTGACCGCATGGGTTTTCTCCAGGTGCTCCGGTTTCCTCCCACATTCCAAAGACATGCTGGTATGCAGGTTAATTAGCTTTTGTAAATCATTCCTAGTGTGTAGGATAGAGCTGGTATATGGGTGATCGTTGGTCGGCACGGACTCGGTGGGCCAGAGGGTCTGCTTCCATGTTGTACCTCAAAAACTAAAAATTAACGTAAACTGTCAATGTGAGTGTGGAGGTTGCTTCGTTGCCATGTTGATTATAAAAAAAAATGTCCAGTAACAACATAGAGGCTTTCAGCTCGAATCTAATTATATTTCCTCTTAGCAGACCTGGTGATGATGGATACAATTTTAGTACCCAGCAATTGCATTCAGTTAAATGAGTTACTCATCTTTGACAACAGGTTGAATTTGGGACGAACCTGATCTGTCTAGCTCACTTATTCAATGGTGAATTTGTGAGGCTCATTTTCTTATAAGTGAATAATGACACAGGCACAGATGGTCTTGAGGTGTTCGTACTGTCCCAAGTTATTGTCCACTGTTTTAGAACTTAGAACAGTACAATACAGGACCAGGCCCTGCAGCCCATCATGATACCAATCTAATCCCATCCGCTTGCCTGCACGTAATCTCCAGTTGTTCATGTTTCAATCTGAATGCCTCTTAAATGTTGCTATCGTACCCACTTCTTTCAAACCACAGGTCAACATGTTCCAGAAATCTATCACGCTCAATGTAAAACACGACTTTAAGGTGGCACAGCGGTAGAGTTGCTGCCTTACAGCACCGGAGACCTGGGTTCGATCTCGACTACGGGTGTTATCTGTACAGTGTTTGTACGTTCTACCCATGACTGTGTGGGTTATCTCCGAGATCTTCGGTTTCCTCGCACACTCCAAAGATGTACAGGTTTGTAGGTTAATTGGCTTGGGTTTGTATACTTGTATACAAGCATAAATTGTCCCTAGGGTGTGTAGGCTTGTGTTGATGTGCGTGGATCGCTGATCGGTGCATACTCGGTTGGCCGAAGGGCCTGTTTCCATGCTGTATCTCTAAACTAAACTTGCCTCGCTCATCTTCTTTAAACTTTCCCCCCTCTCATCATGAACCTGTGCCCTCTAGTGTTTCACATTTCCACCCTGGGAATTATACTCTGAATATTTGCCTTGTCTATGCTTCTCATAATTTTAGAAACTTCTATCAGGTCACCCGTCAACCTCAAGTTCCAGACAAAGCAATCCAAGGTTGTTCAACCTCCCTTTTATAGCTAATCCATTCCAAATCTAGGCAATATCCTTGTGAAACTCTGCTGCAACCTTTCCAATGCTTCCATATCCATCTTATATAGAAGGCTTTGAAATGGTTCTTTGAGTCATTGAAACCCATCTAAATAATTAAAGACATTAAAATTAATAAATTCATTCAAAACCACCGTTAAATGGGTAGAATGGCTTCTTTCAAGTGACAGCTCAATATCAATTTGTTAAACAGCTATTTCCAAATCGTAATTAATTGAACTGTACATTTATAAAATTGTGATTTGTCTCCAAAAAATGTAAGCTTTTAATATATCAGCAAATGAAATTCCTGTCAACTTCAAATGATTGGTCTGATCTCATATACAATGAATCAGACAAATAAAAATTAAATAAAGAGCAAACAGAATGCCCTGCAAGGTCACTTGAATTAATCACAATTTTCTAAACCTGTTTGTATTCATTCAAAAAATTAAATGTACCAAATCTTAGAAAATTGATAAACTACATTTGTTAAAAAAACTAGCAGTTTGCAATATGGTTTGGAAGCTGGTGCTATCTGATTTTGATTGCAAATGGCAATGAGTTTTATTTTTCCAAAAAATGCTTGCTTCATATTAAGCTAAACATTTGGGCTGACCAGCAAAAGAATGAGAAGAATTTGACTTTGTATTTCCTTAGGTCATGGTCGTATTACATAGTTGTAAATGATAGTGTTACATAGTTGTAAATGACATCCACCAAATAATTTAATGACCAACACATTTTTGGGATAAATGAGGAAATCTGAGCACCCTGGGCAAACCCATTGGTCAAAGGCAGAACATACAAAGCCCACATGGACAGTATCAAAAATCAAACCAGGTGGCATGTGCTATGAATATATTCAAAATGCTGGAGTAACTCAGCGGGTCAGGCAACATTTCTGGAGAAAAGAAATAGGTGAAATTTTGGGTCATAACCCTTCTTCGGACTGGTTGAACCCTTCTTAGAAGCATAGAAACATAGAAAATAGGTGCAGGAGTAGGCCATTCGGCCCTTCGAGCCTGCACCGCCATTCAAAATGATCATGGCTGATCATCCAACTCAGTATCCTGTACCTGCCTTCTCTCCATACCCTCTGATCCCTTTAGCCACAAGGGCCACATCTAACTCCCTCTTAAATATAGCCAATGAACTGGCCTCAACTACCTTCTGTGGCAGAGAATTCCACAGATTCACCACTCTTTGTGAAAACAAAAGTTCTCATCTCGGTCCTAAAAGACTTCCCCCTTATCGTTCAACTGTGACCCCTTGTTCTGGACTTCCCTAACATCAGGAACAATCTTCTTCATCTAGTCTGTCCAGCCCCTTGAGAATCTTGTAAGTTTCTATAAAATCGTCTAAATTCTAGCAAGTACAAGCCGAGTCTATCCAGTCTTTCTTCATATGAAAGTCCCGCAATCCCAGGAATCAGTCTGGTGAACCTTCTCTGTACTTGTTGAGTTACTCCAGCATTTTGTGTCTATCTTCGGTATAAACCAACATCTGTAGTTTATGCCCAGATGGCATGTGCTGCGAAACAGCTGCACTACCTGCAGCCCGATCCAGACAGTGTTCTGTTGTGAATTACTGAAGAATTTAATCATTTGCTACTAATAACAGAAAATGTAATTTTCATTAAATATTGTGATCTTCATAGAATGATCAGAATCTGTTCCTCAATTTTGTTAAACTACATTCCTCCTTATAGCAAATACCAGATGAAGAAGGTTACATCACACTCTGCACTGGATATCGTTGTTGATTGTTAAGAGAAGAGGTCCAGAACAAGCTTTGACAGCCGGTTAAGTCAATTCCCATACCATTCAAGGACTTGCATTTCATGGTGCTTCTGCTGCATTAAAATGCTTATAAAAATCAATGAATTGTTTAAAAAATATTAGAAAGGGCATTTAACCATTTAAATCATTTAACTTAACTCACTTTTTTTCTATTCATTATCTATCTAGTTTAGCCTTTCTCTTCCACTGAAATGCATAGACTTCCTTTCCTTGTGACATGCCTAACCTAATGTAGGGGACTTTGAAAATGATGGGTTTCATGAGGAGCACAACATCAAACATTAATTGGCAAAAGCAGCCAGCCCTTCCACCTTTAGACAAGAAACCTGAAGTTGTGGGGTGAATAAAAGCTAACAGTTCCACACAGAACTGTTGTCTCCTCCTGTGACTCAGTTGATGGACCTGTCCTGATATCTAAAACAGCAATACAGACCAGGAAGCTCCCAGATTTATTTACTGATTCCTCCAAGATAATTGAGGTAGCATTGTAAAGTACTGCACTTGGACTTAGCAGTTCAAGCAAGAGAGAGGGGGAAGAAATCAATGTTGATCATTGTCCTCCTTCTCACTGGAGAATGCGTCAGTGTGAAGAGTGGATTATGACAAGATCAGTCCTGGTTGTCAAGTCACCACATAAATTGCTTGCGACTGCTCAGGCATGAATGAATGCTTCTTCGATAAGGGAATGGAGAGCGGCTGGTACATGTGAAATCTTATAACTGCTTTTGAGAAATTCTTTCAAACATACTATGCAGAAAGGACTACAGTAACTCTGGACATTTAGCAAATATATTAATATGTCTGCTCACCATGATCAACTGATAGCAATTTAGTTCATTGTTATAGATCAACACAAAGTGCTTCAGTAACGCGGCAGGTCAGGCAGCATCACTGGAGGAAAACGACAGGTGACATTTTGGGTTGAGACCCTTCTTCAGTCTGCAGCACCTCTGGAGGAAGCAGAACGTCACCTATCCTTTTCCTCCATAGATGCTACCTGAACCGCTGAGTTATTCCAGCACATTGTGTCTATCCTTGGTATAAACCAGCATCTGCAGTACTTTGTTTCTTCATTTCATTGTTTAGTTTTGTTTAGAGATATAGCACGGAAACAGGCCCTTCAGCCCACCGAGTCTGTGCTGACCAGCAATCCCCACATATCTACATTATCTTAAGGGCCTGTCCCACTTACGTGCCACGACGGTCCCGCGAAGGTTGCGCGCGATTTCATGCGTATGCACAGCCGTCTGGAGCGCGTGACATCATTTGCAGATGGACACAAAGCTGGAGTAACTCAGCGTGCCCGGCAGCATCTCTGGAGAGAAGCAATGGGTGAAGTTTCATGTCGAGACTTTTCGGCAGTCTGAAAAGAAGTGTCTTTACCCGAAACGTAACCCATTGCTTCACTCCAGAGATGCTGCCAGTCCCGCTGAGTTACTCCTGCATTTTGTGTCCATCTTCAATTTTCTTGGCCCTGCTCTAGGAGTAGAAGTGGGGGCGGATCCGGACCGCAACGGCCGTGAGCCCCAGGCCGAGTTCGGCGATCGTTTGCCTGCTTCTGCTGCTGTTGGAGGTAAGACATTACGTCGCGCCAAGGTCTTGGGCCTGTCCCACTTTGGCCGTCAGTTACGCGACAGGCCGTTGGCACGCGAAGATTTCGTTCGCTACAAACATTTCGGACCCCGCGCGATGTTGCGCACAACTACATACCCCTCAGGGTTTCTCAGTGGGACCGGCCCCGCGCAGCCATACGATGCCCGTGCGCCTCAACGCGACCACGAGGTCGCGTAATTTACGTGCCAAGGACACATACGTAGGACAGGCTCTTTAAACACATTAGGGACAATTTACAATTAGACCAAGCCAATTAGCCTGCAACCCTGCACATCTATGGAGTATGGGAGGAAACCGGAGATCCTGGAGGAAACCCACGCAGGTCACGGTGAGAACGTACAAACTCCATTCAGGAAAGCTCACTTAGTCAGGATTGAACCCAGGTCTCTGGTGCTGTAAAGCAGCAACTCTACCACTGCGCCACCCTATTAAGACTGATTCATTATTTTTTAATTCACTGTAACTTTTGAAATCAATGTGGGCCCAAAATTTGACATGGCATGAATCACATTCGGTGCCAATTTGAGATCGTTGTTAGCACAATAAAGGGCCTGTCCTATTTGGGCGTTATTTGTGCATCACGCAGGTGGCGCGCGAGGATTTTGAGAATCCCAAAATCCTGCGGCGCCACGTGCTACTGCGCGTCACTGCCTATGCCACCACGCCTCACCAGGCGCCATGCGCGAATAATGCACGGCATGCGCGCGTAATGCACATGTCACGTCGTGCGCCGTGACACGTAAATGATGTCGCATAAATGACGTGCAAATGACGCCCAAGTGGGACAGGCCCTTAAGAATAATACTTGCCTGAAGGATGCAGATTAAAAAGGTCATGATGTCAATCTGAAAGCAACACAGATTTGATCCACGCACTGCCGGATAGGACCAGTTAGTCATGGGTTCAGTAGCAGATCCACTCATAATTGCCACTGGCAGCTGAATTTTTCCAAATGTTGTCACATTTATTGAGTTTGGTACACTCGAGAGCTGCTTCAAATTTTTGAAGACTGCAGTCACTGATGTGCAGTGTTAGAGATTTTTGATTTAGGACATTTCCACTAGCCAGTTCCTCCCAATCTTGCCGTCCATTCCTTTTGTGAAACAGTATGACCTTGAAAATGGACTCCGATTATGCAAAAATAAGACACAATGTGGAAAGATTGATTCATGGTAGATTGTAATTCTGAACATGAGCCAGTCAGGGATGTAATACTGAGGCTCTATAAGGTGCTGGTCAGGCCACATTTGTAGTATTCTGAGCAATTTTGGGCACCATATCTGAGAAAGGATGTGCTGCCTCTGGAGAGGATCCAAAGGAGGTTTACAAGAATGATCCCAGGAATGAGTGGGTGAACATATGATGAGTGTTTGGCGGCACTGGACCACTACTCCTTGGAGTTTAGAATGATGAGGTGGAACCTCATTGAAATAGTGAAAAGCTTGGAAAGAGTGGATGTGGAGAGGATGTTTCCACTAGTTGGAGAGTCTAGGACTAGAGGTCATATCCTTAGAATTAAAGAACGTTCCTTTAGGAAGGAGATGAGGAAGAATTTCTTTAGTTTGAGGGTGGTGAATCTGTGGAAGTCATTGCCACAGAAGGCTGTGAAAGCCATCAGTGAATATTTTTAAGGCAGAGATAGATTCTTGATTAGTAGCGGTGTCAGGGGTTATGGGGAGAAACCTAGACATAGAAACGACGAAATTAGGTGCAGGAGTAGACCATTCGGCCCTTCGAGCCAGCACTGCCATTCAATATGATCATGGCCGATCTTCAAAAATCAATATCCCATTCCTGCTTTCTCCCCATATCCCTTGATTCTGTTAGCCCTAAGAGCTATATCTAACTCCCTTGAAATGGCAGGAGAATGGGTTTTCAGAAGGGAGAGATAGATCAGCCATGATTGAATGGCGGAGTAGACTTGATGGGTCGATTTCTGCACCTATTACTTATGACCTTCTGACAAAAGAGACTGCAGATGTTGGAATAGAAGGAAAAAAATGATTGAGCAAATTAGCAGGTCAGGCAGCATTTGTGGAGAGTGAAAAGCATACATTGTTATTGGTCAATTACTTTCGAAGTAATCTACACCAGGGCTACATTAAAGTCCTACAACTACATACCTGTAGCTGCAGGGTACATGAGATTGGTGACTTGTAACATGTAATTTCATTTTTTAACTATTCTCTATAATATACTGCAGGTCATTAATTATACTAATGGATGCAATGGATTAATAGATGGGAATTTTTTTTTCACTATTTATCTTGATGTTTCCTGACTTGGGTCTTGCTCCGTGGGAACCTATGAATTCTTGGATATCAGAAATAAGAGAAGTATGAGTTAGAATTCTGGGAAGGAGAGGCCACAAACTACGTCCCTCGTCTGTTTCTTGTAAATTAGAACAGATAGAATTTGTAATATTCTAAAATTCCTCAGGGATTGGACAGGCTAGATGCAGGAAAAATGTTCCCAATGTTGGGGGGAGTCCAGAACCAGGGATCACAGTTTTAGAATAAGGAGTAGGCCAATTAGGGGATGAGGAAAAAATTGCCACTCAAATAGTTGTGAATCTGTGGAATTCTCTGCCACGGAAGGCAGTGGAGGCCAATTCACTGGATGTATTCAAGAGAAAGTTAGATATAGCCCTTTGGGCTAATGGAATCAAGGGATATGGGGAGAAATCAGGAACGAGCTACTCATTTAGGATGACCAGCCATGATCATATTGAATGGCAGTGCTGGCTTGAAGGGCGAATGGCCTATTCCTGCACCTATTTTCTGTGTTTTCTATGTTTCCATAGTGGGGTGGACGAGGAGTGGAATGTGAGAAAGTGGCTTAGATATGAACTTGCCAACAGTAGTGGCTTCTGCCTTATTGCTGACCATTGATTCTATGGCAGCTGCCTCAATAATGGCTGCACCCAAGGCCGAAGATGATGGACAACCCTTGCCTCCTCCCCCAGGTTCCAGTCTGTTGATGAAGTGATTGCATCGGACATTCTCCTCCTCTAGAGAAGTATCTCAGTCATGTTCCTGTCATGATTAAATTGTGATGTGCAGAGGTTTTGATATATATGTAAGCTGTTTCTGAAATAGTGGTACGGTTGTTAGGATGTGGCAGGATACAAAAGTCTTTAGTGTGAATTTAATGTGAGGTGAGTAATGAGGGATGTAATGATTGTGGCAATGGAAGGGTAGTGTTGCTGTAGTTGCAAAATAGGATTTGTTAATGTTCTTGTTGTCCTTGATCAACAGTTCATTAGACCTTCTGCTGCATTGCAACCGTGTTATGGATGTGTCTCCAATGCAAATGTAACATTTGTGATTACCTGGAATCTTTGCTTTTCCGTCTCTTTGCAACTTACATTGTCTATCGAGGCATCGAAATCCACTTCTGTAGCTTTATGACTACACTTTGTTCAGTGCTCTGACATGGTTTCAAGCAAGCTTCCTAAAGTCTAAAGGAAACTGAAACATCGCCTATCCAGGTCGTCCACAGATGCTGCCTGACCTGCTGAGTTTTTCCAACCCATTGTGTTTTACTCAAAATTCCATCATATGCTGTTCTTTGTGCCTCACAAACTTCTGAATTGACTTCCACCGATGAGCACTTCGATTTTAAGAGGTACATAGATGGCCTCAGTTAGTGTCAGCCAGCTTCCAGTAGTATTAACAGAGTGATTGCATCCTTTTGGAAATGCATTATTGTGAAAAGCAAAATGGTTGCAGCTGTTTTAAGTTACAACAGTGATGATGAATAAGGATGTATTTTTCTCGTTCAATCTGTACTGTAGTTTATTAAGCCGTCAGGATTAATCAGGCATTGTGATTCCAGTGCATGTTTTTCAGCGATATCCAATTTCTCACGATTTTAATAACACAAAGATAATTAACATTTTGGATATGTTTAAAAAATATAAAGCACATTGCCTGTGCATAATCTGACTTTCTTTCAATTAATGGAGACATTGCTAGTTTTATCAGTTTGACATGCAATTTTATAATAGAAGGGAAGCTGTTAATTCATTGACAGTGTATTCTGTGTCACAAATTTAAAAAATGTGATTTTTGCATTTATTCAATTATGACATCCCTTGTTTTTCTAATTCGAGAGCACTGATGTGAATAGAGTGCAGCACAATGCTCTGCATTTGATATGTATTACTAAATGTGACCTGTCAAAGACCTGTACAGTGACATTTATCCTGACAAACAGTAGGTTTGGCAGGTTTTGGCAGGTCCTTTATATTCAACTTTATTAATAAATCTAATTTTAAATTATATTTGATATAAATTAAGAAGGTATAAAGTCAGTTTTGATGTTTTAACTTTTTTTTGGAGACTATGTCATGTGCTGATTTAAACAGTTTGATTATTGGACGTTTGGTTCCAGTTTGGGATTTGCAAATGTTGTGGTTTAAGTTTGCCAGATTTCATTTCCAGTACAAATCCGAGCATAATAATTGAGCATTTAAATTAAGTTTAAAGTGAGTTCTGGAAATGAAAAGAAGGTGATATTGTGGGACTACTTTCACTCTTATGCCTGTTGTTCAAATATCACAACTATCACTATCTTTGCAAGGCCTCCAGCATGAAATAATAATCAAATGAAACTGAAGATGCTGAAAATCTTAAACAAAAACAGAAACTGCTGGAAACACTCAGCACTCAGAAGATAGTGCAGCATCTGTGGAAAGGCAGATAGGTGACATTTGTTTCTCTTTCTGCAGGTGCTGCCTGAGTTCAATGGTGCTTTATTTATTTATCACGTGTGCTACTGCATAGTGAAATTATTTTTGCATATTTACACATGCGGGCACCACCATGTTTTGGCACCATTTCCAAAGTCCGGTCGGCCCGCGCACTCGGTCTACTGGAGCAGTTCCCCCGAACCGACGTACCTCTCCTCATCCAGCCATCTTTGGGTCCTGGGGGCGCCTCCTTGAAGGCACTGGTTCTCCTTCTGACCTTGAAGGCACTGGTTCACCTTCCTACCAGCCTTTGCTCCTCGCGTCAGGCGTCTCCTGCTCCCTCACGGTTATGCCGTCCGCCGAGCTTTTGGGCAGGGTCCCAACGAGCCTTCGGGTGGGCCCTGCCAACCGACGAGCTTTCAGGCGTGGTCCCACGGTCCGACAAAACTGAATGTTTCCAGCATTTTCTGCTTTAATCCAGCAATAAATGTTAGCCTCGCCAGTACAAAGTGGATTACAAGATGAAAATAAATGAGAATTATCATGGCCTGCTTCATCAGTACTAGCATAGCTGATGACCTGCTCCCAGGTACCACTAGGTCTGAATTACAAATAACCAGCTGAAGCATGATCAAAACAACCAGATGGATATACTTATTATTTTTTAAAGCCTGCTCTTTAAAACCTTACTTTGCAGCATTACAATGCTAATTCTGAACCTGTAATAAATTTAAAATTCAAGTATTCACAAGGTCATTTCATTAAAGTAAGGTTATTAAATTTGTAGTGTCTATTCTATTTCTCACCACAAATGCAATCTGGCATGCTGAGTATTTCATTTTCCAGTATTTCATATTCTTTGAAGAACAATTTTTCCTGGAATTTGGGGTGACATAACACTGAAGGTTTTAGCCCTACATGATTGCATTTAAGTGAGAATTCAATTTTAAAAGCAGATTTGGTCTTAGTGGACATCACATGTGGCTGCAACCTTCCTTGGTCATCTTTTACTGCTTTGTTCTGGCCTTTTCTTACCTCCTATTCCCTTCCCCATCTCCCTTCCCTTTCAGTCTGAAGAAGGGTCCCAACCTGAAATGTCACCCATCCTTTTTCTCCAGAGATGCTGCGTGTCCCGCTGAGTTACTCCAGCACTTTGTGTCTATCCTCTGACAGATTGTTCCATATAATCACCACCCTCTGTGCGAAACAGTTGTACCTCCTATTAAATCTTTCCCCTCTCACCGTAAACCTGGTTTACTGTGTCCTCTGGTTCTTGATTCACATACTCTGGGTAAAATACTCTGCACATATCCCCTACCTATTTTTCTCATGATGTGATAAATTTTATTGAATCTCGGTCTTGATGAATCTCTTCCGCACATTTTCTAAAGCTACCACATACTTCCTGTGGCATGGAGACCAGAACTGCACATAATATTCCAAATGCAGCCTGACTAGTGTTTGACCACGCTCTCTCAGTTGGCCCCACAACCATTTGTGTCATCTGGTGTCTCGCAAACTCCACCCTAATTAATAATTATTATTGTTTTCTCCATTGACCCATCTATCAACTTCTCTTCAACTTAATTGATTGATTTTGAATTGTTCCTAGTTCTGATGAAAGGTTATCTTGTGAGTGTTTCTGACTCCACATATGCTGCTCAAACCACTGAATATTTCCATCATTCTTAGTTGTTAATTTATAACACAGGACGGCACAGTGCCACAGTGGTTGAGTTGTTGCCTTACAGCATCAGAGATCCAGGTTCAATCCTGACTACTAGTGCTATCTGTGCGGAGTTTGCCCATTCTCCCCGTGACCGCGTGGATTTTCTCCGGGTCCTCCAGTTTCCTCCCGTATCCCAAAGACATGTGGGTTTGCAGGTTAATTGGCCTTTATAAATTGTCTCTCGTGTGCAGGATAGAGCTAGTGTATGCATGATCGTTGGTCAGCACGGACTCGATAGGCCGAAGGGCCTGTTTCAACACTTTATCTCTAATACTAAAACTAAAAACTAAAACATTCTACTTTTAAAGTACTTTTCAAATTGATGCTTTCTGTCCTAAAACCGTTGGCCTCTGGAGGTTATGCGTGTTGGAAAGTGACACTCATCCCTATGGAAGATGATCTCATCCCTCGTGAAATAATGAATCTCTGATTCTGGGCTCCTGTTATTCTTGTCATTTGAATTGTCTTTTCACGAATAGCATTCATGCAGTGTATCACCACTGCCTAATGAGTGATCTACAGGATGTATGTGGACCCTGTTCACTATATTCTTTGAACCAATACTTGCAAATGTGTTTAGTCAACACAAAATTAATGCTAAACTGCAGCAATCTTAGTAAAAGGAGTTTCTAATTCTGAGATGTAAGAACCCATCTCCCAATGATTGCAAATAGATTGGAGAGGACAAAGAACAGATATTTAATTTACATAATGGTACAGCTGGAATATTATTAAGCTAAGCCCGGCAGCCTTGATGTAGTCCTACGCACTGCCGCACTAAGCCTCTAATTTCAAATCAGCTCGCAAAGTTGTAACGGTCTGTATCATGCAGGTTGGAGTGGTCAGTTTCTGATCGGTGACAGACAAAAGGGATGGCACTTAGCATGCTGAGCATCCAATCACATTGGGTATTTCACACAGGCAGCAAATCAGGAAGTAAAATCATAGCTTTAACATTTCACTGAGAAGAAAATAATAATTGGAACAAACACAAGGTTCAGGTAAAAGCTGAAAAACCATTAGCAAGCTACCACAGACGGCTGTGGAGGCCAGGTTAATTGATGTTTTTAAGGTGTAGATTGCCAGATTCTTTATTAGTAAGGGTGTCAGGAGTTATGGGGAGAAGGCAGGAGAATGGGGCTGAGGGAAAGATTGATCAGCCATGATTGAATGGCGGAGTAGACTTGATGGGCCGAATGGCCTAATTTTAATTCCTTGAATTTATGAAGCTTCGAAAAGTAAAAAAAAAGATTTGGAATCCATGCTAAAACATTTATCTGAGTGAATGACAACATGTATAAAAATAAAATCACAGAAGGGAAATTATAGGTTAGCACAAAACTATAAACTGAGCCTTACCTCATGCTATAAGGTGCAATATTTTCAGGTTGTTACAATGAGGTTAGTGCTTACAGGTCCTCCCCAGTTTACCACAAGTTCCATTCCTGAGAACCGTTCATAATGCAAACACTTCACAATTCGGAAATGTGGCCACACATGCAGTAAATTAAAATAAAAGTATAGGCCAACCAGGGGCACCGTGTAGTTAAACCAGGGCATTTAACTCAACCATTCAACGGTAGAGTTGCTGTCTTATAGCACCAGTGACCCGGGTTTGATCCTGACTATGCATGCTGTCTGTGTGGAGTTTGCACATTTTCCCCGTGACTGCATAAGCTTTCTCTGGATTCCTCCCACACTCCAAAGACATACAGGTTAATTGGCTTTGGTTAAAATTGTAAATTGTCCCTAGTGTGTAGGATAGTGCTAGTGTACAGGGATCGCTGGGGAGTCTGAAGAAGGATCTCGGTACGGTACATCACCTATTCATGTTCTACAGAGATGCTGCCTGACCCGTTGAGTCACTCCAGCACTTTGTGTCTTTTTTTTTAGTAAACCAGCATCTCCAGTTCCTTGTTTCTACAATACCTCTTAGGCCTGTGATTTATAGTAAACCATTTGAAAAGAAGCCGCAGCTGCAATCTTAACCCCATTAGTCTCATCAAAGAACCAAGATTGCTGGTCATTCTTAAATAACCACCTTGAAATACAAAAACTGGAACAATATGCAATGGAAGTTCAGTTCACTTCCATGCTTCTATCAAGACTTCATCTCGAGTTAACTTTATGGGAAGTAAACATTCCTGCAATCCCACACAATCGAGAGCATCTATCGAACGTTTCCTTAAAGAAGTGCCATTTATAGAATAAAAATTATTTTAAACATTTAATTTTGTAGCCTCTTACAGTTTTTTATTCAGAGTATTTATTAAACATAATATTTATTTTAAAGTACAGCCTCTTATCAAAAGTGGATTGTTTTCAAAAATATCTATTAGCTTTCATGCTTAACAAAATATCGTCAATTCACCATAAAGAAATTTAATTTACGGTGAATTTATTTAATTCACAATAAATTACATTTCTGCTTTTTGAACATGTGGAGAAGCAAATAACTGAGATTGTCTCTGTGTTATTTGACTTTGTTATTTGAATTTCTTTGAGTGTTGTGCTAAAACTGACGGCTCTGTGACATTTGGGACTTTTTGTCTCAAGAGACACAAGTTGGCATTGCCAGATTGGATGCATTCACTGGAAAGGCTTTGAAACACCAGCTGAGTACTGTGAGGCTGGCAGTTGGAAAATACAACCTAGTTAGAGATTACCTCTGGAGGATTCCGATTTTTAACTTTGCCAAAGAAATTGAAAGGTTATTCATGCCACACAATATTACTGAGTGTGAATTTATTTCTGTTAATAGTCGTGTATTCAGTAAAAGCTCATTGTACATGCCTGGATGTTAAAACATGTATACATGTCAGCTTGAAATTTGAAGATAGAAGGAATTCTTGATTTAAAGTCTTGGATTAATACTGCGTGGAGACGGAGGCTTTGGTCCAACTTGCCCTCACCAACCAACACGCTCCATCTACACTAGTCCCACCTGCCTGCATTTGGCCCATATCCCTCTAAACCTATCCTATCTATGTACCTGTCTAAATGTTTCTTAAACATTGCGATAGTACCTGCCTCAAATACCTCCTCATTGCATACACCCACAACCCTTAGTATGAAAAAATAGGTTCCTATTAAATCTTCTGAATGTTTTTTGTGCTGACAATATATCTCATAAATTGCAGAGATGTTTCTGAGCAGTATTGAATTCTGCTTGTGATTTGGGATTGTGGGGGCTTTGGGGGGAGAGGGCGGAGATCCAAACAAATACTGTAAATTTGGTTAGCTTATTGGAAGTTTAGATGCTAGGTCTACAAATCAGGGAGGAGTGATCAGCTGATGTAGATAGTTGGTTTGTTCGCAAGTAACTGTCTTTGCTTTTAGTTCCCAAGCATTACTATTGCCAAGAAATTAGATTTGTTTGAAAGCATGACCTAAGCTCTATTTAATAATTGACTAACAGTGAAGTTACACTAAGCCCACCACTTAATTATCTGCCCCAGGGATTGTGGCTATGAGTTTTATTGACAATCTGTCTCATAATTTATTTTTGATTTTGGTAGATGAGAATTTTAAAATAATTTATTTTGGTTGCTACTCGTCTGTTGACCAGTGCAAATATACTTGGCATTATTGACGAGCTCAAATCTAAGATATCAAAACAGCATTTTTAATTTGTTCCTTTTAAAAATATCTACTTACATTTGTACCAACATTAAATGCTCAGATAAATGAAAGTATCTTACATAATTTTGAGGAATTGCCCATGTGAGTGGAGCCTTTGAATTATTTTTAAGTCATTTATTTATCACTCTGCACACTTAATTGGTTTCCATTACCATTGTCAATGTTTAGCGTAGATGTTAGTGAGCAGTAATAATAATCAGTGTGTTGGCTGATTAGTCAAAGTACAGATGACCCCTGCATTAAAGAGGTGTTTGCATTTCTAGAAAATGGTACACACTACAAATTTCTATAACCTGAGCTGTGTTTTCTTTGCATGCATCAATAAATGTGAGTTGAAGCAAAATAAATTGTGTTTATTTATTTACTTTATTCTCACATTAATTCTGTGAGATCAAATTTTA
The DNA here is from genome assembly GCA_035221665.1 of Okamejei kenojei. Taxonomy (NCBI): domain Eukaryota; kingdom Metazoa; phylum Chordata; class Chondrichthyes; order Rajiformes; family Rajidae; genus Okamejei; species Okamejei kenojei. The sequence goes on from CM069134.1 coordinate 55,783,019, forward strand.
TTCTGTGTCTCCATTTTTATCTTTAGTGATTTGTGAATTCAGTAAGGGCGTATTTCCGTTACCCGAATGGCCATAACAAGAGGTTTACTTGTATATTGACATCCTGGTCCATGCCGATACATAGTGGGTTAGCCTTCTAGATATCCATTTCCTCCGTTATTCCTTGGTCTGCTTAGCCCTTGCTGACATCTGGCACATCCTTGCAGTTGCAGGATATTGTTCCACTTCCCTGCGTATGTTCCTTGATGCTGCTATGCTGCTAAGAGAGAGAGTTAAGAGCATGTGTTGTGGTTGTTCCAATTTCAGGTAACCCTTACCAACTGTTTTGGAACCCTTACCCTCTGCATTTCCATCTCTTTCTCTCACTCTCCACCCCCTTGCCCTCCATCTTCACCCCTCCACCTTCTCTCTCTCCTCCTCACTTTCTCTCTTTTCCCCTTCTCTCTCCCCTCTCTCTTCTACGTCGCTGTCTCTGACCCATCCATCATTGTCCCCTCCCCTGTCCTCTCTACCTTCCTCTTTCCCTCCCCTCTTGGTAATTGGATTTCTAGGTACTAATAGGTACTGTCCCGCTTAGGGACAGTACCTATTAGTACTCAACTGCATATTGAGTACTAACTCAACTGCATATTTAACAGGACCAAACTAGCTTGGACCAGGTGGTATTTGATGGTTTACAAATTAAAATTGCTGCTTGCCAGTTCATGTCAGGAAGTAGGTAAATCTCTCTCTCAATTTTAACTTACTCTGTCCATTTGCTATTTTTATCAAACTTTTAATGTCAGCTTAGTTTAGTTAGTAGCAAACTGATCTTTAAAACAGAGACTTAATCAGACATCATCTGTTATACTGTGGCAGGTCTGGCCACTCCACTCTCTGGAACCACTTACCCTCTCATGCTAGTAACCAATCCATCCATCCTGAAGGATGAAAGGGATTAAGTTGGGGTGGATAAGGGAGTAATTTGTCCGGAAACTGAATAAATGAAACTCTTAATTGCAGCAACATTGTACTCTGTAAACACCATAATAAACTACAAAAAAGTTCACTATATAAAAAGGCAACCCATAATAATGGAAATACATGCATACCGGAGCTTAGATGGAAGTTATGGTGTTTAATAACCTAATGGTTGTTGGGAAGAAGCTGTTACTGAACCCGGGCTCCACCAGTGTCTCTGATGAAGTTGGCTGCCATTTTGAGGCAGCAACTCTTGCTGAACCCTTCGATGGCTGGGGAGGTCAGTACCTGTAATGGACTGGGCAAAGGAGTAAGGAAGAAAGGAATCAAAAATTGTCTAGTATTTCATTGCCATGAGACTAAGACCTTGCTCTGTCTAGATTATGTGGTCACTGGTGTGCTCCAGTTATTGCACTCTTCAGAACTGCAAGTCAAGACATAAATGTTTGCAGATAGAAATATATAAAATAGTTGCAGGAGTAGGCCATTTGGCCCTTTGAGCCAGCTGATCATCCAAATCAGTACACCATTCCAGCTTTCTCCCCATACTCCTTGATTTAATTAGTCCTAAGAGCAAACTCTAATGCCACGGTCCCACTTAGGTGATTTTTTTAGGTGAGTAGCCATGGTCGCCGGGGTGTCCGCTGTATGGCCGTAAGTAGTCTCCTCAGTCACCCAAAGAATCGTAGCATTTTTCTGGTTGCCGCTGGATTTTGAAATGTTTAAAACTTTTCGGCTACAGTTGGCTTGACACCAATGAGCGTAGCTTGACTTCTCCTAACGTAGGTGCTGTCGTAGGTTGTCGCCAGGATGACATAGGTTGTCGCCGGTGCTGACTTCGGTGAATTCCATTGGCGACTACCTACGTCAACCTTTGTCAACCGGCTACTGAACCGGCTACTTTGTCAACCGGCTAGCTTGTCGCGAGTGGATATAGGTTGTCATAGGTGTGGTTGTAGGTAGACATCCTAATGGGTTGTCGGTAGCTTCCCGTAGATTAGGTGGTAGGTTGTTGTACTCATTGTCGTAGACATTGTCGTCGAGGGGTCCAGTCGCCAGTTTTTCGGCGACCTACTATGACCATGACAGTCGCCTGGCAGTCGCCGAAAAAAATCGCCTTGTGGGACAGGCCCATAATGGGCCTTTCCCACTTACGCAACTTTTTTGGCGACTGCCGGCACCCATCATAGGTCGTTGCAGGTCGGCGAAACCTTTCGACATGTTGAAAATTCAATGGCAACCAGAAGAACGCTACGACTCTTTGGGCAACTGATGAGACTACTCACGACCATACAGGCGACATCCTGGCGACATGACGCGGGGTGAAGCCTGTATGGTCGTGAATAGTCGCCCAAAGAGTCATACCTTGTTCTGGCCGTCGCTGGATTTTCAACACGTTGAAAATTTTCGGCAGCCTATAACGACCCATGACAGTGCCGACAGTCGCCGAAAAAGTCGCTTAAGTGGGACAGGCCCATAATTCTCTTGAAAACATTGGGGTTCCGTTGAGTTCTGTGGCAGAGAATTCCACAACCCTCTTGGTAAAAAAGTTTTTCCTTATCTCAGTCCTAAATTGCCTATCCCTTATTCTTAAACTCTGGTTTGAGCCCTGTTTCTGGACTCCCCTAACATAGGGAACATTTTTCCTGCTGGATTCTGGAGCAAAATAAATCTGCAGTAGATGAGGTGGAATCCGTATTGGGAAATAGAAAGTTGGTGTTTTGGGTCAGGACCCTTCCTCTGGACTTCCTACACCTACCATCGGGACCCTTCCCCCCCCCCCCCCCCCCCCCCCCACTGTTCCCATATGTCCACTCCACTTCTCTTATTTGGTCCCATGCTGAACCTGCTTTTCCCAACAGGTTCCAGCTCCTTATTACTTCTACCAATGACGTCCCAATCTCTACTGCTATCTCCACCCCTCTCGCCCCTATCTGACTCCATCCACCAAACTAACCCTCCTCACCTTGTACACGGATAGGAAAGGTTTGGAGGGATATGGTCCAAACGCAGGCAGGTGGGGTTAGTGCAGGGAAAGTTGTGCCGAAGGCCTGTTTCCGTGTTGTATGACTCTATGACTTTGATCCATCTAATCCGTGCCAGCCCTTGCTCAATCCTACCTCACCTCTTTATACCAGCTACCTCCCCTCCAATCTTACAGTCCAGGGGAAAGGTCTTGACCCAAAATGTCAACTGACCACTTCCTCCACAAATGTTGCCTGACCCGCTGAGTTCCTCCAGCTGTTTTTCTTTTGCTGGATGTAAATTATCCTCATTCCTGATAGAAAATTGATATGTGGATGACTTGCATTGTTCAGGTGAGAGTAATTCACGAGTTCTCTCACACCACGGGAAAAAGATTAATTGACCATTTGTCTCATTATCGTTGGCGATGCCTCTCCATGCTCAGAAAAGCTGCAGTGTTTCTGCAAAAGTGGTCATAATTTATGGTGTATGAACAGCGTCTCTTGGGGCACAGGATGTCTTCCTAAGACAGTGCAAGTTATTTTGATAATCTTGCGTCATCCATACCAAATCACAGTGGAGTATATGTTAACCATCCTTCAATACCTCATGCACCGATCTCCTCGTATTTTCTCTGTGTTCGTGGTTACAGAGCGCATTTCAACTATTGATGGTGGAGCATCATTGATGAATCGAATCTGGTTCTCACCCAATGCTTATATGCATAATAATCATAGAAACATAGAAAATAGGTGCAGGAGTAGGTCATTCAGCCCTTCGAGCCAGCACCGCCATTCAACATGATCATGGCTGATAATCTAAAATCAGTACCCCGTTCCTGCTTTCTCCCCATATCCCTTGATTTCGTTAGCCCTAAGATGATGTTCCCACACACCCTCTCCCCATCATCTCCAGAGAGTTTTGCACCTGAACTACTACCCAGCCTGACAAAAGTGAATTTAATGCGGAACAAATATGAAATCTAGGGCTGCTTGTCATAAGGAGCATATTGGTGGTTTGTTGAATAGATTTCATTCATTTTTTGAAGATGTAACTAGGAAAATGGACAAGGGAGAGCCAGTGGATGTAGTGGACCTGGACTTTCAGAAAGCATTTGATAAGGTCCCACATAGGAGATTAGTGGTCAAAATTAGGGCACATGGTATTGGGGGTAGAGTGCTGACATGGATAGAGAAGTGGTTGGCAGACAGTAAACAAAGAGTAGGGATTAACGGGTCCTTTTCAGAATGGCAGGCAGTGACAAGTGGGGTACCGCAAGGCTCGGTGCTGGGACCGCAGCTATTTACAATATACATCAATGATTTGGATGAAGGGATTCAAAGTAACATTAGCAAATTTGCAGATGACATAAAGCTGGGTGGCAGTGTGAACTGTGAGGAGGATGCTATGAGAGTGCAGGGTGACTTGGACAGGTTGGGGGAATGGGCAGATGCATGGCAGATAAAGTTTAATGCGGATAAATGTGAGGTTATCCACTTTGGTAGCAAAAACAGGAAGGCAGATTACTATCTAAATGGCGTCAAGTTGGGAAAAGGGGAAGTATAACGGGATCTGGGGGTCCTTGTACATCAGTCTATGAAAGTAAACATGCAGGTACAGCAGGCAGTGAAGAAAGCAAATGGCATGTTGGCCTTTATAACAAGAGGAATCGAATATAGGAGCAAAGAGGTCCTTCTGCAGTTGTACAGAGCCCTAGTGAGACCACACCTGGAGTATTGTGTAAGTTTTGTTCGCCTAATTTGAGGAAGGACATTCTTGCTATTGAGGGAGTGCAGCAGAGGTTTACAAGGTTAATTCCTGGGATGGCGGGACTGTCATATGCTGAGAGAATGGAGCAGCTGGGCTTGTACACTCTGGAGTTTAGAAGGATGAGAGGGGACCTCATTGAAACATATAAGATTGTTAAGGGGTTGGACATGCTAGAGGCAGGAAACATGTTCCCGATGTTGGGGGAGTCCAGAACCAGAGGCCACAGTTTATGACTCAGGAGTAAGCCATTTAGAACGGAGACGAGGTGAGTCTGTGGAATTCTCTGCCTCAGGGCAGTGGAGGCGGGTTCTCTGGATGCTTTCAAGAGAGAGCTAGATAGGGCCCTTAAAAATAGCGGAGTCAGGGGATATGGGGAGAAGGCAGGAACGGGGTACTAATTGGGGATGATCAGCCATGATCACATTGAATGGCAGTGCTGGCTCGAAGGGCCGAATGGCCTACTCCTGCACCTATTGTCTATTGTCATTCAGAGAGTGATGCAGTCTTGGAAGTCTGAGCTATCTTTGATAAAGAGTTTTTGCATCTCTAGCAGGGAGGAATGCTTATGACAGATCTAATTTCTTGTTCTATCTCTGGCCCCTTTGCAAATCATAAACGTTGAACTTATTTTTTCTTACCTACATCATCTCATCAGTAACTTCAACTCAGGTGTGGCAGGAATTATAGTTTTGTTTAGTTTAGACATGCAGCATTGAAACAAGCTCTTCTATTCACCATGCCAACCATTGATCCCACTTTCTCACTAGTTTATGTTATCCCAATTTGTCATCTGTTCCCTACACGCAAGAGGCAATTAATCTTACAAATGCACATGTTTTTGGAATGTGGGAGGCAATCAGAACACCCGGAAGAAACCCACACGTATACAGGGAGAACATGCGGACTCCAAACAAAGACCATCTGAGGTTATGATCGAACTTGTGTCTCTGGTGTGTGAGGCCACAGCTCTTTCCACTGCGCCACTTCGACAAATGGATGGCATTCTATCAGGGCGCTCCAGAAATCAGCAGTTGACTCAATCCAATCCCCCATCAACCCCTCCATGTCACTTGCCCTAAAGTCCTCTTAAAAGCTTTGTTTAGTTTATTATTGTCAATGTACTGAGCTGCAATGAAAAGCCGTTTATGTTTTGTGCTTTACAGTCTTCGAAAGTCTATACAAGATTACAATCAGGCCATCCACTGCTACATATACAAGATATTTAAGAGTGAAGCGATTGTAATGTATGATAGCAGATTCCTTTCTGGGACCAGTGCACAAAGAGTCGCCAGGCTTTGGATTGCAAAAATGGAAATGACCCTTGACCATTCGGAATGTTGCACTTTGGTAGAAGAACCAAACCCAAAGAGTACCCGCCCAAACTTCTGTGCAAAGCAGCCCATCACCGAGATTCTGGCGAGGGTGAAAATGAAGGAAATTGTGCAAAAGGAATACTCCAGGATAACTGAAAAGCAATTTAGATAAATGTAAAGTGTAGAAAGGAACTGCAGGTGCTGGTTTAATCCGAAGATAGACACAAAAAGCTGAAGTAAGTCTGTGGGTTAGACTTCAGACAATCTGAAGAACGGTCTCGACCCGAAACAACACCTTTTCGGGTCTGAAGAAGGGTTTCCACCCGAAAAGTTGCCATTTCCTTCGCTCCATAGATGCTGCCTCACCCGCTGAGTTTCTCCAGCCTTTTTGTCTACCTTTTCTCCAGAGATGCTGTTTGACCTGCTGAGTTACTCCAACTATTTGTGTCTAACTTTAGATAAATGCAAATCGTGATTTGCAAGAACACTGTGGTAAGGCAATCATTTATTTTTCATTTGCATCGAAGCAATTGGCAGCACTTGATAACTTGAAAGTGATTAATTCCACAATTTATTTAGTCGTGGATAAATAATTATTTACACATTCATATATGTTCTTGAATATGTCTACTGTTGAAGGGAGAAAATCACAGGATCCAGAGTACCATTGCATTACAATAAATAACACTTACTTCCCATGGTGAATAAGTGTTGCAGCTGCATTTCTAGCAGTTTACCTGTTATCAGTAGCGTTAGGTAGATCCCTGTCGAGACACAATTCCTTTTTTCCTTATTTTTAGTTTGCCTGTTCTATTTACCCCAGAAAGAATAGGGCGGTCTCCCTACTCATAGTAATAATTGCCTCTGGCTACAATCACCAGGAAAATCACATTCAATATTTGTATAGAAATTTGATTTTTTTAAAACAGCAGCAGGAAGGTCTCACTATTTAATGAAAGTGTCCATTTACAATTTTAAATATCCCATAATGCTGATTTATGATGCTATCAATATGGTGAAAATACCCCTGAAGTAAACATTTATTGCATTGTTAGGACTGCTATTAACTGTGCTATGAAGATCATTCCTGCAGCTCTCAAGAGTTTGTGAAATTGGTTATTAATGAAATATATGTGAAATTGACTCTTGGCGCCATAGGATTTATTTTCATAAGAAGCTCTAATAAAATGCATTGTACTAGCAATTACAAACCTCGGTGATGAAATTTAGCTCCCTGCTATACAACTTGCACCATCTGTCATTCGAGTAACGTTGACAGCACCAGTGACGATTGTGTTCACTAGAGGTACACAGAGTTGACAGATTGTGAAGTCAGTCCTCCCTGTAGTGTTGATTTGATGGCAGCACTGCAAAATTTGTCTGCAGTGTATACTCTGTTCAACTTGCCTGCTTTTAGCCAAAGGATGGAGCATCCTTTCCTCACCCTACACCACCACTGCAGTGCCCTGCATACAGGGTGCATCTTCAGCTCAAAATAAAAGGAAGCCAGAAACATCAAACATTAGCCCCTCGATATTTGACTTTAAGTCAACTTAAACTGCGAAGAATCTTTCTCAAATGTGGCTGCCTTGAGAACATCATCTGCACCATTGTGGGCTCCACTTTTCCTTGATCATCCATGCTGTTTGCATATCTTTCATTCCTTTGTTCTATGTACCTTATTTATCTCTCGTTTCCCACTCCCCGACTCTCAGTCATGCCTCGAAACGTCACCTATTTCTTTTCTTCAGAGATGTTGCCTGACCCGCTGAGTTACCAGTTTTATGTGTCTATCTTTGGTGTAAACCAGCATCTGCAGTTCCCTCCTATACACCTGCATTTTACATCTGCCCCATCTGAGCCAGAGTCTGCAGATTCTGTAATAAGATAGATCAGTGACTTTAGAACTGGGGTGGATGCAAAACTTCCTCAACCCAAGGGACTATTGAAGGATAGCAATAATATAGATATTTTCTGAGTATACCAGTATTTCTGCAAATGATCTTAAAATACATGGGTACACAAAAGGCTGGAGAAACTCAGCGGGTGCAGCAGCATCTAAAATACATGGGTGAGCTTTCTTGCCTTCACAAAAATTGTCATGTTGGATACTATTATAAAACCCAGTGTCTTGCCATCATTGCAGTATTTTTTTAGAAGGCTTATGCAGCTGTGTTCCTTGGGCATTTCCCCTCTCTTTTTGTGATGGGTATGATGACGAAGTTTAGCAGTCAAGCCATTGCCATAGAATGGAAATTTGAATGAGTGTGTATTAAGATCAAAGAGCCATGATCTAAGCTACTTGTCAACGAGAAGCTGAATTGCCAGAGTTGCAAATAAAGAGCCGTGAGCTTGATTGCTTGTGAAAACTTGACTGCAAGCTTTTAATAATAGGTTAGCCTTGGCTAATTACAAATGATATTTTATGTTGTGCCAGGGCATCTCAGAGGTATAAGGAGTTTAACTTGGAATGAAGACCTGCAAAGTCAATTAAACATTTGCTTAGCTGCCAGGCCAGCAAAAATCTCAGTGTGATTGCTTTCATTGGAAATCTTCTCAAGGATATGTTGATTCAATTACTAAGTTTACTGAAAAAAATACATGTCGCTCTAGTTCTATTCTACAGCAAACCCTCAATTTAACAGACTTATATAACGGATTTTGGTTATAGCGGACTAACCTACCGATGGCTGCCCATGCCACCCCCAGGTTCGGGCCACTTTGAGGCTCAACCTTCTGCTGCCACCCCCGACCCACACACATTTCCGTGGCCGCTGCTGGGGTCACCGCCACCGCTCACCCTCACCTGCACTCTGGCCGGCCTTGGGCTGCGACCATTGACTGTCGATCCTTGGGCTGTCAACTCACCTGAATTCCAGGCCCTGTTTAAGACCAAGAGTCGAAAGGGGGAGCTGTCCTGTCCGGGTATGGCTGCCCAGCCTGCAGCTGTCTGCTTTTTCACTTTAAAAAATGTTTTTAGTTAGTTGAGTTTTTGTTTTTCAGAGCTCTAGTCTTTTTTATGTGGGGGGGGGGGGGGGGGGGGGGGGGGGGGGGGGGGGGGAATGCTTTTCCTGGTCCCGACCAGGTTGGAGAGGCGGCTTTTCTCTGGGCAGCATCTTTGACCCGTCCTCGCGGCCTACCAGAGGGCCTGGAACGGCGTGTCCTGAGTACACCGCCCAGAACCTCGGCTCCGGCGGCAGCACAGAACTGGAGCGCTATCGCAGAGCGGGCAATGCCTTGCCAGGGTCGCCCCGCTGGAACCCCGATATGCTGAGACCGCCGATGAACATCGCAAAGCTGCGGTCTGTGGAGAGACCAGCCGCGGGCGGCGGCGCTGACTTTAACATCGGGAGCGTGGAATCTCTTGCCGGGATCGCCAGTGGTGGAGCTCCATCCAGCGCGGCCTGTCGGATTTGCATTTCACTACACCAATTAGTGTATGTGACAAATAAAGAACCTTTGAACCTTTGAGTCTGAAGAAGAGTCCCGACCGGAAACGTCACCTATCCACGTCTTGAGGGATGCTGCCTGGCCAGCTGAGTTAATCCAGCTCTTTGTGTCCTTTTGTGTATTAACCAGCATCTGCAATTCTGTTTTCTATTACTCATACAATGATAATAACTTGCTCAGTTGTAGGGGCGGATACCATTCACGGACACCATTCACCCCTATGGTCTGTTATAACTAGGGCTCACTGTACTCGAATTGTATAAAGTTCATTCTCCTTCAGCACTGTTCTTCTCCTCTTCAAATCTTCTGACATTAACCACCTCCTCATAACAAAACACTTTTGACCCCCTCCATCAAACTAACAGCCTTGTCTCTACAACTGTAATTCCATTCCATATTTAGATGTGGTTTTACATCCCTCACACTATCCCTTGCAGCTTTAAGTCTAAAATTCTTAAATCAAACTCCTGACTCTTCCACAACACTAAAATTAGTCCTTGTGAAATCACAATCAATATCATGTATGATATCGCTCCCTCCGCAACTCCCTTGTCAATTCTTCCCTTCCCTCCCGCTCTACCCCTTCCCTGGGCACTTTCCCTTGCAACCGCAAGAAATGCTACACTAGTCTCTTCACCTCCCCCCTCCACTCCTTTCAGGGACCCAAGCAGTCCTTCCAGGTCCGACAGAGGTTCACCTGCACCTCCTCCAACCTCATCTACTGCATCCACTGCTCTAGATGCCAGATGATCTATATCGGTGAGACCAAGCGGAGGCTTGGCGATCGTTTCATAGAAACATAGAAATTAGGTGCAGGAGTAGGCCATTCAGCCCTTCGAGCCTGCACCGCCATTCAATATGATCATGGCTGATCATCCAACTCAGTATCCCGTACCTGCCTTCTCTCCATACCCTCTGATCCCCTTAGCCACAAGGGCCACATCCAACTCACTCTTAAATATAGCCAATGAACTGGCCTCAACTACCCTCTGTGGCAGAGAGTTCCAGAGACTCACCACTCTCTGTGTGAAAAAAGTCTTTCTCATCTCGGTCTTAAAGGATTTCCCCCTTATCCTTAAGCTGTGACCCCTTGTCCTGGACTTCCCCAACATCGGGAACAATCTTCCTGCATCTAGCCTGTCCAACCCCTTAAGAATTTTGTAAGTTTCTATAAGATCCCCTCTCAATCTCCTAAATTCCAGAGAGTATAAACCGAGTCTATCCAGTCTTTCTTCATAAGACAGTCCTGACATCCCAGGAACAGTCTGGTGAACCTTCTCTGCACTCCCTCTATGGCAATAATGTCCTTCCTCAGATTTGGAGACCAAAACTGTACGCAATACTCCAGGTGTGGTCTCACCAAGACCCTGTACAACTGAAGTAGAACCTCCCTGCTCCTGTACTCAAATCCTTTTGCTATGAAAGCTAACATACCATTCGCTTTTTTCACTGCCTGCTGCACCTGCATGCCTACTTTCAATGACTGGTGTACCATGACACCCAGGTCTCGCTGCATCTCCCCTTTTCCTAATCGGCCACCATTTAAATAATAGTCTGCTTTCCTGTTTTTGCCACCAAAGATAACCTCACATTTATCCACATTATACTGCATCTGCCAAACATTTGCCCACTCACCCAGCCTATCCAAGTCACCTTGCAGTCTCCTAGCATCCTCCTCACAGCGAACACTGCCCCCCAGCTTAGTGTCATCCGCAAACTTGGAGATATTGCCTTCAATTCCCTCATCCAGATCATTAATATATATTGTAAACAGCTGGGGTCCCAGCACTGAGCCCTGCGGTACCCCACTAGTTACTGCCTGCCATTGTGAAAAGGACCCGTTTACCCGTTTTGCCGAACACCTCCGCTCGGTCCGCATTAACCAACCCGACCTCCCAGTGGCTCAGCACTTCAACTCCCCCTCCCATTCCGTATCCGACCGCTCGGTCCTGGGCCTCCTCCATGGCCAGAGTGAGCAACACCGCAAGTTGGAGGAACAGCACCTCATATTCCGCTTGGGGAGTCTGCATCCTCTGGGCTTGAACATTGAATTTTCTCAATTCTGTTAACCCTTGCTGTCTCCTCCCCTTCCCACCTCTCCCTCGGGCCCTGGCATTCCCTCTCTCTCTCTATCTCTCCCCCACCCTAGTCGCACTAGCTTCTCATTTTCACACTACAAACAGCTTACAATGGCTTGTTCCCTTTATCATCGATACTTTTTTGCATATCTTTCATTCATTGTTCTTTATCTCTCCACATCACCGTCTATATCTCTCGTTTCCCTGATCCCTGACCAGTCTGAAGAAGGGTCTCGACCCGAAACGTCGCCTATCTCCTTCGCTCCTTAGATGCTGCTGCACCCGTTGAGTTTCTCCAGCCTTTTGTGTGCCCTCATGTATGACCTGTGTTGGTAATTGTTATAAATTGTCTCAGTTCTTCCATTTTAACCTGCCTCCAATCTCCGTCTTCAGCCTATTGCTTATTTTTTCTACACTATTTTCCTCCAATGCTTCCATGGTTCAGCCGGACAGGGCCACTTTGGGCTGCTTTCACTTACACTGACCCCACTGTAGCCAAATAGTTCCTTGGTACAAGCTGAATACGTGAGTGTTGGTGCTTCTATGTGCTTCATTGTTTATTAGATCTATAAAATGATTTATGTTATTTCACATAAAAATTATTGGCACTGGGCCTTGAATTCCCGCCAGATGCTTCCAGTAAATGCCACTCACCACTGAAAGATCAGCTATTAAACGGCCACTTCTAGTATCAATTTGCCAGGAATTCCTCAGCTTCATAACACAGTTTGCAAAGTTCACCACATTGATCAAGGCACCAATTAAACCCCTGTCTCACGGTGCAAGTTGGCCCCCGAGTGACTCCGAGTTTTCACTCGTGGTGATCACGTACCAGGAACGTAGCGGCAACGTCGGAACTCCAGCATTTAGCTGTACCAATGTAACGGGAGAGTAATGAGACCTTAAATCGTGAGAGTTCTGTTTCCTAAATACATTATAATTGAACTAAAGGACAAAGGACATTTATTGTCACGAACACCAGTTGGTGTAGTGAAATTTGATTTGCCATGCAGCTCACAAATAAAGATAATACACATCATAGAATTAACAGTAGACATAAAAACATCCCCCCACAATGGTTCCCACTGTGGGGGAAGGCAGCAAAGTGCAGTCCCATCCCCAGTTCACCCATGGTCGGGCATATTGAGGTCTCCGCAATCGCTACTACGGGGCCCGACGTTCCAGGCCGTTCCCGCCGGGTGATGGTGCTCCTGTGTCGGGAGCACCCTCTCAGCGGCTTGGAACACCTGGAACGGCCGCCTCTTACTGGGGTCCGCGGCTTCCGAAGCCAACAAGGCCGCGCCAGATGGAGCTCCTCCACTGGGATGGAGGCTCCCGATAGAAAGTTCAGCGCCGCCGCCCGCAGCTGGCCGCTCCACAGACCCGCGGCTCCGCGATGTTTTTGTCGGCAGTCTTCAGCTCACCGGAGCCCCAGCACGGCGACCCAGGCAAGGCATCGCCCGTTCCGCTCCACGATGGCGCTGCGCCACCGCCGAAGCCGAAGTTCTGGGCGGTCCCCTCGGGAAACGCCGCTCCAGGCCCGCTGGTAGGCCGCGAGGACGGGTCGAAGATGCAGCCCGGAGAAAAGCTGCCTCTCTGACCAGGTAGGGACCCTGAAAAAGTAGTTCCCCCCACCCCCCACATAAAAAAGACTAGAGCTCCGAAAAACAAATTACTCAACTAACTAAAAATAAAAAAATGTTTAGGAGAAGTTACAATTAAGGAAGTGTAAATTGTTTCATATCCTTGTTTTTAGGGTGGCACAGTGGCACAATTGTAGAGTTGCTGCCTTACAGTGCCAGAGACCCGGGTTTGATCCTGACTGTGTGTGTGCGCGAAGTTTGTACATTCACCCAGTGACCAGGTGTTTTTTTTCCGGGTGCCCGGGTTTCCTTCCACATTCCAAAGACGTGCAGATTTGTCGGTTAATTGGCTTAAGGTGTAGGGACAATAGTACAGGATGGAAATTGTAAAATGCCCTTCTGTAAAATGCCCCTAGTGTGTGGGATGCAAAAGTGGGATAACATAGAACTACTGTACGGGTGATCATTGGATGGCATGGACCCGGTGGGCCAAAGGGCCTGTTTCCACACTATCTCTAAACTAAAACTAAAGTTTAGTTTAGTTTGTCACGTGTACCGAGGTACAGAGAAAAGTGAAAAGCTAAATCACATAAAGGGACTTCATCAGCCACAGAGCAATCTTAAGTTGGCCAATATAGATTGCTGGGCGAGGGGTGAATAATGCATTAAAGGCCAGGAGAACACAATTAATCAGGAGCATCAGCCCATAATTTCAGTCAAGGCAAACATGTAGAACCAACAGGACAATTGAAATTAATGTTGTCATTTTAAATGGCTATTCTGCATTCTCTATTAATATTTGAGATATATTTATATCATATATCATAAATATATCAATTTTGAAAGAGCTCAGGACTGTGCTTAGTTTGAAGCTCAATATGTCTGATGATTATGGAGCAGAAATCAACGGAGCAAAGGCATTCAATAAATCAGAGGAAATCATCCTAAACTGTGCATGGTTGTGGGTCTTACTTCCTTGAATGCTATTGCTGCTTTTGATCACTGAGACACAGGGGAGACATTAAAGGCCTGGAGGCAGAGACGTGACGGAAGACTGATCGCTCTTGTCCAGGCATTGAGTTATGAGGGACGACGAGACAAACTTGGTTTTCAGCTTTGAAAGGAGGTAGCTGTGAGACAGATGCACACAAGATAATAAAATTGTAGAACAATTTATGCCACAAAGTTAAAACAAATGAAAACTGGTAATAAAAAAAAAACATTTAGGAAGCTCTTTTCAAAAGAGTGATCACATGGAAATTGATCTCTCGTGAGGATAGATGAGACTATAACTGGAATCCAATAAGCAGCAAATAGATGATGTGACTAGTTTAAGGTCAAAGACACTTATTGCAAAATAGTCTTCTCCATTGGTGTCCATCTCGTTGAATTCCCATTCTGTCAGAATATCTAGGAGCCACGATGTGCAATGGTGTGAAACATATATTTCTGCTCCCTCCAGCAGCAACATACCAAAGAGAAACATGTTATTCATCTGAGAATAAATCCAGTTAGGGTTACAAAATAGGATAGAGATATGATAGTGAACATATACAGTGGCTTGCAAAAGTATTCATACCCCTTGAACTTTTCCACATTTTGTCACGTTACAACCACAAACATAAATGTATTTTATTGGGATTTTATGCGATAGACCAACACAAAGTGGCGCATAATTGTGAAGTGGAAGGAAAATGATACATGGTTTTCAAATTTTTTTACAAATAAAAAACTGAAAAGTGTGGCATGCAAAAATAGTCAGCCCACTTTACTCTGATACCCCTAAATAAAATCCAGTGCAACCAATTGCCTTCAGAAGTCACCTAATTAGTAAATAGAGTCCACTTGTGTGTAATCTAATCTCAGTATCAATACAGCTGTTCTGTGAAGGCCTCAGAGGTTTGTTAGAGAACATTAGTGAACAAACAATGTTCCTTGGGCATCATGAAGCCCAAGGAACACACCAGACAGGTCAGGGATAAAGTTGTGGAGAAGTTTAAAGCAGGGTTAGTGTAAATGAAAACTTTACAAGCTCTTAAGTGTACAACATCTTTTAATGATAGCACTGGGTATTACACACACCTTCAAGCACCGGCTACATTTTCTACTGAGGGGAAGGCGTTATGATTGATGTTAACTGGGCGGGGTTAATGGGAGTGAGGTAACTATATTATTGGTTGCATATAAACCATCTACATCCTTCCCCTTAGAAATCAAAAAAAAACAGATTGTTGTCACGACAACCGAATTAAACAGCAGAATTAAACGAAATCGCCGTAGCGAACAGGCGGCTTACTGATCCTGCCCGAGCGCGTACGGATGTCTCCCCCTCCCCCCGAAAGAGCAGAAGAAGCAGGAGGACGCAAGGCAGCCGGGGAACCAGGGAAGGGCATTGGGGTGGGAGAAACAGGAGAGGGAGAACCGCGATCGGCAACAGGGGACCCGCGCAGAGGGGAACCAGGCGCCCGCGACGGGGACCGAGGCATGCAGGGAACACCAGCCGGGGCGGCAGCCGGCTGTGGATAGGAGAGTGGAGGGGCATAGGGCCCAGGGGGCTGCGGCTGTGGCTCATTAACCGCAAGCAGGTGTTGTCGGCTTCTTCGGTAGATGGAACCCTCACAGTCGACCAGATACGAACGAGGTGAGTCGGCCACCCCAACCACGGTGGCCAGACGGTAGTGCCCACTGGCGGTCTGCAAACGAACAACCTGTCCGGGCAACAGAGGATCGAGTGGTCTGCACGACCGATCGTGGGAACGCCGCTGGCTGTCATGTTTCTCTTGAATTCGCCTCTGCACGGAGGCGGGCTCCAGCACCCGAGGTTTCAGCTGGCGCTGGGCAATCGGGACGGTGGATCTGGTAGTTCTGGACATCAGACGCTGAGCAGGGGACCCCATGGCCGGATCCCTGGAAACATTCCTGAGGTTCAGGAGATCCAAATACAAATCAGAATTGGATAGTCGCGCCTGTTCCATCAGAAGCTTGGCGCTGCGGACGGCCCGTTCTGCTAGGCCGTTGCTCTGTGGGTACTCTGGGCTGCTGGTGAAATGCACGAAGTTCCACTTGTCGGCAAAGCTTTTGAATTCTCGGCTTGTAAACTGCCTGCCGTTGTCAGTCTGCAGCCTGACCGGGGTCCCAAAAGTGGAGAAGTGTTTCCGCAGCTTGCGGATCACCATCTCCGACGTGAGGGATGTCAGCAAATCCACTTCGAACCAGTTGGAGTACGAGTCGACCAGGACAAGGTAGTGGTTACCACGCCACTCGAATATGTCGGCAGCCAGCGAGGACCAGGCCAAAGCAGGGGCGGGCTGTTGCAGCAGGGGCTGTCGCTGCTGGTGCGGCGCAAGACTGTTGCACGTGGAGCAGGCAGAAACTCTGTCTCGGATATATTTGGCCATTCCAGGTCAATAGAATTGGCACTGAGCGTGGGCAAGCGTTGCATCGACCCCAGGGTGTCCGCTGTGGGCTGCACAAAAGTAAAAGTCAAACAGGGAGGACGGGACCACAACTTTATGTCCCTTGACGATAACGCCATCCTGGAGCACCAGTTCGTCGCGGACCAGGAAGAAAGGCTGTGCTTCAGATGGCGCGGCGGAGCGCTTTGTTGGCCACCCTGCTTTAATCACCGATGCAAGCTGCTGCAAGGCCGGATCGGCAGCGGTGTGCTCGGCCAAAACCTGTAGCTGCTTGGTGGGAATAAAGTTAACGCCCAGTACGAGCAAGTCCTCTGTTTCGTAGGGGTGGCGAGCGCAGGAGGTACGCGGGGCTCGCGACAGGGTGTCCGCAATGTGCATCTCGGTGCCCTTCTTGTAGATTATGTCAAAGTCGAAGCGCTGGAGCTGCAGCATCATACGCTGCAGCCTGGCAGGGGCAGCGTGAATCGGCTTGTTCAGGATTGTCACCAGTGGCTGGTGGTCGGTTTCGACCGTAAATCTGCTGCCGAACAGGAAGTCTACCTAACTGTAGATGAACCCATCTACAGTTAGGTTATAAAAAAAATATCCCAAGCTTTGAACATCTCACGGAGCACTGTTCAATCCATCATCCGAAAATGGAAAGAGTATGGCAGAACTGCAAACCTACCAAGCCATGGCTGTCCACCTAAACTGACAGGCCGGGCAAGGAGAGCATTGATCAGAGAAGCAGCCAAGAGGCCCATGGTAACTCTGGAGGAGCTGCAAAGATCCACAGCTCAGGTGGGAGAATCTGTCCACAGGACAACTATTAGTCATGCACTCCACAAATTGGGCCTTTATGGAAGAGTGGCAAGAATAAAGCCATTGTTGAAACAAAGCCATAAGGAAGTCCTGTTTGCAGTTTGCCACAAGCCATGTGGGGGACACAGCAAACATGTGGATGACGATGCTCTGGTCTGATGAGACCAAAATTGAAGTTTTTGGCCTAAATGCAAAACGCTATGTGTGGCGGAAAACTAACACTGCACATCACCCTGAACACACCATCCCCACTTTGAAACATGGTGGTGGCAGCATCATGCTGTGGGGATGCTTTTCTTCAGCAGGGACAGGGAAGCTGGTCAGAGTTGATGGGAAGATGGATGGAGCCAAATACAGGGCTTCTTGGAAGAAAACCTGTTAGAGTCTGCAAAAGACTTGAGACTGGGGCGGAGGCTCACCTTCCAGCAGGAGAACGACCCTAAACATACAGCCAGAACTAAAATGGAATGGTTTAGATCAAAGCATATTCATGTGTTAGAATGGCCCAGTCAAAGCCCAGACATAAATCCAATTGAGAATCTCTGGCAAGACTTGAAAATTGCTGTTCACAGAAGCTCTCCATCCAATCTAACTGAGCTTGAGCTATTTTGCAAAGAAGAATGGGCAAAAATTTCAGTCTCTAGATGTGCAAAGCTGGTAGAGACATACCCCAAAAGACTTGCAGCTGTAATTGCAGCGAAAGGTAGTTCTACAAAGTATTGACTCAGGGGGGCTGAATACTTTTGCACGCCACACTTTTCAGTTTTTTATTTGTAATAAAATTTGGAAACCATGTATCATTTTCCTTCCACTTCACAATTATGCACCACTTGTGTTGGTCGATCACATAAAATCCCAATAAAATACATTTACGTTTGTGGTTGTAACATGACAAGATGTGGAAATGTTCAAGGGGTATGAATACTTTTGCAAGCCACTGTATAAAGCAATTGTGCAATGTCTGAAAGAATTTAATTTTGTCCAGTAATAGGTTTGTCAAAATTCTCATTAACATTTTTTTCATGGAAAAATTCGCCAACAGAATTGCAGGAAAGCATAATTTTCATATATGCATTTCTCAAGGGCGTACATTTCATGTTCATAAGTCATAGGAGCAGAATTAGGCCGTTCAGCCCATCAGCCTGCCATTCAATATTCAAAAGGACACAAAATGCTGGAAGAAATCAGCAGATCAGGCAGCTTCTGTGGAGGGAAGAGACATGACATTTTGGGTTGGAATCCTTCGTCAGACCTTTGTTGAAGTCTCCAGCCCAAGAATGACCGCCCGTTCCGCGTGATGGATTGAGAAACTGGAGGGCCAAGTTCAGAGAGCTGGGGGTGAGCAATGTTTCCCTGAAAAAGAGGACAAAGCATTCCCTCGTGTCTCTTTGATGAAGCAATTTTGTCCTTTAAGTCCTCGATCATATTTTGTAGGGACTGTACATTGTCCAAGAGAACACAAGGGCGTTGGTTGTAGTCCCTGTCGCTGCATTCTTACTTGGGGGCCACCCCTGCAACTTGTTTTCTGGACACAATACAGGGTTCCCCTGTACTTCCAAATATTATACTAACTATGCTGCATGTCCTAGAGATGAGATTTCCATGTCTGTCAGGCAATCGTAAGATTGTTAATTCACTTAAATGATCCAGAAGCCCGTTATCTAGTGCTGATTTGTGCCGATTTTGTTAGGGCTAGGAGTTTAAAATATTATCGTGCCCACCTGTTGGCAACATTTGCCACTCTCCAGTGCCCTTTTGAACCAGGCATCTTTTTTCTTGAAGCTGGTCTTGATTTTGGTGGTTTGCTCTCTTCATCCCACCCTCAGTGGAAATACATATCACATATACAGCTTTTAGTCTTTTAGAGATACAGTGTGAAAACAGGCCCCTTGACTCACCGAGTCAACCAGCCTTCACCCCATATGCCAGCACTATCCTACACATTAGGGACAATTATAACATACAAACCTGTACATCTTTGGAGTGTGGGACTAAACCGGAGCACCCGGAGAAAGCTTATGCGTTCACAGGGAGATTATACAAACTCCGTACAGACAGCGCCCTGTAGTCAGGATCGAACCAGGGTCTCTTGCACTTTCAGGCAGCAACTCTACCACTGCGCCCCAGGTCTGCAATGTACTGGTATTTCATCAGAGGTTTTATCTGTTCCTGAATTCATGTTGTTTTCTAGTTATTGGCTTGGACTTGCTGGTGTTAGGTATTTAGCTGAAAATATTTGTTGAAACACAAGGTATTGACAGTCGCTGTTGAAGAGATCTCCAAAGTCTTTCTTTGATCTAGTATTGACTGTGTTTCAGTCATTGATGAGTTCTGTCCCATATTTGGCTCTTAGCAGGGTGCATCCTTGTGTGTTAGGCCACACGTGGTCACAACAGCTTTGATGAATCCTAGAAACGATGGTTATCGCTAGTTGTCGGATATCGTATACGGTTTACACCCGCCTTGCACTAAGCCACAGATGGTGCACCTACTACTCCAGGGAATGTAGGGCACATATCAGGGTTTGTCATTTTACGAATGAAGTTTGGAAAGTTATCTCCATGTACAGTGACATAGGCAGCAGTAGTGGGCATATATGTGAGTGTCAGGAGATGTAACAATTGGTACCGGCGTAATTTTAGTTTAGTTTAGAGATACGTCGTGGAAAAAGGCACTTCGGTGATCCCTACACTGACACAATCCTACACACGAACACACTAGGTACATAAAAACAGTTTTTATCCACGAGTAGTTGCTCTACTCAACTGTCAAAAATCTGTAGCCTCCCTTTGATCTGGTATTTTGTTGGTTCACATGCCTAATCAATGGTGTTTTATCATTAATGTTTTATTATTATTAATGTTTAGTGTTTTCTGAGTCATTCATAACTGTCACTGTATGTCATGTTGTTTCTTGTGGGCGGAGCACCAAGGCAAATTCCTTGTATGTGAATATTTGGCCAATAAACTTACTTACTATTTAAATTTATAACATTTTCTAGCTCCTTTAATTTACTTCACATTCAAGAACTGATAATTCTGTCTGATAATTCAATTCTAATTAAAAAAAAACCCAATTACAAATATTCAGCATTGTGGCAGATACCTGCAACTTCCTCAGAAAAGTACAGTTATTAATAGAGCATTATTTGCAACGTGAAGTGCTTGGCATATGTTTAGATAGTGCCAGGACAGAATTAGCAAAGATACCTTTTATTCTTCTTTTAGAAGCATAGAAACATAGAAAATAGGTGCAGGAATAGGCCATTCGGCCCTTTGAGCCTGCACCGCCATTCAATATGATCATGGCTGATCATCCAACTCAGTATCGCATATCTGCCTTCTCTCCATACCCCCTGATCCCTCTAGCCACAAGGGCCACATCTAACTCCCTCTTAAATATAGCCAATGAACTGGTCTCAACTACCTTCTGTGGCAGAGAATTCCAGAGACTCACCACTCTCTGTGTGAAAAATGTTTTCCTCATCTCGGTCCTAAAAGATTTCCCCCTTGTTCTGGACTTCCCCAACATCGGGAACAATCTTCCTGCATCTAGCCTGTCCATCCCCTTAAGAATTTTGTAAGTTTCTATAAGATCTCACCTCAATCTTCTAAATTCTAGTGAGTACAAGCCGAGTCAATCCAGTCTTTCTTCATATGAAAGTCCTGTCCTCCCAGGAATCAGTCTGGTGAACCTTCTCTTTACTCCCTCTATGGCAAGAATGTCTTTCCTCAGATTTGTAGACCAAAACTGTATGCAATACTCCAGGTGTGGTCTCACCAAGACCCTGTACAACTGCAGTAGAACTTCCCTGCTCCTATACTCAAATCCTTTTGCTATGAATGCTAACATACCATTCGCTTTCTTCACTGCCTGCTGCACCTGCATGCCTACTTTCAATGACTGGTGTACCATGACACCCAGGTCTCGTTGCATCTCCTCTTTTCCTAATCGGCCACAGATTTTCTAAAAATCAAACACCTTTTTTGGCACATTATTCTGATTATAGAATATGAAGTTCCATGAGTACTTCAGCCTACACTTGTCCTTAAAACCTGTCAAGTGTTTTTTTTCCACTTCTCCAGGATTATTGTGGTACCCTGGAGAAGTGGCCTGTCCTTTCTTTGCCTTAATTAAAGCATTATTGCTCCAATTTTCCGGCTCCACAGTTGGATTGACTCACTGAGCATTATTTATAGCTCTTATGCACTTATTATCATCATTGTCGCTTGTTTTCTGATTGCCTGCTCAGTTGAGCGTTTGTTGTAACTCTTCAAGAAAGTACTAAGAATAAATTTACAGGTGCACCACAGAAATTAATTCATTCATTGACCATGAGTACTCAAAAGAACAAAATACTTCTCTAAAAGTACCATATGTGACTTTTTGTGTGACTTTTATGTGACTCTACCAGGCTTGGAAATTGGATTATAGTTGTGCTAGATTTGGAGTGCTACACAATTCAATTTCAATGAAAAATCAATCGCAAATGAATAAGTAGGCTTACTTCAACAGACAGAGGAGGCCTGGCCTGCAGAATGGTGCTCAATGTCATGTAACTCACCTCTGGACATCATCTCCATAATACTGGATCGTGCATGAGATACATAGTTGGTGTTTCCACCGCTGCAGATGTGATGACCAAGGTTCTTGAGACCAGTCTCAGAGCAGCTTATAAGGGAAACTAGATTATGTGGGACCCGTTGGGTCCCAATCACATGGGGAGGCCTGGTCCCCCAACGCAACCCATTTATCAACACAATATTCCACCACTCACCCGTTCCCACAATGCAAGTGCAGGCGTGGCTCATTTCCCCTCATCCCCGAGCACTCCCTCCCCCTCCTCTTGTGTGGGAGTGGGGGAGGAAGATGGGATTTGGGGCGGGGATGAGGAGTGTGTGTGGATGGGGAGCTGTAGGGGGGGAGAGGGTCGTGTGAGGGGAAGGAGAGTGTGCAGGAGGGGGGTGTGGAGGAGGGGTGTGTGTGTATTTTGGCGGGAGGGGTGATGTGTGGGGGGTTTGAGGGAGGCTATGTGTGGGCGTGTGTGTGTGCGGGCGCGTGTGTGCGGGCGCGTGTGTGCGGGCGCGTGTGTGCGGGCGCGTGTGTGCGGGCGCGTGTGTGTGCGGGCGCGTGTGCGCGGGCGCGTGTGCGCGGGCGTGTGTGCGTGGGCGTGTGTGCGTGGGCGTGTGTGCGTGGGCGTGTGTGCGTGGGCGTGTGTGTGTGGGCGTGTGTGTGTGGGCGTGTGTGTGTGGGCGTGTGTGTGTGGGCGTGTGTGTGGGCGTGTGTGTGTGGGCGTGTGTGTGTGTGTAGGTGTGTGTGGGTGTGTGTGGGGGTGCGTGTGCTTGTGCGTGCGCGTGGGGGTGTGTGTGGGGGTGCAGGCAGAGGGGTTTTGGGGGAGGGGGGGGTGAGCTTGGAGAAGACGGTGAAGAGCCATGATGGTCAGGAGGGCATCACGGGGGGAGCCAGCGAGGGGGACCAGAGGGGTAGTGGCTGGAATTGGCAGTGCGATGGGGACTCACAGTGGCCGCTGGTCGCTGGTCGTTCTCCTCCACCGGGATCAGAGTCGCCGCTTTCCATTTGGCGACATCTCTGACTCCAAGCTGGGCTGGGTCGGGTCTCCAATGCTGGGCTGCTGTTTGGGGCTGGGCTGCTGTTTGGGGCTGGGCTGCTTGGGGCTGGGCTGCTTGGGGCTGGGCTGCTGCTTCCGGTCACTCCGAAAGTCCAGTTGGAAACCTCCGCCAGCCGCCCCTCTCAGTAAAGATGCGATGGGGCAGGAAGGGGCGGACCGTCCTGGGGAGTGACAGGGGAAGAGACTAATCCACGCGGCACCGACTGGCAGAAGAGATTGATCTGCGCATGCGCGTTTTTAAATATTTTTAAACCTCGCTAACTTTTTCAACATTCAACCGATCGGAACGAAACTTGGTACAATTGCAGTGCAGGAGAACGGTGCGTGAACTGGCGAAAAATCGTAGCGCTATCGCGAACTGTTTTTGCACAAATGGAAAGACCACCAAACCGGAAGGTAACACGATCAGAGTTTTAGTTATATATAGATCCCTGAGCTGTGGATTCCTTCACACCCAACCTGCCATTAATCACAAAATATTGGAGTAACTCAGCGGGTCAAGTAGCATCTCTGGAACAAAGGAATAGGCTACATTACGGGTCGGAACCTTTCTTTCAACTGTTAGATAGAGAAGGCCAATCTACTGCATCCAATACTCATTTAGTATATTAATTTATTAATATCAATATGTTTAACATATACATATCAAGGTAATTCTTCCTCGAACCCCTCTCCCAGTCTCAACCTAATAATTCCCTCGCAATTTGTGACCTTTGCCCCATGTTAACCCACAAATTGCAACCAACCTGCTGCCTGACCTCCACATCACCCAATCTCCAAAATATTTGCCACCCTCAGGTCTCTACCATTCTCCCTAATTGACTCTGGGCCCAACATTCTCACTGACCTCCCATCAAATGTTCAGACTGATCTCTTGCACCAACTCTCCCATCATCGCTGGTGGCCAGTTATGCCTCAGCTTTCTGTTTAGTGTATCTTTCAAGGTGTCAAATATTGGGTGAGATTTTCTCTTTGAGGCAGCTGAAACTTCTCACAGTGATTGTCTGCAGTCATGCAGAAGAGAGAACTTTTATCCTCGTAAGTTTAGTTTAGTTTAGAGATATAGCGCGGAAATGGGACCTTCAGCCCACCGAGTCCATGCCGACCAATGATCACCATACACGGCACACTAACACTATCCTATACACTGGAGACAATTTGTAATCTTTACCAAAACCAATTGACCTATAAACCTAGTGTTAAAGAAGGAACTGCAGATGCTGGAGTATGTCTTTGGAATGTGGGAGGAAACCAGAACACCCGAGGAAAACCCACGCTGTCACGGGGAGAACGTACAAAGTCCACGGACGGCACCCGTAGTCAGGATTGAACCAGGGTATCTGGCGCTGTAAGGCAGCAACTCTACCGCTACGCCACCGTGCCACCCAATCTGAGAGCTATATTTCCAGTGGTGACCTCTCATCTAGTTTTTTACTCTCAATCAGTCATTTTGCTTCCAGAACAAAGGATGTGGCACAGTGGCGCAGGGGTTGACAATACTTCAGAGAACCTTCAGAGAGCTTTTGAAATCCACTTTCAAAATGCTTATCCACCCTTTGTGCTACTATAGACAACAATCCTTCATAAGGCCATTCTTCTCTTATTGCAGGGTTATAAAATAAGAAAGTGTTGGCTGATGTCCTAATAACTATTTATTAGTTAATGTAAGCATAAAAGTTTCCAAGTTGCCTTTTTGGATTTCCCATTCTTATATTTTAAGTAACTCCTTTCCCCCCCCCCCCCCTCTCTTTCTTGTGCCTCCCCCCACTCTGGTGCACACCTCTTCCACTACCCTGGTCCTCTTCTCTTCTCCCCCCCCCCCCCCCCCCCCCCCCCCCCCCCCCCCCCCACCCCCCCCCCCCCCCGACCCCATCCATCTATGTCCCTCTTGCTGCCTTTACATTTCACTGCTCTTCACCTCCATATCCAACACCTTTTTGTATCTCTAGCCTTTGTTATTTAATCCACCCATCTGCCGATCAAACACCTGTATCCACCTATTACCTGCCAGGCTTTATCCCACCTCACTTTTCCAGCTTTCCCCACCCCTCTACAACAATCAGTTTGAAGAAGGGACCTGAACCGAAATGTTAACTGTCCATTTCTTGCACATACGTATGCTGCCTGACCCGCTGAGTTATTCCAGTACTGTGTTTTGCTCATAGATTGTTTCAATATATATACTCAGAAAATAGAGCACCTGATTCACAAAGCTAAATTCATCTCTATTTTTACTTGTTTGGTTATTAAATTTAACATATATATTTTTTGCAAACCTACCATTCTGATGAACAAAACTAATGAAGTTCCAGTTCATCCTATCAAACGTGCCTGTTCCTGAAATTTGGTAACAATAATTCCAGCATTTCAAAAATGTTATTGGAATCTGAACTTGATTGCAACCTTGAATGTCTTCAATTTGTCAATTCCCTGTGTTTTGATCATGAGGCAATACATTGTCTTCATTATCGTAGTTTTATAAACAATCTTTCTTGCAGAGTTTATTTTTTGAATTGAGTGAACCACTTTTTGCAAAAAAGCAAGCCTCCTCTTTTCCTTTAGTTTTATACAAAATCTATTGACTGACACCTTTCCTTGAAAATGTACTGAGGCCAAAATCATATTGGTCTTGCTACAGGGTGGAAGCTTGCCAATGTCATGAGCCATCATGTAACGTGCATCATGTCCAGATGGCTGGTTGTCGATGCACTATTTCCTCTTTTGCATAAGTACTCGTAGGTGTAAGTACACGCGTGTAGGAGGAGGATTTGCATCATTCCTCGTATTCCCAGAAGCTATTGGTGAACCTGTCACAGGAAGACGGTGTAAAGAGAGAACTGTTGACTGAAGCAGTACCATGGGGGATGTCAGAGCTAAGTCATCCAATTGCTGGAGAGACAACAGCTGACACTCAGCAGGTTGTTACTATTTAATTGTTCCTGTCGGATGAGTCCATCACTTTTTATTTACACCCACATTTGAAGTCAGGTGTAAAAAACACAAACCTTATTTGTAATTACTAATTGACAGTAAACCCGAAGAAAAAGTTTAAATTTGGACCGGTAATAATTTGTCACCTTGTATAGATTTCAGTAGGTCTCATGTGCATGGGTGGATATGTGTCTTCATTTAGCACAACCTGCTTTATTTTTGGAACTGCTAAGTAGCACAGCTACGTGCATTTAAATTTATCAATCTTTGTTCTCGTTTCAAAGTGCTTTTGCAATCCCCAACTCATATTGAATAAAAAAGGCTCAGTCATAAGACAATTTTGCTTTTATCTCACAATTGTAGGTGCCATAGTTGTGAAATTCTTAGCCTCTGTAATTTGCTGTTTAATGTTCTTTTGGACTTAAATTTGCGGCTGCATTTTTCAGAACTTGGAAAATGCAGCCGCAAATGCAGCCACCAGAACTGTTCATTGACAGATTGTTGTACATTTCAGCAATAGTTTCACACCAATCTAATGTGTTGGGCTTTTAGGTAAATTAGGTTATTTAAATCTTAATATTATTTTTATGTTGGTTTGTGTTGTGTAGGAATATTTTTTGGTGATGTATTCTCCAAGTTAGATATTTGGTAATTTCTAATCGAGTATCGTTCCAAAATAAGTTCCTGTAGAAATGAGAATCTGATTCTGTTCCCAGTATGAATCGAACAAGAACACAAGCAGAAAGAGATTATCAGATTTGTTGAACAGAGACATTGCCCTTTGAATTTAGTCGAGTAGAATAGGTACTGCCATTTGTTTCTGTCTGTTGTTCATTTATACTTGGAGATATTTAAGGATAATGATTGGGTCAAAGGGAAAATGCTTGCTGTTAATTTCAAAATAAATCTGTGCATGAAGTTTCTGATTCTGTTGTGTGGGTTCCCTCTTTCCTAACATTGGTTGCTGTCAGGTTTGGTTTAGTTTAGTTTAGTTTCAAGATATAGCACGGAAACAGGCCCTTCAGCCCACAGAGTCCGCACACTAACACTATCCTACACACACTAGGAACGAATTAGAATTTCACCAAGCCAATTTGTCCACAAACCTGCACATCTTCAGAGTGTTGGAGGAAACCAGAGCTTGCGGGGAAAACCCACACAGGTCATGGGGAGAACGTACAAACTCTGTACAGGCAGCACCCATAATCAGAATCGAACCCGGATTTCCAGCACTGTAAGGCAGCAACTCTACCGCTACACCACTATGGAGGATCTATGAAACCCAGCAATAGCATAATCTCCAACCTAAAACATTAACTTTGTTTCCCTTTCCACAAATATTGGAATGACCTCCAAAGTTTTCTGCCTTTACTTCAGATTTCCAGTATCTGCAAGATTGGGAAGATAATAAAAATCGTGCATTACCAGAATGATATCTGGATGAGGGGGTATTAGCTACAGGGAGAGGTTGGACAGATTTGGGTTGTTTTCTCTGGACAGCTGGAGGTTGTGGAGGGGGACATGATACCTGATAGAAGTATATAAAATTCTGAGAGTGATAGTAAAGATAGACCGTCAGAATATTTTTCCCAGCATGGAAATATCAAATTGCAGGCATAGCTTGGTGAGAGGGGGAAAGTTTAAAGGAGATGTGTGGGGCATGTTTAATACACCCAGGTTGTGATAGTACTTGCCTCAACAAGGTCCTCTGGCAGCTCGTTCCATACACATACCAGCCTTTGCATGAAAAGTTACCCCTCAGATTCTTATTAAATCTTTTCCTCACTTTCACCTTAAACCTAAGATAGAACGCTCTAAGATAAGATAGGATGTTTTCACTTGTGGGAGAGTCTAGGATCAGAGATCATAGCCTCAGAATAAAAGGACGTACCTTTAGAAGGGAAATTAGGAGGAATTTCTTTAGTCAGAGGGTGGTGAATCTGTAAAATAATTTGCCACACAAGGCTGTGGAGGCCAAGTCAATAAATATTTTTTAGGTGGAGATTGATAGATCCTTGATTAGTACAGATGTCAGGGGCTATTGGGAGAAGGTAGGAGAATGGGGTTGGAAGAGAAAGATAGACCAGCTATGAGTGAATGACAGAGTAGACTTGAACTTATAGATAGTCATTCATTCGTCATCGTTGAAAACATTAGCGACACAGTGGTGCTGGTTTCCTACGGGCATGGTGACGGATGCACCACACATCTCTGTCCTCCATGCAGCTGGCAAGCTCCTCTTTTGTCTCTACACACGAGTCTTCCATCAACATCTTCAGCATTGTCTTGATTGGCCGTCCCGGATCACGCAGTGCATGGGGGTTCCCACAGCACAATCTTGTTTGCTGGCATTTCTGGTTGGCGGTGGCAGTGACCAGCGAGCCTCATCCTTCTCGACCTGATCTTCTTAGTCAGAGGTGGAATCGCCCCATAGAGCAGGGCGTTGGTGATGTGGTCTCTCCAATTGACATTTTGAACTTTTCTGAGCAGTCAGGTGTAGGTACCATTGAGAGACTTGGGCAGTGCTCGAGTGAGAGTTCATGCCTCACACCCGTACAATAATATGGTCTCTATAGTTGCATAGAAGAATCTTGTGAAATCTAGATAGTGAAATTTCTTAATATTTACAATTTAGTTTAAGTCCATGAATTGTTGAAATAATAATTCAGAGAATTAGACAGTACACATAAGAAAGCATACTCTTTAGTCAAGAGCAGTAGCTCAGCAGTAGTTATGGCTTAGTACACCATTTTATAGCTTAGTTGAACATTGTTCAGCAAGCCATAACATGTTCAGTGTTTTTTTATACAGTTCATCAAATTCTTAAGTTCACATCAATTTATCAATTTTATGTTGATTGTCAGAGTAGAGATTGCAGGAGTGTACCATCTGGAGGACTGGTGAAATAACTAATCCATATTTTCTCTTTATGAACCAAAGCTGACGAATATTGAACTGCAGATACTGGTTTAAACCGAAGATGGACTCAAAAAGCTGGAGTAATGCAGCAGGACAGGCAACATCTCTGGAGAGAAGGAACGGGTGATGTTTTGGGTTGGGTCTAAAGAAGGGTCGACCCGAAATGTCACCCATTCCTTCTCTCCAGAGATGCTGCCTGTCCTGCTGAGTTACTCCAGGTTTTTGTGTCTATCTTCTGATGAATATATTATTGTTTAACCTGTATGGCGTAATATATAAGCAATTCAATGAACTATTCGTACAAGATTTTTTTACCCATTTATAAATATTGCACGTGATTAAAAACTTATTAAATAAGTATTATGCTTTTCAAACGGCAGCAAATAAATGTGTATTAGTCCGGACCTGTGTCCATCCTAACATTAAATTGCCAAATTATGTTTCACCATGTACTGTAATATTTGTGGCAGAAATTACATGCGTTTTCCCAAGCTATTTATTGACTATATATAGTGAAAATACTGGAGTCTCTTTTCTTGTTGATTGCTTTCTGAACAGTATCTTGTAGCAGTATTATTCTGGACTTGGGTTGAATATTGCAGGGTTATCCAAACTGAGGTCTACTCAAAATAGCAATAAGACTCAATTAAATGGTTCCATTGTATTGCAGTTATCGTTGCAGTAACGAAGTCCAAACTCATTATGCTGATTAGATAATGCAAGTGGTCAAAAGAAAATATTTTTTCCTCTGGGATTTTGATTTAAGTTGAACTTGCATGCTATTCACTCAACAAAAAGACTATAATGATTACAATAAAATAAATCCACAGATGCAGGATGAAGGGCACAATGTTTTGTGGAAGGTAAAACCCAGTAAAGTCCGATTAAAGGGTACACAAAAAGCTGGAGAAACTCAGCGGGTGCAGCAGCATCCAAGGAGTTCCGTAGGGAGGAGGAGAACTTCTTCAAAGTAGGCATACCTTGAGGAGATATCGCAGTGGAGTAGACAAAGTTTTAAAGAAGGAACTGCAGATGCTGGAGAATCGAGGGTACACAAAAAGCTGGAGAAACTCAGCGGGTGCAGCAGCATCTAAGGAGTACACAAAAAGCTGGAGAAACTCAGCGGGTGCAGCAGCATCTAAGTACACAAAAAGATGGAGACTTTTGGTCTCCAGAAGTCCGATTAAAGATGGTTCTAAAGGTCTCCAACGAGGTGAATGGGGGGGGGGGGGGGGGGGGGGGGGGGGGGGAGGGGGGGGTTGTTAAGCCCGCTCTCTAGTTAGTGAGAGGACAATTTAGTTGCCTGATAACAGCTGGGAAGAAAGTGTTCCTGAATCTGGAGATACGGGTTTTCATATCTTTTGCATGTATCTTTTGCCTGATGGGAGAGGGGAGAAGGAGTGACTGGGATGAGGCAGGTTTTTGATTATGCTGGTGGCTTTGCTGAGGGGTTGTGAAGTGAAGAAGGAATCGATGGAAGAGGTTGGTTTTTGTGATGTTCTGGGCTACATCCCCAACCCTGTGTTCTCTGTGTGAACTCACAGGCTCCTGGTGAACTGTTTAACTTCTCCTTTCATGTGGCATGCACAGCCTAAGGTTGTTGGCCAACTTGTTCTATTTGATCTTCCGTTTGTGCACTTCGAGTTGATTGCATTAGTCGGACCACGTGAAGGTTGCAATCTTCCACCCCAAATTGTTTAACAAGGTACTAATACAAAACTGTAGTCCCACAGTCTAATTTACAGGCCTCTCAGATTTGTAATGACAAAAGTGATATATTTAACACTTTAATTGAATTTAGCATTAGCAGAAGGTAGACAAAAGTGCTGGAGAAACTCAGTGGGTGAGGCAGCATCCAAGGAGCGAAGGAATAGGTGACGTTTCGGGTCGAGACCCTTCTTCGGACTTTATTGGGGTTGGTTTAAGACAAATCATTTCTACTATATATTTTAACTTGTCTTGTTGATTGTATGCTGTCTTTAAAATTTAAGTTATTTTTTTATCAAATAATACAATTAAGAACATGTTGTACCTCATGCATAGAAAAATGGCAGGGTAATCTTTAGTCTTGTACATCACATGGCCTGGTTGGAGCTTCACTCATTAACATTATCATGGTGGCACGGAGGCACAGTGGTTCACTTGCTACCTTCTGCGCCAGAGACCCAGGTTCGATCCTGACCACACGTGCTGTTTGTACGGAGTTTGTACGTTCTCCCCCTGACCTGCATGAGTTTTTTCCAGGATCTCCGCTTTCCTTCCATTACAGTTAAACAGCCTTATGAACGCTTCTCCTTACTAACAGTCCGCTCCAGTGCTGAGATAGACATTAGATCCAATGCTGAAATGCTGCTGACAATCATCCCTTTTTCATAAGAATTCTATGAACTAGCAATCTTTATTAGACCCAAAACTACTGGCATATGTGTGAATACTAACAAAACAATGAAGCAAGAAATTCCCGGGTGTTCCAGGTATGGCTGAAACATCGGGGATTCTGCTTTTTCATCAATGCTTCGGAGAGCACTGATGTGACGGTCTTAACTCATCTCTGCTCCCCTAGTCTAGAGTACCCATTTAAAAAATGCCGTCCATTTTAACTAGCAAGAGAATTTACCTCTGTCGTATTGTCGGTGGTCTACATGCCACCCCAAGTCAATTCATGTTCATACTATATGTACTTTGTCAATCAGAAAAGAATGCAAGAAGAGAGAGAATGGAGAAAAATGCCCTGCTACTAGCCATGTATTTTGCAGTAACTAATGCAACAGTAGCAGGTGATCCATGAGATTTCCCCACTGCTGTAATGTATGACTTTTCCATCAAGAAAGGAAGAAGTGAACCAAGGGATCTTGTGGATTATGTCCAATGAATTGAAAGTGGTAGCACAGGTCAATAGGGTGATGAGGAAGGCAAATGGCCAAGTCGGGCCAATAAAATTTGGGATAAAAAGTAATAACATGGAACCGCAGATGCTGAATTATACCAAAGATAGACACAAAATAATGCTGGAATAGGTCAGAAGAAGGGTCTCGACTCAAAATGTCGCCTATTCCTTCGCTCCTAGATGCTGCCTCACCCGCTGAGTTTCTCCAGCATTTTTGTCTACCCTGGAGTAACTCAGTGGGTCAGGAAGCATCTCTGGATAGGTGATGTTTTGGATTGGATTGGGGGTGGGTGGAAGGGGTGAAAGCAAGAAAAGACCAGGACAAATCAGGGCCATCAACCGATGTCCTCAGGCAGGGTGGATCACTGATAGGCCAATTGTTGGCATGGGATGGTGTGATCCCAAGAGGGACACATTGTTGTAAAATGTTGAACGTGTTAACCAATTTTTAATGGAGGAAAGAGGCAAGGAATATGGTTACCATACTATAGGAATAAGGTGGAGAAAACGTAGGGAATAATTAGCCAGATTGTTGCTGGGTTGGAGGACTTCAGTTTGGGGGATAGAATGGACAGGCTGGGTTTTACCTTAGAGCCAAAGAGGTTGAGGAGATGACCTGATAAAGGTAGAAAAGTTAATAGAAAGGGCAGATTGTCACAATCTTTTTTCCCCATTATATAAAGTATCAAAAGCAAGAGGGCAGAGGTGAGAGGAAATTAATTTTAAAAGGGATTTGAGGGAAAAGTTATTTTTTAATTAGGAAGTGGTTAATATGTCAGATGAGGTGTCAGATACATTCCCTGTGTTTAAGAGACATTTGGACAGAGACATAGACAGGCAAGGCCTAAAACGATACAGACCCTAGTGTTCATTTGATTTGAGTATAGATGAGCAAAAAGGTCAGCATGGACATGGTGGGTTGGGGGCACGTTTCTTTGTTGTCAATCTCTCTGACTAAGTGCCTCACCTTATGTCATATGTCTCATGAAACGTGCAAGTAAAATTTAAAGTTGTGGTATATAATTTCAAAATACCGTGGCATATACAAATATATTCAATTCCTTTCCTGTCTGCTAGAGACTGCTGGCAGGTGAGTGATGGCTGAGTGCATTGCGTGAGACTACGGCAGAGCTGGTGATAGATGTTGGTGAAAGATGAATTCAGTCATACAACATAAAATAGTACAGTAGAGCAACTGGTCCTTTGGCTCAATGTCTGCACCAAACATCCTGCCAAATTAAACTGTTTCCTTCTGCCTGCTCATGAACCATCTCCCTCCAGTTCCTGCACATCCATGTGGCTATCTAAAAGATTCTCAAACTTCATTATCATTAACTGCTTCCACCACCACTCCTGGCAACATGCTCCAGATACCTTCCACATTCTGTGTAAAAACAAACTTGTCCTGTGCATACTCTTTAAACTTTTTCCTAATCACCATAAAGCTTTGCCCTCTAATATTTGATATTTCCATCCTGGGGAAAAGACTGGGGTACACAAAAGGCTGGAGAAAATCAGCAGGTGCAGCAGCATCTAAGGAGCGAAGGAGATAGGCGACGTTTCGGGTCGAGACCCTTCTTCAGACTGGTTAGGGATCGGGGAAACGAGAAATATAGACGGTGATGTGGAGAGATAAAGAACAATGAATGAAAGATATGCAAAAAAGTAACGATGATATAGGAAACAGGCCATTGTAAGCTGTTTGTAGTGTGAAAATGAGAAGCTAGTGCGACTTGGGTGGGGGAGAGATAGAGAGAGATGGAATGCCAGGGCCCGAGGGCTGAAGGAGAGGTGGGAAGGGGGAAAGGGGGGGGGGGGGGGAGACAGCAAGGGTTAACATAATAGAGAAAATTCAATATTCAAGCCCAGAGGATGCAGATTCCCCAAGCGGAATATGAGGTGCTGTTCCTCCAATTTGCGGTGCTGCTCACTCTGGCCGTGGAGGAGGTCCAGGACAGAGAGGTCGGTTACGGAATGGGAGGGGGAGGTGAAGTGCTGAGCCACCGGGAGGTCGGGTTGGTTAATGCGGACCGAGCGAAGGTGTTCAGCGAAACGATCGCCAAGCCTCCGCTTGGTTTCACCGATATAGATCACCTGGCATTTGGAGCAGCGGATGCAGTAGATGAGGGAGGTGCAGGTGAACCTCTGTCGGACCTGGAAGGACTGCTTGGGTCCCTGAAAGGAGTGGAGAGGTGAAGGGACAGCGGTTGCAAGGGAAAGTGCCCGGGGGAAGGGGTAGAGCGGGAGGGAAGGGAAGAATTGACAAGGGAGTTGCGGAGGGAGCGGTCTTTGCGGAAGGCAGACGGGGGGGAGATGGGAAGATGTGGCGAGTGGAGGGGTCACGTTGGAGGTGGTGAAACTGGCGGAGGACTATCTGTTGTATGTGCCGGCTGGTGGGGTGAAAGGTGAGGACCAGGGAAAAGACTGTCTGCCCTATCTGTGCCTCTTATAATTTATAAACTACTGTCAGGTCTCCGTGCAGCCTCTGATGCTACAGAAAAACTATCTTAAGTTTGTACAACCTCTCTTTATAGCTCATACCGTCTAATCTTGGATCAGGTCCCTTCTTCACACTAAGAGTTGGGGTGGAGGTAGAGAGCTGGAAGTGAGAAAAGACCAGGACCAATCAGTCTTTTCTCGCCTCCAGCTCTCTACCCACCCCCCCTTATCACCATCCCTCATCCCTGACCAGTCTGAAGAAGGGTCTCGACCCGAAACGTCGCCTATCTCCTTCGCTCCTTAGATGCTGCTGCACCCGCTGAGTTTCTCCAGCTTTTTGTGTACCCCCCTTATCACCACATGCTTCTAAAGAAGGATCCCTACCTGAAACGTCACTCATCCTTTTGATGCTGCCCGACCACTGAGTTACTCCAGCACTTTGTGTCTATCTGTGATATAAACCCAAATCTGCAGTTCTTTGTTTCAACAGTATCATAGTAAACCTCTTCTGCCCACTCACCAAAGCCTCAAAATAATTTGTGCAACTGGTGACCAGAAATACACAAAATTCTCTAAATGCAGCCAAACCAAAGATTTATGAAGCTGCAACCATGGTTTCCTGACCCAGGTACCCAATGGCCTCAAGTGCTGTCTATGTGGAGTTTATACGTTCTCTCTGTAACAATGTGGGTTTCCTCTGTGTGCTCCGGTTTCCTCCCACATTCCCAAAACAGGCAGGTTTGTAGGTCAATTGTCTGTTGTAAATTGTCCCTGGTCTGTTGCGAGTCGATGCAAAAGTGCGATAACATGGGACTTGTGTACATGGTTGGCGTGGATTCAGTGGGCCGAAGGGCTGGATTCCATATTGCTTTTTTCAATCAATCAAACACAACAAATTGAAAATTATGCTATTCTGATATCTTATTCCGTGAATTTAAATTGCTAGGTAAGTTTTTATGAGTGCAACTATTTTCACATAAACCTAGCTTATGTCTTTTTGGTCTCATACTGAATTGCAACAATACTATGTGTTTGCAAAAGCTCACAGTGCCTGGTTGTCAGCTTGAATTTGGGAGAGACATTCTGATGCCTGAAGGAGACACTGTGAGCTCCATAAATAGACCACAAGGAGATACTGGCCATGTAGTGGGAAGTCATCTGTTAACTGTGGTTCACAGTACAATAATTGTCTGACTTCAACTCAGGGGGGGGGGGTAACGCAAGCTGGGAAGGTGAGAAGCTTCTCAGTAATAAGTGTTAGCAGTAAATGAAAATGGATTTGGCATTTCAGTTCTCAAATTTTTGACATCCAAACTGCAGGGTCAGTGCATGTGGAAGCTAAGTGCTTGCCTACGTTTATTTGTGGCACTTTCACAATTTTTATGAGCCACCCCCAGCTTTTATAACAAATGGAAGCGAAAAACATGAACTTATGCGCATGTTGCAATGGGTAACCTGGTGAATATGATTTTCCACTAAATCATAAGCATTTTTATAATAAAATATTCATATCTCAATTGTTTTTAAAGCTTTAATCGAAATAACGTGTCAAATATAGGATGAAATCTTCAGTTAGGCTGATCACTGCTAGCCTAGCCATTGTGACATCATCAGTTGAAGCTGGACATTTTAATTTCAAAGACTTTTGACTTTTTAAAAACTTTTAATCAGTAATGTGTCAAGAATA
This sequence comes from Okamejei kenojei, assembly GCA_035221665.1. NCBI lineage: Eukaryota > Metazoa > Chordata > Chondrichthyes > Rajiformes > Rajidae > Okamejei > Okamejei kenojei. The sequence continues at coordinate 55,818,847 of CM069134.1, forward strand.
AGTCGAGAAATAAAGCATAAAATGTTCAGATAAGGTGATCCCAGCCTCGAGGGGAAATATGTCTCGAATCCCCTCATTCCCCCCCTCTATTATTTGCGATTAAAGCTTTAAAAATGCCAACTTTAACAGGATCTTTACATAATCTGATTCACATTTTTCCCCACGAGGCCGAAATCACCCTCACTGAACATTTTATGCTTTATTTCTTGACTTATTCCTGATTAAGAATTTTAAAAACATCAAGAGACTTTGAATTTAAAATGACCAGCTTTCACTGATGACGTCACAATGGCTCGGATAGCAGTGATCATCTTCACTAAAGATTTCATCCTATATTTGACATGTTATTCACGATTAAAGCTTTAAAAATGCCAACTTTCACAAGATTTTTACAATTCCGATTCACATTTTTCACCCCCAGGCAGAGATCACTTTCACTAAACATTTTATGCTTTATTTCTCGACTTATTACTGATAAAAGTTAAAAAAAATCAAAATACCTTGAATTTCAACTGACCAGCTTCAATTGATAACGTCACAATAGCTCGACTAGCAGGGGGAGGGCAAATTGCTATTGCAACACGCCGGGCAAGTGTAATTGGAATTTTTTTTTAAAAGAACACTGCTGATGGAGGCAAGGGGAGTGCTGGAATCTTACGTTCAGGAACGGCTTGAGTTGGAGGATCATGCCTCCCGTGGGGGCTACGGGTAGGTATTGGGTGCGTTGGGGTAGCACTTCGGTCTGCACTTGGTCTATTAGTTACCTAAAATTGGAGAATTCAATGTTCAAACCGATGGGTGTACACTTGGTTTAATAATAGTTGTTTTGAGAACATTTTTGGAATAATTCAGTGGCTTGTCTCTTTAGAGGGTCATAACAACAATGTATTTTATTCCTAGATAGATACAAAATGCTGGAGTAACTCAGCGGGACAGGCAGCATTTCTGGAGAGAAGGAATGGGTCGAGATCCGAAACGTCACCCATTCCTTCTCTCCAGAGATGCTGCCTGGCCCACTGAATTACTCCAGCATTTTGTGATTATCTTCGATTTAAACCAGCATCTGCAATTCTTTCCTATACATGTTGGGTCCCGACTTGAAACAGCAACTATCCATATTCTCCAGATATGTTGCCAGATCTACTGAGTTCTCAGCACTTCGTGCCTTTTTTCTGTAAACCAGCATCTGCAGTATCTTGTGTTTTCAGCAGTTTGAATAGGTTTCCTCATTACCAGAGGGGCATCTGCCCATATTCAGGACAGTTGCCCTAAAATGTATAGATGAGTGTGTGCCCTATTGGTGTTCTAAGCATAGGTTCTTTGTTTGGTAGCATGTACTCCAATCCAAAAAAAAAAAAAAAAAATCGCAAATGCGCCCAAGGATTTGTAACAATTAACACCATAGCATTTAGCACACACATTCACTTAATTGGATCCTTATTATTTCTGTCACAACTACTATGCAGAGCTGCCATGTTATTGCCATATTGATCAATGGGAAGTGGGTCAATATTTAATCACCATAACAGTTAAGCAACACCAAAGCTAGCCACACAGACCAGGACACCATTCTGAAGAATGGTCTCGACCCAAAACATCACCCATTCCTTCTCTCCAGAGATGCTGCCTGTCCCACTGAGTTACTCCAGCCTTTTGGGTCTATCTTCGGGCAGGGTGGCGACATGGCACACCCTGTGTGTCAACGTACACATCCAGTGAACTAGTCAGAATGACTCCTATCTTCGAGTCTCGCCGAACTTCTGACTGATCAAAGCATGAGTGATTAGTGCACGCAAGTCCCAACTGATTCTAAAGAAAAATACAGAGAGCTCCAACGAATTATAAGCATTACAGTGGTCATTGGTAAGTGGGGCTGGGAGATGCTGTGTGCAGAATATTGAAGTTACAGTGCAGAGCCCTTTTATCGCATGCCAATTCCAAGATTTGCGGGGGGGGGGGGGGGGGGGGGGGGGGGGGGGGGGGGGGGGGGAGGGGGGGGGGGGGGGGGGGGGTGTCCTCTCCCTCATGACACTTTTCCATCATATTTCAATCTTATCCACAAAACCATCTTTTTACTTTCCCCAACTTTCATGGACTGTTTCTTCCCAGGCAACTGAATCATCCTAAAACAACCAGAGAGTAGTGTTGAACTGCTATCTACCTCATTGGTGACCCTCGTATTATCCTTGATCGGACTTTGCTGGCTTTACCTTGCACTAAACGTTATTCTCTTATCATTATTCTATACAGTGCAAATGGCTTGATTGTAATTGTGTATTGTCTTTCCGCTGACTAGTTAGCATGCAACAAAAGCTTTTCACTGTACCTTGGTACACGTGACAACAAACTAAACTGTAACTGACAATAAACCAAACTGTAACCTAGTCTACCACGTACCACATTTCATGCATGACCTCAGTACGATGTGCAGTCACTGCTAAATGTGCATATTTCACATTCATAATCAGGGACACATTGCCACCTCACAGAAATTAAAATGACATTTTAAAAGTAGACGTGACAAATCCACAGTAGGGAGCCAAATATAATGCTGAAAGAACAAGGGAAATGGCTGCAGATCTAGTTCAGTTGTTGGAGAGTTGGTTGTGGAGAAGGTGATATTTGCATTGGGGAGGAGTGGGTGAGGACATAGAGAGCAGAGATAAGACAATTTCAAAAATAAAAGTTTTCACCAGGAGGAAGACAAGAATTCCCAGTCGTAGTACAGTTAAGTCAGCCCTTTAAATAATCCTGAAGCAATCTTCGACCCTCTTTCTAAATTTGCTTGTGTGAGAGAATATCTGCACAGCACAATTCTACATAATGGCATGAAAACAGGTATTATATTCCATTGGTAATGACAATTTGAAGTTTGCCACCAGCACATAAAGTGCCCAATCATCTTCAGCAGGTTTTTCCAAAATTCATCCTCTAGGAATAAAAACAATTTACAAAATTTTATTTCTAGATATTTATCTTGCTTTCGATGCATGTCTTTTTCCCCTCAAGGACAAAATATATCCTCTGTACCCAAACCATCTCCATGCTGTTTCATTGTTCATTTACTGTTTGGCATACCAGTTTTGGATTTCACTCAATGTAGGCCAAATACCTTTTAAACTGGAATAAATCTTTCAATTAAATAATTTTGCTATTATTCACTATTACATTTACTGTATTAGAATTGTTCTAAACCTCTTAATGTTATGTTCTCAGTTCCCTACTTGTGAGAACTGTACTTGTTTTAATTTATTCTCCAGAGCTGGATGCAACATTGCTTGCCTCCTTGTTAAACCATGCTGTTGATCTTCTCCACCTCATATTGTGTTATGTTGCAAGGTACATTGTTAATACCAAAACTACAGAGAGTGTCTAACAAATTAGCGACTTACAAATAAAGAGAATTTTCCTGACTTTATTTAACTCTTAAAAATAGAAACATTAAATATCTGTTTTCAAATAGAATTGGAGATAAACAGATACATGCTGGAGTAACTCAGCAGGACACAAAGTGCTTGAGTAACATTGCCCTATCCATGTTTTCCAGAGATGCTGCCTGACCCTCTGAGTTACTCCAGCATTTTGTGTCTTTTTTTTGTAAACCAACACCTGCAGTTCCTTGTGTCCACATAGACGGAACAGGTATTGACTGGGAGAAATAAATACATTGGACATAATGGTTGATTGTGCGATTGGGATCGAGGAGAGAGAAAGGGAGATATTGATACTGACTTTCAAATGCAATGCTTATTCTCTTCCACTATAAAACAAGCAAATGGCATAATTTATGTTGCACAATCATCAGGTGCAGCACACCTATTTTTCAACAAGCTTCGTCAATTCCTTTGCACTTCCCTATTTAAAAAAAAACATGCAAGCATGCCTATTGTCTTTTGAAAAATATTCCAGTGTTAAATGATAGAGTTTCTTATCAATAATGCACACTGTAGCATGACCTAACAATGCTGAAACAGATGTTATTCTTTGTAAAGTCCCAAGCCTTCTATTATATAGACGATAGAAACATCCAGACAAATGTTGTTGGTGATTAAAGGGCTGCCAAAAGAAACTGAGTGATGCAGATACTTCCAGAATGGAAATGCATCCCAGATGGATGTTTAATCACTTGTCAATAGAATTTAGTCATGGTTGTCAATATTTGTTGTAATCGATAATTGGGATCATGTTGCTAAAATATTTTTCCAGGAAGAAACAATTCACAGCACCAGTACATTCTAGTGTTACTATTTCCTCTGTTTTATCCTTGGGGTTACAATCGTTCATTATGTCTGAATGACTCTATTGCATTGATATGCACTGCAATCCATTGGGACTGCAATGTTTCAGAAGTAACAATCTTATTTTAGTGGACAATTAATATTCCTTTCCATAAAAGACCATGAAGAAAAAAATTATATATTTGAATGATAATCTTTGCCATGCTCTTAAAAATAGCCCCACAGTGCAGTGTAGCGCATAATAAAGCCGGCATACACTTCAAAGGTTTTATTTACTAAGGTGCTATAACAACATTTTGGAACTATGAACATCAGTACTATAACCACATGTTAAAGACAAGGATAGGAAATGTTTAGAGGGAAGTGGGCCAAACACAGGCAGATGGGAATCCTGTAGATGGGGCATCTTGATCGGCATGGTCAAGTTGGGCTGAAGGGAATGTTTCTGTGTTGTATGACTCTATGAATCTAAGTCAGAAGAAACTGTATGGCAGAACAGACATAGTTACTCAGAGACAAAAGAAGCAGTAAGTTATTTTTCCATCTAGGATAATAATAAACTTAGAGATTTTGTATAAAGGCCTTGCTAGCTTTGAAGTGCCTTAATTCTTGTTATCCAGTTGTGCAGCAAGTATGCTTATCCTTCCTCCCATGATTTTAGTATTGGATTCTGGGCAGATGGTCATGATAATGGATTCTGGGGCAGATGTTAAAATTAAGATCAATTACATTTGACAAGGTTCCACATGGTAGGCTGCTCTGACAAGTTAGATCGCATGGGATCCAACTTGAGATTGCTGAATGGATAGAAAATTGGCCTCATGGAAGGAAGCAGAGGGTGATGGTGGAAGGTTGTTTTTCAGACTGGAGACCTGTGACTAGTGGTGTGCTTCATGGTTCGGTGCTGGGCCCATTACTGCTTGTCATCCATATCTATGAATTGGATGAGAACGTACAAGACTTGATTAGCAAGATTGCAGATGACACTAAAGTGGCTGGCAATATAAATAGTGAAGATGGTTGTCAAAAATTGCAGCAGAATCTTGATCAGTTGGCCAGATGGGCATATAAATGGTTGATGGAATTCAATACAGAAAAATGTGAAGTGTTGTATTTTGGGAAGTCTGACATAGGCAGGACCTACACAGTGAGTTGTCGGGCTCTGGGGACTGTTGTAGAGCAGAGGGATGTAGGAGTGCAGGTGCATAGTTCCTCAAACGTGGTGTCACAGGTAGATAGGATGGTCAAATTGGGTTTTGTCATATTGCCGTTCATCAGTCAGTTTATTGAGTATAGAGGTTGGGAGGTCATGTTACAGTTATACAAGACATTGGTGAGCCCACATTTAGAGTATTGTGTTCAATTATGGTCACCAAGTTATACGAAAGGTGTTGTCAAGCTGGAAAGGGTGCAGCAAAGCTTTACATGGATGTTGCTATGACTCATTGGCCTGGGCTATAGGGTGTGCTTGAGCAGGCAAGGACTCTATTCCTTAGAGAGCATGAGGATGAGAGATGATCTTATAGAAGTATACAAAATCATGAGAGGAATAGATCGGGAAGCACAGAGGCTTGCCCAGAGTAGGGAAATCGAGAACCAGCGGACCCAGGTTTCAAGTGAGGGGTAAAGATTTAACAGGAGCCTATAGGGTTTTTTACACAATGGTTGGTGGGTGTATGAAATTGAGCTGCCAGAGGAGGAAGTTGAGGCAGGTACTATTGCAATGTTTAAGAAACATTTAGACACATGGTTTAGAGGGGTATGGGTAAAATGCTGGCAGGTGGTACTAGTGTAGATGGGGCATGTTGGTGTGTTCAGCATGGGCAAATTGGGCCAAAAACTGTTGTGCTGTAACCTGTTTCCACTTTGTATGACTCTGACATACTCACGGCAGTAATTACATTAAATAGAAAGTAAAAACAAGGAACTGTAGATGCTGGATTACAAACAAAGACACAAGTTCAGGCAGCATCTCTGGAGAACATGGATTGGTGATGTTTTGGGACAGGACTCTTGTTCAAACATAATTATGTCTGACGTTCATTACATGAAGCAGGTAGTGAATGTAAACAGATGGAAGACAGGGCATATATGAACCAGTTCAAGGTTTAAATGTCTGTGCTAGTACTAGACAATATAAATTCACATAAGGGAATACAAATTAATACGTCAGTTTCTGTGATATCAGCAGTGAGAATGACTGGATGCAGGAGTTCTCAGATGCCCATCGATTTAAAGAGCCAAGAAGGAGAAAGTATTGGCCTTGAACAAAGTAGTGAGTGATGAACTATGGCCCATATTAATAATGGGAACCAGCATATCTGGAGGAACCATGTGTTGTGAGGAGTAATGAAGGCCAATGTGGCAATAATCCCTCAAGAATCCCTCGATTTTAACATTTAAAAGTAAAGTGGATATGTATATGGACGTGAAGGGAATGGAGGGGTATGGTCTGAGTGCAGGTAGATGGGACTAGGGGAAAACAAATGGTCGGCACGGACTGGAAGGGCTGAGAGGGCCTGTTTCCGTGCTGTAATTGTTATATGGTTATATGGTTATATGGTTATAGGAAGGGGAAATTATCATGACCAGTTGTTAGTGAGGTGCATGTGTGTAGCATTGTATACAGATGTGCTAGGCACTATTGACAGAAAATGTGTTTAAGAAATTCATGCCATGTACATGTTTTCCGAGAGTTCCATTATATTTATGGGAAGAACAGTGGAAGCTCAATGAATGGGTGTTTGTTGCTATTCAGTTGCACGTTAAAACAAATGGAAATTCAATAGGATTGTCCTTCCTACGGTAATCTTATAATCCAACAATGCTATAATTGATGCAAGTTGTATGGAAACATTTTAAGTTTGTGTAGCTTTGCACTCAAGGACTGTTCTGCTAGTTTTTGCAGAATCATATATCTTGGATATTGAGATACTGGTGTGAATAATAGTAAAAAATGTTTTTTAAGTACTATTAAATTAATTTGGAATCACCATGTGGGCTACAGCACAACATAAAAATAAGTGATTTTAGATTTAATTATACTTTAGTGAAATTACTGAATATTCAAGAGAGTTGTATAATCTCAAAATTTTATCATTAAGAAATGAAAATTATAGATAATTTGGGGGTTGTCATTTGTTGGTACTGACAATATTAATTAAGTAATTGAGCATGTCAGTTCTACTTTAAGTAAGGTAAAACTGCCTTTTCTGCAGATTCAGAATATAGGAGTCCTTTTTAGTTTTCAGCACACTGGTACATCTTAATTAATGTATTGCACATGGTAAAAGGTCCAGTTTTACATTTTAAAAATCATGGCACAGTAAGTGGATAGTTCTATTCTTCAATTTATTCCACACTGATGTGGTTAGAATGGCAAATAGGTTTAGGTAAAGTATTGCCATGTGTATAGAGGTACAGTGAAAAACAAATCAGATACACTAAACATAAATACAATCAGGTCCATCTCAAATACAATAGATGGAGCAAAGAGGAAGATATAGAGTGCAGAATATAATTCTCAGCATTGTAGAGGCATCAATTCCATGGACCAGGACTACTGTAGGTCCAGGACCATGCTCATTCCATTCAATTATCAAAAACTAAATTAAATGCATACTGATAGAATAAAACATTAGGAAATAATGAAATGCATAGAGTACAAAAGGGGAGGAAGAATTTCCCCTTTCTCTGTAGAATAAATTATTTCCATGCCAAAGAAAGGAAGATCTGTGTCATTTGTTGTTTGAACTATCACTAGTTCAACCTAATCACTTTCAATTTCTACTCATCTCTCCAGGTAACTATCTTGTTGTCTTTTCTGTTTCACAAGTGCGGAGAATATAAAGAGTGCAATGCAAATGCAGATATTTTCTTCAGCAATTTATCAAATTTCAAAACTGCTTCAAAATACACCTCATGATGGAATTTATTTGGAGGTTAGTATCAGATGTTGAGTGGAAAGACAGGATGACCATTTTGAATATGCAAAGACAAATAACAATAGTTAATTCCTGAACATTTGAAGGGCATGTTTTATTTTGTGGAATATGCTGCTAGACAATGTTATGCGATCAGGTTTGATGCTGCCCCATAACTTACTGGATCAGAGGGAAAGGTGCAACTAACTGAATCAAAGCTCTACGTGAAATCTTTCTTCACATATAGTTCAGTTCCGTGTAACAGATAATATTTATAGAAATTCTGTGGTTCTACAGTATCTGCATTCCTTCTGGACATTTTATGAAACAGGTTGAAGAGAAAATTGTAAGCAGAATGTTAAGCTGTTATGTCAGACAATCTAAACACATTATATCCAACCTACGCTAAAAAACATGTCAAATACATGAAGGTCAAGTCGCAGGTAGATAAGGTGGTCAAAAAGGATCTTGGTACATTGGCCTTCATCAGTCTAAGTATTGGGTACAGAAGTTGGGAGATCAGCTTTTTTCAAGCTGAAAAGGGTACAGAGAAGATTTACAAGGATGTTGCTGGGACAATACGGTTCGAGCTACAGGGAAAGATTGAGTAGGCTAGGACTCTATTCCCTGGAGCGCAGGAGGATGAGGAGTGATCTTATAGAGCTGTATAAAATCATGAGAGGAATAGATCGGGTTGATGCACAGCGTCTCCTGCCCATAGGTGAATCGAGGACCAGAAGACAAAGGTTTAAGGTGAAGGGAAAAGATTTAATAGCAATCTGAGGCGTAACCTTTTCACACAAAGGGTGGTGGGTGTATGGAACAAGCTGCCAGAGGAGGTAGTTGAGGCTGGGACTATCCCAACATTTAAGAAGCAGTCAGACATGTGCTTGGATAGGACAAGTTTGGGAGTATAAGGGACAAACGTAAGCAGGTGGGACTAGCGTAGCTGGGACATGTTGGCTGGTGTGGGCAAGTTGGGCTGAAGGGCCTGTTTCAACACAGTATCACTCTGACTCCACACAAAGCATTGAACAAATATTCTTACCAATCAAATCTTTTTAAAAAATCTAATAAATATTTGAAGGTACCAATGGTAGAATAGTAAGATTAAATGAGAACTTACCAGTTTGAAGTTTGATCTTGAGTTTATGAGTTACGATGAGCGATTACGTGAAGAAGGCCGTTAGCTCGCATGCGCGTCAATCTTCAAAGCAGCGGTGTGAAATCACAGATGATAATGGTTGAACCGAACATAGTAAGATTAGAGAAGAGTAGAACTACCAGATGTCCTTAATAATATGAGGGTTGGGAGCGGTGGGCATGTAATCGCTCATCGTAACTCCTCATAAAATCAAGATCAAACTTCAAACTGGTACGTTTTCATTTAATCTTACTATTTTACTTCGGAGTCATGTGAGTGACTATGTGAAGATTTCAATGCCGGAAACTAGTCCCTGCGTTACACACTGCATGACGTGACCATGGATTAGTGAAAACAATTAATGCATTTAGACACGACTTAATTTGTTAAAATGCTGATGCTTTAATCATCAAAAGAAAATAATAGTGACCCGTTTCATAGAGGGGGAAACTATAAAACAAAGTCTAAAATTGTGTTGGCAAATGGGTTATATTAAACGTGGGTAAAGTATGTTCGTTTGACTATCCTGCAACTGCTAGGATGTGGTCCTGTGGAACGTACATAACCATTGGAGCTGATGTAGTAGCAGCCCTGGTGGAGTGAGTGTTGTAAATATTAGTATCGACTCATGCATTAGCCAAAACCCCAGTTTGACCACCTGGAGATGGTAGAACTAATACTTCTATGAAGTTTTTTGTAGCTAACAAACATTGCTAGTTAGGAGCCTAGATGTATAGTTGTAAAGGTGTGACCACACATTACCAAAGGTCCATAGGGTATGTCATGAAACTTGTTTGAGACACAAGCCCCTGGTTAGTTCTGGTTAATTAAATCAAAAACATAAAATATTATGTATTAGCAGATGTTACCATCCTGTCCAGTCGCAATTTACGTTGTGACTGGACCCGTTGCACTGAGGCCAGTGCCATGAGGATAAGTACCTTTGAGAGCCGGCTAAAGCTAAGGATGTAGCTGGAACCTCCTGGTGAAGTAATGTTAACATTACGTCAATGTCCCATACTTCCGTGTTACCGTGGGAGGACTTGTATTAAAGATATCCTTATTATTCTGGATATCAGTGCGTGAGACAGTGTGGGTCCCACTGCTGCAGCAAATATGATGAGAAGGCATGTTGGCATAGTTAATGGCACTAACTTAATTATTGTCATAGACCCATTTGAAAATGAACTACAAGACATCAGTATCCGTGCTGTGTAGTATGTAACGTGTATTTGAACAAAACGCTTCCCATCTCCTGAAGTGTAAATGTACTGCCTTATGGTGCTTCCCATGCACTCTGCAGTGTGCACTACATGGATCGGTCGGACAACCCGAGCCGTAGGTATAGTCGTCTCAGAGTCTGCAAGTCAATTAATTGATTTTCTTGCAGTGGCTGGTTTCACGTGTCACAGGCAGAACCAGCAAGTTTTATGTTTTGAATAACCATATTAGGTTTATATTATTCCCAACATTAGCGGGAACCATGGTTGCGTATGCCAGTCAGGCAGTTCGAAACGCCTGAAGCGGTGCCGTGCTGGATTTATTGCAAGACCTGACTGATGGGACAGTATGGAGGAAAGACATGCAAGAAACATTCCTCCCCAGTGTGGCGACTGGTCTGGATGAGCCTGGATGTAAACATATTGATATTCGGTGTTCTAACGAGCCATGATGATATTAAATACTTTGTGATCCAACATCCATTCTGTGTCGTCATTGATTTCACTTGATGATACAATAGCCTCAAATGAGGGTAGGTAAATATCATGGGAAACTTTAACTTTATTGCACCTATGTGACTAACATATGCCACCATCATAATGTATCAACTTGGAGTTGAGCATGCAGATTATGCATTTTCGCACAATAACCTTTAACCTATAGGATGCACCTAGTGTTTATAGGTAGTTGATACCAATAACTGAAAAATTGGTGACTCATGCAAACCGCATCTGGAAATGGCAGTCGTTATTTCTCATCTTTGAGGACTAGCATCAGTTTGTAATTACTGAGGATTACTGACCAAACTTACTGGAGCAATGCTGAATACTGCCACCATTATGACTGGTAGCTTCAGCTGGGAAAGGCATGGGTCTATTATCAATTACCTACATGGTACTTGAAGGGTTAATTCTTTGCACGTTGTAAGTTCTGATAATGCAAAGGCCCAATTTGCACCGCTGAAACACAGCTGCTATGTTGCCAATTACACTTGATGAGTAGAAGGCTGCTTAATAACAACGAGGTTGTTACAGGCTTCTGTTAATTCCACTTCTTGCCCCAGGGCGGAGTCCCTGTTAAGTTGATAGTTAAATGTAAATCCCAATTGTCAATTGTTCTGATTGGTATGAACTTAAATTTAACTGGATGGATTAAAGGGCCCAAATTGCTCAAATATAGTTTGGGCTGCAACAGTTAATTTAGTAAAATATAGCATTTAAAACATCATCCAGATAGGTGATAACAAATGTTCTGGAGCTCTGAGCAGCCCAAGCACCGGTTTAACTAATTTGGTAAATAAACCTGGGAGCTGAAGTGTTAGCCCATTTTGCAACGGTTTAACTGTTAGCATTGACCCATCCAGATAAATTTCAAATATCTCCGGTGATCCCCGTGAATGGGTACTGAAAAGCATGCATCTTTGAGATCGATGCTTGCCATATAGTTCCTATAGAATCAATAATTAGACAGTAATGAAGTTTCCCATTTTGAAAGTCTATACAACACATACGAGTTAAATCTGGATGAAGTGACATCCTCCATCTTTCCTGTCCTGAAAGGCAATCCTGCCCATAGTACTGGGCCTGTACCAAAAGACAACTCCGGCCCCAATTCCAAGCCTGCTTGGAACCTCTGTGTGTTGCGCAGTACAAAGTAATAGTAAGATTAAATGAGAACTTACCAGTTTGAAGTTTGATCTTTATTTTATGAGGAGTCGAGTTGAGGGACTACGTGAAGAGCTGTTCATGCGTCAATCTTCAAAGCAACAGTGTGAAATCACAGCTAATAGTGACTGAAGTATAATGGTAAGATAACAAAGACTAGAACTACCAGATGAAATCTATGAGGGCTGGGAGCGGAGGGCACGTAGTCCCTCAACTCGACTCCTCATAAAATAAAGATCAAACTTCAAATTGGTAAGTTCTCGTTTAATCTTACGATTTTACTTCGGAGTCACGCGAGTGACTACGCGAAGACTTCAAAACTCTGTGATTTCATGCCGTGTGAAACGAGGATACACAACCACAGCTGCTTCATTGACAAATGAAAGGAAAACATTCATAATGCATACAGTCATAACATAGATGTAAAACATGCTGATGCTGTTTAAATGAAACAATAATATTTTCATCTCTCACCCAGATGGAAAATATAACCAGAACATAAATAGAGTTAACAAATACTCCTGGTTCAGCAATGGATCATCTACAGATGTTTGGAGATTCGTTCGATGGACTATGCTCCAGCCGTAACAATGCGACCCAGCGGAACATAAATACTCTTGCTGCTGATGTTGTAGCAGCCCTGGTGGAATGAGATCTGGAAACAGAATCCATTAGTACATAATGGAGTCTGTTTTTTACATCTGGAATGGCCTGAACAACAAGTTCTCCCAATTTTTTTGTGACTAACAACATTGCTAGTCCAGAACTCCAAGGCTGTTGATGACCTTAACATATTGTTTTATATACGTGTGCTTACCTTATCAATGGTCCCCTGGTATGCCTGTAACTATTTTGAGACCCGACCCCCTTCTGGTCTGCTCAAGTATTTATAACATAATATTATACATTATAATTTACAGACGTTATCATCCTGTACCATCACAATTATTTAGCGACTGAACCTGCTGCTCTAAACCAGTGCCAGAAGGAGAATACCTAATAAACTCCAGCCAAATTTAAGGATATAGCTGCAGCCTCCTGGTGAAATAGTGTTCACAAATGTCAACATCGCATATGGCATTATACTGGTCCTGGGACCTATGTTGAAGATATCCTAACCCTTGATAACTGGTGTGGACCCAACAGAGTGAGTCTTGTTTGTTACAGCCAACTCAATGAGGAAGCTCATCAACCCAATTAATGGCCGTATAACTTCATAATTAACAGACGATCATTTAACATGAACTCGAAACATTAGCAATCAATACCATTTTCCATGGAACAGAAGCATAACAAACTCTTTCATCTCCTGGATAAGAAAATTCTGTGGTTTGGTGCTATGCAAACACTTTGAACACATAGAAGGATAGATGTAACCACCCAAATCTTAGGGCAGTTTGTTAAACCTGCAGAACATAATTTGAGTTTATCATGCAACATCTGATTTCCAAAGCCTCAAGATGAACAAGCAAAATTATGTTTAAAATAACCAATTAAGGTTATATTATTATTTGTAACAAATCGGGAATCAATTAGCATAATCACACAATAGGAACTTAAAGCCTCTTAATGACTTTATTTGAGGAGATAAAATGGAGGTAGCCATAAACCTTCCTTGTCCTTTTGGCGAGAATGTATCGCCACTCCTATGCCAAATATTTTGCAACCAGTGAAATAAACATGAAACCAATATTAGGTGTTCCATTTAACCAGAATTTCATAATACAGTGCGATTCAACACCAACTCTGTGTTGCTATTACCCACACTTGATGATTCTCCTGTGGCAACAAGATTATGTAACCGTTCCAGCGGTCTTTAACTGATTGCACCCTCGTGACTAACATATGCCATCATCACAATGCATCAACCCAAGCATGACAATATGCATATTTGTCCAATCACTCTATAACCCATACAATGTACATAGAGTCTATAGATAGTTGATACTAATAACAGAATGTTTTGGCAAGTCATGCAAATCTGTTCCATCTCCAAACTCGAGATGATATTTGAGCTACTTGGTAACTACCTTAAACAGCAACTGGGGCCCGATTTCCGAGCCAGTCTTGCAAGACAATATTGGTCCTTATATTGAACCTGCCCAATTCTAACCTGCTTGAAAAGCTAATATTGTACATTTTACATTTACCGTTCAAAGTAGCTGATAATGTCTCAATCATTTGTAATGTATAACTAAGTATACAACTTACCAAACTGCAAGTGGTCCCTTAATTGTTGTAACACAGGTACAGTGCGTGGAACCTCTGGCCAGCCTTCATATTGCCAGCAACTTCAGTGAACCGCTATTGCCAATAAAGACATGGGATGCATTGTCGCCGAAACTATGAAACTATGCTCGTTCCAATAGCTTGTGCTTCACCCTCCAGGTTTCACCTATGGAAAAGTCTTACCTGAATAGAAGATTCAGCAGCCAACTGTAATGTCCCCCTGAGAGCAGTGTTCACTGCATATGTGTTTGGGATGGTAACTTTCTTGCCAGGCAAATACTGGCCTATGGGAAACATGCCCTGATCCCTTGGGCATGCTCTATGGCTATACCAATCCCACATGCTCTCCTCTTACATGAGGGAGCCATAAAGCAGGCCTGCTACAAAGCCCTGCTGACACAATTTCCCATTTAGGGCCATTAGCACCAATTTGCAATATAATGAAAGATTTACCTAACTACTGGAGCAGTAATGAACACTGTTTGTCCATCATCGTGACTTTATTAATTTCAGCTGGTGTTAACAATGACTTAGATGGCACTTAATAATTAACCATTTAACAAAATAACTGTTGCTCTACTTACACAGCTGAATTGCATCTATACAATTAACAATTAGTCTAACGACTAGAACTGTTTTATAACAACAACTGTTACTAAAGTCTATTGACTGCAATCTGTTGCCCAGGCCGGCATCACGGCCAATTGAATACCTAAAAGTAAATCGCAACATCCTACATGTCTATTTGCTAGGAACTTAATCTAACTGGATAGAGGAGCCCAATTTCTCAAATATAGTTTGAGACTTAACAGTGGATTTTAGCACATATATAACCAGCGTTTTTTAAACTGTGAATAGTTTTCTTTGAATGCTTTTTTGTCATCATTCTGTTAGATTGCCTTATCCTAACAATGCTTCCTCATCCCCCATGATCACTGTAAATGGGAATACCCTACTAAACTGCTATTCCCATAAAGCAGCCCTAACAAAGTACCGCTGGCGCCCATGAAGCAGCCCTGAACTAAGGTGCTGCTTGTGCGGCCTTTCCCATAGGCCAGTATTTGCCATAGAGTTGGCATTCTCATGAAGCAGCCCTGAGCAAAGGTTCTGCTGGCATAACCTCTCCAATAGGCTAGCCTACCATAACTTGGCATTCCCCTGGAGCAGTCCTGAGCAAAGGTACTGCTGGCTCCGCCTCTGCAATAGGCTTGCCTGCCATAGTTTGGCATCCCCATGAACAGCCCTGAGCAAAGGTGCTGCTGGCACAGCCTCTCCAATAGGCTAGCCTGCCATAGCTTGGCATCCCCATGAGCAGTCCTGAGTAAAGATACTGCTGGCACAGCCTCTCCAACAGGCTAGCCTGCCATAGCTTGGCATCCCCATGAGCAGTCCTAAACAAAGGTACTGCTGGCACAGCCTTTCCCATAGGCTGGCACTGCCCTAACTTGGCATTCCCATGAAGCAGCCCTACCCAAAG
Source organism: Okamejei kenojei (assembly GCA_035221665.1). Classification (NCBI taxonomy): domain Eukaryota; kingdom Metazoa; phylum Chordata; class Chondrichthyes; order Rajiformes; family Rajidae; genus Okamejei; species Okamejei kenojei. The sequence continues at coordinate 55,834,743 of CM069134.1, forward strand.
GTGCAGCTGACACTGCCAAAACCTTACTGCTGACCCAACTCCTGCTGAAGATGTGTCTCTAAATTAATTCCCAAACTTTCCTAATTGTACTGACTATTTTTGTCAGTTGTCCCCGTATCCTGGGGATTATTGTAGTTTGGGAACCCCATAGGTGAATTTCCGCTCCCCGGGAATCCATATAAATATATAATATATATATATATAAATATATACCCGCGGTACGCTCCTGGCACCCAGGCTAATCATTTATGTGAGGTAACCCCATTTCCTGGGGACTACTGCGGTCTGGGAACCGCATATACTTGGGTTTCCCCTGCACCGGGAACCCAGCCTAACTATTTAAGTTCATATTAACCCCAGGTGCTGGGAACTACTGCGATGTAAAACCGCATATACATGGGTTTCCCCTCCACCGAAAACCCAGGCTGACCGTTCAGGTCCATAAAGCCCCATCCCCTAGGGACTACTGCGGTCTAGAACCGCACTATTCTTGGGTATCCCCTCCCCGGGACCCCAACGTGTGGAGTCACTGACCGCGTTATCAGTGACTCCGATCGCGAACCCGACTTTCCCAGCTCCCCGTTTCCACGGTCGGACCAGGGTTTTCCCCCAAAGCCCTAGACTGGTTCACTCGTCGGCCATCGCAAAAACCCCGGAGGTTCCTGCAGGAGACCTAGAACAGGTAAGAAATAGCACTTACCTGAAACTTTTTTAGACTTACCGTTGGAGGAGCTGCGCTGCTCCACAGTCGTCTGCACGAAAGCGTCCGACGCAATGACACACGAACGGCTGTACGGGGTTCTTCACGTAGTCACTCTCATGACTCCAAAGTAAAATCACATGTTATCATCAGTTTATTAAACCCAGATCTGAATCTCATGTTATCATTGTCACTTGTAGAAAAACACAAGTGTAAATATTACCAACATGTGAATAGTCCGCAACCCCATGTTTTGGAACAAACAGACCCACCTACCTCCATGGCTACCGGTGGTCTTGTGGTAAGCCCAAAGGCTGCAGATGCAGGTTCTTTTTCCCCTCCTTGATTGAAGAGTAGGACTGGTAGGGTGCGTAGATTCCATATGTCCCCTGAGACCGGCTTGGGCCTTGGTCTGAAAACCATCATCATACTGAGCCTGCCTCATAAGAGAACGCTGGCCATATTTCCGTGCCCAGCTTTCAAGCTGCCACCGGCTTCAGTGAACCGCTGCCCCCGATGGAGGCGTGGGGTGTGTCGTCGCCTACCGATCAAGCTTTGCTCGTCGTCGGTACCTTGATTAGGCCGTCAGCTTTTTGCTTCCTCATCCTAGTCTTACCTGTGGGAAAATTCTTACCTGAAGAGAGGATTCGGCGGCTGGTTTCATTTCCTGGATTTCATGCCCACCCATGTCACCCGGATAGCGCTGTTCATTGCCAGCACTTGTAGCATTTGCTAGTATCTCTTGAAGCCATATGCATGTGCTCCAGTATGTTCCACGAACATACTTTGAATTTGAAGTCAGTTCCATACTGATCACTCGCACTTCCCTCCACAACGAGGGAGATTCATAGGCAGCCCTGAAAACAGGTGCTGCCGCAGGCCCCTGAGGATACCTGCGCTGACATGGCCCCTCCAGCGGCCCTATATCAGATTTTTTGCTCTGGGTCAGACTGAAACTGACCCTGAATGCTCCCCTCCTCAGAGAGGGAGACATTGTGCAGCCCTGAAACGGGTGTCGTTGCCTGCGGGTTCTCCATAATACCCGGGCTGATAACTCCCTCCTTTGGAGTATATCATTGTGGAGCACCTCTCCATCAGGTGCTCCATGTGGGTTTGAACGTTTAAAAACGTTACCCATGTAGGAGGGGATCCTCTTCATCAGGAAACCTTCTGGCCTGACTCCCCTAGTCCTCCTAAGCCTGACCGTCTTACCTTTGGTTTTAACCCCTTTCTGGGGACCCACAGCGGTCTGGAAGCGGCTGACCGCTATATGTTGGTGGGGTCCCTCCTGGCCTGACCTCTACAGGCCTGCCCCACTGCTGTTGGTTTTCTCCCTACCTGGGGAACCACAGCGGTCTGGAAATAACTGGCCCCTGTATGGGGGGGGGAGAACCCTCCTGTCCTGACTTCACATACCTTGCCAGCCTGTGGTTCGTTTTACCCCCTTCCTGGGAACCACAGCCGGTCTGGAAGCAGATGTCCCCTGTATGTTAGGTGTGGGGACCCTCCTGGCCTAGCTAACAGACCTTGCCAGCGTGTGGTTAGTTTTACCCCCTTCCGAGGAACCACAGCCGGTCTGGAAGCCACTGACTGTGTTGTCAGTGACTTTAGGGTGGCGAATCCGACGGCCGCCGGCTATCCGTACTTCCGCGGTTTCTGTAGCCGGTTTCCCCTTGGTCCCGGTATCCGTGGCCGAGACCGGGATTCCGCGCGGTCCATGACCGGTTTCGCGGCCCATCCGGACTTCACCCCAATCATGTCGAGCAGGTATATCTCTGAACAGAGATTCCTGCAAAAAAGAAAACACAAGAACCTGGAAATAAGGTAAATCTTACCGTCAGGTTGAACTTACCACTGGACAGAACAACGCTGCCGCCAGTCGGCTCGTTTGCGCAGAGCGCGTCAACGTAATGACGCGAATGCGAGCTAACGGCCTTCTTCATGTAGTCACTCACGTGACTCAGAAGTAAAATGTGGCAGTGATGAATACAGTACATCCTGGTTGCATTGTCACCTTCAGAACCAGTAACATTTTGTTACCCTCGTGTCTTCCTAGCAGGGCAACTCTTTAGATGATTCACTCATGAAAGTATTGAAGTATTGCTAACTCCATGTGGAATTCTAATAAAATATTATCATTCCGCATCAACATTTGAGAGAATTGGGCTCAATATTTTAAATGGCACATCAGGTTTGTCCAATAGTTTTACAATAAATTATGTTGGAAGTATATGGTGGAATCAATGGTCTTAATATGAGTTAAATATTTAAAGTTTAAATAATAGCATAGCAGAGATTTTCATTTTGATTTTTAATATTTTTAATTTTACATTAATATTTATCCACCGAATATTTAACATTTTATATTTTACATCCAGTTGATAAATTTACCTCCAGTAGAACTTTTCATTTTAAAATGTGTATATTTCATCTCAGATTTTGGAGAATCCCAACCAAAGAGTCTGTGCAAGTATTGCAATGGATTTGATTGCTAAGGGCTTTATAAAGGAAAATCATTTCAAATAACATTGTTTTGTTAATATTACTTGTACCCTTGATACCATAAAAATATACAGATGAATAAGAATGGCATTTGATTGCATTGTAAAATATAAAATCAGCAAGTCAACAGAGATGGCCAGTGGACTGATTGGATGAGATTTGAAGGCACACATGACATTTTAAAGCTGGCAAAGCCTAAGTGTCAACAGCTAAAATTAGGGGGACTGTAAAGAGAGCAGCAATAGATTGAACACCTGTTACCCATACTAGACATGTTCCTTTCCATTCATGTTTTAGTTATAGTTTTTATTTTAGTTTTAGTGATACTACGTGGATACAGACCCTTCCACCCACCGAGTCCGCACCGACCAGCGATCCCCGCACATTAATACTATCTGACACAAACTAGGGGCAATTTACATTTATACCAAGTCAATTAACCTACAAAACCTGTACGTCTCTGGAATGTGGGAGGAAACCGAAGATCTCGGAGAAAACCCACGTGGTCCCGGGGAGATCGTACAAACTCCATACAGACGGCACCCGTAATCGGAATCGAACCCGGGTCTCCGGCACTGCGAACGTTGTAAAGCGGCAACTCCACCATTGTGCCCATGTATGACAAACAATGATTCTGCTGCAACCAATTTTATACCCAGTTAAAACTGGATGTTTTCCCATTATCCCCGAATAAGAAAGAGAAATGGGGAAGGAAAACCCATTTCATTTCAATCTTAATGCCGGAAAAGAAGCCCCCAAACAAGCTAATGGGAGCATTTTCTTGTGTCCTCCCTTGGCCTTCTACATAACAGAGAAGCTGCTGGCCCAGTGTGATATTTCATTTATTGCATCTTCAGCCTCAAAGTATCTGAATTGAAGGTCCAATTAGTTATAGCTTCCAGGCACATTTAAAAAAAAACGTGAAATGGTATCTACAGGGACCAAAACAACCAACTCTCCCTCAACACATTTGGACTGGATTTTAAGCCATTGCTAATGGTGACTAAGCAGTCCATGAACATTGTGCCACCCCCGTCCCCAGAACATATCCAACTATATTTCCTTTTCACCCTTTCCAGGCCAAGCCACCTATTTAGGGTAAAATGTGAACAAGTAATACATAGTGCATGTCTAATTAAATATAGATGTTGGTTTTGTGGAGAGAAAAAGGACCAAGTGAAAGCGCAGAAACACACTGGAGAAAAGGATTTTTTTTTCTGTCTTTGTAGCTGTGCTTTGGTAAAGCAAACTGCCACAATCACAAGGAAGTGTGCAGGAGTTAATTTCGAGTGTCCAGGAGTCTTTTCCATAACTGGTAATATCCATCTCTAATGCGGCTCATTCATAATGGTGTAATAATGCATAATGAAAATTGTTCTGATCATTAAATAATTGTAAGTTTGATCAAACCAAGCAGATGAACACCGTCTTATAAATATCTTTTCGTTAAAAAGTATGCCAATTGGCCCTATATACTTCATGCTCAGCTGTGAAATTTCTGCCACGAAGATTAATATGCTTTAATAAAAATAAAATAAAACAAAATGCCTCTTCCTTATTTCCACACAGTGCATTTTAAAGTCTGAAGGCAATATATTTTTACTTTAAACCTTCAAAGAGTGGTTGCATTGAGTATTTTAATGTGCCCCTGGATGTAGAATGTTTGTTGTTTTAGGACAACTGGTTGTGTAGAATTTAACCAGTGGAATATGTGCAAAGTACTAGGTAAGAATTCATTATGGATTTAAGCTATGTAGTAGAGTAGCCTACTAATGATTTATTTATGTGTTTTGTGTTCACTTCTTGGCTCATGATGCCACAGATGGGGCATATTTTACTTCATTTTCATTAGTTAGATATTCCAGTGTCCAGAGGCTCATAACTTTGGACATTTGTATTAGCCCTTTGCCCTCACTCACTAATCAGCATAACTGAACAGCAGTTGTAGTATCCTTCTGTCTGAGTGCTTCTTAATGTCTTATTATGGTTGCTAGGCAATAACCTAGCAACCATGGTCGTATTTGTCTAGTTTCCAATGCAGCAGGCATTATTTAGTGTGATTAATCCTAATGGTATTGCCATTTCTAAGGGTAAAATATCATGTTAGAGGTGCTAGTGGATCAATGGATGAAGGCTGAAATATAAGGTTAGAAAGTTGATAATACCATTATTTTAGAGAAAAATGTAAGTTAACAGGGTGGCAGTAGTGAGAAACATGACTAGAAATATGCAGTTGTGGGCAAGATAGCAACACCAGTTTACTCTTCTGTCATGGAGGAGCAAAGTGGGGGCACAGTGGCGAGGTGGTAGAGTTGCAGCCTTACAGTGCCAGAGACCTGGGTTCAATCCTGCCTGTATGTAGTTTGTATGTCTCCCTGTGACCTCATGAGTTTTTTTCTGCGTGCTATGGATTCCTCCCACATTCAGGCTTGTAGGTTAATTGGCTTGTGTAAAAGTTGGCCCTAGTTTTTAGGGTTGAACTAGTGTATGGATGAACGCAGGTCGGCGTGGATTCAATGGGCTGAAGGACCTGTTTCCACAGCAAATTTCTAAACATCTCTAAACTAAATTAATTTCAATATGTGAACAGTATGTTAGGAAGGAAATTTGTGCTCACGTGGTGCAAATCCTAGGCCTCCTGTGAGGTTATGTGTGTACTTTCAGGAATCACACAAGACATAGAAACATAGAAATTAGGTGCAGGAGTAGGCCATTCGGCCCTTCGAGCCTGCACCGCCATTCAATATGATCATGGCTGATCATCCAACTCAGTATCCTGTACCTGTCTTCTCTCCATACCCTCTGATCCCTTTAGCCACAAGGGCCACATCTAACTCCCTCTTAAATATAGCCAATGAACTGGCCTCCACTACCCTCGGTGGCAGAGAGTTCCAGAGACCCACCACTCTCTGTGTGAAAAAAGTCCTTCTCATCTCGGTCCTAAAGGATTTCCCCCTTATCCTTAAGTCATGGTAGATAAGACGTATCAACTATACATTCACCCATCATGGTGAGAATTTGTGAAGTGGCAGTTCTCAACCGAAACCTTAGGTCATGGACCTGAATCAGATGCACACAGAAGTGAAGTGGTAAAACTTCACACTGTACGGAATATGTGTACGAAGTTAGGGAAAATGCACTTTTTCAATTTTGAAAGGGTGCAAACGAGATTCACCAAGATATTACCTGAGCTGCGGGTTAAGTTATAGGGAGAGATTGTTTAGCCTGGGAACCTTTTCTTTGTAGTGTAGGGTGCTCAGGGGTGAACTGATTGAGGTGTATAAGATCATGACGGGCATGGATGAAGTGAATGCTCCTAATCTTTTCTTCCTGGGTAGAGGATTCTAAAACTAGAATACATAGCTTAAAGTGAGAGGGGAGAGATTTAAGAGAAAGCTCAGGGGCATATTTTTATTTTTTTCCACTCCGCATAGTCCATATATGGAATGAGCTGCCAGAGGAATCTATAGAAGTGGATACATAAATAAGTAATGTATAGTGCCTTACTGACTCCCATGCAGTGGCTCTGACATCCACAATGTTAAAGTGCTTTTGAGATATTGGTGATGGCGCACATTAACTCCAGTCTGCCAGCCAGGCTTGATCCATTGCAGTTTGGTTACCCTCGCAACAGGTCTACAGTAGACACCATCCCCCATGCAGCAAATTAGCCAAATATGCCAAATTACCCGGCATGAACAAGGTGGGCCAAAGGGCCTGTACAGCTCTGAGTTGAGTTTAGTTCCCCATGAAGCTTTACGACTCTTTAACTCTTTTGTTTTACACACATGTTAATGCCACACTGTTGATTTTCTGAGCTAAAAACTTTGGTTCAGTAAATATATATATGATGTAGTTTAACATTTGTATATGTGTATAATGCCTAAGTTCAGAAGCAGCTGTTTTACAAATCACTATAGGTATTGTTAGGGTACACAAAAAATATGAAAAACTCAGCGGGTGCAGCAGCATCTAAGGAGCGAAGGAGATAGGCGACGTTTCGGGTCGAGACCCTTCTTCAGACTGGGATTTATGCAGACCCAGTCTGAAGAAGGATCTCGACCCGAAACGTCGCCTATCTCCTTCGCTCCTTAGATGCTGCTGCACCCGCTGAGTTTCTCCAGCTTTTTGTGTACCATAGGTATTGTTAGCCTAGTTGCAAGCAGATTATTATTACATGATTAAGATATTCTTTGGAATTATTACAGGCATTCTGATGTAAGTAAACCAACCTGAAATGTTAAATGTTTCTGTATCTGTCAATTCTGCCTGGTCCACTGAGTCATTCCCACTTTCTCTGTTTTAACACAGAAATACCTCTTAGAGGCATGTTATGCACTGCTCCAATGGTATTCCAACCAGTGGTGAAGACTGGCATTCAACATAAAACTGTTGGTGCAGTTTTACCAAATACGATTAATGTCAGAGCTTTCCAACAGTTGTAATATCAGAGGTCAGAAGTTATTCTGAGACGAGCTTTGTAAATTCAAAAATCCAATGGCTAATTTTAATTCAACTCTTATTCTCGGAACGTCAAACCATGGAGCTGCACTTATCATTTTATTATTATTTGCAGTCTGCTCTCAGAATTTTGCCATGGGCATCCCATGTATGACTAATACATAAACTTATTCATTCAGTTAGTCAATCATTCAAACCTGTCTGTGGACACTATGAGCCTTATTACTATACTGTCAGAGTTTATGAGGAGAAGGCAGGAGAATGGGTTTTGGAGGGAGAGATAGATTAGCTATGATTGAATGGCAGAGCAGACTTGATGAGCCAAATAGCTTAATTCTGCCCCTATCACTTATGATCGTAGCATATAAATGCAGATGTCCCATGATGCACAAGAGATCCTGATTGCAATTATGAATACAAGTAAGAAGAGTGTTGTCTACATAAATCAAGCATATAAAAGCAAGGCTCTCTCTGCTGTCTCAGATGAATGTAAACGATCCCAGTCCATTATTTCTTAGATGTCCATATTATAATTCCCAGTTTTCCAGCCAACCTTTATCTTTCAATCCACACCACCACAGTTTTAGAAATTCATCCAAGATTGACAGCGTTAAACACTGTCATGGGGTTTTTCATACCACCTTATTGTACTTTGTCTTCTAAATGAATTCTATTGAAGTGAAAGAATGCAGAGTTTTGAAGGCAAAGTTGTATTTGATAAATTTTGTGAACAGTATGGTTGTAAGCAGCAAGGTTGATAAGGGGTAACTTGTGGGAGGTGATGCGTGAAGATGTCTGTAGAGTGGAGGAGAAGGGTGGCCAACTTACACAATGCTTTTGGTGGTATCTAGTTAATAGAAGAATGAGTTAAGGGCCTGTCCCACTTGCGTGTCCTTGGCACGCAAACTACGCGACCTTGTGGTCGCGTTGAGCCGCGACTGTCCCGCGAAGGTTGCGTGCGACTTCATACGACCGCACAGCCGTCTGGAGCGTGTGACGTCATTTGAAGATGGACGCAAAATGCCGGAGTTACTCAGCGGGACCGGCAGCATCTCTGGAGAGAAGCAATGGGTGATGTTTCGGGTCGAGACCCTTTTTCAGACTAATCAGTTTGAAAGAAGGGTCTTGATCTGAAACGTCACCCATTCCTTCTCTCCAGAGATGCTGCCGGTTCCGCTGAGTTACTCCAGCATTTTGTGTCTATCTTCAATTTTCTTGGCCGCGCTCTGGGAGTAGTAGTGGGGGCGGATCCGGACCATAACGGCCGTGAGCCCCAGGCCGAGCTCGGCGATCGTTTGCCCGTTTCTGTTGCTGTTAGAGGTCAGACGTTGCGTCGCGCCAGGGTCTTGGGCCTGTCCCACTTTGGCCGTCGGTTCCGCGACAGGCCATTGGCGCGCGAAGATTTCGTTCGCTACAAAAATTTTGGAGCCCCGAGCAATGTCGCGCACAACAACATACCCCTCCGCGTTTCTCAGTGGGACCGGCCCAGCACGGCCGTACGATGCCCCTGCGCCTCAACGTGACCACGAGGTCGAATACATTGCGTGCCATGGACACATAAGTGGGACAGGCCCTTTAGAATCAGGAAGATAAATAAATGAACACGTAGAACTGTGAGATGCGGAACCCCAGTGGTTACTGGAAGTATAAAATAAAAGAGAATGTTAGAAATATCCATCAAAACTGGTGGCATCTGTGGAGAGAAATTTTTTTTTACTGGTGGGCAACTTTGTATTAGGATCGGCCGATTCTGACAGAAACAGGAACTACTGTTTATCTGAAATTGATTAATTGAATTGTTGTATTGTATCTAGATACAAGATTACGCATTGTTCCTTGATCTTAAACTGGGCTTCTTGAAGTAGTGTGGGGTCAGTGATTGAGGGGAGGTTGGTGTTGAGAGGGAGTTGGTATTCATGAAGGATTTCGTGGTTGGGACATATTAAAATGCAGTGTTGGTGACCGTGTAAACCACACTGATAGGGTGTCAGGAGTTAAGTGGGATTTAAATGCAGTTAATACTTCAGGTTAGCAGATGGGTGGGAGGTAAGCAGACAGTTAGCAAATCAATGAGAAATTGGATGTCATCTATGGGCAAGGTAGTGGATATTAGGGATCACTGAGGTCAAGGGCCAAGACAAAAACAGGTGGGTAAGTTGCTTTAAAATAGTTAATTGGATACTGCGCTAATTTTTGATATGGGGATTATGAAGGAAGGGAGGTAGGATAGAAGATCAGTCATGAACATTGAATGACAGAGGAGGTTCAAGCGGCCAAATTGCCTACTTTTGTTCCTACCTCTAATGATCGTTGAAAGAAAAGGAAAAAGCAGCAGGGCCCAAGGAAGTCGAGATGCCTCATGCGGTTGTGGTACAGTACATCAGAAAACTGGTCATGTCATGAAGATGAGATAGAGCTGAATGACTGATGAATGGAAACTTGCAAATCTAATCAGTTCACATACTGATTCCTGTGGCAATAAAAACTATTGCATACTAAATGCCCTGGCTCTAGAAATGTCCTGGAATTCATTGCGGGATACAATTCGAGCCGGTTTTCCGTGTACAGATCTATCAAAGCTTTATTCTGGAATATGAGCATTTCTTTTGATTTTCCAATTAAGTACAGAATCGGCAATATATTTTCAAAGGTCTGCTGACTTCCCAAGGACACAGTGATTGATGCCTTTGTGCAATCTGTATCACGTAATTATGAACTGCAGGATGTCAAAGTCCTTCAAACTATGTAGCAACCAATGCAAAACCACAGGGCAAAATAGCTGAGTAAAATGCTCAGCAATCAAAAAGAGGGTTTCCATTAAAAGGAGACACAGTCAATGATTTTTGAAAAAGACATAAAATATAATGTTAAACTGAAAACTGAGGTATTCAAAGTGGCAAGAGATAGTTAAACTCGAGGACGGAGAATTCAGAATACTGAAACAGTATTAAAAACTAAAAAGGATGAGAATTTTGAGAGGAAACTAGCATGCAGGGTAGAGACTAGCGGTGAAAGTTCCTCTCGGTAGATAAATTGGAAACGGGCAGCTATGTAAAAATGTGGGACATTTAGAGAATGAGACTACAAGGGAGAAGGCATTGGAGAAACTCAGCAGATGAAGTCACGGGGACCTGATGGACTGCACATTAGGATTGTAAAATAAGTGGGTGCAGAGATAGTATCTGCATTAGTTTGAATTTTCCATCACTTGCTGAATCCCGCAAGATTATCTGAAAATTGGAAAACAGCCAATGTAACTCCATTGTTCAAAAGAGGAAAAAGGCTGAAGGCAGGGAACTACAGGCCAGTTAGTTTAACATCTATTATTTGACAGATGCCAGAATCAATAATTAAACAGTAAATAGCTAATCATTTGGCAAAACGTAATCTAATTAATTCTTGTTCACATTGTTTTTTTGAAAGATAAATCATCTTTGACAAATTTGCTTGATTTCTCTGAGGATGTAACAGGGAGAGGTGATAGAGGAGAATCTTACGATGTTATGTATTTAGAATTTCAAAAAGCATTTGACATGGTGTCACAATGAGCCTGGTACATCAATTGTTATCCAGAGATGCTGCCTGCCGCACAAAGTTACGCCAGTATTTTGTGTCTATCTTTGGTGTAAACCAGCATCTGCAGTTCCTAACCTACACATCAATTGTTTTGTTAGTTTAGAGATACAACTCAGAAACAGGCACTTCGGACCACCAAGTCTGCGCCGACCAGCAATTCGCGCATACTAAAGCTGGTTCTACACACACTAGCTACACATTACAATTATAACAAACCAATTTACATACAAATCTGTACGTCTTTGGAGCGTGGGTGGAAACCAGAGATCCCGGAGAAAATCCACGCAGGTCACGGGGAGAATGTACAAACTCCGTACAGACAGGCACCCATAGTCACGATCGAACCCAGGTCTCTGGCACTGTAAAGGGGCTGTCCCACTGATGCGACCTTTCAGCAACTGTTTCGACCTTCAAGCTCGAGGGCACTCGCCTGAACAACCTCGAGCTGGATCAACCGTCAGCGTTGAAACTTCGAGCTGGATCGACCGACCGCACACACACACACACACACACACAAAAACACATTGCAAAGGCGGGGGCCATAGAAAGTAGGGGAGCGCTGTCTGAAATTCACACCCGCGATGAAGAGGAAGGTAAAAGACGGCAGCACAGTGTATGGTAAGTCCTTTAGAGAGTGGGCGAGGGGAGGGGAGAGATGGTGGGGGGCAAAAGGGATAAGTGTGGAGACACTTGTAAGAAGCCAGACAACTTGTAATAACGTTTAGCGGGCATTTTACATTACTGGTCAGTTTTCCTTGGTCCTGAAAACTCCAATGAGCCAATTAAACTGATCAGCGAAGGAGATTGCCTATGGCTGCCCTCGACTGCCTGTAACTACATAGCGACCCCACTCCACTGCACTACGAGTTCAAAAGAAATAGGCCGACCAGCATGGTTCCCTCGAGCATGAAGGAGAGTTCCAGTGAACTTCCCTCGAGCATGAAGGAGAGTTCCAGTGAACTCATAGGACCTACTAGGACCACGTGTCGACCATGCTGCGAGTTTGGGACGAGGGAAAACTCTTCTAAACTTGCAGATTAGGTCGCCGCAGTGGGACAGCCCCTTAAGGCAGCAACTCACCATTGATATTAGAAGCTTTATTAGAACGTATTGAAAACTGGCTACCTCATGGAAAATAGAGCCTTGGAATAAATATGTCCATTTCAGATTGGAAGCAGATAACAATTAGAGTATCTCAAGAATCAGTTTGTGGCCAGCTGTTCAATTTTATTGCTCTGGAGGCAGGAGCAGTATGTAAGGTTTCCAAATTGGCCAATTATATAAGAACAAATAGAAGGGCCTGTTGTGATAAGGATAATGTAATTCTGCGACAGGATGCAGAGAGATTGAGTGAGGCACCAAGAAACTGGTAAATGGAGTTCAATGTGAGGACTGTGAGGTCATGCACTGCATTTGGAAAAAAACAAAAGGTAGATTCTTATCTAAATGGGGAGAGAATGCAAGTGAGTGGAGTAAAGAGGCATCAAGTTGTTCAACAGCATGAAAGACAAAAAAGCTAGCAGGCAGGTCCGACAAGTAGTGAAGAAGGCAAATTACATTTTGATCTTCATTGCAAGGGGGGTGGATTATTAAAGTAGAGAGGTTTTGTTGCATTTGTGCAGGGTATTAGTGATGCCTTACCAGGAATATTATGTGCAGTTTCACCTCCTCCCCTAAGAAAGACACAGTGATATTAGAAGCTGTATAAGAGAGATTCATCTTATTCCTGGTTGTCTTTCCAAGGGAGATTTTGGAGCGGCACTTAATGGTGGCCTGGGGAATCACAAACCCTCGCTATTGGCTGACGCGGTCATGTGATCATGGGAGTGTTTTTGCGGGCTTTTGTATAGCATTCATTCAAGCTCCACCCTTTTGGAAGGATCTTTTTGGCTGTTCTAAACGCAATTGAGTAAATCACTTTATTGTCGTTCAAAATAAAGAATCTTACCTTACTCAATCGACTCGCCAAAGTCAGTCCGATCATTTATTCAGACTTCGATCATGCAAGCTGCCGCTTAACCCCGACGCCCAGTCTACACAGCAAAATGCCGTGCGCCTGAAACTGCCCGTTTTCTGGGCGGAGCAGCTTCAAGTGTGGTTCACCCACATTGAGACCCAATTCCATCTCAGAAATATCGTCATGGATACCACGCGATATTTCTACGTGGTCAGGGCGCTGAGCCAAGAGACGGCAACCCGGTTGCAGCTCTAACTGCAGGATCTTCCAGCAATCGACAAGTACGAGGGCCTCAAGGCCCTGTTGCTTCGCACTTTTTGGCTCAGCCGCTGCGATCACGCCGCTCGCCTGCTCCATAAGGACGGCCTCGGCAATCGGAAGCCGTCCGCACTCATGAGCGAGATGCTCACTCTGATGGACAGCCACCGACCCTGCCTGCTGTTCGAGCAGGCCTTCCTAGAGCAGATGCCCGATGACATCCGCCTGCTCCTCGCTGGGTCGGACTTTGCCGGCCCCCTGCAGCACGCTGACCGGGCCGATGAACTGTGGCTTGCAGGACGGCGGGTCCATCAATCTGGTTGTCCGTGCCCGTGCACCAGCAGCCTCACAGAGACATCCAACCCTCTGCTGCCGAGGCTGCACCGCAGCCATCCGCCGGAGACCGGGGTAAGCGCCAGTGGTGCTACTACCACCAACGCTGGGGTGCCGAGGCCCAACGATGCCGCGCCACCTGGTCATTTGCGGGAAATGCCTCGGCCGATCGTCAGTAGAGGCTATGGCGATCAGGCGGAATCACCGCCTCCACATTCGGGACCGCCGTTCCGGACTTCGTTTCCTCGTGGACTCCGGGGCCGTCGAAGCAACGTCGCCCGACTGGACTGGACACCCGTGCTGGTAAGCGAGGCACCGTCCTGACCGCCGTCAACGGTAGCACCATCCGCACGTATGGCACACGGACGCTTTCCCTCATCTTCGACTCCCGCCCGTACTCTGGGACTTTTACCGTCGCGGACATGGCCCAGCCGTTGCTGGGCGCCGATTTCCTCCGGGCCTTTTCGCTACTGGTGGACATGCGGGGCAGGCACCTCTTTCCACTGGAGTGCCCAAGGCCCACGACCCCGCGGCCCGTGTAACCTCTCAGCCTGCAGCTGAACTGTTTGATACTGCATTTGATATTGTCGACCACGCCATCCTAATTGACCGTCTCAGCTACGGGGTTGGTATTGATGGCACTGCCCTGAGCTGGTTTATCTCCTACCTCAAAGGTAGGAGTTTCTCGACTAACATAGGCAACTCTTTCTCCTCCCCAGCTAGCCTCTGCTGTGGGGTTCCACAAGGTTCTATCCTTGGCCCCATTCTCTTCTTCCTGTACATGCTCCCCTTAGCCAAGTCATTGAAAGGCCATTTTCTTCCACATGCAGACGATTACCTCTCCTCCTGCTTAACTAGAGTATGGCTGCCTCCAACTCTCCCTTTACATCTGGCACCTCAGCAAAAATCAATTTGACCAAGCACAGAAGTTTGACAAACGTGCCGTGGTAAAAGCTAGCTTCTTCCAGCTTTGACCTGCCTCGAACTGCCTAGTCCAAAACTAGTCCAAAACGCCGCAGCGAGACTCCTGACGGGCACCCGAAAAAGGGACCACATCACCCGATCCTGGCCTCCAGTGGCTCACTGTGGGGTTCCGAATAAATTTCAAGACCCTCCTCTTAATCTACAAAGCACTCAATGGGCTTGCACCGACCTACATTAAAAGTCTTCTACCCACCACACCACCTCCAGGTCCCTCAGATCGGCCGACGGGGTTGCTGAATGGCCCGCGGTCTAGGCATAAGCTCAGGGGCGACCGTGCCTTTGCGGCCGCAGCTCCTAGACTGTGGAACAGCATCCCCCTCCCCATTAGAACTGCCCCCCTCCATCGACTCCTTTAAGTCTAGTCTAAAAACGTATCTGTTCTCCCAAGCCTTTCCTGACGTCCTCTGAGCGAGGGCTATTTGTATATATGTATGTAGCCTGCTTGTGTATACACTTATAACAAACGTATAGCACTTTCATCGAGAGTTGTTTTTTAAATGTGCTATATAAATAAATGTGACTTGACTTGACTTGACTTGAACGCGGTGGCCGATGCAGATGGACCTTATGCCTCCCTGCTCGCCGAGTTCCCGGGGCTTCTCATCCCCCATTTTCGTGCGACCACCCTTAAGCATAGGGCGATACATCATATTCCCACTGCGGGCCCCCCGCTGCATGCTGCGGATTGCTAAAGAGGAGTTCTGCCAGATGGAGGACATGGGAATTGTGTGGTGCTCTGATAGCCTGTGGGCATCCCCATTGCACCTGGTACACAGCTACCACAAGATTCCCGTTCACCCTGACGACGAACCTAAGACCACCACCATAGAAACATAGAAACATAGAAATTAGGTGCAGGAGCAGGCCATTCGGCCCTTCGAGCCTGCACCGCCATTCAATATGATCATGGCTGATCATCCAACTCAGTATCCTGTACCTGCCTTCTCTCCATACCCCCTGATCCCTTCAGCCACAAGGGCCACATCCAACTCCCTCTTAAATATGGCCAACGAACTGGCCTCAACTACCTTCTGTGGCAGAGAATTCCACAGATTCACCACTCTCTGTGTGAAAAACGATTTTCTCGGTTCTAAAAGACTTCCCCCTTATCCTTAAACTGTGATCCCTTGTCCTGGACTTCCCCAACATCGGGAACAATCTTCCTGCATCTAGCCTGTCCAACCCCTTAAGCATTTTGTAAGTCTTTATGAGATCACCCCTCAATCTTCTAAATTCCAGCGAGCACAAGCCAAGTCTATCCAGTCTTTCTTCATATGGAAGTCGTGCCATCCCAGGAATCAGTCTGGTGAACCTTCTCTGTATTCCCTCTATGGCAAGAATGTCTTTCCTCAGATTAGGAGACCAAAACTGTACGCAATACCCCGTCACCCCGTTTGGTCTTTTCGAGTGGCTGCGCTCGCCGTTTGGATTAAAGAATGCCGCGCAGGCTTTGCAATGGCTCATGGACATGGTGGGTCAGAGCTTAGAGTTCATATTCATCTACCTAGACGACATTCTGCTCCCAGCAAGGAACACTACACGGACCTACGGGCGCTGTTGCAGTGACTCCAGGGGCACGGACTGGTAATCAACCCCGCCAAGTGCCAGTTTGGTCTATGCTCCATTTTCTTCCTGGGGCATCATATCACCTCACAGGGCGCAACCCCACTACCCACCAAGGTGGAGGCCATTCTGCAGTTCCATCGTCCGCTCACCGTTAAGGGGCTGCAGGAGTTTGTCGGCATGGTGAACCTTTACCATCGTGCCGGCAGCTGCCAGGATCATGTGCCCTCTGTTTTAGTGCCTCACCGGTAAACCACGGGACTTCATGTGGACCGCCGAAGCTGTGGCTGTGTTCGATGGTGCAAAGGATGCGTTGGCCAAAGCCACCATGCTGGTGCACCCACGGACCATGGCTGCCTCGACTGCCCTCACAGTGGATGCCACTGATACAGCTGTTGGAGGGGTGCTCGAGCAGCTCATCGACGACCGCTGACAGCCGTTGTCCTTTTTCAGCCGTCATCTGCGGCCCTGGAGTGCAGCTATAGCGCCATTGACCGGGAGCACCTCGCCCTGTATCTGGCTATCCGGCAAGAAGCAGTAAAGGATCAAAGGTTGGCCAGGGTTGCTACATCGTGAAGACGATACTATCTGAATTAATCTGTTTTAATGCCTGGCATTTCCTTTGTAAAACTGCATTGATCCCATCAATACCTTATTTTAAGTTGGCAGAGAATGTCCTCAGTTCCATAAATTCACTTGCTGCTTTAAATACACAAGCAGACATAAATCAGAATGAATAACCTGGTCTCAGTTCCGACAGTGAAATTGTGGTGCTGTTATGCACCATTTTAAGCCTTAAACTGGTGATTAGCACTTCAGTTACTGGACATGAATATCTGAGCTTGCATTTTGTTACAAGTTGAAATGATAGTTTTTGGGGAAAATGAAGTCCTCCTGTATTTATTTCCTCGGTTTATAACACAAACAATAGTAAGCAAAGTTTCGGAAGGAACTGCAGATGCTGGTTTAAAGATATTCTATACCAGGGCACCCGAGATGTCCTCATTCTTTAGGGAATGGGGGTTCCCCTCTTCCATCACAGATAAGGCCCTCACATGTGTCTCCTCTGTACCCCGCAGCTCTGCTCTTCTCCCCCTCCCTCCCAGTCACAACTGGGACAGAGTACTCGTAGTCCTTACCCTTCACCCCATCAGCCATAGCTTATAACACATAATCCTCCGACATTTTTGCCACCTCCAATGGGATCCCACCACTAGTCACATCATCCCATCTCCACCCCTTTCCGCCTTCCACAGAGACCGTTCCCTCTGCAACTCCCTGGTTAACTCATCCCTTCCCACCCAAAGCACCCCGTCCCCAGGTTCCTTCCCCTGCAACCGTAGGAGATGCAACATCTGTCCCTATACCTCCTCTTTCGACTCTGTCCAGGGACCCCGACAGTCCATTCAGGTTAGGCAGAGGTTCACTCCTCGAACTTCATCCACTGTATCCGTTGTTCAAGATGTGAACTCTTATGCATCGGCGAGACCAAACGTAGACTCGGCGATCATTACGCTGAACACCTTCGCTCAGTCCGCCTGGACCGACCTGATCTCCCGATTGCCAAACACTTTAATTCCCCTTCCCACACTGATCTTTCTGTCCTAGGCCTCCTCCATTGTCAGTGTGAGGCTAAACGTGAATTCTAGGAAAGCATCTCATATTTCGCCTGGACACCTTACAACCCAGTGGCATAAATATTTGATTTTTCTAATTTCAAGTAACCCCTGCATTCCCTCTCTCTCCATCCCATTCCTTCCCTCCAGAGATGCTGCCTGTCCCGCTGAGTTACTCCAGCACTTTGTGTCTATCTTGTGCAAAGTTTAGATGGCGTCACTTTCAAGTTTATTACTCCTGAGACGAAGCTTTGCTTTCCAGAAGCACTAAAGAGTAAAGTACACAGTGATTGCATGTTTATAATTTGCAAAATAAGAAAACATGGTAAGAGTGATTTAATGGAAAGAGGTAAAACAATAAATAAATTTGCTTAGAATTTAGAGTTTGCCCATCTTTGGTGTGCAAAATGGACACTTTTTTTGCCTTGATGCTAAAATAAGAGTCACCGGAAAAAAATAGCAAAATTAGGGCACCCTTTCTTTAATAAATTGTTATTATGGTTTAATGCCTATGTGCACAACTAAGGGAAGTGTGCCAGCATGATTAAATAGCTCTGTTCATGGCAGCCTGTGGTACATGAGTCACCATATGGAGACCCTCCTCCCTGACCCAAATGCATTAAGTTTCTAAGCCACTGAGGCAGCACACGGATCAAGGGTAAAGATCGAGGCATCTGTCATGTTAAAACGTTTCAACCTGTAAATCCAACTCCTTCTGCACGTCAATGTTCCTAAGGGTCTTGTACATATTTCTCCTGCATTTGACCTCCCCAAATGCAACACCTAATCTTGTCAATTCGGGTTTATTTACAAGGAAAGAAAAACACAGCGACAATAAATGTGTGGTTTACTAAAACTGGTATTTTCTGTCTTTTTGTTAAGATTTGCAGTATGTAGAATTATATTTTATTCTTAGCCAATGCATGTGTGAAAACCCTCTCAGTGATATATGATGATCCAAAGGATAAAGTTTTCTTCTGAAGTAATTTACTGCATTAAGTGAGTGAGCCAACCCCTATACACAGAGCTATCATGTTTTGTCACTTTGTAAGGTAACTCAGTGACTGCTTGCATTGGGATTAGCTGTGCTTGGTTTCTACCCTTTGTCTCCTTGCTGCGGTGGATTTGGAGCTGCTAAAAGGAGCAGTATGGAGTGACGACAATGCAGTCTCTATGATCAGCCAGTGAAAATGTTTTAGCTCTTGTAAGATGGGATGAGCTCATTACCTGTGTTTACCTTTGCAGTCTTCAACCAGTTTCAGCAGCCCAAGCTGTTTGACAGATTCCCAGGGCAAAAGCATGTGTATATTACAAATATCGACAAAACTAACACTAGATCTGAAATGAGATTCCAACTGTTAGCAAAAACTGTCAATAACACAAATAAAAGGTAATTATGCAAGTGAATTGAGCCATTTTAGACAAACTCAGTATTAAGAGTAATTTGTAACCAGTGACTAAGATTCAAAAAATATTCCAGAGGTATTCCTGCTGAGTAATCCCTTTATGCAACAGATCTTTACTCCCCCAATAAAATCATTCCAAAGCTTGTACAAAATATGTGATAATAGATTTTTGGAAGGGCAGAAATGAGTTGTGACAGAGGGAACTGCTATTGTTTAGCTGCTTGCTGGCCTATGTAGCCCCATTGTAAATCCAGAGTGAACTGTGAAAGATATTGGTGCATTAGTCACTCAGTATTGGACCCCACATGGAAACATTCAGCAGATCAGGCATATTGTAATCCCCATTCATCTCCTTACCCACAGATTAGAAACAATTCATAATTATTTAAAACAATTTCAATATCTTTCTAAAATATCTCTGTATTTACAGACTCTTGCAAAGCCTTCACATCTTTAGTAGGACACAACGCTCCACTATTGGCCTTGCCTCCTATTAGGGTGCCCTGGCGATGGAACGTCAGTAGTACAAGAGTTGTGGCTAGGTTGCCCTTTGAGGCCCAGGAACCCATCATGACTGGGATCACGCTTCACTATCAGGTTTGTAAGGGCACAGGGAGACTGCAGGGGAGTTGGTGAGGTATGTTGACCAGAGACATTTGATAATGACAGTCTAAAGAAGGGTCTCGACCCGAAACGTCACCCATTCCCTCTCTCCAGAGATGCTGCCTGTCCTGCTGAGCTTCTCGAGCATTTTGTGTCTATCTTCAATATTTAATAATATATCTTGTGACTCCGTCAAACAATCATAGATCATGAACATTGTGGATTTAATATGGGGTGCTAGCTATATTCTGAGTTCCAACTATGCGCAATACTTCTTTGCTCAACAAATCTGACATGTCTTATTAAGTACACCAGATGTGTTTGAGCGTGATAGTAAATTTAATGCCAAATTATAGATAGTTTATTGTTGTGGAACTTTATGGCCCTGTCTCACGGTGCGAGTTGACCCACGAGTGACCCCGAGTGACAGACTCGTGGTTGTGCACGAGATCCCAAGTTGATGTTCAAGTGTTTGAACCGAGTTCCCACGAGTATGGTATTTTGCCGTTCACTACGATGTTCCAAGTTCGTCTCCTGAGTTAACCAAGTTCGTCTCCCGTTTACTCTTGAGCTGACAACGTGTCCTGAAAAGTGACAGTGTTTCTATTTGGACATGTTCTATTTGGACATTAAACTGACCTGAATATAGACGAAAGCTGAGAAAAGGATTTGGGAAAAGCCTCAGGTGTAACCTGACGAGGCGTTGCACCTGTTGCACCTGCTGGGCTGTGGAACCCGCCGATCACAGCCCGGGATCAGGACGGAGACCTCCCTCCAGCCTTATTTTAATCCACAACAGTCTGCACCTGTCTCTCATGCAGCAGTCTTGTTTATTATTTAAAGGATATTATATGACCCTTTAATATTTATTTCAGTATGCAAAGGTTCACTTAGATTAGTTAGATTAGCGCGAAAACAGGCCCTTCAGGGCCACCGAGTCCGCACTGACCAGCGACCAATATACAATAGGGACAATTTTATGCAAACACCTGTAATGTGCTCGATTGTAATAATGTTTTGTCTTTCAGCTGACCAAATTTCACTGTTCCTCGATACACGTGACAATAAACTAAATTGAAAAAGCCTTATTCCCTTTCCATAGGCACAAAATGCTGGAGTAACTCAGCAGGACAGGCTGCATCAGGAGCAATGGGTGACGGTTTGGGTCGAGACCCTACTTCAGACATTCCTTCTCTCCAGAGATGCTGCCTGTCCCGCTGAGTTACTCCAGCTTTTTGTGACTATGTCCGGATGTTGTACACTGGACCTTCATTGACGAGGTTCTGGATTCCCGTTGCCATTACTGGCTGCACTTCAATGGGATTTACGCAGGTAAAGAACTGTGGTCTCCGAAAAGATATGCGAGGATTGTATGAAATGTTAGCGTGTTGTGGCTATGCAATGCTGAGAACTATATGCTGCACATTATATCGGTCTCTTTTCAGCTTGATCGTAGTTATCTTTGTTATTATTTACTTTGACTGGACCGAATCCAAAACAAAACCTTTATATGTGAAATAATAAACCTAGAACTAAACCGTTTGGGACTGGAGATACTGCTGCAGGTGGGGGTGGGTGATGAGGGTGACTGCCGGGGGTGGGAGGGGGGCGGGGGGTTTCTCATCCTCCGGTGTTTGTGTTCGTACCCCGTGTTGTCCGTGATCCGAAGGGCCGCCTAGTACTGCGCTAATCAGCTTTTGGAAATTCTGTGAAGAAAATAACATATCTGGAATATAAATCGATGACGATTTATCTGGGTGGCGTGCATCTTATTTTGTTGATAAATTCACTGCACTGTCCCATCACAAACGCTGCTGTGGCTGGCGGAGTGTTCCAGTGTTTACAGCAGCCGCCAGCGAGATCCAACGACGTGGGTTCTGCCTGTGTGGACTTTGTTCATTCAACCCGTCCCCACGTGCTTTACCCGCCTGTGCTCCGGTTTCCTGCCACTTCCCGAAGGTGCGGGGGCTCTTGTTGTATTGGCTGCTTGATGTGACTCCAGTGTAGATTAGTGGGGGTGGAGGGAAGGGGGAATAGGGTAGGGTGAAGGGAGGTGATGGTACGAGCGCGATAAATGAGTGCAGGCAGTGGGGCAGATGGGAATACAGTGCGTGAGTGGCAGCACAGGGTTGAGACACATGAGCCAGGAGATACTGGAATCTTGAACAAAAAACTAATTGCCGGACGATTCAACGGGTCAGGCAGCATCTGTGGCGGGACATGGATATTTCACGCTTGGAATCGTGATCCTCAGACTTGATGGACGATTGGCCTCTAGTATTTTGAATCATACATAAAAATGAACGAGCCTTCCCCTTGAAAAGAACTTGAATTTCCCCTTGAACCGTACGGCCGTTGGTATGACAATACAACTTGATTGTACTCGCATACGGTATGATTTGAGGGATAGCATGCAGGCAAAGTTTTTCATTGTACATCGTTGCACGTGAAACAATAAACCAAATGATATCAATACCACCATGTTGTTGTCAGTTAGTGAATAACTCCAGTCCCGTCCCGACCCCCTGGGAAACTGAAGGGAGCGACAATCAACTGCCACGGACATAAATAATGACTTACACAAGAAAGGGCAGATGCTGGTTGACAAAAAGTGAACACATGGGGCTGAGAAATTTGGAAATGTCATCCTGTCACCCATTCCTTCTCTCCAGAGATGCTGCCTGCCCGCTGAGTTAAAGAGTAACCACGGTAGACTCACGAGTCACTAAGGTAAACGCACGGGCCGCTACGTTATTACAACGAGTTAAAATGTTTCAATTTTTAACTTGAACAGTAAATTTGACTCGTGGAAAAAATCAAACATGTTTGATTTTTTTCACGAGTTAACAAGTTTCCCGAGTACCTGCCGTTAGCGCCACGAGTCGCTAAGTTGCTCGCGCGAGTTCCGACGTTCCCGCTACGTTGATTATACGTGATTACTGCGAGTGAAAACTCGGGGTCACTCGTGGGTCAACTCCCACCGTGAGACAGGGGTTTTACTTTCTGGGAAATAGGTACAAATTGTCTCAACTGATTTCAGTTTAAATTTTCAATCAAATGTAGGTTGTACCTCCAACCCCACCATTCTATACAAAAATCCTATCAGGAAAAATCAAAGCATTATGTTAAAATACTTACAGAAATAGGCCTGAAGTTGCTGTGAACATTTTATTAAAATTGCTGTTAGAATATTCTCCTGCACACCATGGGGAAAATTCACAATTCAGATTCACAACTCTCTGAGTGAAAAGGTTTTTCTCATCTCTGTCCTAAATGGCCTATCCCTTATTCTTAAACTGTGACCCCTGGTTGTGCACTCCCCCAACATGGGCAATATTTTTCCTGCATCGGATTGCACTTCACGTTAACTCTCCTTCCCACTCTCACAACAACCTGTCTGTCTGCAGCCTTCTCCATTGCTTTTGTTCTTCCAGCATTCAGCTTTTTGTTCTAGATTATAGCTATTGAAGTTTCTTTTGTCAACAGTGAAATAGGATTGGGACTTTGAGACATTGATATATCTGAGGATTCAAATGATTTTCCATTATTTGACACATAAATGAAGCAGAATCACTGGATAAGGAGGTGATCATTTAGCTTAAGAACCCCATCACAATCACAACTCCATTCACCCAACTTCATTCCACAATCATAAATAATTCTGTCTACCAAAAATGTAAACAATTTTAAGGTTTAATATTTCTGACTTACCTGTCCAAAACAGCTTTTTTTCGAGAAGGGATTCCCATATTCCATCACATTTATGTGGAACAGTCCTTCATGAAATCTTGTCTGTATGACCCAGACTCTAAATGTATGGATTTCTCCACTTGCATGACTCCAGAATGAAGACAAAACAGTTCCTCTCAATTTAGCCCATCAATTAGCTTCATTTATTCTGAAGACTCGATCACTCAAAATGTATTCTGAAGAATAGATTCCTCTTAAATTCGTACGTCACAGAGGCAGAAGTAGGCCATTTGGCTCAACGAGTCGACTCCGCTATGAAAACGGAGGCGACCTAGTTGTTCTTTGGTCGGACCTCGCCAATGTCTATGGGTCCATACCCCACAAACTGGTTGAGCTTGCACTCCACCAACACCATGTTCCCAGTAAGATCAAGGTCCTGATCCTGGATTATTACCATAATTTCCGACTGAGGGGGACTTCTACGTCAGAAACATCAGACTGGCATCGGCTTGGAAAAGGAATAATAACGGGCTGCACCATTTATTTTATTCCTTTTGCTCTTGCTATGAACATGGTGGCCAAGTCAGCCGAGGTGGAAAGCAGAGGCCCCCTAACCAAGTCTGGTGTACGACAGCCCCCAATAAGAGCTTTTATTAACGACCTTACCTTCACCACAACATCGGTCCAGGAAGTAGGTGGATCCTACAATGTCTTGAGAAATGTTTCACCTGGGCAAGGATAAGTTTCAAGCCAACAAAGTCAAGGTCCATGGTGCTGAAGATGGGGAAGGTGACTGACAGACTCCACTTCTTACTATAGAAACATAGAAACATAGAAATTAGGTGCAGGAGCAGGCCATTCAGCCCTTCGAGCCTGCACCGCCATTCAATATGATCAAGGCTGATCATCCAACTCGGTATCCTGTACCTGCCTTCTCTCCATACCCCCTGATCCCTTCAGCCACAAGGGCCACATCCAACTCCCTCTTAAATATGGCCAACTAACTGGCCTCAACTACCTTCTGTGGCAGAGAATTCCACAGATTCACCACTCTCTGTGTGAAAAATGATTTTCTCATCTCGGTCCTAAAAGACTTCCCCCTTATCCTTAAACTGTGACCCCTTGTCCTGGACTTCCCCAACATCGGGAACAATCTTCCTGCATCTAGCCTGTCCAACCCCTTAAGAATTTTGTAAGTCTCTATGAGATCACCCCTCAATCTTCTAAATTCCAGCGAGTACAAGCCAAGTCTATCCAGTCTTTCTTCATATGGAAGTCGTGCCATCCCAGGAATCAGTCTGGTGAACCTTCTCTGTGCTCCCTCTATGGCAAGAATGTCTTTCCTCAGATTAGGAGACCAAAACTGTACGCATTACTCCAAGTGTGGCCTCACCAAGACCCTGTACAACTGCAGTAGAACCTCCCTGCTCTTGTACTCAAATCCTTTTGCTATGAATGCCAACGTACCATTCGCTTTCATCACAGCCTGCTGCACCTGCATGCCTACTTTCAATGACTGGTGTACCATGACACCCAAGTCTCGCTGCATCTCCCCTTTTCCTAATCGGTCACCATTCAAATAATAGTCTACCTTCCTGTTTTTGCCACCAAAGTGGATAACCTCACATTTATCCACATTATACTGCATCTGCCATGCATTTGCCCACTCACCCAGTCTATCCAAGTCATCCTGCAGCCTCCTAGCATCCTCCTCACAGCTAACACTGCCCCCCCAGCTTCGTGTCATCCGCAGACTTCGAGATGTTGCATTTAATTCCCTCGTCCAAATCATTAATGTATATTGTAAATAGCTGGGGTCCCAGCACTGAGCCTTGCGGCACCCCACTAGTCACTGTCTGCCATCCTAAAAAGGACCCGTTCACTCCTACTCTTTGCTTCCTGTCTGCCAGCCAGTTCTCTATCCACATCAATACTGAACCACCAATATGGTGTGCTTTAAGTTTGTATACCAATCTCTTGTGTGGGACCTTGTCGAAAGCCTTCTGAAAGTCCAGATACAACACTTCCACTGCTTCTCCCTTATCCACTCTACTAGTTACATCCTCAAAAAATTCAATAAGATTCGTCAGACATGATTTACCCTTCGTAAATCCATGCTGACTTTGTCCAATGATTTCACCACTTTCCAAATGCGCTGTTATCCCATCTTTAATAATTGACTCTAGCAGTTTCCCCACTACCGATGTTAGACTAACTGGTCTGTAATTCCCCGTTTTCTCTCTCCCTCCCTTTTTAAAAGTGGGGTTACATTAGCTACCCTCCAATCCTCAGGAACTACTCCAAAATCTAAAGAGTTTTGAAAAATTATCACTAAGGCATCTGCTATTTCTGGGGCTACTTCCTTAAGTACCCTGGGATGCAGCCTATCTGGCCCTGGGGATTTATCGGCCTTTAATCCATTAAATTTACCCAACACCACTTTCCGGCTAACCTGGATTTCACTCATTTCCTCCATCTCATTTGACCCGCGATCCCCTGCTATTTCCAGCAAATTATTTATGTCTTCCTTAGTGAAGACAGAACCAAAGTAGTTATTCAATTGGTCTGCCATGTCCTTGTTCCCCATGATCAATTCACCCGTTTCTGACTGCAAGGGACCTACATTTGTTTTAACTCATATTTTGCGCTTCACATATCGATAAAAACATTTGCAGTCAGTTTTTATGTTTCCTGCCAGTTTTCTTTCATACTCCATTTTCCCTTTCCTAATTAAGCCCTTTGTCCTCCTCTGTTGGTGTGCCATCAGGAACTGATGCTATCTGGAACTGCCATTCCCCCATCACTGAGCAACCCGTCAAGAGTTTGGGGAAGGTTTTTGACGCAACTCTGAAAGACTCTGCTGCCATTCAAAAGTCCATCAAAGACCTTGAAGCCTGGCTCACCAAAGTCGATGTCAGGTCTGCCAGGCAGATTCAAGGCCTGGATCTATCAGCATTCCATCCTGCCCCGAATCCTGTGGCCTCTGCTGGTTTACGCTGTTCCATTGACCACAGTTGAGTCCCTCGAAAGGAAGATCAGCGGCTTTCCCCGCAGCCTCAGCAGTGCTGCACTATATGGGAAGATGTATCTTTCACACAATGGCTAAGCTATCCTTCCCTCTCAGCTCTATTCTCCTGCCTTCTCCTCATAACCCTTGACATCCTTACTACTCAAGAATCTGGCAATCTCTGTTTTAAACATTTTAAAATACCCAATGAAATTTTAAAATACCCAATGACTTGGTCTCCACAACAATCTGTGGCAAAAAATTCCACAGATTCACCACCCTCTGACTAAAGAAATTCCTCCTCAGTATTCCCACTCAGTATTCTTGTTTATCATTTTTCTTCTCATGACACAGGAGACAGCCATTTGGCCCATGATGTGTGTAATGTCTCTCAGGGTCATCCCATCTATCCCATTCCTCCACTTATTTGCCATCAACGCTTTCTCTCTCACTTGCCCATCAGCGTTACCCTGATTCTCCTTTATCCACCAGCACTACGGTTAATTTGCACTTGCACTTCCAACTTATTAACACTCCTCTGTGAAAGAAACTTGAGCAGCGAGAGCCTGCAAACTCCACATTGACAGCACCCAAAATCACAATGGAAGCTCGATAGCTGGAACTCTGAGGCATGTGCTCCCCCCCCCCCCCCCCCCCCCCCCCCACTCATTATTCACCCCTACCTGGCTCCCTCTGTCCATTCTCCTCTCCATATGTAGTCTCATCTACCACCATCTTCTTGTCCAACCTCCCACCCACTCATACTTCTATAAACTGACAATCTTTCCTCTTCGTTTGCAGTGTAGACCTAAAATTGCAACTTACACATTGGGCCTCCATAGAACCTATGTGACCAAATGAATTAATTCAGTGTTCTGTTTTTTATTTTATTGTACTTTTCAGTAATACACAATTAAAAAATTAACTCAGAGAAAGAGGATATAAAGTGTTAGAGTAACTCGGCGAGTCTGGCAGCATCTCTGGAAAAATTGGTCGGATGATGTTTCAGTTCGACACCCCTTCTTCCAACTTGTTCTATTTGATTGTGTACGCCAGGTTGATTGCATTCGTCGAAACAGGGCAGACCATGTGAAGGTTGCAATCTCCCACCCCAATCATAGATGGTGATTTGATGTAACAAATAGAAGTTCTGCACTGAATTAATGTTTCCTATATGCCACTCAATGTGCAAGTAATAAATACACAAGTTAAGTGATTTGTGTGTTTGTGCAATTAATTTCAACATTCATATCCCATTGTAGTTAGTGAGCTGCTTGTTTGTTTCTTAGGGTATTAGGTTTTGATGTCCTTAACATGAAATACTAATGTTGTTTCCTGAAATATAGATAAAGCAATGAATATAACTTCAGAAGCAGTACCTTACATAAATTGTGTGGCGGCAGTACCTTCAGCTTAATAGGCAGCATCTCCACGGGTGATAATTTAGCCAAGTTTTACTGGCAGCAAATAAAATAGCTGGTACCTGCTGCCAGGTTTTTGTGGCCGTGGATGCAGGTCAAAAACATCCCAAAGATGTCAAGGTTTATAGGTTAATTGGCCTCTGTGAATTGCCCCTAATGTGTAGGGAGTGGATGAGCAAGTGAGATAACATAGT
The DNA here is from genome assembly GCA_035221665.1 of Okamejei kenojei. Lineage (NCBI taxonomy): Eukaryota > Metazoa > Chordata > Chondrichthyes > Rajiformes > Rajidae > Okamejei > Okamejei kenojei. Next base: position 55,863,014 of record CM069134.1, read on the forward strand.
ACTACTATGTGAATGGGTAATCTTTGGTTGGCATGGACTCAGTTGGTCGCAGGGCTTCTTTTCCTTGCTGTATCTCAAAATAAAACAAAAACATACTTTTGAGATATAAAACCTATATGGACAGTAACACTATTTGGAGAAGCTTCATAGACAATAGACAATAGGTGCAGGAGTAGGCCATTCGGCCCTTTGAGCCAGCACCGCCATTCAATGTGATCATGGCTGATCATCCCCAATCAGTACCCCGTCCGGCCTTCTCCCCATATCCCCTGACTCTGCTATCTTTAAGATTCCTATCTATCTAGCTCTCTCTTGAAAGTATCCAGAGAACAAGCCTCCACCGCCCTCTGATGCAGACAATTCCACAGACTCACAACTCTGTGTGAACCTTGTGAATCTACGCTGCACTCCCTCCACAGCAAGAATCTCCTTCCTCAAATTTGGAGACAAAAACTGCACACAATACTCCAGGTATGGTCTCACTAGGGCCATGTACAACTGCAGAAGTACCTCTTTGCTCCTATACTCAACTCCTCTTCTTATGAAGGCCAACATGCCATTAGCTTTCTTCACTGCCTGCTATACCCGTATGCTTACTTTCATTGACTGATGAACAAGGACCCCCAGATCCCATTGTACTTCCCCTTTTGCCAACTTGACACCATTTAGATAAAAGTCTGCCTTCCTGTTTTTGCTACCAAAGTGGATAACCACACATTTATCCACATTAAACTGCATCTGCCATGGATCTGCCCACTCACCCAACCTGTCCAAATTACCTTGCATTCTCATAGCATCCTCCTCACAGTTCACACTGCCACCCAGCTTTGTGTCATCTGCAAATTTGCTAATGTTACTTGTAATCCCTCCACCTAAATCATTAAAATATATTGTAAATAGCTGCGGTGCCAGCACCGTGCCTTGCTGCACCCCACTAGTCACTGTCTGCCATTTTGAAGTGGACCCGTTCATCCCTACTCTTTGTTTCCTGTCTGCCAAGCACTCTACTCCCAATACCTTGTGTCCTAATTTTGCCCACTAATCTCCTATGTGGAACCTTATCAAATGCTTTCTGAAAGTCCAGGTATACTACATCCACTGGCTCTCCCTTGTCCTTTTTCCTAGTTACATCCTCAAAAAATTCCAGAAGATTAGTCAAGCATGATTTTCCCTTTGTAAATCCATGCTGACTCTGACCGTTCCTGTTACTGCTCTCTAAATATGCCACTATTTCATCTTTTATGATTGACTCCAGCATCTTCCCCACCACCAATGTCAGGCTAACGTCTATAATTCCCTGTTTTCTCTCTCCCACCTTTCTAGAGTAGAAATAGGAGGATAATGCAAATGAATACGTGGCTTGAAAAAGTGGTGCAAGGGGTGAGGGATTCAAATTTTTAGGGCACTGGGACCAGTTCTGGGGGAGGTGGGACCGGTACAAACAGGACGGTTTGCACCTGGAATGAATGGAACCAATGTTCTTGGGGGAGTGTTTGCTAGTGCTGTCGGGGAGGATTTAAACTAATGTGGCAGGGGGATGGGTACAAGAGCAGAGAGAGGCAGGAGGGTGTAAAATGAGGGTAGAAGCATTAGGTAGCAACGGTGAAAGGTAAAAGTGGCAGGCAGACAAAACCAGGGCTAAAATCAAAAAGGGCCACTTTTTCAGCAAAATTGTATAAGGGATAAATGCGTTGTAAAGACAAGCCTGAAGGCTTTGTGTCTCAATGCAAGGAGTATTCGTAATAAGGTGGACGAGTTGAACGTGCAGATAGATATTAATGATTATGATATAGTTGGGATCACGGAGACATGGCTCCAGGGTGACGTATGGCTGGGAGCTGAACATCCAGGGATATTCAATATTCATGGAGGGATAGAGAGGAAAGGAAAAGGAGGTGGAGTAGCGTTGCTGGTTAGAGAGGAGATTAAAGCAATGGAAAGGAAGGACATTAGCTTGGAGGATGTGGAATCGGTATGGGTAGAGCTACAAAACACTAAGGGGCAGAAAAACGCTGGTGGGTGTTGTGTACAGGCCACCTAAACAGTAGCAGAGAAGTTGGGGATGGTATCAAACAGGAAAATTAGAAATGCGTGCGACCAAAGGCAAAACAGTTATAATGGGTGACTTCAATCTACATATAGATTGGGTTAATAATTTGGCAGGGGTGCTGAGGAAGAGGATTTTTTGGGTAATGTATGGCGGGATAGTTATCTAAATCAACATGTAGAGGAACCAACGAGAGAGCAGGCTATTTTAACTGGGTTTTTGAGTAATGAGGAAGGGGTAATTAGCCGTCCCCCCCCCCCCTCCCCCCCCCCCCCCCCCCCCCCCCCCCCCCTCCCCCCCCCCCCCCCCCCCCCCCCCCCCATTTTTGTACGTGCCCCCTTGGGCAAGAGTGACCATAATATGGTTGGAGTTCTCCATTAGGATGGAGAGTGAACATTGTTAATTCAGAAACAATGGTTCTGAACTTAAAGAAAGGTAACTTTGAGGGTATATGAGACGTGAATTGGCCAAGATTGACTGGCAAATTAATTCTAAAAGGGTTGACGGTGGATATACAATGGAAAGACATTTAAAGACTGCATGGATGAACTAACAAAAATTGTTCATCCCAGTTTGGCAAAAGAATAAATCGGGGAAGGTAAGTGCATCCGTGGATAACAAGGGTAAAGGGATAGTATCAAAGCAAAGGATGATGCGTACAAAGTAGCCAGAAAAAAGCAGCCTACCAGAGGACTGGGAGAAATTCAGAGACCAGCCAGAGGAGGACAAAGGGCTTAATTAGGTAAAGGAAAAATAGATTATGAAAGAACACTGGCAGGGAACATAAAAACTGACTGCAAAAGTTTTTATAAGATATGTGAAGAGAGAAGAGGTTAGTTAAAACAAATGTAGGTCCCTTGCAGTCAGAAAACAGGTGAGTTGATCATGGGGAACAAGGATATGGCGGACCAATTTGAATAACTACTTTGGTTCCGTCTTCACTAAGGAAGAACATAAATAATCTGCCTGAAATAGCAGGGGACTGTGGGTCAAAGGAGGATTGAGTGAATCCAGGTCAGTCGGGAAGTGGTGTTGGGTAAATTGAATAGATTAAAGGCCGATAAATCCCCAGGGCCAGATAGCTGCATCCCAGAGTACTTAAGGAAGTAGCCCTCAGGAAATAGTGGATGCATTGTGATAATCTGTCCAAAATCTTTAGATTCTGGAGTAGTTCCTGAGGATTGGCGGGTAGCAAATGTAACCCCTCTTTTTAAGAAGGGAGGGAGAGAGAAAACGGGGAATTACAGACCAGTTAGTCTAACATCGGTAGTGGGGAAACTGCTAGAGTCAGTTATTAAAGATGGAATAGCAGCACATTTGGAAAGTGGTGAAACATCATTGGACAAAGTCAGCATGGATTTACAAAGGTAAATCATGTCTGACGAAATCTTGTGGAATTTTTCGAGGATGTAACTAGTAGCGTGGATAAGGGAGAACCAGTGGATGTGGTATATCTGACTTCCAGAAGGCTTTCGACAAGGTCCCACATAAGAGAGATTAGTATACAAACTTAAAGCATACGGTATTAGGGGTTCAGTATTGATGTGGATAGAGAACTGGCATGGCAAACAGGAAGCAAAGAGTAGGAGTAAACGGGTCCTTTTCACAATGGCAGGCAGTAACTGTGGGGTACCGCAGGGCTCAGTGCTGGGACCCCAGCTATTTTACAATATATATTAATGATCTGGATGAGGGAATTGAAGGCTAATATCTCAAATGTTTGCGGATGACACTAAGCTGGGGGGTAGCAGTGTTCGCTGTGAGGAGGATGCTAGGAGACTGCAAGGTGACTTGGATAGGTGGGTGAGTGGGCAAATGTTTGGCAGATGCAGTATAATGTGGATAAATGTGAGGTTATCCACTTTGGTGGCAAAAACAGGAAAGCAGACTATTATTTTAAATGGTGGCCGATTAGGAAAAGGGGAGATGCAGCGAGACCTGGGTGTCATGGTACACCAGTCATTGAAAGTAGGCATGCAGGTGCAGTGCAGGCAGGCAGTAAAAAAAGCGAATGGTATGTTAGCTTTCATAGCAAAGGATTTGAGTACAGGAGCAGGGAGGTTCTACTTCAGTTGTACAGGGTCTTGGTGAGACCACACTGGAGTATTGCGTGCAGTTTTGGTCTCCAAATCTGAGGAAGGACATTATTGCCATAGAGGGAGTGCAGAGAAGGTTCACCAGACTGATTCCTGGGATGTCAGGACTTGTCTTATGAAGAAAGACTGGATAGACTCGGTTTATACTCTCTGGAATTTAGGAGATTAAGAGGGGATCTTATAGAAAACTTACAAAATTCTTAAGGGGTTGGACAGGCTAGATGCAGGGAAGATTGTTCCCGATGTTGGGGAAGTCCAGGACAAGGGTCACAGCTTGAGGATAAGGGGGAAATCCTTTAAGACCGAGATGAGAAAGACTTTCTTCACACAGAGAGTGGTGAGTCTCTGGAAACTCTCTGCCACAGAGGGTAGTTGAGGCCAGTTCATTGGCTATATTTAAGAGTGAGTTGGATGTGGCCCTTGTGGCTAAGGGGATCAGAGGGTATGGAGAGAAGGCAGGTACGGGATACTGAGTTGGATGATCAGCCATGATCATATTGAATGGCGGTGCAGGCTCGAAGGGCTGAATGGCCTACTCCTGCACCTAATTTCTATGTTTCTATGTTTCTATGTTTAAAAAGTGGGATAACATTAGCTATCCTCCAATCCACAGGAACTGATCCTGAATCTATAGAACATTGGAAAATGATCACCAATGCATCCATGATTTCTAGTCACTTTCTTAAGTACCCTAAGATGCAGACCATCAGGCCCTGGGGATTTATCAGCCTTCAGTCCCATCAGTCTACCCAACACCATTTCCTGCCTAACGTGAATTTCCTTCCGTTCCTACATCATCCCAGATCCTAGTACATCAGGAAGATTGTTTGTGTCCTCCTTAGTGAAGACGGATCCAAAGTACCTGTTCAACTCATCTGTCATTTCCTTGTTCCCCATAATAAATGCACCCTTTTCAGTCTTCAAACGTCCAAATTTTGTCTTAACTATTTTTTTTTTCCTCTTTACATACCTAAAGAAGCTTTTACTATGCACCTCATCTTTCCCCCCCCCCCCCCCTATTGCCCTTTTAATTATCTTCTGTTGCTCTTTAAACGTTACCCAATCCTCTGGCTTCCCGTTCATCTTTGCTATGTTGTATTTTTATACTGTCCCTGAATTCCCTTGTCAGTCATGGTCGCCCCTTACTCCCCTTGGAATCTTTCTTCCTCTTTGGAATGAACTGATCCAGCACCTTCTATATTATTCCCATAAATACCTGCTATTGTTGTTCCACTGTCATCCCTACTAGGGTATCTTTCCAGTCAACTTTGGCCAACTACTCCCTCTTGGCTCCATAGTCCCCTTTGTTCAAATGTAATATTGACACCTCCGATTTACCCTTCTCCCTCTCAAATTGTGATCATAAACTCATCATATTCTGGTCACTATCTCCTAACAGCTCCATAACCTCAAGTTCCCTTATCAAATTTGGTGCATTACACAACACTAAATCCAGAATTGTCTTGTTCCTGGTAGGCTCCAGTACAAGCTACTCTAAGAATCCATCATGGAGGCACTCCACAAACTCCCTTTCTTGGGGTCCAGTACCAACCTGATTTTCCCATTCTACCTGCATGTTGAAATCTCCCATAACAACTGTAGCATTACCTTCACGACATGCCAATTTTAACTCTTTATTCAACTTGCACCCTATATCCAGGCTACTGTTTGGGGGCCTGTAGATAAGTCCCATTAGGGTCTTTTTACCCTTACAATTCCTTAGTTCTATCGATACTGACTCCACATTTCCTGTTTCAATGTCACCCCTTGCAAGGGACTGAATTTAATTCCTCACCAACAGAGTTACCCCACCCCCTCTGCTCACCTCTCTGCCATTTCGATAGGATGTATACCCTTGAATATTCAGTTCCCACTCCTGGTTCTCCTGCAGCCATATCTCTGTAATTCCCACAACATCATACTTGCCAATTTCTAACTGAGCCTCAAGCTCATCCACTTTATTTCTTATACTTCGCGCATTCATATACAACACTTTGACTTTGGTATTCACCTCCCTTCTCACTCCGATCCCTATTGGCCCTGACCTTATTCACTTATAGTCAGGAAGAAAAGTTAAAAAATGTCACCTTACTACAAGTGCATGCAAGGTGATACTTAAAGTCATAGTCATACTTGTATGAAAACAGGCCCTTTGGCCCAACATGCCCACACTGACAACATGTCCCATCTACACATGTCCCATCTACATTCCCCTCCTAAACCTATCCTATCAATGTTTAATTGCTTCTTAAACACAGCGATAGTCCCTGCCTCAACTACCTCTTCCGGCAGCTCGTTCCTTACACCCACTACCATTTGTGTGAAACAGTTAGCCCTCAGATTCCTATAAAATCTTTTCCCCTTCACCTTAAGTCTATGCCCTCTCAAGAGTCAAGAGTCAAGAGAGTTTCACTGCCATGTATCCCAGATAGGACGATGAAATTCTTGCTTGCTGCAGCACAACACAATATGTAAGCATAATACAGAACAGGAGATAAAAGTTCACTGTGTCTATGTACAATAGACCATATATTACACAATAAATAAACAGATAAAGTGGAATAGTCTGTTAGTGTTCAGAGTTCATTTGATGGTGAGTTTAATAGCCTGATGGCTGTGGGGAAGTAGCTGTTCCTGAACCTGGATGTTCCAGATTTCAAGCAACTGTACCTTCATCCCGCTGGCAATGGAGACATGAGTGTGTGGCCAGGATGGTGTGGGTCTTTGATGAAGTTGGCAGCCTTTTTGAGGCAGCGACTGCGATAGATCCCTTTGATGGTGGGGAGGTCAGAGCCGATAATGGACTAGGCAGTGGCCCTCTCGTTCTTGATTCCCCTATTCTGGGCAAGAGACTCCATCTGTTAACCCAGTCTATTCCTCTCATGATGTTATACATCTGTATAAGATGTCACCTCATCCTCCTGCACTTCAGGGAATAGAGTCCCAGCCTGCTCAATCTCGCCCTATAGCTCAGACCCTCTAATTCTATCAACATCCTTGTAAATTTGTTCTGCACCCTTTCCAACTTGACAACATCTTTCCTATAACATGGTGCACAGAACTGAACACAATATTATAAATGCTGCCTCACCGATGTCTTATATAACTGCAGCATGACCTCCCAACTTCTATACTCAATGCTCTGGCTGATGAAGGCCAATGTGCCAAAAGCCTTTTTGACCACCCTCTCCACCTTCAAGGAACTATGTAGCTGCAATCCTAGATCCCTCTGCTCTACAACACTTCCCAGAGCCTTACCATTCACTGTGTAGGTCATGCCTATGTTAGACTTTATAAAATGCAACTCCTTGCATTTCACTGCATTAAATTCCATCGACCATTCCTTAGCCCACCTGGCCAACCGATCCAGATCCAGCTGTGATTTTTGCAACTTGTGTTGTTGTTGCACAGTTCATCTGCATCATAAAATTTGTAGAATGGATTTAGCATTGGTGACCATTGGATTATGAATTGTTCTTTTGAAAATATTTATACAATGCAAATAAGAGTTAATATTGAAACGTTTCCATCTTGCAGAGAAATGCATCTTGTAGAACTAAACTTTTACAGTACTCAGATGCCTGTGCAATATTTCCAAATTAGTGAATGTATGCATTATGTCAGACTACTGGGAATCACCCAGTATAATACCATTAATCAAGATGGGATTAATGTATAGTCAAAGTGATTAATCAGCCTAACAGTTTTAGGCAAACTCTTGGAGTTCATGGTTCAAGATCTTTTAGAATTAATCAGAATAATCAAGGGTTGTCAGAGAGAGAGGGGGACTGTAAAATATTCCGAGAGAGACTTTGCATATACTGTGCTGAACTGCAGCAGTTGTACTTTTATATAAACAAGTAAAAAGACAGTTGATTTTGTGAGGAAAGCTAATCATTGGATAGATTGTTGAATAGGGAAACCTATGAAAACTTCTGACGGATAAAGTAGTACCAGACAGGTACCATTTATGGGGTTTTTGAATATAGGAGCAAAAGGGATTAAGATAAACATGTAGCAGCAATGCTGGGATACCATCTGTAGTCTAGGGTCCACAATAGATAAATAAATAAATAGATGCACCCATGTCATTGTGAAGATATAGCATTGATTCATCAGGATGTTCATAAGTGATAGGAGTAGAATTAGGCTAATCGGCCCATCAAGTCTACTCCGCCATTCAATCATGGCTGATCTATCTCTTCCTCCTAACACCATAATCTCTGACACCTGTACTAATCAAGAACCTATCTATCTCTGCCTTAATCCAGTGACTTGGCATTCACAGCCTTCTGTGGCATAGAATTCCACAGGTTCATCACCCTCTGACTAAATAAATTTGTTCTAATCTCCTAAAAGAATGTCCTTGCAAGGGACACTGCAAGGACCAGGAAGCGAGTGGGTAAGATCATCTCTGACCCCTCTCACCCTGGCCGCAAACGCTTTGGATCACTTCCCTCTGGAAGGCGACTCCGGACTGTCAAAGCTGCCACAGCCAGACATAAAAACTTCTTTTTTCCACGAGTAGTAGCTCTACTCAATAACCAAAAATCTGTAGCCTCCTTTTGTTCTGGTATTTTATTTAATTCACATGTTTAATCAATAATATTTTATTATTAATGTTTAATGTTTTATGTATCATTCTTAACTGTCACTGTATGTCATGTTGTCACTTGTGGGCAGAGCACCAAGGCAAATTCCTTGTATGTGAATACTTGGCCAATAAACTTATTCATGTATTCATTCATTTAATTCTGAGGCTATGACCTCTAGTCCCAGACTCTCCCACTAGTGGAAGCATCCTCTCCACATGCACTCCACATCCAATGATGCCAGAAATTGAAACTTATTCCTTCAAGGAGCAATAGGGTTGTAGATTTGTACAGTAGTACCAGGCCCTTTGGTCCATATTGACTGTCATTCACCCTTTACACTCATTTCCTCGCCATCTTCTCAGCAGCTCCCCATCCCCATCAGTTATACGTTTAGGGACATGTACAGTAGCCAAACAACTTACCAACCCATACACCTTTAAGACTTTGGAAAAATCACATGGCCAAAGGAGAACATAGAAACATATAAAAATAGGTGCAGGATTAGGCCATTCGGCCCTTTGAGCCAGCACCACCATTCGATATCAACAAGGCTGATCATGTAAAATCAGTACCCCGTTCCTGCTTTATCCCCTTATCCCTTGATTCCTTTAGCCCTTTAGAATTCCTTTAGAATTGAATCTAACCCACTTGAAAACATCCAGTGAATTGGTCATTGCCAACTGTGGCAGAAAATTACATAGATTCACAACTCTCTGAGTGAAAATGTTTTTCCTCGTCTCAGTCCTAAATGGCCTGTCCCTTATTCTTAACATGTGACCCTTGGTTCTGGACTCCTCCAACATTGGGAACATTTTTCCTGCATCTGGCATGTCCTATCCTTTAAGAATTTTATATATTTCTAGAGCAAGGACAAATTCCACACAAACAATACCGAAGGTAAGGACTGAACCCAGGTTGATGGAACTGTAAGGTAATAGATGTATTACCGTACAGGTGTCAGAGGTTATGGGGAGAAGGCAGGAGAATGAGGTTAGGAGGGAGAGATAGATCAGCCATGATTGAATGGCGGTGTGGACTTGATGGGCTGAATGGCCTAATACCACTCCTATAGGAAAGGTTTAAAGGGAAATGGGAGTAGCTCGATTTGACTGGAATTAACAAGTTGAATTAAAAGGATTATTTCCATGTTGTATAGCTCTATAAAGGGCGTATTCCACTTAGGAGACCTAAACAGTAACCTCTGGTGACCTTGCCCGCCACCCAAAATAAAAATCAAGGTCGAGGTGACCTGCAACCTCCTACCACCTCCCATGCATATGTTGAAAACCTCCTCGACTATGAAGAAAAGCGGCTTTGACTAGACCTGCAACTAAAAAATGATCGATTTTTAAAGCGGCAACCTATTTTTAGTCAAGGCCGGTTTTAATCATGATTAAAAAATAGCAGCAACCTAGATGAAGCCTCGACCACGCGGAAACCACTTTCGACCATTAGGAAGAGTGACCAAAACCTCCTGTGACCTCATGGAAACCTTGGGTGGCGGGCAAAGTCACCAGAGGTTGCTGTTTAGGCCCTTAACTCTATAATTTACAAATTAGCCACCCACAACTGTCAACGCCTTGTTCCCATCTATGGAAGACTCTCTAGTTCTCACATTGGCCTCATTAGTCACCTCAACTAAACGAACTGTAGTGATAGAAAGTCATGCTCAATCTCAAGGGACTGCCAAAGAAGCAAAGAGGCATTAGGAGTTATTTCTGAGTTATTGTTACCTATATAGGAAGCGAGAACATACGTTTCTGTGGGATTGTTGAGACAATGCCCAACATTTGATTCGAGTGCTGTCAGAAAGGAGCCAGTATCAATGTCCAATTGCAAAGGAACAGAAGAATGATGCTGAAAAGTAGAAGAGATGACAAGTGAAGGAAGAGCAAGTAAAAGTGGCAAAATTACCTCGGAGGTAGAGAGAATTATAAATAATCCCTTCAGGGATGTGTGTGTAGGAAGCAACTGTAGATGCTGGTTTAAACTGTAGATGTAAAAAAGCTGGAGTAACTCAACGGGACAGGCAGCTTCTCCAGAGAGAAGGAATGGGTGGCCTTTGGGGTTGAGTCCCTTCTTCAGATTGGTTAGGTATAAAGAAAACGAAAGATATAACGATGATGTGGAGAGATAAAGAATAATGAGCAAAATATACAAAAAAAATAACGATGATAAAGGAAACGGACCATTGTTAGCTGTTTCTAGGGAGAAAACGAGCGGCAAGGATGAGATGGCCTCAAAGACCAGCAAACAATTGTATGGCAAAAATAGTGGATACAATTTAAAGATGAAAGACAAAGGAAGACATTCGCAGTGGGTGGTCAACCTCCTTCAATGATCGGTACAAGGATAAATGTCCACCTTGTTACATTATAGATGCAGATATCATGTAGACATCTCCAACAGACATCTGAGATCATTAAATAAGGATGTTACTCTGACATATCACATGCTATAATGCTGATGCTACTAATCACAAGATTATCTGGATGAACAGTTCACATTAATAAACAATATTTGTTAACATTTGTATTGAGATCAGAGGTTTAAGAAGATATTGTCTGCCATCCAACAGCTAAAAAATAGCTGAATAGAAAACAAGCAATAAATGTAATTCTGCAAACGTATAGACCACTGGGATCTCTTCTGGGGTAGGGGTGACCTGTACAAAAGGGACGGATTACACCTTAACTGGAGGGGGACCGACATTCTGGCAGGCAAGTTTGCTAGGGCTACACGTGTGGGTTTAAACTAATTAGTGGGGGGGAGGGATTGACAAATTGGGAGTATAAAGATGGAGTTGAAGGGGAAGTGGCTACAGGAAAAATTACAAAAGATTCTTGAATTAATGGGAAGGAAAGCCTGAGAATGGACAACAGAGTAAGGTCAGGGCCAATTGCGAGCGGCGCGAGGGAGGAATTGAATACGGAGGTCAAAGTACTATTTATGAATGCGCGAAGTATAAGGAATTAAGTGGACGAGCTTGAGGCTCAGTTAGAAACTTACAAGTATGATGTTGTGGGAATTACTGAGACATGGCTGCAAGAGCGCCAGGGCTGGGAACTGAATATTCAAGGGTATAACTCCTATCGAAAAGACAGACAGGTGGGCATAGGGGGTGGGGTTGCCCTGTTGGTGAGGAATGAAATTCAGTCCCTTGCAAGGGATGACATTGAAACATGAGATGTGGAGTCAGTATGGATAGAACTAAGGAATTGTAAGGGTAAAAAGACCCTGATGGGACTAATCCACAGGCCCCCAAACAGTCGCCTGGACATAGGGCGCAAGTTGAAACAGGAGTTAAAATTGGCATGTAGTAAAAGTAATGCTGTGGTTGTTATGGGAGATTTCAACATGCAGGTTGACTGGGAAAATCAGCTTGGTACTGAACCCCAAGAAAGGGACTTTGTAGAGTGCCTTCATGATGGATTCTTTGAACAGCTTGTATTGGAGCCTACCAAGGAGAAGGCAATTCTGGATTTAGTGTTGTGTAATTAACCGGATTTGATAAAGGACCTCGAGGTTAATGAGCCATTAGGAGGCAGTGAGCATAACATGGTCAAGTTTAATCCACAATTGGAGAGGGTGAAGAGTAGATTGGAGGTGTCAGTGTTGCAGTTGAATAAAGGGGACTTTGGGGGCATGAGGGAGGAGCTGGCCAAAGTTGACTGGAATGATACACTTGCAGGGAGGACAGTGGAACAAAAATGGCAGGTGTTTCTAGGAATAATACAGAAGGTGCAGGATCAGTTCATTCCTAGGAGGAAAAAAGATTCCAAGGGGAGAAGGGACGACCATGGCTGACAAGGGACGTCAGGGACAGTATAAAAATTAAAGCGAAGTACAACATAGCAAAGGTGAGCAGGAAGCAACAGGATTGGGTAATGTTTAAAGAACAACAGAAGATAACCAAAAATACAATACAGGGAGAAAAGATGAGCTACAAAGGTAAGCTAGCCAAGAATATAAAGCAGGATAGTAAAAGCTTCTTTAGGTATGTGAAGAGGAAAAAATTAGTTAAGATCAAAGTTGGACCCTTGAAGACCGAAAAAGGTGAATTTATTATGGGGAACAAGGAAATGGCAGATGAGTTGGACAGGTACTTTGGATCTGTCTTCACTAAGGAGGACACAAACAATCTTCCTGATATAGTAGTAGCCAGAGGATCTGGGGTGACAGAGGAACTGAAGGAAATCCACATTAGGCAGGAAATGGTGTTGGATAGACTGATGGAACTGAAGGCTGATAAAACCCCAGGGCCTGATGGTCTGCATCTCAGGGTACTTAAGGAAGTGGCTCTAGAAATCATGGACGAATTGGTGATAATTTTCCAATGTTCTATAGACTCAGGATCAGTTCCTGTGGATTGGAGGGTAGCGAATGTTATCCCACATTTTAAGAAAGGTGGGAGAGAGATATGGGGAATCATAGATCAGTTAGCCTGACATCGGTGGTGGGGAAGATGCTGGTGTCAATTATAAAAGATGATATAGCCGCACATTTGGATAGCAGTAACAGGATCGGTCCTAGTCAGCATGGATTTACGAAGGGAAAATCATGCTTGACTAATCTTCTGGAATATTTTGAAGATGTAACTAGGAAAATGGACAAGGGAGAGCCAGTGGATGTAGTGTACCTGGACTTACAGAAAGCATTTGATAAGGTCCACATAGGAGATTAGTGGACAAATTTGGCCACATGATATTGGGGGTAGAGTGCTGACATGGATAGAGAAGTGGTTGGCAGACAGGAAACAAAGAGTAGGGATTAACGGGTCCCTTTCAGAATGGCAGGCAGTGACTAGTGGGGTACCGCAAGGCTTGGTGCTGGGACTGCAGTTATTTACAATATACATCAATGATTTGGATGAAGGGATTCAAAGTAACATTAGCAAATTTGCAGATGACACAAAGCTGGGTGGCATTGTGAACTGTGAGGATGCAGGGTGACTCGGACAGGTTGGGGGATGGGCAGATGCATGGCAGATGAGGTTGAATGTGGATAAATGTGAGGTTATCCACTTTGGTAGCAAAAACAGGAAGGCAGATTACTATCTAAATGGCGTCAAGTTGGGAAAAGGGGAAGTACAACGGGATCTGGGGGTCCTTGTACATCAGTCTATGAAAGTAAGCATGCAGGTACAGCAGGCAGTGAAGAAAGCGAATTGAATGTTGGCCTTTATAACAAGAGGAATCGAATATAGGAGCAAAGAGGTCCTTCTGCAGCTGTACAGAGCCCTAGTGAGACCACACCTGGTGTTTTTTGTGCAGTTTAGGTCCCCTTATTTGAGGAAGGACATTCTTGCTATTGAGGGAGCGCCGCATAGGTTTACAAGGTTAATTCCCGGGATGGCGGGACTGTCATATGCTGAAAGAATGGAGCAGCTGGGCTTGTACACTCTGGAGTTTCGAAGGATGAGAGGAAATCTCATTGAAACATATAAGAGGGCTTGGACACACTAGAGGCAGGAAACATGTTCGCGATGTTGGTTGAGTCCAGAACCAGAGGCCACAGTTTAAGAATAAGGAGTAAGCCATTTAGAACGGAGACCATGAAACACTTTTTCTCACAGAGAGTGGTGAGTCTGTGGAATTCTCTGCCTCAGAGGGCGGTGGAGGCAGGTTCTCTGGATGCTTTCCAGAGAGAGCTAGATAGGGCTCTTAAAAATAGCGGAGTCAGGGTGTATGGGGAGAAGGCAGTAACGGGGTACTGATTGGGGATAATCAGCCATGATCACATTGAATGGCGGTGCTGGCTAGAAGGGCCAAATGGCCTACTCCTGCACCTATTGTCTATTGTCTATTGTCTATAATAGTGCACACTTAGTGGATAAAGAATGAATTAATTGCACTATTAAAGAATAAAGAATGAATGAATTTACTCTAAAAGAGTACACTTACTGTGTCTGCACTACGGCCTATGTGGCCATTTATCAGAAAAGTGCATTTTTGTGCTTATAATTTCCTGCCACTAATTTCAAAAGGCAGCAAAAATGTTCTATAACTTAAGGCAAGAGAAAACCCTGACCTGGCAGTGGGCCACACACAGTATGTTAAAATTCTTTTTGCAACTCGATCCTTGAGTTGTCATCGTTAGACGTCAATCAGTGCAAATAGGTTGCAACATCTCCTCCTCAATGACCAGCAACATGTGTTCCACTGGGCTGTGTGCTCAGACCCTGGCTCTACTGTCTACTCTCTTAGCCTCTAGCTCTTTATACTTCTAACTATGTGGCTAAGCATAGCTCCAATGCCATCCGCAAATTTGCAGACGACACCACAATCTTGTAATTTCTGATAGTAGAGGTGATAGGTCTGTCAGCTGATGGTTGAGGAGCCCAGCTGAATAACACTGGTGCATTTTTAGGTGATACACACTACAGCTACGGAGCACTACTCATCACCATGGTGATATGCAATGGTTCAATGGTATTGTAACATGTGCAAACTCGCAGTGAAAATGTTCTTACTTACAATCCAGTATAGTATTCCTATACCATGGCACATCCTCAATTAGCAAGTGTACTAAAATAGTAAGATTAAATGAGAACTTACCAGTTTGAAGTTTGATATTTATTTTATGAGGAGTTACGGTGATCGATTACGTGAAGAAGCCCCGCCAGTGCGCATGCGCGTTAATCTTCAAAGCAGCGGCGTGAAATCACAGTAACTACAGTCAAAGTGATATAGTAAGACTCAGAAGACTAGAACTACCAGATGATCTTTGCGATTATGAGGGCCGGGAGCGGAGGGCACGTAATCACTCTGCGTAACTCCTCAAAAAATAAAGATCAAACTGGTAAGTTCTCGTTTAATCTTACTATTTTACTTTGTTGTTACGTGAGTGATTCCGTGAAGATTTCAAAGCTCTGTGATTTCATGCCGTAGATCCAGTTCCATACGACACACTGCTTCGGTTGATACAGGATAAACAAATAATGTATTGAACATTGTTTAAATTATACAATGAACGTTTTTAATAATAAAAGAACAGTAATAACCCCTTCTCTCCCAGGGGGAAATTACACATGAAAACTCAAACAGAACCCAAAACAGCAAGCCCAAATCCTTCCACTGTGAGGACAGGTTTATCATAGAAAATCGTGAAATGGTTCCTTCACTAGACCATCCTGCGGCCCTGAGGATTTGGTCTAAAGGCACATCCTGCTCCTTCCCTGCGGATGTTGAAGCCGCCCTTGTGGAGTGAGATTTAAACACATCAGTGTCTACTCCAGCACAATACAAAACCTGTTCCAGCCAACTAGAAATAGTTTGTACTGACACCTTTTTATGAGGTTTTTTGTGGCTGATGAGCATCGCTGTTTCAGACCCTCTGAGACTCTTGGTGACCTTGATATACTGACCCAGGTGCATAACTACACATAGACTCAGGTCAGTGGGGTATGCTTTAAAGCTTATATTGGTTCCAGTCGTCCCTGGCCTGCTTTGTTTGATTAGATCATATACATAAAACGTGATATTATCTACAGAAGAATGCATGCTGTCCAGTCGTAGCTTTTGCAATGTCTGGACCCATTGTGCTGACACGAGTGCCATGAGCATGACCACTTTGAGCGTTAACTTCTGGAAAGACAGAGATGTAATTGGAGCCCATTGCCGAAGCAGTGTGAGAACTATGCTCACATCCCAGATTTCCATATATATAGGGAGGATTTTTGTTAAAAATACCTTTCAGGAATCAGGACACCAATGGATGAGATCCGACAGAGTGTTGTCCCGAGGAGGACAAAGCACTTCGAGCACTATTAATGGCACTATAGCTCAATTGCTCGTCAAAATGCAAAGTAGCAAGGAACTCCAATACATCCGGTATGCCTGCAGTATGATAAGATATATTTGACTGTAAACAGAACATCTCCCATTTCTTAATATGAGATACATATTGTTTTTTAGTACTATCTCTCCAGGCAGCAGTAATCACGTCCACAGTCCTACTCGATAGTCCGAGCCCCTGGAACGGTCTGGTCAGAATCTGCAAATCAATAGATTAATACAATCATGTAAAGGGTGACTCTCTCTTGTCACAGGGTGAACCAACAAGTTGCTGCATTTGGGGATAGTCATGAATGGATGTTTCATCAGTCTCAGAACCAATGGGAACCATGACTGTGTGGGCCATTCTGGAACTACCAAAATGCCTGAAACGGAGTCCTGCTCTATTTTGGTGAGACATTGACTGATGAGGCAGAATGGGGGAAAAGCGTAAAAGAACACACATCCCCAATGTAGCGAGAAAGCATCCACTGCTACTGTCCTATGGTAACTGGTATTTAGGTAACTGGTTCCAGTTTTAACCTGGATGCAAACAGATCTATTTCCGGCAATCCATACTGGGTGACAATCATTTTGAAAACTTTTGTTGTCATTAAATTTACATGACTTGGTGTCTGCCACCACATATCTCTACCTGGTAGGTAGATAGCTGAGATCCAGATGTTTCTCGTAATGCACCAGTGCCAGATGAGGTTAGCCAGATTGTCACATGATAATGACCTAATACCACCCATGTGATTGATATATGCAACAGCTGTGGTATTGTCAATCTGAAGCTGAACATGTAAATCATGCATTGTTGAGCAGTATGCTTTAAGTCCATAGAATGCACCCAGCAATTCCAAGTAGTTTATTCCATGCCTCTGCAGGATTAGTGTCTCTTGCTCACTCCATCTGCCACCACAGCTAGACTCGGTATCAGTGGCTCCCCATCCCGAAGCACTCACATCAGTTTTGTAAAATGACTGAAGTTTGTTGAGTCAGAATGTCTCTAGTACATCGTGAGAAATTAGTTATCCTCCATTGCAACTCGGCGATAGCTTCGGCAGGCAACTGCATTGGTCTATCGCTAGAATTTAGAAGATTGAGGAGGGATCTTATAGAAACTTACAAAATTCTTAAGGGGTTGGACAGGCTAGATGCAGGAAGATTGTTCCCGATGTTGGGGAGGCCCAGAACAAGGGGTCATAGTCTAAGGATAAGGGGGAATTCCTTTAGGACCGAGATGAGGAAAACATTTTTCACACAGAGAGTGGTGAGTCTCTGGAATTCTCTGCCACATAAGGTAGTTGAGGCCAGTTCATTGGCTATATTTAAGAGGGAGTTAGATGTGGCTAAAGGGATCGGGGGTATGGAGAGAAGGCAGGTACAGGATACTGAGTTGGATGATCAGCCATGATCATATTGAATGGCGGTGCAGGCTCGAAGGGCCGAATGGCCTACTCCTGCACCTATTTTCTTTGTTTCTATGAAATGACCTGCATGTTCTGTTAGTGCTTGTTCTTTAGCTCGTTGCACATTCTGATAGTGCAGAGGTCTGAACTGCGCTCCAGGGAAAGCTGCCACTAATTTACCAATAACACCGGCTACCCGTCGGATGGAGGGTTGTTGTCCATCTACCAGATTGCTACAGGCCTCCATAATTTCTACAGTTTTGACCGTAGGCAAAATCACTGACATGTTAGTTGAATCAATGATGAACTCCAAATAGTCAATCATTCTAGATGGTACTAATTTGGATTTAGTTGGATGGGTGAGGAAACCTAACCTCTCAAACAGGTGTTTGGTAACTGACACAGATTCCTCAGCTGCTTCCTGAGTTTTGCCTATGATCAGAACATCATCCAAGTATGCCATTACAATGTGATTCTGAGCACGGAGTAGCCCCAATACTGGTTTCAACAATTTTGTAAATAACCTAGAGGCTGAGGTTAACCCATTGGGCAAAGCTTTAAATTGCCACAGCTGTCTCATCCAACTAAATTTCAAGTATCTACGGTATTGGTGATGAATTGGTACTGAATAATATGCATCTTTCAGATCTATGGTTGCCATATAACACCCTTTTAATACCAGTTGCTTAGCAGTACTGAAAGTTTCCATTTTAAAATGTTTATACTGGACATAAGAGTTAAGCCGGGTTAGGTCCAGAATGACTCGACACCCACCATCCTTCTTTTGCCTGGGGAATATATTGGACACAAATTGTTGAGGCTGATATGCCATCCTTTCAAGTACCCCTTTTTGAAGTAAAATTCCAATTTCATCATCACCTGTAGAGTCTCTGGTCTTGAAATAACCAATACCGAATAGGTGCATTTTGTACGGGACGATGTATTTCTGAAACAAACTCGATTCGAGACCCCCGGATACTGTCCAGTATGAATAGATCTGATGTTATGCAGCACCATTCATCATAGAACAATTGCAACCTACTCCCGACTGGTAACTGATCTCTAGAGGATATATCCTGGTCTAGTCCAATTACTCGTACCTCCATGGTTGCTGGATTCCTCGGTCTGCTGGCCCTGTTGGCGATGTGCATTGGTGCGTGCCAGCGGCGTGTAGCTGGAATCCCCCGACTTGGTCCTTGACCTGCTCCCGCGTCTGTAGCCCGTCAGAAAGGGTATAGCTTGCGAGGCGGCATCCTGTCCCCGGGATGAGTTTTGATTAGGCTGATTGTTTTAGCCTCCTCCTCCATGTCTTTCACTTGCTTCGCCAGATCCTCCCCAAATAGAAAATTAGGTGTCTGGACATTAGAGGATCTGCACAAGGCCGCGAAGCGTGGGTTCAGCGTTGCTTGATGGCTACCATCCATAATAATAATAATATCTTTTATTGTCATTACACATAAGTGCAACGAGATTTGGTTTGCAACTCCATCCGTTGTCATAACTTAAACGATTAATAAAATTTAGGTTTAAATACCCCGAGAACAAGGTTTGTGAAAAGAACATTACAACAGTAAAACAGTCAAAACCAAAACAGACTAAAGTGCAGATGTGTCTGTGCGACGTGACCATCCGAGGGAGACAGTCCATGGGGGTGGGGAGGCACTCAGCAGGGCCGGTTCAGAGCCGCTATAGCTCTGGGAATGAAGCTGTTCCTGAGTCTGGAGGTGCGGGAGAGTGCCTTGTAGCGTCTGCTGGAAGTCATTGTTGTGCCTTTTTGACCAGTGCAGCGGTGTTGGTGGACCATGTTGGAAGGACATTATTGCCATAGAGGGAGTGCAGAGAAGGTTCACCAGACTGATTCCTGGGATGTCAGGACTGTCTTATGAAGAAAGACTGGATAGACTCGGTTTATACTCTCTAGAAGTTAGGAGATTGAGAGGGGATCTTATAGAAACTTACAATATTCTTAAGGGGCTGGACAGGCTAGATGCAGGAAGATTGTTCCCGATGTTGGGGAAGTCCAGGACAAGGGGTCACAGCTTAAGGATAAGGGGCAAATCCTTTAAGACCAAGATGAGAAAGACTTTTTACACGCAGAGAGTGGTGAGTCTCTGGAACTCTCTGCCACAGAGGGTAGTTAAGGCCAGTTCATTGGCTATATTTAAGAGGGAGTTAGATGTGGCCCTTGTGGCTAAGGGGATCAGAGGGTATGGAGAGAAGGCAGGTACGGGATACTGAGTTGGATGATCAGCAATGATCCTATTGAATGGCGGTGCAGGCTCGAAGGGCCGAATGGCCTACTCCTTTACCTAATTTCTATTTTTCAATGTTTCTATATGAGGTCCTCTGAGATGTGAGTGCCCAGAAACTTAAAGCTGGACACTCCACACTGTCCCCGTAGATGGAGATTGGAGCGTATTCCCCATTCTGCGACCTCATCCGGCAAATTTGATATTGATACACAGACTAGCTTACTCATTCTTTGAAGAGGAAGAGTCAAGATTCCAGACTCTTGATGACCAGACATGCAAATGGATTTTTATAACAAATTTATGGCCACGATTACTAATAAAATGTGCTTTTGTTTCCTAAATTCCACATCTACCATGGTGGGATTTGAACTTGGTTCATATCTCTGTGTTACTTGTATTATAATGTGACCATTGCACTCTCACTCATTGCATTCATTCGGCTGGGAATGAGGAGAGATGGATGTTGGGCATCTTTCCTTTACCCCCTTAGACAAATCATTACACTTTTCCCTACATTTCCTGAGGCCAACTCTTTGTCATTCCCCATTGCTGCTGAGAGACATGTCTGAATAATTCCACACGTCATCGAGAAGAGATTATCACATTTTCAACCAGCCATCTTCATCAGGGTCTTCAGACATACATTTCAGAATCAGAATGCTTTAAGACTCCTTTGAAGTGTGTCTTCAGTATGTGTAAGCTTAAAGGGTGCTGGCTGCCTTAAAATATAATGTTATTCATAAGCCTGATTAGGCAAATTCCACTAATGACTTTGCCAGTGCCGATGTTTGGCCTATTTCATGATGATAAGGTGCTCTGACCAAGTTTATCTTCTAACGATTGGGTGCATTCAATAAATTTTACTTCTGATTTTGGGAGGGATTAATTGGTCATGTTAACTGAGTTAACCTGAGGGACCAAGGTGTTAATATAACGTAGAAAAGTTTGATATCCTTTGAGTATATGATGTATTGAGCCTTCACATGTGAATTCATTGTGGGCAGTATCTCCGTTTGATCAATAAACATGATTAATTGTCTGAAGAAGGGTACCGACCCAAAACGTCATCTCTCCGTGTCCTCCAGAGATGCAGTGTGACCCATGGAGTTACTCCGGCATTTTGTGTTTTGAACTTGATTGATTCCTTTTTCTTTCTTCAAGGTGATCACACAGATTGTGGTAATTTATCAAAAGCTGGGAAATGATTGATTTTAATTTTTACCCAGCATTGATTTTTCCATCGAGTATGACAGCCCTTCACAATTCATACCAAACTATTACATTGAATAAGAATAATTGAGTAGAATTAGGCACACAGCCACACTTTCACTATAAGTTTGATCTTTTGTAACAGCCCAAGTGCCTCTATTCTTGTGTAAGAATATCCTAGCCAGTTATTGTCTGGTTACACCCTCCTTATCCCTGATGTAATTGAGCCAATTTGCTGTGTTTGACGTGCTATTGAAGTGCAACCTTTTATTATTATTTGACACTAGGATACAGAAATAGATATCAGCTTTTAACAATACAACCATATTCATATTCTATAAGAAATAAACGGAGAGAGGCAAAGAAAATGTTAATACATTTTTGGGGGGCAAATATTGAATAATCTTGGATTCAATTGAATTCTGTCTGAAGTTTGTCCAGTTCCTGCACTCTTACCTGCCCCACTAAGTTATTCCAGCACTTTGTGATTTGTTCCTGGAATGGGCAGTTTGGTATATTAAAAGCAATTGAGTAGAGTCATCGAGTTATATTGATATAATGTAGAAACAGGCACCTCGGCCCAACCTGCCCACACCGGCCAACATGTCCCAGCTACTCTAGTCCCTCCTGCCTGAGCTTGGTCCATATCTCTCCAAACCTGTTCTATCCATGTACCTGTCCAACCTTATCTTAAATGTTGTGATAGTCTCAGTCTCAACCTCCTCCTCTGGCAGCTAGTTCCATACACCCACCACCCTGTGTGTGAAAAAGTTACCTCTCAGATTCCTATTAAATATTTTCCCCTTCATCTTGAAACTATGTCCTCTGGTCCTCGACTCCCCTGCTCTGGGCAAGAGAGTCTGTGCATCTATGCAATCTATTCCTCTCATGATTTTATACACCTCTATAAGATCACTCCTCACCCCAAAAAAAGGCAAGGCTTTATTCTCAGAATTCAGAAAAATGAGAGGTGGTCTCATTGGAACCTATGAAATTCTCTCAGTGTTCAGGAGGGTGGAATCAGGCATTTTCTTTGACAGTAGACTCTAAAGCCAGGAGACATTGTTTCAGCATAAAATGTAGGCTATTTAGAAATGAAAGGAGGAGACATTTCTTCAGACTGTGTGAACTCCCAGTGGAGAGAGGCAAGAATCAAGTGTATTATTGTCATGTGTCCCAAAATTGAACATTGAAATTCTTGCTTGCAGCAGCACAACAGATTTGTAAATATAGTACTCAGAGACCCCATAATAAATAACAAAAATGAGCTTAATATATAAAAACGAACAAACAATATAGTGCTAAGACAAAAATGATACCCTTCCAAGTTCCTAGTACAATCAAGTTTGGAGTTTAGTTGGAAACCTCAGATGATTGTTGGGAAGATGCTGCTCCTAAACCTGGATGTTACAGTTTTCAAGCTCCTATACCTTCCTCTTGATGGCAGGAGTGAAAATATACCGTGGCCAAGGAGGTGTGAGTTCCTGATGTTACTGGCTGCCTTTTTGAGGCAGCAACTTCTGCGGATTCTATACCCCAGAGCATTGAAGAGACTCAGTCATTGAGTTCCAAATGGAGACTGATAGTTTTCTAGATATGAATGGACTCAAGGGATATGGGGATAGTGCAGGTAACTGCAGCCACGTTAGTAGATCAGGCGTAATCTGATGAACGATGGAGTAGGCTTGAAAGGCTGGATGGACTGCTCCTTCTCCTACTTTTTATGTATTTTTAATGCAAAAGGACCATAAGGATTCACAGGATCATATCTGATGGCTTACAGCCTATTAGCAGTGGCAGCAAAAAAACCTACGTGGGTTATTTCAAACCAACTCCCTAATTTTTCTTCGCACAGTCTGAGCTATCCTATAATCACTGCTGCTTTGTTGGTGTGAGAAGCCGTGGTAAAGCAGCTGCAGATTTTTCACATCTCCACTGCCAGAATACTCTGGGCAATCATACAGGCCAGGATCGATACGGGTGGAGAGGAAGATTTTCTAAACCAGAACCATCCGAAGATTTTAAATAGAAGAGTTCATCTGGCAGAACACTATTTTTAAAAATTATTTCATTTTGTCATTTCACCATCTGGCCATAATTTCCACCGTTTTCACAAGGGTTACTCACTAGCAGGTTTTTATAGAAACCCTCATCTCATTCCCCATCTGGGATTATCTGAAGGATATGCAATGTTTCCTACGATCATAATTATATCTACTGTTATCATGAAAGGAGAGGACTGCTACAGGTCATCTCAGAGGAAAGTCAGGCAGAATTTGCCCCATGATGTATCACCCGTGTGTTCAATTAAGTCGTATGTGAATCGGCATACCTATAATGGCCTTGTGACATTAATGAACCATTGTTGGAGCAGTGGATGGAGCATTGATTAAGGATGAAGTGGGTAATCACAGGGCAACGGGAAGAAATAATATATCAGCTGAGTGTAACCCTCCCCGCCCCAATAGGTGCCTTTAATGTTCTAAATATTAGAAGACAAATAAAGTCAACAGATGGGCGACATGATAGTGGAGTCTGATTCAGAGGAAGCATGAGTGCTAGAAGGGTGAATTTGGAACAAAACTATCAAAATACATAACCAAATGTAACTTGCTTCTATCAAGAGTGCCTTTCTCCAATACACCTCATCATCTCTCATCTCCTCAAATATAAGAACAGAAAGGAAATGAAGCACAGAAACAACAAAGAACAAAATAAAAAGAAGTTAGAACAGTTAAGCACCAAGGTGCCAGGGAACACCAGGGTGGTGAATCTGTGGAATTCAATGCCACAGAATGTTGTGGAGGTCAATGGATATGTTTACGGCAGAGATAGATAGATTCTTGATTAGTACGGGTGTCGGGGGTAATGGGAAGAAGGCAGAAGAATGGGGTTGAGAGGGAAGATAGATCAGCCATGACTGAATGGCAAGTAGACTCGATGGGCCGAATGGCCTAATTCTGCACCTATCACATGAATTTATGAACCAGGCTGTACGTGGATACATCCTTTTGGTACATTAAAAGCTCAATTTTACATCCTACATTTAGCCTTTTAAAGAGCTATTCTAGCTGCTGAAATCAATACAAACCCAAACCCCAATCTTTAATGACTAGCGAGAGGGGGGGCGCGGGAATTATCAAAAGAATGATGATTAAAGCAATATAATTACTTCTTAAATGCATTTTTAGTAAGGATTGATATTTCAGTAATTGATTCCCTTGAATTAATTCCTAGTCAGTAATTCTAAATGTACTATCTGATAATAACATATTGATTTGTAATACGAACGTATGTAAATGTGGAAGCTTGTGATCAGGAAACAGGCAGTTGGGGGAGGAGATAGAAACATAGAAATTAGGTGCAGGAGCAGGCCATTCGGCCCTTCGAGCCTGCACCGCCATTCAATATGATCATGGTTGATCATCCAACTCAGTATCCCGTACCTGCCTTCTCTCCATACCCCCTGATCCCTTCAGCCACAAGGGCCACATCCAACTCCCTCTTAAATATGGCCAACGAACTGGCCTCAACTACTTTCTGTGGCAGAGAATTCCACAGATTCACCACTCTCTGTGTGAAAAACGATTGTTTTCATTTCGGTCCTAAAAGACTTCCCCCTTATCCTTAAACTGTGACCCCTTGTCCTAGATTTCCCCAACATCGGGAACAATCTTCCTGCATCTAGCCTGTCCAACCCTTTAAGAATTTTGTAAGTCTCTATGAGATCACCCCTCAATCTTCTAAATTCCAGCGAGTACAAGCCAAGTCTATCCAGTCTTTCTTCATATGGAAGTCGTGCGATCCCAGGAATCAGTCTGGTGAACCTTCTCTGTGCTCCCTCTATGGCAAGAATGTCTTTCCTCAGATTAGGAGACCAAAACTGTACGCAATACTCCAGGTGTGGCCTCACCAAGACCCTGTACAACTGCAGTAGAACCTTCCTGCTCTTGTACTCAAATCCTTTTGCTATGAATGCCAACATACCATTCGCTTTCTTCACAGCCTGCTGCACCTGCATGCCTACTTTCAATGACTGGTGTACCATGACACCCAGGTCTCGCTGCATCTCCCCTTTTCCTAATCGGTCACCATTCAAATAATAGTCTACCTTCCTGTTTTTGCCACCAAAGTGGATAACCTCACATTTATCCACATTATACTGCATCTGCCATGCATTTGCCCACTCAACCAGTCTATCCAAGTCATCCTGCAGCCTCCTAGCATCCACCTCAGAGCTAACACTGCCTCCCAGCTTCGTGTCATCTGCAAACTTCGAGATGTTGCATTTAATTCCCTCGTCCAAATCATTAATGTAAATTGTAAATAGCTGGAGTCCCAGCACTGAGCCTTGCGGCACCCCACTAGTCACTGTCTGCCATCCTGAAAAGGACCCGTTCACTCCTACTCTTTGCTTCCTGTCTGCCAGCCAGTTCTCTATCCACATCAATACTGAACCACCAATACCATGTGCTTTAAGTTTGTATACCAATCTCTTGTGTGGGACGTCGAAAGCCTTCTGAAAGTGCAGATACAACACATCCACTGCTTCTCCCTTATCCACTCTACTAGTTACATCCTCAAAAAAATCAATAAGATTCGTCAGACATGATTTACCCTTCGTAAATCCATGCTGACTTTGTCCAATAATTTCACCACTTTCCAAATGTGCTGCTATCCCATCTTTAATAATTGACTCTAGCAGTTTCCCCATTACCGATGTTAGACTAACTGGTCTGTAATTCCCCGTTTTCTCTCTCCCTCCCTTTTTAAAAAGTGGGGTTACATTAGCTACCCTCCAATCCTCAGGAACTACTCCAGAATCTAAAGAGTTTTGAAAAATTATCACTAAGGCATCTGCTATTTCTGGGGCTACTTCCTTAAGTACCCTGGGATGCAGCCTATCTGGCCCTGGGGATTTATCGGCCTTTAATCCATTCAATTTACCCAACACCACTTTCCGGCTAACCTGGATTTCACTCATTTCCTCCATCTCATTTGACCCGTGATCCCCTGCTATTACCGGCAAATTATTTATGTCTTCCTTAGTGAAGACAGAACTAAAGTAGTTATTCAATTGATCTGCCATGTCCTTGTTCCCCATGATCAATTCACCCGTTTCTGACTGCAAGGGACCTACATTTGTTTTAACTAATCTTTTGCGCTTCACATATCGATAAAAACTTTTGCAGTCAGTTTTTATGTTTCCTGCCAATTTTCTTTCATACTCCATTTTCCCTTTTCTAATTAAGCCCTTTGTCCTCCTCTGTTGGTCTCTGAATTTCTCCCAGTCCCCTGGTAGGCTGCTTTTTCTGGCTAATTTGTACGCTTCATCTTTTTCTTTGATACTATCCCTGATTTCCCTCGTTATCCATGGATGCGCCACCTTCCCTGATTTATTCTTTTGCCACGCATTTCTAATTTCCTGTTTGATGTCATCCCCAACTCCACTACTACTGTTAGGTGGCCTGTACACAACACCCACTAGCGTTTTCTGCCCCTTGGTGTTTCGCAGCTCCACCCATATCGATTCCACATCCTCCAAGCTAATGTCATTCCTTTCTATTGCGTTAATCTCCTCTCTAACCAGCAACGCTACCCCACCTCCTTTTCCTCTCTGTCTATCCTTCCTGAATATTGAATATCCCTGGATGTTCAGCTCCCAGCCTTGGTCACCCTGGAGCCATGTCTCCGTGATCCCAACTATATCATAATTATTAATAGCTATCTGCACATTCAACTTATTATGAATGCTCTTCGCATTGAGACACAAAGCCTTCAGGCTTGTTTTACAGCACTCTTGGCCCTTTTACAATTATGTTGAAAAGTGGCCCTTTTAGATTTTTGCCCTGGATTTGTTTTCCTGCCACTTTTCACCTCGCTACCTATTGCTCCTATCCTCATTTTACACCCCTCTGTCTCTCTGCTCACACATTTAAGAAACCCTCCACTTCTTATTCTCCGTTTGTTATTTTTATCTTCTTTCCTCCCAACGTGTTGCGTCTGACTGCTTCCCCCCAACCTACTTGATTTGAGTCCCTCCCCCCAACCGATCTAGTTTAAAGTCTCCCCAGTAGCCTTTGCAAATCTCCCCGCCAGGATATTGGTTCCCCTTGGGTTCAAGTGCAACCCGTCCTTTTTGTACAGGTCACACCTTCCCCAAAAGAGGTCCCAATGATCCAGAAACTTGAATCTCTGCGCTCTGCACCAGATGGTGTGTAGGGATCTGCTGAGTTACTCCAGCATTTTGCTTGAAACTGCATTCTTCCCAATGAGTATTGTCGGAACCTTTTAAATGCAACTACCATTATTTAAAAGCTAAAGTTGGCTGTGCAAGGTGAAAGCAGCCTTTCAAATAGTCTTAACATCTGGAGCTTGTAGGTGTTCACTGCTCCAGCAGGAAGCGGTTTCATCTGAACTTCAAATATCCCTGTAACACTGACATCACGGTGCTAATGTTTTCTCTATTGACCTCTTGTATACTCCATTTGAAGCTAGATAATATGAAAAAGAGTCTGTTTAATACCTTTCCATTTTAGAGCAGAGTTGATTGCAACAGAACCCCACTGTCAAAAATGAACTCCTCAGGTAAAGCAAGACAAAACATGTAGACCTAAACTCATCTATAATACATTCCGAGGTGGAATATGAACCCATGTGTTTCACATCAATCTTTTTTAAGTCATTACCAGTCATTACTGGGAAACACATAGAATTAACGACTAATCAAGTGACCCAAACAGAACACAAAATTGGCAGAATATAACTTTAATTAATTGATAGGGTTGTTTTCATCTGATTGTTGCATTAAAATGCAATCTGCTTAGTTCCTGAGAGCAGCCATCTTTAGGGATTGCAGCTGCTTCATCTTTGCCTCTGGGAACAATGAGAAGCTAGTCACAGCTTTAAAAAAAAGCTTCTATGTGGCATCATTTGTAAAACAGCAGAGAAAAGGCTGATGGAGAGGTGAAGGAAAATTGCTGAGACGTTGAGAGGCATGTCTTCAGTGTGTTTGGTCACCAGCCCTTCCTCTACCCCATTAGAGTAGCCCTTGCCCATTAAGTCCCGTGTACGAGTTGCCCCACACCACCATACAGTACAGACTCATTATTCAGGAAGAGATTGCAGCATATCTGAACAGTGCATGGTTTTAAAAGCACACTGCGAATCCCAGCAATGATGTAATAATTGTGCACAGCATTGAAAACTCAGGCAAGCACATGCAGACTGCACATGGATATGCCAGTCTCGCTCTTTTAATTCAAATCACCTAGCTGACTTGCAGCAAGATTTGCTCTTTGTGTTACAGAGAGCTTATAGATGAAGGTCATCGGTTGCTCATTATTTCTCCAATTTCAGTCAGTAAGGTGTTATCAGGCATGTAGGTCTAGTGGGAGAAAACCAAGCTGCAATTCAATGAATGGCACCTGGATGTGCCTAGTCCAATTTCCAGACTCCCACTAGAAATAGTTGCTATCACATCAAAACTTACAAAATCGCTTTAATTTTTAATTGCAAATCCTTGGTTTTGTGGTTGGTAATGTCTTCATGAAAATATTACGATACATTATCAAGACATCCAAAAAGGTATAAGCAAAAAAGGCGGCCCATTAAACGATTTTCATGTTGAAATTTTAAGCTGGCAAACAGACTTGTTCAGGATCTCTGGGACAATAGTATATATTTTTATATTTATATATAAACTATCCAGAATTTTAGATGATCAACCATGATCATATTGAAGGGAGGTGCTGGTTCAAAGGGCCAAATTACCTATTCCCGCACCTATTTTTCTATGTTTCTACGAAACAGAATACCCTTGTCACTCAAAGGTAGACGCAAAATGCTCGAGTCTGAAGGAGCGTTCTGACCTGAAACGTCACCTATTCTTTTTCCCCAGAGATACTGCCTAACCCACTGAGACTCCAGCACTTTGGGTTTATCTTTGATATAAACCAGCATCTGCAGTTCTGTTTCTACCTTTGTCACTCTTGTGGCCCCCTGAGGTGATATTCCTTCCCTTATTTGATGGGTGTCCCCATCGGACTCTGCCCCTCAATGTTCAGCAGTGAAAGGTGCCTAGACTGGGGTTTTTCACCACAGAGCCTTGGTGTTGGCTAAGACTAAGCTTCAGTGCGTACCTGGGTATACAGTCCTACAGTCTTGAATGGACTAACCGGTAACATTCCCTGACGGACATCTTGTTCTGCTGAGAGACCAACAAGTTTCGGGCAGACTAAAGAGTGTCTTTCACTGAGTTGAATTGAGGAGCATTTGACATCCGTCTACGAAGGTGGTCCTGGAAACTGCCTGTAAATCAGAGAGCTCTCTGTTAGGGAGTTGTCAGGGATGAACCGTGACAAGGACCCTTGCATCATTCTCCAGACCCTCTTCGCAAATTTACACTCTGCGATGAGGTGAGCAATCATCTCCTCGTAATAGTAGCTGTCCAGAGAGCAGAATGCGTTGCCATTAAGACACCAACAATATTATATTGCTACAAAACAGACACAAAACGTGTATGCAGCATGAAATATCAGCTTTAAACGACTGCTTCATTTCATTGCCTCAGTGGTTAATCCATAGGGATTTCTTTTTTTTTTCATTTTTTTTTTAATCTTTTCAGTAGTTAACTTTTATTAGAGGCATGTACATATCCTAGTCCAAACCATTACAAACTTTGTTATACGGTTACATATTAAATATTCAGGATTCCAAGGACTCCACTACCAATGTAGCAGGAGTCTACATTTATCGGTTACATATTAACATTGACTCTAATTATTATTATTTTTTTTTAATAGATAGAAAAAATAAAGAGAAAGAAAAAAAGACACTTGAAAACATAAAATAAACTATCCATAATACAACTTAGGAGATAGGTCCATAGGTAAGAAAACAAAACTATTCGTCAAGTCCTGGGTTCAAGCTTCCGTCGAGCCTCAGCGCTGGCCCATTCTACCCCTTCAAATAATCTATGAACGGCGACCATATTCTAATAAATAATTCAGGTTTGTCAATTAAGACAAATCTAATTTTTTCCAGATTTAAGGTCTCCGACATCTCCATAATCCACATTTTAATTGTAGGGGATGCAGGGTTTTTCCAAAATTTTAATATTAGTTTTTTCCCAGTTATTACACTATAATCCAGGAAATGTCTTTGGTTTATTGTCAGTTTTAGGTATTGTTCAGATATGCCCAATATTATTAATTTAGGATCGGGATCCAGTTGAATATTAACCACTACGGAAATAATTTTAAAAATATCCACCCAGAATGTTTTAATTTTTATGCAATTTACAAAGGTATGGGTTAAATTAGCCTCAGAGTATTGACATTTATCGCAGATAGGAGAGATATTAGGAAACATTCTATTTAATTTTGTTTTAGAATAATGCAATCTGTGTAATATTTTAAATTGTATTAAAGAATGTCTGGCGTTTAACGAACATTGATGTATATGTTGTAGACTTTCATCCCAAATATCTTTCGTTATGGGTTGAACTAATTCATTTTCCCATAGGGATTTCTGAAGCAGAAGTAAATTAAAGTCCCTATTTTGTCCAGTATATTTATTTTTTTTGTTACTTAATTGACTGAATGGGCCTCATTTGATATTCCGCTCACGAGAATAATAATCAATGTTATTTTTTTTCGAATGTGATTTGATTATTTTGAAAAGAGAACTAGACTAAGTGGGACCTGTTGGGTCCCAGTCACATGGGGGGGTGGGGGGTGTGGAGCTGTGTG
This sequence comes from Okamejei kenojei, assembly GCA_035221665.1. Taxonomy (NCBI): domain Eukaryota; kingdom Metazoa; phylum Chordata; class Chondrichthyes; order Rajiformes; family Rajidae; genus Okamejei; species Okamejei kenojei. Next base: position 55,894,155 of record CM069134.1, read on the forward strand.
GGAGTGCCTGGTGCGGGGGGTTGCTGGGGATGTGACCGGAGGGGTTGTGGGGAGCTCCAACTGCTGGAGCCTGCAGACTTAACATCGTGGAGCTGGCGGTCCCTTTGTCGGATCGACCGTGGGAGCTCCAACCGCAGGAGCTTCGACCACCTCGTTCACGGGAACTTCGACCACCCCTATCGCGGGAGTTTCGACCGCCGGCTGCAGGAGTGCGGGAGAAAAAGGAGGAGAGAAGATAAGACTTTATTGCTTTCCATCACAGTGCGGAATGTAGAGGAGCTGCTGTGGTGGATGTTATGTCAAATGTTTGTGTACTTGTGTGTCTTGTTGCTTTTTTGGTGTGTTGTAAAACATACTTGGCTAATAGAGTCAGAGTGATACAGTGTGGAAACAGGCCCTTCGGCCCATCTTGCCCACACCGGCTAACAATGTCCCAGCTACCCTGGTCCCACTTGCCTGTGCTTGGTCCATAACCCTCCAAACCTGACCTATCCATGTACCTGTCCAACTGTTTCTAAAACGATGGGATTGTCCCAGCCTCAACTACCTCCTTTGTCAGCTTGTTCCATATACCAACCACCCTCTGTGTGAAAAAGTTACCCCTCGGATTCCTATTAAATCTTTTCCCCTTCACCTTGAACCTATGTCCTCTGGTCCTTGATTCCCCTACTCTGGGTAAAAGACTGTGCATAAATTACGGTTATTATTATGATTATGATTATGTGGGAAGGAAACCGGGTGTGTGCCCAGGTAAAATCCAAGCAGTAACAGGGAGAGCTTGCAAACTGCACAGAGGCAATACCGAAGGTCAGGATCAAGCCTGGGTCACTGGAGGTGTGAAATAGCACATCTATCACCTGTACCACTGTACCACCCTAAATGACCATCCAACATCGGCTCAAGAAGCAAAATGGTCTCCTTCTGTGCCATGATTTTGCCTCTATGATTTTATAGCATAAAGGGAAATCATATTTTTGACAAACCTTTAACAAATATTGCTACAGCTCACTGTTTTGAGTAACTTTCCCTCTGGTACTTAGCATATTATCTTCAGGAGCCCTGTTTCCTGTACTCCCTTGAAACCTATCAGTGCTCTGGCTCTCATGGTCCCTATAAATGTACTGGGTTCACTGTAAACATTAATATACCACTATACAATGTCTTTAAAAAAAGTGAAATAAAAGCGTTGGAGTATTTATAGAATAACATCCAGTAGTCAAAAATATCCTCAAGATGGACACAACCAAAGACCTGAGCTTGCAAGATTTACAGAGTGCTCAGCTCTTCCTCAAAGTAATCTTAAGGAAAGCTTTCCTTCCACTTGTGAATGTTATGCAAACTACAACACCACTGCCAATCTGTAATACCCTAAATACTGTATTAGGCTCAAAAACAGAACATACTAGAATAAGTCAGCAAGTTAAAAAGCATCAATGGCGAGAGAGAAATAATTAACATTTCAATCGACACTCAGGAGCTATAGATGCTGAAATGTTGAACAAAACACAAAGCACTGGAGGAACTCAGCAAGTTTTAAGAACTTGGTTCATGACATTTAAGAAACACTCAGACAGATACATGGGTAGGAGGGGTTTAGAGGGATATGGGCCAAACGCAGGCAGGTGGGACTAGTGTGGATGAGGCATGTTGGGCGCCATGGGCTAGTTGGGCCAAAGAGCCTGTTTTCTCGCTGTAGGGCTGTCGGACTTTATGACTCTTTATAACTCTTTAGGCAGCATGAATACTGAGAGAGAAAAACATGAACAAATTAAATTATTGAGCCCTTATCAGAGTAAGCATAAACTGGTATGAAATGACTGCAGATTAGGCTATTGTACAGGAGTGTCAGAGTGTTATGCTAATGTCCCTGGACTAGGGCTTATACCACAACCTCCTGAGTCAGAAAACTAATATTCTTTCATAATATTTCGCACTACACAATACTATGAGTGTGAAGATAGACTCAAAGTGCTGGATTAACTCAGCGGGTCAGGCAGCATCTTTGGAGAAAAAGGATGGGTGACATTTTGGGTGGGGACCCTTCTTCAGAGTAGTGATGTGTAATGAATGTTTACGTTGGTATATATAACATATATAAAATAATAATGTTAAATAAACGTTTTGTAATGAAAAATGCTGACATCACTGCAGAGGATCCTACCTGTGGTTCTCTTTAGTTTTCCCTCTTTTCCAAACCAATTAAGTACCAGCAGTTGCTGATGTGTTCTAGCGTCAACACCTCTTAATGATCTCCAACTAGAATTGAACAGCAGTCAATTGAAGGGTGTAAAACTCCGAAGGGAGAATAAAGTAATTAACAATCTATAGCTTCAGCTGTAGACAAAAAAGTATGACTTCACTTTTGGTAAGGTTGAAAGAAAAGTGCAATTTTCAATTTTCTTGCATCTAATTCACATTCAGGTTTTCAGCCTCGGTGGATAATGTTGTATTTAACCAGGATTTAGAGAGACAAGAACTGCACACAAACAGACAAGATTTGTATTCAAGGCAGTGAAATCAGGATTGGTATGCATATCTTCAGGTTTTTGTTTTGAATATATTTAGGTATCAGTCTTAAATCTGATCATGCATTAAGCACATGATATTTTGTTGCTTGCTACCACCACATTGATTCTTAAATATAGATCTTGTTATAGAGTCGTAGAGTCTCACAGTGCAGAAACAGGGTCTTTGGCCCAACTTGCCCACACCTGCCAACACATCCCATATACACTAATCCCACCGGCACTGTGTTTGGCCCATATCCCTCTAAACCTGTTCAATCCATGTACGCTTATAAATGTATCTTAAGCATTGCGATAATACCAGCCTCCGGCAGTTTGTTCCATACACATATTGGATATGATAGCAATTGCCACCAGCTCCACGATTGTTTCACACCCTTTGTGTGAAAAAATTACCCCTCAGGTTCCTATGAAGTCTCACCCCTCACCTTAACCCTATGTGCTCTGGTTCTTGATTCCCCAATTCTGTGCAAGAGACTCTGTGCTTCTACCCAATCTATTCGATCATGGAAAACTTTATTGTCATTCAGACCTTGCGGTCTGAACGAAATTTCATTGCCTGCAGTCATACATATAGTAAATAACAAAAACGCACAATAAACACATATTTAACATCCACCACAATGAGTTCACCAGACACCTCCTCACTCTGGTGGAAGGCAAAAATATTGTCTTTGTCTCTTCCCTTCTTCCTCTTCCACTTCCTCTGCGCTGAGGCGACCCGGGCCTCCGATGTTGTGACCGCACCGGGTGATGTAAATATGTCCCGCGGGTGAACCGCGCTCCGTGAGCGGGCTGGTTCAACTCCGTGGCCCGGGGCGGTCGAAGCTGCCGAAGCTGCCGCCCTCCAGTCCAGCGGGCGCAGCTGTTGCCACGGGAGCTCCGGAGAAACAGGTCACCAACCTGTGACCTGCGAGCTCCCGACGATGTCGTCCACTGGGCCCGCGGCTTGGCCTCCGAAGTCGCTGCCGCCACCATCGCCACTGGAAAGCCGCCACAGCTCCGAGTCGGGCCGCCGGAACGCCTGAACCCGCCGCAGCCCCGAAGTTGGCCAGCTCGCATGATTTTGTACACATGATTTTATTATGTTTCCTCTCCCTGAGGAGAAACACTACTTCCATGGTAGTTTAATTCTCTCTGAGTTGTAGACTCCGAAGATTTATTTAGAGTGCATCCCTTGAGCAAAATAGCAAACAATAATTTTGCCTTTGAATTGAAAAGTTGATCTGCACCCGAACCAAGTTATCATGTGATTACCCAAGTTAATTATCATTATACATATATCAAATGAATGGACTGGAATTTATATTTTGGTAATATAATAAGTTGGCCAATTATTTTAAAGTGTTAATGCTCCATGAAACGATGGAGTAAATTGCAGGGTTAAGTTTGTTGAGCGCCATTTGTTGAGACAACTCCACCTACTCTTGCCTGTAGCTATTAAAATCAAAACTTCTTGCAGGTGAGCCCACCATTTCAGTTAATTACAAAATTATTAGATCGGTGATGCAACTTGATCGCTGGCGTAAAATAATATGGATGAGCTGATGATGACATGACCATCAGTTGACTCCCAGGTGGGTAGCATGATGGTGCAGTTAATAGACCCTCTGTCTGACAGCACTGGAGAGTTGGGTTCAATCCTGACCTTGGGTGCTGTCTGTGCAGATTTAGTTTAGTTTAGTTTAGAGATACAGCATGGAAACAGGCCCTTTGACCCACGGGGTCCGCACTGACCAGCAACCCCCGCACATTAACATTATCCTACACACAACTAGATACAATTTTTACATTAACCAAGCCAATTAACTACAAACCCGTACATCTTTGGAGTGTGGGAGGAAATCAAAGATCTCTGAGAAAACCCCGCGGTCACAGGGAGAACGTACAAACTCCGTACAGATAGCACCCATAGTCGGGATTGAACCCGAGTCTCCAGCACTGCAAGGCAGCAACTCTACCGCTGCGCCACCGTGCCACCCCATTCACCAGAGTTTGCAAATTTTCGCCGTGACCATGTTGGTTTCCTCTTGTTGCTCTTATTTCCTTCTAGGTCCCAAAGACATGCAGGTTGGTAAATTAATTGCCTGCAATAAATTACCCCTGTTGTGTGGCTGAATGGTGGAGTCTGGAGGAAATTAATGAGAATGTGGGGGGATTAAAAAGTGGGATTAATGTAGGAGCAGCATAAAGGATGGTCAAGCACAAGCTGTATTCAAGGGAGAGTTAGATATAGCTCTATGGGCTAACGAAATCAAGGGATATGGGGAGAAAGCAGAAAAGGGATACTGATTTTGGATGATCAGCCATGATCGTTGTTGGCTCGAAGGGCTGAATCAGCTACTCCTGCACCTATTTTCAATGTTTCTAAGGTTGGTGGACTAAATGGCCTGTTTCATTGCTGTATCTCTCTATAGTACCATCTATTACTTTGGAAGCCAGCAGAAAGATCATTAAACTTGCAGAACTTCAACATGGCGGCCTGAACATCATTGTGAGATTTTAATTGTTAGACTTTGATTATTTTCTGGTGTTCGTTTTGGCATTTATAGTCCAGTTTGTGTTTGAAAGGAAATAACATCTGAATTCCCTGAATTCCATGATCTATCTCTTACATTTTTTATAAAATGGGAATAGCCATCAGTTATGTAATTCCAGTCAGAGATTTGTGATCTCTGTGTAACACCCAAGGACTTGAGATTTTATGTGAACAACAAGTGATAGGTGACAGATATAGGCAGGGGACTGGTGCTGAACATTCACCTCCATGTATCTTGGTCTTCCTCGTCCTCGTTGCCCTGCTATTGACTGATTCAACTGAATTATAGCACAACCATATCCTCAAATGGTAATGAATTCGGGAAACATATTGGGTATTACCAAGATCTTTGTACCCACTAGTTTGAGTTATTTTATTCTCAGAGAAGTAGTAAATGGAGCTAAACAATGTAGAATTATCAGCAGGCTGAGAACGTGAGGACTTAGGTTTAAGGTGAGTGGGGGAAGATTTAATAGTAACCTGAGAGGTAACCTTTTTTGCATAAAGGGTTGTGGGTGTATGGAACGAGCTGCCAGAGGAGGTAGTTAAGGCAGGTACAATCACAACGTTTAAGGAACATTTAGACAGGTACATTTAGACATAGGATGGGTTTACAGAGATATGAGCCAAACTAAAGCAAGGGGGACTAGTATAGATTGGGCACGTTGGTCGGCGTGGGCTAGTTGGGCCAAAGGGCCGGTTTCCACATACTCTATGAGGCAGCATTTCCACAGATTTTTTGATGAAGCAAAGGCTGTTGATTTACAGTTGATGAATATATTGAAGACTGGGATTAAAGGATTTGTGGGCATTGAGTAAATCAAGGAAATTGAAGGAGGAGAAAAGTGGAAGTGAACAAGTATTTCAGTCAGTCAGTGTTGGATAATAGAGCAGGCTTGATGACCTGTCCGACCTACTTCTGCCACCTTTTCTATTTTCTCAATGTCGCACTTTGCCAAATAGCTTACCACTCAAATGCATTAAATAATGTGAATTTGCTGCACTTCATGATGTTATTTCAGCAGTGAAGTTGGTGAGTATCCATTTCAGTGTAAGCGTCTTTTTAGCGACACAATTAATCTTAATGACTACAGAATAACCTTTATAAATTTAGACTCTTCTGATTATAACTTAAAAAATATTTATTATGGTTTATATGACCAGTCTTCTGTCTTCAGTTATTGTGTTTTGTGTTCTGTCCTGATTTTTCCTTTAATTCAATATTTTAATGGACATTTCATGATTCTTCTTGTTTGTTCCATTTTTGATGGGATCTTACTCAGGGATTTACTGTAACTCGGGTTACAGTAAATCCCTAAGATCCCATCAAAAATCTGTGGCTGAGTGGATCATAATGAATGACTTATTCCCGTTACCAGCTTGCTGCGAACTCTTAATCCAGTATATTGTCTAATTAGATAGAGAAAAAGAGAGTAGGAAGGAACAAAAAAATGGATTAGAGGTGAGAGACGAGAATTGAAAGCGAAGAGATTTTTTAAAGGATAATTATTTTTAAAAGATCTGTATTTAAGATCTTTTTAAATCATTTTAAATTATTTTAAAATCTCTTTAAATGATCCAGAGGACATAGGTTTAAGGTGAGGAGGGAAAGATTTAATAGGAACCTGAGGGGCAACTTTTCACGCAAAGGGTAGGTGTATGGAACGAGCTCTCAGAGGAGGAAGTTGAGGCAGGTACTATCCCAATGTTTAAGAAACATTGAGACACATGGTTCAGAGGGATATGGGTAAAATGCTGGCAGGTGGTACTCGTGTAGATGGGATATTTAGGCCGGCGTGGGCTAGTCAAGAATCATAGAATGATACAGTGTGGAAACAGACCTTTCGGCCCATCTTGTCCACACCAGCCAACATGTCGACTCTACCTGATCTATTCCTCTCAAGATCCTATACACCTCCATAAGATCACCCTCATCCTCCTCCAAGGGATAGTCCCAGCCTATGCAAACTCTGCCTCTAGCTCAGAACCTCTATTCCTGGCAACATCCTCATAAATCTTCTCCACACCCTTTCCAGCTTGACAACATCTTTCCTATAATACGGTGCGCAAAACTGAACACAATACTCTAAATGCGGCCTCACCAAAGTCTTATACAACTGCAGCTTGACCTCCTAACTTCCATATTCAATACTATGGCTAATGAAGGCCAATGTGCCAAAAGCCTTTTGGCACCACGCCATTGCGACTCCACTTTCAAGGAACCATGTACCTGCCTTCCTAGTTCCCTCTGCTCAACAACACTCCCCAGTGCCCTACCATTCACAGTGAAGATCCTGACCATGTTAGACTTCCCAAAATACAACACCTCACATTTTTCTGCATTAAATTTCATCAACAATTCCTCAGCCCACCTGGCCAATTGATCAAGATCCTGCTGCAATTTTTCACAACCATCTTCACTATCAGCAAAACCGCACACTTTTGTATCATCTGCAAACTTGCTCATCTTGCTTGCTGTGTATGTTCTCATCCAAATTGTTGATATAGATGACAAACAGTCTGAAGAAGGGTCTCGACCCGAAACGTCACCCATTCCTTCTCTCCAGAGATGCTGCCTATCCCGCTGAGTTACTCCAGCTTTTGTGTTTATCTTCAGTTTAAACCAGCATCTGCAGTTTCTTCCTACACAAACAGTAACGGGGCTAGCACCGAACCCCGAGGCGCACCACTAGTCACAGGCCTCCAGTTCAAGAAGCAACCTTCCACAAACACCCTCTGCTTCCTTCCATGAAGCCAATTTTTATATACATTCAGCTTTCTCTCCTTGGATTCCATGTGATCTAAGTTGGTCCAAAGGGCCTGTTACTATGCTGTAATTATTTCCAATCTGAAAGTAAGAGACCTTACATAATTGTTCACTTTTCGAGCAAGGGGCTGATTGACAGTAATTGACAGTCATTATGATATATTAAAATGATACTGTTGTCTTTGGCAAGTTTAATGAGCAATTAACATGCAGATGCAACAATTTCCTGAAAATCACAGGGAGGTAGCGTGTAAAATGCCATTTTGCAAAGCTAATGGCGGGAGTTACAGAAAATAGCCTTTCGTGATTTGTTTCTTCAATACGTTGCTTCTTCACTGCATTGCTACAGATTTGTATTAGTAATGCAGTAGACCCTCATCTGAACTGACATCTTTATAACGGATTTTGGTTATTGCGGACTGACCTAACGACGGTTGTCCAGGCCACTGCCGCCTTTCACTACCTCCCTAATCGCTTGCAGCCCCAGTGGCCACGCCTCCTATCGGCTCCCATCGCCTCCCCTGCCAATTACAGGCCGTGCTTGCCACCACCTGCCGACCCTTCCCTGCACTCCGGCTGCCCGTGGGCTACCACCATTGACTCCACCGATCCTCATATTCCCCTGGTCGCTATCAGGTCAGGGCCGTCAACCAGGGCCAGTTCTGGACTAAGAGTCTGAAGAAGGGTCTCGACCCAAAAGGTCATCTATCAATAGACAATAGACACTAAAATATACGTGCAGTAGGCCATTCGACCCTTCGAGCAAGCACCACCATTCATTGTGATCATGGCTGATCATCCACATTCAGTACCCCGTTCCTGCCTTCTCACCATATCCGCTATCTTTAAGAGCGCTATCTAAATCTCTTGAAAACATCCAGAGAATTGGCCCCCACTGCCTTCTGAGGCAGCAAATTCCACAGATTCACAACTCTCTGGGTGAAAATGTTTTTCCTTATCTCTGTTCTAAATGGCCTACCCCTTATTCTTAATCTGTGGCCCCTGGTTCTGGACCCCCAACATCAGGAACGTGTTTCCTGCCTCTAGCGTGTTCAATCCCTTAATAATCTTATATGTTTCAATAAGATTCCCTCTCATCCTTCTAAATTCCAGAGTGTACAAGCCCAGCCGCTCCATTCTATCCACATATGACAGTCCCTTCAAACCAGGAATTAACCTCATTCAGGACCCTGCTGTTATATCCAATGTTTTCAACCATCACTTCTCCACTGTATGTAGCTCTACTTTATTTGACTCATCTATTATATGTGACTTTCCAGCTACCTCTACACATAGAAGCTCTTTTTCTTTTCAAAAAATAAAACCTGTTGACGTTCAACATGCTATTAATGAATTAAAGGATGATTGTGGATCTGGACCAGCTGGTATTGAAACTAAATTCATTAAGTTAGGAGCTAACATTCTAATGTACCCACTATGCGACCTGTTTAATTTGTCCTTCTCAACTTGTACCCTCCCTTCCGCATGGAAGTGTGCCAATGTTACTCCACTGCATAGGGAGGCGACCCACAAGAAATTAACAATTACCGCCCCATCTCAATTATCAACTCGGTGGCTAAAATACTCAAGAAACTAGTGTTCAACAAGCTATCACATTATATCTCAACTTTCAACATTCTATCTCCATGCCAGTCTGGGTTCAGACCTAATCACTCCACAACTACAGCTCTGTTAAAACTCACCGGTGATGTGTTCACTGCTTCTGAGGATGGTAAACCACCGGTGCCATCTTTCTTGATTTAACCAAGGCTTTTGATGTTGTAGATCACTACCTACTGCTTGATAAACTTTGCTCAATTGGTCTTTCTCAAAACAATCTACTGTGGTTTAACTCATACCTTCATAACAGACTCAAATGTGTTACCTTTAATGGAAGTCAATCCAATTCCTTAATTGTTGAGAAGGGGGTCCCGCAAGGTTCGTCTTTGGGACCACTCCTTTTCTCGATTTTCATAAACGACCTCCCTAATATTTGTTCTGACTGTCAAACACAACTATATGCTGATGATGCAGTGCTATATACATCTAGTACTAACAAGTCTGAAATTGAAAGATCCCTTCAATCAGATCTTACTTCTGTTCAGAAATGGCTATTATTTAACAAATTAATTTTAAATAAAAATAAATCATGCAGTATGTTATTTGGTACCAGACAAGGCCTTAGTAATTCTGTAGATCTGACTATATCATTTATTGAAGGATCACCATTAGAACAAGTATTGAACTTCAAATATCTTGGTGTTTGGCTCGACCCCAACGCTTTCATTTACGCAGCATAGTGAGACGATTACTAAAAAAACTTAGCTGTAATCTAGCTATTCTTTACCGCCATATAAATTGTTTCACCTTTCAAATGAGAAAAAGAATTGTCTCTCAACTACTATTACCAACACTGGATTATGCTGATATTGTCTATCAGAATACAATTGATACACATTTTCAACCTCTCAATGTAGTTTATAATAGTCTCTGCAGATTTATTTTAAGGTGTCCATGTCTAACTCACCACTGTTCTATGTACGAAACTCTAAACTGGTTATCCCCCCACGCTCGAAGATGCTACCACTGGTTCCAGTTCATCTTTAAATGCATCCATCTCAATTACCCTTCTTATTTAAAACAGGACCTATTACCATACACACCCTCAAATTCACTAAGACATATTCAGCAACCCTTCTTTTTTATTCCAAGAACTAACAAAGAAATTGGGAGACGTGCATTTAAATTCAAAGCTCCTTCTGACTGGAACACTCTGCCTAGTGCCATAAGAACTATTAGCTCATTTTGTCTATTTAAAAATACACTTTTTACCCATCCTTATAAAACCATGTACCTGTTTCTAGTATTAGAGTCTTCGAGCTCCTTTATCTAGCTTGCTCTGTGTGTGATCATTTGGCATAGCCATTGTATATGCATGGCCAATACATTTATGGATTAATGTATTGCATAGTGTAACAAGGTCATATAGTATTATGTCACAATACTATGAAATAATATATCATGTAATAATGTTGATACTATGTATTAACCTCGAAAACGAGATGACTGTCCATCTCAAGGGGTTATCCATGAATAAACTTGTTCAAACTTGTTGTTCAAACTCGCTGCACTCCCTCCATAGTAAGAATGTCCTCCCTCAAATTTGGAAACCAAAACTGCACACAATACTCTAGGTGTTGTCTCACTAGCACCCTGTACAACTGCAGAAGAACCTCTTTGCTCCTATACTCAACTCCTCTTGAAGGCCAAAATTCCATTAGCTTTCTTCACTGCTTGCTGTACCTGCATACTTACTTTCAGTGACTGATGTAGAAGGACCCTCAGATCCCGCTGTACTTCCCCTTTTCCCAACTTGGCACCATTCAAATAATAATCTGCCTTCCTGTTTTTGCCACCAAAGTGGAAAACCTCACATTTATCTACATTAAACTGCATCTGCCATGCATCCGCCCACTCACCCAACCTGTCCAAGTCACCCTGCATTATCAAAGCATCCTCCTCACAGTTCACACTGCCACCCAGCTTTGTGTCATCTGCACTGTTCTCTAGTGCAGGAGTAGGCCTTTTGGCCCTTCGAGCCAGCACAACCATTCATTGAATTAGCTGCCTCAGAAGGCAGTGGAGGCCAATTCTCTGGGTGCTTTCAAGAGAGTTTGATAAAGATAGTGGTCAGAGGATATGGTGAGAAGGCAGGATCTGGGTACTAAATGGGGATGATCAGCGATGTGGATCATAAGCCACTGTTCTCGAGATGCTGCCTGAGCTGCTGAGTTACTCCAGCACTTTATGTTCCTTTGTGTATTAACCAGCAACAGCAGTTGTTTATTTCTGCTACTTATACACTGATAATGCAGAACTCAGTTATAGCGGACAATCGGCAGGGCGGTCACCATTCTCCCCCCATGGTCCGTTATAAAGTGGATTTGCTGTATTAATACTAGTGTTTTCGCAGGGTAATTTAGACATTGTTTTCATTTTGGAATTAGCAAATAGTTTTCTAAAACTCTATCCTTACACCAAGCAAGTTACCAGACTTGCAAGTTTCATAGCGCACGTACAACAATCTGGGTCAGCTCGGTGGGGTGGCAAGGCAGTGCAGCGGTAGAGTTGCTGCCTCACAGTGCCAGAGACCCGGGTTTGATCCTGACTACGAGTGCAGTCTGTACGGAGTTTGTATGCTCTCTCCATTTGGCCACGTGGGTTTTCCCCAGGTGTTCAAGTCTCCTCCCACACTCCAAAGATGTACAGGTTTGGAGGTTAATAGTAAGATTAAACGAGAACTTACCAGTTCGAAGTTTGATCGTTATTTTATGAGGAGTAACGATGAGGGATTACGTGAAGAAGGCCCGCCTGGCGCTGGAACGGCATACTTCAAAGCAGCGGCATGAAAAACACAGAACACAAATAGCCGGAGTAAGATAGTAAGGCTCATCATAGATTTAGAACTACCAGATGATCATTTATTTTATGAGGGTGGGGAGTGGAGGGCACGTAATCCCTCATCGTTACTCCTCATAAAATAACGATCAAACTTTGAACTGGTAAGTTCTCGTTTAATCTTACTATTTTACTTCGGAGTCACGTGAGTAATTACGTGAAGAGTTTGAAGTTTTCTGTGTTTTTCGTGTCGTAGAATTTATTCCATACGACAGTACAGCTCATTTAACACAATAACGAGCGAATAACACATTTTCCCCAAACATTGCCTCAAGTTATGTGATAAATTATTTCACATTATAAAAAATGAAAATAATGCCCTTTCCATTGAAAGGCAAGTTTATCACAAATACCAATTGATATATATATTTTTATGGCATGACAAAGCAACAATTATAGAGAACCGAACATTGCGTGTCTAAATCTGACACCATGACTGGTTTCTTTTTACTTTAACAGTAATCTACAGCCTCCTGCGGCCTTGCATCTTTGCTCGAGTGGCTCATCCTGTGCCATTCCTGTGAATGTATTTTCCTCATTAACAGAGTGATTTTTCCACATTTCAGTGTCTAGTTCCTACTGAATGTATCCAATTTTTAACCATCTAGAAATACATTCCTCTATAACTATCAGTTTTTACTGAACCCAATGTGGTTTTTGTGTGTAATAAGCAGTCTCATTGCCACAGAGACTCTTACCTACTGCAACATTTTCATCAATGTTCACACACACACACACACAACTTAAAGCCGGCAGGATATGCTTATAGTTTACCTTCGTTTCAGGTCTTCTTGGTGTGCTTTGTTTGGTAGATTCATAAACATATATGATAATGCAATTTGTATCCACATGCAATTATAACGTAACATTTGCAATGTTTGCACTCTTATATTGATACTAAAGTTATCAGAATTATTATTTTCAATGTTCAAGTTTTTTGAATCATAGATAGAGTTAGAGTCCATTTCTTAAGGCATTTCAAGATTATTTATCTCCTGCCTTTATATTTTTTACAATTTTGGACAGATTATATATACATATACACATATATATATCATATATATATATATATACACACACACGTATATATATATATATATTTATTAACATATATATCCCTTTCCATATTGGGATATTATGAATGCATCTGATAACTTCTTGGTTAATATATTGTCCGTTTATAAGACGGTAACACTCTGAGCCCTATTATTGGCTCTATCAATTAGATACTTAGAAAATGCAATCCACAAGGAATTCACATATATCTAATATGATAAAATAACTTTACTGTATATACAGACCTCCAATTTCTTATAACAAAATATTGTTTTTTTAGACTTATTTCTGCAAATTGCAGGTATAACACTTCTTTATACATAATTATTTTATTGATATATTGTTATATTGGTTAACATTCATAGACTTCTTTGACCATCAGCTGTTGTGATGGTCTGGTCAACCTGTAGATAGTAAAATTCATATTTTCATGTCATGGAGGTTTTTTGTACAACAATAAATTACTGCAGGGTTTCTCAAACCTGGAGATCCCAGTGGGTGCAGCAGCATCCAAAGCGAAGGGAGACAGGCAACGACCTAGGTCGAGACCCCTTTTTTGACTTCAATAAATTGCTGCCACTATGAATCATCACTAGCAGTTCAAAATCACACAATATTTATGAAACCATAAAGGACCCGTATTAGGCCACCAAAATGCCTCTGGCAGTGTCCCGCTACATTTTCATCAGACTCTGCCCTATTAAACAAAAAAGAGGAACACAAAGAAATCTTTTCCTCATGTAATTGGGAGAAAAGCATCCACCTTCACTGTTCTTGGTTTACCCACAAGAAATATTCGAAAGATCAGTGATTTAATCTGTATGCAATCAGATTAATCGTAAGTAATCCATATTAATGACAATATGTTTTTTCTCCCAAATTTGTTATCTTCTGATACCATTGTCTCTTCCTTCGAGATAAACAGGTGGACTAAACTTTAAAATATGCCACATCTGTTTACTTAGATAATCCCATGATTGTTATTTGACTTATCTTGTGACCCACAAGAAACATTTGAAAGATCAGTGATTTAATCTGTATACAACCAGATTAATCGTAGGTAATGCAAAATAATGACAATATGTTTTTCTCCCTAATTTGACCATTGTTAACATATGCCACAGCCGTGGTATTGTTCATCTTGATACGACATGGACAGTTCCATAATAAAACAATCGATCTTTTTAATCCATAACTCCTTATACTTCAACAATTAATACGAATGTTTGGAAAATTTCTTAGGACAAACCATTTATGTTCGCCTGGTATTATTGTCTGCAGTCCGAACAAGAGACATATCAATTATTGTTATAAGAATAGATAATATTCTTATCTTTACCCAAATATTCACAGAAGCTGTACATCATCTGTAACACTTGCTTCAGTTTACAACAGCTGTTAATCTTATAGTTGAAGCAGCTTATGAATCTTTTTTACATTACTTTAATAATGATAACGTATCATTTGATATTTTGCATAAGCCTCTTCACAAGGCATACATATTCTTATAAGCTTCTGTATGCCTTCTTTTGGAACTTTATTTATTTTTTACCTAATCCTAATGGAGGGACAAAGTATGTCGACAACAATTAGACATATTTGTATCATGGAACAATTTTCCCCCCTCTCTTATGGTGCTTGAATTACTTCTGAATTCAGAATAGTAATTTATAAATATTTTATTAATGCCTGAGCATATGCTTTATGCTTTTTTGCAGCCCTGATCCACTTGGAATTATATCCAAAGAGACTTCCTCCACCCTAAACCAGGGTTCAATTCTCAATTTGGCACATAGCCATATTTTGTATATTCAAGCCCCTCAGGATCTTTTTTGGGCTGTTTGGGTACTGTGACCCTTGTCTCTTTTTATATTTTGGAGTACTTTCTCCATATCGCGATTTTAATTAACTTTTTTAAAGTACAGCCTTTCTGTCTTTTAAAATTCCCTGCCAAAAGATTGTGGAGCATTTTTACCTCTCTACCGTAATTTTAACGGTACCAGTATCGGAACCGGCCCCGTAATTAATCTCTCGTCCCGATCGCTGGGTATTCCCCTGGGACGTTCTTTTCAAAACTCCGTTATTATAACAGAGTATATCTGTTCAATTTAAACTTTTAGTTTGTTTTTAAAATCCTTTAAAATCCTGGTTTCCACCAGGCACGGAGTTTTCCAGTCCTAAAAAAATTTTTCAACTGCACTTACCTGCCGGTTCCGAACCTACCGCTGTCGAGGAGCTGTCTGTGCAGCTCCTGCTTCTGCCGTCAGCGTCGACGTAATGCCGTTCCAGCGCCAGGCGGGCCTTCTTCACGTAGTCACTCACGTGACTCCGAAGTAAAATTGGCTTGGTACAAGTGTAAATTGTCCCTAGTGTGTGTAGGATAGCACTCGTGTGTAAGGGGACATTATAGTGTGTGTAGGCCAAAGGGCTTGTTTCCGCACTGTTTCTCTAAACTAAACAAATAGAAACATAGAAACATAGAAATTAGGTGCAGGAGTAGGCCATTCAGCCCTTCGAGCCTGCACCGCCATTCAATATGATCATGGCTGATCATCCAACTCAGTATCCCGTACCTGCCTTCTCTCCATACCCTCTGATCCCCTTAGCCACAAGGGCCACATCCAACTCACTCTTAAATATAGCCAATGAACTGGCCTCAACTACCCTCTGTGGCAGAGAGTTCCAGAGACTCACCACTCTCTGTGTGAAAAAAGTCTTTCTCATCTCGGTCTTAAAGGATTTCCCCCTTATCCTTAAGTTGTGACCCCTTGTCCTGGACTTCCCCAACATCGGGAACAATCTTCCTGCATCTAGCCTGTCCAACCCCTTAAGAATTTTGTAAGTTTCTATAAGATCCCCTCTCAATCTCCTAAATTCCAGAGAGTATAAACCGAGTCTATCCAGTCTTTCTTCATAAGACAGTCCTGACATCCCAGGAATCAGTCTGGTGAACCTTCTCTGCACTCCCTCTATGGCAATAATGTCCTTCCTCAGATTTGGAGACCAAAACTGTACGCAATACTCCAGGTGTGGTCTCACCAAGACCCTGTACAACTGAAGTAGAACCTCCCTGCTCCTGTACTCAAATCCTTTTGCTATGAAAGCTAACATACCATTCGCTTTTTTCACTGCCTGCTGCACCTGCATGCCTACTTTCAATGACTGGTGTACCATGACACCCAGGTCTCGCTGCATCTCCCCTTTTCCTAATCGGCCACCATTTAAATAATAGTCTGCTTTCCTGTTTTTGCCACCAAAGTGGATAACCTCACATTTATCCACATTATACTGCATCTGCCAAACAGATGCAAAATGGAAGGGCAACTAATGGTTGCTAACGTTCAATTCCTTTCTATCACAATGTGGGCATTTGACTTTGTTTCTGGAACTGTTGCACTATAATGGTGAGAACAAAATTCTGCACTGCATCTTTCCCTTTGGTCTACCTTTTGTACATGAATTTATCTTGATATTTATGTATAGTATTATCTTATATGATTGGAACCCAGGCAAAATATGACTTTTCACTGCAACTCGGCGTATTGACAAAAATAAACCTAAACCTAATGCAGCATTTGATGCACAATCTCAAAGTGTTTTTATGATCCTGTCTGCATTATATCTCAGACACAAACTGACCCTGACCATTTGAGTTCACAGACACACATTGTAAAGAATTATTTTGTCATTTTCCATATCATTTCTTGTTGCTATTAATAAAATTAATTATGACTATCCCTACAATATATTTGATGAGTAACATTATAGATTTTTGTACTGAGATGAAATCAAGAATGTGAACAGAAAAAATAGCAGTGAGGATACACTTTTATAATCCTACCAGAACTGGTTACAGATTGAGGCCAGATCTGGTGATGAAGCTGATTGCTAACTAACTACATTTTCTTTCTCCCCACCTACTATATAATATGTTGGTGCCGGCTTGAGGCCATACCTCAATTTCTAATTCTACCATGTAAGACATGGCAGTACACACAGAGAAAGGAAGTGGTGTCTTGCAAGCAAAAGCTAAGTTAATTTTCATGATAGTGCTAGTGCACGGGGTGGTCGCTGGTCGGCACGGACTCGGTGGGCCAAAGACCCTGTTTCCGCGCTGTATCTCTAAAATTTCAAGTACATTTTTTAAAATCCACTCATCAGGAGCCCAGACAAATGCACAGCACTTGCCCTTAAGGAAGACCGATGACACAGCAGAAGTGCAGAGTGCTCCTGTACAGATACCCCTGCATGCTTATGTTAACCTTCATGTTATGTTCACACAACTCAATCTGTACATCTATTTTCAAAGAACCTTATGAATGATTGCAGTGCAAATGACTGTCACACAGAGGTGCGACAGAGCAAGATCATTGTTATCTGCAAAAAGTGAGGTTGTGATATACTTGTGATTTTAGAGTAAGATGGGCATGGTTAGAGTAGATTACAGCCTCTATTTTTAGAAATTGTCATTATTGATAGGTTGGATGTCAGCATGTCATCAATCTCTTGAAGGCTTGCCTGCATGATTAGTGGCAGGTTATCAGAATATGTAATTTTCTTCCAGAAAAAGGCAGCAGGCATTTTCTTATAAAAGTTTTGAGGAGAGTCAGGGCAAGAACAATTCCCTGCAGGAGGCTGTTATTTATAACCCTTGCTCAGTCACTTTGTCTCAGACATTGAAAGGTATCTGTTGATTCCTCAGAAATGCCCACAAAAGGCAGTGCAGCTTAGTGCACAGAAGAAGGCAGGACATTTTTAGCAACAGACCATCCTTCCGCACAGAACCACATCCTGAGGAAAGGTCAAGAAAGGGTACACAAAAGGCTGGAGAACTAAGCTGTTTGTGGTGTGAAAATGAGAAGCTAGTGCGACTAGGGCGGGGGAGGGAGATAGAGAGATACACTTGGACCATTTGCGACATTTCCCTACCATTCCTTGACCTCACCATCTCTATTGCACGTGATACACTCCTGACTGACATCCACTACAAACCAACTGACTCCCACAGCTACCTGGACTACTCTTCCTCCCACCCTGCTTCCTGTAAGGACTCCATCCCCTATTCCCAATTCCTCCGACTACGCCGCATCTGCTCCCAGGATGAGGTGTTCCACACCAGGTCATCACAAATGGCCTCATTCTTCAGAGAAGAGAGATTCCCCTCCCCCACTATAGATGAGGCTCGCACCAGGGTCTCCTGCAACACTGCCCTCTCTCCCCATTCCCCCACTCGCAAACAGGGCAGAGTCCCCCTGGTCCTCACCTTTCACCCCACCAGTCGGCAAATACAACACATAGTCCTCCGCCGGTTTCGCCACCTCCAACGTGACCCCTCCACTCGCCACATCTTCCCATCTCCCCCCGCTGTCAGCCTTCCGCAAAGACCGCTCCCTCCGCAACTCCCTTGTCAATTCTTCCCTTCCCTCCCGCTCTACCCCTTCCCCGGGCACTTTCCCTTGCAACCGCAAGAAATGCTACACTTGTCCCTTCACCTCCCCCCTCCACTCCTTTCAGGGACCCAAGCAGTCCTTCCAGGTCTGACAGAGGTTCACATGCATCTCCTCCAACCTCATCTACTGCATCCGCTGCTCCAGATGCCAGATGATCTATATCAGTGAGACCAAGCGGAGGCTTGGCGATCGTTTCGCCGAACACCTCCGCTCGGTCCACAAAAACCAACCCGACCTCCCGCTCGCTCAGCACTTCAACTCCCCCTCCCATTCCGTATCCGACCTCTCGCCCCTGGGCCTCCTCCACGGCCAGAGTGAGCAACACTGCAAGTTGGAGGAACAGCACCTCATATTCCGCTTGGGGAGTCTGCATCCTTTGGGCTTGAACATTGAATTTTCTCAATTCTGTTAACCCTTGCTGTCTCCTCCCCCTCCCACCTCTCCCTCAGCCCTCGGGCCCTGGCATTCCCTCCCTCTCTATCTCCCTCCCCCACCCTAGTCGCACTAGCTTCTCATTTTCACACCACAAACAGCTTACAATGGCTTGTTCCCTTTATCATCGATACTTTTTTGCATATCTTTCATTCATTGTTCTTTATCTCTCCACATCACCGTCTATATCTCTCGTTTCCCTGATCCCTGACCTGTCTGAAGAAGGGTCTCGACCCAAAACGTCACCTATCTCCTTCGCTCCTTAGATGCTGCTGCACCTGCTGAGTTTCTCCAGCCTTTTGTGTACCCTCGATTCTCCAGCATCTGCAGTTCCTTCTTTAACACGAAAGGTCAATGAACATAGCTCAAATCTTAAGGTTGCAATGGAAACTCGCCTCTCTGTTTTTGCTGATGGCAAGCATATCATAAGAACATATTCATAAGTGATAGGAGCAAAATGAGGCCATTCGGCCCAGCAAGTCTACACCGCCATTCAATCATGGCTGATCTATCTCTCCCTCCAAACGCCATTCTCCTGTCTTCTCCCCATAACCTCTGACACCCATGCTAATCAAGAATCTGGTCACATCAGCTTCAGTGTAGCATAAAAGCTGCTTGCTCATAGGCAACGGACTATCAGTTGGTAATCAGGTTAATCTTTTGTATGATGAGTTTATTCAATATCTACTGGATTGTATTGCAATGTTGTTTTTCACTCCCTTATGCTACAAAGATTAGGGAAACACATATATCCTGTTGTGATCTTCCACGATGACCATGTTTTTCAATCTTTAAAAATTGTGAAGCAATACTCTGATGAATTATCTCATCTACGTGGAGCACATACTGAAAATGTATACACGACTATAATAGTCAAACAATAAGTTGACCTGACTTTCTCATTGACTGAGGCGTCTAAGTGGCAGCAAAATATTTGGAAGCTTCTTTAAGTGATGTTCACGTGATTTTGTCTTCAAACTCAAAATTGAATTGGATAATTATGAAATATCCTATTGTAGAGTATTGTGATTTAGATACAAAACTGTCATTAAGTGGCATAATTATTAAGTGGCATAATTACTGATTAAAACAGCTTGTGAGGAAACCAACCAGTCTTTCTTATTACAGGAATAGCGTATATGGTTTGCAGTACCGAGAGAAAGATATCTGGAGAAGTGCACACTTTTCTCTGAATACATTCTAGTAACGAAAGTCAGTCTACTAGGTCTGACGAAGGGTCTCGACCCAAAACGTCACCCATCCCTGCTCCCCAGAGATGCTGCCTGTCCGGCTGAATTACTCCAGCTTTTTGTGTCTATCTTTGGTTTAAACCAGCAGTTCCTTCCTATAAATTCTAGTCAAAGTTGGGTATGTTTATTGATACAAATATACTCTGCTTGAGTCAGTAGGTTTTCATTGCTGTCCCTGAAGCATGCATGGGAAACCATGAGTGGTCAAAAAATTCAGTGGCTTTGTTTAAATTGTAAATTGCAATCCATTGCCTTGTAGTTTGTTTTGAAACAAATGGCGAGCTCCTTTAAAATGAGTACAAAATCAAAGATATTGTTTGCAGAGGCATTAAACCATTACTTATTTTTGTCAGTTGCCTTGACTTTTTGTTGCTTCCTCTCCCCTTACATATGCTGACTAGGATACTGATATTAGTTTGATAGCTATCAAGATCCATGTATTTTCTTTATAGAAAACTTGAAATAAAATGCTGCTAAGATATTCAAACATCCAAGGCATAATAGCACAATAACCTGTATAGGTCACTGGATGGGAAGCAGCCCCCCCCCCCCCCCCCTCCCTCACTCTCCCCACTTAATGCTCATTTCCCAATCTCTCCCCCAGATTCTGGCACACCTGGACTTATCCTCACTTCCAATTGCAATGGCAGTCAAGCCATTATAAAAAGATACTTCTAAAAGAAATAGGCTATTCAGCCCACCAAGTCCACACCACATATCCACTAATTAGAAACATAGAAACATCGAAAATAGGTGCGAGAAGAGGCCATTTGGTTCTTTGAACCAGCACCACCATTCATTGTGATCATGGCTGATCATCCACAAACAGTAACCCATACGTGATTTCTCCCCATACCCCTTGATTCCGCTAGCGGCTAGCGGCTAGCCCCATGAGCTCCATCTAACTCTTTTAAATTCATCCAGTGAATTGGCCGCCACTGCCTTCTGTGGCAGAGATTTCCACAAATTCACAACTCTCTGGTTGAAAAAGGTTTTTCTAATCACAGTTTTAAATGGCCTCCCCTTTATTCTTAAACTGTGGCCCCTGGTTCTGGACTCCCCCAACATTGGGAACATTTTTCCTGCATCTAGCTTGTTCAGTCCTTTTATAATTTAATATGTTTCTATAAGATCCCATCTCATCCTTCTCAATTCCAGTGAATACATGCCCAGTCTTTCCAATCTTTCCTCATATGACAGTCCCGCCATCCTGGGGATTAACCTCGTGAACCTACGCTGCACTTCTTCCATAGCAAAGATGTCCTTCCTCAAATTAGTAGACCAAAACTGCACACAATACTCCAGATGTGTCTCACCAGGGCCCTGTACAATTGCAGAAGGACCTCTTTACTCCTATACTAAGTGTAGCTGCTTGCAGTGTAGCTGCTGCTGCTGCTGGCGCCAACGATGGCGGCCAAGGTGTACTGCTCCTTGCTGTTTTGTATGTGTTTGTTTGTTTGTGTTGTCTGTGAAAACCCTACAAAGATTACTTTCACTAGAGAGAGGTACTCATAAACATCGGACATACGGCACCTTCAAACATCGTTCCGGATTTCTCTCACTCGCTGGATTATTTGGCTGCGTTCAAGAGATCTTGAGATGGAGGAGGACCTGTGGGAAGCGTTCTGGAGCACTCAACAGACTCCGGCAATGAGGATCACGCACACCATTCCTGAGCATATTCCTGGCAAACAAACGTTCTCTCAAGAACAATGTGGATGAACTGCAACTCCTGCATCGGATAAACAAGGACTTCTCTCGAGCCGCTGCCCTGTGTTTCACTGAGACCTGGCTTTGTGAGTCGACCCCGGACAGCGCACTGCAACTGGCTGGCTTCCAACTTCACAGAGCGGGTCGTGAAGTGGAGGCAGCAGAGAAATCAAGAGGCGGTGGAATATGCTTCTAGACCAACCAGGACTGGTGCAGCGACATCACGGTACTGTCAAACTTCTGCTCTACCAACCTAGAATCCCTCTTTATAAACTGCAAACCCTTCTACTCTCTGAGGGAATTTAACTCCTTTATTCTCGCTGGAGTTTACATTCCCCCCAAGCCTGCGTATGTGAGGCGCAAACGCAACACGCTGACCAGGTAATGAGGGTAGAGAGTGACTTCCCAGACTCCATGGTCATTGTTTTGGGGGACTTTAACAAAGCTAACCTCAGCCGTGATCTTCCAAAATACAGACTTCATGTTACCTGCCCCACCAGAGGGGAGAGAACACTCGATCACTGTTATACGGCAATGAAGAACGCATATCGCTCTGTTCCCCGGGTGGCTCTGGGTCTCTCTGATCATTGTCTAGTTCACCTTATTCCGACCTACAGGCAGAAACCAAAAGCTGCTAAGCCTGTGTTCAGAACAACGAAAAGGTGGACAAGCGAGGGCATTGAGAACCTACAATCCTGCTTTGACTGTACAGGTTGGAATGATTTCAGGGAAGCAACCACAAACCTCGATGAGTATACGGACACTGTATGATCATATGTCAGCTTTTGTGAGGACAGTTGCATTCCAACTAAGACCCGGACATGGTTCAACAACAACAAGCCCTGGTTCACTGCAGAACGCAGACAGCTCCGCCAGTCTAAAGAGGAGGCCTACAGGAGCGGGGATGCAGACCTCTACAGGCAGGCCAAGTACAAGCTGAGAAGAGGAATCAGAGCTGCCAAGGAAAGAAGTTGGGGAGCAAGTTGTCAGCTAGTGACAAACTGAAGAAGTTTGGAAGGGATTGCAAGAAATTACCAGCTACAAGAGGAAAGCCCCCTCCCATCTTTGGACAATCGTCAGCTGATCAACGACCTGAATGAGTTTTACTACGGTTTCAAAATCAGAAACGTAACCCTGGTATCTCCTTCCCCCCTCCCCAACCAACACAGCCAGACCCCAGTCTGCAAAGAATTGACCCTGCACCCTCTCCTTCCCATTCACCACTTCACACCTACTTAAGGCAAGACTCCAGTATGAAAAGACAGGACCATTTCCCACCCCAACCAACACTTCACACCCCCTCACAGCCTGACCTCAGTCTGCAAAGACTGGGCCCTTCTACACCCACCCCCCTCCAATCACCCCCCTCCAAACACCCAATCACCCACACCCTCTGTGCTGCACAACATCACTTATCCAGTATCAACAATAAAAATGGAAGAGGTGGAGAGGCTTATGAGAGGACAAAAAAAACGGAAATCTCCAGGACCTGACAATGTTTCCCCCTCTAGTCTTAAGATCTGTGCCAAGCAGCAGGCACCAGTCTACAGAGACATTTTTAACCAGTCCCTGCAAACATGTACTGTCCCTGCCTGCTTCAAAGTTTCCACTATTATCCCTGTACCCAAAAAGCCAAGGATTACTTGTCTTAATGACTACAGGCCTGTCGCACTGACCTCTGTAGTCATGAAGACACTCTAAAGGCTTGTGCTGGCCAAGCTGAAAAATATCACAAACTCCCTGTTGGACCCTCTGCAGTTTGCATATTGGGCCAATAGATCTTTGGATGATGCAGTCAACCCGAACCTGCACTTCATCCTCCAGCACCTCGGCCGCCAGGGGACCTATGCGAGGATCCTGTTTGTTGATTTTAGCTCTGCATTTAACACCATTGTGCCAGAGCTACTACACTCCAAACTTTCCGAGTTGACTGCCTGAACCCCTCTGTCGGTGGATCACCAGAGCATAGGAGCGCCGCAAGACTGCGTACTCTCTCCTCTCCTCTCCTCTCCTCTCCTCTCCTCTCCTCTCCTCTCCTCTACTCTCTCTACACCAATGACTGCACCTCCACAGACACCTTTGTCAAGCTTCTCAAGTTTGCAGACAACACAACCCTGATTGGACTGATCCAGAATGGGGAGGAATCTGCCTACAGACAGGAAGTGTCACAGCTGGCATCCTGGTGCTGTCGCAACACCTAGAGCTCAATGCTCTTAAGATAGTGGAATTGATTGTAGCCTTTAGGAGAGCTCCCCCTCCCCTCAACCCACTCACCATCAACAACACCACAGTCACATCTGTGGAGTCTTTTAAGTTCCTGGGAACCATCATCTCCAAGGACCTTAAGTGGGGGGCTACCATCAACTCCACAGTCAAAAAGGCACAACAGAGGATGTACTTCCTATGGCAGCTGAGGAAGCACAATCTGCCACAGTCCAATTCTACACGGCCATTGTAGAGTCTGTTCTCACCTTTTCCATCATGGTCTGGTTTGGCTCAGCCAAAGCACGACACCTGGAGGCTGTAGTGAATCGTCCGATCAGCAGAGAAGGTTATTGGCTGCAACCTTCCCTCCATTGATGAACTGTACACTGCAAGGGCCAGGAAGCGAGTGGGCAAGATCATCTCTGACCTGTCTCACCCTGGCCACAAGCTCTTTGAATCACTTCCCTCTGGAAGGCGACTCCGGATTGTCAAAGCTGCCACAGCCAAACATAAAAACAGTTTTTATCCATGAGTAGTTGCTCTACTCAACACCCAAAGATCTGTAGCCTCCCTTTGATCTGGTATTTTGTTGGTTCACATTCTTGATCGATGGTGTTTTATCCTTAATGTTTTATTATTATTAATGTTTAGTGTTTTCTGAGTCATTCGTAACTGCCACTGTATGTCATGTTGTTACTTGTGGGCAGAGCACCAAGGCAAATTCCTTGCATATGAATACTTGGCCAATAAACTTACGTACCTACTTACTTACTTACTCAAATCCTCTCGCTATGAAGGCCATCATGCCATTAGCTTTCTTCACTGCCTACTGTACCTGCATGTTTACTTTCAGTGACTGGTGTACAAGGACACCCAGGTCTCGTTGATCTTCCCTTTTTCCTAATCTGACACCATTGAGATAATAATCTGCCTCTTTGTTCTTGCCGCCAAAGTGGATAACCTCACATTTTCTACATTATACTGCATCTGCCATGCATCTACCCATTCACGTAACCTGTTCAAGTCACCCTGCAATCTCCTCTTCGCAGTTCACATTGCCACCCAGCTTTGTGTCATCTACAAATTTGCTCGTGTTACTTTTAATTCCATCATCTTAATCATAAGTATATATTGTAAATAATTGCGGCCCCAGCATCGAGCCTTGCGGCACTCCACTCGCCACTGCCTGCCATTGCCGCCTGTCTGCCAACCAATTCTCTCTCTATGTCAATACCCTACCCCCAATAAAATGTGCTCTAATTTTGCCCAATAATCTGTGGGACCCTATCAAAGGCTTTCTGAAAGTCCAGATACACTACATCCACTGGCTTTCCTTCATCTGTTTTACTTGTCACATCCTCAAAAAATTCCAGAAGATTCATCAAACAGGATTTCCCCTTCATGAATGCATGCTGACTTGGAACGATCCTGTTACCGCTATACAAATGCGCCATTATTACTTCTTTAATAATTGACTCCAGCATCTTCCCCACCACTGATGTCAGGCTAACTGGTCTATAATTCCCCAATTTCTCTCTCTCTGCTTTATTGAAAAGTGGGATAACATTAGCTACCCTCCAATCCATAGGAACTGATCCTGAATCTATGGAACATTGGAAAATGATCACCAATGCGTCCACAATTTCTAGAGCCATCTCCTTGAGTACCCTTGGATGCAGACCATCAGGCCCTGGGGATTTATCAGCCTTCAGTTCCATCAGTTTATCCAATACTATTTCTCACCTAATGCAAATTTATTTCAGTTCCTCTGTCTCCCTAAATCCTCTGCCCTCTAGTACATCTGGGAGATTGTTTGTGTCTTCCTTAGTGAAGACAGAACCAAACTGTTCAATTCTTCCGCCATTTCCTTGTTCTCCATAATAACTTCACCTGTTTCTGCCTTCAAGGGACCCACATTTGTCTTTATTAATCTTTTTCTCTTAGCATGCCTAAAGGAGCTTTTACTATCCTTCTTAATATTCTTGGCGCACTTACCTTCGTACTTCATCTTTTCCCCCCGTATTTCCCTTTTTGTTACCTTCTGATGTCCTTTGAAAGTTTCCCAATCCTCTGGCTTCCCACTACTCTTTACTACGTTATACCTTTCCTTTTAGTTTTATATCATCCCTAACTTCCCTTGTCTGCCACGGTTGCCTCTTACTCCCCTTAGAATCTTTCTTCCTCTTTGCAATGAAATGATCCTGTATCTTCAGGATTATGCCCAGAAATTCCTGCCATTGCTGTTCCACCATCATTCCTGCTAGGATCCTTTTCCAATCGACCTTGGCAGGCTCCTCTCTCATGCCTTCATGGTCCCCTTTGTTCAACTGCAATACTGATAATTCTGATTTAATCTCCTCTCTCTCAAATTGCAAATTAAAACGTATCATGTTATGGTCACTACCTCCTCGTGTTTCCTTAACCTTGAGTTCCCTTATTAAATCCAGAATTGCCTTCTCTCTGGTAGGCTCCTCTACAAGCTGCTCGAAGAATCCATCTCAGAGGCTCTAGAAACTCCCTCTCTTGAGGTCTAGAACCAATCTGATCTTCCCAGTTTACCTGCATTTTGAAATCTCCCATCACAACAGTGGCATTACCTTTGTTACATGCCAATTTTAACGCCTGCTGCAACTTGCACCCTATATCCAGGCTATTTTTTGCGGGCCTGTAGATAACTCCCATTAGTGTCTTCTTACATTTACATTCCTCAGTTCTATCCACAGCGACTCTACATCGTCAGTCCCTATGTTACCCCTCGCAAGAGACTGAATTTCATCCCTCACCAACAGAGCTACCCCATCACCTCTGCCCACCTACCAGTCCTTTCTATAGGACGTATAACCTTGAATATTCAGTTCCCAGTACTGATCCTCCTGCAGCCATGTCTCTGTAATCCCCACAATGCCATATCTACCAATCTCTAACTGAGCCTCAAGCTCATCCACTTTACTTCTTATACTTCGCGCATTCATATATAATAGTTTTAATCCATTACTCATCTCACTTTCCATATTGATTCTTATTTCACTTGGCCATGCTCTCCTATCCTTTCGTGAGCTTTCTGACCCGTTAATTTTGGTGTCTTTCTAACTTTCTTTCTCTCTTTCCTATACTCCTATACTCTCTTTCCCTTTAACTCCATCCTTGTATTTCCAATTTGGCCAATTGACACCAATCATACTTGAATCTGATTTGCTATTCTCCCCACATTTCATAAGGTCATAAAGTCATGTGATAGGAGTAGAATTAGGCCATTCAGCCCATCAAGTCTATGCCATTCAATTATGGCTGATCTATCTCTCCATCCCAACCCCATTCTCCTGCCTTCTTCCCATAACCTCAGACACCTGTACTAATCAAGAATCTATCTATCTCTGCTTTATAAATATCAACTGACTTTGCCTCCACGGCCTTCTGTGGCAAAGAAATCCACAGATTCACCACCTCACTAACTACAGACTAATGGGCCTGTCCCACTTACGTGTCCTTGGCACGCAAATTACGCGCCCTTGTCGTCGTGTTGAGGTGCACGGGCATCGTATGGCTGCGCGGGGCCGGTCCCACTGAGAAGCACAACGTCTCACCAACAGCAGCAGAAACAGGCAAACGATCGCCGAACTCGGCATGGGGCCCACGGCCGTTGTGGTCCGGATCCGCCCCCACTTCTGCTCCCAGAGCGGGCCCAAGAAAATTGAAGATGGACACAAATTGCTGGAGTAACTCAGCGGGACCGGCAGCATCTCTGGAGAGAAGGAATGGGTGATGTTTCAGGTCAAGACCCTTCTTTCAGACTGAAGAAGAGTCTCGACATGAAACATCACCCATTGCTTCTCTCCAGAGATGCTGCCGGTCCCGCTGAGTTACTCCAGCATTTTGTGTCCATCTTCAAATGACGTCACACGCTCCAGACAGCTGTGCGGGCGCATGAAATCGCGTGCGACCTTCGCGGGACCGTTGCACCTCAACGCGACCACAAGGTCGCGTAATTAGCATGCCAAGGACACGTAAGTGGGACAGGCTTAACTCAGATTTCAACTCACTTCAGATTCTATCACACACCTATAGACCAAGGGAAATTTGCAGTGGCTATTTACACTACCAACCCATATGTATTTGGAATGCAAGAGGAAGTGGAGAACCCAAAAGAAATCTGTGCAGTCACAGGAATCGTGTAGACTTCGTACAGACAGCAGGAAAGTCAGAATTGAAGCCAGCTACCAGATGCAGCACTGTGCCATCTATCACCCTAGCCCTTCACTAAAACTCCATAATGCAAATGAATCAACTTAACCTCTGAGGCCTTCCTGACCTCCTAGCCACAAGCCCATTGAGGTCAGTGGACAATCTCCTGAGTCTGGCCTTGGGAGAAGACACTGAGTGGCATATTTGGAATCAATGTGCAACGGTCGGTTGGTTGGGACTAGGATTTCGAACTTCAGATATGGTCACAGTCCCCACCAAATTAATGTCCTCTCAGTACATACGATAAGGTGCATCGGTATTTGCAGACAAGATAACTGCAGATACACGTGTGTCTCTGTACAGATTACTTCGACCAGCAGGGGATCTCTGGCAAGGACAGAGCAGGGGGTATAAAACATACTTGAGCATTAGTACACACTGTCCCATCAGGAAGATAATGTCTGAGGAACATTGACTCAATTTTCATGGTGTGTACGAATAAAGAACACGAGACACAGAAGGTGTCAGCCACACAGCTCCATGCACACGCTTCCCCATTCATTCCAATGGTGGCCAATCTTCTCCTTAATTCCTGCACTTACTACAGATCCCTTGATTCCCTTAAATACACTCAGCAATTAAGCTTCCTGGATAGAGAATGATAAAAATGCACTACCTTTCGGATTTTATTTCCTCTCAATGCTGAGATTGTAACAGCTGGATCTACACACAGTCACAAAGGGAATCATTATCCCAGAAATAATCTTGCCAGGCTCGTTAATAATTTTGTTAAAGAAGGAACTGCAGATGCTGGAGAATCGAGGGTACTCAAAAGGCTGGAGAAACTCAGTGGGGGCAGCAGCATCTAAGGAGCGAAGGAGATAGGCGACATTTCGGGTCGAGAACCGAAATGTCGCCTATCTCCTTCGCTCCTTAGATGCTGCTGCACCCGCTGAGTTTCTCCAGCCTTTTGTGTACCCTCGTTAATAATTTTGATTACTTTATGAGATCACTTCTTATTCTTCTGTGCGCCAGGCGTATCAGCTCAATCACCCCTCACAGAACAGTAGCCTCCAACCAAATTTGTAAATCTTTGCTGCACTCTTTCGCAAGAATATCCTTCATGTAGGAAGTCCAGACCAGTTCCAGCCTAATCACAGCAACATAATTGTAGTAAAATATATTTACTCTTGCATCCTTTTGTAATAAAGGCAAATTTCCATTTTGCCTTCCTAACTTCCTAAAAGATAAGTATCCTGGATTATTTAATTTCTCCCCTTTCTCAGTTTGCAACAATGTCTCAAAGAATATTAAATCACCTATTTCTTTTTGTCAGTGCCATCAGTTTATCTTGTTCCGAATTTTGCTATGAATGCTATAGCTTTCCCTTCTTTGACTCACATTGGAGATTTTGTCTTTGTTAAAATATGCATGAAAGACCGAACAATGTGGTGTTCAATGCGCAAGCATTAGAAAACAAAAATAACACATGATGTGGGATAAAGTGCACACCTTCTCATTTATTGTTATATCATTACTATCCAAGCGCTTTGGTTTTAACAGCAGGAAACTCAGACAATTTAACCTGATGTAGTAGTAGATTGAAAGGTGTAAAATGGGCAATCACTGGTGATTTAACACATTAAAGACCAAATAAATTGTGTCACACAGTGGGAGAACTAGGTTCATGCCCTTGGCTATCATGAAATTAAGTTTTGTTAAAAAATATTAGCCAATTTTATTGTTTAATTATCATTTTATCCTTTCTCCCCTGCTGAATATAGTGCATTAAAAAAACTAGGAACATTTACATTTATCATGTGAACCATTTAATGTGATCAAAATATCAGCATTGTGCTGAATGAAATCACTTGTAACTCTCTACCCCTCTGCTCTCCCTCGTACCCTGTTCTATGTCATCATGAAGCTTGGGCATGGTTAACCGGGCTGTATGTCACTGACTATGACACTGAACAGGAATATAAATTCTGGGTGTTTTAGTTTTGACTTCTGCAGTCCGGAACAAGAATAATTAATTGAATCATAGAAAAAGACTGGATCTCACTGCTACGTGTGATTATAAACTGCTTCACACCCATTCAAGCATAGGAGTGTTCTCCATTCCTCTTTTCAAATCACAAATGGATTTCCCATGGCACTGTTTATGTTGCAAATATTCACTTTTATAAGCATTGGAGTGTTATGCTGGCAAAATGTGCAACTTATGTGTAATTAACCTTTCTTTGTAATGAAAAGGTCTAATTAGCAAGAAAAAAGGAAATTTTACTGATACATGTGCCGCTTACACAGGGCATGAATTCCCCATCTCTCTTCACTGTGCCATCTGGAATTAACAAAAAATAGAAACGTCACTTGGGGGTGGCACGGTGACTCGGCAGTAGAGTTGCTGCCGTACCGCACCATAGACCTGGGTTCCATCCTCGCTACGGGTGCTGTCCGTGCAGAGTTCTCCCTGTGAACACGTGGGTTTTCTTTAGGTGCAGTTTCCTCCCACATCCCAAAGACTTGCAGGTTTGCAGGTTATTCAGCTTCTGTAAATTTCCCCTGGTATGTAAGATGGGTGATCACTGATCAGCATGGACTCGGTGGACTAAACTATCAGTCAAGCCAATATCATCCTCGTCATCCTGTCCCATCATCCCACACCAGTTTCCTTTCTCCCACCAGCAACTACTTGTCACTTGCGAGCTATCCTACAAGACAGATGGCAGGGTTACCAGGGATACAGCTTGCAGTGTAGGTGTCTCCCTCCTACAGTAGACCAATGCCAACTCATTTGTATGCAATATCATCCTTAAGTATATAATGAAGATTACTGTCATTTAATAGTTTCCTGCAATATTAATTTGATGTGGAAATTTGTTGTTAATTCATCAATAACTGACCATGTGAAAATGTAAGATTCTAAAATTCAGCAGTACCTTCAGTTGACCTGTCTGTTCAAGGTTCCTGCAGCCGTATTAAGGCTCTGTATTACACCCTGGTATCCAGCCAGTGCAGTTGCATTACTGAAATCAGAACAGACAGGCTGCTAAGGTCATGGCTGCACTTAGGTTACTCCAAACAGCTCTGCAAGAGCAGCATCTCCCCTCCCATGATGTTACTGAATGCCAGAGCAAGCTCAAGGGTCCATATGGCCTATTCATGCTCCACATTTGGATCATTCATATGTTCTTTGAACTGGCCTCCTGATAGAAGATAGAACGGTAAAGAGCAAAAACAGGCCCTTCGATCCACAAAGTCTCTGTCACACATGATGCCAAGAACATCTACAAAAAGGGCATAAAGTGCTGGAGTAACTCAGCAGATTAGGCAGCATCTCTGGAGAACATAGATATTTCGGGTCCAACCCCTTCTTCAGACTGATTGTAGGGGGGTAAAAGAAAACTACCTTCCCATACATATTCCTCAATTTTCTGCATATCCATATGCCTATCTAAAAACCTTTTAAATGCCACTAACGTATCTGCCTCAACGACCACTTCTGGCAGCGCATTCCAGGATTCACCACCCTCTGGTTAAAATCTTGCCCTGCACATCTCCTTTAAACTATGCTCCTCTCACCTTAAAGCTATTCCCTCTAGTATTTGATTTTTCCATCCTGGGATAAAATATTCTGACTGTCTACCCTATCTTTGCCAATTATAATTGTATATACTTCTAGCACGTCTCGCAACCTGCGATATTCCAGAGTAAACAATCCAAGCCTGTCCAACCTCTCCCTGTAGCTAATACATTCTAAGCCAGGCATCATTCTGGTAAAACTCCTCTGCACCATTTCCATAGCCTCCACGTCCTTCAGATAAATGGGTAACCAGAACTGCACGCAATACTCCAAATGCGCCCTAACCAAAGTCCTAATCCATGATGTGTTTTTTTTAGGGAGAGCAGCTAGGAATTATTCAAACCTAAAACCTAAACCTAAATGATAAAAGATGAACCAAGCCATGCTAGGGCAACAGAAAGAACCTGTATTTGCCAGAAGGCTACTGATTATTTTTATAGACTCAGGTGTACTTGCCTGAAGAAGGAGTCACCGTAAGCTCAAGTGTTATTTGTATAGCTATGCCATCTGCTTAGGGATATTTGCCAAGATCACCATTGCCTTCAACAGTGTGCCATCGCTTCCTCCCAGGCCAGCACAGGGTTAATGTGTATTGGTCACAGAGCTAAAGAACAGATGATCAATCAGCATGAACAGCAATTTCACCTCTTTTCTGACTAAATAATACCTGAGTAGATCAAGATTGACCTCATAGTTTGATGAGATTTGAAAAGAGTTTGAAAAGATCCATCACTCATTTTTTGGATAATTTTTTCACTATCCATTTGTTTTCAAGTTCCTGCAAACATTTTACATACAACTTTTTTGAAAGCTTCTTAAACAAATTTAGAAATGTTTAACTGTATGATGGTTAAGCAACATGATTTAGTTTCCTCAAAATATTAAATGTGTTCACGTAGTGATTCATTTTCAAAGGGAAATTGCATAGTAATATCGCTGGCATAATGTCGCCGTCAGTTACTCTGTTTCACGTGTGCAGTGAGGCTTGGAAATGTGAGACAGGCACACGATGAATTTGGCTGTTGTCTGAGTTGTGATCACTGACAATGCTGTCAACTGCTCTTTTGCCTGCAATAATATAAAAGGGATAAAACTGAAAACACTACTTTACTTTCAAAGCAAGACTGGAGGCTGGAATAGGAACTGTATTATACAAGGCATTCAGTTATTTGCGTCTTGATTTCCCATAGCCACTCCAGGCGTGTATATTCAAGGATGACCAGGGAAACATTTTCCAAAAGAAGGTGATGCTAGTAATTTCCAAGCTGGAGTCCACTTCACTTCAGTTCCTTTGTACATTTTGCAAGTGTTCTGCAGTTGCCAGTTGGAGCTTGAATGGATGTCTCTCTCCCTTTCCCCATGTATCAGCGGAAAGAGCCTGCCCATTGAGATCCATAGCATCCTGTTCACAGCATTAACCCAGTGCCCCTGTTGCCAGGCACTGTCATGGAGAGAAAATGTCAAGAAATTGCAAATAGGAGGACATTTCTTTCCACCTATTTCATACAACAATTCGATCCCTGCAAACAAAAACATAAAAATGGCCCTACTCCAATTTCTTCTTTACCCGCTTAAAATAAAAACGGAGAATGCTGGAAATAATTAACAGGTCAGATAATATCAATGGAAAGAGAAGCAGAGCTAACTTTTCAGGTCAATGACCTATCATCTGAATTGCTTCATCAAACTCTGATCTGCATTTTTTTGGCTGATGCTATTTTCTGACCAGCAACCTTTTGTGTACCAAAAAAGAATGAAAGATTTACAATTTTATGTCACTTTGTCTAATCCACTTTCATTTAGGTCCATGAGGCACCTCTTTTTTAATCACATCCTCAGGCACATACATAATTAGGCACAAAATCCTGGAGTAACACAGTGGGTCAGACAACATCGATACTCCAGACCCACTGAGTTACTCAAGCATTTTGAATCTATCTTTGGAATGAACCAGCAATAAACCAACACGTACATAATTATATATACAGTAAACCCTCGTTTGTATGGGCCTCTTTATAACGGATATCGGTTTTAGCCAACAGACCTGCTTACATTCACCTACAGGCCGGGCTGCCACACCACCTCCCCAACCACTTCCAGGCCTGGGTGCCAAAACTACCCCAGGCCCGCACTGGCTCCCCAACCACTTCCAACCCGAAATACTGACTCCCTCATGGCCCACACCACCTTCCCGCCCGCTTCCTTAGGTAAACTGTTGGGACTGAAGACAGATAAATCCCCAGGGTCTGATGGTTTGCATTTCAGAGTACTCAGGAGGTGGCCCTAGAAATCGTGGATGCATTGGTGATAATTTTTTAATGTTCTCTCTCGACCCTAGATCAGTTCCTGTGGACTGGAGGGTAGCCAATGTAACCTTACTTCTTAAGAAAGGAGGGAGAGAGACAACGGGAATTTATAGACCAGTTAGCCTTACATCGGTAATGGGGAGGATGCTTGAGTTGATTGTTAAAGATGTTGTAGCAGCGCATTTGGAAAGCAGTAACAGGATCGGTCAGTCAGCATAGATTTATGAAGGGGAAATCATGCTTGACTAATCTTCTGGAATATTTTGAGGATGTAACAAGTAAAATGGATAAGGGAGAGTCAGTGGATGTGGTGTATCTGGACTATCAGAAAGCCTTTGACAAGGTCCCACACAAGAGATTAGTGTGCAAAATTAGAGCACATAGTATTGGGGGTAGGGTATTGACATGGATAGAGTACTGGTTGGCAGACAGGAAGCAAAGAGTAGGAATTAACGGGTCCTTTTCAGAATGGCAGGCAGTGACTAGTGGGGTGCCGCAAGTCTCAGTGCTGGGACCCCAGTTATTTATAATATATATTAACGATTTAGACAAGGGAATTAAATGTGACATCTCCAGGTTTGCGGATGACACAAAGCTGGGTGGCAGTGTGAGCTGCGATGTGGATGCAATGAGGCTGCAGGGTGACTTGGATAGGTTGGGTGAGTGGGCAGATGCAAGGCAGGTGCAAGATAATGTAGATAAATGTGAGGTTATCCACTTTGGTGGCAAGAACAGGAAGGCAGATTATTATCTGAGTGGTGTCAGATTAGGAAAAGGGGAGGTGCAATGAGACCTGGGTGTGCTTGTACATCAGTCACTGAAAGTAAGCATGCAGGTACAGCAGGCAGTGTAGAAAGCTAATGCCATGTTGGCCTTCATTGCAAGAGGATTTGAGTTTAGGAGTAAGGAGGTCCTACTGTTATTGTACAGGTACCCTGGTGAGACCGCACCTGGAGGGTGACCCCCCTCCCATTGGTACGGAACTTTTGCATTTTTCAGCTTGAAGTATGGTGCATACTGTAGTGAGTCTTTTACCTTACACTTGAATGCAATATATATGCTTTAAATTGGATTAGCTATGAATTAGAGTAAATTACATTCCTAATTACATTCCACAGTAGAGCCCAGGCTCTGATCAACAGGTGCAGCACATGAATGATCTTAGTGTGTTCATGTATGGAAATCAGAATATAATCAAGCACTTGGCCATGTTGACCATCCTGGGGGTACACAAAATGCTGGAGAAACTCAGCGGGTGCAGCAGCATCTATGGAGCGAAGGAGATAGGCAACGTTTCGGGCCGAAACCCTTCTTCAGACGTTGACCAACTTGGGTCTCATTGCACACCTGGTACTACTCATGGCCCTGACTCCAGTTCTTGGTTCTTGGTTTCTTGGTCCTCCAAAATATTCCAAATTGAATTTAAACTGGAGGTGGTGGAGGGAGGACAAGCCAGAAAGGGTTTTTGGGAAGAAAGAGCTACCTTAAATTTAGTTGCAGCTGGTTGGGTAACTATAGTAGGGTGGAGATTATTCCATGCTTTAATTGTGCGGGGGAAGAACGAATTGCTGTACACATCTGTCTTGGTAGCTGGAATCACAAATTGGATCGAATGCCCTCGTCTGCTCCTAATTCGTTTGGGTTTGATGTAGGTTTTGTAATCTATGTCGAGCTGGCCATTTAACATTTTGTAAAAACAGGTCAAACGGTGTGCCATACCTTGCATACCTTCTCCCATTCCTATCCCTGAGTCCAGCCTTACACCTGGCCCCCTATTCTACCCTGATCATAGCTGCTTACCTGCTTAGGTTCCTAGTGCTGAACACACCCCTCATCCCAGCTTTGACTGCACACCTAGTACTATTCCAGACCTTGACTCTGGATGCAAACTTGGCCTTGCTCCTAGCCCCTTTGCACTGACAATATATCTGGTCCACACCTAAAGCCTTATATGTGGGCCAGATATATTGTCAGTGCAAAGGGGACGGCAGCGCTGAACTTTAACATCGGGAGCCTGGGCTCTCTCGGCAAGATCGCCAGGGGTGGAGCTCCATCCAGCACGGCCTTGTTGGCTTCGGAAGCCAC
Source organism: Okamejei kenojei (assembly GCA_035221665.1). NCBI lineage: Eukaryota > Metazoa > Chordata > Chondrichthyes > Rajiformes > Rajidae > Okamejei > Okamejei kenojei. Next base: position 55,930,706 of record CM069134.1, read on the forward strand.
GGACTCCGGTAAGGAGTCGCAAGGTGTCCAGGTGTCGCAAGCCGCTGAGAGGGTCTACCGACGCCGGAGTACCATCACCCGGAGTGAAGGCCTAAAACATCGGGTCGCCGTAGCGCCGACTGCTGAGGCCTCAATAGGCCCGACTATGGGTGGACATGGGGATGGGACTGGACTTCCCCCACAGTGGGAACCATTGTGGGGGAATGTTTTTATGTTGATTGTTAACTCTTTAGTGTTGTGTCTCATCTTTATCTGTGTGCTGCATGGCAAGACAAATTTCACTACACCAACTGGTGTATGTGACAATAAATGTCCTTTGTCCTTTGTTTGTCATATCTGACCCCCTGGACTTAACCTATTATGTTCAAGTTCACAGGTGCTTATATAATGCAGTAATCCTTTATGGGGCACTTCACAGACCAAATTATGGATAACAAAATTTGCTACATTCATTGGCTTCCTTGTTATCTAACATAGAAACATAGGTGCAGGAGGAGGTCATTCGGCCCTTCGAGCCAGCACCACCATTCATTGTGATCATGGCTGATCGTCCCCTATCAATAACCCGTGCTTGCCTTCTCCCCATATCCCTGGACTCCACTAGCCCCTAGAGCTCTATCTAACGCTCTCTAACATGCTAGTTACTTTATAAACAAAGTCAACAAATGGTTGAACACAATTCCCATCCATAAAATTAAACTCACTCAGTTGTATAAGTATTCTGATATAATTTATTTCATTTTCATAACAAACTGTCCTGAAGTCATTTTAACTCCCAGTATTTTCAGTATTTTGCTGTCTTCCTCTCAGCTGGGACTTTTCCAAAATGCAAAGTCCAATAATTATATATTTAAGCAATATTATTCTATTAACTGTGATCTTGAGAGTACATCATATTTTCTGTGGTAGTCATAACACAACAATGATTAAAATATATTTGTTTTTGATTGCACCTACCAACATGCATAAATTATTACATTACAGTTAATATGTACCGAGGGCAAATTTTTGTTCCAATGCTCCCCATTCCAAATTACTTTTACAATGAAGTGATTGAAATCTAAGTGAAGTTTAAATGGCATCATCAAAGTAAAACCTCCAGAATGGATGATATTCATTACGTGGTTGGTTGGGGTCAGTATCAGCACAATTAATATATTAAACTTTGAATCTTCAGATGTCCTGGTTCAAGCTAAAACAAAAGACAAATAATAACCTCCTCACACATTCCCCTGCAAGTATCTCTGTCACTCCTTTAAAATATGCCCTTTCTTTGAACAGCTCTTAAATATCGCATCGGAATCAGTTTCCATCTGATTACACACCTTGAGGATGTTCATCTACGTGTTCAATTAATAAAACAACGAGATTGGGGACATTTATGTTCAACCTGTCAAAGGAATTGGGGGGAGGGGTGGGTGGGTTTAGAATTAGTCAGTGAGGAAACATAATAATTGAGTGGCAAATGAAAATAGTGCTAACTTCCCAATATGTAACTGAAGGAAATAATGGGTTATCCGGGCTGTATGTTGTGACAGACAGCCTGACACCTTGCATGTCATTTAATATTACACTTATCCTATCCCCCTGGATATTCCAGATTAATAAATTAAGGTTTTGTCGACTAATTACAAATCAGGCTAATTACAAATCAATAACCAACTCCGAAACATGAAGCGCTGAGCATTGGGTTCCAGACATCACGGACAACTGGCCTCAGTTCCCGTTCTCATCTGGCAGTGTTCTCCGTCTGAACCAGCGGCTGCGGAGCTTTTCCAAAGTGGGGAGGCTGAGCGATCACTGATCACTGTCCTTAAGGGTACCCGGTGAGGGAGTGGAGCAACCAAGTGGGGAGAGGGTGTGGAAGAAGGGTGTTCCCCCTCCCAGGGTAGGAACTTTTTGAAATTTGATGTATTAAAATCATGTTTTAGTGCATTGTAGAAGTATGATTTCAATGTTTTTTGTATGGAGTATTTTTAAGAGGTAACTTTTTAAGGGGTAACTTTATCCACAAGGAACAAGCTGACAGAGGAGGGAGTTGAGGCAGGGACCATCCCAACACTTAAGAAACAGTTAGACTGATACATGGATAGGACAGGTTTGGAGGTATGGACCATAAGCAGGTAGCGTAGCTGGGTCATGTTGGCGGGTGTGCGCAAGTTGCGCCGAAGGGCCTGTTTTCACACTGTATCACTCTATGACTACATTATACCTCCACCATGCATGAATGCTTCAAAATTAAGTGATCAAGTTTTATTGCCATATTCTCAAGCATAAAAACATAGAAAATAGGTGCAGGAATAGGCCATTGGCCCTTTGAGCCAGTACTGCCATTCAATATGATCATGGCTATTCATCTAAAATCAGTACCTCTTTCCTGTTTTTTCCCCATATCCCTTGATATTGTTAGCCCCAAGAACTACATGTAACTCTCTCTTGAAAACATCCAGTGAATTGGTCTGCATTGCCTTCTGTGGCAGAGAATTCCACAGATTCACAACTCTGCATGAAGAAAGTTTGTCCTCATGTCAGTCCTAACTGGCCCCCCATTTATTCATAAACTGTGACCCCTGTAAGTGAAAATCGAGCAGGCAAGCTGGATGCTTTCTCCAACCACCCCCATTTGAAGTCCACTATCTTCCACCATTTCTACCCAGTGCTTGGTACTTACTTCCAGCAGCCACTGTTGTCCTCCAGGATGCACTGAGCCGCAGCCTGATCCATGCTGGTCACCTGGGCGAATTTGGCACAGAGACTCTCACGGCAGCTGCGCAACGCCTCTGACGCTTTGCACTGAGGCTGCTCCATGGCCGGAGCTGCAGTGAGCATCTCGCCAGCCTGGCAAACACTCGCCAGCCCTGTTCCCTGTCCGCATCTGTCCCCGTCGCTACTTCTGCTTCCAACACCCATGGCCCATGCAGTTGATATGAGTTTTTAAATTTTCGTCGATCACAGAATTTCTCACGACAGAGCATGAGAAATTTGTGATCAGCGTGAGAATTTGATGAAATGCGTGATCCTCACACTCAATGCATGGGAGTTGGCAGCCCTGCCTCTACCCCCCTCTCTCTCCATCTCTCTCTCTCTCTCTCTCTCTCTCTCTCTCTCTCTCTCTCTCCCCCTCTCTCTCCCCCTTTCTCGCTCCCCCTCTCTGTCTCTCCCTCTCTCCTCTCACCCCCCCCCTCTCTCCCCTGTCTCCCCCTCTCTCTCTCCCCTTCCCTCTCTTCTCACCCCCCATCGCTCTCTCCTCTCTTTCTCTCTCTCCCCTCTCTCTCCCCCTCTCCCTCTCCCTCCCTCTCTCTCCCCCTATCTTTCTTCTCTTCCCTTCTTCTCTCTCCTCTCTCCCTCTCTCCCTCTCTCTCTCCTCGCTCTCCCCCTCGCTTCCCCCCTCGCCCTCTCTCTCTCCCCCTCTCTCTCTCTTTCTCCCTCCCTCCCTCTCTATCTCCCCCTCGCTCCCTCTCTATCTCCCCCTCTCTCCCCTGTCTCTCCCTCTCCACACACTCTCTCCCATCTCTCTCTCCTCTCTCTCTCTCTCTCTCCTCTCTCTCTCTCTCTCTCTCTCTCTCATCTCTCTCTCCCCCTCTCTCTCCTCACTCTCTCCTCTCTCTCCCCCATTTCTCCCTCCCACCTCACCCCCCTTGCTCTCTCTCCCCTCTCTCTTTCTCCAGTCTCTATCTCCTCTTTCTCTTTGCCCCCATCTCTCTCTCTCTTCCCCCATTTCTCTCTTTCCCCCTCTCCTTTCCCCCCTCTCTTTTACCACCTCTCTCTCTTCCCCCTCTCTCTCCCATTCTCTCCTACCCTTTCCTCCCTCTACCCCCTCTCTTCCCCCTCTCTCTCTTCTCCCCCATCACCTCACTCTCCCCCCTCACCTCTCTCTCCCTACCTCTCTGTCCCCCCCTCTCCCTCTCACTCTTCTCTCTCCCCATTCTCTCCCTCTCTGTCTCTCCCCTCTCTCTCCTCTCACCCCCTCTCTCTCTCTCCTCCCTGTCTCCTTCCCCTCTCTCTCCGTCACCCTTTGAGAGTCTCTGTCCCTTTGGCACAGAGACTATCACGGCAGCAGCACAACGCTTCCGACGCCTCAGACCGCCCGGGACCCTGAGACTTCCACTGAAGCTGCTCCAAGGCCGGAGCTGCAGTTAGCGACTCGCCAGCCCCGCAAACACTCGCCAGCCCCGCAAACACTCACCAGCTCGGCAAACACTCACCAGCTCGGCAAACACTCACCAGCTCGGCAAACACTCGCCAGCCCCGCAAACACTCACCAGCTCGGCAAACACTCACCAGCCCCGCAAACACTCACCAGCTCGGCAAACACTCACCAGCTCGGCAAACACTCACCAGCTCGGCAATCACTCGCCAGCCCCGGATCCCCGTCCGTATCTGTCCCCGCTGCTGCTTGTGTTTCCATCCCTCCCTCAGCCCCGGCTCTCCAACACCCGCAGACCATGCAGTTTATCTAAGTTTTTAAATTTTCATTGATCACAGAATTTCTCACCATAGAGCGTGAGAAATATCTGATCAGCGTGAGGGCGTGTGAATTTGTTAAAATGCGTGATTCTCACGTTCAAAGCGTGAGAGTTGGCAGCCCTGGGTGACACAAATTACTGGAGTGACTCAGTGAGTCGGGTCGGAACCCTTATCTCGACTCGAGACTTCACCTTATGTTCTCTAAAGATGCTGCCTGACCTGCTGAGTTACTCCAGCACTTTGTGTCCTTTTGTATATTAGCCAGCATCCGCCGTTCTTTCTTTCTTCTACATATACAAGGATTATACCTTGCTCAGTTAAAGCGGACATCGACAATAACGGACACCATTCCCCCCCCCACCCATTATATGGTCCATTATATCATGGATTCACTGAATTAGGTTGTGTCTTTAATCAGTCTAATTTGTTCAACTATCTTTAACAATTTTACCTTTTTCTTCAGATATCTGCGCACTATATATCTCGGTATCAGAAGCCGGCAGAGTGGGGGGCTTGACCGCTGGCGCTTTTACTGGAACATGGTGTATGAGTATGCGGATGTAAGTATGTTACATCTGCTGGCAACGTTTTTGGAAAGTGCTCCACAGCTTGTGCTGCAGCTGTGCATTGTGATTCAGAGCCATCGCTTAGAAGCACTTCAAGGTAAGAAATGATCCATATGCTGAAAATGTGATGAAAACCCAAGTTTTCCATGACTGTGGTATATAAAATTATGTTGTAATAACAACACAGAATCAGGCCATTTGTGCTAGTTTGGAACTATACTTCCAAAATTGTGGAAGCAAAAAATTCCACTCCATCATTGCTATTAATCAGACGTCGCCACCTTCTTCCATTTTCCTTTATTCCACTCTATCTATACCATATAAATTAAATATATCAGAGCTGTTACCCCTAAGATGAAGTGGTAATCCTCCTTTTGCTTGTAACTGAGGATGGAGGGGATTTTTTCCCCATTCTCATGAAAAATTATGGAAGTAAAAAAATGGAATAGTTTCCTTTTTAAATCTCCCGTTAAGTAACAACTTCTTGCCATGCATGTTAAAACTTCCTTGCAGTTCTCAAATCTATCCTTGGCAAACATTTTGTCTCATTCTCATTCTTTTTGGTGAAGGGTAACTATAGAAATAAGATAAATACTACCTTGCAATACTTGAATTTTAGTTTTCCTTATCTTTATCCACAATATGTCTGATTTGTTTACTAAATCCTGGCCCTTGTCTTCCGTTCTGTGTCAAAATACATCTTTGTCACACATGCCATGAGGTATAATGAAGCGGAAAAGATTTATAATGCAGGTGAGTCAAGAGCATAATCAATGCCATATTATTATACGTGCAAACTAAAACCATCAGGATTATGTTTGGACACAAAGTGATCCTTTCATCTCCCATCTCCAGGTGTTCAAGGATTAGCAATGAAATTCATTACCAACTATATCCAGCTGCCCCTTTCCTTGCCCTATCACTAATCTGCTGGATTCCCCTCTGAGAACCATCATCTTTGTCTGCAAAAGCGAAAATGAACAAGATTTGCAGCTTATTTTGTATATTGACATTGATTTAAAATTCTGCACTTGGAACAGAGGGCAAGTTTGCTGTGGTGCAACAAAACCATAATCTCAAGCTTTATAGGAATGCTTTACATTATACCGCACTACCATAACGCAAGGCAAATTTCTAACCCCCACCCATTTATTCAGCACATCTGCAGCGGTACCTCTTGTTCTTTGTGCTGTTTCCGTATTGTGACTGCAGTATACTGCTAGTGGTGATGTAATCATTTGGAAGAAGCTGAGTAGCTAAAAATAGACCATTACCACCACATTTCATCCTCAAGTGCTAGGGCTCAGCTTTGAATGTGAATGCCTGGCTTTAGATTCAATCCAATCAAGCCAATGTTGCCTGGGTCACCTCAGATTTTTGACCTAGATCTGAAGTCTGCAGTGTGATTGTGGATAATTGTTTTGTCAATCCTGAGGGTTTATAAATATTGATGACGGTGACAAATATCCAGTTCTTTTGCTTGAAAAGCTCCTAATGACAACAGTTTAAATTCCATAGTGAGGCATTTGAAATGATAAATCACAAGCTACAAGCTTATAAGGCCGAATGAGAAAGTAGACTGGGGCTTACATTTTTACAGCTGTTCAAGGTGCAGATGTTTCTGAAATTGCAGTGATGGCTATTTCAAAATCATTTTTGAGGATCATTAAAAATCAGAGCAGTTTTGCCACGGATGAAATGTCATTCTCGAAAGGTTCCATGTTCCTTAATTTATGAGAACGGATTTCTTCTATATTTATGCACAGATGCTAATTTGCAGACATTTCGTAATGTCTCTTCGATAAAGACAGAAAAGCAGGCAGGTGATGTACGAGGTTTCTCACCGTGTACTTGAGTTGCTTACAAAAAAAACCATCCATGACAAAGATCATTTATTTTAAAAGGTGGATATTCTATAAAGTAAATAAAAGTCTATACAAAGTTCTGGACATTTTAATTGTCTAAAATGTCAGTGAGAATTTATTTCCACAAACACTTAAAACAATTAATATTAGAGTTTCAGCATTTAACCCTGACCTGCATTTCTTTCATTCTCCCAGGAGATCATAAGTTTTTTGGATAAACTGGGTAATGTTACACTGTGATCCAGAAGAGATTGCAGATGAGTGAAACTGACTTTTTTTTTTTTTCCATCTGTCATCTTTGCAGAACCATATTAGTCCTAGATCCCTGAGTATCATAAGCACTAATCTACTGTACCTGTGACCTATGTTATTAATCTATGCGCCCTGAAATTCCAACCTTAATTGGGCAGCGCAGTGGCGTTGCTGGTAGAGCTGTTACCCCACAGCGCCAGAGACCCGGGTTCGATCCTCACCTTGGCCACTGTCTGTGTGGAGTGACCGCGTGGTTTCCTCCGGCTGCTCCGGTTTCCTCCCATGTCCCAAAGACGTGCGAGTTTGTAGTTTAATTGACCTTCGCAAATTGCCCCTAGTGTGTAGGGAACGGTTGAGAAAGTGGGATAACATAGAACTAATGTGAACAGATGGACAGCATGGACACAGTTGGCTGAAGGGCCTGTTTCCATGCTGTATCTTGAAACTAAACTGAACTAATGCGGCTATATTTATGCCAATGAAAAGAGGTTGCACCTGCCAAAAGAGCTATTTGCTTCAGAATGTTGTGGCTCGTCTCATTCGCAAATCCATCACAGGTCTCACACAAGAATTGCTTCAGAGGTTGCAAGCATCGCCCCACATGCTTCCCACCATTAGGCTGCTGCACAGTACAGCCCACCACTAAACACTGATTTGTGCACAACATGAAAGTGTGAAGCTAACCACAGGATAAATATCTCCAGTTACCACATCCTCTCTGGTGACCCAGGGTAACATTCATACCATGTGTAACAGAAGCAGCAGATGCTTTGTTTGCAGTTAATGTCATCAATTTTCAAGACCTAAGCTGGCCGGGCAAAGAAGGGTCACTGGATGTAGGATTGTGGGATTCCTTTAAGTGCAGACAGGTCCCAGGTGAGGAACAATGCTTTCAACATTAGCTCGTCATTAATTGATTTGCACTGAATATGTGTTGAAGTGATATCTGACCAAGATGCACCATTAACACCAAATGACTGCTTTTAATTATGTTGCCTTCAGTGTGAGCAGTGTAGTGCTCATTGTAAATGAAAGAGAAAAATCATTGATCAAATGTCTCTTTTAGGAGATCCAGGCTATTGTTTGGGCCAGTAATGACTGATCCCACTGAGAAATTACATTATAGTAAAGGAATGCTTCAGGCTAAAGACAACACAAATTGCTGGGGTAACTCAGTGGGTCAGGCAGCATCGCGGGAGAATAGGTGATGTTTCAGGTCGAGACCATTCTTCAGAACTACCTTTTGTAAACCAGCATCTGCAGTCCCTTATTTTTACATTTTAATGCGTCAGCCTAGATACCTTTGCTTTTTGCTGCTCACCTTTCAGAAAGGTACACCATGCAGATTGGATATTGCATAAGAGTAGTCAAAAGGACAATTGTTGGTATCAAATGTCAAAACCAAGAATTCCAATGTGCCGATGAGGGGAAAAGTATCAGCAAATGTTACCCGGAAGAGGGGAATGGAAAGCAAGAGGCCATCTGTTTAAGGTGAGAAGGACATGATTTCATTTGAAACTGAGGGGCAACTTTTTCATTCTTTAAGAATGATGAATCATTGGAATTTCTATTCTAAAGAAATGTGGAGACACAGGCATTGTGTTCATCATGACAAAAATCAATACATTTCTGGATTTTAAAGGGCATCAATGGATAGAGTCATAGAGTGATGCTGTGTGGAAACAGGCCCTTTGGCCCAATTTGCCCACACTGGCTACACTAGTCCCACCTGTTAGCATTTGGTCCATATCCCTCCAAATCTTTCCAATCCATGTACCTGTCTGCTTCTTAAATGTTAGGATAGTCCCTGCCTCAACTACCTGACAGCTTGTTCCATACACTCACCACCCTGTGTGTGAAAAGGTTACCCCTCAGATTCATATTAAATCTTTTCCCCTTCAGCTTAAGCCCATGTCCTCTGGTCCTCTATTCACCTGTTCTGGGCATGAGACTCTGTGCATTTACCCGATCTATTCCTCTTATTATCTTATACTGTAGACCTCTATTAGATCACTCCTCATCCTCCTGCACTCCAAGGAATAGAGTCCCAGCCTTCTCAACCTCTGCCTATATCTCAGACCATCTTGTCCTGGCAACATCCTCATCAATCTTCTCTGTACCCCTTTCAGCTTGGCAACATATTTCCTATAACATGGTGCCCAGAACTGAACACAATACACTAAATGTGCAGGAAAGAACTGCAGATGCTGATTTAAACTAAAGATATACACAAGAAAACATCACCCATTCCTTCTCTCCAGAGAGCAGCCTGTCCCACTGAGTTACTCTAGCTTTTTGTGTCTATCTTCACAATACTCTAAATGTGGCCTCACCAATGTCATATACAACTGCAATATGACCTCCCAACTTCTATACTCAATACTCTGGCTGGTGAAGGCCAATGCGCCAAAAGCCTTTTTGACCACCCGATCTACTTGTGACTTCACCTCAGGGAGCTATGCACCTGCACTCCTAGATCTCTGTGCTCTACACCACTACCCACAGCCCTACCATTCACAGTGTAGGCCCTGCCCATGTTAGACTTCCCAAAATGTAAAACCTCACATTTTTCTGCATTACATTTCATCAACTATTCCTCATCCCACTTGGCCAATTGATCAAGATCCTGCTGCAATTTTTCACAACCATCTTCTCTATCTGCAAAACCACACACTTTTGTATCATCTGCATTGTGATGAAAAATTACATTGAGTTAAATGCTCAGTATATGATTTTATGAATGATGGAGCAGATTCAAAGGGCCAGTTGACCTGTCTTCCAGAAAGTGTCAGTCCACTGCAGCAAGCTGTCATTTGATAATGCTCTTTAAAAATGACATAAAAATCTCAAAGTTTTAAATGATTTGAGATGGCAGAATTAAATGAGCTTCAACAGCTTAAATCTAAGACTCAACCATACAACTATTATTGATTTGTTCATGAGTAATCTGACTGAAAACGTAGATTTAATTCCCCATTGTGTGAAATTGGAAATGCCATTCAAATAAATTTAAGAAGGATACAATACCTATCATGTTTTTTTTTTTTAATTCAGGAAGAGTATAGAAAGATTTTACCACCCGTAATGACCAGAGCTCAGGCTTGATCAGTTTGAAAGAAACAATGCGATATAAGTAACTATTATTGATTTGGATAGTACTGCTACTGGGTCCAGGAAATGTGGTGGTGTTTAGATCTGTACTCCAGTTTCTACCACTAACCGGAACTGCAATCAGTAGATTTGGTTGAAATAAAAGACAAACTTGTATTAGTTGCCCCTTGTTACATTATCAGAAAATACACTATTGTTTTCCACACATTAATGAATGATACTTAGATGTACAACAGCACCTTGTCTCTTTTTCCCCTTTACACTCTCTAAATTATATCTAGTTATCTCACATGTAGTCCGAGGTGAAGAGGCTTGTACCAACTTTGACCCTTTGTTAAAATGTAGTTCGCCATCCCGAACTCCACCCATTTCCATGATAACGTGTCTATGGTAGAACCAGGTTATTTGCAACATTTCTGTATGCATCCTTAAATGAATTTCAGAACTCATAATTGTATCATCAGTGAAGCTGACTCCTTCCCAGCCTAAGTTTATAAGCCGCTGAAAACCTCACCCGTGATTTAAACTTGAAAACGCTACTTCCAGATTCTTAATTTATACAACTGGTTTCCTATTCTTTACACCCATTTTTGTTCATAACAAGAGGATTTCAGTATAGGAGTAGAGAGGTTCTTCTGCAGTTGTATAGGGCTGTGGTAAGACCACATCTGGAGTATTGCGTACAGTTTTGGTCTCCTAATTTGAGGAAGGACATCCTTGTGATTGAGGCAGTGCAGCGTAGGTTCAGGAGATTGATCCCTGGGATGGCGGGACTGTCATATGAGGAAAGATTGAAAAGACTAGACATGTATTCGGTGGTTTAGAAGGATGAGGGGCCATCTTATAAAAACATATAACATTATAAAAGGACTGGACAAGCTAGATGCAGGAAAAATGTTCCCAATGTTGGGCGAGTCCAAAACCAGGGGCCACAGTCTTAGAATAAAGGGGAGGCCATTTAAGACTGAGGTAAGAAAAAACGTTTGTGGAATTCCCTGCCACAGAGGGCAATGGAGGCCAAATCACTGGATGGATTTAAGAGAGTTAGATAGAGCTCAAGGGGCTAGTGGAGTCAAGGGATATGGGGAGAAGACAGGCACGGATTATTGACTGGCAACGATCAGCCATGATTGCAATGAATGGCGGTGCTGTCTCGAAGGGTGCTAGCAACTATTTTCTATGTAATAACTATGTATTTCATTGCACCCATTTAATCTGTTGCAATAGATAGAATAGAGAATAGGTGCAGGAGTAGGCTATTCGGCCCTTCGAGCCAGCACCGCCATTTAATGTGATCAGGGCTGATCATCCCCAATCAGTACCCTGTTCCTGCCTCCTCCCCATATCCCCTGACTCCGCAATTTTTAATAGCCCTATCTAGCTCTCTCTTGAAAGCATCCAGAGAACTGGCCTCCACCGCCCTCTGAGGCAGAGAATTCCACAGACTCACAACTCTCTGTGAGAAAAAGTGTTTCCTTATCTCCGTTCTAAATGGCTTCCTCCTTATTCTTAAATTGTGGCCCCTGATTCTGGACTCCCCCAATATCGGGAACATGTTTCCTGCCTCTAGCGTGTCCAAACCCTTAACAATCTTATATGTTTCAATGAGATCCCCTCTCATCCTTCTAAACTCCAGAGTGTAAAAGCCCAGCTGCTCCATTCCCTCAGCATATGACAGTCCCTCCATCCCGGGAATTAACCTTGTAAACCTATGCTGCACTCCCTCAATAGCAAGAATGTCCTTCCTCAAATTAGGGGACCAAAACTGCACACAATACTCCAGGTGTGGTCTCACTAGGGCTCTGTACAACTGCAGAAGGGCCTCTTTGCTCATATTTTCGATTCCTCTTGTTATAAAGGCCAACATGCCATTCGCTTTCTTCACTACCTGCTGTACCGGCATGCTTACTTTCATAGACTGATGTACAAGGACCCCCATATCCCATTGTACTTCCCCTTTTCCCAACCTGACGCCATTTAGATAGTAATCTGCCTTCCTGTTTTTGCTACCAAAGTGGATAACCTCAATTTATCCGCATTCAACTTCACCTTGTTACATTTAAGTTCAGAGCACTCTAGAAATTTGTGTTGTTGTGGGGGTGACAGTACTTTCATTGCGTATCGTTCTATAATCATCTTCAAAATAATTCTGCCCTAGATAAGGTAACATCACAACTTGAAATTAAACAGAAACCCCAAAATAAACTGATCTTTGTAAATTTCAAACCTTTATGAAGTTTTATGTTATCTGCGAGGAAAATTAACCTTTAGGTAATTTAGGTTACTCATTCCAAGTACAAGAAAAGCAGAAGTATGTTTAATTACCTTGTTAATGAATCAGGAACAGGTAATCCATGAAAACATGCCCATTCAGGTTTACCCAGTAAACCCAGTACCTGGAAACAAAGGGGAAGCCTCCATTGTGTCCGGAAACGTGGCCGGCGGGCAGGACTTCAGGTCAGACTGAAGCGCAGGGGACTTCGGCCCCTTCTCCCTACTATCCTATTGGCCAATGTACAGTCCCTTGAAAATAAAGTGGAGGACTTAAGGGCAAGACTGCTTTATCAAAGGGAGCTGAGGGAACTGAGGAGGGGGGCGTCTGCCTCATGGTCAACTCTGCGTGGTGCTCAGACATGGCAGTCCTGTCCAACTCCTGCTCTCCACATCTCGAACATCTGGCGGTGAAGTGCCGTCCCTTCTACCTTCCGAGGGAATTCACCTCCATCATCCTGACTGCGGTCTACATCCCACCCCAGGCAGACGTCCGTCTGGCACTGGAGGAGCTGCACGCCATGGTCAACAAACACCAGACGTCTTACCCCGAGGCTTTTACCACCATTGCTGGGGACTTCAATAAGGCAAACCTCAAGAAATCGCTCCCTAACTTCCACCAACATGTCTCCTGCTGCACCAGGGGACCAAACACCCTCGACCACTGCTACACCACCATCAAGAATGCCTACTGCTCTATCCCTCGCCCTCACTTCGGTAAATCCGACCACACTGCGGTGCTGCTTCTTCCTGCCTACAGGCAGCAATTAAAGAGCGCACCCCAGAGGTGAGGACAGTACAGAGCTGGTCGGGGGGGGGGGGTCAGAGGAACAACTACAGGACTGTTTGGAGTCTGTAGACTGGGCAATGTTCAAGGACTCGGCAACGGATTTGAATGAATATGCCACAGTCGTTACAGACTTCATTAAGAAATGTGTGGAGGACTGCATCCCTACAAAAACCTTCCGAGTGTTTCCCAATCAGAAACCTTGGATGAACTCTGAGATCCGCACTCTTCTGAAGACCAGACACCAGGCATTCATGTCTGATGATACAGTGGTCTACACGAAGTCCAGATACGACCTTGGTAAGGCCATCAAAAAGGCCAAAAGGGAGTTCTGCTCCAAACTGGAGGATGAGATGTTCGGCAGCTGTGGCAGGGACTGAATGCAATCTCCTCCTACAAGGCGGAACCAGGAGGCAGCTCGGATGTCGGCGATACATGTGCCTTCCCGAGCCCCCATTCGCTGTGATGGTATTTCAGTCTCAGTCACAGAGGCCGATGTCAGGAAATCCTTCAGAGGGGTGAACCCTCGAAAAGCGTCTGGACCTGATGGCATACCTGGTCGTGTTTTAAAAACCTGTGCGGACCAACTGGCTGGAGTTTTTACGGACATTTTCAACCTGTCACTTCTGAGGTCTGAGGTTCCCACCTGCCTCAAAAGGGCATCAATAATACCGGTGCCCAAGAAGAGCAAGGTGACGTGCCTCAATGACTATCGACCTGTGGCGCTAACGCCTGTGGTGATGAAGTGCTTCGAGAGGTTGATCATGGCGCAAATCAACTCCTACCTTGACAAAAACCTGGACCCACTGCAGTTCGCTTACCGCGATCTTGCTGGCCCTCCACTCCGCTCTGGACCACTTGGACAACAAAAACTCATATGTCAGGCTGTTATTCATTGACTACAGTTCGGCATTTAACACAATAATCCCCTCCAAGCTGGTTACCAAACTCGCAGAACTGGGTCTCTGCGCATCCCTCTGCAATTGGATCCTCGACTTCCTCATTCACAGACCACAGATTGTTCGTATTGGTGGAAATGTGTCAGACTCGATAACAATCAGCACGGGAGCACTTCAAAGCTGCGTGCTCAGCCCCCTGCTGTACTCACTCTATACTAATGATTGCGTAGCCGGTCACAGTGCGAACTCCATCATCAAGTTCGCTGACGACACCACTGTAGTGGGACGTATCACTGATGGGGATGAGTCGGAGTACAGAAGAGAGATTGAGCGACTGTCCATATGGTGCCAGCACAATAACCTGGCCCTCAACACCAGCAAAACCAAGGAACTGATTGTGGACTTTGGAAGGAGTAGGATGGGGACCCACAGTCCTGTTTATATCAACTGGTCGATGGTTGAAAGGGTCAAGAGCTTCAAATTCCTGGGCGTGCACATCTGTGAAGATCTTTCCTGGTCCGAGAACACAGATGCAATTATTAAGAAAGCTCATCAGCGCCTCTACTTCCTGAGAAGATTACGGAGAGTCGGTCTGTCAAGGAGGACTCTCTAACTTCTAAAGGTGCACAGTAGAGAGCTTGCTGACTGGTTGCATCGTGGCTTGGTTCGGCAACTTGAGTGCCCTGAAGAGGAAAATACTACAAAAAGTAGTAAACACTGCCCAGTCCATCATCGGCTCTGACCTTCCTTCCATCGAGGGGATCCACCACAGCCGTTGCCTCAAAAAGGCTGGAAGCATCATCAAGGACCCACACCACCCTGGCCACACACTCATCTCCCTGCTACCTTCGGGTAGAAGGTACAGGAGTCTGAGAACTGCAACAACCCGGTTCAGAAATAGCTACTTCCCCACCGCCATCAGGCTATTAAACCTGGCTCAGACAAATCTCTGAACATTAATACCCCTCCATCTGTTATTTGCACTTTATTAATTTATTAATTAATGTGTGTATTTAAGTATATAACTGTAGTCAATGCCTACTATGTTCTGTTGTGCTATGCAAAGAAATAATTTCATTGTCCTGTCAGGGACACATGACAATAAACTCTTTTGACTCTTTGACTCTTCATTACCAATATTCCACCAATGCAGATAAATTGAATGGCGTGTAAAGATCTAAACTTAAAATAATAACATTGGAAACTTGGTTGTACACGGCTGACACAAAGTCAGAGTTTGTTCCCACTGTACTTATAATTATGAACCCAGGTTGCAACATTTCCATGTCATTTGTTTCCCAGTAAAGACCCGGAGGGGAGGGGACAGGTGGGGGGGGGGGGGGAAACGGGTGGGGGGGGGGGGGGGGGGGGGGGGGGGAGATACCAGAGTAATCAGAATGGGTTCCATCCTTGTTATCAGCATCGGTTCAGGAAGAGGGTTTCTATTTTTTAATTACAAACATGAAAATATTACAGATATATGATAAAACAAAGATTGTATTCAGGTGGTAAAGTTGAAACAAGGAACTGCTGGTTTACAGAAAAATACACAAAGCACTGGAGTAAATTGGCAGGTCAGGCAGCATCTCCAGCCATATGTGAATGCTGCCTGACCCGCTAAATTACTCCAGCGCATTGTGTCTTTTCTTTATTCTATTCAGGTGAATTGGTTATTTGATCTGTTTGAGGCGGAAAGCACTAGAGGGCATAGTTGCTGGATGAGTGGGTATGAAACTCACAGGTTTAGGCGGAATGCATGGTTATATCTCACCGGTTGTCACACTAATTGAGTTCAGTCAGGTGTGGAGCAAAGCCAGTGTTACAGCTGATTTTGTCAGTTTCACAATTGATGGCTTATGTTAAAATAGCCCCAGTAGGGTTGATTGGTGTCAGTTAGTTTGCCGACTACTGATTTGTGGCAGAGTACAACTAAAGGAATTTCAACTGTTAGGCCTTGGCTCAATAGACAATAGACAATAGGTGCAGGAGTAGGCCATTCAGCCCTTTGCGACAGCACCGCCATTCAATGTGATCATGGCTGATCATCCACAATCAGTACCCCGTTCCTGCCTTCTCCCCAAATCCCTTGATCCCACTATATTTTTGAACTCTATCTAACTCTCTCTTGAAAGCATCCAGAGAAGCGGCCTCCACTGCCCTCTGAGGCAGAAAATTCCACAGGCTCACAACTCTCTGTGTGAAAATGTATTTCCTCATCTCCATTCCAAATGGCTTACTCCTTATTCTTAAACTGTGGCCCCTGGTTCTGGACTCCCCCAACATTGGGAACATGTTTCCTGCCACTAGCATATCTAAACCCTTAATAATCTTATATTTCAGTAAGATCTCCTCTCATCCTTTATAAGATCCCCTCTCAACCACATTGTTTACAATCAGCCTCCAACCTGGGAAAAAGACTCTATGCTGATGGATCACTGTACTGAACATTGTCTAAAGTTGGAGTCAAACACAATTATGATCATCATATTGTAATTGTCTAAAAAAAATACTTGTGATACAACCACCATTGGTAGGCACCAATAAATAATGGCAATCGGATGAAATGTTTCTCACTGATATTGTTGCAGAGCAACATTGTGCTGCTCACAAAGTTTTATTCTAATAAACTAGTGCATAAGTCTAAGTTATAGGAGCAGAATTATGCCATTCGGCCCATCAATTAAATACTTTAATTGGGGTTTGCTCTGCCTGGTGATAGCTCCCAAACTATGGTCTGTGTTTACCATCGTCTAATGTTGAGCTTTCATTGCCAGATAGTGGTGCTATTTTTCCAATGCCATTAAATATAGAGTAGAAAAAAGTTTAGAGATACAGCGTGAAAACGGCCCCTTTGGCCCACCGAGTCCACATCAACCAGCGATCATCTGTAAACATTCTATCCTACAGCTGTCAGGCAAAACGTTTATATAAGGATGTTAAGAGGAATTTCTAGTTGGACCTGTTATTTTTTTTAATCAAGAGTTCCACAGTGCAGATGAAATGTATCCGATTCAACAGAACAACTTCACTTACACTTGATCTCAGGAGATTAGGTTCAGTGCTCTCACGACTTATCTGAAACAATCTTCCATTTTTGCTTTCACACTTTGATATGGACATGCAGATTTCACTACCCATGATGCAGAATTAACCACGATGTTACACTTTGGAATAAGGTCACAAGCTGAAATATTCATTAACCCACCATTTTTCACCCCCCGGATACTCCAATGCCTACTGAATGTTTCCATTTGGGTTTTTATTTCAAATTTCAAACATCTCCAGCAGTTGTTTTGTTTCTTTTCTTTTGCATAATGCATTTGGCTTACTTAACTCGCTTGAAAGCGCAAAGGAAAATAATGACATAATATTCCATGGCTTTAAAAGAAGTGAAGGTATAAAAGGAGCAAAGAGTTTCAGAGACAGTACCTAAAATCATTTTACAAGTTCACAACAGAATGTGATTTATTGTAATGATGTAAAAGTAAAAGCAACTATTCTGTGTTTTGTCAATTGCACCACAAAAAAGCAGCAAACCTAAGAGAATTTTTGAATCAAAACACAGTGATGGAGCAATTCAGCGAGTCAGGCAAATTCTGTGGTAGAAATTGGCAGATGACTCTAGGGTTGAGAACCTTTTTCAGATTGATCTTTTATTTTTTTGGTCATGGTCAAGGGATAGGTATCAGATGGGAACCAAGCTCTGACGTCAGGCTGCAGCACAGTAGAAGTCAAGTTTATAACGGCACCTCCCTTGAAGACAGTTTTGGGATTGATACTGAGTGAGTGGAGAGCTGCACATTAGGAGGGGATGAGATTGGAGTGGGTAAGAGTGGGGAAGTCGTGATGGTTGATGTCGCCGTGGCAGTTGGAGATGAAAAGGTCAAGAGAGGGTAGAAGGCCAGCAGGGGGAGTCAAGAGAAGGAGGAATGAAGGAAACAAAAAATAATAAAAACCCCTGAGTTCCTCCAATACTTTTGTGCTTTGCATCATCTTCAGTTTCTAGTTTCACTGAGAATCCTTTAGAGTTGATTTTGCTTGTGGCGGTATGACAATTCCATGATAAATGAAACATTGGTGTCAAGTTTCCTTTTTTAAATAGTTGCCTCTGTGCTAATAAATTATTATAAATTTAAACCTGATACTTTTCTGCAGGGTCTGTAATGAAAGAGAAGCTAAAAGAAGAGAGGAAGTTCAGCTTGAGCTGTCGTGGCTGTTGGCTGAGGGCATATATTGTTACAACAGAGCTAGATTGGGCTAGATTGATCATATTGTACTTTACAGACATTTATGGTCAAATTAGCTGTGCAGTGCTGTAAATTGAGGATAAGGCTAAGAGTGAACTCTTCATGTAGATAATAAACTACAAATATAAAATAAATGTACAGGTGACATCCAGTTTGAGTAAACAGATCAATTAACAGGTTTCCTATGAAATTTGGTCTCAGGACTCCGACACAATCAAATGATATCAAAAGGAGTACAGTGGGTAAGTTTAGAAAAAGGTCTGATGGATCAAAAAGCCTCAAGGGACTGCAGATGCTGGAATCTTGAGCTAAATACAAACTGCTGGGGGAACCCAGTGGATCAGGCAGCATCCGTGGAGGAAATGAACAGGCAGTGTTTTGGGTTGGTCTGAAAAAGGGACCTGACCCAAAGCGTTGCCTATCCATTCCCTCTATAGATGCTGCCTGACTTGTTGAGTTTGTACAGCACTTTGTGTTTTCCTATGGGTTAAGCCAAATGTACACCAACTGGTACTTAGAGTGAGAGTTACTGCAAGCTGCATGTAAAATATCCAGAATCTGAAAAACTATTGAGAAACAACATAACAGTATATTGGAGGTTCGGGCAGCAGCTGTGGGGAGAAATGGATGGACATAGTTTTGGGTCAGAACGCTTCAAATAACTAAAACATCATCTGTCAATTTATCTCCACCGTTGCTGTCTGGTCCACAAAGTTCCTCCAGCAGTTTACTTTTTTGCTCCAGATTCCACCAATTGCAATCCCTTGCACCTCTAAAGAGATATTGGAACAGGCGATGAAAATCTGGGTCAAGAAAATAGCTTTTAAGAAGTTATTTACAGGAGAAAAGTAGAAAGAGCAGCTTAGAGAGTCCCTGGGTTCTCGGATCCAAGCAAAGGAAGACACGACTGCCATTATTGGGTTGATTCTAGTCAGAGGTAGACAAAAGGTTATCGCAGGATCACAGAGGATGTGTACCCCAACAACTTAAAGAGGATTTGGAGATATGAAGAGGTAAAGCCACTGAACGATTTGAAAAAATAACGAAAATGTAATAACAACATATTGGCACATCAGGAAACAATGCACATGCCATTGCCAGCACTTGGATAATGGATGAGAAACTTGTATCATGTAGGCAGCAGAGTTGAAACAGGCAGCAGAGGAATATTTCTAAAGGAATATTAGTAGTTTGACATACAGCCATATTGGGGGAATAAAGAGTGATGTGACTGTTGATTGTTGGTGTTCGTCATAGAGTGAGAGTGTAAACAGGCCCTTTAGCTCAACTTGCCCTCTCAGGAGGCAAAACCCAAGCTTGGGACTTTGTCTTCTGCCAATGATGATTAAGCTACACTAGTCCTACATTCCCAAGTTTTGTCCATATCCCTCCAAACCTGTCCCATCCATGTACCTGTCCAACTGTATGTTAAATGCTGGGATACTCCCAGCCTCAACTACCTCATCTGGCAGCTTGTTCCATACACCCACCACCCTTTGTGTGAAAAGGTTATCCCTCAGATTCCTATTAAATCTTTTCCTCTTCACCTTAAACCTACAGTATGTCCTCTGGTGCTCAATTCACCTACTCTGGGCAAAAGACTATGCATCTACCGAAACTATTCCCCTTATGATTTTATACGCCTCTATAAGATCACCCCTCATTCTCCTGCGCTCCAAGGAATAGAGTCCCAGCCTACACAACCTCTGTCCACAGCTCAGATCCTCTAGTCCTGGCAACATCCTCATAAATCTTCTCTGCACCCTTTCCAGCTTGACAACATCTTTCCTATTGCACGGTGCCCAGAACTAAACACACAATTCTAAATACGGTCTCACCAACGTGTTATACAACTGCATCATGACCTCCAATGTGAAGCTATGATGTGATTATTTCCTGGATACGAGACAACTGGGTGGATGAG
This sequence comes from Okamejei kenojei, assembly GCA_035221665.1. Classification (NCBI taxonomy): domain Eukaryota; kingdom Metazoa; phylum Chordata; class Chondrichthyes; order Rajiformes; family Rajidae; genus Okamejei; species Okamejei kenojei. Next base: position 55,951,095 of record CM069134.1, read on the forward strand.
AAGATATCCACAACACATAGAAAATGGTGGTGGAGCTTTCTGGCCAAATGGGTCAGTGGAGACTGCAGGGTGAGAATAGTAACTAAGGCTCCAGAGATCAGTGTAGAAGGTAAAAGTGTGCAAATAGTGGATGTTTATAAGTAATTTATTTTAAAGCCAACAATATATGACACAGTAAGAAAGATGTCTTGAACAAAATGGGATTTTGTCTTTGGACTTCTTCAGAGTAATTTGGCTTTTTTTTGCTCTTACAGAGAGTAAACAGATAGTGGAACTTTTTCATGCACTGTTTAGTTGTGATCTTGAAGTTACTGCAAAGAGAAATCACCCAATGGAAATCTGGATTGGAGTGGGAAAATTACCTACAGGACCAGACTTCAAATTAAATGTAGGTTTTCTTGTATTACCATATCCAGACTAAAATCAGCATCTGGATTATGTGAAAGTTAAATAGATATATTGCTCTCCACAGTTATAATTAGCAGTAATTACATGCAAATTGCAGCAGTTTTGTAGATATGTTTAACTATTGAATGACAGGAATAATTTCCAAAGCATAATGGTACATTTGAATTGGTGTACGCTAAAATCTATTTAGTAATAGAAATAAGGGACAGCACAGTAGCGCCACTGGTAGAGCTGCTCGATCATGGCATCAAGATCCTGGTTTTATCCTAGCCTCGGGTGCTGCCTGTGCAGAGTTTGCACATTCTCCCTGTGACCAAATGCATTTCCTCCAGGTGTTCCTGTTTCCTCTCAAATCCCAAAAACATGCAGCATTGTATTTTATTTAACTTCTGTAAATTCTCCCTATTGCCTATTAAGTGAATGAGAAAGTAGGATAACATAGAACTTGTGTGAATGTGCGATCGATAGTTAGCATGGACTCATTGAGCCAAACGGTCTGTTTCCATGCTGTATCTTTCATTCAAAAATGTGACAAAAGCTTAAGTAGAGTTTTTACATATTCCGATCGAGATTTACACCATGATGTCAAATATCGCCTTATCTGAAAATTTCATGCATTATTTCTCGAGTTATTTATGAAAATGTTCACAAATGTGCAGAAACGGGAAAAAATAACAGCTTTTTCCCTCTGCTTAACGAAGTGATGTCACAATGGGATTGTAGCCCAAAAGGGGGTGCTGTTGAGTATGGCTGCACTGCCAGCAGCTGTTAGTCCTTTCACACTTTTGTTAATTTTTAGTGAGTTAAAGCCCTGTCTCACGGTGCGAGTCCACCCATGAGTGACCCCAAGTGAAAAAAAAACACAGACTCGTGGTTGTGTACGAGATTCCAAGTTTATGTTCAAGAGTTTAACCAAGTTCCCAAGGGTATGTCATTTCTGCGATGTTCCAAGTTCCTCACCCGAGTTACCAAGTTCCTTTCTCGTTACTCTTGAGCTAACCGTGAATGAAGGTCTGTTTTAATAAGCAACAGTGTTAAAGAAGACCTCCATCCTGCGGCTTTGAGTTAAAGATAGAATTCAGCATGGCCGCATCTATTGATATGACCTACAAAGGGAAAATGTGCATCGTCCAGTGCCAGAGCAGTTAAACTTATGATTTGTTTGAAACACACATCACGTAGTTAGAAGACCAGCGGGCAGAGGTTTGTTATATTTTAATTGAATTTACTGCCAGGTCTACACAGTGCGGGGAGACGTGAGATGAAATCGCTGAATGTGGACGGATGTCTCCGTGCCTGCTAGTTCTAAGCAGAATATATATTTTAGTTGCCTTTCATGTCGAGCTTTGGTTTTATTCCTTGTTTTTGTTTATTCGCACACATTTTTCATGTGTGAGGGTGTGAGAAGTCCATGCCGCGTGCCGGCCGGCCGCAGCCGCTGTTCTTTCACATCAGTTGCACATCAGATTGTTGGGAGACGGAGCTCAGGGTTCGACGACTGAGCTGCTTTGGTGCCCAGGCGTGAGTTGAGGTGGAGGGAGGTTGGGGGGAGGGGGGGGGATGCGCGGGCGTCATTAATCTGTCTGGGGTGACAAGGCTCTTGGGTTAGGCTGGGATCATTCTCTGTGGGATGATCTTAGTGTGGGAGACAAGTGTAGGAGAGGTGTACTGACTATGTGGGCAAACACTTTGGTAGTGATTGCCCACCAGTCTCAAATGCCACTGTGCCTCCCTGTCCCTGGGATAGCAGGGGGCGATCAAACAGCACAATACCCTCCCACTGGATGTAAATCCCACTGGATAGGCCTTAGCCATCGTGCTGTACAACACGGAAACAGGTCCTTCGGCCCAGCTTGGCCGTGCCGTCCAATTTGGTGTCTTGGGGTAGTCCTATTTGCCTGCATGTGGCCCATAGCCCTCTAAACCCTTCCCATCTATTTATCTGTCATTAATAACCTCAAGAAAATTCCTGCTTCAGTTTCCTGGGTCCAATCAGAGAGAAGTCTCCCCCCTTTCCAAGGTTAATCGCTCCACTGTTTATAATGCTCTCTGCATTATGAAGTCCTTGACAGTGAACCCCATGGGAATTCACTACCAAAATGTCTGCTCACAGTCAGTACACTTGTCTCCCGTACTAAGTCACCCCAACCCAACCCCCCCCTTCCCCCCCCACTCCCCCCTCCCCACCTTTCCCTCCCAACTCGAGTCCCGTCTCGACCCCCTGGGAAACTGAGGGGAGTGACAATCAACTGCCACGGATACAAATAATGTAATAACCAAGAAAGGGCAAATGCTGGTTGACAAAAAGTGAACACACGGTGCTGGAGTTACACAAAGACGCAGCAGAAATTTGGAAACGTCATCCCGTCACCCATTCCGTCTCTCCAGCGATGCTGCCTGCCCGCTGAGTTAAAGAGTGCCCACGGTAGACTCACGAGTCACTAAGGTAAACTCACGGGCCACTACGTTCTTACAACAAGTTTAAATGTTTCAATTTTTAACTTCAACAGTACATTTGACTCGTGAAAATCTTTAAACATGTTTGAATTTTTTCAAGAGTTAACAAGTTTCACGGGTACCTGCCGTTAGTGCCACGAGTCACTAAGTTGCGTCCGCGAGTTCCGACGTTCCCGCTATGTTAATTGTACGTGATTACCACGAGTGAAAACTTGGGGTCACTCGTGGGTCGACTTGCACCATGAGACAGGGGTTTTAAAAGTGTTTGTTTTGTAGATCTTCTAGTCTTTTAATATGGGGGGTGGGGGGGGGGGGGAAAGGGGTAACTATTTTTCACAGTCCCTACCTGGTCGGAGATGCGTTTTTTCTCCGAGCCGTATTTTCCTGTTCTGCCGGGACCGGCCAGAAATTCAGTTTCGGCGGTGGCGCAGCGCTGAGGCAGCATCACGGAGCGGGCGGTGCCTTACCTGGGTCGCCCTGTGCGGTGGGCTCCGGAATGCTGTGACTCCGGACTCCAACATCGCGAAGCTGCGGTCTGTGGAGCTTCCAGCCTCGTGCGTTGCTGAACTTTGAACACCGTGGAGCCGAGGATCTCTCGCCGAGATCGCCTGTGTCAGAGCTCCGACCAGCGCAGCCCATGGACTTCGGAAATCGCGGTCTCCGGGGAGGGAGCGGCTGCTCCAGACACTCCGAGCCGCTGAGCGTGTTCTTCCTACGCCGGAGCTCCATCATCCGACGAGAGGTCCTGAAGCATCGGGCTGCCGTAGCAGCGACTGCGGAGGCCTCAATAGACCCGAACAGGGGATGGGACTGGACTTTGCTGCATTCCCTCACAGTGAGAACTATTGTGGGGGATGTTTTTATGTTTATTGTTAAATTTGTTAATGCTGTGTCTTTTCTTTATTTGTGTGCTGCAATGGCACCCCAAATTTCACTACACCAATTGGTGTATGTGATAATAAATGTCCTTTGTATCCTTTGAGCCCTGCTTGCAACATTGTTGCTATCCAAGTACACTGAGTCCTGTTAGCCCTAGCAAGTGCAAATGCATGTTTTTTAAAGTCACAGTATACTGAGTTCTGCTAGCTAGCAAGTGCAGATGCATTTTTTTTTAAAGTTTAAAAATGAGGGAGGGTGCATAATGCGAAATGAGCAGCCCCTGCGCAGTTGTTGGCTATGGGTGAGTGGTGGAATATTGCGTTGGGGAACGGGGACCAGGCTTCCCGTGTGACAGGGACCCAACGGGTCCCACTTGGTCTAGTAACTATTATAATTCATGTCAATAATCACAAAATGCTAAAATAAAAGTTAAAGTTAATTTACAAAAAAAGCGAAAGCACTTGGAGACAATTAAAATGAAAAAGAAAAATAATGATTTGGGAATAAATAATCCAATTTAGACGTGTTGAAATTAATTGGGGTTTTGTCTGTTGCCCAGCTGAAGTGAAGGATCAGAGTGGCTATTCTTGAACAAATGCTGAGGTATCTTTTGGAAGATCGCCCCACCATCAAACCCCATAGGAAATCAGCAGTGGGAGAATTTGACAGATTACCTCTCCTGATCAGTCAGGAAGTCCTGCTTCACTGACTTGCATCGTTCTGAATGGCTGAATTCTGGCAGTTCTGGTAAGAACCATACACCACAGCAAATAGCCATAGAAAGCGATAATACACATTTCCAGCACTGAAGTATACTGTAATACCAAGATAACCCAGCAGGACCCTCTACTGCTGAATACATGATACTGCAATACGTACAAATTCATCGTAAAGGTAAATTATACAATTTGTCCACCAAGACAAGAATGTTTGAGGCATTCAATAAAAATAGAGAAATTTTTTTTTGATTACAAAATTCCAGGCCTTTTTTTTCATAATTATTTTTAGAACAATATTTTGCATCAAAGACAAATCTATATTTTTGGTTAGTATTCAAAAAACAAGAAATTTCAAACAGTGATTTCAAGACTGTTTAATTATCAAATGAATAGGCAACGGAACAATGAAATGTATACTTGTTGCAGCTTTACAGGTCCATTAACACTATAACACAACAAATATAAATGCAATAATTAATAAAGCAATAAATTAATAATCAGTAATACTGGGTAAGCAGACAATAATAGTGCAAAACCAAAGGCTGTAGTGCAAGCAAAACAAAGTCTATAGTACATCATATTTGCTGAGGTAGGGATGTGCTTGGTGTTGTCTAATGTTCAAGACCCTGATGGTTGCTGAGAAGAAACTATTTGTGAATGTGGAGGTCATGGTTCTACCTATTTCCTGATAGTAGTAGAAATTAGAGCGTGGCCAGAGTGGTGTGGATCTTTGATGATATTAGCTGGCTTTTTTGAGGCAGCGAATCCTGTAGATCCCTTCAGTGCTGGGAAGGTCAATACCTGTGATGGACCAGGCAACTTCTACCACTTTCATCAGCCTCCTTCGTTCCTAGGCAAGTTACTGAACCAGGCAGACATATAACATACCAAATCTCCTCAATTTACTCAGGAGATAGATTAAGGAGGAGATTGATGATTTTTATTTGTGATTGCCTCAACATGGTGGGTCCAGGACAGATCTTAAGAGATATGCACATCCAGGAACTTGAAGCATTTGACTCTCTCCACTGCTGTCTCATCAATGAAGACAGGATCATGGATCCTCAGATTTCTCTTCCTGAACTCAACAACCAGCACCTTGGGCTTGTTAATATTGAGAGCAAGATTGTTGTTCTGGCACCATTAAATTATATTATCAACCTCCCCCTACTTTGACTCGTCGTTATCTGTTATGTGTCCCACAGCGGTGGTATTGCTGGGGCATTCAAAGATGACATTACAGTGGTATCTGGCTACACGATCACGACGTAGAGAGAGTAGAGCAGGAGATTGAGCACATAGCCCTGAGGTGCTCCTGTGCCGATGGTCATTAAGAGGGAAATGTTGTTGCCAATTCGTACTGTTTATGGTCAGCCGACGAGGAAGTCAGGAACCTAGTTGCCTCGAGACAAGCCTATAGATCTAGTTTGCGTTTGATGAGGGGATAATGGTCTTGAATGCTGAGTAATAGTCAATGAACAACAGCGAACAATATCGACAATATGTGTTTTTATTGTCCAATTTGTCCAGTGCAGAGTGAAATGGAGTACCAGCAGATTCAAGGATTATGAAGGCATAACACTATATTCTGCATATTTCTTTTCAAATAAAAAAGTTAAGGTTCCCCGCACCAATTCCTGTGACATGTGACGTTTTGTCAACCAAAAGTAACTTATTGTTAGCGAGCTAATCTTTCATCCAAGACAATGTAGCACCACGACGCCACAAGCTGTTATTTTACACAATAACCTTTAGAATGGCATGTTACTGAATTACTTTCGGAAATCTAAGGATAATATCTGCATCGGGGAGTCACCCCAATTTAGCCAGGAAAGACAAATTGAGGAAGGAATCTTGATGTGGGTTTGGGGGGAATTGACACCAGGCTCCAGAAGTAGCAAAAAGAAGTAGGAAAGGAATGGTGGCAATCAAAAAATGGAAGCGATGTATGTCTGAAGAAGGGTTCCGACAAGAAATGTTATTTATTCCTTTTTTCCAGAGATGCTGTCTGACCTTTAGGATGGCAAGGTGGTGCAGCAGTAGAGATGCTGCCTTACAGTGCCAGAGAACTGGGATTGATCTGACCACGGGTGCTTGCCTGTACGGAGTTTGTACGTTCTCCATGTAACCTACGTGGGTTTTCTCCGGGATCTCCGGTTTCCTCCCACACTCCAAAGACATAGAGATTTGTAGGGTAATTGGCGTGGTATAATTGTAAATTGTATCACCTTGTGCATGTGGATTAGTGTTGATGTGTGGGGATCGCTGGTCGGTGCGGACTCGGGTTGAAGGACCTGTTTCCACGCTGTATTTCTAAACTAAACCCAACTAGACCTGCTCAGTTACTCCAGCTCCTTGTGTCTATCTAAGGAACAGCAGATGCTGGTTTAAGGGCCTGTCCCACTTGCATGCGATTGCGTGCGTTTGGCGAGACCAAACGGAAGCGGAGTTCACGCAAAGTTCGTGCGTGGCGTCATTTGCGTCATGCTTACCAATCAGCTGGGCAGGAGGCGGACCGACTGAATTTGGGCGTCGCACGGCGTCGGTCAGTGATATCATCACGTAACACCACGCGCTAGGGGGACGCCGTCAAGACGCTGCGTAGGACGTCAAGACGCTGCATACGACCACAATGCGCCTGCGTGCCGACAGGCCGTTGGCGCGCGAAGATTTCGGCCACTGCCAGAATTTCAGAGCCCCGCGCGATGTCGGGACCAGCCCCGCACAACTCCGCGTTTCTAAGTGGGACCGGCCCTGCGCGGCCATACAGTGCCCGTATTCCTCAAGCGACCACGAGGTCGCGTAATTTGTGAGCCAAGGTCGCGTAAGTGGGGCAGGCCCTTTACTCTTTGCATACTTGTGTATTGCATGCAAAATAAAGAATTTCACTGTACCAAGTACAAGTGACAACTAATTATCAATCAGCCAAGGAATTTTAGTAAGGTTGTTTTTAAGTCCATTGCATTCAGTTTGCAATTTACAGAGTAAAATCTTTAGGCTTGTGCTTGAGTGGTATTGTTCCATTCAACATATTAATTTCTCTTTAATACGATCAACAAATGTTTTTAAATCAGTGGTGTCATGTGTCCGTTTGCTTTCATTGGCATGTTGCATTTTATTTCCTGAAAATTGATGCCAAAGCAATTTGTCCCCAGTTCTCAGCTTTAATGCATTGCATAATGCCGTGTGCAAATGTGCACTTAAAACAGTTATTTTCAGGCAAGCGGTAAAGAGAAATTTACCGCTTGCCTGAAATTTTGAAATTTGTTTGGAGAAATTTATAACGGATTCTTTAAAATGTTTTGTACATTCATATCCTGTTGTTCAAATGAATCGCTACAGAATTTCCAGTGATTTGCGGAAAATAATTGTCCTTAGACACATGTAGCTTTTGAATTCATTGGACACATTGTGCAGAAACTGTATTAGCCTACACAGTATTGTGCTTTCTTAAGATAACAATTGGACTTTGTTAGAGACATGTGAAACTGGAATCTTGAACAAAACAGAATTTGGTTGAGGAACTCAGCTGGTCATGCAGCATTGGGGGGGTGGGGGGGGGGGGGGGGAAGAGAGGAATGGCCAGGCGGCGTTTCAGGTTGGGATCATTCTTCAGTCTGGATCCAAAACATTATCGGTCCATTCTGTCCACTCACTGATTTCCTCTTGCACTTGTGATTTGAATTGGACTTCATTGTGCTTTTTATCACTTTGCACTTTTCTTGCTTTGTTGTTTAACGTGTACCAAATGAGCAGCAATCTTCATAATACATAGAATATTATCTTGCACCTGAGAGATTTATTACCTAACCCTGAAAAGACTATAAGTGGGCAAAAAGATCTGCACAAAATCAATGGCAGATGGCTCTCCCACTTCAGATATAAATACTGTCTCCACCTGCTGTGTGAAAGTGCCAAGGATGTACTAATCTGTTCACTGCAGTATCAGTACAAGGACACCACACAAAGATGCACAGAAGTGGTTTGATAAAGATTGATTCTTAGTTGTTTGGTTAACAGTCACAAATTGCTTGTCTATAAGATAAAGAAATTTAAGCATGTTAATCGAATGAATAAATTGTTAAAATCATGCCTTTTTTAAATTGTGTTGCTATGTAAAGTACATTAATTATCAACGGATAATGTTCTGCAGCAGGATGTTCAGCATGTTTAGGCTGTGTTTGGACCATTTATCTTTGTTCTGTGTATGATTTGTTCACCTGGGGTTTGGGAAACCGAATGCAGATAAATTTTGTGTACAGTCAGCTGTGAAATCAAGCAATGACGTAATGCATTTTCCTCTCCTCTGTATCTGCATTGATTGAGCTAAGCATTTAACCAGAAAGCAGAATGTTTAACCACTGTCATGCTGCATGGTGGTGACTTTCTTGACATGGTATTACTTATTAAATGTACATTCGGCTTCACTAATCGGTTAAAATGTTTTAAATAAAGTGGACTTGTTCTCCTGTAGAAAATATAATTCCAATTCACCTCCCCGTTCAAAAGCAGGTTCTTGTGATGTTTGGTGATTTACTTGTATGCCTCCTGTGCCTAGAAATTTTTTATATGCTAACAAATACATCTTGGCAGAATATTGCACTATGATGGGGATCAGAAGTGAGTTGGCATTCACCCATTTTCATGCATGTCAAGTAAGCAAACTTGATGCAGCCTTTTCAAAGCACTGACAAACAAAGCAAGACAATGCTGAAAACATATTTTTGCCAGTTAGTTCCGTTTAGTTTAGTTTATTGTCACATGTACTGAGGTACAGTGAAAAACTTTTTGTTGAATGTTGTCCATTCAGCAGTTCTGCAATGGTATAGGGCTCTAGTAAGACCATATCTGGAGTATTATGTACAGTTTTGGTCTCCTAATTTGAGGAAGGACATCCTTGTGATTGAGGCAGTGCAGCGTAGGTTCACGAGTTTGATCCATGGGATGGTGGAACTGTCATATGAGGAAAGATTGAAAAGACTAGGCTTGTATTCACTGGAGTTTAAAAGGATGAGGGGCAATCTTATAGAAACATATAAAATTATAAAAGGACTGGACAAGCTAGATGCAGGAAAGACAAAACATGATTACAATCGAGCTATTTACAGTATATAAGGGAATAACTTTTATTGTAAAATAAAGCCAGCAAAGTCCGATCAAGGATAGTCCAAGGGTCACCAATGAGGAAGATAGTGGTTCAGAACTGCTCTCTGGTTGTGGCAGGATGATTCAGTTGCCTGATAACAGCTGAGAAAAAATTATCCCTGAATCTGGAGGTACACGTTTTCACACTTCTATACGTTTTGTCTGAAGAAAGGGGGGAGAATAGGGAATATTCAGAGTGTGACTCATCCTTGATTATGCTGCTGGACTTGCTAAGGCAGCCTTAGGAAAGATGTGTGAAGGAGGCAAGTTGGACTAGTGTAGATGGGACATGTTGGTTGGTGTAGGCAAGTTGGGCTAAAGGGCCTGTTTCCACGCTATATGACTTTCACTGTATGAGAAAGGAAAGTGCCTATATTCAAACATAATAAGAGTAAAACTCAGGCAAAACTGCATTCCAATTATATGGAAATCCTGGTAGTTTGGCTTCTGGTTCACTAGGTGCTGACAACCATACTCACACACCGGGGCCCCTGGTTCCCTTGCTGCCACAGTACCCATACTCCCTCTAATGCACTGAAGTTCCAGTCATCCTGCTCCCGCTAGTGCACTAGGGTCACCATTCTCCTCTCTATAATACACCAGGGCCCTGGTTCTCTTGCTCCCTCTAATGCACCAGGCCTTCAGTACCTATGCTCCTTTTAATGCACCAGGGCTTAAGTTCCGATGCTCCCTTTAATGCACTAGGGCCCCAGTTCCTATGCTCCCTTTCATGCACTGGGGCCACACGTTCCTCTGCTCTCTCTTATGTCTTTGGGCCCTAGTACCCATGAGGTGGAGCCATGGTTCCTGCACTCCCTTTATTACATGCAATACTCCCTCTGTAATTCCCTTGAAACTTCACCTATTTGGTTGGAAAATTCGTTGTGCTACTGAGCAATATCTTTTTATGAGTGATTAAAAGTGAGTTGTAGTATTAATTGTTTAATTGTATCCTTTGTTGTACAGTTGCAATAAGTGCATAGTCTTTTGTAACTTAGAAAATTTATGACCCATTGTGTCCATACTGGTCAAGAAAAACTTACACTACCTACTCCAGTAATCTAGCAGAGTCCCGCAAGCGCTTTGTAATTGTGATGAGGGTTTCAGCCTCTGCCACTCTCTCAAACAGCAAACTCCAGACGCCTACCAACCATTACATGAAAAAGTGTTTCTTTATCTCACTTCTTCTACTGACGACCTTGGATTTATATCTACTGGCCATTGATTCCTCAATTAAAGAGTAGGAACTAGGAAAAACCTATTATAAACAATAATTGAATCTTCCCTCAAACTTATTCTAAAAAAGAGAGCCTCAACCCTATCCATTTTGTTTCCCTACTACAGCTAAACACTTTGCAGTCCTAACAACATCCGCAATTCTTCCTGCCAGCCTCTCTGGTGTACACAGCCTTCTTATCATGTGTTGACCAAAATTGAATAGAGCATCTATGGTGAAGACTGACTAATGTGATAGAGTGTTAGAGTTGTGCAACTCAGAAGCAGGACCTTTACCCACTGCATCTCTATTGTCTCTCATGCTCATCTATACTATTCCTACTTGCTTGCATTATTTCCATTTCTCTGCATTGCTCATTCAAGTAGCTGTTTGGATTCCTCTTAGTTACTGTTACAGTTACTGTTCCTGCCTTCACAATGTTCTGTGGCAGTTCATTCCGAATGCCAACTCTCTTGATAAATGTACCTCTCAGATGCCATTTAAACCTCCCCTTCCCCTGAAATCAATGCTGTCTCGTTTCTAACACCCCTACCATGGGAGACAGACTCTGGCTATCTACCCTATCTATGCCACTAGTAATTTTATATCTCCCTCATGCCACCTTTCAGCTTCTTTACTTGTGAAAACAGATCCAATCTCTCCTGATAACTCAAGCCCATTCAGGTAACTTAGAACATAACACAGCACAGGAAGGGGCCCTTCGGCCCACAATGTGCCAAACATGATGCATCGCTGAACTGATTTCATCTACCTGCACACGATCCATATCCCTCTATTCCCTGCATTTCCATGTGCCTATCTAAAAGTCTCTTAAATGCCACCTCCTTATCTGCCTCCACCATCACCCCTGCAATGCATTCCAGGCCCCCACCACCATCTATTTAAAAAAGCTTGCCCCACATCTCTATTAAGCCTTCCCCCACTCACCTTATAGCTATGTCCTCTAGTGTTGGACAATTCCACGCTGGGAAAGGGGTTCTGACTGTCTACCCTATCTATGCCTCTCATAATTTTATATCATTCTACCTACTTTTCTCCTCAACCCCTAACGTTCCAGAGAAAAAAAAGCCAAGTCTATCCAACCTCTTCCTGTAGCTGAAACCCTTCTAATTCAGGAAGCTTCCTTTGCATGTGAGGTGTTGCATTTTAATATGTTAAACAGGGCAGAACTTACCCAGTACATGGTAGATCCCTGGAGAGTGTTGCAGAACACAGAGAGAACAGGTGCACGGTTCCCTAAAAATGGCACATCAGGTGGACATTGTTGTGAAGAAGGTGTTTGTCATGGCTGCCTTCATTGGGAAGTATCGAGTTCAATAAATTGGGACATCTCGATGCAGCTGTAAAGGTCGTTGTGAGACCACACCTGGTGTACTGTGTACAGTTCTGGAAACCCAGCTACAGGAAAGATGTCATTAAGTTGGAAAGGGTGCAGAAGAGATTCACCAGGATAATACCTGGACTTGCAAACTTGTGTTATAGGGAGAAGCTGGATAGGCTGAGACTTTTTCCTTTCAGCTTAGGAAGCTGAGGGGTAAATTAATGGAAGTGTAGAAGATCATGAGGGGCATGGATAAAGTGAATGCTCATAGTCTTTTTCCTATTGTGGAGGATTCTAAAACTAGAAGGCATAGGCTTAAGGTGAACGGGATGATATTTAAAGGGACAACTTTTTCACTCAGAGGGTAGTCCATAACTTGAATGAGATGCCAAAGGAATCCAGAGTGTAGATACAATTATGACTAGAGCTAGGATTTTGCCATAAATGCCATGTGCCTCTTCATGCCTTTTTTGATGATTTCACCAGGATAATGCCTTTTTCACGATCGAGTGCCTAAATCACTTTTATTGCCGTTTTGCTAAAAGGTTGTGCTATTTTCTCTAGTTGTACCATGAGTACAATTACATTTTCAATGTTAACATGTTAATATTAATGTTATTATTAATGTGTTAACATAGTATAACTTACAAGAAAACTTCCAACATTGGGACGAAACCGGGGGCACCACCGTCGTTCATTCACTCGTTCATGCCGCTTTCCCGCTGGTTCAGTCTTCTCCAAGATCTATTTAAGAAAGAACTGCAGATGCTGGAAAAATCGAAGGTAGACAAAAAATGCTGGAGAAACTCAGCAGGTGAGGCGGCTTCTATGGTGAGGAGGAATAGGCGACATTTCGGGTCGAGACCCTTCTTTAGACTGATGTGGAGGGGGGGCAGGAAAAAGAAAGAAAGGAAGAGGCGGAGACAGAAGGAGAGCTGGGAAGGGGGAGGGGGAGGAGGGAGAAGACAAGGGCTATCTAAAATTAGAGAAGTCAATGTTGATACCGCTGGGATGTAGACTACCCAAGCAAAATACCTAAGCTTGTCTCCACATTCAATTTACTGCTGGCTCCAGTAAATCCGAATTTTTGGAATTCCACCGTGGAAATTGGAAAGCAAATCTCTCAGAGTTTTTTTAGAGAAATACACAGAGGAACATATACCAAGCGAGTCACTACGGAAAAATTATGTTGACGGCAACTTCAACATTGTTGTGCAGAAAATTAGAGATGTAGTTGCATGCAACAAAAATATGGATCTCAATAGACGAGACAATTGATGCTGAGGGGAGATATGGTGCCAATGTGGTCATCGGTATACTGGAGGCAGGTCAACCATCAAAGGAGTATTTGTTGACATCGGAAGTATTGGAGAAGTCAAACAGCTCAACTATTGCTCAGTTGTTTATATCTTCACTTGCTGTACTTTGGACGGAAAGTATAAATCATGAGAATGTTCACCTGTTTGTGACTTAAAGTTTTATTCTCCAAAATGTTGCATTTGACATGCTTAGCTCAAGGACTTCATAGAATTGCCAAGAACCAGGGCCGGATTTAGATGAAGAGAGGCCCTAAGCTATTTCACTTGTGAGGCCCCCACCCCCCCGATTGAGTGGAATGAGGAAGACCCAGTGGAACAGCCACTAAGGTTACCAGGGTTGGGGGGCCTAGCACTAGGACCCAGTGCAGTCAAACTCAGGGGAGTTGGAGTCTGCAGCGTAGAAACAGCGCCACCGATGGTAGGTTTTGTAACGACGCCACTGTCAAAAGTTTTATACACCTTGGTGGAGCGGGCCGATGCCCCCCTAGATCTCGAGGCCCTAAGCTTAAACTTGTCTAGCTTATACGTAAATCCGGCCCTGCCAAGAATATTCGTAGCTTGTTTCCAAATGTCGATCGCCTAGTTTCCAATATCAAGAAAATCTTCCTCAAAGCACCGTCACGTGTGCAGTTGTTCAAGGAAATGGCACCCGAGATTCCGCTACCTCCTCAGCCCGTTTTGACTAGGTGGGGTACATGAATCTCTGCTGTACTCTACTATGCTGCACATTTTGAAAAGATAAAATAAATCATCAACTGTTTTGAAGAAGAAGAATGTGCTGCAGTCAGGATCGTCAGTGAAATCATACAGAAAAAGTCCCTCCACCGTGATCTTGTGTTTATTGCTTCCAATTTTGAAAACTTCCCACAAGCTATCACTTCCCTTGAGGAACGTGGCAAAACATTAGTGAATACCTTGCAGGTTTTCAACAAAGTAACTGACAATATTCGTAAAGTTCCTAGCGATGTAGGTAAAGACATACAAGGAAAATGTGAGAGAGTGATTTTAGCGAACAAAGATATTGAAGAAATACAAAACATATCTAAAGTCATCAAAGGTAGTTGTAATGCACAAGATATCGACATGAATATAGAGTCTGTAGCGTATTTTGCGTATGCACCAGTGACCACAGCTGAGATAGACAGAAGTTTTTCACAACTGAAGCATATTCTGTCTGACAAACGGCATAGTTTAACACCAGATAATTTGAAAAAAACTAGTAATTATGTGCTACCAAGCAACTTTGGTCATTTAAATTAGTATACCTTTATATTATCATTTTAAACCATATTTTTGTGTTGGAAATAAATGCCTTTTTATGCGTTTTTTGACAATAAATGCCTTTTTCATGCCTTTTTTGTAATTTCATTATGCCTTTTATGCTTGCCTATTTCAGTGTTTTTTATTGCCTAAACATCCTAGCTCTATTTATGACTTTTAAAAGAAATGTAGACACATACATGGATAGGAGGGAGTTTGAGGGCTACAGACCAAATGCAGGCAAATAGGACAAGCCCAATATGTCAACTTGATCAGCATGGTCAAGGTGGGCCAAGGGGTCTTTCTCGATGCTGTAGATAGCTATACAACTCACGCATACAACTCAGGCATATTTCACGTGCCTGTTTAACCATCTGTTTGATCTATAATGCTATCTTTGATCCATTGATATGTGCTCTCTCTATTGTCCCTCTATACCACTCATTATACCATGGTGACTGATGTTGCTCTTTCTGATCACCACTGTGTATTTTTTAAAACAACCATCTCTGCTAGCAGTATCAGAAAAGAACCAGAGGTGATCAAAAGGCGTTGTATCAATGAAAACACCAGTGCATTATTCACTCAGGCCTTTACACCATCACCAACTCTGCCCTCGGCTTCTGTCGATGACCTTATGGATGGTTTCAGCTCCAATGTTATGACTCTTATGGATGCTATTGCACCACTAAAGACCAAGGTTTAATCTGGAAGGAAAAAGTCACCATGGAGAAATGCCACAGCAGTGAGATCCCAAAGAACTAAATGTAGACAGGCCGAACGTAGGTGGCGAAAAACCAAATAACAGGTCCACTACGACATCTACAAAGACAGTCTCCCTATCTATAATCAGGAATTGAAAGGGGCAAGGCAGTCCTTTTTCTCAGAGGTTAACAACAAAAATAATAATTCCCGCATCTTATTTGCCATTGTCGATAGACTGACAAACCCCTCGTCATCAGTCCCTCCTGAGCTCCTGTCCAGCAAGTCGTGCAATGACTTTGCAGATTTCTTCACTGATAAAATTCTGAAGATAAGAAAATGTGTAGCTCCACCTCAGGGAACATGGCTTTGTCACTTATGCCTCCAGATTCACTAATGAATCTACAACATTTTGAACTTTTAGATTGTGCATCTCTCCTACTGAAACTGTTCAACAGCTAAAGTCCACTACCTGCTGTCTTGATCTGCTGCCCACAAGCTTCTTTAAAAATACTTTTAATAGTGTTTAAAAATACTTTTCTTAAACACTTCTTTAAAAATACTTTTAATAGTGTTGCACCTTCAATTGGGGCATTTCCCAAAGCCTTAAAAACCGCAGTGATTGACCCTATTGAAGAAGCCTAATCTGGATGCCTCAGCTATGAGCAGCTACAGGCCCATATCTAATTTAGTATTTCTGGCAAAGATCATTGAAAGGGTAGTTTACCAACAAATTTACTGCTTTATGATCCAAAACAATATTTTTTATGTTTTCCAGTCGGGATTTCGGCCACATCACAGCACTGAGCCTGCACTTAGTAAGGTCCTAAACGACATACATCTAAACAGTGATGCATCAAAAGCTTCAGTTTTGGTACTTCTAGATCTCAGTGCTGCTTTTGATACGGTGGACCATAACATACTGCTTGACAGACTGGAGAAGTGGGTAGGACTCTCTGGTTCTGTGCTGGACTGGTTCAAATCCTACTTAAAAGATCGGGATTATTTTGTTTCCCTTGGTAATTATGAATCAGAATGTACAAAACTCACATGCGGGGTTCCTCAGGGTTCCATTCTTGGACCCATTTTGTTCAATATTTACATGCTCCCCCTAGCTCAGATCATAGAGTATTTTAACATATCCTACCATACTTATACCGATGACACACAACTTTATATTGCAGTGTCACCACATGACCATAGTCCCCTACACTCACTGAGTCTGTGTGTCAAACAAATCAATGAGTGGATGAACCAGAACTTCCTCCAGCTCAATGCAAATAAGACAGAAATTATTGTCTTTGGTCCCAAAAATACAAGGCTAGAGGTGAGTGCTCAACTTGACTCAATCGCACTGAAAACCACAGACAAAGCCAGAAACCTTGATGTAGTTATGGACTTGGATTTGAATTTTAACAGCCATATAAAGATCATTACCAAATCTGCCTATTACCATCTAAAAAACATTGCAAGAATCAAGGGATTTCTGTCCAAAGAAGACACTGAAAATCTTGTTCATGCGTATATCTTCAGTAGGTTAGATTACTGTAATGGTATCTTTACAGGTCTCAGTAAAAAATCAATTAAACAACTGCAGCTTATCCAGAATGCCGCTGCCAGAGTCTTGACCAACACCAAGAAAATGGACCACATTACACCTGTCCTTAAATCTTTGCACTGGATCCCTGTGTGTAAAAGGATAGATTTTAAAATTCTGTTACTGGCCTACAAGGCACTGAATGGTCTGGGTCCAAAATACATCTCTGACCTTCTTGTTGTATATGAGGCACCTAGACTCCTCAGGTCTTCAGGGACAGGTTTACTCTGTGTTCCCAGGATCAGAACTAAAAAGGCTGAAGCAGCGTTCAGTTTTTATGCTCCATACCTGTGGAACAAGCTCCCTGAACACCTGAGGTGTGTACAGACTGTAAGCTCATTTATATCAGGCCTAAAAACACTGTTGTTTACCGTAGCTTTTCCATAACCCAACATGCAGGTAATCTTAACCTACTAATCTTATCCCTTTTATGTGCTTTTAAAATCGTTTTATTGTTTTAGTGACTTTGTTTTACTATTCATGCATTTGTCTTATTGCTTGTTTTGTAATGTTTGATTATTGGCTATTTTGTTGTCCTGTGTTGTATGGTTGTTCTGCTGTCTTTTTAATATGTTATTCTTTTGTTTCTTTTGTTAAAGCACTATGAATTGCTGCATGTACGAATGGTGCTATATAAATAAATTTGCCTTGCCTTGCCTTGCCATTATTCACCTATTCTGCATTCTCTAGCCTTATTCACCTATTCTGTATTCTCTTAAAGGCCGATAATTACAGACCAGTTGGTCTAACATCGGTAGTGGGGAAACTGCTAGAGTCAGTTATTAAAGATGGGATAGCAGCACATTTGGAAAGTGGTGAAATCATTGGACAAAGTCAGCATGGATTTACGAAAGGTAAATCATGTTTGACAAATCTTAAATAATTTTTTGATGATGTAACTAATAGAGTGGATAAGGGAGAACCAATGGATGTGTTATATCTGGACTTTCAGAAGGCTTTCGACAAGGTTCCACATAAGAGATTAGTATACAAACTTAAAGCACATGGTATTGGGGGTTCAGTATTGATGTGGATAGAGAATTGGCTGGCAGACAGGAAGCAAAGAGTAGGAGTAAATGGGTCCTTTTCAGAATGGCAGGCAGTGACTAGTGGGGTATCGCAAGGCTCAGTGCTGGGACCCCAGCTATTTACAATATATATTAATGATCTGGACGAGGGAATTGAATGCAACATCTCCAAGTTTGCGGATGACACGAAGCTGGGGGCCAATGTTAGCTATGAGGAGGATGCTAGGAGGCTGCAAGGTGACTTGGATAGGCTGGGTGAGTGGGCAAATGCATGGCAGGTGCAGTAAAATGTGGATAAATGTGAGGTTATCCACTTTGGTGGCAAAAACAGAAAAGTAGACTATTATCTGAATGGTGGCCGATTAGGAAAAGGGGAGATGCAATGAGACCTGGGTTTCATGGTACACTAGTCATTGAAAGTAGGAATGCAGGTGCAGCAGGCAATGAAGAAAGCGAAGAGTATGTTAGCATTCATAGCAAAAGGATTTGAGTATAGGAGCAGGGAGATTCTACTGCAGTTGTACAGGGTCTTGGTGAGATCACACCTGGAGAATTGCGTACAGTTTTAGTCTCCTAATCTGAGGAAAGACATTCTTGCCATAGAGGGAGTACAGAGAAGGTTCACCAGACTGATTCCTGTGATGTCAGAACTTTCATATGAAGAAAGACTGGATAGACTCGGCTTGTACTCGCTAGAATTTAGAAGATTGAGGGGGGATCTTATAGAAACGTATAAAATTCTTAAGGGGTTCGACAGGCTAGATGCAGGAAGATTGTTCCCTATGTTGGGGAAGTCCAGAACAAGGGGTCACAGATTGAGAATAAGGGGGAAATCTT
The DNA here is from genome assembly GCA_035221665.1 of Okamejei kenojei. Taxonomy (NCBI): domain Eukaryota; kingdom Metazoa; phylum Chordata; class Chondrichthyes; order Rajiformes; family Rajidae; genus Okamejei; species Okamejei kenojei. Next base: position 55,970,004 of record CM069134.1, read on the forward strand.
TTGGGACCGAGATGAGAAAATCATTTTTGCATCAAATGCATGACCAATATTTCAGAAATAATTTTGGTTGAGTCAAGAGTAATGAGTGGGTGCAATGGGATGATTGGGATCATTGTTGTATACATTTTTTTTTTAAATTAAGCATTGTTATAATAATCAAGTTGTACTGTTGTAAAATGTTATAAAGGAGCATGCAAAAACTGCAAATAAAATACTGTACATTTTTGCAGTAAAGAAAACCTTTTTTTAGAAAATGTTTTGTGTGTTGATTTGATTGCCTGTTACTGTTAGACTGTGTTAGTGTGTGCAGTGCACCTTTAATGGACCTCCTGACCTAACAACTTCACATCACATCAACCTCAACATGATATAGTTCCGTTTTCCGAGAATGTAACTGTGCAAACCTACTCACCACTTTGTCCAAGTTATGGGCAAAGCCATAGTGAATGTGCATTAAGGCGAGTGCAGACAGCCTGTCATTGCTCATGGAAGTCCTGGCGTAGTGATGCAGGCAACGGACATTCGTGTACACTGCATATATTGCCATTTAGCCATAAATCATATTTTCTAGTTCAATTTTCCAAGAATGTAACTGCGCAAACCTAGTCACGGCTTTGTCCAAGTTATGGGAAAAATCATAGTGAATGCGGATTAAGGCAATTGCAGACAGCCTATCATTGCTCATGGAAGTCCTGGTCTTTCCTTCTTTGCGGATGTGAAAATGTGCTTATCCTCGTTGGGTGGATCAAAGTAAGGTGCCGAGCGAGATCACGCCCACAGCAAGCATGCCGCCTGAGGCGAGCATCTCTCTGCCGCTCAAGCTCATGTCCAAGGGCCCCGGCTACTTACGCAGTCAAATGGAGGGGGACAGGCGAGGTCGGCAGAGCGCTGTGGAGAGACTGGCTGCCGACAAGGCCAAGAACCTGAAGAGCCAGACGGCGAGGGGGTGCAATGTGGAGCCCAATGGTTTGGGCAGTTCTGCTCCCGAGGAAGGCAGCGGCAGCAGGGCCAGCAGCAGCATGAAGATTTACCTGGCCTCCGGCAGCCCGCATCAGAGCGGACAGCTGGGGCTCCCGCCTGACATTGTGCGTCGCTCCAGCTCCAAGAGGCAGCTCAGGCCCGATTCGCTAGTTATGTACCAGCAGATGTGCGAGTTTATGCGGGGAGTGGCGGCCAACAGCAGCGCCCGCAGTTTCAAGGGCAGGGGCAGCCTGGTCCGGCGGCTGCTGCCCGGCTCTAGCGGCCGGGGCGACAAGCAGCAAGGGCTGGCAACGGGAGCAGCAACGTCGGAAGGGGAGAATTAGCAGAGGGTACAGAGGCTGAAGCACCCCAGCGTGCACAAGTAACCACACCAGCAGCACTCTAGGGTTCACAAGTAACCACACGAGCAGCACTCCAGGGAGATACAGTAGCCTCGCCAGCAACACCCCAGGGTGCACAAGTAATTACACCAGCAGCACCCAAGGATGCACAAGTAACTACACCAGCAGCACCCAAATGATGCACAAGTAACCACTCCAGCAGCGCCCCAGGAAGCACCAGTCGCCACGCCAGCAGCATCCCAGGGTGCACAAGTAATCACGCCAGCAGCGCCAAGAGAAGCAGCAGCAGGTGCCCCCAAGGAGCCGCTCAAGCGGCAGGTTGGTGAAGGCGGATTATGGCGCTCGCACTCTGACCTCAGCTGCCAGTTCTCCCGAGCCTGCTTGGGCTTGGAGAGCCTGAAAACAGCCTGAAAAAAGGTTTTCTTCGAGCACTGCGGACTCGAGCCTGAGGTGATCGAGAACCTGGCCAGGGAGAAGTTTGCCGCTGACGCCGCCTTCGAAAGCCTTGCCCTCATGTTTCGCAGCGTGAAAGGCCTGTCCCACTTGGGTGACATTTTCGGCTTGGAGAGCCTGAAAAAAGGTTGTCAAGTCGTGGTCGGGTCGTGATGCGGCCTGATGCGTGGTGACGCATGTAGTGACACGCGGCGACTCCCTGTCACCTCTGTATTTTGGAATATTCAAAATCCAGGGGCGACATCTGGGTGTCGCATCATGTCATGTGCCCTGTCATACGCTGACGCATGCTGTCCTGCGGGTGACAGCCAGTTAGGGTTAAGGACCACAGATGGGCTGTAAAATATTTTTCCTTCAGTGCATGGATTTTAAACATTAATATTTTAAAATTAATACAATAAAATCAATTGTACAAATGAAAAGATGTCTGTCCAGTTTTATTTACAGATGTATTGGTCCGCTTCCAGATCCAATCACCATCTCTAACTTTTCACAGGGATGGATTCAGCGAGTGTAGATTGAACTCCCCTCTCCCGTCCACAACCACTTCCATTATTCTCTTTCGGGGGGGAGGGGGCTGGGGGAATCAGTGCGGGATGGATAGATGGCAGGGGGGGGGGGGGGGGGGTTTGAGAAGGCAATCGGTGCGGAATAGATGGATTGAGGCAGGGGAATCAGTGTGTGTTGGTTGGAGTCAGTAAAATTGTGAGGGGAGAGCGCGGGATATGTCAATGGGGGAATACCGTATGGAAGGGGGGAATCAGTACAGGATGAATGGCGGGGATCAGTACAGGATAAAAACATAGAAACATAGAAATTAGGTGCAGGAGTAGGCCATTCGGCCCTTCGAGCCTGCACCGCCATTCAATATGATCATGGCTGATCATCCACTCAGTATCCCGTACCTGCCTTCTCTCCATACCCTCTGATCCCCTTAGCCACAAGGGCCACATCTAACTCCCTCTTAAATATAGCCAATGAACTGGCCTCAACTACCCTCTGTGGCAGAGAGTTCCAGAGACTCACCACTATCTGTGTGAAAAAAGTCTTTCTCATCTCGGTCTCAAAGGATTTCCCCCTTATCCTTAAGCTGTGACCCCTTGTCCTGGACTTCCCCAACATCGGGAACAATCTTCCTGCATCTAGCCTGTCCAACCCCTTAAGAATGTTGTAAGTTTCTATAAGATCCCCTCTCAATCTCCTAAATTCTAGAGAGTATAAACCGAGTCTATCCAGTTTTTCTTCATAAGACAGTCCTGCCATCCCAGGAATCAGTCTGGTGAACCTTCTCTGCACTCCCTCTATGGCAATAATGTCCTTCCGCAGATTTGGAGACCAAAACTGTATGCAATACTCCAGGTGTGGTCTCACCAAGACCCTGTACAACTGAAGTAGAACCTCCTTGCTCCTATACTCAAATCCTTTTGCTATGAAAGCTAACATACCATTCGCCTTTTTCAGTGCCTGCTGCACCTGCATGCCTACTTTCAATGACTGGTGTACCATGACACCCAGGTCTCGCTGCATCTCCCCTTTTCCTAATCGGCCACCGTTTAGATAATAGTCTGCTTTCCGGTTTTTGCCACCAAAGTGGATAACCTCCCATTTATCCACATTTTACTGCATCTGCCAAACATTTGCCCACTCACCCAGCCTATCCAAGTCACCTTGCAGTCTCCTAGCATCCTCCTCACAGCTAACACTGCCCCCAGCTTAGTGTCATCCGCAAACTTGGAGATATTGCCTTCAATTCCCTCATCCAGATCATTAATATATATTGTAAATAGCTGGGGTCCCAGCACTGAGCACTGCGGTACCCCACTAGTCACTGCCTGCCATTGTGAAAAGGACCCGTTTACTCCTACTCTTTGCTTCCTGTTTGCCAGCCAGTTCTCTATCCACATCAATACTGAACCCCTAATGCCATATGCTTTAAGTTTGTATACTAATCTCTTATGTGGGACCTTGTCGAAAGCCTTCTGGAAGTCCAGATATACCACATCCACTGGTTCTCCCTTATCCACACTACTAGTTACATTCTCGAAAAATTCCACAAGATTCGTCAGACATGATTTACCTTTCATAAATCCATGCTGACTTTGTCCAATGATTTCACCACTTTCCAAATGTTCTGCTATCCCATCTTTAATAACTGACTCTAGCAGTTTCCCCACTACCGATGTTAGACTAACTGGTCTGTAATTCCCCGTTTTCTCTCTCCCTCCCTTCTTAAAAAGAGGGGTTCCGTTTGCTACCCGCCAATCCTCAGGAACTACTCCAGAATCCAAAGAGTTTTGAAAGATTATCACTAATGCATCCACTATTTCCTGAGCTACTTCCTTAAGTACTCTGGGATGCAGCCTATCTGGCCCTGGGGATTTATCGGCCTTTAATCTATTCAATTTACCCAACACCACTTCCCGACTAACCTGGATTTCACTCTATTTCTCCTTTGACCCGCGGTCCCCTGCTATTTCCGGCAGATTATTTATGTCTTCCTTAGTGAAGACGGAACCAAAGTAGTTATTCAATTGGTCCGCCATATCCTTGTTCCCCATGATCAACTCACCTGTTTCTGACTGCAAGGGACCTACATTTGTTTTAACTAATCTCTTTCTCTTCACATATCTATAAAAACTGTTGCAGTCAGTTTTTATGTTCCCTGCCAGTTTTCTTTCATAATCTATTTTTCCTTTCCTAATTAAGCCCTTTGTCCTCCTCTGCTGGTCTCTGAATTTCTCCCAGTTCTCTGGTATGCTGTTTTTTCTGGCTACTTTGTACGCATCATCCGTGGCTTTGATACTATCCCTGATTTCCCTTGTTATCCACGGATGCACTACTTTCCCCGATTTATTCTTTTGCCAAACTGGGATGAACAATTTTTGTAGTTCATCCATGCAGTCTTTAAATGTCTTCCAGTGTATATCCACCGTCAACCCTTTTAGAATTAATTGCCAGTCAATCTTGGCCAATTCACGTCTCATACCCACAAAGTTACCTTTCTTTAAGTTCAGAACCATTGAATCTGAATTAACAATGTCACTCGAAGAACTCAACCATATTATGGTCACTCTTGTCCAAGGGAGCACGTACAACAAGAAACTACCCCTTCCTCATTACTCAGAAGGTTGATTTAGATTAAAAAATCCTCTTCCTCAGCACCCCTGCCAATTTGAACCCAATCTATATGTAGATTGAAGTCACCCATTATAACTGATGCATTTCTAATTCCCTGTTTGATACCATCCCCAACTTCACTGCTACTGTTAGGTGGCCTGTACACAACACCCACCAGGTTTTCTGCCAATTAGTGTTTTGCAGCTCTACCCATACCGATTCCACATCCTCCAAGCTAATGTCTTTCCTTTCCATTGTGTTAATCTCCTCTCCAACCAGCAATGCTACCCCACCTCCTTTTCCTTTCTCTCTATCCCTCCTGAATATTGAATATCTCTGGGTGGGGGTGGGTCAGTACAGTGTGGATCGTGGGTATGTGCAGGATGAATGGGACGTTCAGCACAGGATGAATGGGGGGGGGGGGTGCAGGATGGATGGTAAGGGGGGTCAGTACAGGATGATTGGGGACGAGTGTAGGATGGATGTGGAGGCGGCAGGAGAATCAATGCGAGGTGGATAGTGGATGGGGGTGGTAGATTGAGACAGGGACGGCATGTGGAAGCGACGGGAGAACGTACGCCGCGGATGGAGTTCATTGTCGATTGGACCCTTCGATAAAACAAACAGATTATTTCACGGTGGCCCGGAGCATCGAGGTGATGCATTGAAAATGGCGGTGCTATTTGCGCAGGCGTGGATGGTCGCAAATGTTTTTTTTTTCCTCTGGGGAGGGGGGTGCGGTCAACCCAACGGTGGAGTTAGATGTGGCCCTTGTGGCTAGAGGGATCAGGAGTGTGGAGAGAAGGCAGGTACGGAATACTGAGTTGGATGATCAGCCATTGGTTACTGTGCCTGAAATGTAGACCTCAGACTAAACAGACTGAAGTCCAGTTAACTCTTTCCTGTCAATTGACTTGATCATCTCTATTTTCTTGCATTTGCAGCTTTCTTCCTCACTTTCAATCATGTGCAGTGTGCTATTTATGTATATCTTGCAAACAACTTTTTCATGGCTGCGTATCCATAAGAAGTCCATGAAATAAAAATGGGAAGAGGCAGTCTGGACAAGTAACTGGTTTAATCACAGAAGTGGAGACCTACACTTGCTTTTTGATCTGGAGGAAAGTATGCACAGGAAGATCGTGGCTTTTGTACCAAAGGCATTAATTTGGGTGCTGGAGTAAATCAGCAGATCAGGCAGCATCTCTGGAGAAAAACTACGGTCGGCATATTGGGTCGGAACCCTTCTTCAGACTGAGTACATGAAAGACTTGGAAACATCTTATAATATAAGAAGTATTACTCCAAAGTAGGTGTATTCTGGAATAAATCTTTGAAGATGACAGGGAAATCCCAAAACACATTGGATGCTAGGCTTCAGAAATAGAGGTATACGAGCACAAAAGCAAAGAAATTACACAAATTGGTTCAGCCACATCTATATTTATTTTATATATTTATAAAATAAATATATAAAAGAGTTCTATATTTATTTTAAGGCTGTACTTTTGAAAGAATGAGATGACCTTGTAGAGGGTGCAAAAAATAATTACTGGAATGGTTCTGAAAATAAAAACGCTGGCATTGCATTCCTTTGAGTCGAGAGGGTTGAGCAGAACTGTAAAAAATGTGTTCAATTTAATAAGATGCCCAGTCACTTGGATACAGCAAAACTATTGGCATTTTGGAAATTTCATAACCAGAGGATTCACGTTTTAAATGAATGGAACTAACGTGCCATGTGGGAAATGTTTTTTCAGGGAGCAAGAGGTTAGTGTATGGAAAAAATGCTTGACAGACTTGCTTCCCAATTAGGATTGATATTAACTTGAAAGGGAAAACGAAACTGCATGGCTTCAGGGTAACAGGGGCAGAGTGGGAATAGCTATATTCTAGAGAGCTGGCATTATCTCCTTTTGTGTGCTTCAGTGATTTTTTTTCTATAATATATTTACATTACCAGTAGCAATAGTTTCATCCCACAGAAGTAAGTTATAGGCAGCAGCCAAAGATTAATCCTGCTTTATTCATTGTCTCAGATAGATACTTTTCACAACCCATCCTAAGCTCATATTTGATGCCCTCCCTCCTTTATTTAGTATTTATAGTGTCTAACATGGTATTGGTATTATCCAGTGAAGACAAATGAACCCACCTTGACACAGTTATCTTCTTTTTTGGGGGGAAATTATTGTATCAACATTCTTACAAATCTCTTAACAGATCTATTCCCAAGTAACACTCTATTACCTTGATACTTGGAGGGCCTACATTTTTATATTAACCTTAACATTTCTTCAAAACATGTTTTCCCTGTAATCCCAAGCCCCAGAATAGCAGCACATAGCTGCATTAACCAAATGCATTAAAAGAACATTTTCTAGAGACTGAATTAAACAATTCTTGATGCACGAAAACATCACTGCACGCAATACTGCCTCCAAATCCTCCCTAAAAGGACACAAACCTAGTTTAAAAAAAACAAGTGTGCAATAGTATTAACATGGTTTCCTTAAGGCACCCGGCAGGGGTGGGAGCACTGATAACAAAGGGGAAACCCAGCAGGGGGTGGACGGGAACGAGATGAAGGGGGGGACCCAGTTGGAGGGGGGGAGGATAATCGAGAACAAAGTGGGGGACCCAGCAGGGGGGCGACACTTGTGTACTGTCTGGATGAGGTCTACCACATGATTTTACCAGGTTGTATGCAGAACAAAGCATTTCAATCATTTCACTGCACCTAGGCACATGTGACAATACAGTATGATTGAATCATTGGATGTGTGCAATTGCAACTTGGACAGGTCTGAGAAGAAGAATTCCTGGATCCCAGTCTCAGAGGCTTTGCAGTGCAGCTTTTATAAAAGATGTGCAGCACTTAATGACACAATTCCCATGGCAGTGAGATATCAGTAGCACACGGGGCTGCCGTGGGGAGAGAGAGGCTGTATGACAGATCATTTGTGTAGCTGTGCCTTGTCCTGCAGGGTCTCTTTCACCAGGTCAATTGTCACATGTAACCTCTAGTGCTAACTGTACGATGAGCATTGAATCAAAGAAACAATTACTTTCTTATTATTTACATTCGTCACAAAGAATGGGTCAACTGGGCTTCTAAAAAATGGACCGACTGGGCTTGTATTCACTGGAATTTAGACAGGAGAGGGAATCTTATAGAAACATATTAAATTCTTAAGGGCTTGGACAGGCTAGATGCAGGTAAAATGTTCTCGATGTTGGGGGAGTCCAAAACCAGGGGTCACAGTTTAAGAATAAGGAGAAGGCCATTTAGCACTGAGCTGAGGAAAAACATTTTCACCCAGAGAGTGGTGAATCTGTGGAATTCTCTGCCACAGGAGGCATTGGAGGCCAATTCACAGGATGTTTTCAAGAGAGTTAGATTTAAGCGCCTGTCCCACTTGGGCGTCATTTGCGCGTTACGCAGGTGGTGCAGATTGCGCGTCACTGCCTACGCCACCACGCACCATGCACGCCATGCGCACGTAATGCACACCATGTGCACGTAATGCACACCATGCGTGCGTAATGCACACCATACGCGCACACGTGCACGACACGACGCGTAAATGATGTCGCGTAAATAACGCGCAAATGACGCCCGAGTGGGACAGGCCCTTTAGCTCTAAGGGCTAACGGAATCAAGGGATATGGGGAGAAAGCAGGAACGGGGTACTGTTTTTAGATGATCAGCCATGATCATATTAAATGGCAGTGCTGGCTCGAAGGGCCGAATGGCCTACTCCTGCACCTATTTTCTATGTTTTTATGAAGCAATTGATGTTAGTTTTAGCATGTGAACTGAACAGTTTGGAATGTGTATGTGTAATCTCCCAGGAGGTTTGGAGTTGATATGAACAGCGTGATCCTTTCAATGGGGCCTGTGTAAAGTGCACAGTACGTTGTGCGGCATATTTTCCTGAGACTTATTGACCTGTCCAATTTAGGCGACTCTTTAGGCAACTGCCAGGGACTAGTTTTGATGGAATTCAACCACGACACCTGGCGACAACATACGACAGCAAAAATTGTGGCCACTGTAGCCGAAAAATTTTCAACACGTTGAAAATTTTGCAGCAGTCGCCTGCAGTTGCCCAAAAAAAATTGCCAAAGTGGGACAGGCCCTTTAAGCAACAGCTGCTTACTGGACCTGGAAATTTAATTTCATGTCACAATGGACTGAAACATGTCGCGTGATAACTCACTGCAGGTGGAAGGATGATGCTGAGTGAACATCAGGTGCTAACATGAATCATGACTGAAAATTTGCAGTTGAACTCCAGAAATGGCACATGATCACTGGGAATGATTGCCAACGTGATTTACATGGGGTAAAGTCGATTTTGGATCAGGTAGTGCTGAATGAAAATGTGTGACACAATCCAATTTCTGTGCACATTATGCAAATTTCTGAGCATATTATACAAATTGGATAATGTTTAATCAAAACTCCATTGGTATCAGCTGTCACAGGATAATTAGCACACAATTTCTTGATTTTTAGCAGCCTTGTAAAACCTATATTTTGCAGATTAAGCCTTTCAGTTGCTGTTGACATATTTTCCTCCTCGTAAATCTCATGATTTTGTGGTATTTGAACAATGTGTTCATTCAAAGAAAGAAGACAAGCCTATCAAGGTAGGTCAATTGTCTTTACTGGCTGTTATACAAGATCAATACAATGCTGGACACCACAGGTTATGCATACACTGTTAATTATTCCAGTAACTAATCCAATATAATGGCCATTGATAGCTGTGATCAGCCACTAAAACATGATTGACTAAGCATTTAAATAGTATTATCAGGAGTCTCCACTTCAGTGGTTCCTTATTGTCATATGTACTTAGGTACAGTGAAATTACTTTTTGCATACAATTCAATAAAATCTTAATATACATGAGCCCATTCATACCCAAGTACAAGAGAGTAATAACAGTAGATTGTATTGAGATAGTTCACAAGATTCATCATGTTTCCAGTGCCAAAGTGTCCTTCAAGTTTCAAAGTTCTTAAATATATAGAGTCTTATCCTGGCATTAATGACGTTTCGGGTCTAAGGAAGGGCCTTGACCCGAAACGTTACCTATTCCTTCTCTCCAGAGATGCTTCCTGTCCCGCTGAGTTACTCCAGCATTTTGTGTCTACCTTTGATTTAAACCAGCATCTGCAGTTCTTTCCTACACATTGAAGGCCCGTTTTTTTCAACCCAATCCAAAAGCTTACTCTCTGCTTTGCATGGTACTGGGCCAGAGATTCCCAGAGTGGGGATAGAGACAAAATGAACTGCATGTGCTGGTCCATAAAATAAGACAAAGTGCTGGAGCAACTCAGCGCTCCAGGCAGCATCTCTTTGATCAAGCTGGATTTTTTTTGACACGATTCTGATACCTACACATAGGGCACAATTCTATGGTTGCAATGCAAAGTATTGAAATATTTGCAAGCTTTTACACCAGTTTAAAAATCATTATGCTAGAAATAAGCTCCGTTATAAAATTTGCTCTTCCCCAGGGAGGGTGATCATTATAGAGAGTTTCCACTCTAAAGATTTAGCAATGACTTGAATATATGGACACTAACCAATAACTTTGAAAACCTTTGAATTAATGTATTATTGAATGTGCTTAGGAACCTATACCTGTGGAAAACATTTTTAAGTTCAAAATGGTGTGTGATTTTGTTAGCTCATGGCAAATGATTCATCATTAATAAATATCAGGGAAGAAATTTTGTTGCAATTTTGGGACTGTAGTTTTGTATGACATATGTTAGAATTTTATTGAAAATGTTCTGTTCCAGGTTGACTTACAAAATTCTTAAGGGGTTGGACAGGCTAGATGCAGGAAGATTGTTCCCGATGTTGGGGAAGTCCAGGACAAGGGGTTACAGTTTAAGGATAAGGGGGAAGTCTTTTACGACCGAGATGAAAAAATCGTTTTTCACACAGAGTGGTGAACCTGTGTAGTTCTCTGCCACAGAAGGTAGTTGAGGCCAGTTTGTTGGCCATATTTAAGAGGGAGTTGGATGTGGCCCTTGTGGCTGAAGGGATCAGGGGGTATGGAGAGAAGGCAGGTACAGGATACTGAGTTGGATGATCAACCATGATCACATTGAATGGCGGTGCAGGCTCGAAGGGCCGAATGGCCTGCTCCTGCACATAATTTCTATGTTTCTATGTTTGTCTGTATGGATTAGGGATTAACGGGCCACTTTCAGAATGACAGGCAGTGACTAGTGGGGTACCGCAAGGCTCGGTGCTGGGACCGCAGCTAGTTACAATATACATTAATGATTTAGATGAAGGGATTAAAAGTAACATTAGCAAATTTGCAGATGACATAAAGCTGGGTGGGAGTGTGAACTATGAGCAGGATGCTATGATGCTGGATGACTTGGACAGGTTGGGTGAGTGGGCAGACGCATGGCAGATGCAGTTTAATGGATAAATGTGAGGTTATCCACTTTGGTGGCAAAAACACTAAGGCAGATTATTATCTGAATGGTATCAAGTTGGGAAAAGAGGAAGTACAACAAGATCTGGGGGGTCCTTGTTCATCAGTCACTGAAAGTAAGCATGGAGGTACAGCAGGCAGTGAAGAAAGCTAATGGCATGTTGGCCTTCATAACAAGAGGAGTTGAGAATAGAAACAAACAGGTCCTTCTGCAGTTATACAGGGCCCTAGTGAGACCACACCTGGAGTATTGTGTGCAGTTTTTGCCTCCAAATTTGAGGAAGGACATACTTGATATTGAGGGAGTGCAACGTAGGTTCACGAGGTTAATTCTCGGATGGCGGGGCTCTCATATGGAATGGAGTGGCTGGGCCTTCATACACTGGAATTTAAAAAGATGAGAGGGGATCTTATTGAAACATATAAGATTATTAAGGGATTGGACACGCTTGAGGCAGGAAACATATTCCCGATGTTGGGGGAGTCCAGAACCAGAAGCCACAGTTTAAGAATAAGGGGTAAGCCATTTATAACGGAGATGAGGAAAAACCTTTCACCCAGAGAATAGTGAATCTGTGGAATTCTCTGCCTCAGAAGGCAGTGGGGGCCAATTTTCTCTCTGATTTCAAGAGAGTTAGATAGAGGTCTTAAATATATCGGAGTCAAGGGATATGGTGAGAATGCAGGAACGGGGTACTGATTGTGGCATGATCACATAGAATGGCGGCGTTGGCTCGAAGGGCTGAATGGCCTACTCCTGCACCTATTTTGTCTATTGTCCATGGTCTATTTTCTATTGTTGGCAGAGCCGGGCATGACCAGTGACATCAATTAGCATGCAGTCCTGGTTTTAATGTCACTTGTGTGAAATTGCATTCTGTATGAGACTTTTAACTTCATTATGCTTTCCTAGTCCGCTGCTGGGGGGTGGTTTGGGTGGGAAGGGATGAGTGAACTGTTTAGGTGGGAAGGGATTGGAGAACCCTTCCCACCCCCTCGCCAGAAACTTTCCCCTGCTACTGCAGGAGATTCAACACCTGTCCTTGTACCTCCTACATTGACGCCATACAGAGTCCCCGACAGTCCTTTCAGTCCTTTGACATGAGAATTAAGGGACAGAGGTTTCGGGGTAACGTGAGGGGGAACTTCTTTACTCAGAGGGTGGTGGCTGTGTGGAATCAGCTTCCAGCAGAAGTGGTGGAGGCAGGATCGATTTTAACATTTAAGAGTAAAGTGGATAGGTATATGGACGTGAAGGGAATGGAGGGGTATGGTCTGAGTGCAGGTAGATGGGACTAGGGGAAAACAAATGGTCGGCACGGACTGGAAGGGCCGAGAGGGCCTGTTTCCGTGCTGAAATTGTTATATGTTATATGTTATATGTGAGGCAGAGGTTCACTTGCACCTCTCCAACCTCGTCTACTGTATCCGTTGTGGCCCTGGGCGATCATGTGGCTGAACACTTACACTCAAGCAGCCCTGGCCAGTGCAATCTCCCACTTTCCAAACATTTTCCCTTCCCATTCCCATACTGGCTTTTCTGGCCTGGGCAACCTCCACTGTCAGAGTGAGGCCAAACACAAATTGGAGGAACAGCACCTCATATTTTGCTTAATATTTAAGAAGGAACTGCAGATGCTGGAATATCAAAGGGAGGCAAATATGCTGGAGAAACTCAGCAAGTGAGGCAGCATCTATGGAGCGGAGGAAATACGCAACATTTCGGGTCTGAAGAAGGGTCTCAACCCGAAACGTTGCCTATTTCCTTCGCTCCATAGATGCTCTCTCACCCACTCAGTTTCTCCAGCATTTTTGTCTACGTCATATTTTATTTGTACAGTTTGTATAAATATTGATTTCTCTAATTTCAAGTAACCCGTGCATTCCCTTTCTCCCTACCTTCCCCATCCCAGTTGTACTACTAGTTGCACTGTTCGCAACCTTGTATCCTTTCGTTATCACCTCATCCCCTGCCAACAATGGGCCATTGTGGGCTCCACCTTTCCTTGATCATCTGTTGTCAGCCCTGCTTTGTTCTGTCCTTTTCCTACCTCCAGTTCCCACCTCTCTACTTTCAGTCTACTTTCAGTCCGAAGAATGGTCCCGATCTGAAACACCCGTGTTTCCTGAGTGTATTTCACATACAACATTTGCTGTGTGTATTTCTGCCACTCTCACAATTGTCTGTGCGTATTCACTATGTCCACTAACCCTGAACTGTCATTACCACCCACTTCTGTCATTATTTCTCACCCGCAACACAGTCATCATCCCTATAATCGTTCCACTTATGTTCCTACATGTCCTTGGTATGCGGGAGGAAACAGGTGCACCCAGAGGAAACACACTACTGGCTCCAACTCCCAATTGTCTCTCTGGCCCTGGCTCTCAAATCAATGCTGGGCCTGGACCCTCTCCCCCCCCCCCCCCCCCCCCAAGTACCTAACACCTTGATGTTGCCCTATGGGAGCCTTAACTTTCATCCTTTGACGGCCCCCTCTAGTCTTAATCCGTCTATAACTCCTTCCCCAATATTTTGATCAATGCAGCACCCTTCCCATATGCCTATTCCACTGTTAGGTTTTCAAAAGTCATGTCAAGACTCTTGTTTTATGGTCATATATCCCAAAATGGCACAATGAAATTCTTGCTTGCAACAGTCTTACTTGCAACATATTAAAAAACAAATAAACAATATTAGTGCAAAGACAAAAACAACACTCCCAAGTCAATATAGTTCGGAGCTTATTTGGTCATAGTGGTTAATAGCCTGTTGGTTGTTGGGAAGAAGGCTCCTGGGTGTTAGTTTTCAGGCTCCTATACCATCTTTCCAATGACAGGAGTGAAATGAGAAAGTGGCCAGGATGGTGTGGGTCTCTGACAATGCTAGCTGTCTTTTCGAGGCAGCGACTCCTGTACTATTTCCCTCTTTACCAACTGGCCAAGAGTTTTTTTTGCATATCAGATGCACACCAAATGACATAATTCCAAATGTAATGATCCCTCCGGACTATTGATAAAGACATTAATTCACTGGTCACTGGACAGGTTTAGATAGATTATAAATGTGCCCTTTCCACCTTCAGAAAAATATTTAATTGTGTAAATCTTTTTCAGTTTTTAAGATGTTCAAATTCAAAAATGGTTGAACTTTACTGATAACATTCTGGCTGGAACCCACTAGTTTAGTTTACTTTAGAGATACAGCGTGGAAATAGGACCTTCAGCCCACCAAGTCCGCACCGACCAGCGATCCACGACAATTTATTATTATACCAAGGCAATTAACCGACAAATTGTCTTTGGAGTGTGGGAGAAAACTGGAGATCCTGGAGAAAACCCACGCAGGTCACAGGGAGAACGTACAAACTCTGTGCAGACAAACGCCTATAATCAGGATCGAACCCGGGGTTTCTAGCGCTGTAAGGCAGCAACTCTACCACTGCACCACCATGCTGCCCATGTGCTGCCACAAAGTTACAATGAGTTGTGTATAACTTTTGCACAAAGCAATGACATTTAAAGGGAACAAAATTCCCAAATGGTTAAGATATCAATAACTAGGAAACAATTAAATTCAATGATATTCTGAGCAGCATGTTCGTTGCTGATAACAATGTAATTGACCATAACAGTGCAAAGTGCTAAAGGATGATAAATAGAATCGAGGCACCAAGCTACATTTTTCAGTGGCCATTTAAAGTTATCTTAATTAGGCACTCCACCAAAATAATGCATGCTTTTTATAATGTACAACGTATAATTTAAAATTAAATTGAATATGATTTATATGGGCAATAATGGAAGAAGTTGGTGGCCATTTTGACAGCTGCCATTCTCAGTGTGTATGAGACTTAAATCAGAAACATTCAGATCATGGAAGACCAAAAGCCTATTTAAATAGTAGGTAGACACAAAAAGCTGGAGTAACTCAGCGGGTCAGGCAGCATTTCTGGAGAAAAGCATTAGGTGACGATTCGGGTCTGAAGAAGGGTCTTGACCCAAAATGTCAACTATTCCTTTTCTCCAGAGTTGCTGCCTAACCCAATGAGTTACTCCAGCTTTTTGTGTCTACCTTCGGTGGAAACCAGCATCTGCAGTTCCTTCCTGCACAGCCTAATTGAATATTTGGATCTGAAAATATTGAAAATGTCATTTGGGTCAATGTGATCTCTTCCAGAGCAGGTGGGACCTGCACAAGAAGGACTGATTGCACCTAAACTGGAGGGCCACCAATTTTACTTGGAAAGAGGTTTAATAGGTGGCAGGTATGTTGAACCACAGCAGTAGGTCAGTGGCTGGAGTAAGGAGGTAACTTGTGTAAGTCTAATAGGAAAAACTGGCAGTGCCAGGATAATGAATGGCCAGGATGGCAAATTATGACTTGAAGTGTATTTATTTTAATGCAAGGAGTATAACGGGATAAACTGGATGAATTTAGAGCTTGGATTACAACATGGAACTGTGATATTGTGTCCACTACAGAAACATGGTTGAGAGAAGTGCAGAATTGGCAGCTCATTAATCCAGACATGGCAGAGAGGGTTCTAAGAAAATTGGGAGAGTTGGATTATTGGTGGGGGCGAAAGTCACAGCTGCACTAAGAGAGGGCTGAAATGCAGGAATAAGAAAGATTCAGTTACTATGATAGGGTTATACTTACCATGAACAACGTTTGATTGCTCCCACTTCATAGCTCCAGTACCATGATTACGTCCCTCTCACCCTGATCTGTAATGATGCAAAGGTGAGCTTCATTTGTCTTACTGCCCGAAGTCACCCTCACGCTCTCCCCATGTCCATCTTGTCCATCTCCCCATCTTGTACTGTTATCTGGACCCAGTCATACTGTGCCTCGTGATCCTGGTGTCGACCTGAGATTCTTCCCTCCCTTCCCCCAGCGTCACTTCCCTCCCCCCTCTCGCCCCCCCCCCCCCCCCCCCCCCCCCCCCCCCCCCCACTTGTCCGAATGTCCCATTAGGAGGCAGGGTTGGGAGTTCAGTTTAACCTTCTGCAACGGAACATGAACCTTTCAATAATTTTATTTAACTTTTACAATTGTTTTTAATAATTAAACACATATTATATCTGGATGCTTCACAGCTTGATGTGGCAGCTGTTCTGCTCAGGACTGCAAGAGTCTGAAGAAGGGTCTCAACCCAAAACATCACCCATTCCTTCTCTCCAGAGACGCTGCCTGGCCCGCTGAGTTACTCCAGCATTTTGTGTCTACCTTCAATTTAAACCAGCATCTGCAGTTCTTTCCTACAGAGTTTGGGGAGTTGCGAATGCAGCCCAGTCCACCAGACACACCTGCCCCCCCCCCCCCCATCGACCCCATCTAAACTTCATGCTGCCTCGTGAAAGCAGCCAACATTACCAAGGACCACACACCAGTTATTACCTCTTCTCCCCTCTTCAGTCAGACAGACGACACAAAAGCTTGAAAGCACATACCACTTGATTTAACAACTTCTTCCCTGCTGTAGGAGCCAGAGAAGTAGGTTGGCAAGCGGAGGGATTGATAGGAAGGTGGAGTTTGAAGGAAGTCTGAAAGGAAGGATAGGCAAGGAGAGGTTAATGAACATGGTGAGGCTGATGGGCTGAGGAGTGGTCGTTTCAATGCAGTGTATTATGGTTAAAGCAGATAAACTTAAAGCCTGGATCTGGTGCAACATTCTCATCCAAAAAAACATGAATAGTAGGCTGGAGTGTGATGTTGTGACCATGAGAGAGAATTGGTTGTGAATGGATCAGACAGTTGATCGTCCCAGGATTTTGGTATTTCAGAGACGATAGATAGGGAGGTGGTGTAGTTGCATTGCTGACCAAGGAGAGTGTCATAGCTGCAATCAGAGAGGACCTGGAAGTATTTAAGAAGGAACTGCAGATGCTGGAAATCGAAGGTACGCAAAAATGCTGGAGAAACTCAGAGGACCTGGAAGTACACCGCTCCCCCACCCCCTACTTTCAGTCTCAAGAAGGGTCCCAACCCGAAACGTCATCCATCCTTTTTTTCCAGAGATGCTGCCTGACCCGCTGTGTTATGCCAGTACTTTGTGTCTATCTTTGTTAAATCAGCATCTGCTGTCCCTTGTTTCATAGGCATACGATACGCTCATGATAAATTTTCTTCCATTTTTTCTGGCTTTTAGCTTTTGCATGATACTAAGGCGTGTGGCAATCCTAGACTTTACGCCCCCCACTTTGTTCCCTTCCTCACAATCAAACCTCATGAATTGTGGCACTGGGTTGAGAACAAAACCCAAATATCTGCCTGGGCACCATAGAGCACAGGTTGGTTAGAAGCCCTAAGCTACTGATGTTCTGCTTGCTGCATTTTTTAAGCAGAGACTGCCAGCCCATATTTAGTTTAGTTCCCCTTCCCATTCCCATGCTGACCTTTTTGTCCTGAGTCTCCTCCATTGCCAGAATGAGGTCACATGCATATTGGAGGAACAGCACCTCATACTTTGCTTAAGTAGCTTACAACCGAATGATATGAACTTTGAATTCTGTAATTTTAAGTAACTCCTACTAACACTCCCCTCCCCCCTCCCTCCCCACTCCCCTTGCCCCCTCCCCCACCCTAGTCTTTTAGGAGGATTGAAATGCTAACTACAATGATCCTGTATCAAAACTTGCAGTTCTTTTGTTCATCTCTTTGCTGGGGATGCTTTTTGTGATTTGTAATAATTAAACTAAACCTAACTGAAACTAAACTAAATATAGATACAAAGAACCATCGTCAGGTACTATCTCTGGAGAAAAAGGATAGATACAGGGCTGCCAACATTGGGTGAGAGTTGAGAGTGAGAAATTGCGAGGAAGTGCAGTGATCAACCCCGAGGGAGCGTAGGGAGCTTTTGCATTTTTCAGCTTGAAATTGTGCAATTTGATGCATACTGTAGCGAGTCTTTTAACGTACACTTATATGCAACATTTATGCTTTAAATTGGATTAGGTATGAATAGGTTTAGGCTAAATTGCATTACTAATTACATTACACAGTGGACCCAGGCTCTAACAGGTGCAGTACACATATATACTATATGACCTTAGTATATTCATCTATGGAAATCAGATTATAATTCATGCTGCTCTGTGTGTGTGTGTGTGTGTGTGTGTGTGTGTGTGTGTGTGTGTGTGTGTGTGTGTGTGTGTGTGTGTGTGTGTGTGTGTGTGTGTGTGTGTGTGTGTGTGTGTGTGTGTGTGTGTGTGCGTATGTATACATATATATAAATAAGGCAAGAGGAGTCTGACTTCCATCACTTTTCTGCACAAATAAATTAATCAATCTTACACTCTGACTATAGAAACAAGAAAAAAGTAATGCCACATATTCAATCAAGTATATGGTTCAATGAAATTAAGATTTATATGTAAAACATATAGATGGAAACAGGCCTTTTGGCCCACCATGTCCACACCGACCAGCAATCGACCATACACCAGTTCTATCCTACACGCCAGGGACAATTTACAGAAGCCAATTAATCTACAAACCTGCACTTCTTTCGGGTGTGGGAGGAACAGGAATATCAGGAGAAAACCCATGTGGTCATAGGAAGAATGTACGAATTCTGTACAGACAGTACCCGTAATCAGGATCAAATCTGGGTCTGTGGTGTTGTAAGGCAGCAACTCTACCGCTGCGCCACCGTGCCACTCCATTAAATTGTTTTTTTCTGTAATATATATATTATGGTGTCATGTCAATAAAGATGAACACATGATTCGGATTTCTGCCCTTAGTTGGATAGCACACCTCCAGTCATTGTGTTTTATATCTATTTTCAACCTCTTCAGTCTGAAGGTCTTGACCCGAAACATCACCCATTCTTTCGCTCCAGAGATGCTGCCTGTCCTGCTGAGTTATTCCAGCTTTTTGTGTCTATCTTCAGTTTAAACCAGCATCTGCAGTTCCTTCCTACACTCTTTGTTAAGCGAAACAGGTCCTATTCTCATAATATTATTCACCTCAACTAAGTCTATTCTTCACCTCTGTTGCTGCAAAGAATACAATCCCAGTTATCAAATCTTTCTTCAAAGTGAAAAAAAAATTCCAGCCCTGCCATCATCCTCATAAATCACACAGGATCTTCTCCAGAGCAATTGCACCCTTTCTACAATATGTCGTAGTCTTACAGCATGGAAACAGGCCCTTCATCCCAACTTGTCCATGCAGGTCAAGATGCCCCATCTAACCTAGTTCCATTTATCCGCATTTGGCCCACATCCCTTTAAACCTTGTGTGTGTCTGTGTGTGTGTGTGTGAGTGTGTGTCAGTGAAGCGGCGACAACACCCGGAGTGAACAAACATTCGGACACATGGCGATGTCCGGGGAGCATTTCCTTCTCCCTCCCCCCACCCCCGCCCCCTGTCTCTATCCCCCGCCTCTCTGGGAATGCGGGCCGGCCCAGGTGCTCTGTGTCCAGCTGGGGTCTGGGGGAGGTGAGGGACAGTGACCCGGGGGTCGGACATCGGAGCGGAGCTTTAGCCCAAGATTCATTCCCATGGCTCCGGAGGCGGCACCGACGCCTCCACTCACCTGGTCCACTCCTGGCTCCGGGCCGGGGTTAAAACTCCATGGGGTGTGGTCAGAGCGGCCGACAGACACAGAGGCCGGGGATGAGGGTTGGAGGTGTGAGCGGTGTCTCGGGGGTCGATGCTGGGACCACCGCCCTCACTCACCTTTAGACTCTAAACGAAACTCCTTTTTTTCCCAAATCATCCCGCAGGCCGGTAGTTTGACAGCCTTGCTTTAACCCAATGCCCTCTAGTTCTTGAATCACATATCCCGGGAAAAAGACTATGCATTTACCTTATATATTCCCCTCATGGTTTTAATCACCTCTAAAACAATTTTTGCTTTAATTTGAATTTCCAGCAGCTGAGTGTCAAATGGAATCATTAGCACCGCGGAATTTGCCATTTTAAATAGTGTGCGATGGACTTAAGCCAATCAAGTTGTTTACGGGCAACCCGCTGACAGAAAGCTATTCTCATTGGTGAGTGTGGCGGAGTGTGGAAGCCTTGGGCGAATTGTATTTTTCATGACTTCCTTAATTTAAAAAAAAAATTTGAACGTGAGAATATTGATAATAGGTGCAGGAGTAGACCATTCAGCCCTTCGAGCCAGCTCCGCCATTCAATGTGATCATGGCTGATCATCCCCAATCAGTACCCCGTTCCTGCCTTCTCCCCATACCCCCTGACTCTGCTATTTTTAAGAGCCCTATCTAGCTCTCTCTTGAAAGCATCCAGAGAACCCGTCTCCACCGCCCTCTGAGTCAGAGAATCCCACAGACTCACCATTCTCTGTGAGAAAAAATGTTTCCTCGTCTCCGTTCTAAATGGCTTAATCCTTAGTGAACCTTCTTCACACTGATAGTTGGCGGGTAGGGGGGGAGTGGGTGGGGGGGGGGGGGAGTTGGAGAAGTAGAGGTGAGAAAAGACCAGGACAAATCAGGGCTGGCAACAAATGATCTCAGGCAGGGTGGTTCCCTGTTAGGCCAATTGTTGGCTTGGGAGGGTGTGATCTCAAGAGGGATACATTGTTGCGAACCATGGAGCTGGTTAAAAGACGAGGATGGAGGAAGGGAAGTCTAGTAACTTGCAAAAACTCAGGACTAAATTATTTTTTAATCCACCTCCGATTTGCACACAGTTCGATTAGTTTTTTTAGTTTAGTTTAGAGACCAGCAATCTGCACACATTAACACTACCCTACACACACTAAGGACAATTGACACTTAAATCAAGCTAATTTACCTACATACCTGCACGTCTTTGGAGTGCAGGAGGAAACTGAAGATCTCAGAGAAAACCCACGCGGTCACGGGGATAACGTACAAACTGTACAGACGGGATCGAACCCAGGTCTCCGGTGCTGCAAGCGCTGTAAGGCAGCATCTCTACCGCTGCACCACCGTGCCGCCCTATTGGAGTTATTGGAGCTGTTGGTGAAGGACTTAAATTCTTATGTTTTATAGCCCGCACTGAATTATCCACAATCGAGTGATATCTTACCTAGGACATCTGCCATGGAAAATTTAACTATTCGGTTGACTAATCCAGTAAAACCTGACATTACACTTTTTATTTCATTTCAGTTTTCATGTTTTAATGAAATCATAATTACAGGATAATTAGATGCCAGCAGTAGTATTTAACAGAGATGGTTGTCACAGGCAGGAATGCACAGACCATTAAATGACAATTAAATACGTCGTCGTAATATTATTTTTCCCTTTATAAAATATCAGCCATATTCTTTATACAAAATGCAACTTAAATCTAATTTCAAATCTAATTATAATGGGTCTCCAAGTAATGACAGTAACCGACTTTCAAGGGGAAAAATATTCCAAGGGGAATTAGTTTCAGTGTAAAATTAATTCCCCTTTCTGTCTGCTAGTAATATAATGTTTTCTTAATTGTTATGGGGTCATTTAATGACTGAGGACTTTGCATCAGAACCATCGCAGAATTGCATGAATTGCATGACGATCTCCATTTAATTCCTCCAGCCGCTCGTTCATTGACTCTGCAATTGCCATCAGTTGTGCATACACTTGAACCACAATCCGGCCCAGGGCAGGGTTTTGGTGCAGGGCTATCAGTCACAAATGAACACAAAATGTTGGAGTAACTCAGCAGGTTAGGCAGCATCTCTGGAGGACATGGATAGGTGACGTGTCAGGTTGGGACCCTTCTTCAGACTCAGTCAATGTTAGTCTGAAGAAAGTTTCCACCCGAAACATCACCTATCCTTGTTCTCCACGGATGCTACCCAAGCCACTGAGTTACTCCAGCATTTTGTGTCTATCTTCAGCCAATCACAATATCTTTTGCAAAACAAAGCGTTTTTGCTAGCAAGGTACCTTTGATCAAGACACTGAGAAGAGGCCAGTTTTCACTCAATAAATATTGGAATTCTGTTTATTGTCATTATCATTGCTTTTCACCGTATTCCGTACACATGACAATAATAAACCATACCTATAGCATTTTCTGGATCAATATGTGGCATAAAAATGTCGGACATCAATTTAGTCTAGTATAGTTTAGTTTAGAGATACAGCGCGGAAACAGGCCATTGGCCCACCAGTGCCATGCCGACCAGTGATTCCCGCATACTTGCACAGTCCCCCACATTGTAGGAGCAATTAACAATGATACCAATCCAATTAACCTACAAACCTGTACGTCTTTGGAGTGTGGGAGGACACCAGAGCTCCTGGAGAAAACCCACGCAGATCATGGGGAGAACACACAAACTCCTTACAGCCAAGCACCAGGGTTCTGGCAGCAACTCTACCATTGTGCCACTGTGCCACCCTTAATTTCAGTTGAAGAGTAAATTGAACAGAGCAATGGCCAGATCAACAGAGAACTGTGCAGCACCTGATGAATGCCCGCCTAAAAAACATGTTTGTTACCTTTGGTTCACTTCCCAAAGAGGTAGTCATGCATCAATGAGCACAGTGTGATCTTTGTACCTTGATAATCCAAGGTGACATTCATCTGTTGCCTCTTATTTTGAGTTCATAAACTCATCTTTATAATTCACATTTTTTTAATGACTGCATATAATGAATAATCTAGGAATTGCAGTTACATTGGCAACACAGTTAACTGTGCTCACCATTATTTAAGTGGAAGCACCATGACAACCTCACACAGAGACTGATAGATAATTAAATACATAAATTAAAAATCTTCTGTTGTATATGCTATTGCTCCATAAAAATCATAAAACTGCTTTCTCTCTGTCTGGCCCCCATTGAATTGTACAGAGCACCTTGAAGAATTGTTCACTAAATATGAAACAAAATAACCAGCTACAGGCTTTAAGTCATTTCAAATGTGAGTACCTTTACAGTAGTGAGATAGGTGCAAAATACTGCTGGTAAGCCTAGCAGGCTCTGAAAATTAACCTTTAGAAGAGTAGAGCCTTACTATTTCAGCCAAGATAGACACAAAATGCTGGAGTAACTCAGTGGGACAGGCAGCATCTCTGGAGAGAAGGAATGGGTGACATTACGGGTCGAGACTCTTCTTCAGACTGACATCAGGGGGGAGGGAGATAGATGGATAAGAAAGTGTAAGGGTGTGAAAACAGGGCAAAGGTAATGGAGGTCAGGGAAAATGTAGAATTGATCATAGCTAGGAGAAGGTAACAACAAAGCAAACAGAACTAAAATGTAGTCGGACACAGTAAGACTGGTCAGAGAACTGGAAAAGGGAAGGATTGAAAGAGAGGGAAAGCAAGGGTTACTTGGTTAGAGAAGTCAATGGTCATACCGCTGGGGTGCAAGCTGCCCAAGCAAAATATGAGGTGCTGTTCGTCCAATTTGCGCTGGGCCTCACTCCGACAATGGAGGAGGCCCAAGACAGAAAGGTCAGTGTGGAAATGGGAAGCGGAATTGAAGTGTCCAGCAACCAGGAGATCAGGTAGGTTTAGGCAGTAACGATCGCCGAGCCTATGCTTGGTCTCGCCGATATACAGGAGTCCACACCTGGAACAACGGATGTTGTAGATGAGGTTGCAGGAGGTGTAAATGAACCTCTGCCTCACCTGAAAAGACTGTTGGGATCCTTCGATGGAGTCGAGGGGGGAGGTATAGAGACAGGTGTTGCATCTCCTGTGGTTGTACCTGGGGAGGGGGTGGTTTGGGTGGGAAGGAACGTGTTAACCAGGGAGTTGCGGAGGGAACGGTCTCTGCGGAATGGGGTGGAGATGGGAAGATGTGGCTCGTGGTGGGATCCCATTGGAGGTGGCGAAAAGGTCAGAGGATTATATGCTGAACGCGACAGCTAATGGGGTGGAAGATGAGGACCAGGGTACTCTGTCCCTGTTATGATTGGGGGGAGGGGAAGCAAAAGCGGAGCTGTGGGATATCGAGGAGACCCTGGTGCGAGCCTCGCCTATGATAGAAGAGGGGAATGAGGACGTCCTGGTATGGAACACCTCATCTTGGGCACAGATGTGGCATAGACAGAGGAATTTGGAGTAGGTGATAGTCTTTATAGCAAGCAGGGTGGGAAGAAGTGTAGCTATTGGTAAATATTACATTGGATCTTGTTGAAAAAAAAAATGTTTTTTCCTCTTTTAGTTTAGGATTTTTCATTGTAACATGTGCCAAGGTACAGAGAATAGCTTTGTTTTTTGCATCAGTTTCTTAGACAAATTCCAATGTCCTCAATGGCGTAGAGGTGAATTGAACAGTACCCTGGCTTATGGAAGGAGCTTTCAAAAGCCCGATAATGGAGGGAAGAAGCTGTTCCTGAGTCTGGTGGTACGCACTTTCAAGCTTCCCACGGACCGGTGCAGGGAGAAGAAGGAATGATTGGAGAGGGACATCTTTGATTATGTTGGTTGATTTTACAAGGCAGCAAAAAGAGTTGATGGAATAAATGGTGGGAAGTCCGGTCTGTGTGATGGACTGGGCTACATCTGCAACTCACTGCAATTTCTTGTGGTCTAAGGCAGACCTATTCCCAAACCAAGCTGTGATGCAACCTGACTATGCTTTCTGAAGAAACAAAGAACTCCATTTCCCCAAGAGATACTTAGAAACATAGAAAATAGGTGCAGGAGTAGGCCAATATGATCACGGCTGATCATCCAACTCAGTATCCTGTACTTGCCTTCTCTCCATACCCCCTGATCCCTTTAGCCACAAGGGCCACATCTAACTCCCTCTTAAATATAGCCAATGAACTGGCATCAACTACCTTCTGTGGCAGAGGATTCCGCAGATTCACCACTCTCTGTGTGAAAGATGTTTTTCTCATCTCGGTCCTAAAATACTTCCCCCTTATCCTTAAACTGTGACCCCTTGTTCTGGACTTCCCCAACATTGGGAACAATCTTCCTGCATCTAGCCTGTCCAAACCCTTAAGAATTTTGTAAGTTTCTATAAGATCCCCTCTCAATCTCCTAAATTCCAGAGAGTATAAACCGAGTCTATCCAGTCTTTCTTCATAAGACAGTCCTGACATCCCAGGAATCAGTCTGGTGAATAAGACCCCCCCCCCCCGCCCCCTCAACCTTCTGAATTCTAGCGAGTACAAGCCGAGTCTATCCAGTCTTTCTTCATTGCCTGCTGCAACTGCATGCCTACTTTCAATGACTGGTGTACCATGACACCCAGGTCTCATTGCATTTCCCCTTTTCCTAATCGGCCACCATTCAGATAATAATCTACTTTCCGGTTTTTGCCACCAAAGTGGATAACCTCACATTTATCCACATAATACTGCATCTGCCATGCATTTATCCACATCATACTGCATCTGCCCACTCACCCAGCCTATCCAAGTCACCTTGCATCCTCCTAGCATCCTCCTCACAGCTAACACTGCCCCCCAGCTTCGAGTCATCCGCAAACTTGGAGATGTTGCATTCAATTCCCTCGTCCAGATCATTAATATATATTGTAAATAGCTGGGGTCCCAGCACTGAGCCTTGCGGTACCACACTAGTCACTGCCTGCCATTCTGAAAAGGACCCGTTTACTCCTACTCTTTGCTTCCTGTCTGCCAGCCAGTTCTCTATCCACATCAATACTGAACCCCCAATACCATGTGCTTTAAGTTTGCATACTAATCTCTTATTTGGAACCTTGTCAAAAGCCTTCTGAAAGTCCAGATATAATACATCCACTGGTTCTCCCTTATCCACTCTACTAGTTACATCCTCGAAAAATTCTATGAGATTCGTCAGACATGATTTACCTTTCATAAATCCATGCTGACTTTGTCCAATGATTTCACCACTCTCCAAATGTGCTGCTATCCCATCTTTAATAACTACCGTTGTTAGACAAACTGTAATTCCCCGTTTTCTCTCTCCCTCCCTTTTTAAAAAGTGGGGTTACATTAGCTACCCTCCAATCCTCAGGAACTACTCTATAATCTAAAGAGATTTGAAAAATTATCGCTAATGCATCCACTATTTCCGGGACTACATCTTTAAGTACTCTGGGATGCAGCGTATCTGGCCCTGTGGATTTATCGCCTTTAATCCATTCAATTTACCCAACACCACTTCCCGGCTAACCTGGATTTCACTTAGTTCCTCCATCTCATTTGACCCCCGGTACCCTGCTATTTCTGGCAGATTATTTATGTCTTCCTTAGTGAAGACAGAACCAAAGTAGTTATTCAATTGGTCTGCCATGTCCTTGTTCCCCATGATAAATTCACCTGTTTCTGACTGCAAGGGACCTACATTTGTTTTAACTAATCTTTTTCTCTTCACATATCTATAAAAACTTTTGCAGTCAGTTTTTATGTTCCCTGCCAGTTTTATTTCATAATCTATTTTCCCTTTCCTAATTAAGCCCTTTGTCCTCCTCTGCTGGACTCTGAATTTCTCTGCCTGATCTGCTGAGATACTCCAGCATTGTGTGCCTTTTTTTAGTGTACTTTCTATGGTGCATGTGTAATAGTTTGTAAGTCACTCGAGACATGTTGAATTTCCCCAGTGTCCCCAGGAAGTAGAGGCATTGGTATGCCTTCTTGGCATATGCATGAATGTGGTTAGTCCACGACAGATTGTTGGTTATAGTAATGCAAAGAAACAAAAATATGGGTATCTGAGATTAATTATTCTAAGGAGAATAACTTTAGTTATCGGACCATTAAAAATATTTATCAATAAAGAAAATTCTGTGGAATTACTGAGGATTGCATAGAAAAAAATCCAGCAGAATGACGATGGACCAAATGGCCTCATTATTTCCTGCACTATTCTAACCTCCCAAATAGAACATTTGAACAGAAATAAGCATTCAGCATTTGTGAAGAAAATTGAACCAGCTTGATTGTCTATTTATGTGAACTCACTAGAATGCCCATTCCAGTAATTCCCTGCATCATTGATCTCACATACAGAACACGTAGACAACTGATAATAAAACTGAAAGCCAGATCACAGAAAAAGAATATAAGAAAGCAAGAAACAGAGGAAACAATACGTTTGAGAAGCGGTCAAAATGATTAAAAATAATTGTGGGTTATTTAAAAAAAGCTTTTATGGCCACATTATATGGGAATAGGTAAGGTATATGGAAGAGCCATGATAAAGACAGATTGCAATGGGGAATAACGGATTGGCAGTAATTTAAAATGCCTATCTGGCCTCAGTTTCATAAAGAAGAGGGTTATTGGATATGGACATATTAGAAATATTTGTTTTCAAATTGTTACTCAGTTTAGGTTATTGTCACGTGTACCGAGGTAAGTAAAAAGCTTTTGTCACTTGCTAACCAATCAGCGGAAAGACAATACATGGTACAATCAAGCCATTTACAGTGTATGGATGCATGTTCAGTACAAGGTAATGCCAGTAAAGTCTGATCAATGATAGTCCAAGGGTCACCAATGAGGTAGATAATAGTTCAGGACTGCTTCCTAGTTGTGGTAGGATGATTCAGTTGCCTGATAACGGGTGGGAAGAAATGTCCCTTAATCTGTTTACTGAGATTCTCAGAATTATTCAGAGGGTTGTGAATCTGTGGAATTCATTGCCACCGATGGCTGTGGAGGCCAAGTTTATGTGCATTTTTAAAGATGAGATTAATAGGTTCTTGACTATTAAGGGTTTCAAAGGGCCACCTCCCCGGCAGGCAGGAGAATGGGGTTGAGAGCGAAAGATAGATCAGCTATGATTGAATTGTTATTCATGTTTTTTTCTATTCATTGCAGAAGAGAATATATAATTTTGTGTAATGTGTTTGACTGATTCAATCAAACCAACCAATAAAGGTTGACTAGTTAATTGTTGTAAATGCTCAAATATATTGTTTTACGGCAATTTACTCAATCAGAAATTACCAGGTTTCAAAGTCAAGACATCAAGCTCATTAATACATTTTAGATTGTTAGGATTGTCAGATGACACTAGCAGTTTTAGCTGTAATTATTTTGCTGTTTTTATTTTTGAAAATGTAAATGACTCTATGACTCTTTAAAATGTCGATGACATACAAATAAAAGGGAGAGAAAATGAGGAAGAAATGTCGAGGCAGGTCCATGTCTAATCCAACTCTCCCATATATTTTCCTTTTCCTCTTGGCAAACCTTCTGTGGGAATTAATGTAACAAAAGAGTTCAGCCAAAAATAATTGCGGCACTCAGTTGACAATATGACTTGAATTATTATAAAGTTCACCTTGTCAGCTTTTTATTGGGAATATGATGTTTCTGCTGCTATATTTTTGTACTAATGTACATTAAGTTAATTATTTCTTCATGGGTTTTATCACCAACAATCTGAGCCCTGAGTTATCAGAAATTGTTTTTGAAATGCTCCATTTAGACAAGCTACGATCAGCCTTTTTGCACGTCAGATTTTACTATAAATTGTATTGAGCATCCTGGCATTTCTATATTTGCAGGCTTAGAATTTTTGTATGTGGCATTTCTACTTAACAAATGGCTGCCTCTATGATCATAATGTATTAAGCTGCGTGTTAGCCCACATGTAGGGATGACAAGTGCCTGTTTTAATGGCAGGAATGTTAGAAAATTGATTCTTCCAAACAACTTGCATCCTTAAATATTTTCTAGCCATAGCCCATCTGATTTCTTAGACTGCAATTCTTTAATCTCTCTATACAGGAATTATTCCTCTCGAGTTGCCTTGATTTAGAGATGAATATCAGAATGCAGGCAGGCAGTGACTAGTGGGGTACCGCAAGGCTCGGTGCTGGGACCACAGCTATTTACAATATATATTAATGATTTAGATGAAGGGATTACAAGTAACATTAGCAAATGTGCAGATGACACAAAGCTGGATGGCAGTGTGAAGTGTGAGGATGCTATGAGGATGCAGGTTGACTTGGACAGGTTGGGGGAGTGGGCAGATGCCTGACAGATGCAGTTTAATGTGGATAAATGTGAGGTTATCCACTTTGGTAGCAAATCAGGAAGGAAGATTATTATCTAAATGGTGCCAAGTTTGGAAAAGGGGATGTACAACGGGATCTGGGGGGGTCCTTGTTCATAAGTGAATGAAAGGGGTTGGACAGGCTAGATGCAGGAAGATTGTTCCCGATGTTGGGGAAGTCCAGGACAAGGGGTCACAGCTTAAGGATAAGGGGGAAATCCTTTAAGACCGAGATGAGAAAGACTTTTTTCACACAGAGAGTGGTGAGTCTCTGGAACTCTCTGCCACAGAGGGTAGTTGAGGCCAGTTCATTGGCTATATTTAAGAGTGAGTTGGATGTGGCCCTTGTGGCTAAGGGGATCAGAGGGTATGGAGAGAAGGCAGGTACGGGATACTGAGTTGGATGATCAGCCATGATCATATTGAATGGCGGTGCAGGCTCGAAGGGCTGAATGGCCTACTCCTGCACCTAATTTCTATGTTTCTATGTTTCTATGAAAGTGAGCATGCAGGTACAGCTGGTAGTGTAGAAAGCAAATGGCATGTTGGCCTTCATAACAAGAGGAGTTGTGTATCGGAGCAAAGAGGTCCTTCTGCAGTTGTACAGGGCCCTAGTGAGACCACACCTGGAGTATTGTGTGCAGTTTCTATCTCCAAATTTGAGAAAGGCCATTCTTGTCATTGAGGAAGTGCAGCAAAGGTTCACAAGGTGAATTCCTGGAATGGCGGGACTGTCATATGTTGAGAGAATGGAGCGTCTGGGCTTGTATACTCTGAAATTTAGAATGATGAGAGGGGATCTTATTGAAACATATAAGATTATTAAGGGTTTGGACAAGCTAGAGGCAGGAAACAATGTTCCCGATGTTGGGGGATTCCAGAACCAGGTGCCACAGTTTAAGAATAATGGGTAAGCAATTTAGAACAAAGATGAGGAAACACTTTTTCACACAGAGAGTTGTCAGTCTGTGGAATTCTCTGCCTCAGAGGGTGGTGGAGGCCGGTTGTTTGGATACTTTCACAAGAGAGCTAGACAGGGCACTTGAAGATAGCGGAGTCAGGGGTTATGAGGAGAAGGCAGGAACGGGGTACTGATTGTGGATGATCAGCCATGATCACATTGAATGGGGGTGCTGGCTTGAAGGGCTGAATGGCCTACTCCTGCACCTATTGTCTATTGTCTGTTGTAATATGACATGAGATTTTAAGTTAACTGGGTTAATCATAATTCTTCTGTCCTCATGTTTTAATCTAAGTCACAAGGTAATAGATTATCTTGCAAAGCAGCACTTAAAATAAAGATCACAATGAACATCCAAATCTGTGTGTTATATTTTTTTGCTGAGCATTAGCTCCTTTCAAGGTTGTTTTAAATATCTAGCTTTAACAGGCACACTAGCCATTGTTATTGTCAAGCAAGCACTTCACATCGCCTGCTGGAGTATTTTCCTCCAAGGACTAACTTGGATCCAACTCAATTCACTGAAACATTAAAGAACATTATTATGCAGTGTAATGAATGAGATTTAGGGCTTTTAAATAAATCTGAATGTGTGTGTAAATGAGTTATAAGATGGTCAATGAAAGAATTCACTGATATATTTAGAATATAATCTACCCGTTTTCTTATGGATAATTTGAGCTCAATGAAATTTAATGTCATATTGAAATGAATTTACTATTTTAATGCTTTCTTCTAATTCCAAGGTATATATTTTTGCAATGATATTTCTCACCTAAAGATAACAACATAGTTTAAAAATAGCAAACCTAAAAATTGATAACAAATTTTTAAAATATTTTTATAAGGGTATTATGGTAAATGAAAAATACTCGGAGCAATCGGTGTAATGGTGCAAGCAAATCTTTATTGCAGTTTATAACACTAAAGAGATTTTTGACCTACTTGACATTTGTGAATATTAGGCTGAATTTAAAAGGTCTTGTTATTGATTTTTGGTGAGAGACCAAAGCACCGTGGAATTCAATGAGGTCAAATTTAAAATAACCACTCATGGTGACCAGTTAGATAGATACTGTAGTTAAAACAAGTTGATTATTTGATGCACTAATATCCCAATCATTTATAATGTCATTTCTCAGGGCTGTGCATGTAGATTTGTCATTTAATATAGGTGCCAAGTAAATTTAGGTAAAGTGATATGATAAAACTATCAAAAAATATCAGAAAATCTATGTTCTCTTTTGATAACATTCTGTGGCATTGGGAACATAATTGTACCAGCGTACTTCAGTGAGTATAATGTGAGAAGTCGAAAGGAGGAGGAAATAAAATAACATAAAATACGTTTTACACGCTGGAATTTAGAAGATTGAGGGGGGATCTTATAGAGACGTACAAAATTCTTAAGGGGTTGGAAAGGCTAGATGCAAGAAGATTGTTCCCGATTAAAGAATTCACTGATATATTTAGAATATAATCTACCCCTTTTGTTATGGATAATTTGAGCTCATTTAAATTTATTGTCATATTGAAATGAATTTGCTATTTTAATGCTTTCTTCTAATTCCATGGTATATATTTTTGCAATGATATTTCTCACCTAAAGATAACAACATAGTTTAAAAATAGCAAACCTAAAAATTGTCCAGAACAAGGGGTCACAGTTTAAGGATAAGGGGGAAGTCTTTTAGGACCGAGATGAGAAAATCATTTTTCACACAGAGAGTGGTGAATCTGTGGAATTCTCTGCCACAGAAGGTAGTTGAGGCCAGTTCATTGGCTATATTTAAGAGGGAGTTAGATGTGGCCCTTGTGGCTAAAGGGATCAGGGGGTATGGAGAGAAGGCAGGTACAGGATACTGAGTTGGATGATCAGCCATGATCATATTGAATGGCGGTGCAGGCTCGAAGGGCCGAATGGCCTACTCCAGCACCTATTTTCTATGTTTCTACAAGAGGAGAAAGATGTTAGCTAATGACCTAACTGGCCCAGATCTTTCTCAGCATTGCCAATGGTTTCATATCAAAGTCCTGATAGTTTTGCTGACTATATTCCATGACTTCCACTGAAGGGACATTACTTTTCCTTTGAGTTTTCAGCATTTATTCCAGGTGAGTCAACACATTTAACACATTCATTGAGTTAAATTCTGTCCAAGTTCAGTGAGGCAGAAACGTTGAAGGCAATTCCTTTCAAATTGTATTTAAATTCTGAAAGAAACTATCCTGTGTGTGGTGTGAATGTTGTGGACCTCCCTGGTTGTCTGACTTTCAGAAATCATCAAATCATTGACAGTTTTAACAAGTGACCAACCCTGAGTCAGTAGCCTGGCTGGCACTCAGATATTTCTTGTGGTTTGGTGGGCGAGGCTTATTCTGGCCCAGCTGCATGCAGCTATTTACGCTTGAGGTGGTTGAATCATAATGTAAATGCAGGCTTGGTGGGTCGACTAGCATGGATGACACTCCACGTGCCAAGAAATTCTGGGCAGAAGAATCTCTATGGCACCCTATTGAATTTGACACTATTTTAAATGTTCTTTTCCCTCCCACCACCCTGGTCTGGTTGGTGTGGTGGGGGGATGGATGGTGCAAGGAAATCTTGAAGAGGGCATTCGCTTAATGCCTCTTAACCTTAATCTGCTGCCTTTCTGCCTTGACCTGATTTTAACCCAATCGTTCGAGCCCGGCAGCAGATCATCTGCAGGGAGAGGGTTTTTTTAAGTACATGTTTAACATCATGGGACCGAACTAATCTTTTTTCAAAGAGCTGTCGGTGAAACAAAGCAAGTTTACCCTTGAGATCCACTTGCCAGCGGATGGGTTGTCGTGGAAGATACGTAGGATCTCCCTTGCCACAGAGCTGGCACAACACACTACACACATCCAGAGCCCTCTCAGCATTCTCGCACGGGTCACCTTTGGTCGCTTCCTGCTGCTGATGCCCTGCTCCTTACTGTAGAATTTGGTGTGCCTTTGAGAAGAGTTTTGATCCAGCCTTTTAGATAAACCAGGCTGCCAAGTCCCCTTATTCCAATGTTTTCACCTGGCTTGGGACTCGCATGGCGTTAATTGAAAATGAGAGTTTAGTTTATTGTCACGTGTACTGAAAAGCTTTTGTCGCGTGCTGACCAGTCAGCGGAAAGACGATACATGAAAAAGGGAATAACATGAATAATGTTTAGTGCAAGAGTAAATATTTTTATCACCTGTCTTAACTAAGATGATAAATTGTAACAAAGTCTGCCAAAGAAATTCATCCATATCAGTGATGTTACACACTGCTTTGCAGCAACAGCAAGACATTGTTGGCTGCCTTGAAATTCATCTCCCTGTAATCAATAAAAGCCAATTTTGTAGGCAGACTTCAACTTTCTCTACTCCCTCTATACCTATGACTGCATACCGACCCACAGCACGAACACCATCATTAAATTTGCAGACAACACGACACGGCTGATCACTGAGGGCGATGAGTCAGCTTACAGGGAGGAGGTACAGAGGTTAATAAGCTGGTGCTCAGAGAACAACTTAGCACTCAATACCAAGAAAACAAAAGAGCTCATCATTGATTTCAGGAAGAAGCTTGGTGACCATCCCCCATTGCACATAAACGGAGAAAGAGTGGACAGAGTCTCCAGTTTCAGGTTCTTGGGCACCCACATCTCAGCAGATCTCAGGTGGTCAACTGACACGACCTCCCTGGTAAAGAAGGCACATCAACGGCTTTACTTCCTAAGATCACACAGGAAAGTCAACTTGCCACAACAGCTGCTAGTGTCATTCTACCATTGCACCATAGAGAGTGTCCTGACATATGGCATCCTGGTGACGGTAGGGCAACAGTTCTGCGGCTGACAAGAAGGCTCTGCAGAGAGTCATCCACACAGTCCAGAAGATCACCAACACACATCTGCCTGCCCTGAAGAGATCTATAGCTCTCGTTGCCTGCGGAAGGCATCACGCATCCTAAAGGACTCATCTCAACCCTTGTTTGCCCTTCTGCCCTCAGGAAAACGTTACAGGTCCATCAAATCACACACCACAAGATTAACAAAGTTTCTACTCCAAGGCCGTCACCACTCTGAACTCTGCACTGAAAACACACCCCCCATTGCCAATATTCTTTTCTGCTATAACACTATACTGTGGCATATTGCACATTCACACTTGACGTTTTTCTTGCCGTTATTATTTGTCGTTTTTATTTATCTGATAGGGTGGAGCTCAGCTCGGGCAGAATGCCTGAAATTTTGTTTTATGTATTTACAATGACAATAAAGTGTATTATTATTATTATTATTATTATTATTAATGTGTTACAGTGCATTTTGTGCTATCAACCCAAATAAAATTCCAATGCAATAATTTTTAATGAAAGACTTTTTTGAAAAGACAAATAAAGAAATAACATTTATTTGAAAATATAATTTATGTTTTGGCAAAGTACTTTTTGATAAGATCTTGCTAATTTCAAATTTGTCATGTTTTACGTAGGTTCTGGCCGACCTTTGATTACCTAAAGTCACTCATCATTTGTGCACTTCTATGTTTTCTACAGGCCTCACAGCTGCTGCATCTTTGGTATCATTGGCTTGGGCCTTGGCATCATACCAGAAGGCACTTCGAGACTCCAGAAATGATAAAAAACCTATCAGCTATCTGGCTGTTATCATTCAGTTCTGTTGGCATTTCTTCACCATTGCAGCCAGAGTTATCACATTTGCCTTGTTCGCATCAGTTTTCCAACTATATTTTGGGATCTTCATAGTTTTACATTGGTGCATCATGACTTTCTGGATCGTTCATTGTGAAACAGAGTTCTGCATTACCAAGTGGGAAGAGATTGTATTTGACATGGTGGTGGGAATAATCTATATTTTCAGTTGGTTCAATGTTAAAGAAGGAAGGACTCGGTGCCGCCTGTTTATCTACTACTTTGGAATCCTTTTGGAAAACACAGCCTTGAGTGCTCTGTGGTACTTGTACCGAGCACCTCAAATAACTGATGCTTTCGCCATCCCAGCGCTTTGTGTTGTATTTAGTAGCTTTTTGACTGGAATCGTTTTTATGTTGATGTATTATGCCTTTTTTCATCCAAATGGCCCAAGGTTTGGCCAGTCACCAAGCTGCGCTTGTAAGGAACCCGTGACCACTTTCAATTTGCCAGTAGATGTGTCGGCAAATGCGTTGAGGTCTGTTTCTCAAAACAGGGAACAGAAACTCCCAGAAAGGGATAGTTGTATGCCTGTTTTTCAGGTCAGACCAACAGCACCCTCCACACCATCTTCACGCACCCCACGAATAGAAGAAACAGTGATCAAAATTGACCTTTTGAGAAACAAGTATCCAGCTTGGGACAGACATGTTTTGGACAGAAGTCTGCGAAAAGCCATCCTTGGTTTTGAGTGTGCATCCTCGCCACCTCAGCTCCAATACAAGAATGAAGCCCTCATTGAAGAACGGCTGGAGTATGAAACAACTCTGTGATAAATTAACAAGTGGTTCTGTTAAGGACGCAAGTTGCCAAAACAGAGGCTGAAACTAGGATTGTGGTGATAACAGTGAGTAGAAAGTTTCCTCTGGGTGTTGCATCTAGTGAGACCATAAAGCAATTTGTGGTTTTGATGCGCACGGTACATTAATGTGAATGCTGCCAAGAGCATCAATGTTTATGAACTTGGAGAGACAGAGAAATAGTGCTATGATTAGCGTTTCCTTAATATTACTTCAGTGATATGGTGCTAATTCATCTGCCAGCATAATTTTCCAAAATTGGGCTTCTCAAACCGATCAAGAATTCAAAATGCATTATTTGCTGGCAGTATGAACATGCACATTTTTTAGAATCTATAATTGAACAGCATTTGCAAACTATGTCTCCTTGATTTATGTAAGAGTTAAAATATGTGATTTTGTTGGGGTTTTTTAATATATTGTGAACTATGCTAGAAAGTAACCTTTTAAATGGATAATCGTGATATTGTGGACTAAATTTTATGCAGATGTTGAATACAATGTTGGCAGCTTTCCATTCTGCATTGTATCATTATGGGAACTGAAATGGAATTTTAACTATCTACATATATGTATAAAGCTTAAGCGAAGGTGTCTGCACCAAAACATCAGCCTGCAGTTTGAGGCTGTTTAGTAATTTGATTGAACACATTTTAGTGAGAAACAGGGTCACGATTATCTCAGTGTGAAAGCCAAGGAAACAATGTAAATTCACCAGAACAGTCGAGATACAACATGCAAATGCAGAGACATACCATTTGTACACTCAGTGGAAACAACTTAGCTGAATAGAAAAGAAGCACAAACTTTCATACAGTTTATCAGCTGCTGGGCAGAGTTCCAGTTGAACCCAGTCTTGATAACTGACTATGATACATTCCTCAGTACTGGAAGCTGTGCTTGGGCTAAAATATCAGTATAATCACTATTCATGGAGTGAGAGTATAATGGGGGATGCAATAAACTAATTAATTGTAAATAGTTGCAAGAGAAGATTGATAAAATTGTTTCCACTGTTATGTGGACATTATTGAGAGCGTCCAATGGCCCTGCATTCCGTGGTAATGTAATTGTATAAATCAGTGATGAACAATTGGGCATATGCTTCTGTGCCAGAATATAGTTTTAGATACTTTGCATTAGAAAAGGTTGATTTTGCTTGTCAGTGGAAACTTCTAATTACTGTACATTATTTATGTTGCAATTATTAATAATTTTACCTGTATAAATGTTCTGTCTGAAAAATCTAAATACAACAGGAATATGCAAAGAATGGGATCAGAGGATTGCTTTGTCTTTTCACAAAAAGATTTATCCATTGTCATAATTTTTTTTTGAGGGAAAATTTTGGGATACCACTTTCTTGATTATTCAATACTATGTGTATATATAACATTAAAAGGTTTTGCATCTAAATGTAAGATACACCAAAATGTCCCATTTTACAATAGTTGACATCGATATTTCAGTTGTACGGTATTCTGTACATGTCAGCCCTCGATAATCAAGCGTGCAGATATTAAATGAGCTCAATAACATATTATTATTTGCCAATCCTCAGCGAGAGCTCTCTGGCGAGAAGGGTGGTCTTAAATCGGAGAGACAGATCATTATTTGAAATGCATAGCAAATTACAGAAAAATTGACAGCTATCATAAATTCATGAGCTATGATTTGTAACCCAGAGAGTCTTGATAAAGGGAATAAATTGATTCATTTGCACCACCTGCTATTTCCATCAATCATATTTATATATGATTTTCTGACTGATCTTAGCTGTGTCACAATCTCTACACATATAAATAGCAGTAAAATTGATGACATTAATGTTTCATCTATTAAAACATATATAAAGAAACAATTTATAAACTTACTAATTAGTAAGTAAGGGTTAGTTTGATTGTATATATATATATCCAGGACGTAATCATGTAACATTCCAGAATATCATTAAGAGAGTGCACAAATTTTGTCAGAAAAACACACAGGCCTAAAATTTAGATCATAAACCCCCACTTACTTCAGAGCTATGCAATTAAAAGTAGGCATGAAATGAAGAGAAACTCTTTAACAACTGGGGCATGCTAGAAATTCAACTGACAATTCCCAGCATGAATTGCAAGTTTTCTGATATAATTTCAGTGCTAGACCTACATCAAATACCTACTTTCCCATGCAACATTTGCTTTGAGGTGTTCTCAGGGAACATAGTCCATATTTTTCAAGAAGTGATCCATACTTTCATCGCCCAGACCCAAACCCAACAGAGGATCTGATCTCACCTTGTGCTGATCCAAGCCCCAAAAACCCAGATTTGACCAGGCCCAATCATCAAACAGGAAACAATTTAATGTCTCATTTAGTTTAGTTTAGTTTAGGTTATTATTGTCAAGTGTACCAAGGTGCCGTGAAAAGCTTTTTATGTTGCGTGCTATCTAGTCAGCGAAAAGACTATATATGATTACAATCAATCAAGCCATCCACAGGATAACGGGTATAATGGTTTGGTGAGATTAAGAAGAGTATAGTTAGTGCAGTAAATGCTGTTTTTGAAATAAAGATTTTGAAGAGTGGAGTGATTGTAATGAATGATAGCAGATCCATTTTTGGGGTCAGCACGTAAAGAGTCGCCTGGCTTCGGCGCCATCTTGATCAATTACCCTCTGGTTTCCTGGTGCCTTCGTTTCATGAGGTCCCGATTCTCTGAGGTCTCTGATTACCCATCCATTCAGTACAAAGTCATTCCCCATCTCCCCCTTCACTCACACCCCTCCCCCTGATCTCTAAACTTATCACCCCCTTCACCAACTCTTGATAGAGCCTCAGACTGCTTGCTTTCTCTGGATCCTCCCTTCAAGCCCGAACTCAAACTGTATGAGACGGGTGTAGCATTTTCCTTAGTGCTGTCTGCAATAGTGCTGTGCCAGTTTGACAGTGTTCAAGGTCCCAGCAGCATTGATATTGTAGCACATCGATAACAGCCCACAATAACGTCTAGACAACACATGTTCTTCCCAAGATAACTTTAGATAGCAAATGACACATTATTTTACTGGATTATGGCTTCAATCCTTGAATCAATCAACCAACTCTTCCAAAAAGTTTTTCATTAAAGTCAAGTGTTAAGATTAGGTTGGTAAGTTTGGAATATCTGGAAGAGGAGAATGTTGCTATTGAGCAAGCTTATTGTGTGTGTAACAAATATTAGTGAAAAACCAACAAACATGCTTTGGCCAAGAGCTGAAGGATCACAATTCCCAGAACTTCTGGACTAGGGTCCGAATAGATAAAAGTAAAACCTACCACTGCATTTATTTTCTATAATTTACATACACAGCTAAATATTTTCAAAAACATTGCATTGTTATCACAATCGAAATGCAGGTCCATGAGAAAATTGCATATGATTTCATGAACCCACTCACCAGGCATGGGACCATGCAGAAGCTTTATTTTTATTTCATAAGGTCGTGAGATCATAAATGATAGGAGTTGAATTTGGCCATTTGACACATAAAGTCTACTCCGCCATTCGATTATGACTCCTCTATCTCTCCCTCCTAACCCCATTCTCCTGCCTTTTCCCATAACCTCTGACACCAGTACTAACCAAGAATCTATCTCTGCCTTAACAATATCCACTGACAGCCTCCACAACCTCTGTGGCAAAGAATTCCACAGATTCACCACCCACTGACTAAAGAAATTCCTCCTCATCTCCTTCCTAAAGGAACGTCCTACATTCTACCCAGAAGGTTTGGTCGGGGGGGGTGATCCTCTGTACTTGTCACAGCCTATGAGAGGGAAATACTTGACTTTCCACTTTGTTTCTCGGAACCCAGGAAGTCTACGACACAGGGCGTGTGATTAGGGTTTCCTCACTGATTTTAACTTCCCACGTTACTCTAACCATCACAATTATTATGTCAAATCAAGTCGAATTTGTTGACATATGCACAAGTATGGTGAGGTATAGGTACAATGAAAAGCTTGCTTGCAGCAGCAGCATCACAGACATATAGACTCAGACAACATGCAGAACACAATTAGAAACAAGTCCAAGGCAAAGCAAGAGGTGGATGGTTGCTGGGCTATGATTAGGGTTGTGCAGGTTGGTTCAACAACCTGATGGTTGTAGGAAAGTAGTTCTTGAATCTGGCAGTGCAAGGAGATGCATGAACTGGATAGTGTGGATCCTTGGTGATAAATGCCACACGCTTGAAGCAATGCCTGATGTTGATGCTTTTGATGGTGAGGAGAACTGTTCCAAATTTTAGGTCCTTCCTCCTGCTTGCAACCCACAACATCAAAATCAAAATTCATTCCATATATTCTCATCAAACTCATTTTCCAAAAGCTCAAAACTATCAACATCCTTCCTTCCTTTACCAACAATCTTCTGAAGTCTTGAACTTTGCATTCACAAAGTTCCAACTTGCATTGTTTTTCTTTGGGGTCTTTTCTATTCAGCCTGTGATCTTACATATTTGGCCTCACATTTTCATCTGGTTTCCCAGCAAAAAACATGTCCCTTTTAAGAACATAGGAGAAACAAAAGCCCAGTCATCGATGATCAGGTATAAGAATACTGATTTATGAAATGACCTGTGTGCAGAAGCTTGTATTTAATGACAGAATTATAGGAGTTTAAAGTGAAACCAGATATTCATGAAAATGGAGTCTGTGTAAAATCTGAAAATTTCAAGTTATTTAATCTTCGTCAAAGCAAAGTGTAACAATCCAAATTCCTGACCAATTTATTTATCTGTCTAAAGCAAAAGTAACTTGCACTCAAAATAATTTAAATACTTAAATACTAGTGCTGATGTAGAGAACAATTTACACATCAGGCAACCTATGGTGAAAATTGAAGTTCAAAATGGCCCCCTCTGATGTTGCTGCCAAAGTGGTACAAAAACAAGAGGGAGGGTCGTGTGTCTGTTAGTTTTCACCTGAGGAGACCGAATTAAAAATAAATGGTAATTTGTGAGGAGTTTGTACCG
This sequence comes from Okamejei kenojei, assembly GCA_035221665.1. Taxonomy (NCBI): domain Eukaryota; kingdom Metazoa; phylum Chordata; class Chondrichthyes; order Rajiformes; family Rajidae; genus Okamejei; species Okamejei kenojei. Next base: position 56,010,759 of record CM069134.1, read on the forward strand.
AAGGCAGAGGAGTTCCCCTGGAAATTTTACCAAGACATCATCTGACTAGTCCAGTGGGTCCCATGACTGCCATGATACCCCCTTCCAATGATTTGAAGTGCCTGATGATAAATGTAACACATTTGGGCTGCAACTAATTCAGCAACAAATACTAGTCCAGTTATGTATGGAAATGTGCTGCTCATGTACACACCTCAAACACACTAATGATTCTGTTCTCACGGTTTGGCATTCTACACAGTTAATAGACACAGGCCTTATTGATGTTGCTAAGGATAAGTTTTATACTTTGTAGCTCAATGCTCCTGAATTTCAATACCTCCCCTGTCTCTCCACCGTCTTTTACACCTACCTCTTTGACAAAAAATTTCCCCCAACTGATATCTCACCCACTAGCTTAGTGTCGTGCCCTTTCCTTAATTACAATGAAGCACCAGGATATTGTTCCAAATGTAAGGATCTGAGAGTCCAATGCAATTATGAAGAAGACTTGTTCCTAACATATTGACTTATTCACAATAGTATGTTTAGGCTGTTCAAATACTGTGAGTAGCAATGTTGTATGGCAACACAGGCTCGTAAAATTCAAGCCTATCGCACGGAAAGAGAATATAAATTGAAAAATATAATTCCTGTGCACAATTTTCCATCCATAAATTTAAGTTATCAGGAAGTCAAGCCCAAGGCATGTCCAGATCTTAAAATGTACTGTTGGCACGTGAAGCTTCTTGATAGAAGTACTCGGCTGGAAAATTATCTTTTTATTATTTTATGCTCCAGCTCTTAATGCTGATCTCTTCATTTATTCATGATGATATTTTGACTTTTAAATTTCTTCAACATTCCAAGCACTTCCATGATGCTGTTTGATTCCCAGTTACTCAAACATTTCAAAAACAACTCTTTGTGAATGATTTGCGCAATACATGAATTTGTAGCAGTTTCGCATAACAAATATTTCATTCAAACCTTGAAAAATTCTAATCTCTGCATTTTGAACAAACCATAACCGAGTCTACCATAATTCATGAGCGGCACGACAACGCAGTGATAGAGTTGCGGGCTTACAGCACCGGAGACCCCGGTTAAATCTCAACTATGGATGCTGTCTGTAAGGAGTTTGTACGTCCTCCCTGTGACAGCTTGGTTTTTCTCTGAGATCTTCGGTTTCCTCCCACATTCCTTTTCCCACACTCCAAAGACATACAGGTTTGTAGGTTAATTGGCTTGGTATAATTGTAAATTATCCATAGTGTGTTGTACTAGTAGGTTAGGTTTAATGTGCTGGGATCACTGGTTGGTGCGGACTCGTTGGGCCGAAGGGCCTGTTTCCATGCTGTATCTCCAAACTAAACTAAGCTTAGCAAAATTCAGTCTGCCCATTTACTAATGACGATTGAAAATGAGTTCCTTTGTACAGTGGAGAGTCAACATTTGCACATTGATATTTAATAGCTGCACTCACACTAATGTTTAATAGCTGCACTCATATTCACATGATGAACTAATACTGCTTTAAACTACATTTAAGTCGAACTTCAATTCCATTTTATTGAATCAGAACTTTAAAGCATTGGGGGAAGGCATTTGAAGCATTGTGCATGTTGCAAACAATGTTGTTGCACATATAAATTGCACTGTAATCATTAATTATTTATGCTTATTCATTTATAAAGTTTTAATACATCTAGCCTAGTACATTGATTTTGATTGTAAGACTCTTGTTACAAATTATGTGTTTAAATTTACAGTGTGGTTTCCGAACAGGCAAACAACCTGCCACCATTCAGACTCTAAACGTTTCTCCATAACCCAACTTGTTATCCGTCACAGTCACCGCAATTTATTTTTCTAAGTAGCAACTACAATGCAAAGCACTCAGATTTGCTAACCTGATCTCTATAATAAGAATGAATTTATTGCACATATTCTAATTACATCTCGTCATATTGATCTGGAACTAAGATCAAATTTAGAAACAAAAATTGTTAAGTAAACTTACTTTATTTGAAATTAGAATGGAGCAGTGTAGTAATTTGATACAAAAACTGATGTGTTCCATCCTGACTTAAACTCCTATTGTAACCTTGTGGTATTCACTGAAATATTCTGTTCTCAAATTTTCAATACATCCCAGCTGAAAGAAACTATCAGCATGGAATAAAAAATTATATCAGCATTTCATTCCAGTTTACATGGTTTACCACGAGAGAGCTTGTACAAATCTATTAAAGTTATGTCAAATCCTGATCATTTAAATTACAAGTGGATTATGTTTTCATGCCTGATCAATTTTAAATTATTAGCCTGCTCTGCACCATTTTAATGAGTCTGGACCACAGCTGAGAAGAAAACAAAGTTAAGTGGTAGGCAGCCATAATTGACCTCACAGGGGCTAAAGAGGAAATTAATTTATACGATGGTCCCACTTCTGTTTACTTTCCCTTGGAAAGAGCATGTGTGAACCTCAGATGAGAACAGAGAAGATCCAGCTGTATGTTTCTAACACTCAGCATCAAGGGTGACACACAGAGAAAATGTCCACTTGAGTGAAATACAATGGATAGCCATCACCAGAGTATCACAGTACACCTTAAATCACAGTTACAAGGGATGAGAACATATTTTTAAAAGGTAAATTGATTTTAAAAAATGCACCACAATCATAAAATAGCACTATAAAAATTACAAACTGCCCTGCAAAGTATTTGCTCATTTCCATTTTATTGTATTGTTTTAACAGAGGACAAATCCATCATGTGCATTATCATTGCCAACTTCAACAAAGGAGTGGCAGCCATAAAAAAAAATTGCATTATAGGCAATAGTGGCCTAAATAACAGAAACAATGCTGTAATGGGCACAGTCAAAATAAGTATGTGTGTACTGTCATTGTCTTTGTGTAAAATGTTTATCATGTAAAAATATTCAAAAATAATTTTGTGAAATCCTAGGGTTTTGATATGACTGTATTAGTAACTAATGTTTGCACTTCAACCTAACCTTTGTATTGTCTGTTAAAATTGTGATCCATTGTGTGCTGTGAAAGTAAATGTATGCACCCAAAATTGATGTACAATAACTTTAGTAATTGTGATTCATTGTTTGTCATTTGTGAATCCGTTTTTTATCATAATGTTGCATATAACTTGTAAATAACCATTTCTGATTTTTTAGATTTTTAGTTTTGTATTGATAAGCATTTTTTTTTCACCTTGAGTAGTCAATTCCACCATCAGCTATGCAAAAAGGTAAAACTGAGAGATTTCCAGATAATTTCCCTTTTTATTGAGCTAAATGTTGTTGTGTGAATAGACTTTTTATTCTGTTTCCTGTCAAAATATTTTAATCCAGATTTGCAGGCCCACTTTTTAATAGTGATCCAATCTAGGAAGTATAAATATATTGTGTAATGTGAGGAAATTAAATCAGTGGTAACATTTTGTAACCAACTGGGTGGCCTACTTCACTTGATTTTGCAGAGTTCCTCTTAGCTATGCATTGATGTTGATGAATATATATCTTATGTAAAATGTACAATGTATTTGTGTTACCTATGTAAGTTTTAGTACACATCATACGTTGATGCAAAGTGATTGATTCTGACATGTATAATGTAATATAATTCCAATCTGGGCCTGCTTAAGTTAACCAGTCAATTTCACACTTTTACTGCCCACTGTATAACAACAATATAAAGCAATACATCTTAGAGCCAATTGCATGGGAATTTATTGGAAATAGATTTTCACCATTTTAGTAATAACACTAAGATATTCCATTAACTCACTTTTGATGACATCTGTATGTGTAAGAAATAAGCTCTGCACATGAATGTTCATCAACATGTCCAGAGTTCTGGGTTTTTTTTCTGGGCAAAGATTGCTCAATGCCACTGGCCCTGCATGAAAGCAGAAATTGCACCCAATGAAGAACAGTTTCCATTATTCAATACAAAAAGTCAAAACTCAATTATTTTGTTTCCTTAAAGCTATAGTCTTATGAAAAGTAATTATTTTACAACTGATAGTGAAATTTCAGATTCTCATGAAAACCTTTGAGCCTTAAATAGATCCTCATTAGGTTTACTACAATTTCAGACTAATTGAATATAATAATACATAAATACCTTTTCAGCAACAATAGGATTTGTTGTATTATAGATCTTGGATTACAACTAATAAGCATTAAAATTAATTTCAAATTTGATGATTATCCAAATTTAAAATATGAAAGGTTAGCTGTAAATCACTGCTTGTACGGTTTAGCTTATGTATAAATTCCAGCACTACGTTTCTGGAAGAAAAATTTGTTAATGCTAAAATCACGCATAATATCAGTCACAAGCTTCTTTCTCCTCAACACGTTATATTTTGTATAAGTGAATAGCACCAAAATCTTACTCGAAATGTACAGAAAATCAGATGTAAATTCCATCACAATTGTTTAAAATTGAACAACCAGGCTATCGGACCAAGCTAAAGATATTGATTATCACTGATGATGAAAAGACTGAGAGAGAAAACTAGGAGATAGAAAGCTGAGTTCTAAAAGCCTATAATTTATCGACCTAAAGTCCTCTTCACACAAGCACACATATACCGAGGCAATTGTCAAACAAGTTGATCTCACAAGATCTTGCACATGGTCTTGGCACACAACTCCTGTTAAATTGGATTTACTCCTGTGTGGATCTTGCAAATACTCATTGTCACTGCACGTGTTTCCCCCTGTTGCCATGGCTTCCACAGAAAGAATGCATAGCTATGCCAGTTGACTACTGTAAATTGTCCTTAATACAATATAAGTGGGTGGCTGGAGAAGAGGTGTGGAGTTGAAGACTATGTTGGGAGAGAGTAGATTGCAGGGAGATAAATTAGGGAATTAAACTAATGTATGTGATCTTAGTGACAATATAGACCAAGTGGACCGAATTACTCCAGTGTTGTATGGAAATATGAGAAAATATATTGGAGAAAATATCATATGTTTAGGTTAAATATGGATTTCACTTAAAGCTGATTTGAATTGTTAGAGTTGTACCTTGTCTCAATTTTATATTTTGATGTAAATTCTAAAATCCAGATTGATAAAAGAAACTTCCTTTATAAATTTGTTAGATGGTGATTGCATTGTTTATCAATATCTTCACTGCATCCATTTTCATTGAAAAGGTAGATTTGGAAGAATAGAAAAAACACATATTGAAGTAGCACCAATTTCTCTTGAGGCAACAGAGAATCAATATTCCAATGTGCACACTAGACTTGCAAAACTCAGGCATTGTGGGAGGTGGCGCGAGAGGTACAGAATTTGGAGAGCAATCTCCCATGGTGGTGGCAGTTCTCAACTGCTGGAGCAGCTTGGGGGTGACTGCTGCTTGAAAATGGTGGGTGGATAAGAGAGAAAAGGAACCACCTGTGTCTGATTGCAGCTGAAGCGAGACTGCATTGTGGAAAGAGGGTCCCTGAGTCAGCAAGCCTGCTGGCCAGTGGCTCCAACAATAAAAAATGAAGTGTTTAGCTTTCATCAGGACACTCTTGGGGGTTTCATGAAGGATCCTGTCCAGATAGGCTCTTAAATGTACCACTGTGTTAAGACATGCTCCTGAAACCAAAGCTTAGGCTCAATTACTATCACAGTAATCATCCAGTGGTGTTTGTGCTGAAGTGGATCATGCTTAATGCATTTGCAGAACTATGATAGATTTGCCTGGTGTGTGATTGCTTGTGTGAATTTTTTTAGGACATTTTTAGGAACAATTCTATTGCTTAGAGCATTTAACACTGTGCCAAGCAATAGAATTTCTAGCTCAGGAATTAGAAAATTAAAGACAAAATACTCCTACCCCACCATTTGGACGCTGCAACAAATAAAATGCTGGCCATGTGGAAATCTAAAACTAAAAGGAGAACATTTGAAAATACTCAGCAGGCCAGGCAGCACTCTTGGAGAGAGAAACGGAATCAACATTTTATGGTCATGACTTCTGACCGGGTCTGATGATGAATCATGAACCATGGAGGATAGTCGAGATTTTGTTTGGACACTCTATAATGACCTGGTCAAGCATGGTGGTTCCAACCTTAATTATAGTTGGCACTTTTTATACATTCTGTCACTGATGGGAGTACAGCAGTGGATTACGTTGAATTCCACAGTATTTACAATTTATCATATTTACAGTTTGTTTCAATGGAGTCTGTATGACTACAGGAACATGTCAGGAGAAAGTTAATTCATTTTCATTCATTCATTTGCTTTTCTTAATTATTTGCGTTTTTGATTACTTTTAGTTATTTAAAAGTGTTTTTATTTATTTTATGTCTACATAAGTTCATAAGTCATAGAACAAGAAGTAGGCCATTCAGCCCATCGAGTCTAATCCGCTATTCAATCATGGCTGATCTATCTTTTCCTCTCAATTGCTTTCTTCTGTCTTCTCCCCCTTATGTCTTGTAACATAAAGTTTGTTTTAAATTTCATTAGTTAGTTCTTTTTTATTTCCTATCATAAGAAATTAAACGTACCTACCAGCTTTACCATCTGTCAAAACTGGGGGAAAGGCTTTACCATCTTACACAACTGCTTGCCGAGTGATAGGTTTGACTAGACTTTCTCCATTATGTTTTATCTGGCATTGTCGCCACTCAGAACTAGGTTGCTGCACTCCCGTTTGCTTTGGACCAACATGTAGGTCTTTAATCTCTAAATGAGGTGAGTTTTGAGAGAGCAGAAATTGTGGGTGGCAGGCTCATTTGGCTGTGTTTCTATCTCCACAGGTGCTGTCTGACTTGCTGACCATTTCTGTTTGCATTTCATCTGAAGACTACATTTACTACTAATACCCACAGCACATGTTGAATGAAATTGAAAAGAAAATGCACAAAAAATAACGTTTTTTAGAGAAATATAACAAGCAAAAGGGATCCTACATTCAGGACTTCAGACTTTACCTGTTAAAATTAAAGGCGCAAGTTAGGAAAGGAATTTATTCTGAACACAGCAGACAAGAAATTCAAATTGATGTGGTTATTTACCGTGTAAACTAAACAAGGTGAATGTGCCATTTATGTATGGTGTTTTTGTGTTGCAGCAGATTTATTTTGCAAAATATTGTACATTATAACTACCTCAACTGCGGTTTACTTTGATCATGCAGTTTGAAGAATCGTATTTTAATAAATCTCCTTAGAATGTTTGTCGCGTTTTCTAGTTTGTGACAGTATTTTTCTGGTAGGTTTTGTTGAAAGCTTCAATGTGAACAATTTATTTTAAGCAGCAGCATGCAGATACGATGATAGATTTTCAATTGGGCATACTGTGCTTTCAGAACGTTTTCAGACCCCTTCATTTTTTCCACATTTTGTTACGTTACAGCCATATTCTAAAATGGATGCTTTTTTAAAATCATCAATCTACACACAATATCCCATAATAAAAAAAAAACATAAACAGGTGTTTAGAAATGTTTGCAAAGTAATTAAAAAGAAAAAACTGAAATATAAGTATTCAGACCTGTCACTCAGTACTTTGTTGAGGCACCTTTGGTAGCGATTACAGCCTCAAGTCTTCTTAGGTATGACGCTTGGCACACCAGTATTTGGGTAATTTATCCCAATCTTCTCTGCAGATCCTCTAAAGCTCTGTCAGGTTGGATGGTGAGCGTTTTCATGTCCCTCCAGAGATATCCGATCGGATTCAAGTCCAGGCTCTGGCTGGGTCACTCAAGGACATTCACAGACTTGTCACGAAGCTACTCATGCGTTGTCTTGGCTGGGTGCTAAGGGTCGTTGTCCTGTTGGAAGGTGAACCTCCACCCCAGTCTGAGGTCCAGAATGCTCTTGAGCAGGTTTTTATCAAGGATCTCTCTGTACTTTGCTCTATTCATCTTTCCCTCGATCCTGACTAGTCTCCCAGTTCCTGCCGCTGAGAAACATCCCCACAGCTTGATGCTGCCACCACCATGCTTCACCATAGGTATGGTATTGGCCAGGTGATGAGCAGTGCCTGGTTTCTTCCAGACATGACGCTTGGCATTCAGGCCAAAGAGTTCAATCTTGGTTTCATCAGACCAGAGAATCCTGTTTCTCATACCTTTTGGCAAACTCCAAGCGGGCTGTCATGTGTCTTTTACTGAGGAGTGGCCTCCGTCTGGCCACTCTACCATAAAGGCCTGATAGGTGGAGTGCTGCAGATATAGTTGTCCTTCTGGGAGGTTCTCCCATTTCCACAGAGGAACTCTGGAGCTCTGTCAGAGTGACCTTCGGGTTCTTGGTCACCTCCCTGACCAAGGCCCTTCTCCACCGATTGCTCAGTTTGGCCGGGCGGCCAGCTCTATTAAGAGTCCTGGTGGTTCCAAAGTTTTTCCATTTAAGAATGACGGAAGCCACTGTGCTCTTCGGGACCTGCAAAGCTGCAGAAATTGTTTTATACCCTTCCCCAGATCTGTGTCTCGACACAATCCTGTCTCGGAGGTCTACGGACAATTCCTTTGTCTTCATTGCTTTGTTTTTTCCTCTGACATGCACTGTCAACTGTGGGAACTTATATAGACAGGTGTGTGCCTTTCCAAAACATGCCCAATCAATTTAATTTACCACTGGTGGACTACAATCAAGTTGTAGAAACATCTCAAGGATAATCTAACAAAGGGTCTGACTACAATAGAGAATAGACAATAGGTGCAGTAGTAGGCCATTCGGCCCTTCGAGCCAGCACCACCATTCAATGTGATCATGGCTGATCATCCCTAATCAGTACCCCGTTCCTGCCTTTTCCCCATATGCCATGACTCCGCTATCTTTAAGAGCCCTATCTAACTCTCTCTTGAAAGTATCCAGAGAACCGACCTCCACCGCCCTCTGAGGCAGAGAATTCCACAGACTTACAATTTTCTGTGTGAAGAAGTGTTTCCTCGTCTCTGTTCTAAATGGCTTACCCCTTATTCTTAAACTGTGGCCTCTAGTTCTGGACTCCCCCAACTCCCCAATACTTATGTAAATGTGATATTTCAGTTATTTATTTTTAATTACTTTGCAAAAATTTCTAAACACCTGTTTTTGCTTCTTCATTTTGGGGTATTGTGTGTTGATTGAGGATAAAAAACTTTTTGTAATCAATTTTTAATTAAGGCTGTATCGTAACAAAATGTGGAAAAAGTGAAGGGATCTGATAACTTTCTGAATGCACTGTAGAGTTAGCCTTGCAGATCAGTTGCCTTTCTTGAAATCTCTGAGCTAGAACTGAAATTTGGGCAGCTTTTTTTAATAGACAGCTCATCCTCAACAGAAATTTATAACCACCCATAAATTTGCTCTTTTGAATTCACTTTCATAATTGTAGAATAGTTTTATAGGAAGTTAAAATCAATGGACATTTTACTTACTATATATGTATCACATGAAAATGTTATCTTTTTATACATTGCATCAAATTATACATTCCTTGTCATAAAAACATAACCAGCTCCATTTTATGCTTGAATATACACCCTTCAAATTCCAATAAAATCAGGTAAAGAGGAAGGATTTACATTTTTAATATTGGCAGGACAAATATTAACATTCTGCGCTTAGTGAGGTATTTACAACAATAACACGATAACACAACAATACTTGGTTTTGGAAGTGCTTTTTTATTTTTTTGGTAAATACATCAGCCTGTCAAGCTCCAACTCCTAATGAAACAACCAAAAATTATGTTAGTGTTTACATGTTCATATGCTAAACATTTAAGAGCATCCAAGTATGTAGATAGACGTTGCAGTTGAGAATCGTGTGCTTTTAGCAATCCTCTTATAATAAATCTGAAATAATGTTGGGATAAAAAAATCTTACTGTGAATAATTAACTGATTTAGAGTAACGTAATCTCTTTCTATCACACATTCCTTTAATAACATGGACTGTAAAGGTTCTATTGGTTAGTGGCTGCTAATATAATTCTATTTAGCAATGGAATAAGCTGTAGTAAACAAAAACATCAGAACATGCATTGTGTATAGTATTTCAACTAAGTATTAGATATGTGTCTTTTTTTTGTAAAATAAGTGAAATAATTGAAATTTTGTATACCGTATCTCAAAATTTTTGTACACTTTATTTTACTGCAGCACAAGGTACCAAAATCATTGAATAAATACACTGTGGCCATTTTAACAGTTTAATTTGGTTGTCTGTGTCCTTTTTAATAAATTTAACTTTCCACCAAGGGCCTGAATTTTATCCAAAATTATTTGAAATATTAAAGCACAGAAAGTGTTATATCATGTGGGCCACACACTTACACATCACACAGACACCGTTACTGTGCCAACTAGGCTAGCTCTCAATTGATCACAGTTATTATAACTTTGGTAGAAGTTGTAATGAAACTTAAAGAATAAGTGCAAATTTGTTTCCCTCTAGAGGAAAGGGCAGAACTGGCAGTTCCAGGATTTAGACATTTTTGGCGTGACAAATGGGAGTGCAAAAGGATAGAGGATGCTGTGCAGCTGGTAAGGGAGAACATGATATCAGTGCTCAGGGATAATATCCTGGAAGGATTGACCAATGAAGCTAAATAGGTAGAAGTTAGGAATAAGAACGAGATGATTACATTGATGGCATACCATAGACCATTTAATAGTCAGCAGGAATTAGAAAAACATATTCCTCAAGCGATTCACTTGATCCCAGATACCTCGACCTTACATGCACCTCCTTTTCCAAAATACAAAATTGGCTTGGTAGAAGGAAAGAGAGGATGCTCGAGAAGGATTGTTACTTAGGATGGCCTGTGTTCAGTGGTGTGCCGCAAGTATCAGTGCTGGATTCACTGTTTGTTTACTTTATTTTTTTATTTTTGTTAGAAGTAAGTACAATAGTGTGGTACTTGAGTACCTAATACACACATACACATTACCATTCTTGTACAACTCCGTATTTTTAATTTAATAATAAAAAAACAGTGAAAGGAAAAATAAATAGAGTGTCAAAATAGATAGACAAGCGAGTGGAAACAGATAGCAAAAGAAATAAAGAGCAAAGATGAAAAGCTAAAAAGATTGAAAAAAAAGAGAAAGTAGAGTAAAGAGAAATTAGGAGAGATATACCTATTTCATATTTTTGCCCATCCATCACCCGGTTCTGAACCATTTAATTTCTAAGGTTGTGTTATGTTGCACCATATCCTTGTAAAAAGTTGATAAAAGGAGACCAAGTCTTTAAGAATTGGTCTATTTTGCCTAGTAGGATGAATCTCATTTCTTCAAGATGTAGCGTTTCCGACATATTTGAAATCCACATTTTGAACGTTGGCGTAGTTACGTTTTTCCAGAATTTGAGTATACCTTTTTTTGCTGTTATTAAACCGTAATTAAGAAGAGCTTCTTCGAATATAGTTAATTTACTTCCCTCTTCCATTGATCCAAAGATAATCTGTTAATGATTTGGATGATAATGTTGTCAACATGATCAGTAAGCTAGAACATTCCAAGTTTACAACAGGATCTAGATGAGCTGGAGCAAGAAATGGCCGATTGAAATTGACTTGGAGAGCAGTGAGGTGTTGCATTATTGTAAGTTAAACCCAGGACAGGAGTTACCCAGTAAACAGTACAACCCTGGAGAGTGTTGTAGAACAAAAGGATCTAGATGTGCAGGCACATAATTTCTTGAAAGTGGCAACACAGGTCGACAGGGTGATGATAAAGGTGTTTGACTCACTTGCCTTCATCAGTCAGTGCATTGACTACAGTAGTTCGGAAATCAAGTAACAACTATACAAATCATTGGTGAGACTGCATTTGGAAAATTGTATGCGGTTCTGGTCACCCAGCTAAAGGTATGATGTTATTAATATGGAGGAAAAGATTCATGAGGATGTTGCTGGGACTGGAGAGCTTGATTTACAAGGAGAGGCTGTGCAGGCTGGGACCTTTTTCCCTGAAACATAGGAGATTGAGGGGCGACCTTATAGAGATAGTTAACAATTACATTTTTCAATGTCCAATATTCAATCAGGTACATGGATAGGAAAGGTTTGAAGAGATTCCCAAACTCTGGGCAAGAGACATTGTGTGTGTTCACATGATCTATTCCTCTCATGATTTTATACACCTATATAAAATCACCCCTCTTCCTCTTGTGCTCCAAGCAAGAGAGCCCAAGCCTTCTCAATCTCTCCCTATAGCTTAGGCTCTCGAGTCCTGACAACATCCTCGTAAATCTTCTCTGCACCGTTTCTAGCTTGACCACATCTTTCCTGTAACATGGTGCCCAAAACTGAACACAATACTCTCTATGTGGTCTCACCAATGTCTTATATAACTGCAGCATGACCTCCCAACCTCTATACTCAATACTCTGACTGATGAAGGCCAATGTGCCAAATGCCTTTTGTCCACCCTATCTACTGTGATGCCACTTTCAAGGAACTATGTACCCGCACTCCTAGGTGCCTCTGCTCTACAAATTCCCCAGATCACTAACATTCACTGTGTAGGTCCTGCCCATGTTAGACTTCCCAAAGTGTAACACCTGACATTTCTCTACATTAAATTCCATCAACTATTCCTTAGCCTACCTGCCCTACCGATCAAGATCCTGCTGCAATTTTTGACAACCATCCTCACGATCTACAATACCACCCACTTTTGTGTCATATGCAAATTTGCTAATCATGCCATATATATTCTCATCCAAATCATCGATATAGATGACAAACAGCAATGGGCCCAGCACCGAACCCTGAGGCACACCACTAGTCACAGTCCTCAAGTCTGAAATGCAACCTTTCACCATCATCCTCTGATTCCTTCTATGAAGCCAATTTTCTATCCATTCAGCAATCTCTCCTTGGATCCCATGCAAACTACCCTTCTAGATCAGCCTACGATGTGGAGCGTTGTCAAATGCCTTGCTGAAATCCATAAATATAAATAACATCTACAGTTCTGCCCTCATCAACCTTTTTGGTCACATCTTCAAAAAACAGTCAAATTTCATGAGGCATCTCATGTACAAAATCATGTTGACTATCCCTAACCAGCCCCTGGTATATCTTACCCCGCAGAAGACTCTGTACTAGGTTTCCAACCACAGATGTTAGGCTCACGGACCTGTAGTTCCCAGGCTTTTCCCTGCAGCCCTTCTTGAATAGAGGTACAACATTTGCCACCCTACAGTCTTCCGACACCTCACCTGCATTTTATGACGACTTGTAAATCTCATCAATTTCCTCTCTAGCTTCCCATAGCGGCCTTGGATCCATCTGAAGAGGCCTGGGAGATTTGTCTACCTTCATACATCAGGACCTTCAGCACCGCTTTGACCATCTGCTCATAGGACACTTCCATTGACTGCCCCATGGTCCGCAGCCCTCATGTTTTTCTCCACGGTAAAAACACAGCACACTTCTTCATGAGTGGCTGCTGGTTACTCAGTTACTTTCCAAACACCAGGGGGGTTGCTAAAGAAAAAGGTAGCAGTTAAATGTAATCCTATTTGCTGATGCCTCCATGGTGATATTGCTGGCAGGTGTACATGTGACCTCTCAGAGTGAGTCAGAATCATCAGGATAAGAAGCAAACTCCCACAGAATCTTCAGAGCTTTCACACCTTACGTAGACCTCTCTGGTAAGCAATATATCTGCAGTCTCAGATGTTACAGCCTTATATTACATTATCCAGAAAAATCGTCAGCTACTCTCTCTAGATTAGATTACTTTTTTATGTGAATGTCAAGGTCATATTAACACTCAACCTCTACAGTACAGGACATTTCCCAGCAGCCACAGTGTGTGACGATTTGTTTTTTGCTACAGCTTCGGAGAGGTCACCAAGACCCTATACTCATGGAAAAAGAGGTCAACGAGACCCTATACTCATGGGGAAAATAACTTTTAACTATTTTGATTTCACTGAAAAATAAATGGCATCTAAGAATCTTGGATTTTCCAATGTTTTAGTGTTCCCAGGTGGGCAGGTGGCCTTTGAAAATACTTAAACAACCATAATAGTTTCCTTTAATAACACAAATCAGTTTTTTTTGTGAACAGGCAGGTCTCTACTCTCTCACAGTGCAGGTTTATATGGATCATGAAAATAATTTCATCATGGTGAGGGCCATGATTTTGAGGCACATACACTGGACTCCTTCCTCTCAAGGGAATCTGTACTGCTGCACACTTCCTGCAGCCAGCACTGCCCAGGGGGACGGTACCGGGTGAGAATTAGATCTGTAAAGGGGGAAAACCTCACAAAATTACAATTAGGGCTATGAACTGGAGCGAGACTGTAATCTCAGATTTGAGATTAGTATAATAATCTCAAATCTGAGATTACAGTCTAGCTCCGGTTCGTAATCTCATTCAACATTCCAACCATTCAACACAGTAAAGAAGATTCACTTAGGTTATTTTGATTAGGTTACTTATGGTTAGTGACTATCTTATATTGATGCCCCTTGATTTTAAACACTTTAAATATAGAAACATCTACTCCATCAAACCCTTTCATACTTTGGACAAGTTTATGCATAGAAACAGTTCAGAGGGATATGGGCCAAACATAGGCAGATGGGAGTAACATGCCCCAAGTAGATGGGACATTTTGGTTGGCATGGGCAAGTTGGGCTCGAAGGCCTGTTTCTATGCTGTATGATTCTATGACTCGATTACTCTATTTTAAATTTATCTTTCAAGTATCTGGCTAGTCTTTCATTTTGTAGAAATGAAGTACCCATTTATTAATTGTTGTTTTTTCCTCTTAATTCTGATGTTATCCTGGTAGATTACTTTTATACCTTTGCCACTACTTTACATGTTAATGAAAATTGGAGAACATTCTGTTTGCAAGATAATGTAATTGCACTAATCTGGAGGTAAAAACAAACTACTGGAGGAATTAAGTGGGTCAGGCAGCATCTGTCGAGGAGGAGATCTAATATATCAACCATTCCTTTGCCTCCACAGATGCTGCCTGACCCACTGAGTACATCCTGTAGTTTGATTTTTTGCTCCAAGTGTAACCTAATGACTTAAGATTATTTCAAAAATGAACTGTGTTTCCCGTATGCTCCTTTGATCCCAGTTATTTTATAGCAACTCCTAATAATTTTGGACGTGTAGTCAAAACGCTATTTGCTCCACAACTTCACTAATTTGTGTTTCAACAGGATTCCCTTCTACGAGCCAGTGTCACTGCTAGGCTCCCTACCTGTAAGGGAATGCTCCTGAATAAGCTACAGAAGCAGATTTTCTTTTTCTGCGGATGAAAGTTCAAAGGGGGTAAAAGGTGAGTGTGTTGAGGTCGGTTTGGCAAAAGTTTAATATTTAGGCTAATAGATGATCATGGAGTTTGGAATTGGAATTGGATCATGAGCTGGTTTGGGAATAGTTGGTGTTTATGAACAATGAATTAACCTGTAAATATTGGGCTTCCCAATACCCACTCTTTTCTCTGACTCCCTGCGGTTAAATTCCCTCTTGTATTTGTCCACTAGATATTAAGCAGCAGCAGTACATCTCCCAGATTCACTAGTGGCCAGAGGACCTAGGTTGATGGAGGATCTGAAGGAAATTAACATTAGGCAGAAAAAGGTGTTGGGCAGACTGATGGGACTGAAGGCTGATAAATACCCAGTAGCTCGAGAAATCGTGGATGCATTGGTGATCATTTTCCAATGTTCTATAGATTCAGGATCAGTTCCTGTGGATTGGAGGGTAGCTAATGTTATCCCACTGTTTAAGAAAGGAGGGAGTAGAGAAAACAGGGAATTATAGACCAGTTAGCCTGACATCGGTGGTGGGGAACATGCTCGAGTCAATTATAAAAGGTGAAATAGCGGCACATTTGGATAGCAGTAACAGGATCGAGAGTCAGCATGGATTTATGAAGGAGAAATCATGCTTGACTAAATTCTGGAATTTTTTGAGGATGTAACTTGGGAAATGGACAAGGGAGAGCCAGTGAATGTAGTGTACCTTACTTTCAGAAACCATTTGATAAGGTCCCACATAGGAGATTAGTGGGCAAAATTAGAGCACGTGGTATTGGGGGTAGGGTACTGGCATGGATAGAAAATTGGTTGGCAGATATGAAACAAAGAGTAGCGATTAACGGGTCCATATCAGAATGGCAGGCAGTGACTAGTGGGGTACTCAGGGCTCATTGCTGGGACTGCAGCTAGTTACAATATACATTAATGATTTAGATGAAGGGATTAAAAGAAACATTAGCAAATTTGCAGATGACACAAAGCTGGGTGGCAGTGTGAACTGTGAGGAGGATGCTATGAGGATGCAGGGTGACTTGGACAGGTTGGATGAGTGGGCAGATCCATGGGAGATGCAGTTTAATGTGGATAAATGTGAGGTTATCCACTTTGGTGGCAAGAACAGGAAGGCAGATTATTATCTGAATGGTGTCAAGTTAGGAAAAGGGACAGTACAATGAGATCTGGGTGTCCTTGTTCATCAGTCACTGAATGTAAGCAGGCAGTGAAGAAAGCTAATGCTTGTTGGCCTTCATAACAAGAGGAGTTGAGTATAGGAGCATAGAGGTCCTTCTGCAGTTGTACAGAGCCCTAGTGAGACCACACCGGGAGTATTGTGTGCAGTTTTGGTCTCCAAATTTGAGAAAGGACATTCTTACTATAGAGGAAGTGCAGCATAAGTTCACAAGGTTAATTCCCGGGATGGCGGGACTGTCATATGTTGAAAGAATGAAGCGACTGGGCTTGTATACTCTGGAATTTAGAAGAGTGAGAGGGAATCTTGTTGAAACATATACGATTATTAAGGGATTGGACACGCAAGAGGCAGGAAACATGTTCCCGATGTTGGGGGAGCCCAGAACCAGAGGCCACAGTTTAAGAATAAGGGTAGGCCATTTAGCACGGAGATGAGGAAAACCTTTTCACCCAGAGAGTTGTGAATCTGTGGAATTCTCTGCCTCAGAAGGCAGTGGAGGCCAATTCTCTGGATGCTTTCAAGAGTGAGTTAGATAGTGTTCTTAAAGATAGTGGAGTCAGGGGATATGGTGAGAAGGCAGGAACGGGGTACTAATTGTGGATGATCAGCCATGATCACAGTGAATGGCAGTGCTAGCTTGAAGGGCTGAATGGCCTACTCCTGCACCCATTGTCTACTTTAAAGTTGGATAATTGCTCCCATTTTAGAACAATATTTCACATGGTTATCTATAGTAAGATTGTTATACCATGCCACAGCTTTCTGTTGCAATCCAACTCAATAAAAACATTGTAAGTCATAGAGTCATAGAGTGATACAGTGTGGAAACAGGCCCTTTGGCCCAACATTGCCCACACCGGCCAGCATGTCCCAGCTACACTAGTCCCACTTGCCTGCGCTTGGTCCATATCCATCCAAACCTGTCCATTCATGTACCTGTCTAACTGCTCCTAAACATTGGGATAGTCTCAGCCTCAACTACCTCATCAGGCAACTTGTTCCATATGCCCATCACTGTTTGTATGAAAAAGTTACCCCTCAGATTCCTATTAAATCTTTTCCCCTTCACCTTGAACCTATATCCTCTGGTCCTCGATTCCCCTACTCTCGGCAAAAGATTGTGTGCATCTACCCAATCTATTCCTCTAAAATTATAAAATGATTTTATCCACCTCTATAAGATCACCCCTCATCCTCCTGCGCTCCAAGGAATAGAGACACAGCCAACTCAAACTCTCCCTATAGTTCACTCCCTCTAGTCCTAGCAACATCCTCGTAAATCTTCTCTGAACCGTTTCAAGCTTGACAATATCTTTCCTATAACATGGTGCCCAAAACTGAACACAATATTCTAAATGCCGTCTCACCAACATCTTATACAACCGCCACATGACTCCCAACTTCTATACTCCTTTATGTCCTTCATACTCTGTGTCTGCATTAAAGCGATATGCAGCTAAACTAGTAGAGAAGAACGTACGATACACTGGTAATGTGAATGTGCTATATGAAAATCCCAAATTATAAAGCTGAGGCTGCACGAATTTAACATTTGGCAAAACAAAGGGCACAGCCCTCGAAAAAAATACACGCAAATAGTTCAAAACAAGATGACATAAATTGTGACACAAATGGTGACCCCATCCCTTTTCTAGCTTTGTCCCCCCAACTACAATCAGTCTGAAAAAGGGACCCGATCCAAAACATCACCTACCATTCCTACTACAGATGCTGCCTGATCTGCTGAGTTACTCTGGTACATTGTGTTTTGCTCAAAACATAAATGGCATCAGCTGGAAAATATGATAAAACATGGAATATATTTGCAATTCACCTAGAGCCTTTACAGATGGTCCTTAGTCCCAATATCATTGTAGAGGCAACAATAGTGAAGAATAAATGACTTTCTGTGAGCAGAAGAAAGGCAAGTCATTAGTGGGCCTGAACACACACATAACAACAATTAATCTGTTGGCACCAAGTGCATGTCAGTTAAAGCACATTTCAAACCAGCACTGTCCGAAATATTTCTGTCACGAATTTGGTACATATAACCAGATGCTAAGAAAGTTGTCCTGAATTGGAAAATGCATTTACAAGAACTAGCAAAATAGTGTAATTTCAGAATGCTCTTGGACTGAGCACTGAGGAATAGCTAAATGTTTAGATTAAATGAGTGCCTACAGGTACTGAGTTACTCCAGCTTTTTGTGCCTATCTCCAGGTACAGTTTAGCTTGGTTAATCGTCACCTGTACCGAGGTACAGTGAAAAGTGTTTTTGTTGTGTGCTACCCACTCAGCAGAAAGACTATATGTGCTTACAATCAGGCTGTTATATCAATGATCTGCTGGGCAAAACTGTAGTTGGATGATGGTGTTGGCTGTGACATGTTCACCAAGACCTGGTCACATGAATGCTGAGATGATTTCGGTATAAATCAGCTCACCATGGGAACCTACGGGGGCTCCTAAGAAGAGCATGATGGTGCAGCTGATCCAGTGTAACCTCACAGCTGCAGTGACCTGGGTTCAATCCTGACCTCTGGTACTGTGTCTGACATTGTCTCTGTGACCCTGTGACTTTTCTTCTGTAGCTCTGATTTCTTCCCACATCGTAAAGGTAAGGTTGGTAGGTTAACTGACCACCAGAAATTAATCCTAGTGTGTAGCTAAATCATGGAATCAGAAGGGAGAATAAATGGGATTAGTGTAATTGGGCACTTGATGGTCAGTGTGGATCTGGTGGCTGAAGGGCTTGTTTTAGTGCTGTAGAAGTCAATGATTATTGCAATGGTTGAGAAGCATGTTACTGATGTAAGAGAAACCAAATTAGCTTATGTTTTAACTTGCATTAACTTGCAGTAAAATAGGACACCTTGCAACAGTCAGAATATTGTAGACACGATGTAGCCCACATCTTTCATGGGATTGGAAACAGTGCCCAATGAACACATCCAGAGGGGTTAAATACCAGCGAGTAATAATGTAATAAAGTAATTATGTTAGAAAGTATCTACACCACAGATGAAAGGACAAGTAAACATGAGTGTGATTATAAAACTCCCATTGGCTATATGTCAAGCATTGTAATGGTCAAGCCTTGTAGCAGACTGCTCAATGATGGGGCAAGACATATACAGGCACACCTAATGTCACATTCTGCCAACCTAAGAACAACATTCCATTGTGTAGTTTCAGAGAAGCTCAAAAGACTTTTTTTTGCACAGTCTTCATTCTTTCATAATCTTCTGTGTGATTTATGTATAATTCACGTTTTGCTGTGTTGTCTAAGTCTTTGTGCCAGAGATACTGCTGCAGGCAAGATTTTTGTTGTACCTGAACCTCACCGCATTTGTGCAAATGACAATAAACTCACTTGACTTGATCCACCTCTGCTTCAGTGGTGGAAACTCGTGAACCATTGGTGCACAGTGAGATGTCGCAACAAGTTATGAGCATGTTTCACATCAGTGATGGAGGATATACACTCAAACAATATAAAGTCAATGGGGAAAAATACATTTATTAAACCTACAATGAAAAGACAATGAAAACTCTGGCAAAGCAGCAAATAAACACTGAGACTCAGACATTCTTCAAATGCAAATGCTCAAGAAAGATTGTTGCAAAAGACTGTCGGGAAATGCTTTCTGAGAATTCCTTCTTACGACAGCTCTACCTTAGCCTATGGGTTCCTGGCACCACTCTGGAATCACGGCCAGAGGTGAAATCCGATGAACAGCATGCACATATGTAATCAAACCTGTACTGCTTCCCTAATCTACAACACTCAACTATGTTTTATTGTTAAGATTAGGGATCCTATTAATGATGGAAATAGGTGCTATTTATCAGGCACGAAACTAGTCTTACATGTCTCTGGGAAGAAAGGTTTGTCTCATCTTGCAACTATGACTATATGTCCTTGCAGCTGCATCTTCTTCTGGCATATGGCATGCACAGCCTAAAGTTGTAGGACAACTTGTTCTATTTGATCTTATTTGATTGTGCACACCAGGTTGATTGCTTTCGTTGAAACAGGGCAGACCACATGAAGGCTGCAATCTCCCACCCCTTGCAACTGCATAATATGAGGCCTTGTGATTTACCAGCTCTTCCAAGCGACCCCAATTCTTTTCCAAAGCACCTAATTGTTTTCTAAGCGAACCAATTTACTCAGTATAGGGACGTGGCAGACGTCCATTTTAGCTGAAAAGCCCGTTTTAACCCTTAAACTACAGATGCCTGTGACAGTCATTAGTGAAGCCATGAATGGATATCAGGTGAGGACATGGAAGGCAGGAGAACATTGTAATCCTTGAAATTCATAATCCTGAACAAAGAGCTGTCAATAAATGATGCAGAAACAAGGAAATGTAGATGCTGGTTTACGAAAAAGACATAAAGTGCTGAAATAGCCCAGTGGGTCAGGCAGATTTCTGGAGAACATAGTTAGGTGATGTATTGGGTCAGGACCACTCTCTTAACAATGATGATGATGATACCCAGTTAGAAGTGATCATGTCCCAAGGATAAATGGGAATAGATGTTTGGGTTTTCTGATGTTCATCGGGAATCTGCATGCATAGAAAAAGTACAAATAAGGACTTTTAAAAAATTGGCACAAGGAATTAACAGCAGCAATGGTGCATAAATTGTGCAGGTGGGAACTGTTGGAAAATGTACTCAAGATTAATAATAGCAAACACTGGTATGTGCAATCAGTATAACCAAGATATCAACCAAAGAGAACTAAGAGTGGGACCATGAGACATTGAAGGAAGATATAGAAACAATGGTTTAAAGGGGATGTTTCATCAGATACACTGGTAAGATTCTGCTCAAAAAATTCCCTTGTAGTCAGTCGATTTTCTATCCATTCCCTCTTTGCTAATATCTGCAAATAAATAAATTGCACTTTTTAACCAGCGTTTGAATTTATTTTACCAACTGTTATGCAACTAAGTAGCAAGATCTTGCTGTTTACCTATGCTTTTCAAAATTCTGCCATTCTTTCCTCATGCAAATCAAATCTATTCTGCTGCTGGAACTGACTTTGAAAAATTCCCTGTGTTTATTGCTTCTGTAAAAGGATACCAGTGAATAAAGATGCACCATAATTAAATCTAATACAAATTTGCTTGGTGTGACTGATGGTGTGTGAAGCGTATGAAGTGATATAGTATATAGTTAAAAGAGGCATAAATTCAGAAATTATGATATTAAATTAATATTCTGTTCTCTCACAGGAGGCAATGCATTATTTCCCATTGCATGTTAATCCATGTTTCAGATTGTATGGAGTTAGCATATCTGCCTCCAGTTGATGCATTTTATTGTTAGGAACATGAACATTTTGAAGTATAATCCTGGGGTCAATATTGAATATCAAGAAGAAAATAGCAGAGAGATTGTGATGCATGATGCTAGCACTTCTATTAGAGATAGTCCAAACAAAGCACACACTTCAGCCTGCTTGCAAAATTATGTGAGTCCAGAGTCAGTGCAAAGCAGGTTCTTGAATGCCATCAGGTTGATGTATGCCATAGTGCATCAGCAGGGTCCCAGTTTTGGAAATTATTAACATCAGTTTAAGCCTGCACATACTCCCTAAAACTAGCCTGCACCTCAAAATGGAAGTGCATTGGGACTTTCACAGTCAGAAGAGGCAATTTACTTATCTGAAGAATGTATTTTTACAAGTACTGTGGTCACCAATATCTATATTAGATTGTCTGTAATCTATGGTAATGTCTCTGTGAATAGAAAACCAGAATGCTCAAGCTCCATTTCAAGGCAAAGCTCAGCCAACTGACCACAGATTGTACAACAACTGTGCTATTAAAATTAATCACAGACCAGTGAAGGGAAAATGTATCTAATCCTTGATTGTCTCCATTCTTGATTGCTATTTAGCTTGAGTTGGAAGATGAGCTGCACATAAACTTTTGAGAAGGTACTCTGGTAGGATGTTTCATTTTAGCAAGGAAATTCACTATCTAGCTTAATAGCCAAAAGAATGCTGTGTGGACAAAGGTGCACAATTGTTATATTTGTTATGGAACCATGCAATGGAACTGTTGGTACTCCCAGAAAATTAAAATAAATCAAATCATCTATAAGCATAACTTAACAAGTCTGATTCCTGACCTCAGGACCTTTTGGACAATTACTGCACAAAGGATTGGTGTTTCGAGAACGAGAAGAAAACAGGTAAATAGTTCTTCATAATATCCTTCAGCTAATTTTGTTTTTGTTACTGCTACCTGTTAGCAGAGGAGATGATTTGTATGTTTCTTAATTTTGCTCTTTCGTGTGCTTGGTAGTTTTGTTCAACATGTGCCCCCATAGGAGAGTTATGAAGGTACTCACATCAGTCCTTATATTTAAACTGCCAGATTGGAATTAGGTTTTCCAAATATCAACATTGGACCTGATGCAACATATCAATTTTTTTTCTTGTTGACATCAAGACAAATGTTTGAATTAAAATTGCTCAATTGTTACATTTGTCACAAACTGGTTTCCTTTTCTCAAATGCCTTCATTTTTTTTAGGATTTTTGAATATATACAGTGGCTTGCAAAAGTATTGCATACCCCTTGAACTTTTCCACATTTTGTCACGTTAATACGACAAACATAAATGTATTTTATTGGGATTTTATGTGATAGACCAATACAAAGTGGCGCATAATTGTGAAGTGGAAGGAAAATGATACATAGTTTTCAAATTTTTTTACAAATAAAAAACTGAAAAGTGTGGCGTGCAAAAGTATTCAGCCCCCTTTACTCTGATACCCCTAAATAAAATCCAGTGCAACCAATTACCTTCAGAAGTCACCTAATTAGTAAATAGAGTCCACTTGTGTGTAATCTAATCTCAGTATAAATACAGCTGTTCTGTGAAGGCCTCAGAGGTTTGTTAGAGAACATTAGTGAACAAACAATGTTCCTTGGGCATCATGAAGCCCAAGGAACACACCAGACAGGTCAGGGATAAAGTTGTGGAGAAGTTTAAAGCAGGGATAGCTTATAAAAAAATATCCCAAGCTTTGAACATCTCATGGAGCACTGTTCAATCCATCATCCGGAAATGGAAAGAGTATGGCACAACTGCAAACCTACCAAGGCATGGCTGTCCACCTAAACTAACAGGCCGGGCAAGGAGAGCATTGATCAGAGAAGCAGCCAAGAGCCCATGGTAACTCTGGGGAAGCTGCAGAGATCCACAGCTCAGGTGGGAGATTCTGTCCACAGGACAACTATTAGTCGTGCACTCCACAAATCAGGCCTTTATGGAAGAGTGGCAAGATGAAAGTCATTGTTGAAACAAAGCCATAAGAAGTCTTGTTTGCAGTTTGCCACAAGCCATGTGGGGGACACAGCAAACATGTGGAGAAAGGTGCTCTGGTCTGATGAGATCAAAATTGAAGTTTTTTACCTAAATGCAAAATGCTATGTGTGGCAGGAAACTAACACTGCACATCACACAGAACACACCATCCCTACTGTGTAACATGGTGGTGGCAGTATCATGCTGCTTGGATGCTTTTCTTCAGCAGGGACAGGGAAGCTGGTCAGAGTTCTTGGGAAGATGGATGGAGCCAAATACTGCGCAATCTTGGAAGAAAACCTGTTAGAGTCTGCAAAAGACTTGAGACTGGGGCGGAGGTTCACCTTCCAGCAGGACAACAACCCTAAACATACAGCCAGAGCTACAATGGAATGGTTTAGATCAAAGCATATTCATGTGTTAGAATGGCCCAGTCAAAATCCAGACCTAAATCCAATTGAGAATCTCTGGCAAGACTTGAAAATTGCTGTTCACAGACGGTCCCCATCCAATCTGACTGAGCTTGAGCTATTTTGCAAAGAACAATGGGCAAAAATGTCAGTCTCTTGATGTGCAAAGCTGGTAGAGACATACCCCAAAAGACTTGCAGCTGTAATTGCAGCGAAAGGTGGTTCTACAAAGTATTGACTCAGGGGGGCTGAATACTTTTGTACGCCACGCTTTTTAGTTTTTTATTTGTAATAAAATTTGGAAACCATGTATCATTTTCCTTCCACTTCACAATTATGCACCACTTTGTGTTGGTATATCACATAAAATCCCAATAAAATACATTTACGTTTGTGGTTGTAACGTGACAAAATTTTGGAAAGTTCAAGGGGTATGAATACTTTTGCAAGCCATTGTATAACAGCATCATTGAAAATAGCAGCAACAACATATAATTAAACCTACATCCAAATCTACACCTTAATTCATGGTTAAAATTATTGAAAGAGTTTAATGGGAAATAAAGATAATGGAACAAGGGCAGGTAGATGAAATTACGACACAGATCAACCACAATCTGATTGAATGGCTGAACAAGCTCCAGGATCTAAATGATCTATTCTCGTTCACAGGTACTCTATGGTTTTAACAGAGGCTCAGAGACACATTCAATTCTCTCAGATAAATAATCAGAAAATCCTCAAGCAGTAACATCAGATGACACAATATTATAAGTAACAAAGGGTTAGAAGGTATATTGATAACATCCATTTAAAGTAATGTTTTCTCTGGGATGAATTAATTTTGATAGAATGGATTTGTTTGGGGGGGGGGGGGGGGGGGGGGGGGGGGGTTAAGTGATGAAGGAAGTACTTTATGTTTTTATTCTCCTAATAGACTGCTGGCTAAAAAATAATTTCTGTCATAACAATCACAATTTTGCATTGATCAAATCTAATCAATTCCTTAGAAGTACAACAGACCAGACCAGAAAATTGATCATGGATTTCAATTTAAGGAACTTCTGTGTGGCCTTAATGGTAAAGCACATGTATTATTAAACTATTTACAGTTTTGGAAACACATTTTAAATGAATCCTTCACCGTGCACAAGGGCTGCAGAAGAATTTTATGACAGGTTTTCTTCAACTTTGTATAGTTTTGTGATTATGGAAATCAAATGCTAATGGTGAACGTAAATGTTTTTTATTCTTTCCCCAGCCCTGTGGGCTGGAAATATCTTATCTTGCCTAATCTTCCTATCTTTCTGCATTCTATTAAAGCCAACTGTTCCCTTTATTTCTTGTTACATGTCTTTTCTCTCACTGTTCGGTTTTGATGGGGTCAAATCAGGCCTTGTTAGAAATTGAAATGATTTTAAAAGAAAACTGTGATTTGAATAGAGTGTATATTTTTCATGTCAGAATTAAACAAATCGAGCTGTGGGCCACCAAATTATTGTGTATCTGGGATATCTAGAAATGGGGGATCATTTTGGGAGGGGCTGGACTCGAGTGAGCCCACAGCAAACCAAGAAACTGAATTGGCACCAGACCAGAAAATAAACACGGATTTCAATTACACCTTATTGTGGAAGGTCTAAGAAATTGATAGGAATTCACATCCTTTTCTGACGTTAATACAGCAAAACAATGGTCACAGAACCTTCTGTTGTTCTCCCGCTCTCCACATCAGCAGGACCATAAAACCTACTCTGAAGGCTTGTTAAAAGGCCTCGTCGGGCACAAGAAAGACTCTGGCTATCCTTTTTTCGGAAATAATTTTTGCAAGGCAACAGGTCTCTGCAAGCACTAATGAGGGAGACAGAAATGTACAACCACTTCGCTTCATTGGGCACAATTACCAAAGTGCAAGACCAAGTTTGAAAGTGTTATTTAGGTTATAATCAGAAACAGTATGCATGAACAATGGTCAATGGAAAGAATAATTGCTGCATTGTACACTTTGGAGGACAGACGACTCTATTATCACCCTATTAAATGAAACTCAATTAGTAATTGCACATTTAGATTTAGTTTGAATACCCCAAATCATTATTAATTCATAAGTTATAATTAAAACAAAGTTCCAGAATAAACTGTTTTATACTCTACTCAAATCTACAGTAGAAATGCTATCTTCTATGTCTTTTATCCATTGCCCATTTGGCAAGTTATATTTCATTGCTGTTACGATGATTGAAAGAATGTGAAGAATCGATCATTTTGCATTACGCAGTTTCGTAAGATTATTGCAATATTTGTAAAAGTGGAACTTACATTTTATAAACTGCATTCAAAGAAAAGAGTAGACCGATTTGCAATAATTGTTTCTGAAGGAGAGGCAGACAAAAAATAATAATTTATGTAAGTGATTGAAAATCAGCATTGAAAGGCTTAAGGGTTCTGGACCACTGAGTTCCAGTTAAGGTAATGAGGAGATTATTGAAGGAAGGAAAGTATGATGATAGCAATTTATCTTCTTCAACTTTCAGTACTTGGGTTGTTTGGCTCAACATTGATGAATGATTTCAATGACTAATATAGCTATTTATATTTATCTTGTGTGCGTGGTTGAGGAAATGCAAAAACTTAAAATCCACATTCTATAATTTCATAAGCTGTCCAGATAAGAAAATAAATAATAGAACAATCAAAAATTGGCATAGCTCCATTTGAAGAGGGTAGCACTGAAAAATTGGAAAATGTCAGTTCTCTGTAAAACTGTTCTTTACAAGAAGATTAGGATACTGCTTTGTAAGATGGTTATGTATAAATTTACAAAATGGATTGATGATATGGAAAGGTAAGAGCACGAGTAATCAAAGTGAGGAAAATATAGTTCAGCTCGTTAGAGTTCTCACAAATCTTTTTTTCCCATCATTAAATAGTCTTTACATGCTCTACATCAATCTCCATTGGGTAGAAGAAAATTTGAAAGGAGCATTTCAACCAAAGTAGCTCCTGAGAATTGTCATTGTTCTAGTTGTAGGAGGCTTAGTACAAGTTTTATAAGCTGTTTACCTTCTGATGCATGATGTGAGCGAAAGTCAAAATAAATCAAGTAAGGTGACCATACTCTGCATAAACCTAAGAGAATTCATAAAAATAAAATGGAAGCAAGAAACTGCAAGAAATGCTCTCTGATCCAGCAGCATCAGTAAGGACAGAAATAGATTTGACACTTGTTTTCTCACCCTACCTAACAACGAGTCCTTGATGCAAACAACTGCTTGAACTGTTGAGTGCTTCCAGCTGTCAGTTCCGTGTCAGTAGCTTATACGTTCCACATTTTACCAATTAATGCAAGCATATGCCTTCTCAAACAAGGAACCATAATTACACAGATGGCTTGTTCAACTTGTGACAACTGTTCCCTACGTTTGTTCTCTATTCTCCTTGCAAAAGTAAAATTGAATTAAAGAAATATTCTGTGTGTCTTCGCTCCCAGATGTTTGCATACAGTAGCATTGTTTTATATTCATTGGCCTACCCTCATAGCTGTTTTCCTTCTGATGTTTGATCTGAGAAAAAAAGTCAAAATAAATCAAGTAAATGAACCATACTGCGTAAACTTAAAGAGAATTCATAAAATTAAAATTGAAGCAAGAAATTGCAACAAATCCTCTGTCAGCTCCAACACAATGCTCTCAACTCCATGAGTAATCTTCACATGGCACTTTAGATTATATTAAAGGTACTGTTAAACTACATTAATCGGTTCTACTTTAACCACCATGCTAATTACACTTTCAGTGTTGATTCTGCTTAATTTTATTTAAATTTTGTAAATATCTTTCCAAACAATGCATGGGGAAGAGGAGAATATACCAGGCAGCATCAGATTGTGATTCTGACCATCAGGTCATGATGCAGGGCTTCAACCTGAAATGTTAACCTCCTTCCACAGGTGAAGCTTGACCTGCAGAGTTTAATGTACAATGACTACCTTTCATAGCCAAGGTCAGCCAAACATCAGTGGACCAATTGTAGTTTGTAGATTACCTATGTGCTTGTACACTTGCAGATGCCAAACTCCAAGCCATTGTTGCCTTGCAGATGAGATGAAGATAGGTGAAGAGGCAGGTAGTGTCGTGGAAGCAGGGAGTCTGCAGAAGGACATGGGCAGGTTGGGAGGGTGGGCAAATAAGTAGCAAATGGAATGCAGTGTAGTAAAGTGTGCAGTCATGCACTTTGGTAGTTGAAATAAAGGTGTAGTCTATTTTATAACTTGGGAGAGGATTCAGAAATCAGAGGTGCAAAGGGACTTGTGCGTGCTGGATTTCTAAAAGGTTAATTTGGTTGAATCCATAGTAAAGAAGGGAAATGCAATGTTAGCATTCATTTTGAGAGGATTAGAATATAAAATCATGTAAATATGATGTATAATAATGTATAATACAAAAAAATACTAAGTCCAGTCCACCACTGGGATGCAGTTTGCAGAACAATATAGGCAACATTTGGACTCCCACGTTTACATTTCCATACATGAAAAATTAAAAATTTATATCATTTTGAAATTAATACCAGAGCACAAGGTCAAGGACATTATTTTTAGCTTCATTTTGAACTGTATTGGATAGTATCTATCCCCAAGACTTACTGACCATTGATAACCTCTGAGCAAATTGTGCTGGAATTACGATTACCTTTTTATGGAAATTTTTAATGGAATTTATCAAAGTTCGTAATGATTAGGGAATAGATCCGACAGCAGTACATGACGTCCAATAAAGCACAGTTAAATGTGAATGTTGTCTA
Source organism: Okamejei kenojei (assembly GCA_035221665.1). Taxonomy (NCBI): domain Eukaryota; kingdom Metazoa; phylum Chordata; class Chondrichthyes; order Rajiformes; family Rajidae; genus Okamejei; species Okamejei kenojei. Next base: position 56,039,761 of record CM069134.1, read on the forward strand.
AACAGTGCTGGCCCTATGCAAACCTCACTTCACTACACATTCCAGAGACTCAGTATTTAAATCTACAATTCAAATGATGTTATGAGCACACCAATGAAGTTAGGGAAAAATATTCAATTTAAATACAAATACTAAAAGTGTTAACCTTCAAAGCATCGCCAGATTTTAATTATAGTAGGACTTTTGCAAAATATTAAAATTCACACAGGTCTCACATTTCCTTTGGTGTACATGCAAATGACCACAGTCATTGGGCAGCTGTAATTACAAGTTCATAAGTCATAGGAACAGAATTAGGCCATTATGCCCATTGAGTCTACTCTGCCATCAATCATGGGTGATATTTTTCCCTCTCAACCCCATTCTCCTAATTTCTCCCCATAACCTTTGACACTCTTACTAATCAAGAATCTGTCAATGTCCACTTTAAAAATACTGAATGACTTAGCCTCCATAACTGTATGTGCAATGAATTCCACAGATTCATCATCCTCCGACTAAAGACATTCCTCCTCAACTTTATTGTAATGGCCAGACCTTTAATTCTGAGGCCGTGCCCTCTGATCCTAGACTCCCACTAGCAGAAATATCCTCTGCACATCCACTCTTTCCAGGTCTTTCACCGTTCAGTAATGAAAGGAAAGCAGTATTATAAATATTCATAGTATGCGCCCATATTTTTCTTTTAACTTCACATTCAAAAGTAGTTTGGAATCCTTGAAAATCTGATGTCCTTTTACATGGGCTTGGATAGCATTTCATCATGTTATAGGTCAGTTTGGTGACTGGGCTCTCAAATAATGTTGATTTCTTGCTTCTGTGACCTTTCATGAAAATGCCAAATCAATTGTGTATAGAAACTCGTCAGGGAGGACAATACCAAGCATAGGATTTACAACAAATGGCACACAGGTACATGAGTCTTAGTACAAATAAAAAGCTTATAAACATTATTTATGTTTGACAATGTGGTTTCTAGAACAACTTTAATGTTACCTAAAAATAATTTACCCTCATAAATAATGCAGCTGTCATAGGCTGGAATTTAATTGACAACAGGTTAGTGAAAACATAACTCAAGATTGCTGTACTTTGAAAATTTCATCCAGTTTTGGGTACCCAAGCGAAATATGAGGTGCTGCTCCTCCAATTTGCGGTGGGACTCACTCTGGCCATGGAGGAGGCCCAGGACAGAAAAGTCGGATTCAGAATGGGAGGGGGAGTTGAAGTACTAAACCCCCAGGAGTTCAGGTTGGTTATTGCAAACTGAGCAGAGGTGTTGGGCAAAGCGATCCCCAAGCCTGCGCTTGGTCTCACCGATGTAGAGCAGTTGACACCTGGAACCGTGGATGTAATATGAGGTTGGAGGAAGTGCAGGTGAACCTCTGCCTCACCTGGAAAGACTGCTTGGGTCCTTGGATGGAGTCGAGGAGCGAGGTACAGCGACAAGTGTAGCATTTCCTGCAGATGCAAGGGAAAGTACCCGGGCAAGGGGAGGTTTGGGTGGGAAGGGACGAATCTCCCTGGTCAATTCTGGAGCATTTCACAATTCAAGAAAGTTTATTGTCATGTGTCCCAGACAGGACAATGGCATTCTTGCTTTGCTTCAGCACAACAGAATATAGTAGGCATAAATAAATACAGAACAGATCAGAGTGACCATATACTATTTTAGAGACAGAGACAGAGACACACATAAATAATCAGATAAAGTGCTGATGGACTGGGCTAGTGTTGACGACTTTGCAGTCTTTTCCGCTCCTGGGCGCTCAAGTTGCCGAACCAAGCCACGATGCAACCGGTCAGCATGCTCTCTACTGTGCACCTGTAGAAGTTCGAAAGAGTCCTCCTTGACAAACCGACTCTCCGTAATCCTCTCAGGAAGTAGAGGCGCTGATGTGCTTTCTTCATAATTGCATCAGTGTTCTCTGACCAGGAGAGATCTTTAGAGATATGCACGCCCAGGAATTTGAAGCTCTTGACTCTCTCCACCATCGACCCATTGATATAAACTGGACTATGGGTCCCTATCCTACCCCTTCCAAAGTCCACAATCAATTCCTTGGTTTTGCTGGTGTTGAGAGCCAGGTTATTGTGCTGGGACCATTTGGTCAAACGGTCAATCTCACTTCTATACTCTGACTCATCTCCATCAGTGATACGTCCCACTACAGTGGTGTCGTCAGCGAACTTGATGATGGAGTTCGCACTATGACCGGCTACGCAATCATCATTTTTGTCTACCTTCATTTTCCAGCATCTGCAGTTCTTTCTTAAACAATGGTCATCATGCAGTCAGCCTCAAGGGCCTTTTTCCACCATTTCTGATTAGTTAATCTTTGCAAACCAACCAATCCCCGTATCCTGATACACTCCTCCGCCTAGCGGAGCTGGTCCTTACACTTTATCAACTTTTCTTTGACTCCTCCCATTTCATCCCAATCCAAGGCGTAGCTATGGGCACGCACATGGGCCCAAGCTATACCTGCCTCTTTGTTGGGTATGTTGAACAATCCTTGTTCGAGGCGTACCATGGCCCTATCCCCGAACTCTACCTCCACCACATCGACGACTGCATTGGTGCTACCTCCTGCACCCATACAGAACTCACTGGCTTCATCCATTTCACCACTAACTTCCATCCGGCACTCAAATACACCTGGTCCATTTCCGAGATCTCCCTACTGCTTCTAGACCCCCATGATCTCCATCGCAGCTGACAGACTACTGACCGACATTTACTACAAACCCACTGACTCCCATGGTTATATGGACTACACTTCTTCCCACCCTGCTTGATCGGCATTACATTGACGCTGACGGCAGAGCAAGAGCTGCAGAGGCAGCTCCTCGACAGCGGTAGGTACGGGCCCGCAGGTAAGTGCAGTTGAAATACTTACAGGGCATTTCCAAACTCCGTGGCTGGTGTATAGAGCCACCAGGAGTTAAAAAGAAATGGAATTTGAAAGCAAAAAAAATAAAATAAAAGTTAAAATGAAAAGAAAATACTCCGGGTGGAAAAAACGGAGTTTAGAAAGCGTCACAGGGGAATACTCAGTGATCGGGACGGGAGATTAAGTGCGGAGCCGGTTCCGATACTGGTGGCCGTTAAAATTACCATTAGGGAGACTTTAGTCGCTCCGAAACTTTTGGCTATGAGGAAAAAACGGAGTTTAAAAGTTAAAAAGACAAAAGAAAAACTCCAGATGGGGAAAAAATTTTAAAAGAGTCAGAGAGGCCATGATTTAAAAAGTTAATAAAAAGGCCTCCAGACAAAAAAAGCTTTATGGCAAAATTAATGGAGAAAGACTCCAAAAATAAAAAATTCAACCAAAGGGTTTTAAAGGCCCAGAATATTCCCAAAAACAGACCCTGAGGAGTTTCCATATATCAATATATATGGTGGAATTTATCAATATGGGAATATCTACCTCCGATTGTTTTGGAGGTAGTCTCCTTGGGGAAAAACTCAGGAGTAACCAGGGCAGTAAAAGAATATGGAAAAAACTAACCCTAAAAGTGCATTGATAGTGGTGGCTGGTCATAAAGTACCCACCACAGCACAAATATATATATACAGGTGTATTAGGTACGATACCTGAAAGAAGGAGTGAGGCCATGGAAAGTAACCATGGAAACCAAAATTAATTGGTCTCTCACCAAAGCTGTTATGGTTGAAACAGCAGAATTATTGATAAAACGTTTATGTTTTATTAAGGTAATCCGTTTTTGGTACCCTGTCTCAATTATATGGAGACATAAGGAAATACGTTTTCAAAGTATTTCAAGCTGGTGCGTGGCATCACTATTTATGTAAAACAAATGAAACATTGTTATTGGGACCAATTTTGCACTTTAGATTTGCAGGTCAAAACAAATCAAGTTATGTTAAACTCCTGATTATTATGGAGTAAATCTGCCTCAGGATAAATCAAAGACATTGATTACAAAGGAAAGACTATTGGTCATTAAACTTTGGCAAAATTATGATCCAATGTAAAGATTTGATAATGGATCAAAACAAAGGCAGGAGTATGATAAATAAATATTTATCCAACACAGCCTTATGTGAACCCATATGATTAGGAAGAGAAGGCTTCATGTACATTTGAAGAGGTGAAAAAACTTGTTACAGAAGAAGTTGATGAAATCTCCATTTGTGGGAGATTACAGGAGTGTTATGATCAATGATATGGCATAACAAATGACTACAAAAACAATTTGTAGAAGGAATTGGTTCACCTGTATAGGAAAACCTAAAAATTGATTTTAGGTTTGCACCCAAAATATCTCCAATAAAGAAGAGGTACGTAAATTTGTATCATAAATTTCCCCAGGGAAAAAGAAGATGTGGTGGTAAAGCCATACAAAACATCATTTTAAATACACTTTTACAGTGTAAAAACATTTTATTAAAATAGACATCTTCAACATTGAAAAACAGTTGTTATTAACAAATTGTTAATCATTACTATAAGACTCAAAGGATTGGTATTTAGTACCAATTTATTATCATATTGCAGGTGCTTGAAATTAATTCGAATGGGTCAGCTGTGCAAGTTAAGATATTGTCTAATGGATTAAACTCAGTTCTAGGCTCTTCAATAATTACTGGAACAACAATTGTACTGATAAGAAGATCAGCACTTGCACTAATACGGACATGGTCATGGTTTATCTTGATCACATTTTAAATTGGAAGGTTGATCAGGAGTCAGCTGCAAATTAGTGCAGCAATTACAAGCCTATTGAGAGGCAAGGGTTCCGACCCACCCAATAAAAACTATGTTTTAGGCATTCATAAAATTCCTCAAATTACTATTCTGAGTTTAGGTAATTCAGCACCATATGAGGGGGAAAAATGTTTTCCGAGATACAAATGTCTCATTGCTTTGTGACAAACTTTGTCCCTCCATCAGATAAGGAGCTTAAAGAGTAAAAAAGCTCCAAAAAAGGGAAAACACAAGCATTATAAGAGTATGCAGGCCTTTGACAGGCCTATGCAAATACCAAAGGATATGTTATCAGAATTAAAGTGGTGGATAGGAAAGGTTCCACAAACTGCTTTAAATATATAAGCTTAGCAGCTGTTACAAGCTGAAGCAAGTATTATCGGATGATGCATAGCTTCTGTGATTATTTGGGTTAAGATAAGTATAACATTCTTAATCAAATTAATATTTGATACGTCCCTTGTTTAGGGGACTACGGACAATAACACCAGGGAATTGCAAATGGATTGTCCTAAGAAAATTTTCTCCAAACATTTGTATTAATTATTGGAGTATCAGGAGCTTTTTATGAATTAAATGCCTATTATTCTATTATGAAGTGTGCATGTCATATCAGGTGAACAATACCACGGCTGTGGCATATATCATAACATGAGTCAAGTAACATCATTAGCAAGTGATTATCTGGGTTAACCAGATGTGGCGTACTCTAAAAATGTTTTAGTTCAGCTGTTTATCTCTACGAAAGAGACAATGTTGTCGCAGACAACAAATCAGGGAAAAAACATTGTCAGTAATATGGATTACTTACCATTAATCTGGTTGTATCCAGATTAAATCACCGATCTCTTAAATGTTCTTGTGGAAAAACCGAGAGCAGGAGCGGTGGATGCATTCGCTAAATTACATGAGGAAAGATGTTCTTTTATGTTCCTCATTTTTGTCTGATAGGGTAGTGTCTGATGAAAATGTAGCAGGACGCTGCCAGGGGCGCTTTGGTGGCCCAAACCGGACCTTCATGGTTCTCATTAATGTTGAGAAGAGATGTTTGAACCAGTTATGTTGACTCATAGTTGCAGTAATTTATTGTTGTACAAATTCATCAAGGGCATGAAGATATGAATTTGGTTATCTGCAAGCAGGTTTGACCAGATCATTATAACAGTTTGACGGTCAAAGAGGTCTATGAATGTTTAACCAATATAACAATATAACAATTATGTACAAAAGGAATGTTATACCTGCAATTTGGAGAAATATTTTGTTTAAAACAAATTGGAAGTCTTTTGCAGACAGTAAAAGTTATTTTATCATATTAGATATATGGGAGTTCCTTGTAGATTGCATTTTTTCTCAGCACCTAAGTGATAGAGCCAATAATAGAGCTCATAGTGTTTATCGTCCAATTTAGGACAAATTGCTGACCAAGAATTTATCGGGCTTATATATATAAATACAATTCTGTCCAAAGTTGAAATACAGAAGTTGGGAGATCAGCATAGTCCTGATTTGCCTTGGACAATGGACTCCAATCCTATCAATGATTCAAAAGATTAACATTGAAAGTGATAATGCTCATGAATTTAGTGTCAGCATAAGAGTGCAAGCATTGCAAATGTTACATTATATAATTGCATGTGGCTACAGATTACATTATCTTATATGTTTATGAATTTACCAAACAAAGCAGACCAAGAAGAGCTTGGAACCAAGGTAAAATTTAAGCATATCCTGTCAGTCAAACATTGTGTGTGGGTCAACATTGACTCAATATGTTAAAGTAGGTAATAGTCTCTGTGGTGGTGGGACAGCACTACTTATTACACACAAAAACCACATTAAGTATCAGTAAAAACTGATGGTTCTAGATAATTATATTCTAGACGGTTAAAACATGTTTAAAACTCAGTGGAACTAGACATTGAGATGTGGAAAATCACTCCATTAAGGAGGTAGATACATTCACAGGAATGACACAGGATGGGCCGCTTGAGCAAAGATTGAAGACCGCAGGAGGGTGTAAAATAAATATTAAAGTCACAAGGAAACAGTCATGGTGTCAGGATTGGACACGGAGTGTTGGGTTCTCTGTAATTGTTGCTTTGTTTATAATATCAAATTATATATATCAATTAATATTTTGGTGATAAATTTGCCTTTCAATGGAAAGGGCATTATTTTCATTCTTTTATAATGGGAAAAAAAAATTATCACATAAACTGAGGCAATGTTTGGGGAAAAAATGTGATATTTGCTCATTACTGTGTTGATTGAGCCAGATTGTCGTATGGAATGAGTCTACGACATAAAAAACACAGAAGCTACAAAATCTTCATGTAGTCACTCACGTGACTCCGAAGTAAAACAGTAAGATTAAACGAGAACTTACCAGTTCGAAGTTTGATTGTTATTTTATGAGGAGTAACGATGAGGGATTACGTGCCCTCTACTCCCGACCCTCATAAAATAAATGATCATCTGGTAGTTCTAAATCTATATTGAGCCTTACTATCTTACTCCGGCTATTATGTTCCGTTTTTCATGCCGCTGCTTTGAAGTATGCCGATCAAGCGCCAGGCGGGGCTTCTTCATGTAATCCCTCATCGTTACTCCTCATAAAATAACGATCAAACTTCGAACTGGTAAGTTCTCGTTTAATCTTACTATTCCACCTTCTACACCCAGGACGAGGTGTTCCAAACCAGGGCATCGGAGATGTCCTCATTCTTTAGAAGAGGGTTTCCCCTCTTCTACTATACATGAGGCTCTCACCAGGGTCTCTTCTATACACCCGTAACTCCGCTTATTCCCCATCCCACCCCCCCCCCCACTTGTAACAAGGGCAGAGTCCCCCTTGTCCTCACCAGCAGTCACATACAACAAATAATCCTCCGACATTTACGCCACCTCCAACAGGATCCCACCACATCTTCCCATCTCCTCCCCTTTCAGCTTTCCGCAGAGACCGCCCCCTCCATAACTTCCTGGTCAATTTGTCCCTTCCCACCCAAACCACCCGTTCTCCTGGCACTTTCCCTTACAACCACAGGAAATGCTACACTTGTCGCTTTACCTCCCCCCCTTGACTCCATCCAAGGACCCAAGCAGTCTTTCCAGGTGCGGCAGAGGTTCACCTGCACCTCCTTCAACCTCATCTATTGCATCTGCTGCTCTAGGTGTCAGCTGCTCTACATCGGTGAGACCAAGCTTAGGCTTGGTGATCGCTTCGCCCAACACCTCCGCTCGGTTCGCAATAACCAACTTGATCTCCTTGTGGTTCAGGACTTTCAACTCCTCCTCCCATTCCGAATCTGACCTTTCTGTCCTGGGCCTCCTCCATGGCCAGAGTGAGGCCCACTGTAAATTGGAGCAGCAGCACCTCATATTTTGTTTGGGCAGTTTACACCACAGCAGTATGAACATTGACCTCCAGATTTTTGGTCGTCCCTGCTTTCTCACTAGAATATCCCTGCTATATACTCTCTAGAATTTAGGAGATTGAGAGGGGACCTTATAGAAACTTACAAAATTCTTAAGGGGTTGGACAGGCTAGATTGTTCCCGATGTTGGGTAAGTCCAGGACAAGGGGTCCCAGTTTAAGGATAAGGGGAAATCCTTTAAGACCGAGATGAGAAAGACTTTTTTCACACAGAGTGGTGAGTCTCTGGAACTCTCTGCCACAGAGGGTAGTTGAGGCCAGTTCATTGGCTATATTTAGATGTGGCCCTAGTGGCTAAGGGGATCAGAGGGTATGGAGAGAAGGTAGGTATGGGATACTGAGTTGGATGATCAACCATGGTCATATTGAATGGTGGTGCAGGCTTGAAGGGCCGAATGGCCTACTCCTGCACCTAATTTCTATGTTTCTCACCCCTTCCCAGCTCTCCCACAGCCCACTGTCTCTTATTTTCTTCTTCCCGCTCCTATTGAATGGCGGTGCAGGCTTGAAGGGCCGAATGGCCTACTCCTGCACCTAATTTCTATGTTTCTCACCCCTTCCCAGCTCTCCCACAGCCCACTGTCTCTTCTTCTTCTTCCCGCTCCCCCCACCCGCCAACATTAGTGAAGAATGGTCTTGACCCGAAACGTCTCCTATTTCCTTCGTTCCATAGATGCTGCCTCACCCACTGAGTTTCTCCAGCATTTTTGTCCCCCCACCACTGATGTTAGGCTTACAGGTCTACAGTTGCCATTATTTCCCCCCCACCGTTTCATAGAAAGAGAAGCCATGTTTGTTCTCATCCAGTCTTCTGGTACCCTACCCTCCAGTGAAAATTTCAAATTTTCAACCAGAGCCCCAAAAATCTATTTCCCTGTCTCCCATAGCTGCCTGGGATAAATCTCATTCAGTGCTGGGAATGTATCCACCTTTAATCTTTAAGAACACAGGCCAATCGACTATTATTCACATTGTAAACTAGTGTTTAATGTTAAGCAATTAGAAACCAATAACTGACAACTCAAAACTATATTTTAATTAGAATATTGCAAGTAAAAGCATGTCACTTTAAAATTGCAAAGTAAAGCAGATGTAAGAATGATCAAATGTATTTTGCAATTAAAATTGTTAATCAAGTATTTAATCACCAGATGATTTTTTTCCCCTAAAATCTAAGTAAAATAGTCCAACAGGTTGTTTTTACAATGAAATTGTTCATCACGGTGCAAGTTGTATCGACATTAGCAAGATTAGTGACATGACTCCACTCCCATGTCACTACAAGATTTAGCACAGAATAAAGCAACTGCACAAAAATAGATGACAGGTAACTTCACAACATTCAGATCACATAAGATCCACCAGTTCTCTCCTGCCCAGCAATTGCACTTTGACCAAGACAAATTCAAAATGATCTTCAGATAACAATGTCTTTACGAATGTGAAATTAGAATTCATACCCTAATATGTATATTTTTTCAAATATATTTTATCAAATAAGGCTTCAAATAGCCGTTCCCAGTTCTCCCATCAGTCTTACTGTCTCCGACTAGATTCACTTTGTCCCGCCCACTTCCCTGACATCAGTCTGAAGGATCTCGACCCGAAATGTCACGCATTCCTTCTCTCCAGAGATGCTGCCTGTCCTACTGAGTTACTCCAGCATTTTATGTCTACCTTCGATTTAAACCAGCATCTGCAGTTCCTCATCTACACTTATGACAAACCTTGCTCTCCAAATACATTCATTTGTGAATATCGCTGCTACTTTTAATAACTCCACTAAGGGAGCATGATCATCTCAAACAATAAAGTGCCAAGAGAGACACTCGAGTTTTCGACTCTGTACGTTCCCCTAAATAATGGACTGTCACCAGTGCTAAATAGTTGCTAACAAAAGCACTTATACCCGATCTGGATGCTGCTGATAACATCACCAGAAATGCTTTTATGCTGCTGTGGGCAAATACACTGACTTTTTCTTGACATTCATGTAAGGAGCTGCAGAACAAAATGGAAATGTCACAAAACAACATTTATGTTTGGAAAGATCAAGGAATGGCCCACTGTTACAAATAAGCTATTCATGTTAATTCCTGCATTGAATGCAAAGTTCTCAAATCTCTTCTTGATGTTCAGAATGTCATTACAATAACTGCATACTACATATTTTATTCAATATAGAATTCAGAATGTTAATATATGATCTGAAGTACTTATTTTTGACAACACAAATAACTTTCCACACTGGTGGAAGAGAATTTTTGAAAGGAAAGTACATTTAATGCAGTCCATTCTAGATAAAGTTGTATGATACCTGCAATATAAATATAGTGCCAATATAGCTTAAAATATTACTCTAGCCAATTGAGGTGAACATAATACTAATACACTTTTCACATTAATTGTGAAGGCAGTTCTCTGAACAATGTTCAAGCAAAACCAGTGCTTTCAATCTTAAAGTTCACGGTTATTCACAAAATAACACAAAAATCATGAATGTGGCCTGAAATGCCACACTACATTGGATTTATATAGTATTTCAGGACTACACAGTATTTGCAGATGATATACTTGATATTCAAATACAATTAGTGTACAAAAAATGAGAAAAAATTAGATGAATTGTCTGTTTTTGAATACTGATTTATTACAATCAACACTGATAGAAAACCCAACCCAAATCACATCCCACAAGATATCTTTCAATAACTGAAATAAAACTGTGTTCAAATAATATTTGTTTGATCAATTACACAAAAATTGGCAATTTAAAAGCAATGGTAAAGTGAGCATCAACATTACCATTGCCTTTCACTTGCTGGTATAATACTGCACCCTGCTCAGTCAGTTGGCTGATCTTCATAACAGAGCATAGGCAGTGAAGTTAATACATTAGGCAGCGTTCAGAAAACAAATTTCCTTTGTCTCTTTGGGTCATTTACTTTGATTTCCACAATCATAATAAAAAGTTACATGCACAGAATTCATGATATGACAAACATTCTAAAACGGGAAAAGATAATGGCAATGTCATAAAAACAACCCCTTGTGCACACAATCACTAAGGATTCAAAATAATGTAAATGTAATCATTTTACTTGGTGTACACCTTTGTTCCTGAACAGGTTTTTTGTGCTCACTTTGGTACATATGCAATCTTAGCAGCTCAACAAAGTTTGTGCTCTTTTCATTGTGCCACCAGTACAAGTACGATGACCTGCTGTCTGCAATGTCACACAGAAACCCTTAAGATTGATTTAATTAGAAGCCCAATGCCTCTCCCTACATTACCCGAAGATGTTGTTTCCATATCCTTTTCCAAAGTGACCATGCAATATTCTATCCATATTGGAATGGTCTGTAGCCAGTCCAAGCTTGAGTCTAACAAACAGACACCTAACCAGCACAACTTGTTACATTTTGTAGAGTGGTTTATTTAGATTTAGCACCTTAGATAAAATAGAAAATTAAAACACAGGAGCAGGTCTTTCAGCCCATGATTTTGGTACCAAACATGATGCCAAGCTAAACTCATCTCCTTCCACTTGATCCATACCCCTCCATCCCTTTACACTAAATCTTTAGCTCAGCTATTTGGGTAAATGATCCACGTGACTGGTGCAAATAACCGCAATGTTGGTCAAGACTAAGAAACAAACCAGGGGCCTCAGTGGTCTGCTGTTAATTGATCTTGTTACCAAATGGGAGCAAAAAGGATTTTGTTTTAAAACCAAGCTGGAAACAACTTGATTTGAATTTTCACATGCATGTTTGTATCAAGCCATTCAAAACCCCCTTAAAGAGAGCACCAAGATTATAACCAATGGTAAATTTCACTTCCAGTGAATGATGGTGGCAGTTAATTTTCTTTTCCAACTTTAATATCAACTTTAAATGAAAATCTGCATTAGTTTAAATCTATTATGCGCTGATTTTGAGAGTTTAAGCTGTCCAGTATATTTTAATAATTGAACAAAATACACCTTATTTTACTACTTTTAAATAATTAAAGAAATCCTCTTCATCTTTTTGGTATATTAGGTAACGAGTTTAGCACATTTTCAATTCTCAATCAAAAATATTCTGATACTTTAGCTGAAGGGTATCATTATGTTTTTAAAGGCAGCTGTGTTTCTAAAGAAGGGTCTTGACCCGAAACGTCACCTATTCCTTTGCTCCATAGATGTTGCCTCATCCGCTGAGTTTCTCCAGCATTTTTATCTACCTTTGTGTTTCTCCAAATGAGCTTTTTGAAATATAATTGGTTTCCTATAGCAGCTTTCAATGGAATTAAAAACAAAAATAGATGCAACATTTAAACTTAAAGAAAGGTAACTTTGAGGGTATGAGACGTGAATTGGCCAAGATTGACTGGCAATTAATTCTAAAAGGGTTGACGGTGGATATACAATGGAAGACATTTAAAGACTGCATGGATGAACTACAAAAATTGTTCATCCCAGTTTGGCAAAAGAATAAATCGGGGAAGGTAGTGCATCCGTGGATAACAAGGGAAATCAGGGATAGTATCAAAGCAAAGGATGATGCGTACAAAGTAGCCAGAAAAAGCAGCATACCAGAGGACTGGGAGAAATTCAGAGACCAGCAGAGGAGGACAAAGGGCTTAATTAGGAAAGAAAAAATAGATTATGAAAGAAAACTGGCAGGGAACATAAAAACTGACTGCAAAAGTTTTTATAGATATGTGAAGAGAAAGAGATTAGTTAAAACAAATGTAGGTCCCTTGCAGTCAGAAACAGGTGAGTTGATCATGGGGAACAAGGATATGGCGGACCAATTGAATAACTACTTTGGTTCCGTCTTCACTAAGGAAGACATAAATAATCTGCCTGAAATAGCAGGGGACTGTGGGTCAAAGGAGGAATTGAGTGAAATCCAGGTCAGTCGGGAAGTGGTGTTGGGTAAATTGAATAGATTAAAGGCCGATAAATCCCCAGGGCCAGATAGGCTGCATCCCAGAGTACTTAAGGAAGTAGCTCAGGAAATAGTGGATGCATTAGTGATAATCTTTCAAAACTCTTTAGATTCTGGAGTAGTTCCTGAGGATTGGCGGGTAGCAAATGTAACCCCTCTTTTTAAGAAGGGAGGGAGAGAGAAAACGGGGAATTACAGACCAGTTAGTCTAACATCGGTAGTGGGGAAACTGCTAGAGTCAGTTATTAAAGATGGGATAGCAGCACATTTGGAAAGTGGTGAAATCATTGGACAAAGTCAGCATGGATTTACAAAAGGTAAATCATGTCTGACGAATCTTGTGGAATTTTTCGAGGATGTAACTAGTAGCGTGGATAAGGGAGAACCAGTGGATGTGGTATATCTGGACTTCCAGAAGGCTTTCGACAAGGTCCCACATAAGAGATTAGTATACAAACTTAAAGCATACGGTATTAGGGGTTCAGTATTGATGTGGATAGAGAACTGGCTGGCAAACAGGAAGCAAAGAGTAGGAGTAAACGGGTCCTTTTCACAATGGCAGGCAGTAACTAGTGGGGTACCGCAGGGCTCAGTGCTGGGACCCCAGCTAATTACAATATATATTAATGATCTGGATGAGGGAATTGAAGGCAATATCTCCAAGTTTGCGGATGACACTAAGCTGGGGGGCAGTGTTCGCTGTGAGGAGGATGCTAGGAGACTGCAAGGTGACTTGGATAGGCTGGGTGAGTGGGCAAATGTTTGGCAGATGCAGTATAATGTGGATAATTGTGAGGTTATCCACTTTGGTGGCAAAAACAGGAAAGCAGACTATTATTTAAATGGTGGCCGATTAGGAAAAGGGGAGATGCAGCGAGACCTGGGTGTCATGGTACACCAGTCATTGAAAGTAGGCATGCAGGTGCAGCAGGCAGTGAAAAAAAGCGAATGGTATGTTAGCTTTCATAGCAAAAGGATTTGAGTACAGGAGCAGGGAGGTTCTACTTCAGTTGTACAGGGTCTTGGTGAGACCACACCTGGAGTATTGCGTACAGTTTTGGTCTCCAAATCTGAGGAAGGACATTATTGCCATAGAGGGAGTGCAGAGAAGGTTCACCAGACTGATTCCTGGGATGTCAGGACTGTCTTATGAAGAAAGACTGGATAGACTCGGTTTATACTCTCTGGAATTTAGGAGATTGAGAGGGGATCTTATAGAAACTTACAAAATTCTTAAGGGGTTGGACAGGCTAGATGCAGGAAGATTGTTCCCGATGTTGGGGAAGTCCAGGACAAGGGGTCACAGCTTAAGGATAAGGGGGAAATCCTTTAAGACCGAGATGAGAAAGACTTTTTTCACACAGAGAGTGGTGAGTCTCTGGAACTCTCTGCCACAGAGGGTAGTTGAGGCCAGTTCATTGGCTATATTTAAGAGTGAGTTGGATGTGGCCCTTGTGGCTAAGGGGATCAGAGGGTATGGAGAGAAGGCAGGTACGGGATACTGAGTTGGATGATCAGCCATGATTATATTGAATGGCGGTGCAGGCTCGAAGGGCTGAATGGCCTACTCCTGCACCTAATTTCTATGTTTCTATGTTTCTATTTCTCAAGGACGCAACTGGTGTTAAAATTAATTATTTTTTTTTAAAAAGCATATGGCTAGCAAAATTTAACTTCTGTACTGTCCTGTAAAAAAATGCTGAAAGGGCAAGAAGCACAATGAAGTTTGATTTCAACAAGTTGCATGGGCATCCTTTACATTTCAATTTTGTGGATAGCAGGCATTGACACTTGTACTGATAAACCATTTATACAAAAAGTATAAAGAGGGAAATAAAGGTTTTAAGGCTCAATTCAAAGCAGTTTACCATCACAAACAAATTAATTACAAATAATCCAGATGTACATTTATAAGGAGTATCAAGATAAAAAACAGAATCCTGTGATAGCCAAACTAAAATAACCTACAGAAATCACAATAAAACATAAATTTGGCATTTTTGGTGATCTGGGAGAAAACATTGAAAATGCTATTCTATACAATTAAATACCAGTAATAAAAATCAATAAGAACTTCAGTAGGAAAGATTTTTTCAAAATACACAATAATTAACATCCAGCTATGATATAAAAACATAAAACAACCAAGCTGGGTTTGACCTTCATAAGCTAATATCCAACTTCTATTTATGCATACCTGAGTATCCAGTCCAGAAGATTTTTCATTTTAATACAATATATATAGAAATGTATATTATCACAGCACCCAAAACACTAGTCAACATTTACTGAGAGAATTTAACGAATGCAGAAAAATTAGTTCACATTCTCAGAACATGAAAATGTTAAATATGGATCTTTTTTTGCTAGTTATAAATATTGCAATCATTAGGAATTAGACTAGGAATACAAATAAGTCTGATTTGCCATTCAGTAAAATAAAAAATAAAAAATAAAAAAATAAAAATTAAAAAAAATCGCTGAATGAGTGATCAAAATATATGGAATGTTTTGAATCATATGCAAGCAGGATTTGCTCACATAGATTATTGCTAAACATTTGATATTGTTCAATTCAAATAAAATCAGATTTACATACATTAATTTCACAGGTCAACAACTGTGGGTGATCGCACAAACAGTCAGCAATTCCCATGAAGGGATATTCACAGTAATATAAAGAGAACATAGAAAGCACCAAGGATAAGTCTTTAAAGCTGTGCTTTTCAGAAAATATATAGTGAAGTGTAATCCAGCATCAAGGTTTACTGTGCTAGTGTTGCTGGCTCACAATGGAATGCTGTGTACACTTGGGAGCAATATCCAAAAAAAAAAATGCTGCATTCACCAAACTCTATTGCTGTTCTTATTATGACTGCATCTGACACTAAATAGAAAATAATATCTTACTCTTGGAATATTTTGTGCCATGTACATTTTCAGCTTTGGAAATGGATTATTTAAATCTGAGATTCTCTGTACCTCTTTACTGCAGGTTGAACAAAACCAATACATTATTCCACATTTTGCAATAGTTCCACTGTATGGCATCAGAACCTGTCACCTACAATGCTAATTTTTTTTTTTTCTGAATTTATCAAATTCTTGGAAAAGACACTACTGCAGCAAATTCAATGAAGGCATTGCTTGAAATGGAAATCGTTAAATATTATTTCAAATGTGGATGGATTGCATACAAATGGAAAGAACAAATGTAAATGGAAACTAAAATTGCAATTGTGATGTCACCCAGAATTGATCAGTGCTAGTTCACACACCTATAGTTTGGTGCACTGCATGTCTAACAAGACGACAACTTTTAAGTTTATAATTTTTCATCTTCATACACAAGGTACTAGCCCAAACAATATAAATACCAATCATAAGACAAAATAATGAGTTTCCCCATCCTCCAGTTTGAAAATTGGCAAAGTCGTGCTTCAAAGCTACCTGGATTTAATTGGAATGTTCCAATTTGCACATAAACTTCTACAAGTTAAATTAAATTGGCTCAATGACACCAATCTTACTTCTGAATTAGATGCTGTGGATTTAAGCCATGTGCCAACACTTACAACTGGCAACTCTCAACAATTGTGTGTTTTAAATGAGTTATTAAATCAATTTGCTGTCAGCTTATTAGGTGGTGTTAAAAAAATGTTCCATCAACATTATTCTAAAAAGTCAGTTTTCTGGGTCTATGCAATGTTTATTTCTAATAATGCTCCCAAAAGTAGAACGGTGCATCTGTTATTTATAGGAATTGCTGTAAACATACTGATTGTGGTATTTGATCGTTTAAATTAGATATGAAAAGAAATGTTGTACAGCACTCTGGGATATCTAAACAAGTCACAACGTAATTTAAAAATATCTTCTTCCTGAAATTTAAACATTTGGATATATTGTTTCTTTTAAGAATTTTTCGAAGTTATAAGAGATGACTAAAGAAAGACAAATTCAGCCTAATTTACAAATTCTGCTTTATCATACCATATGTTAGACTGTTTTATGCATGCACCTTCCAGGTACATATAAAATCATGCATTTTAATCATAAATTGCATAATTTATGCTTGGATTTATGGACACATCATTAACTGGCCAAAACAAAAGTCATTTTAAATTTAAAGGAATTAATATGTATGCCTGTTTTAAAGTTAGTTTCAACAGAAATGATTCGAGGTTGTCAAACATGATGGCAAGGTCATAAATAAGTGGTCAACACCAATTAAAATATTGGATTCTGGTTCATTATATGGTGTAAATACATTTGTTGGACACATTTCCCCCAATTCAGGTCAAAAGGGTGGTTTTCAGCATCTTGGACAAAAAATGCAGATCAATTTACAGTAATCCTTCGGCATAGATGCTGGAATCATCATAGATTGTTGAATCAATGCAAATTTTGTTGATGTCAGATTGGGATCTGTTTTAAACCATATGTTAGAACACTAAAATCAGGCCAAGTTAAACCAAACAGATTTGCAGTGATCACTTGAATGTTCCCAAAATAAAGACAATTCAACTTTAGGAGATACCTCAAGATAAAATGTAAATACTGTATATCCCAAATCAATGAGAATTAATGCCCTTGCCACCTTCTACAGCATACTATCATGAGAAGTCCACTTATTTTACTGAGACGTTACTATGTGTACAAGCTGTATTAATGGGTAATGTGCATATGAACAGAATATCAAAATGCAAGGAAATATAATTTGCTTAAAAATAAAAGAGAAATAATGATGACAGTTAATATAAGTGTATGTTCTGATATCAGTCTGGGACTACTTAAAAACCATATCCAGTACTTCATCTGGTGAGTGTATATTTAGATATTTATAACACTAACCCCTGCCCACAACCCAACAGGTCCCCCATCTCCTGTGTCACATTATCTCCATGACTTCACTATTGCTATTCATTCACTTCTAAAGACATTTGGCATCTCAACATCTATCAACCCACAGATTCAAACAGGTAGCATCTGGTCCTTGGTCATGGCATCTTCACAGCATCTCAGAGGTCAGGAATGTATTGGAGAGAGGCATTTGATACGGCATACTGTAAATACAACTTTTCATAACAAATCAGTTAGGAAATTGGGTTAAGAACATTGATACTGGTGCAAAACACTTGTTCAACAGAGTAATTTTAATGCACAACAGGAGACATTATTCAGTATTTGTATAGATGTAGACTCTTGAAAATGAAAAGGTTTAAAAAGTGTTCACTAAATGAGTCCTCAAAAGCATAGTCATTCATTTTTCTCTCTCCAGTGAACACGCTCCAGAAGGGCTCGTAATATATTTCCAGGTATTATTTGGTGTTTTTCTATTAAGCTCTGCACAGCTTGCTTTGCCTAAAAAGATGAAATGGGAAAAAGTAAAATATCTTGATCCTCACATTATACAGATAGCCTGCTTCAATACATATGTGCGAGAATAAGCATATACTTAATCATAAGGTCATAAGGAATATGCAGAATTAGGCCATTCAGCCCATGAAGTCTACTCCGCCATTCAATCATGGCTGATCTATCTCTCCCTCTTCACCCCATTTTCTTGCCTTCTACCAATAACCTCCGACACCTGTACTAATCAAGAATCTATCTATCTCTGCCTTAAATATATCCACTGACTTAGCAAAGAATTCCACAGATTCACCACCCTCCAACTAAAGAAATGTCTCCTCATCTCCTTCCTAAAATAACATCCTTTAATTCTGAGGCTATGACCTCTAGTCCTAGACTCTACCACTAGTGGAAACATCCTCTCCACATCCACTCTATCCAAGGCTGTCACTACCCTGTACGTCTCAGTGAGGTCCCCCCTCATTCTTCTAAACTCCAGCAAGAACAGGCCAGTGCCGACAAACGCTCATCATAGCTTAACCTACTCATTCCTGGGATCATTCTTGTAAACCTCCTCTGGACGCTCTCCAGAACATCCTTCATCAGAGATAGTGCCCAAAATTGCCCACAATATTCTAAATGCAGCTTGACCAGCACCTTCGAGCCTCAACATTATATATTTTTCAAATTCCTCACATCTTCACTAACTCCAAGTTTTACTACTCATAACAAACTAAACTACTACAAGCAGATTTCCAGAGTAATGTAGTAAGGACCACAGGCAGGCTACGTGTCACACTCAGTATTTTGCTTGGGCAGCTTACACCCCAGCAGTATGAATATTGACTTCTAGCTTCTCCTAGCTACCAAAGATCTATTTTACATTTTTCTTGAGCTTCATCCCCTTTAATGTCTCACTCTCACATCTTATCCATCTCCCTCTCCCGATTCTTAGTCTGAAGGGTCTTGATGTAAAACATCACCCATTCCTTCCATCCAGAGATGCTGCCTATTCCACTGAGATACTCCAGTATTTTGAATGCATCTTCAGTATGACCAAGCCCAATAACAGAGAAATAAGTTACCTTATCAGCAAGCTCAGCAGCAGTAATATTGGGATCATACGGAATAGGATCACCCAAATAGGTGCAAAACTTGACAGGAAATCCTCCATAAATAGGAACAAATGGCCATTTAAATTTTTCATACAACCATTTACAAAAACCTGTTAAAAGATTAGAGATGTTAAAGTTAGGCTGCAGGCTACAGGTCTGTCCAATGCTTATCATATTAATTTCAATGAAGAACGTTTAAAATATCGTAACAATTTATCAACTCTGATGAATAAATCTTTGCTTTAAAAATGCTGCTTACAACTGGATTTTTAAAAAAAGTTAGAAGCCAACTTTTCTTATACTAGTCATTGTTTAAAACAAAAATCGATGCAAAATCATGTTTTACTTCCTTTATCAAAGCTCTTCTGCCTGAAAAAGAATTATTGATCATAGGCAAAAATGATGTATTATAAAATGTTCATTCATTCAATTATGGACTTGATATACTTTTTATCCCAAATCAATGTCCAATTTCCAGAAAGTATTCATTCCTGGTCCAACAAAATTAGGGCTAGCTTGTTAGTTTCACTGGCAGTTGGATAATCTTCCCTCGTGCGCTCACTGCTGGAGGTTCAATCTCCTGCAACTATGATAATGTCCCACGATAACATTATTTTCATACAGATCCACCTGCCTTTATTAGTCTCCATATGTTCTTCATGACTTTGCTTTCATCCTAACTGGTATTAATTCTGGGTTTCAAGCCATAGAGTTATGTTTTAGTGGGTTAGATTTAGGGTTAACCCTAACACTGAAATAAATGTTTGCTTATTTACCAGGCATGATTTATATAATCAGAATGCTTTAAATCCAAAGATCCAAGTAAAAATTAAAGTATAAAGCAACAATTTATGCATATTGATACAGATGTCAATTTCCAAGATGTCTAAAGCCAATGGTTCACTTGTTATTTCGCATATAGGAAACTCAAGATAAAATAACTGGAATAAAATGTGAGAATGCAAAATGGTGTAATTAATTTCATTGTGATATCCAAACAACAAGAACACTTCAGAATAAATTTTAGAAATTGTCCTTTAACTGTAAGCAGCATTGCTAACACTTCAAGTGCACATTAAATACACTGCAACACAACTCAGTAGATGATATGACTTACCAAAGCATCCAAACGTTCTAAATCCTTCCCGAATATTCCGTGTAAACATAGGTATAATGGGCTAAAAGGTGGAAATCATAGAACCAAAAGCTGTTTAAAATATTCCACAACAAACAGCAATTTGCTGAATTATTATGTATCAAAATAAGTTATGAGAAATCAATTGAACAAAGTCAATTGCTAACATTAACATTCTCTTGTACTGTTTCAAAGTGTAGCAGTAATAACTTGATATTCAAGAATGTCACTCACAACATGGAACACAAGATTAGGGCAAATGTTAAAAAGTACCACTTTTTGATACAATGAAAGTTAGTTGCTATCAAAGATACCAGAGCTCCTCTAGCATCTTTGGTTGTTATTCATATGGCATGCAGGACAAATGATTCATCTTCATAGTTCCCAACCAGTGAATTTATATTTGAGACTTAAGCACAAGGTCACATAATAAAATTAATGGAGTATGATCAACCCGAAATATTAATTCTGCTTTTCTTTCCACAAATGCCACCAGGCTTGTGTTTTTCTGGCACAGATTTATTTTATCTCATATTTCTTGCATTTTCAGATTGTTTTGCTCTTGCTGACCTGATTGATAGTAGCAATACCAATCAACCTACAAACTGAATTGGATGCCAAAGCCAGACCACATAGCAACAAGAGTATTTTTCGTTGAGCACAAATGTTTTCAATACATCATTAAGAATGTGTTTGACCCATAGGTTTGACTATCCACTCGCATTTCAAATGTTATGAAATTTAAATGATAATAAAAGTGGCCAAATGGTAGTTACCCAGAATGCCAAATTAGTTGATGTGGACAAGGAGGCTAAATGTCTTGTTTTCATGCTGGGTAGCTCAAAGGCACTAATATTCCTTACAGATGTTCTATCAAATAGCAGGTATATCACACAATTTCAAGATATTCTACGTATTGTAGTTCCACAAAATGCATGAAAAATACATTCACAACAAACAAACAGACTTCCTCAAGCTGTAACAAAGCCAAATTAATCTCAAGATCTGGGAATGTTGCAAATAATCTAACATGTGTAGATGTCCAACATGGGTATGCACATCTTATCCAGTTAGGGAAATATTACTGTATTTATCATGGAATGGTCAAGGAAACAGTGGTTATAAAGACATTTGATTGCTTCACCAACAGTTGGTTTCCAATTAACAATGCAAAGGTGTTAATTATATATAATTACATCCTGGTGGACCTTGATGTGGAAGGCACAAGATGCTAGGTTAACTAGTCTCTGTAGTGTGTCGGGTTAGGAAGGTGGGATAACATAAAACATGGCCAGCATGGACTCGGTGATGTCTGAAAAAGGCCTTGTTTCAATGCTATATCTCTAAACTAAACCTAATCCCTCACTGTTTTCCAAAAGGAGCAGAAGGGATAGTGTGCGCAAAAGTCAGTCAATATATGCCCCACTGATTAAATTACACCCAAGGGCTATGTTTGCACTCTTTCATTTGCTTTGAACAATAATCAAGGATATCCCAATACGAGTAAAGCGAAAGAAAGAAAGTGTATCCTCTTGATACAAGGTACGAGTAGACAACTAACAACTGAGTAGACAACCTAATTTTGCCCTGTATGGAGAGCAATGGAATATCAACCCAGATTCTGGACTAGATCTCTGGAATGGAACTTGAATCTACAAATTTCTAATGTAAAGTTCAGACACATTCCTGATGTGAAAATAATACAAGTTTACAGACAGTTAGGTATAAATTTCTAGTTACAATTGTTTTTAAACATGCAATTTTAGCATGTCAGCTTCTCTCACAGTTAATGTGGTGTACTAGCAGAGGAATGGAGAGAAGAATGACTGTCAGCCAACCTGTCCAATGGCAACTGAAAATATGGAGAGACCCACAGCCAACATTTGGCTGGGAAAAATAGCAGCAAACATTAGCAGCTACAAGGGATTTATTTTGTGAAGAGTACATTGGAACAATTTGGACTGACACAAGTCTGAACTAAATAATGTAAAGATAACACATTCTCCAAACTATAGTTTAGTTTACTCACCACTTGAGCATCGATTGCCACCTGGGCGAATCCTTTCCGTCGTCTCCAAACGATTCTGTAAGTCTCGTCACTAAACAGTGCTTCACGGACTCCGCCAGGTGAGATGGCCAACAAGTGTCCATTTTTTAATGCTCTGACACACTCCTCTTGGGGACCATGCATAACACTAAAAACTTCCAACAACAATTTAAAACCTAAGAAAGAAATTTTAAACTCCATTAATGTTACTGTTAGAGATAGCAGAGCAACAATTAAGAAAAAGATTGAAGAAACAGAATAGTATAACACTTGTCACAGAAGAGTTGATTACTTAACACAGTGGTCGGCAACCTACTGGTACAAATGCGTACCGTAACCCAAAATCATTCAGCCCGCAGGTGTATTTTTGTCCGGTATTTATCCGGCCCACAGACTTCCGTCATCTACCGGGCCCCGAAGCCACAGCGCCCAGGTGGGGGGGGGGGCGGATGGGGGCGGGATCATGTGTACACGTGATAGATGTGGCCCGCCATCCGCTCACAGCCCCTATGCAGAACAAGGTTGCCAACCCGACTTAATACCTAGCTTAATTTTCAAAACGACCTAGTTTTCACATTATATTTTATATATTTCACATATTTTAATGCTGTTTTTCTGCTGCTTGATTCATCTGAAGTTAGTCACATGCACAAAAATCTTGATTTCAGTAAACCAGCTCAAGCAAAAACTAAACATCATATACACATCCAAAAGAAACTATTTGGAACATCTTTAAGAAGAAAGAGCATTGGTGAGCTTACTAATCGCAAAGGGACTGGCAGGCCAAGGAAGACCTCCACTGCAGATGACAGAAGAATTATCTCTAAAATTTAAAAAAAAAAAAAAAATCACCAAACACCTGATTGACAGATCAGAAACACTCTTCAGGAGTCAGGTATGGATTTGTCAATGATCACTGTCCGCAGAAGACTTAATGAACAGATATACAGAGCTACACTGTGTATCGGCAGATTATTATATAGTTCAAGAGATCGATCCGTTATCTCTCTAGCCATTCTGGAGAGCACATGGCTTTAAGTGTATGTCGTTTCGATACGCATGCAAGCTTTTCCACGTCCTTAAGCTCAAAGCTTTTCAAAAGATAAATCTTCATAACAGTCTTTTGATTAATAGTTTCTTTATTGTTGAAGAAAAACAGTAAGATATTCATCCGACCGGCTTCTTTGCTCGTATATTTTAAACTTCATCAAACTTCAGCTTATCGCTTAGAACAGTTATAAAACTTCCCATGGTCTAAAAGTTATACCCTCCGCCACAATCCTCCAAACTAAACTAACTACCAACCGCTTCTGCGCAAGAAGCCCCAGCAGTGAACACGCCCTCGACTACAGTAATAAATCCCACCCACATAATTACGGACAGACTAACATTTAAAGACAACTGCCACAATTAATGACACACAAAATAAAGCCAAATGGCCACTACACGCTGCAAGATGCAAATCACTGGTTAGCCGCAAAAATGGGATGGCCAGATTACATTTTGATGAGAAGTGTTTAAAAGAGCAATCAGTTCTGGAAAAAGGTCTTGTGGACAGATGAGACGAAGATTAACTTATATCAGAGTGATGGCAAGAGCACTGTATCGAGGAGAAAAGTAACTGCCCAAGATCCAACGCATACCACCTCATCTGTGAAACACAGTGGTGGTGGTGTATTGGCCTGGGCATATGTGGCTGCTGAAGGTATTAGGTCACTTATCTTCATTGATGATACAACTGCTGATGGAAGTAGCATAATGAATTCTGAAGTGAATTCTGAAGTCTTCTTCCTGAGATTACAGAGATTCGGCATGTCGAAGAGGATTCTCCTAAACCTCTAATGGTGCATGGTAGAGAGCATTCTGACTGGTTGCATTGTGGCCTGGTTTGGCAACTTGAACTTCCAGGAGCAAAAAAGACTACAAAAAGTTGTGACCACTACCCAGTCCATCACTGGCTTTGACCTCCTCACTGTCGAAGGGATCTATCGTTGTCGCTGCCTCAAAAAGGCAGCCAAAATCATCAAGGACCCACACCATCCTGGCCACACACTTATCTCACCACTGCCATCAGGAAGAAGGTACAGGAGCCTGAAGACTATAACGTCCAGGTTCAGGAACAGCTTCTTCACCACAGCCATCAGCTATTAAACATAATGAATAAGCTACGAGCTCTGAACTGCAAAAGACTACATTATTATTTGTTATTTATTGAAAGTTTTCTTTTTTTCCCCCATTATATACAATGTTTACATATTCACATGTTCTGTTGTGCTGCAGCAAGTAAGAATTTAATTGTCCCGTACGGGACATGTGACAATAAAACACTCTTGACTTGACATCATATCTGCTCAAGTTCAAACCAATGCCTCAAAACATTGGCCAGCAGTTCATTCTGCAGCAAGACAATGATTCCAAACATACTGCTAAAGCAACAAAGGAGCTTTTCAAAGTTAAAAAATTGTCAATTCTTGAGTGGCCAAGTCAATCACCTGATCTGAACCCAATTGAGCATGCCTTTTATATGCCGAAGAGAAAGCTGAAGAGGACTAGCTCCCAAAACGAGCATAAGCTAAAAATGGGTGCAATACAGGCCTGGCAGAGCATCACCAGAGAAAACACCCAGCAACTGATGATGTCCATGAAGTGCAGATTTATAGCAGTCATTGCATATGCAACAAAATACTAAACATGACTACTTTCATTTACATGACATTGCGCTGTCCCAAGCAGGGTTCTCGCTTAACTTTTTTTCCCTGTTGCCAGCCGGGCAACCTTGGCAGCTTTTTAATGCCAAATGACAGTTTGGGTCATTTAAGATGGCTTGCATGACGCATGCGATAATGTTCTCGGACGAAGTGCGTAGTTACCAGTCGGAATTATACTCAATGAAGCATTCACATATTATTTCTGCTTCAAATAAAGTCACAAACTAAACATATTCACCAATCAAGACATGAAATATACCACAATGACATGCAGCAAAATTATGACAGTATCTCAATTCTTTTTACACATTGCAATTAATGCAATTTCTATTAGTTCTTTCCACTTCCAAACAAAAATGTGGTTGGATTATTCAGCGTATGAGCAACCTGTGTCAATAAATCCTGGACCATGGTAACATATATGCGTATGTATAGTTGTGAATGTTGCTCATTAAATAACTACAGTACATACTCCATATTAAGTGCATTGATTTGCCGTTAAAATGAATTCTGTAATAACGGCAGCAGTGACAATCGAACACTGCGGTTTTAATGTTTCACATGTTCACAATTTAATTAATCCATCTTTATGGATTAAAACAAATAATAACATTGGGAATGAAAGCACATTTGATTGCATTCCGTTATCAAACAGTCAATGTTCGTTCTGAAGACATTTCCAGCACAATAGGGTCAGGGAGGGGGGTGTGTGTGAATCAGTGCGGGGTGGATAGATGGCGGGGGTGGTTGGGGGGGTTAGAATGCAGTTTGTGCAGAATGGATGGATTGAGGCACGTAATTAGTACGTGTATACAAAAATGTTCAATTAATGTAAGACATAATTTAATTCAATTTAAAATTTTACATAGATTATATTATTCAAAAACTAGATTGAATAAATTCAATCCAAATACTTCCCCCATTTGTGATAAATGTCTATCCCAAAATGCAACTATAACACACTCTTTTGTCTCCTGCATAAAACTTTATAAATTCTGGAGTGATATTTTTGAAATATTTACAAAAT
Source organism: Okamejei kenojei (assembly GCA_035221665.1). Lineage (NCBI taxonomy): Eukaryota > Metazoa > Chordata > Chondrichthyes > Rajiformes > Rajidae > Okamejei > Okamejei kenojei. The sequence continues at coordinate 56,066,258 of CM069134.1, forward strand.
TATTCAAGATAATTGCTTCCAAATACCAAATGGAACCAAATAGTGAAATGATTATATTTGGAGTAATGGAAGATGGGAATAAATTGAACTCATCTCAAAATGCATTTTTTAATTATGGGTTAATAACTGCAAAAAAACGTACTTAACTTTTGGAAAAATACATCCATACCAACGCTTAAAATGTGGATTTCAAACATGTTGGACACCGCACATCTTGAGGAAATGCGATTCCTCCTAATAGATAAATCAGACCAATTCTTAATGAGTTGGTCTCCATTTGTCGATTTTTTGGAAGCATATGGTGCAACAAAATCGTAGAAGCTAACTGCTTCAGGATTGGGTGAGGGATGGTCAAGAATATAGATAATGATCTCCTTAATCTCTTACCATCTACTCTTTTTCTTTTTTTCCCCACCAATTTTGTTCTTTCACAGGCTATATCACACGTTTCTCTATCTTTTATTATCTATTCTCTCTTTTTCTTTTTCATTATAAAAAAGCTGTACATAAAATGTAATATGTCAATATATATCAGGTACCTTGGTGCCATATTCATGTACGTATTTCTAATAAAATTACATTTTAAAAAATAAATTAAAAAAACAAATAATAACATTGGGAATTAAAACACATTTGATTGCATTCCGTTATCAAACATAGTCAATGTTCGCTCTGAAGACATTTCCAGCACAATAGGGTCAGGGAGGGGGCTGTGTGTGAATCAGTGCGGGGTGGATAGATGGCGGGGGTGGTGGTGGGGGCGGGGGGTTAGAAGGCAGTCAGTGCAGAATGGATGGATTGAGGCAGGTGAATTAGTACGTGCTGGTTGGAGTAACCATATAACCATATAACAATTACAGCACGGAAACAGGCCCTCTCGGCCCTTCCAGTCCGTGCCGACCATTTGTTTTCCCCTAGTCCCATCTACCTGCACTCAGACCATACCCCTCCATTCCCTTCCATATACCTATCCACTTTACTTTTAAATGTTAAAATCGATCCTGCCTCCACCACTTCTGCTGGAAGCTCATTCCACACAGCCACCACCCTCTGAGTAAAGAAGTTCCCCCTCACGTTACCCCTAAACTTCCGTCCCTTAATTCGCATGTCATGCCCTCTTGTTTGAATCTTCCCTACTCTTAATGGGAAAAGCTTATCCACATCAACTCTGTCTATCCCTTTCATCATTTTAAAGACCTCAATCAAGTCCCCCCTTAACCTTCTGCGCTCCAAAGAATAAAGACCTAACTTGTTCAACCTTTCTCTGTAACATAGTTGCTGGATCCCAGACAACATTCTAGTAAATCTCCTCTGTACTCTCTCTATTTTGTTCACATCCTTCCTATAATTAGGCGACCAAAATTGTACACCATACTCCAGAATTGGTCTCACCAATGCCTTGTACAATTTTAACATTACTTCCCTGCTCCTATATTCAATGCTCTGATTTATAAAGGCCAGCACACCAAAGGCTTTCTTTACCACCCCATCTACATGCGATTCCACCTCCAGGGAACTATGCACAGTTATTCCTAGATCTAGGTAAAATTCCAAGAGGTAGGTAAACTTCCTACTTCTATTCCTAGAAGTAGGTAAAATTGTGAGGGGAGAGCACAGGAGATGTCAGTGTTGTTGAATGGGGGGGGGGTTCAGTACGGGATGGATGGGGGTAGACAAAATGCTGGAGAAACTCAGTGGGTGAGGCAGCATCTATGAAGCGAAGGAAATAGGCAAAGTTTCGGGTCGAGACCCTTCTTCAGACTGTTCCCCCCATTCTTCTTGAATGGGAGGATCAGTACAGGATGGATGGAGGGGGCGGGGGGAGAGATCAGCGCAGGATGAATGGGGGGGAGGGTCAGTACAGTGTGGATCGGAGGGTCTGTGCAGGATGAATGGGGGATCACTAAAGGATGAATGAGGGGAAGGGGGGGAAGGTGCAGGGCAAGTGGAGGGTGGGTCAGTACGGGATGAATGCGTGGATTAGTACAGGATGGATGGGGGATCAGTACAGGATGGATGGGGGATCAGTACAGGATGGATGGAGGAGAAGTGCAGGATGGATGGGAAAGGGGTAAGTATAGCGTGAAATGGGGAACCAGTGTTGGATGGGCGGGGGGGGGGGGCTTGGCATGAGAATCAATGTGAGGTGGATAGGGTGAATAGATGGGGGGGGGGGAATGGGGAAGGGAGCACAGGGGATGTCAGTGAGGACTGAATAGAGGCGGGAATGGGGATCAGTGCAGGATGGGTGCAGGAGGAGGAGGAGATGGAGCCGTTGGCGTGGCCACTGCTGCCGCTGTTCGGGGCCCGTCATTCGCTCCGCCCCTTCCTCACCCCGCATCTAGTATTTTTGCCCCGCACAACCGTCGCCGACACGAACGTCGCGTTCCTTTTCTCCAGAGATGCTGCCAGACCTGCGGAGTTACTCCAGATTTTTTGTGTCTATCTTCGGTACAAACCAGTATCTGGCTGCCAAGCCGGTCAAAATGACTTGGTGTTTAGGTTGCCCGGCAGTGCTTTGAGTGGTCATTGGCACCCGGACAACCGCTAACTTCGAGCCCTGCCAAACATTATGGTGACCTGAAATGGGGAGACTATGTATAAACACTGCTGTAATTCCCACATGGTGAAACCAAAATATATCAGACAATGTGCACTTTAAACACGTGATTTTTTTTTCTGTTATAAATTTCAAATTGTGGAATACAGAGGCAAATAAATATATGATGGGTCTTTGTCCCAAACATTATTGAGGGGCTTGTAAAAGCAAGGATTTCAATGGCAGCAGCTGAAGATCTGATGTCACAACCAAGAGACACTGGGGACTTTGAATACATAGTTCAAACACAATATACTTGTTCTGTGCAAACTTTGCTATATAACTTTGCTTGTGCGGCAGGAGGCAGAGAAGAGAAGCAGTCAGACGCAACACGTAGGGAGGAAAGAAGAAAAAAATAACAAACGGAGAATAAGAAGTGGAGGGTTTCTTAAATGTGTGAGCGGAGAGACAGAGGGGTGTAAAATGAGGATAGGAGCAATAGGTAGCGAGGTGAAAAGTGGCAGGAAAACAAATCCAGGGCAAAAATGTAAAAGGGCCACTTTTCAACATAATTGTAAAAGGGCCAAGAGTGTTGTAAAAACAAGCCTGAAGGCTTTGTGTCTCAATGCGAGGAGCATTCGTAATAAGGTGGATGAGTTGAATGTGCAGATAGCTATTAATAATTATGATATAGTTGGGATCACGGAGACATGGCTCCAGGGTGACCAAAGCTGGGAGCTGAACATCCAGGGATATTCAATATTCAGGAAGGATAGACAGAGAGGAAAAGGAGATGGGGTAGCATTGCTGGTTAGAGAGGAGATTAACACAATAGAAAGGAAGGACATTAGCTTGGAGGATGTGGAATCGATATGGGTGGAGCTGCGAAACACTAAGGGGCAGAAAACGCTAGTGGGTGTTGTGTACAGGCCACCTAACAGTAGTAGTGGAGTTGGGGATGGCATCAAACAGGAAATTAGAAATGTGTGCAACTAAGGTAAAACTGTTATAATGGGTGACTTCAATCTACATATAGATTGGGTGAATCAAATTGGCAGGGGTGCTGAGGAAGAGGATTTCCTGGAATGTATGCGGGATAGTTTTCTAAACCAACATGTGGAGGAACCAACGAGAGAGCAGGCTATTCTAGACTGGATATTGAGTAATGAGGAAGGGTTAGTTAGCAGCCTTGTTGTACGTGGCCCCTTGGGCAAGAGTGACCATAATATGGTTGAGTTCTTCATTAGGATGGAGAGTGACATGTTAATTCAGAAACACGGGTCCTGAACTTAAAGAAAGGTAACTTTGAGGGTATGAGACGTGAATTAGCCAAGATGGACTGGCAATTGATTCTTGAAGGGTTGACAGTGGATATGCAATGGAAGGCATTTAAAGACTGCATGGATGAACTACAACAATTGTTCATCCCAGTATGACAAAAGAATAAATCAGGGAAGGTGGCACATCCGTGGATAACGAGGGAAATCAGGGATAGTATCAAAGAAAAAGATGAAGTGCACAAATTAGCCAGAAAAAGCAGCATACCAGGGGACTGGGAGAAATTCAGAGACCAACAGAGGAGGACAAAGGGCTTAATTAGGAAAGGGAAAATGGAGTATGAAAAAAAACTGGCAGGAAACATAAAAACTAACTGCAAAAGTTTTTATCGAAATGTGAAGCGCAAAAGATTAGTTAAAACAAATGTAGGTCCCTTGCAGTCAGAAACAGGTGAATTGATCATGGGGAACAAGGACATGGCAGACCAATTGAATAACTACTTTGGCTCTGTCTTCACTAAGGAAGACATAAATAATTTGCCGGAAATAGCAGGGGATCGTGGGTCAAATGAGATGGAGGAACAGAGTGAAATCCAGGTTAGCCGGAAAGTGGTGTTGGGTAAATTGATAAATCCCCAGGGCCAGATAGGCTGCATCCCAGGGTACTTAAGGAAGTAGCCCCAGAAATAGCAGATGCCTTAGTGATAATTTTTCAAAACTCTTTAGATTCTGGAGTAGTTCCTGAGGATTGGAGGGTAGCTAATGTAACCCCACTTTTTAAAAAGGGAGGGAGAGAGAAAACGGGGAATTACAGACCAGTGAGTCTAACATCGGTAGTGGGGAAACTGCTAGAGTCAATTATTAAAAGTGGGATAGCAGCGCATTTGGAAAGTGGTGAAATCATTGGACAAAGTCAGCATGGATTTACGAAGGGTAAATCATGTCTGACGAATCTTATTGAATTTTTTGAGGAAGTAACTAGTAGAGTGGATAAGGGAGAAGCAGTGGATGTGTTGTATCTGGACTTTCAGAAGGCTTTCGACAAGGTCCCACACAAGAGATTGGTATACAAACTTAAAGCACACGGTATTGGTGGTTCAGTATTGATGTGGATAGAGAACTCGCTGGCAGACAGGAAGCAAAGAGTAGGAGTGAACGGGTCCTTTTCAGGATGGCAGACAGTGACTAGTGGGGTGCCGCAAGGCGCAGTGCTGGGACCCCAGCTATTTACAATATACATTAATGATTTGGACGAGGGAATTAAATGCAACATCTCGAAGTTTGCGGATGACACGAAGCTGGGGGGCAGTGTTAGCTGTGAGGAGGATGCTAGGAGGCTGCAGGATAGACAGGGTGAGTGGGCAAATGCATGGCAGATGCAGTATAATGTGGATAAATGTGTGGTTATCCACTTTGGTGGCAAAAACAGGAAGGTAGACTATTATTTAAATGGTGACCGATTAGGAAAAGGGGAGATGCAGCGAGACCTGGGTGTCATGGTACACCAGTCATTGAAAGTAGGCATGCAGGTGCAGCAGGCTGTGAAGAAAGCAAATGGTATGTTGGGATCCATAGCAAAAGGATTTGAGTACAAGAGCAGGGAGGTTCTACTGCAGTTGTACAGGGTCTTGGTGAGGCCACACCTGGAGTATTGCGTACAGTTTTGGTCTCCTAATCTGAGGAAATACATTCTTGCCATAGAGGGAGTACAGAGAAGGTTCACCAGACTGATTCCTGGGATGGCACGACTTCCATATGAAGAAAGACTGGATAGACTTGGCTTGTACTCGCCGGAATTTAGAAGATTGAGGGGTGATCTCATAGAGACTTACAAAATTCTTAAGAGGTTGGGCAGGCTAGATGCAGGAAGATTGTTCCCGATTTTGGGGAAGTCCAGGACAAAGGGTCACAGTTTAAGGATAAGGGGGAAATCTTTTAGGACCGAGATGAGAAAATCGTTTTTCACACAGAGAGTGGTGAATCTGTGGAATTCTCTGCCACAGAAGGTAGTTGAGGCCAGTTCATTGGCCATATTTAAGAGGGAGTTGGATGTGGCCCTTGTGGCTGAAGGGATCAGGGGGTATGGAGAGAAGGCAGGTACAGGATACTGAGTTGGATGATCAGCCATGATCATATTGAATGGTGGGGCAGGCTCGAAGGGCCGAATAGCCTGCTCCTGCACCTAATTTCTATGTTTCTATAAATATTATCCATTCACACAGAATGCAAAACAATAAAAGTATGTTTCGAACAAAATTCATAAAGCTACAAAAGGAGATATCTCGTAACTCCAGTAAACTGCATTTACCACACTGTAGTGCAGGAATGCATTATTCATAGAAATGTGAATTTGCAGCAGCCCATCAATGTAAAAGTTCTCAAAATCCTTTGAGTAAAATATCGCTGTTCCTACGATTTATTTCTTACAACAAAATGGATCATAATACGATTTAGTTAATTTAGGTACATTTTTACAACTGTATGGTGTTTATAACTGGAATGACCTGCTAACATAATCAGTATTCTCTATTTCTGTTCATAACATAACTTAAAGGGTAAACAATACCTGCATTGAAAGGTTAATGGAAAATATAGATATTACTGTCAACACTTGATGCAACAATGATCATAGGCTGAAGACCCATTGTAATGGTTCTGCCAGCTTTGCTACCTTCATGGCCACTGGCCAGCACGTCTATCCCAGTTGTTTAAAACCAGTGTGGAGAGAGAGTGGAGATTTATTAACCCAAATGATTCCAATGTACAAGTAGCAAGAGTTATCGTCAGAAAATAGGTAGTGATTAGCAAAATATTTTTAATCAATACATTGGGATTGGAAGAGTAATCTCCATAGGTATACTTGAAATTAGGATGAAATGGGATGGAATGCAGATGTGCAAGGTTAACAAGTCTGCACAACATCACCTATTGCTTTCCCAAGTGGTGGGAATGCACTGGTTGAAGGATGCAATATGAAATAGATTTTGTTTGTTTGATGGAATGCTTTCAATCAGGGCTGAAGGCAGCAGAAATTCTTCCTGTGCAGCACTGTTCTAACTGGGACGTGAGAGAATAAAACACTCTTGACTTACTCCGCTAATAGAACTAGTATACGGGTGATCGGTGGTCGGCGTGGACTCGGTGGGCCAAAGGGCCCGTTTCCGCGCTGTATCTTTAAATTAAACTGAAAACACTAAAACCAGAGGGAGTCCAAAGAAGGGTCTCTACCCGAAACGTCACCCAATTTCTTCTATCCAGAGTTACTCGCTGCTCCATGGAGTTCTCCCGCACCATTAAAGCATGGGATAGTCTTCACCCTACCATAGTTACCCAACCAGACGCAACTAAATTTAAGGTAGCACTTTTTTCCTCAAGAACCCTTTTTTGCTTAAGTCCAAGTCAAGAGTCAAGAGAGTTTTATTGCCATGTGTCCCAGATAGGACAATGAAATTCTTGCTTCTTGCAGCTAGACAGAATATGTAAACATAATACAAAACAGGAGATAAAAGTTCAGTGTGTTTATCTATCGACTTTTAAAAGTGTGTGTGTGCGTGTGATTTTACATGTGAGACGCATCTCCTTGAAAACCAGGTGCAAAACCGCAGAGATTTTTACAATTTCGGTAGGGATTTACCTTATGAGTTCAGAAATCCACTCTTTGGTCAATTATTTCCCCAGATTTTGAATAAAAGTGATCACAAAACTAACTTTTTAAAAAATATAATCGCCGCTTTAGCTGCTGACATCACAATGCCCACATTCCCACCAATCGAGGCCCACCGGCTTGCTTCTGAATTCACTCCGTCTCCCCCACCCGATGGCAGAACATGGCGGCGGCAGTCATTGTCGCGTGGGGCATTACTCCCTCTGGGAAACATGAAATTCCTCCGTTGATCGCAGGGACACAGGGATTAGTCACGCGAGAGCTGCCGAGGCTCTCCACGCTGCCCAAGGTTGGCCCCGTCACCGAGTTCAGGTCCACCCTCTCCCATCCTCCTTCCCTCTCCCCCCTCCAAACCCAACGTGCTGCCAGTCGGGCCTCCCGCAAGTCCTCTGATAAAATCTCTCTCTCCCTCTCCCCCTCCCTTTCCCCCCCCCCATTACAATCTGGGAAAGGAAGCTCACAAAGGCATAGGAGAGTATGGTCAATTGTAATAGGGATCGATGTGAAAGGTGAGATGCGTAAGGAATTAAAAGTATTGTATATGAATGCGCAAAGTATAAGTAAAGTAGATGAGCGCGAGGCTAAGTTAGAGGTTGGTAGATAGTACATTGTGGGGATTACTGAGACGTGGCTGTAGGAGGATCGGCCTGGGAACTTAATATTCAGGGTTATACATCCTATAGAAAGAACAGGCAGGTGGGCAAAGGAGGGGCGGTAGCTCTGCTGGTGAGGGATGGAATTCAGTCCCTTGCGAGGAAAGACATAGGGACTGACGAGGTAGAGTCACTGTGGATTGAGCTGAGGAATTGTAAAGGCAAGAAGACACTAATTGGTGTTATCTACAGACCCCCAAATAGTAGCCCGGATGTAGGGTGTAAGTTGCAGCAGGAGTTAAAACTGGCATGTAACAAAGGTAATGCCACTGTGGTGATGGGGGATTTCAATATGCAATAGACTGGGAAAATCAGGTTAGTTCAGGGCCCCAAGAGAGAGAGTTCGTAGAATGCCTCAGAGATGGATTCATAGAGCAGCTTGTAATGGAGCTGACCAGAGAAAAGACAATTCTGGATTTAGTGCTGTCCAATGAACCAGATATGATAAGAGAACTCGAGGGAAAGGAACCGCTTGGAGGTAGTGATCATAATATGATTAGTTTTAATCTGCAATTTGAGAAGGAGAAGGTTAAATTGGAAGTGTCACTGATGCAGTTGAACAAAGGGGACTATGAAGGCATGAGAGGGGAGCTGGCCATGGTAGACTGGAAAGGGATCCTAGCAGGAATGACGTTGGAACAGCAATGGCAGGAATTTCTGGGCATAATCCGGAAGACGCTGGATCATTTCATTCCAAAAAGGAAGAAAGATTTTAAGGGGAGTAGGAGGCAACCGTGGCTGACAAGAGAAGTTAGGGATAGAATAAAACTAAAAGAAAAGATGTATAACACAGCAAAGAGTAGCCGGAAGCCAGAGGATTGGGCAACTTTCATAGGACAACAGTAGGAAACAAACAGGCAATACGGGTTGAAAATATGAAGTACAAAGGGAAGCTGGCCAGGAATATAAAGGAGGACAGTAAAAGCTTCTTTACATATGTTAAGGGAAAAAGAGTAGCAAAGTCAAATGTGAGTCCCTTGAAGGCAGACACGGGTGAAATTATTATGGGCAACAAAGAAATGGCAGAAGAGTTGAATAGGTACTTCGGATCCGTCTTCACTAAGGAAGACACAAACAATCTCCCAGATGTACTGGAGGACAGAGGATCTAAGGGGGTAGAGGAACTGAAAGAAATGGTCATTAGGCGAAAAATAGTATTGGGTAGGCTAATTGAACTGAAGAGTGATAAATCCCGTGGGCCTGATGGTCTGCATCCCAGGATCCTCAGGGAGGTGGCTCTAGAAATAGTGGACGCATTGGTGATCATTTTGCAATGTTCAATAGATTCAGGATCAGTTCGTGTGGATTGGAGGATAGCTTATGTTAACCCACTTTTCAAGAAAGGAGCGAGAGAGAGAAAACGGGGAATTACAGACCAGTTAGCCTGACTTCGGTGGTGGGAAAGATGCTGGAGTCAATTATTAAAGAGGTAATAATGGGGCATTTGGATAGCAGTAAAACGATTAGTCCAAGTCAACATGGATTTAAGAAAGGGAAATCATGCTTGACTAATCTTCTGGAATTTTTTGAGGATGTGACAAGTAAAATGGATGAAGGGGTGCCAGTGGATGTAGTGTATCTAGACTTTCAGAAAGCCTTTGATAAGGTCCCGCACGGGAGACTGGTGACTAAAATGAGAGCACATGGTATTGGGGGTAGGGTGTTGACATGGATAGAAAATTGGTTGGCAGACCGGAAGCAAAGAGTTGGAGTGAACGGGTCCTTTTCAGAATGGTAGGCATTGGCGAGTGGAGTGCCGCAAGGCTCGGTGTTGGGGCCGCAACTGTTTACCATATATATTAATGATTTGGAAGAGGGAATTAGGAGCAACACTAGCAAGTTTGCGGATGACACAAAGCTGGGTGGCAGTGTGAACTGTGAAGAGGATGTTAGGAGATTGCAGGGTGACCTGGACAGGTTGAGTGAGTGGGCAGATGCGTGGCAGATGCAGTATATGTGATGGATGGATAAATGTGAGGTTATCACTTTGGCGGAAAAAACAAGGGGGCGGAGTAAGTGGGAGGTGCAGCGAGACCTGGGCGCCCTTGTATACTGAAAGTTGGCTTACAGGCACAGAAGGCAGTGAAGAAAGCTAATGGAATGTTGGCCACCATAACAAGAGGATTTCAGTATAGGAGTAAATAGGTTCTTCTGTAGTTGTATAGGCTCTGGTGAGACCATATCTGGAGTATTGTGTACAGTTTTGGTCTCCTAATTTGAGGAAGGACATCCTTGTGATTGAGGCAGTACAGCGTAGGTTCACAAGGTTGATCCCTGGGATGGTGGGACTGTCATATGAGGAAAGATTGAAAAGACTAGGCTTGTATTCACTGGAGTTTAGAAGGATGAGGGGGAATCTTATAGAAACATATAAAATTATAAAAGGACTGACAAGCTAGATGCAGGAAAAATGTTCCCATTGTGGGGCAAGTCCAGAACCAGGGGCCACAGTCTTAAACCCGTCTCATGGTGCGAGTCGACCCACGTGTGAGCCCGAGTTTAAAACAAATTAAACTCGTGGTAATCACGCACAATTAACACAGCGGGAACGTCGGAACTCGTGGACGCAACTTAGCGACTCGTGGCGCTAACGGCAGGTACCTGGGAAACCTGTTAACTCTTGAAAAATTTTAAACATGTTTAAAGATTTATCGAGTCAAATTTACTCTTGAAGTTAAAATTTGAAACATTTAAACTCGTTGTAAGAACGTAGTAGCCCGTGAGTTTACCGTAGTGATTCCTGAGTCTACCATGGGCACTCTTTAACTCAGCGGGCAGGCAGCATCTCTGGAGAGAAGGAATGGGTGACGGGATGACGTTTCCAAATTTCTGCTGTGTCTTTGTGTTACTCCAGCACCGTGTGTTCACTTTATGTCAACCAGCATCTGCCCTTTCTTGTGAATTACATTATTTGTATCCGTGGCAGTAGATTGTCGCTTCTTTCAGTTTCCCAGGGGGTCGGGATGGGACTGGAGTTGGGAGGGAAAGTTGGGGGAGGAAGGGTAGAGGAGCGGGGGGGGTGTTGGGGTGACATAGTACAGGAGTCAAGTGTGGGCAGACACTTTGGTAGTGATTGCGTTCAATGTCGAGGTTCAATGTCGAGGACTTCATAATGCAGAGGCTTCTCTCTGAGTTGGACCCAGGAAACTGAAATAGGAATTTTCTTGAGGTTATTAATGACAGTTAAATGGATGGGAAGGATTCAGTGGGCTATGGGCCACATGCAGGCAAATAGGACTACCGCAAGACGCCAACTTGGACGGCACGGCCAAGCTGGGCCGAAGGACCTGTTTCCATGTTGTAGAGCACCATGACTAAGGCCTATCCAGTGGGATTGACATGTTTTGTATTTTTCCTTTCTAAAGATGCAGTGTATTTTGGTGACTATTGCGCACTGCAGACTAGAATCACCTTCAATAACCAGAGAGAATGGGATGGGCAGGTTAGGTGTGCAGGAGAGTGGGGTTGTTTGCAGTTGCAGAGGGAGGGAGCAAGTGCGGTACAGCTCCTGTTCTGCCGAGCATGTGGACGCGGACGGGTGGCTTGGTTGGTGGCGCCCATGGTGTGGCAGAGCCGACGTGCCCACTGACTCCCATCAACCCCCCCCACCCCCCTGGTCCGGGGCCACGAGCACCTGCCCTGGGGCGACTGGCACTGGCCTGCTGCTGTCGCTGACGTGAAGACGGTGCGAAGCCCCCGCGCCCGGTGCAATGGGCGGGGAGCTGGAGAGGGGAGGGAAGGGGCCACACACATGGCCGGGAAGCAGAGGGGTGGGGGTGGGGGTGGCGACAGATAGGGCCAACAATGAGATGGAGACAGAAACACTGACGTGCAAAGGAGACCTACAATAGTACATGATCTCTCTCGCTTTATGGCAGGTGATTGTCGCCTGCACGCTGTTTCTAAATCCTTGGGATTGTTGCCCTTCGTGTTGGTGTGGATGGGGAGGAGGTATTGTGCTGTTTGATCGCCCCCTGCTATCCCAGGGACAGGGAGACACAGCGGCTTGAGACTGGTGGGCTGCCCACACAGTCAGTACACCTCTCCTATATGTGTCTCCCATACCAAGTCACCCAAGCCAGCCAGCCAGACCCCTCCTCGTTACAGCGGCGGAAGCAACATTTCCAAGAGAATGGGGCAGAGAGCTGGGGCAGGGCTGGGAGCAGGGCAGATGAGGCGTACCAAAGGAACAAACAAGTTGATGGCTGCAAGGGGCAGGCGGCAGTGGTCTTGTGCCCCAGCAAGTTAAACTGCTCTTCCCCCTGCTAATGCACACACAGAAAGAGAGATGAGAGCAGAGAATGATCCCAGCCTAGCTCTGGCACTGGACGGTGCGCATTTTCCCTTTGTAGGTCATATCAATAGACGCGGCCGCGCTGAATTCTATCTTTAACTCAAAGCCGCAAGATAGAGCAGTCTTCTTTAACACTGTTGCTTCGTCGCCGCCGCCTCCTTGCTGCACAATGGCAGCGAGTGCGGGGCAGAGATCCTGTCTATTTTTTTTTCGTTCTGAAATTGAATAACTTTCAATACTGAATTAGAATATACTTACTGTATGAGATGCTCTATTTGATACTTAAAACAGGCCTTCATTCACAGTTGGCTCAAGAGTAACTCGGGAGAGGAACTTGGTACATCGCAGAAATTAGTAAACGGCAAACTTAGGCATACACATGGGAACTTGTATAACACGAGTGTGTTTTTTTCTTTCACTCGGGATCACTCGTGGGTGGACTCGCACCGTGAGACAGGGCCATTAGAATAAAGGGGAGGTCATTTAAAACTGAGGTGAGAAATAACTTTTTCACCCAGATAGAGCTGTGAATTTATGGAATTCCCTGCCACAGAGGGCAGTGGAGGCCAAGTCATTGGATGGATTTAAGAGAGAGTTAGATAGGGCTCTAGGGGCTAGTGGAGTCAAGGGATATGGGAGAAGGCAGGCACGGGTTATTGATAGGGGACGATCAGCCATGATCACAATGAATGGCGGTGCTGGCTCAAAGGGCCGAATGGCCTCCTCCTTCACCTATTTTCCATGTTTATGCTATTTTGCACAGTTTGAACTAGTAAAAGCAATTTTTAAAAGAATCTTAGGATAAGACTATTACAACTCTCGTTTAGTGTATAATTCTTGTGTTCTTATGTTCAGACAACAGACTTATGTCCTCATTATGACAGATAATTGGCGCCCTTCAGTCCTGCTGGTGTTAATATTAAAAACAATATTTATGTAGAGGCTGAAAGAATGTTGATCTTAAAAATAGTTCTAATATTATTAGGCCAGTTTTGCAGAAGGTATACAAGAATTTCTCCTAAATTGAAATGCAACCAATCACAATTCCCTATTTTTTTCATCTGCTCCGGATATATTACAGGAAGTTGCTGTTAGCACTTGAAAGGGTAGAGATGAAGCAAGAAAAAAAAACCCCACTATGACTTGAGAAATGTGTGTGTTTTGAGAACCATTTAAGAACAGAAAATGGATGGGAAGATTTTAATGTGCATGAAATTCTGAGATACTAACTGGAATTGGAGGAAAGGCCAACAACAAATTGCATAGGTTTAATGTATTGGTACAGACAGGAGTTGGGGATTTTTTTTCCTCCCTTGGAGTTTGGGGGGTAGGAAGGAGAAGAGTACAGGATTCTGGAACGCTGTGCAAGAAAATGGTGGAAGCAGTTACCTTCATCATATTTAACACATATTTGAACAAGCATCTGATGCCCCACAACTCTTTGGCCAAGAGCTGGGAAGTGGAAGTGAATCATTTTTGGCTGGTATGGATGCAATGGCATTAATGGCCTAATCTTGTGCTGCAAATTTCTATCAAGCTAAGGCTACACCTCTTAAGCCATTTACTAATTATATTGCTTTCAAATTTGAAGAGATGATGTATCCCGATGTTTAAAAATATTCATGATATTTATGTATTAATTCAATTATGTCCCTTATTTTCTACATATTTAAAACAAAAATTAGAACAGGAAACGGTTAAAATATACACACTTAAGGCAATTACTATTGCCTAGAATGTTATCAACTTTTGCAAAACTGCACCATTTATAATATATGATTTCTGGAGCATAAAAATCCAGCAAGAATGCACAGAAATAGAGGAAATGTACCTGGCAACTTAAAAAGGAAATGATCAGCTACAGAATGGCAGGTTCTTCCTTTCTGGATTATTACTTTAGCTAAAAAATAGTAATAGTCCACAGGTATGGCCCCATGATAATAAACAATAAGGGCAGGCCCTGCACGAGGAATCTTTTCCAATCCATGAACTTCGTAGCCTAAGGGAAAGAGGTAAAGAGTTAGTTATAATATGGAGGATAAAGTTTGACTTAGTATAATGTTGTTTTATAGTTCATCGTTCAAAAAGGGAATTTAATTGTGAAAGTCAAAGTTTAAAAAATTCTGATCCAAATAATAAATACAGCAAACATTTAGTTATATAAGCTAGCAGTAGCAGAAAAAACACTGAATTGTTATTTGAAACCTTCAATTAAGTCCATTACAGAGCATTGTGTATTGCTGTCTTAATATATTTATGGCATTACTTTGAGTCATAAAGCGATACAGTGTGGAAACAGGCCCTTTGGCCCAACTTGCCCACACCGGCCAACAACGTCTCAGCTACACTTGTCCCACTTGCCTACACTTGGTCCATATACCTCCAAACCTGTCCTATCCATGTCCCCGTTTCTTAAACAATGGCATAGACCAAGCCTCAACTACCTCCTCTGACAGCTTGTTCCATACACCCACCACCCTTTGTGTGAAAAAGTTACACCTCGGATTCCTATTAAATTCCGTCAGGGACAGTATAAAAATAAAAGAGAAGTACAACATAGCAAAGATGAGCGGGAAGCAAGAGGATTGGGTAATGTTTAAAGAGCAACAGAAGATAACTAAAAAGACAATATGGGGAGAAACGGTGAAGTACGAAGGCACGCTAGCATAGTAAAAGCTTCTTTAGGTATGTGAAGAGGAAAACATAAGTTAAGACCAAAGTTGGCCCCTTGAAGACCGAAAAATGTGAATTTATTATGGGGAACAAGGAAATGGCAGATGAGTTGAACAGGTACTTTGGATCCGTCTTCACTAAGGAGGACACAAACAATCTCCCTGATATAGTAGTGGCCAGAGGATCTGGGATGACGGAGGAACTGAAGGAAATCCACATTAGGCAGGAAATGGTGTTGGGTAGACTGATGGAACTGAAGCTGATAAATCCCCAGGGCCTGATGGTCTTCATCCCAGGGTATTTAAGGAAGTGGCTCTAGAAATCGTGGATGCATTGGTGATAATTTTCCAATGTTCTATAGACGCAGGATCAGTTCCTGTGGATTGGAGGGTAGCTAATGTTATCCCACTTTTTAAGAAAGGTGGGAGAGAGAAAACAGGGAATTATAGACCAGTTAGCCTGACATCGGTGGTGGGGAAGAGGCTGGATAGCAGTAACAGAATCGGCCCGAGTCAGCATGGATTTACGAAGGGGAAATCATGCTTGACTAATCTTCTGGAATTTGAGGATGTAACTAGGAAAATGGACAAGGGAGAGTCAGTGGATGTAGTGTACCTGGACTTTCAGAAAGCATTTGGAATGGTCCCACAAAGGAGATTAGTGGGCATATTTAGGGCACATGGTATTGGGGGTAGAGTGCTGACATGGATAGAAAATTGGTTGGCATACAGGAAACAAAGAGTAGGGATTAACGGGTCCCTTTCAGAATGGCAGGCAGTGACTAGTGGGGTACCGCAAGGCTCGGTGCTGGGACCGCAGCTATTTACAATATACATCAATGATTTGGATGTAGGGATTCAAAGTGACATTAGCAAATTTGCAGATGGCACAAAACTTGGTGGCAGTGTGAACTGTGAAGAGGATGCCATGAGAATGCAGGGTGACTTGGACAGATTGGAGGAGTGGGCAGATGCATGGTCGATGAAGTTTAATGTGGATAAATGTGAGGTTATCCACTTTGGTATAAAAAACAGGAATGCAGATTACTATCCAAATGGTGTCAAGTTGGGAAAATGGGAAGTACAACGGGATCTGGGGGTCCTTGTTCATCAGTCTATGAAAGTAAGCATGCAGGTACAGCAGGCAGTGAAGAAAGCGAATGGCATGTTGGCCTTTATAACAAGAGGAGTTGAGTATAGGAGCAAAGAGGTCCTTCTGCAGTTGTACAGATCCCTAGTGAGACCACACCTGGAGTATTGTGTGCAGTTTTGGTCCCCTAATTTGAGGAAGGCAATTCTTGCTATTGAGTGAGTGCAGCATAGGTTTACAAAGTTAATTCCCGGGATGGCGGGACTATCATATGCTGAGAGAATGGAGCGGCTGGGCTTGAGCACTCTGGAGTTTAGAAGGATGAGAGGATATCTTATTGAAACATATAAGATCGTTAAGGGCTTGGACACGCTAGAGGCAGGAAACATGTTCCCGATGTTGGGGGAGTCCAGAACCAGGGGCCACAGTTCACGAATAAGGAGTAAGCCATTTAGAACGGAAACGAGGAGACACTTTTTCGAACAGAGAGTGGCGAGTCAGTGGAATTCTCTGCCTCAGAGGGCGGCGGACGCAGGTTCTCTGGATGCTTTCAAGAGAGAGCTAGATAGCGCTCTTAAAAATAGCAGTCAGGAGATATGGGGAGAAGGCAGGAACAGGGTACTGATTGGGGATGATCAGCCATGATCACATTGAATGGCGGTGCTGGCTCGAAGGGCTGAAAGGCCTACTCCTGTACCTACTATTGGCCTACTATTGTCTATAGCCTATAAATCTTTTCCCCTCAACCTTGAACCCATGTCCTCTGGTTCTCGATTTCCATACTCTGAGCAAGAGACTGTGCATCTACCCAATCTATTCCTGTCATGATTTTGTACACCTCTACAAGATCACCCCTCATCCTCCTGCACTCTGTGGAACAGAGACCCAGCCTACTCAACCTCTCCTATAGCTCACACCCTTTAGACTTGGCAACATCCTCGTAAATCTTTTCTGAACCCTTTCAAGCTTGACAATATTGTTCCTGTAGCATGGTGCCCAGAACGGAACACAATATTCTAAATGCGGTCTCACCAACATCTTATACAATTGTAACAAGACCACCCAACTTCTATACTCAATACTGATGAAGGGCAAAGTGGCAAAAGCCTTTTTAACCGCCTTATCTACCTGTGATTCAGCCTTCAAGGAACCATGCACCTGTACTCCTAGATCCCTCTGTCCTACGACACTACCCAGAGGCCTACCATTTACTGTGTAGGTCCTGCCCTTGTTCGACATCCAAATATGCAACACCTCACACTTCTCTGTATGGAAAATATGTCAACAAACAATTTATATTCTGTACCCCATTTATTCTTAAAAGGTAAATAATTATTATTATTACCCATATCACACATCTGAGGTATGCTTTTACAAAATTGTATTCCCTTCGTTTTTACTGCCAGCAGGGGTAACAGGGGAATATTTTCTTGTATTCCCCTTTCTTGCGAACGCCTATGGACTTTACCTGTTAAAACAGCGGGGAATATAGTCTTATATTCCCCTGGTCTCACATCCGGGAACTTGGCAACGTGACGGCAACGTGACGCTGCGTGGGAAATTTAGAATATTCAAACGGCAGACAGGAAGACTGCCGCGTCCATTTTGGTTAAATTTTACGTGGAAGTCCGCCGAGCTGAGATGTTCAAATTTTCCTCTAGATGTCTGATATGGGTAATAATAACAATATTGACTGTCCTCTTTCGGGAGATACGACATATATTGCCCTCACTAGATCCATATTGCCCTCGTCTTCGACTCGGGTAATATGAATCTACTTCAGGCAATATATGTCGTATCCCCCTCAAGGCCAGTCAATATTCTATTATTATAGAATTGATCAAGTCATACAGTATGGAAAGAGGCCCTTCAGACTGATATGTCCAAGCTGTCCAAGTTGGCCATCTATGCTAACCCTATTTTCCTGCCTTGGGCCCCCATCACTTTATCCCTGTCCTCTCAATGTACTCTCCAAATGCTTGTTAAGTATTGTGATTGTAGCTCCCTCTATCACTTCCTGTAGCAGCCCGTTCCATATACCTGCCTCTCTACCCGTAGATATGCTTTAAAACCCATTTTATCATAAACCTATGGACTCATTTTAGATTCCCTCACCTTGAAAAAAGACAATCTAACCAATATATCTTGGAAAAAGATTATCTACCATTCATAATCTCATAAACCTCTAATGTCATCCCTCAGCCTCCTGCACTCCAGTGAAAACAATCCTAGCCTATTAAACATCATCTTATAATAACAGCTCTCCATTTTAAAAAACATCCTTGTGAATTTCTTCTGCAATTTTTCTGGCACTATAAAACCCCATCTATAATGCAGTAAATAGAAGTGCATACAAAATTCCAAAATGTAAGCAACGTTTGCACAGTTGCAAGATGATATCTTAATTCTTATACTGAAAAACCCACCTAAGGTGGCAGGCAACCGAAATGCTTTTGTTCATTACACCATCCATTCATGTCGTCCTTTCTAGGAAATCATGAACTTAAATCTCAAGAAACCTGCTGCACATCAATAATTCTAAGATCCCTGCTATTTACATTATATGTTCTGCCAGTATGAGGCAATCCAATATAAAAAACAAGAAACTGCAGATGCTGGTTTACAAAAAGACACAAAATGCTGGAGTAATTCAGGTCAGACCAGCATTTCGGGTCGGCACCCTGCTTCAGACTCAATCTGAAGTCAGAACCTAAAGAGGAGTTAAGTCAGTCTAAAGAAGGGCCCCAACCCAAAATGACACCTATCTATGTTCTCCAGAGATGCTGTCTGACCTGATGAGTTAGAAAAAGCTTTGTTTTTTTGTAAGACAACCCAAAATGCATTACCTCACGCTTGACTGGATTATATTCCATCTGGCACTGCTCCACCCAACTTAACAGCCATGTCCCTCTTTATCCATGGATAACTATCTCCACTATATACAATTTCACAAATCCTCTTGCCGTCAGCAAACTTATTGATGAGACCCCTGGCATTTTAATGGAAGTCATTTATGATAAACAACCCACACTTTATCAGACACTAAACAATATACCCTTTATCCTGTATCTGTGCACTTGACAATAAACTAAACTAAATAAACTAAACTGAATTAGTTTAATAATTTAAACATGCATTAGTTTTCATTAAACTTATATTAGCTTCAGATTGATCGTTCCAATTAAAACATACCAAGGTAATCACAAAAGTAATGCCTACCACTAATTATTTTTTGACCTGCCAAGACAATTTTAACTTATTCCACAACATTTATTTTTGGTGTAAACATTTATATTTTAGCAAGTACATGAAGAATTTACTTTAAAGTGGTGAAAAGATAACCTACCATCCATCTTTAATGAGTGATGGTAAACAATCAATAGACACACAAATCCATTACCCTAACCACATTTTGTAAAATGGTTTTGAGCATAAGTTAATATAGTAGTAGAACTGGATATTATGCCTCTTTGGAGATACACATAACTCAACTAAGTTGCCACATGTGAGGATAAAGCATGCTATTTTATTTTTTGCTTCATAAAGGAGTTTTATAAAAATGTTTGAAATAATTTTAAATTATTGACCAAGGCTCGGGAAACATTTAAACGTTCTTTTTTGAAAATCCAAGCTCCTACAATGCTTCAGTGAAAAACATGTCATGGAAGTCATTCCAACTATTGAAAGAAAAGGTTCTACATATTTTTGATGATTCCCATTTAAAAAAAAATTACAACATGCATCCACCATGATAATTTGTTTCTGACTTCATTGTTGTATCTCTCCATACAACAAAGTAGTCTGTTGGCGACACAAGACTGCAGATGCTGGAATTTTGAAGTGCTGCAGGAACTAAGTTGGTCTAGAAGTATCAGTAACTGGAATGGATATGCGATACTTTAGGTCGGGGCCCTTCAGATATTTCAACATATGGACCACCAAGATATCCTTTGTTTGGTAAACATGTTGTGGATGAAGTCCATTCCTGTGTGTATCCTGCAGCTACTCTGTATCCTGCTCTCGCCCCCATCCACTAATCCCCACCAGACAAGGATAGCGTTACCTTGTCCTCACATTTTACCCCACCAGCCCCTGCAGCCAACACAATATCTTCTGACTGTGAAAGCACAACCATAGGCTATTTTTCTTCCCCTTGACCAATCACCTCTAAATTCAAATTGGCCAATCATCACATTTAATGTTTGAATAAAACTCACGAGCTTCCTTATCACCATGAGCAATATCATCTTTGAACAGAGCTGGCCCATGTTTAGATAAGGTACACACTCGTCTGTCCCATTACCCTTTCCACCCTCCTCCACAATCATCTATCCCCACAACCCCTGTAAACTGTTTGCATGAAGCTTATGAGTAAACAGCATATATGGTAATGAAGATACATCAATAAATACAACAAATGCAAGACATAAATAAATAAGAAATAAGTCATGGGATAAGTGTTAAGAAACTCAAATTTTCAGGTTATCCTAAAAAACAGTATTACAAATAGACCATCCATTCCTTTGCACCTGAACTATTATTCAGATCACTGTTGTCCTTTAACTCCATCGCCCTTGAATTGCTTAATATCCAACAAAAATTACTAAACCAATCTAGTCATGATACAGTCAGCACAATGTCCAAGGTTTACACTTTTATTTGTGGAGGCAAAGGATTTTATTGGATTCAGACTTGATGCTGAAGGATAAGTATGCATTTAGGCACCGAAGTGTAGTAAATCATTATAACGGACAACTGAGGGGGAGAAGAAGAGAATGGTGTCCATTATTACTGATTATCCTCCATAACCAAGTAAGGTATTATCATTGTAGGTAATTGCAACAAAGAACTGCAGATAATGCACAAAAGGACACAAAGTGGTGTAGTACCTCAATGGGTCAGGCAGCATCTCTGGAGAACATGGATGGGTGACATCAGGACCTTTCTTCAGACAGATTCAGTCTGCTTAGTTACTCCAGCTCTGTTGTTTCACCTTAAAACTAGGTGCTGATATCACTGGTCTGTACCAGCGAGCCATTCTTTACCCATTGCATGGTCCAGTTGAAGTGGCTGTTGTTGTGGCTCACATTGTAGGCCCTTGGCCAGCAGAACTTTCTTCAGGTCACTGCCACCGAGAGGACACGTTCAGTCACCATGGGGCTCCCTCCCTTGTCACCAGCTGCCGCTTTTCCCATCACTTTGACTGCTCCCCGATCCACTTCCGCCTCCTCCACTTCCGCAGTTTACAAAATCTTCCAAGATCAAGGAGGTGGGGAGAGGGGGGGGGGTTGAGACAGGGAGGAAGATGAGGCCGAGTGGAGAGAGTGAGAGAGCAACAGGAGGTGGTGGTGAAGCAGACAAAGCAAATAAAAAAGGAGTAGCTGGTGAGAGGGGAGAGAGCCCCATAGTGACCGAATTAGTTGTGTCAGTGGCCTGAAGAAAGTGCTGATTGCCATTGTCTACAAGGCGAGTCGCAACTACAGCCGCATCAACTGGACTGTGCAGTACGTGAAGAAGGACTTGCTGATGAACCTTGTGAGCCTGGGATGGTGTCTGAAGCCAAGCCTGTAAATGGAAGGGCTGTGGTGCAAGCTAGGGCTGGTGGCAGCAGATACATCTGCTATAACCAAAATCCATTATCTGATTTTACAGAGTTTACTGCTAACCAGGCCACTTGGGAGAACTCAGTGTTCTTTGCTGTATAGGGACATGATCCATCAGATCAAATGGAAAAGGCCTCAAATTAAATATTTCATTCAAAGAAGCATTTTCAACAATGCTTCCTTGTGACAAACAGCATTAGACAGGGAGTTATAAAATGACACAGAATATATTATTGGCTTGAGGTGCGGAAAATCAAAGCTGCTACAGAACACTAGAATGCCTCGGCACTCACATTAATTTTAATGCCACTTAAATGCATCTCTAAGTTAGAATTGTGGATAATAATGTAAATAATAAATAACAATAACTAAAAAAGGATTTGAAACATTTTTTATAAATGGTTAAGCGGGTTGTAGAAATTAACAATTTAATAACCTGAATGAAATCAGAGAATGAGGATTGTGCAATTGTCAGATATTAACGTTAGCAAAATACAGATTTCAATGTCAAACCAATGTGCAGTTGGCATACAGTAAAAGTTGTAAAAGCAGATGAACAATACAAATCTAAGTAAGTTATAACACTGAACATAAAGACGGATTGGATTGTACCTCCATGACTGCAGATCCCCAGTCACCTAATTATGAGAAGGATATTATACAAATAAGCAAAACAATGAGAATTATGGCCACCAGATATCAATGAGAAAATCTTAGCCAAATTTTATTCTTAGAAAAAGGGGGACTTTGAGTTGATCCATTAAAAATTCCAATGTGGATTAATGAACACAATGTTAGCAAATTTTGTAGGATTTTTAACAAAAACTAATTCACTATCTGGAATATGCTGGCAATTAAATAAACAATGCATGCAATTCAAAAAAATATCAAGAATGCAAACAATTGGCAATGAGATAAGAGACTTGTTAAGCATACTTTTTCTCATGTTGATAAACTTATAGAAATGTATATATGGTCTGTTATATGTATGGCATGATATATTTCATGAAACATAAGCCAGCTGATCATATTGTATATTTTGTGATTCTCATAGATTTCAAAACAAACTCGCATCCAACAAATAATTTAGAATATTGCCACCTCAAAAATTTAGTTAGGAAAATATTAAAATAATATTAAAAAAATGAAAATTACTTACCATGCCATATAGTTGCATGTCCATCCCAAAGAGTTGCCAAAGTCTTCCTTGCACCATCCCAAACACTATTCGAATAAGCTTCTTTCAACTCTCTCTTTCTTTTATACACATGTAGAAAAAGGATTGAAAGATATAGGAATAGTACAATAAACAGTGGGAGAATGAAGACAATGATGAGGGGGGTGAAGACCCAAAGGAGATAATCGAGGTAATTCAGGGAGCCTTCCAGAATTTCCAAGCCAGTCCATTTCTCAATTATCGCAATCATGTAGGAAACAAAGCTTCCATTTTGTCCTTCCACGTAGGATTCATCAGCAGTAGCCATACCAAACATCAGTACCGAAAATGTGTTTGGTGGTCATTATGGCAGGAAAAAATGTATTCCCCAAGGCTTAAAATAAACGTCCTGGCCATCTGCAGGAACAGAAACGATAGGTTAAGTTTAAAAAAAATAAACATAGCTGACAAAAGTTGATGATCGATCGTAATCAAAAGGTAATACGCAGAATTGTCATGTTTTTACCTCCTTAATTGTATAGAAGTGTGCATAAACATGGAGGTCTCAAGCTTCCACAATACCGATTGTCACAACATAGCAGTGCTGGACCATAGAAACTGTAGATTTTTTCAGGGATCAGACCATTACAGGGATGTAGATACCCAACACAGAAAGCTGTCAGTAAACAAAATGTATTGTAGATAAGAACAACAAACACATTTATAGAGCCACAGCAAGTGAACATTTGTGCATTCTACAACAGTAACATTGGGAATAGAGCAGAGGTTTAATAATTCATCGAGAGTAACAATGAGGTGAACAGCACACAAGAGGCAATTTATATTTTATACATTTATTAGGTTAATTCAAGTGTTTTCAGTGTTTACTATTGTATTTAATCTTAAGATTCTGTTACTTTAGCAAATGAACTCATTAAAATATTTTGTGAGTACCAAAGGCAGTTGGTTCAACTGGAGATGTAGCTTGATCAAGTGTCACGCATTTTGGTGGTACTTACGATCAGTAAAGCCCTGTGGTGCTAAGAGCCTCAATGATAAGGTCAGAGCCGGAGGAGTCTTTGCAGAACATTAGGACGTGATACTATCGTGGTAAAAACAGCATAGTAGGGAAGTGACTGATGAGCTTTGCAGAAATAACACAGCGGGACAAACACCATCTTGGGACAGAAGGAATGGGTGACGTTTCTTGGAAGGGTCTTTGAAGGGACAAACTGAAACGTCACCAATTCCTTCTATCCAGAGATGCTGCCTGTCCCACTAAGTTACTCCAGCATTTTGTATCCATCTTCAATGTAAACCAGCATCTGCAATTCCTTCCTCCAGCTTTGCAGGCCTTAAAGTATTAAAGTGTTATTCCTGATCCCCCTTTTTAAAATAATTGTATAGGAGCAACACATTTTAGAATCACAAAGATTTTAACTTTTATTGATAAATCTATTACAGCTATATTAGATAGCTTATAACATAATCTATGAAGTGATAATGAAATTTAAAAAAATTTGAAACATTTTGCATCAGCTGTAATTCATGCCAGCAGCCTCCATTGTAATAAAAGTGAACTGCAGATGCTGGTTTATGCCACATATAGACACAAAACTGCTGGATGAATTCAGCTGGTCAGGCAGTGTCTCTCTCTCTCTCTCTCTCTCTAGAAAATGGATAGGTGATGTTTCTGGTAGGGCAGGGCTCAAAATTAACGATTGCCGGGTGCCAATGGCGACCCAAAGTCCCGCCAGGCAACCTAAAAGCCATGCCATTTTGCCCGGCTTGGCAAGCACACGGGACACCTGTCATTCAACTCTGAGCGGGCCCTCCTCTCTATCTCTCTCTCTGTCATTCTCTGTCTCCGCCCGCCATCCGTATTCATGTCCGGGCCGCAGGTTCTCCATTCTCCGCCCGCTCCTCATCCGCCGGTACGGCCAGCCGCCTTGCACATCCTCCCCCTGCACAACTGCACAACCAGCACATCATCGGCCGTGGTTGTGCGCATGTGCCGCCCTGCACATGCGCACTGCCACGGTAACTGGTTGGCGCCGGGCACTTTCTCCCTCCCTTTGCATTGTGGGAGATCTGGCAGCCATTGCTGGCCGGTCGCCGTCTCGCCGCGACCGCTGAAAACCAATGTAGAATCAATCCCTCGAGTTGGAGTAACTCCCTGGATTAACTCTTGCTTCTTGGTTTCCTGGTCCTCCAAAAATATTCCAAATGGAACTTAAACTGGAGTGGACCCACCACTACAAACTCCAAACTCTGAAAAATAACAGAATTGCACTTTATCTGTTTATTTATTATATATACATACATATACATATACATATACATATATATATATACACATACACATATATATATACATATACATATACATATACATATACACACACTGAACTTTTATCTCCTGTTCTGTATTATGTTTACATATCCCGTTGTGCTGCAGCAAGCAAGAATTTCATTGTCCTATTGGACACATGACAATAAAACTCTCTGGACTCAGACTTAAGCAAAATACAGTTCTTGGGAAAACAGAGCTACATTAAATTTAGTTGCGTCTGCTTGGGTAAAGACTATTCCATTCTTTAATTGGAGCAGCCAGCATCTCTGGACAGAAGAAATTGGGTGACGTTTTGGGTAGAGACCCTTCTTTAGACTTCCTCTGGTTTTAGTTTAATTTAAAGATACAGCGTGGAAACATGCCCTTCGGCCCACGCCGACCACCCATACACTACTTCTATCCCAAACAAGTCAAGAGTGTTTTATTTTCTCACGTCCCAGTTACAATAATGAAATCCTTACTTGCAGCAGCACAACAGAATAGTACTCTGTAAACGAGGGGGGGGGAGGGGGAGGGGGAGGGAGAGGGGGAGGGGGAGGGGGAGGGGGAGGGGGAGGGGGAGGGGGAGGGGGAGAGAAATTTACCCCCACTCACACAAATTCCCTCCTGGAATTAATAAAGTTCTATCATATAGTATCGTGTGTGTTGGAAGGAACAGGATCAATTCCGGGTCTCTGGCACGTTTAGACAGCAACTTTATGGCCAATGTACTGCCCCAGAGTTTTGAACTGAATTCAAATATACAGTATATTTCTTAATAGTATATGAATGGCGGTGCAGGCTCGAAGGGCCGAATGGCCTACTCCTGCACCTAATTCCTATGTTTCTAAATAGCTGTAAAGGGGGACATAGCATCACTTAGAGATTTAAAAATGAAAATGGATAGTTTCTTTTTTTTTAAGTAACCAAAGTAATCATCGTATCATTTTTTGTGTGTTGGAAAACAAAATATAGTTGCATAGCTGGTGGACTTGCTGCCTCAAATGCCAGAGATCTATGTTTGATCCTGTCCTCGGGCACTGTGTGTTGAATTTGCATATTCTCCCTGCAAGCGTGTGAGTTTCCTACCACATCCCAAAGACGCATTGGCTTTGTAGGTTAACTTGTCTCTGTAAAATGACCCCTAATGTGTAGGGAGTGGGTGAGGAAAGTGCGATAACAGAATGTGTGCAAATGGGTAGACAAAAATGCTGAAGAAACTCATCAATGGAGCGAAGGAAATAGGCAATGTTTCAGGTCGAGACCCTTCTTTAGACTGATGTGAGGGTGGGTGGGCGGGAAGAAGAAAGGAAAAGGCGGAGACAGTGGGCTGAGGGAGAGCTGGGAAGGGGAGGAAAAAGCAGGGACTACCTGAAATTGGAGAAATCAATGTTTGCTGGGGTGTAAACTACCCAAGCAAAATATGAGGTGCTGCTCCTCCAATTTACAGTGGGCCTCACTCTAGCCATGGACGAGACCCAGGACAGAAATGTCGGATTCAGAATGGGAGGGGGAGTTGAAGTGCTGAGCCACTGGGAGATCAGGTTGGTTATTGTGAACTGAGTGGAGGTGTTGTCCAAAGCAATTGAGAAGCCTGCGCTTGGTCTCACCGAGGTTGATCATACCCTGAATAATTCAACAACATTTTTGTTTGGAAGTGGGAAGAAATAACAGAAATTACATTCATTGCAATATGTAAAAAGAGTTGAGATAGTGTATTATAATTTTGTTGCATGTCATTGTGGTATATATCATGTTTAAGAAGGAACTGCAGATGCTGGAAAATCGAAGGTAGACAAAAGTGCTGGAGAAACTCAGTGGGTGAGGCTGCATCTATGGAGCGAAGGGAATGGGCAACGTTTCAGGGCCGAAACCCTTCTGCAGACTATATATCATGTCTTTAGTGGCGAATATGCTTAGTTTGTGTCTTTGAAGCAGAAATAATATGTGAATGCTTCACTGAGCATAATTCCTACTGGTAACTACGCACTTCATCCGAGCACATTATCGCACGCATCATGCAAGCCATCTCAAATGACCACCTAAACTGTAATTTGGCAACCTAAAAAGCTACCTAGGTTGCCCAGCTGGAAACAGAGGAAAAAAAGTGGGAGCCTTGCTTAGGGATCCTTATTCCGACTGAAGAAGCGACCCAACCCAAAGCGTCACTATCCTTTTTCACCAGAGATGTTGTCGGGTCCGCTGATTTACTGTGCCCTTTATAATGTTTGTGACAAACACCCATCATTTATTTATTTGCCTCTGTGCTCCACAATTTGAGATTTGTAAGAGAAAAATTCACATGTGGTTAATGAGCACATTGTCAGATTTGTAAAAAGGTCATTTTTATACATTTTGGTTTCACCATGAAGAAATTACAGCAGTGTTTATATATAGCCCCCCCCCCCCACCCCCATTTCAAGGCACCATAATGTTTGGGACAGCAATGTCATGTAAATGAAAGTAGTCACGTTTAATTTTTTGTTGCATATCCTTTGCATGCGATTCATGGACATCACCAGTTGCTGGGTGTCTTCTCTGGTGATGCTCTGCCAGTTGTATTGCAGCCATCTTTAGCTTCTGCTTGTTTTGGGGGCTAGTCCCCTTCAGTTTTCTCTTCAGCATATAAAAGGCAAGCTCAATTAGGTTCAGATTGGGTGATTTGACTTGGCCACTCAAGAATTGACCATTTTTTAGCTTTGAAAAACTCCTTTGTTGCTTTAGCAGTATGTTTGGGATCATTGTCTTGCTGTAGAATGAACCGCCAGCCAATGAGTTTTGAGGCATTTGTTTGAACTTGAGCATATAGGATGTGACTATACACTTCAGAATTCATTATGCTACTACCATCAGCAGTTCTATCATCAGTGAAGATAAGTGAGCCAGTACCTTCAGCAGCCATGCATGCCCAGGCCATAACACCCGTGCGTTTCACAGATGAGGTGGTATGCTTTGGATCTTGGGCAGTTCCTTCTCTCCTCCATACTTTGCTCTTGCCATCACTCTGATACAAGTTAATCTCCGTCTCATCTGTCCACAAAACCTTTTACGAACTGTGACTGCTCTTTTAAGTACTTGGCAAACTGTAAACCGGCCATCGAATTTTTGCAGATCACCAGTGGTTTGCATCTTGCTGTGTAGCCTCTGTATTTCTGTTCATTAAGTCTATTGCGCTCAGTGGTCATTGACATCTCCACATCTGACTCCTGAAGAGTGTTTCTGATCTGTCAGACTGGCATTTGTTTTTTTTTCTTTATTATTGAGGAATTCTTCTGTCATCAGCAGTGGAGGCCTTCCTCTGCTGCCAGTCCCTTTGCGATTAGTAAGCTCACCAGTGCTCTCTTTCTGCGTAATGATGTTCCGAACAGTTGATTTTGGTCCGCCTAAGGTTTGGCTGATGGCTCTAACAGTTTTATTTTTGTTTCTCAGTCTCATAATGGCTTCTTTGACTTTCATTGGCACAACTTTGGTCCTCATGTTTATAAACAGCAATAAAAGTTTCCAAAGGTGATGGACAGACTGGAGGAAAGACTAGGTGCTGCGATCTCTCTAAAACCTGCATTAAGGAGGGAATTAAACATATCTGAACAATTACAGGCACCTGTGAAGCCATGTATCCCAAACATTATGGTGCCCTGAAATGGGGGTGACTCTGTATAAACACAGCTGTAATTTCTACGTCAGGGGTCGGCAACCTTGTTCTGCATAGGGGCCAGGACGCATGTCTGTGAGAAGGCCACATCGATCTCGTGTACACATGGATCCCGCCCCCTATGGTAGGCATCAAATCACTTATTCACAAAGATCCCGCCCCTTCAAGGACGCCAACCGGAGCACTGGCCCCTAGTTACGCGCGCTCACGAAGATGGCGTACGTACGGGACCATTGCCTTGGCTCAGTCCTGAAGGCAGTGGCTCTAATACTCACTTGTCCCCGGCCTGTTGACAACCCCGATCCCAACTGCGTGGTCCAGACACAGAAGGTGTGCGGCCGTGCCGGCTGCTTTGCGCAGGATGCAGTACAGCCAGAGCTCGATGCTCGGCAGCACTCAGCGGCTCCGCCATTGCGGATATCAGCGTAGGCCTCCTTGCGTCACTGCGCCTGGGCGCCGTGGTGTCGGGCCTGGGAGGTACCGGAGATGACGGAAGTCTGCAGGCCGGATAATTACGGGGAAATTATCGGGTCGCAGGTTACTGACCCGTTCTACATGGTGAAACCAAAATGTATAAAAATACCCTATAAGAAAATCTGACAATGTGCACTTTAACCACATATGATTTTTTCTATTACAAATCTCAAATTGTGGAATACAGAGGCAAATAAATAAATGATGGGTCGTTGGCCCAAACATTATGGAGGGCACTGTACTCCAGCATTTTGTGTCTTGCCTCAAAATCATTCCCACTGCATGGAGACTAACCTAGCCATTACATTGGATATCCATTACTTCATCAACGCCACTTTCATAATCTGCAATTCATCTCATTTACAACCCATAGTCTCATGTGAAATAACATTTGCATTGGACATATAGCTTGATGTCTGCTCTGTCACAGAAATAAGACACATTTTAGATACCTATAGGTAGCATGCATCATCATACATCGCCTTGATTTGAATACCATCTGCCACTTTTAGCCCTTCCCCGAACATTATCAGAAATGCTTAACATCTCCCTTTGAATTCTACAGAAATGACTGGCCTTATTTCACTCACTTTAGAAAGATCTAAAACCAATGAATGGATGCCTAATTATGACTGTCTTTATTATAATAGTGTTACTTGTTCCCTTCTACACAGAAACTTGGAATAGCACAATTCTAAGAACTAATATTTTTGCACATTTTAAAAGTTAAGTTCTGGTATTAACTGGTGATGAAAAATTCTCACTAGCCAAGACTATGCTATGATCGGGTAAATGTCAATGGAAGCAAAAATGAATGTATAACAGAAAGGAGCCACCTCGAGCTTGATATGTTCAGTAGAAATAAACCAATGATTTATATTTCCCCTCTCCTACAATCTGACATTTCAAACACAGGTTGACAGAAAAGGTGAATAGCATAATGGAGCTGAAAATGTCACCAAAAATGATTTATTTGTTTTTAAATTGCAAGAAACAAGAATACAACTGTTTGATATGAATATTCCAAAGAAGAATATATTGTATTAATGAATTACAGGATAGATGAAAAGTAACGTTGGCAAGGATTGGAACAACAAGAATTAATTCATCTGATGATCAAGATGCAGTAGATGGAATATGGAAGCACACTGGCTCAACATCATTCTTATGATAAGAAAACATGGGTGATGCTATAGAGGCAAAAAATAACATTCTAGGTACAGACTATGCCTGTCATTTGGTCTGAGTCTACAACGCCACTTGGACAGTAGAAAAAGCCTAGAAAAGGCACATATATACCAATTAAAACACAAACAGCATAAAATTAAAAACACGTCACAACTCCAATATCAACTGTTGGCCACCAGTGCACAGCTTATTTTTCTTTTATAACATACAGAATTAGTATGTTCTACAAAGACTTTATAGTGAAGCTAATAAAACTTGATCTGGTAAGTCAATTGTAATGATTGATTTTTTGAATAAAAAGGTACACTACGATGCAAGGAAATCTTTAAGGAAAAAGCATGATATATTTACATATTCTACTCATTAAATTCTTCTCACACCAACAGGTTATGTGTGTAATCAAGCCTAATTAGCTAATTGAGGATTTTTTTCAAAATAGTCCTTGAATAAAACCCAATTTTAAACACCACCTGCAAAATAAAGGGACAAATAAAATAGAGGACTTCTCTCCTAAAATTTAATAGCTTAAGAGTTCAATAACCTGTGACAATTGCCACTACTAACTTTGCATGGAGTGATCAGCTACCATTTTTTAAACACTGTAATTTTACTACAACAGAGAATGTCTGGTTCTTAGCCAAGTTATCAGGCACAGAGTGGTGGTGTCAAGGGATTTTTTGTTGTTGTTGTTGAAGGTCAAATACACATAATTTGAACCAATTTCAATGTTTGTTCCCTTAGAGTTCCTCTAAATTCAGACATGACCTTGAGTCAACCAGCAAAAAACAGGTTATCTTTTTTTTTCATAATCTGGTGTAGAAGAGCACAAATTTATTTCAAAATAAATTGACATTATGCTCTGCTTATCCAACTTGGACAAGTGCAAGAAATTTGAATACATTGGTATCAACTACATAAACAGATACATTAATCTTAACCCTGTAACATTATCCCAGAAAAACTATTCGGTGAGAGAAAGAACTGCAGATGTTGGATAAAATCAAAAGGTAGAGACAAATAGCTGGAGTAACTCAGCGGGTGAGGCAGCATCTACGGAGAGAAGGAATGGGTGACGTTTCGGGTCAAGACCCTTCTTCAGAAACTATTTGGTGATATTGGAATATTCAATGTAAATATAATTTTCCTTCCAAAAGAAACTGACATAACTAAAAATAGGAATCACAATCCTTACAAATGGCCACTAACTTTTTCTGACAATGTTTCTGACATACTTCTGAAGTTATCCATTCCTGGCACAAAAGCTCCAAAGTGATTAAAGATGGAACTATGGAAGATGGAACTATGCAAGATGGAACTAAGCTTGTTTGTATGGCAGAGAATAGAAAATTACAAGCTTTTGCACACTATTAAAGATATTAAACATTACAGTATATTAGTAGGGAATTAAATACACTGGATTCTTAATGGTCATAAGATTTTTGAAAACCGACTCAATGCAAGCTTGCACGGCGGATGGAAATGCTACAAACATTATCTCATGACTGCCTCTAGAACAAATCCACTCGTATAATTCAACGAACCGTATACTGACAAATGTCTCCAGCTTTTTGTGTACCCTCGATTCTCCAGCATCTGCAGTTCCTTCTTTAACACTGACAAATGTCAATTGCGATTGGCCATTAGATAGTTCATGCCTTTGCCCGCTTCTGTTTTAATACAAATGTACAGCTGGGTTGTACCTGATCCACCTGGCGCTATGTGGACTACCTGTTTACTATTTTAAAAAAAACCTGTTGCCCTCCAAATCGCTCTCCCATCCTTCCCTTCTGACAGTTTCTCCCAGGAGCTCCTCCACCGTTCCCAATTCATGAACCTCCCTTAAAGGACACTGCGTTTGTTACAGCAGTGGTCACTCACCTGCTAGGCCCGGCCCTTGCCTCGACGTCGAGGCATTTACGTGGCTGCAGACTCCACCCGTCACGCGCCGGCCCGCCGGCCACTCGCTCGCTCGCCGCTCCAGCGGGAAGCTCGGGCAGCCGGACACTTCCGGCCGAGGGACCCCACACCAGCCGACCTCACTCGCCGGAAGTACCTCAAAGTCTTTGCCCCCTCTTTTGTCCTGCCCTCACCTCTCTTTTTCCAGCTTTGAAGAAAGGTCCCGACCCGGAAAGTCGCCTATCTATTCCCGTCACGGATACTGCCTGACCCCCATTGAGTTCCTCCGGCGCGTTGTGTTGTGATTGAGCAGGTGAAAGGGGTGGGGAAGCGAGAGGGGGTTGCACAGGTTGACCTCACTTGGCGGAAGTTGTGGAAGTGGAAGTGGGGGCGGGTTGTGCGAGGCGAGGCGGGCCCCACTCACCGTGACTGTGACTGGCAGAGAGGGCGCGGGTTGTAGCTGAGATGCGATACACCATGTGCGAGAACTGGAGCACTGTGGCGGAGATCTTCCTCTTCTTGGAAGGTTGCGGCGCTGAACCGGAGCGGATCCGGTGCCTCTGCAGCAGGGCCTTTGTGCAGTAAGTCTGTGGCGTCGTTCTGTGCTGGAATTGGAGTAGGGTGGGTCGGTGTTATTAACCTCTTGTGATGCAGTAAATGGATCCGAGTAATAGCTTTGCACGCACAAGGAACTGCAGATGCTGGATTACAAAAAAAATGCACACCGCGTTGAAGTAGCTCAGCAGGTCAGGCAGCATCTCTGGAGAACATGGATAGGTGACATTTCGGGTCCGGAAAAGGGTCCCGGTCCGAAACGTCACCTGTCCATTCCTTCCACAGAATTGTAGGAAGCCGCTGAAGATGCTGGTTTACACCGAAGATAGACACACAATGCTGGAGTAACTCAGCGGGACAGGCAGCATCTCTGGAGAGAAGGAATGGGTGACGTTTCGGGTCAAGACGAGACTGAAGAAGGGTCGAGACCCGAAATGTCATCCATTCCTCGCTAGAGATGCTGCCTGTCACACTGAGTTACTCCAGCACTGTATTTTAATAATTTTGTACGTTACAATTTTCTAGTAATTGGAACAGAAGCAATTGTTTGGATACCAAAACAAGAGTGTTTTATCAACATTGTCAATGAGGTTCAAACGAAGATTAAAATGATTTGACTCAATACCCAAATAAAATATATTGTGCCTGGACTTGTCAGTACTTATGAACTGCAGATCCAAAGTAATCATGATGCCTTCATCAAAAGAACATTGAATTTGGTGTCATAGGGTTGTACGGCACAGAAACAGACCCTTTGGCCCACCTTTTCCGTCCCAACAAAGTTGGCGTATTGGTCATTTGCCCCTGTATCCATCTGGTCTTCCTATTCACATATCTGTCAAATGTCCTTTAGAAGTTGTAATTGTAATTGCTTCTATAGTATCTTCTGATAGCTCATTCCCAAAACAGACAATCCTGTAAGTGAAAAAGTTGCATCTGAGCTCCCTGTTAAATCTCCTTTCCCCTTAAGCCTATGATCTCTAAAGGAGTAAAAAATAGTGTCCCTCGTGGTCTTTCACACCTCGATAACATCGCCCTTCAGTCTGCTACGCTTTAAATAAAATATTCCCAGCAATCTCTATAACTAAAGTCCAGGTAACATCCTAATGAATCGCTTTTGCAACTTAATGACATCCTTCTTATTGCTTGACAACCGGATCTGCACACAGTACTCCAAGTGGAACATCGTCTCATCTGACCTGAGTTGCGAGGCATGAAACTCGTACCTTTTACCAAACACATCTTGCTCTTTCCTTCCCCTTTTGAAATTCAGAAATTAATTCAACTTTGGATGTTTAGTTTAGTTTAGAGATAGTGCAGAAACAGGTACTTCAGCCCATCGAGTCCGTGCCGACCAGCGATCCCTGAACAATAACACTATCCTACACACACTAGGGACAATTTACACATACACCAAACCAATTAACCTACATACCTGTACGTCTGCAGTGGGAGGAAACCGAAGATCTCAGATAATACCCACGCAGATCACGGGGAGAACATACAAATTCCGTACAGACAGCACCAAAAGTCGGGATTGAACCCGGGTCTCCGGCGCTGCAAGCGCTGTAAGTCATCAACTCTACCGCTGTGCCCAGTCTGGCGGAACTCAGTCAGTTAGAATTCAATTTTGGATATTATACATAATTTCTGAGCCATTTAGTAATGAATGACAGTTTTTGCCCCTTGTTTTGCACTTTTTATTTTTGATGGGTGGGCTGTATGTGAAGATAACATTAACTCCCTATCCATTTCACGATGATGTGAAATCCCCATCAGATTTAAGAATTCTGCTGGATAGTCATGAGGGCTTAACCCAGCCAGCCCTTCTGATTCAACAGCAAAATGCTAAATTAGTGTTTTCAGTAGACTTAAATTTGTTCCTGCGTGCGTTGTGTGAAGTCGAACCCCAACCTTCCCTCAACTAATTACATTTTATTTGCTGCAGTGTTTGCTGAACTAATTCAATTCGGTAGGGGAAAATAGACAATAGACAATAGGTGCAGGAGTAGGCCATTCGGCCGTTCGAGCCAGCACCGCCATTCAATGTGATCATGGCTGATCATCCCCAATCAGTACCCCGTTCCTGCCGTTTCCCCATATCTCCTGACTGCTATTTTTAAGAGCCCTATCTAGCTCTCTCTTGAAAGCATCCAGAGAACCTGCCTCCACCGCCCTCTGAGGCAGACAATTCCACAGATTATAAAATTCCAGATAAAGTTCCTTTTTTTTAAAAAAAAAAGCTGTTAATTTGCACTATCAGCCAAAAGTATTAAAGGGACAGATGGGTAAACTAAAAATATTCAGATTTTACTGTTTTTATTTGACTAGATAACTCCTTTGGGGAGGTGATGCAAAAAAGTTACAGCTTTACGTGTACATTAAGTGCTTGTTGAGATCATCTCTGATTGACATTGTCTAGAAAAAATCAAATCAGTGTATTGTGGAACTGTAGTAAAACTGTTGCCTCAAATATTCTAACCACAGTGAGACGAAGCCATCATTATATATCCCTTTTCAATTGTTTTGAGACTGCTTACAAGCTCTTGTATTTTTTATAAATGGATTCCTTTAATCTTGGCTGTCCCATGGTTCCAATTTTTCCATCATCTTTTCACAATTAACACACAAGTGTTCTCGCACAGCGAAAACATGGAGACTGTGACTGGCATTGGTTATAGGTATATGTACCACCAGATCTTATTTGATATTTCTAACTAGCCCTCCATTTGGATTTTATTTTATAAAGTGCCTTGTGACAACGATAACTTCTGGATATAATACAGTACAACTAATTTTGAGGATTCCAAAGAAGTTCAGAGTGACTGTTGTTAGCATTGTTACAATCATTTACATCAGGTGACTACTTCAGATTTGACCCTTCCAGTTTGCCTTGGCAGTCTTCTGTTCTACTGGTGCCAGAAAACCCATTGTGGCTGTTGTTTTATTTATGTATTAAGTAAATAGTGTTTATTACTCTAAAATACGAGTTTTAAACAAGCATTTTGATTTTAAAAAATAGTGTTCGAGGTTTGTTTAACTTGGTTTTGGCAATGAGGTATTAAAAGTAAAAATGAAAGAATGAATGTGATTTTGACCATTTAGTTGCATTTACTTTGCATCTTTATCCAACCTTAATCTTAGCAAAATTAAAATCATGAGAGGTGAATAAAAAGCTGTTCATTGTTACTTATTACTATGGTTACAATCTGGTGATGAATCAGAAATGTTATCATTTCACAACCATAATCACAATAATACTTTATTAGCCAAGTAAGTTTTGCAACATATGAGGAATTTCATTTGCCAAGTCAGTTATACAAATAGAAAGCAACGGAACACAAAATACGTTTTAACATAAACATCCACCACAGTGACTCCTCCACATTCCTCACTGTGATGGAAGGCGAAAAAAAAGTTCAAATCTCTTCCCTTCTTTGCTCTCCCGCGGTCGGGGGCCTAGAGCCCTCCATTGTCGGGACGATCTTGACTCCAGTAGCCGGCGACGTTTGGGCCCTCCGCATCGGGGTGATCTGCTCCTGCATTGGGGTGATGTCAGTTCCCCTGCGCCAGCGATCGGACCCCGCGTCGGTGCTGGTCGACCCTCTGCGTCGTTGGAGCTTACCAACTCGGCCTCTCCCAAGACTGCGAGCTCTCGATGGTGAAGTCCGTAGGCCGCGGTTGGAGCATTCCCAGGCAAGGCATCGGCTCAGATGTTTAAGTCCGTGCCCCGCGATGGGGCTCAAAGACCGTTCGAGGAGGCCTCCAGCTCCAAGATGTTAGGCCGCAGAGCGACCGTAGATACGATCCGGAAAACAATCGCATCTCCGACAAGGTAAGAAATTGAAATATCTCACTGGCTCTCTTCCATATATCTTGGTCCCAGAAGTCAGATCTATTATCATGAGAATAAACTCTCTGAAAGTAACTGGCCTGGACGGAGTCCCAGGATGTGTTCTTAAGTTGTGTGCCACTCAACTGACAGCAGTTTTCACCAAACTCTTCAACTTCTTGCTACAACAGTCTACTGTTCCCATCTGCTTCAAGGAAACCTCCACCATTCCAGTCCTCAAGATAAGTAAAATTATCTGTCTCAATGACTACTGCCCAGTAACAGAACCTCCCTCTCCCCTCAACCACCCAGATAATATAGATCCCTTGTAATTAGTGTACTAGAAAAATAGGTATCTGGAGGATCCTATCTCTTACATTATACTTAGCTCTCGATCACCTGAAAAAAACCACAATACCAAATAAACTCATTTTTAAACTTCTGGACTTTGGCTTTGGTGTCTATCTGGAATTTGCTTCTGGACCTCCAGACTTTAGTTTAGTTTAGAGATACAGCGTGGAAACAGCCCCTTCAGCCCAATGAGTCCACGCCGAACAGCAATCCTCACATATTAACACTACCTTACACACACCAGGGACAATTCAATTTGCACTTATGCCAAGGTAATTAACCTACAAACCTGTACGTCTTTGGAATGTGGGAGCAAACGGAAGGTCTCGGAGAAAACCTACGCGGTCACGGGGAGAACATACAATACCCGTACAGACAGCACCTATAGTAGGAATCAAACCCGAGTCTCTGGTGCTGCAAGAGCTGTCAGGCAACATCTCTTATCGTAGGTTATGTGCCCTACTAGCTGTACAGCCATGATTGTGTAGCCAAGTACAGCATCAACACAGTCTTTATGTTTGTTGATAATGTCACTCCTGTAGACCAGATCATCAACAATGAAGAGATGGCAAGGTGGAGATTAGAAATCTTGTGTCTTGGTGAAGTACAACAACATAGCCCTGAAGGTCAGCAAGCCAAAGGTTTTGGTTGTTAACTTAAGGAAGGGGGGGGGGAGGTGTAGGGGGTCAAGGACATCCCTGTGCTCATTAGCGGAACTGTTGTAGAGATGGTTGACAGCTGAAAGTTCTGTAGTATCCATATTACCAACAACCTAATCTGCTCCTTTCATGCTGATGGGTGATCACTAGATGGCATCAGATGCGCAATAGAAAATATTCTGATGGGCTGCATCTCATCTTGCTGTGGCACCTATTCTGCTTTTTGATCTACAGAGTGATAAACACCAGTCCATTACAGGCTCATCACTTCCTTCCATTCGGTTCGTCTTTGCAGTGCGTTGCATTAGGAAGGCTGAAAGTATCGTCAAGGAAGCATGCCACCCTGGCCATTCCCTTATCTATCTTCTTCCTTCTGAGGGAAGGTCAAGGAGCTTGAAAGCCTGATGTCAAGACCTTAGAACAACTTCTTCCCCCCTGCTATTATACTCCGGAACCTGCCACCACTTAACCACTCTGTTCCCAGAGGCACTGTCACATAGCCTTACTCTTAACTGCCTCATTTGGTTATCTGTTGATTGTGTTTCAGTATTTATTTTGCACAACTTCAGAGTGCATTGCAATCTT
This sequence comes from Okamejei kenojei, assembly GCA_035221665.1. NCBI lineage: Eukaryota > Metazoa > Chordata > Chondrichthyes > Rajiformes > Rajidae > Okamejei > Okamejei kenojei. Next base: position 56,104,730 of record CM069134.1, read on the forward strand.
TACAGCATTCTGCTGTTTTGCATTTGTCATCGTATTTATTGTCGTATCATACCATGTATACTGTTTATTCTGTTAGCCTAATGTAAACAAGGAATTTATTACACCCTTGTGTGTATCTCAGTAAACTAATCTGAATTCCATGTTGAAAACATAGCCTGCATTTATTCCCCTTGGTAACTTTTATGATCACCTTGCCCACTTAATGTAGTCAGTAAAAATGTCTTTGGGGCATGAATGCATTGGAATTGCAGTTGAGAGAAATAAAATTGCAATTCTGATCTTCCAACGACTGCCGTGCTTGTTCAGCATCCCCTCCTGGCCTGTGAAATCAATCCTGCATTGCTTGAACGCCTATTTCTGGGCTGATATTCCAAGACAAATCTTTCATTCCTATACTAAGCAACCCCCACCCCCAAACACTTCAGCTTTCATAAAGCCATCCAATTGTGGATGAATCCATCCCTATAAAGAGTGATGACTATGCAGAGACATGATGTTTGCTTTGATATTCCTTACAGAAAGTTTCTGCTTAGGTCAAAGTTACTACCATGCCACAAACTGTCAGAATGGACAAATCAATATTTTGTCTGTTAACAAACCTGCTACATATGATAAGACTCTGAACTTTGAGTGTCTAAGAACAGTAATCAGAGCCGTATTCTGAACATTATTTTCATTTATAGACAATAGGTGCAGGACTAGGCCATTCGGCCCTTTGATCCGGCACCGCCATTCAATGTGATCATGGTTGATCATCCCCAATCAGTACCGCGCAGAATTCCACAGACTCACAACTCTCTGTGAGGCTCTAAATGGCTTACTCCTTATTCTTAAACTGGCCCCTGGTTCTGGACTCCCCCAACATCGGGAACATGTTTCCTGCTTCTAGCTTGTCCTAACCCTTAACAATCTTATATGTTTCAATGAGATCCCCTCTCACCCTTCTAAACTCCAGAGTGTACAAGCCCAGCTGCTCCATTCTTTCAGCATATGACAGTCCCGCCATCCCGGGAATTAACCTTGTAAACCTACTGCACTCCCTCAATAGCAAGAATGTCCTTCTGCAAATTAGGGGACCAAAACTGCACACAATACATAGAAACATAGAAAATAAGTGCAGGAGTAGTCCATTTGGCCCTTTGAGCCTGCACCGCCATTCAATATGATCATGGCTGATCATCCAACTCAGTATCCTGTACCTGCCTTCTCTCCATACCCCCTGATCCCTTTCGGCACAAGGGCCACATCTAACTCCCTCTTAAATATAGCCAATGAACTGGCCTCAACTACCTTCTGTGGCAGAGAATTCCACAGATTCACCACTCTCTGTGTGAAAAATGATTTTCTCATCTCGATCCTAAAAGACTTCCCCCTTATCCTAAAACTGTGACCCCTTGTTCTGGACTTCCCCAACATAGGGAACAATCTTCCTGCATCTAGCCTGTCCAACCCCTTAAGAATTTTGTAAGTCTCTATAAGATCCCCCCTCAATCTTCTAAATTCTAGCGAGTACTAGAATACTCCAGGTGTGGTCTCACTAGGGCTCTGTACAACTGCAGAAGGACCTCTTTGCTCCTACATTTGATTCCTCTTGTTATAAAGGCCAACATGCCATTCGCTTTCTTCACTGCCTGCTGTACCTGCATGCTTACTTTCATAGACTGATGAACAAGGACCCCAGATCCCGTTGTACTTCCCCTTTTTCCAATTTGTTGCCTTTAATTTTGCTATTTTTAGGATATGGGTTTTCATCTCCTCCCTCTACTTGAACATAATCTAGCTTCTTCTATCTATACTATTTCTAAAACTCTCATCTTGCCCACTTCCGGTTTGCTTTTTTTTTTTATTTGCGCAAAAATGGTACCCTTTATTGCTAGGATATTTTCACCACCTTACTCGCCGTTCTCCTCTCCTCCAAGCGTACCAAGTTTTGTTATGATCGGTGGAAGATTTCAAAAGTTATGAAGGTTTAAAAAATCAGCGGATTTTTCTTCTCGCCTGTCAATCACCATAAAGGTAATGGCCCTTCCGGCACCCGCTGGGGAATAGAGCCCCGGAGGCGGGGCTGAGACCACAAGTGCTGATTGAGTCCGCAAGAGTGGAGTCGGGAAAGTCGCTGTGTGGAGTCGGGAAAATCGCTGTGTGGAGTCGGGAAAGTCGCTGTGTGGAATCGGGTAAGCCGCTGTGTGGAATCGGGTAAGCCGCTGTGTGGAGTCGGGAAAGTCGCTGTGTGGTGCCCCGGCGGTGGCCGCTGAGTGGACTCCCTCCTCCCCCCACACTTTCCCCCCTACCCCCCCCCCCCCCTTTTCCCCTCCCCCTCCTTCCCACACGCACCCCCTTCCCCTCTCTCCTCCCCACCCCCCCCCCCCCCCCACACACCACCCCCTCCCCCACACCACCCCCCCTCCCCCACATCATCCCCCATCCCCCACACCACACCCTCCGCTCCCCCTCACCACCCCCTCTCCCACACCATGGTAGAATATTGTTTTGGGAAATGGGTTGCATTGGGGGACCAGGCCTCCCGTGACTGGGACCCAACGGGTCCCACTTAGTCTAGTTCTTACTATTTATTCCTTGCGCCATCATCTGCAATTTTATCAAAGTAAAATTTTCTGATTATATGCATCTGATATTTGGAACATCGCTGAGCAGATTAAACAAAGGGATGGGTTTTGTACTTTCTGCTGACTTCTGAAAGATTTTGACACTGGGCTGAGCCTTTCTCTCAAAGGAAGCAGAAACCACCTGGAGGTATTCTTGATAGCAAACCCCTGCACTATGCAAGGCTTTCTCTGTCACGTGAATATGTAGCAGATTTGGTGATGGTTGCGCACAGAGATAAAAAATAACTAATCCACTGACAGTTAAAAAACAATTTTAATAACCAGTGACTAAGCCAGAACCGTTGAACGTTGAATGTGGGGCATGCTTGCGCTGGTACTTTCATGCTCACTCGCAAATATACTCTCCAAAGTAAATCAAAGAAATTGTAGCTGAATTGGACTCCAGTCAAATACAAGAGATTAGTGTGCAAAATTAGAGCACATGGTATTGGGGGTACAGTGTTGACATGGATAGAGATGGCAGCCAGGAGCAAAGAGTAGGATTTATCAGGGCCTTTTCAGAATGGCAGGCAATGACTAGGGGGTGCCGCAAGGCTCGGTGCTAGGACTCCAGTTATTTGCAATATATATTAATGATTTAGATGAGGGAATTAAATGTGACATCTCTAAATTTGCCAATGACACAATAGCTGAGTGGCAGTGTGAGCTGCGATGAAGATGCTATGAGGCTGCAGGGTGACTTGGATAGGTTGGGTGAATTGGCAGATGCAGTACAATGTGGATAAATGTGAGGTTATCCACTTTGGTTGCAAGAACAGGAAGGCTCATTATTATCTGAATGGTGTGAGATTAGGAAAAGGGGAGGTGCAACGCGACCTGGGTGTGCTTGTACATCAGTCACTGAAGGTAAGCATTCAGGTAAGTTCAAGTTATATTTATTGTCACGCACCAATTGGTACAGTGAGATTTGAGTTACCATACAGCCATACGAATAAAAAGAACACAATACACGAAAGGATTTAACATAAACGCCCCTACACAGTGGAATCAACGTTTCCCACTGTGAGGAAAGGCAATAAAGTTCAGTCATCTTCCTCTTTATTCACCTGTGGTCGGGGCCTTTCAGCCCTCCGCAGTCGCCGCTATGGCGGCCTGATTTTCAGGCCCTCTCGCCGGGATGATCGGAGCTCCAGCGTCAGAACGGAAAAACACACTCAGCGGCTTAGAGTTTCTGAATCGGCCGCTTCTTACCGGGGACCGTGGCTTTCAAACTCCACAGGCCGAATCGGGCGGAGATTCAACACTGGCAACCCCCAGCAAAAGATCCCAAGACTCTGCAATGTTAAAGTCAGCGCCGCCCGTGGCTGGAAGCTCTGCAAACCACAGTTCTACTGTGTTAAACAGCAGGCCCAACACTCCGGAGCTTCAACTTGGTGATCCCCGGTAAGGCATTGTCCTGCTCCATGATGGAATTCAGTACTGCGCCGCTGCTGAAGCTCCTGCCGGTCTCCTGTAGGAAAGGCTCTGCCAATCCAGTTGGTAGGCCGCTGGGGGGGGGGGGGGGGCAAAGATGCGACTCAGAGAAAAGACGCATCCACAACCAGGTAGTGACTGGGAAGTGGTTTCCCTTCCCCCCCCCACCCCCCCACATCCCCCACATAAAAAAGACCAAGAAACCTTTAAAACATACTTTGTGACATACTAAAAAATTTTAAAAGGGTGAAAGGACTGACAACTGCTGGCGAGGCTGCCACATTCGATGGCGCCACCCGATTACAGCAGGCAGTGAAGAAAGCTGATAGCATGTTGCCCCTCATTGCAAGAGGAATCGAATATAGGAGTAAAGAGGTCCTACTGCAGTTGAACAGAGCCCTAGTGAGACCACACCTGGAGTATTGTGTACAGTTTTGGTCCCCTAATTTGAGGAAGGACATTCTTGCTATTGAGGCAGCGTAGGTTTCCAAGGTTAATTCCTGGGATGGCGGGACTGTCATGGTGAGAGAATGGAGCAGCTGGGATTGTACACTCTGGAGTTTAGAAGGATGATTTGAAACATATAAGATTGTTAGAACGGAGACGAGAAAACACTTTTTCTTACAGAGAGTGGTGAGTGTGGAATTCTCTGCCTCAAACGGCGGCGGAGGCGGGTTCTCTGGATGCTTTCAAGAGAGAGCTAGACAGGGCTCTTAAAAATAGCTGAGTCAGGGGATATGGGGAGAAGGCAGGAACAGGGTACTGATTGGGGATGATCAGCCACGATCACATTGAATGGAGGTGCTGGCTCGAAGGGCCGAATGGCCTACTCCTGCGTCTATTGTCTATTGCAGTTATACAGGGCCTTGGTGAGACCGCACCTGGAGTATCGTGTGCAATTTTGGTCTAATTTGAGGAAGGACATTTTTGCTATAGAGGTTCACCAGGTTAATTCCAGGGATGGCGGGACTGACATATGATGAAAGAATGCGTCAACTGGGCTTGTATTCACTGGAATTTAGAAGGATGAGAGGGGATCTTATAGAAACATATACAATTCTTAAAGGATTGGCCAGGCTAGATGCAGGAAAAAAATTCCCAATGTTGGGGGAGTCCAGAACCAGGGGTCACAGTTTAAGAATAAGGCGTAGGCCATTTAGGACTGAGATGAGGAAAATCTTCTTCACATAGTTGTGAATCTGGAATTCTCTGCCACAGAAGGCAGTGGATGCCAATTCACTGGAAGTTTTCAAGAGAGAATTAGATTTAGCTCTTCGGGATGAAGGAATCAAGGGATATGGGGAAAAAGCAGGACCGGGGTACTGATTTTAGATGATCAGCCATGATCATATTGATTGGCCGTGCTGGCTAGAAGGGCCAAATGGTCAACTCCTGCTCCTATTTTTCTATGTTTCTAAATGCGTGGTAATATCTGTCTTTTTGTACCTTGTTTATACAGTATTCAAAATATAAATACAGAACAAAACTGCTCAAATTGCTCCTTTTCAGTTAAATTTCATGAGTGCAGCATAGGGATACAAGTGGTGTTTTAGTGGCTAACTATTGCGGGCAATCTTAGGACTTGCTTTTGCACGTGTAAATCCTGAAGTAGCTGACAGTGACAATTTTATTGACATTCCCCACAGAATCCAATCAGAAATATTATTCCAGACAATAACAATGAGATAAGAATTAAGACGTGCGAAAAACATACGCGATATATTTCTGCACTGAACTTGTCTCGAATTTCTTTCAGTGATCGAGAGCTTTATCGGATGGGATTAAAGGGAGCCTTTTATACCCATGAAGATTATGGAGGTAAGTCATTAAATATTTGATTAAACTATGAAGATTACCTATAGTACTTTTTTTGTGCTTTTTCCCGACAGTATTTTTATCTCTTTTTTTATGTTTAGGATTTCTGGAATATTTTCTTCAGTGGCATTATGTTAAACAAAGTTATCTGGCAGGAAAACAGAAATTGCTGGAAATACTCAGCAGATCTGTGGAAAGAGAAGTTACTATTTCAGGTTTGAGAACCCTTTGTCAGAACTGGAAAGTGAGAAAACATGTTAATTTTCTGTAAAGGAGCAATGGTAAGGAGATGTGCAGAACAAAAGCAATTCCGTTGACCAAACGGGTGAACCTGGCAGCTACAGGCATATTGTGTTGCTTTGTCTATGTGGTGTTGCTTTTTTTTGTTCATTTTTAAAATTATCGAACATCTCACTTGCACTACTAGTAGGGAAGTTTGTTAATGCAGTACTGTGTGTTTAGGTACTTTTGGCGTAGATGAAATACGGACTAAAAGGGTACAAATTCCCTGAAATAGCTAAAGTCCATGTTTAAAACTGCCAGACATTTTGTGATACTGCAACAGCCATTTCTGACGCATCTGCGTTGACACTTTGGCTTTATGAGCACACCAACTTCTACTTCCTTACCACAAATAATGAACCAACACCCATTTAACTGACAACTCACAACTTTTAACTCATAACTAAGGATGTGAGGTTGGGTCAGTTTCTTAAAAATGACATGTTTTCAGCTCGGTCAATGAAACCCACTGTGAAAAACAAGGGTTGTAGCACTTGGTTTTGCAGTATCTAACTGCACACAGCCTTCAGAAGATTATGATATCCCTATAAGCAAGTTCAGTATTCCGAAAAACGCAGGGAATCATGTGATTTCTCAAAGGTCATTCACGTTAAACATTCTCGGCAACTGCTACTGCATGTATGCAGACCTGCGTTTCATCCGTAGTCAGGATCGAACCCGAGTCTCCGGCACTGCAAGCTCTGTTGAATTGCTACTGGACTGTCCCCGTCCCCTCCCGAGTGTCCCATCCCTGTCCAGGGGCAGCCGGAGAGGTTCGGGGTGACCCTGGACTGTCGTGACACCGGCCCGGAGCACTGTCGGCCCAGGCTCACAGCCAGCGTGGAGAAGAAGGGTAAACTCCAGCTCAACTCTGCCTGTCCTGCCGGGTTAACCAACAGCGCTAGACTGACGGGACACCGGCTCGGAGCAGTGGAGTTAGCACTTCTCCGCGCTGGCTGTAAGCTGGGGCCGCCACTGCTCCAGGCCAGTATCCCGTCAGTCCAGGGCTGCCGTTTAACCCGTCGGGACAGACAGAGTTGAGCTGTAGTTAGCGCTTCTACTTCGCGCTGGCCAAAAGCCTGGACCGCCACTGCCCCGGGCCGGTGTCCCGACAGTCCATGGTAACCACGGACATCTCCGGTGCCCCCTGGATAAGGATGGTGATGGGGACGGTCCAGTAGTAATTCAACAGGGCTTGCAGCGCCGGAGACCACCGGTTTCCATCCTGACTACGGATGGAACGCAGGTTGTATACATGCAGCAGCACAGCTGCCGAGAATGTTTATCGCGAGTGACCTATGACCTGGGCATGCGCAGTTGGTATGCCGAACTCTCTATGATCAGCCATGATCACATTGAATGCCGGTGCTGGCCCAAAGGGCCAAATGGCCTACTCCTGTCTATTGTCTTATTGATTGGTACCCTTGGCTTTCTGCCAGTGTGCAAATTTTGGATTCAGTTTGCCATTTCTCAAAGGCTTTTAGTTTTAGTTGGCCTTGTCAGATGCCTTGCCGAAATCTCTGTAAAGATCATTAAAAACTAACCTCCCCGATACCACTTCAAAGATTAATTATGTTACTAAGACAGGATCGTCCATGAATAATTCCATGCTTGACGTGCCTTGGTTAATGATCTTGTACTGACTCTTGAATGTTTCTTGCAGTTCGCCAACTGACTTTAGGCTGGCTTGCCTGTTATTACTTGTTGTGCCCTTCCTCTCTTCTGTTTAACAACAGAGGCATATGTGTGGCCTTAAGAATTTGAGACTACTTTTGTTACCACCTTTCTCTCTCTCTCTCTCTCTCTCTTATGTCCTCAGTCCAAAACAAGGGAGCTTGTGCCAGATAGCTAGAGCTCAATACTATAGAAATGTTTGAAGACATACGGAGTCACATTTTTTTATTGAGCCTATCCAAATTTTAACTTTTGCAATTAACTTCATAAGAGGAAAATAATATACTAATGTTGTGAATTTGCAAACTCCTCAATATATAGCGAGACAAGTAGGGCAATGTGTAGAGTGGCCCTGTTCGGGTAATCCTATAGTATTTCTCTGAGAGAACACATTTTCTCGGAATCTTTACCATTTCCCCTGTAAATGTTTCAGACTGCTCCGAGATTGATTTTCACAGAGCTTAGTAACATGGCCCAGTATGGTTATGTGTAGAAATAAACTGCAGATGGTGTTTTAAACGGTACCCGGACCGGCGCCGACGGACAAGAGGCCGAAGCAAAGAAGCCGAAGCCAAAGAACCGAATAACCATATAACAAATACAGCACGGAAACAGGCCCTCTTGGCCCTTCCAGTCCGTGCCGAATATTTGTTTTCCCCTAGTCCCATCTACCTGCACTCAGACCATACCCCTCCATTCCCTTCCATATACCTATCCACTTTACTTTTAAATGTTAAAATCGATCCTGCCTCCACCACTTCTGCTGGAAGCTCATTCCACACAGCCACCACCCTCTGAGTAAAGAAGTTCCCCCTCACGTTACCCCTAAACTTCCGTCCCTTAATTCGCATGTCATGCCCTCTTGTTTGAATCTTCCCTACTCTTAATGGGATAGAAACGAGGCCGAAACGCCAATGAACCAAAATCGTCCGAAGACGAAACGCCTACTAACCGAAATGATTGGATGCCTAAATGCAAGCTAACCGAAAGCGCGGGATGCCTAAACGCCTACGAACCGAAGGTGACTGGGCAATGTGAACCCAAGCACCAAGTTGAAAGCGGCCGAAGGTGTGCATTCCTCGGGACAGCCCCCACTCTCCCACGGCCACCCTCCGCGGGCTGTGGGTTGGGTGGAGCGGACGTTTGGGGCAATGTTCATGCCTTCACGGTGATGTGATGAACGCGGGGGTCTGGACCAATCGCTGACGAGTCCCGCCCCCCGGCAACGCCAAGTCCGTTATTGGACTTTTCTGTTGAATGGGAGTCGGTCCGTTGGCCTGTAGACGCCGCTGCCTTTCGGGTAGGTGGCGTATCGACTCAGCGGCCATTCGGTAAGTTTGCTTTTAGGCGACGTAGCCTTTCGGTTCGTGGGCGTTTAGGCGTCCTACGCTTTCGGTTAGCTTGCATTTAGGCGTCCAATCCTTTTGGTTAGTAGGCGTTTCGTCTTCGGACGATTTCGGTTCATTGGCGTTTCGGCCTCGTTTCTATTCGGTTCTTTGGCTTCGGCTTCTTTGCTTCGGCCTCTTGTCTGTCGGCGCCGCGTCCGCACACGGTTTTAAACTGAAGATAGACACTCATGACTTCACTAACTTCACCACCGATTTCCATCCTGCACTCAAATTCAATTGATCCGTTATATTGACGACTGCATTGGTGCTACCTCCTGCACCCATGCAGAACTCATGGACTTCATTAACTTCACCACCATCTCTGACACATCCCTTCCCTTACAAACCCACTGACTCCCACGACTATCTCGACTACTCCTCTTCCTTCCCTGCTTCCTGCAAAGACTCTATCCCCCTATTCCCAAATCCTCCATCTACACCGTATCTGCGCCTCAAGAATAGCTGCTGCCTGTCCCGCTGAGTTACTTCAGCATTTTGTCTACCTTCGATTTAAACCAGCATTTGCAGTTCTCTTCTACCGAAGATGAGGTGTTCCATACCAGGTCATCCGAGGAGTTCCATACCAGTATCTTCCATCATAGATGAGGCCCTCACACGTGCTTCCTCAGTACCCCGCAGCTCGGCCCTTGCTCCCCCTCCCCCTAGTCGCAACAGGGACGGAGTCCCCCTAGTCCTTACCATTCACCCCATCAGCCGTCGCATACAACACATAATCCTAAAACATTTTCACCACCTCCAACGGGATCCCACCTCTAGTCGCATCTTCCGATCTCCACCCCTTCCGCAGAGGCCTTTCCCTCCGCAACTCCCTGGTTAACTCCTCTCTTCCCACCCAAACCACCCCCATTCCTGGTACCTTCCCCTGCAACCGCAGGAGATGCAACACCTGTCCCTATACCTCCTCCCTCGACTCTGTCCAGTGACCCCGACAGTCCTTTCAGGTTGGGCAGAGGTTCACTTGCACCTCCTCCAACCTCATCTACTGTATCTGTTGGTCAAGATGTGGACTCTTATACATCGGCGAGACCAAACGTAGACTGGGCGATTGTTTCATTGAACTTTGCTCAGTCTGCCTGGACCTTCCTGATCTCCTGGTTGCTAAACACTTTAATTTTCCTTCCCATTCCCACACTGACCTTTCTGTCCTAGGCCTCCTCCATTGTCAAAGTGAGGCTAAACGTCAATTGGAAGAACAACATCTCGTATTTCGCTTGGGCAGCTGACAACCCAGTGGTATGAATATTGATAACTTGAAGTAACCCTTGCATTCCCTCTCTCTCCATCCCTCCCCCACCCAAGTCGCACCAACTTCTTATTCTCACCAAAAAAGCAGCTACCAATGTCCTGTTTCCTTTATCATCGTTACTTTTTTGCATATCTTTCATTCATTGTTCTATATCTTTCTACATCATCGTCTATATCTCTCGTTTCCCTTTCCCATGACGGTTAGTTTGTATCTATTAACATTAATATTGGTTTATTATTGTCACATGTACTGAGACATAGTGAAAAACTTTGGTTGCCTGCTATACCATACTATACATGTGTAAATAGCTCGTTCTAAGCTTCCCCCCAGTCTAGTTTTCAGTCAAAAATCACTGAGTCAAGCACTTGCGCAACTAATCTTTATTTTGACAAAACACAATAACAGTTCCCACTACTATACCTAACCACCGCTGGTTCAACCCTTGTATCTGCCTAGCCAAGCCCTCTTAGCCTCGTTCAAGCAGAGACACTCCAGAAGGTCACGCAGTCCCAGGCGTTCTCCCAGAAGCTCGACACAAGACCTCGTGGGAGCAGCCTTTTATAGGTCCCCGAACCTCGAGGGGCCGAACCACATGGGGGTGGTCTCTTTACAGTCCAATAACAGATATTGATTAACCCAGTACATGATGGACATTTCCCCAACCCAATAATACAGTGACTAATACATTGTATTCAAAGAAAGCTTCTGAAAGGAAGCAAACATCGCAACATGTGCCTTGATATTCAGGAAACCCAGACAAGGCTCAATACTTAATCCAATCAACATCTAGCAAAGTAAAGCTTTTACAACAATATTTACAATGTGTATGTCTGGTTTGCATTCATCCAATCTATTCCACGCAATTTGCAACTAATTGTCAGGACCTGCAGATGTTCCATTCTCTTCCTGCAACTCTTATCTAGGCCCTAGACAAACTGGCACCATTCTGCAGCGTGTCCCATTTCTGCAGAAGGCACATTTAAATTGACCAAATGGCCTAGCAACCCGGAAGTCTTTACTCAATTTTAGTGTCCTGGCCTCTCCAATTTGGCCAGAATTAACGCATGTACATAGCTGATTTTCACAGCAAATTTGGAAATCAAAAATTCGACCTTTACCCCATTGAAAAACTTGTGAATGCTTTTGTCGACCTCGATGTTAAGTCTACAGAATTATGAATGTAGGCAGGGCTGCCAACTCTCACGCATTGAACGTGAGAATCACGCATTTCAACAAATTCTCACCCTCTCATGCTGATCTCAAATTTCTCACCCTGTCATGAGAAATTCTTTGATCAACGAGCATTTCAAAATCTCGCGAGTGTTGGAGAGCCGGGACTGAGGGAGGGATTGAACCAGAAGCAGCGGCGGGGGCAGATGCGGATGGGGAGCCAGGCTGGCGAGTGTTTGCCAGGCTGGCGAGTAGCTCGCTGCAGCTCCGGCCATGGAGCAGCCTCAGTGCAAGAGTCCCGGGCAGTCGGAAGTGTTGCGCCGCTGCCGTTAGAGTCTCTGCGCCGAATTCGCCCTGGTGACCGGCATGGATCAGGCTGCGGTTCAGTGCATCCTGCAGGCCAACCCGTGGCCGCTGGAAGTAGGTAACAAGCACTGGGTATAAACGGTGGAAGATAGTGGCCTTCAAATGGGGGTGGTTGGAGAAAGCATCCTGCTTGCCTGCTAGATTTTCACTTGTTGTAACTGCAGGAACAATGTTCCCAATGTTGGGGGAGTTCAGAACCAGGGGTCACAGTTTAAGAATAAAGGATAGGCCAGTTAGGACTGAGATGAGGCCAAACTTCACCCAGAGAGTTGTGAATCTGTGGAATTCTCTGCCACAGAAGGCAGTGGAAGTCAATTCACTGGATGTTTTCAAGAGAGAGCTTTCAACTTTTAGCTCTTGGGCTTCGCGAAATCAAGGGATATGGGAAAAAAACAGGAAAGAGGTACTGATTTTAGATGAACAGCCATGATCATATTGAATAGCAGTGCTGGCTCGAAGGGCCGAATGGCCTATTCCTGCACCTATTTTCTATGTTTCTATGCTTGAGTATATGGCAATAAAACTCGACCACTTGATTTTGAAACATTCATGCATGGTGGGGGTGTATTGTACTCATGGAGAGGTACAGTGTGAAAACAGGCCCTTCGGCACAACTTGCCCACACCCGCCAACATGTCCCAGCCACACTACCTGCTTTTGGTCCATATCCCTCCAAACATGTCCTATCCATGTATCAGTCTAACTGTTTCTTAAATATTGGGATAGTCCCTGCTTCAACTACCTTTTCTGGCAGCTTGCTCCATACACCCACCACCCTTTGTGTGCAAAAAGTTACCCCTTAAAAAGTTACCGCTTAAAAATACTTAAAACAAAAAACATTGAAATCATACTTCTACAATGCACTAAAACATGATTTTAATACATCAAATTTCAAAAAGTCACCCCCTCCCACACTCTCCCCCCACTCGGTTGCTCCACTCCCTCGCCGGGTACCCCCAAGTGATCGCTCAGCCCCCCCCCCCCCCCCACTTTCAAAAATGTTCCGTGGCCCCTGGTTCAGACAGAGAACACTGCCGGATGTGAGCGGGGAAATGAGGCCAGTTGTCCGTGATGTCTGGATCCCAATGCTCAGCGCTTTGTGTTTCGGAGTTGGCTAATGTTATTGATTTGTAATTAGCCTGATTTGTAATTAGTTGACAAAACCTTATTTTAATATTCCGGAATATCCAGGGATGTGGGATAAGTGTAATATTAAAATGACAAACAAGGTGTCAGGGTGTCTGTCACAACATAAAGCCCCGATAACCCATTATTTCCTTCAGTTACATATTGGGAAGGTAGCACTATTGCCATTTGCCACTCGACTACTATGTTTGTTTACCTCACTGACTATTTCTAAACCCCCCCCCCCCCCCCCCCCCAAAATTAATTTGACAGGTTGAATAGAAATTTCCACAATCTGGTTGTTTTATTAATTGAACACGTAGATGAACATCCTCAAAGAGTGTAATCAGATGGAAACTGATTCAGATGCGATGTTTAAGAGCTTTGTTCAAATAAGGGGCATATTTTAAAGGAGTGACAGAGGTACTTGCAGGGGAATTTGTGAGGAGGTTATTATTTGTCTTTAGTTTAAGCTTGAATCAGAACATCTGAAGATTCAAAGTTTAATATAGTAATTGTGCTGATACTGACTCCAACCAACCACGTAATGAATATCATCCATTCCGGAGGTTTTATTTTTCTGATGCCATTTAAACTTCACTTGGATTTCAATCACTTCAATGTAAAAGTAATTGGTAATGGGGGGCATTGGAACAAAAATTTGCCCTCGGTACATATTAACTGTAATATAATAATGTATGCACGTTGGTAGATCCAATCAAAACAAAGATCTTTTTATCATTGTTGTGTTAGGAATACAACAGAAAATATGATGTACTCGCAAGATCACATTTAATAGAATAATATTACTTAAACATATAGTTATTGGACTTTACATTTCGGAAAGGTCCCAGCTGAGACGAAGACAGCAAAATATTGAAAATATTGGGGTCTGAAAATGACTTCAGGACAGTTTGTTAGGAAAATGAAGGAAATGGTAACAGAGTACATATACAGCTGAGTGAGTATAATTTTATGGATGAGAAATTGTGTTCAACCAATTGATGACTACTTTGACAAAGTAACTAGCATGTTAGATAACAAGGAAGCCAATGGATGTAGCAAATTTTGTTATACAAAATTTGGTCCGTGAAGTTCCCCATAAAAGATTACCGCATTAGATAACACCTGTGGACCTGAACGTAATAGGTTAAGTCCAGGGGGTCAGATGTGGGGCTTTATGTGTGGGCCAGATATAATGTCAGTGCAGCGGGGCTAGGAGCAAGGCCAAGTTTGCATCCAGAGTCAAGGTCTGGAACAGTACGAGGTGTGCAGTCAAAGCTGGGACAATGGGAGTGTTCAGCACTGGGAACCTAAGTGGGGTGCCGCAAGGCTCAGTGCTGGGACCCCAGCTATTTACAATATACATTAATGATTTGGACGAGGGAATTAAATGCAACATCTCGAAGTTTGCGGATGACACGAAGCTGGGGGGCAGTGTTAGCTGTGAGGAGGATGCTAGGAGGCTGCAGGATGACTTGGATAGACTGGGTGAGTGGGCAAATGCATGGCAGATGCAGTATAATGTGGATAAATGTGAGGTTATCCACTTTGGTGGCAAAAACAGGAAGGTAGAATCAAATACACAGGACTAGATGTTAAGAAGTCCCTTGTGCCAGTAGGTGGGGAGCATTTCACGACATTCATTGATTGCTGAGAGTGGTCGACGCTCAACATCAGGGGGGGGGGGGGGGGGGGGGGGTACGTATACGTATATCTTGGCCTGGGTAACCTATTATTTGAATGGTCACCTATTAGGAAAAGGGGAGATGCAGCGAGACCTGGGTGTCATGGTACACCAGTCACTGAAAATAGGCATGCAGTTGCAGCAGGCTATGAAGAAAGCGAATGGTATGTTGGCATCCATAGCAAAAGGATTTGAGTACAAGAGCAGGGAGGTTCTACTGCAGTTGTACAGGGTCTTTGGTGAGGCCACACCTGGACTATTGCGTACAGTTTTGGTCTCCTAATCTGAGGAAAGACATTCTTGCCAGAGAGGGAGTACAGAGAAGGTTCACCAGACTGATTCTTGGGATGGCACGACTTCCAAATGAAGAAAGACTGGATAGACTCGGCTGGTACTCGCTGGAATTTAGAAGATTGAGAGGTGATCTCATAGAGACTTACAAAATGCTTAAGGGGTTGGACAGGCTAGATGCAGGAAGATTTTTCCCGATGTTGGGGAAGTCCAGGACAAGGGGTCACAGTTTAAGGATAAGGGGGAAGTCTTTTTGGACCGAGATGAGAAAATTGTTTTTCACACAGAGTGGTGAATCTGTGGAATTCTCTGCCAGAAGGTAGTTGAGGCCAGTTCATTGGCCATATTTAAGAGGGAGTTAGATGTGGCCCTTGTGGCTGAAGGGATCAGGGGGTATGGAGAGAAGGTAGGTACAGGATACTGAGTTGGATGATCAGCCATGATCATATTGAATGGCAGTGCAGGCTCGAAGGGCCGAATGGCCTGCTCCTGCACCTAATTTCTATGTTTCTATGTAAGCAGCTATGATCAGGGTAGAAGAGGGAGGCAGGTGTAAGGCTGGACTCAGGGTCAGGAATGAGAGAAGGTATGCAACTGGAGTCAGTAGTACTAGGGGTGCAGTGAGATCCAGGTTGGTCAACATGGGCCAAGTGTTTGATTATAATCTGATTTCCATACATGAATGTACTAAGATCATTCTTGTGCTGCACCTGTTGATCAGAGCCTGGCTCTACTGTGGAATGTAATTAGGAATGTAATTTAGCCTAACCTTATTCATAGCTAAACCAATTTAAAGCATAAATATTGCATTCTAGTGTAAGTTAAAAGACTCGCTAGAGTATGCACCAGATTGCACAATTTTAAGCTGAAAAATGCAAAATGCGAAAATGCTATGCTCCCTCAGGCTTGGTCTCTCGCTATTTCTCACGCCCAACTCTCACCCAATGTTGGCAGCCCTGATGTAGGTAGCTAAAAAAGCAAAATTAAAAATTGTTTAAGACATCTCTTAAGATTTAATCTGTCAGTTTCACCACAGGCAATTAAAATTGAGGTACAATCTCTTATATTGGCACATGCAATTATATTCTATGGAACAATGTAACATGTGGCAATAATAAACTTATAGCTATCAAAAAAACCTTTGTATTTGAAAATCCTGAAGAGGAAAATAAAATTTCATTGCAAGTCTGAAACTCTCTAGTCCCTCACCCCCTTCCCCCTTGATATAATTGTTATAATGTGATTTTCTATAATGTGCGTTTTCTTTTGGAATGTGACTATAGCGTTGTTGCAGAACTGCCAGTACTGTTGACAAAATTCTCACTCACTTCCAGTTAATCTTGCCCAACCTTATTCCCTACCATAAAGTCTAAAATAGCCCCTTGTTGGTCTTGCTATATATTGACTTTCTCTTTTATTTAAAAAATGTTATCAAATATCCTTCAAGAATTTTGGCCTATTCTTTAACCCTGGTCCAATGTCATTATTATTCCCTGTAACTATTGGTTCCAACCCTGAGGAGGTTCAATTAAGAGATGAGTACAAAGGACATTTGTATAACTGGGCATATTTGAAGGGGTTTCTAAAAGGAAATGCTTCAAACGTCTTTCTTTTAAAATATTTTACTTGTTGTGAGTAGCTATGACACTCATAACACTTCTGAGAAGCACTGGACCAATGAAAAATGATTCTGCGATAATTTTTCAAGTCTTGTTTTACCCATCGAATGGATGTGCTGATTGTGGAGGCCAGGTTTATGCCCCAGAATACTGGACTAAAGATCGTCCATATAGTTGAGATTTTTTGTGTCCTGCCAATGTGTATTTCCTCCAGACTGGTCTATCCGTCAACCTATCCTCCTAGTGATTTTGTTCTCCAAATCCAAGCCCAGTGTGATTATTTTGGGTATTTTGGATCAATTAACATTAGTGTTGGTTTAGTATTGTCACATGTACTGCGATACAGTAAAAAACTTTGCTAAACGATACTATGCACAAGTATAATCAAGCCAAGTAGAAGTACAACATGCATTGCAAAGAAAAAATGACAGTTTGCAGAATATAGTGTTGCAGTGTTATAGAATTAGACTTGCAGAAAAAACTTGTGCAGATACAAAAAGTACAAGGCCTGCAATGAGGTAGGTTGGTAGTACGGGACTACTCTCTAGCTTGTGGGGGGACTGTTCAATATGCTGATAACAATGTTCATGCTGATAACAACGAAGGCATTCCTGAATCTGGTGATATATCCTTTCAAGCTTGTGTGCCTTCAAATTGATGGGAGAGGAGGAAGATGGAATGATGCAGTGTAAATGGTCTTTGATTATGTTGGCTACTTCCCGAGGCAGTGTGAAGTGTCGATGGAGATGATGGTGTGGGAGCTCGGTTTGTGTGATGGACTGGGCTATGTTCATAACTCAACAATTTCTTGCAGTCTTGGGCAGAGTTGTTGCCTAACCAGCTGTGATGTGTCTCGATGCTTTCTTATGAGCGATACTGCCATTTCACTCTGTAGCCCGATATAATGTGAGCCTAATTATAGTTAGAATGTATAAGGTGGAAAGCTCTTCAGTCATTATTCATTGTGCGAAATCTGTTAAGCACAGATATGTTAGAGCATTGATCAAAATCAGTTGTCCCAACGATTGAAAGTTAATAACTTTTTCAGCACTCTCGGTTTTGAGTTTGGGGTGGGTTTATCAGTTGATATGTTAGTGAATGTGGAAAGCCCTGATCCTCGATCATTAAAATTTAGCCTTTGGCATTTGCATTACTACAGATAAACATGGAATTTTTGGAACACGGAACAGATAAATTTTTTTTCAATATTTTTCAATGGCCCAGTCTATGTTTGGTCCATGGAATGATTCATAATAAATGCATTTGCTAATTGATATTTTTAGATATTGTTGAAAAAAGTGAAGAAGAATCAAATTTTGATGATGAATCCAGTGTTAATACTGCAGAGAATGCAAGAGGAAAATGAATTGGATAGCGAGTCAGAGTTGATGGCAAATATGGGTCTACCTCTGCAGTTTGGTAGTTCATCAAATTATTGCCAACCAACGGTAAGGAAAATACCCTTATATATTTCATAAGTCTTTGTTGAAATATTTGAAAATAATATTGGATCTTTACATTCTTTAAATATATTTATTATTTTGCTTTCCCATCAAGAATATTAGGATTATAACAAAAGCTGACAGAAAATTTAAGGTATTTTATTACTAGATAATGCACTGATAATATACACGGAAAATGTCTTACATTATCATAAGATCATGTGATAGGAGTAAAATTAGGCCGTTCGGCCCATCAAGTCTACTCGCCATTCAATCATGGCTGATCTATCAGTCCCTCCTAACCCCATTCTCCTGCCGTCTCCCCATAACCTCTGACACTGTACTAATCAAGAATCTATCTATATCTGCCTTAAATATATCCACTGACTTTGCCTCCCTAGCCTCTATGGCAAATAATTCCACAGATTCACCACCCTCTGACTTAAGAAATTCCTCCTCATCTCCTTCCTAAGAGAACATCCGTTAATTCTGAGGCTGTGACCTCTAGGCCTAGACTCTCCCACTAATGGAAACATCCTCCCAACATCCACTATCCAAGACTTTCACTATTCTGTATGTTTCAATGATGTCCCCCCCTCTCCCCCCCCCCCCCCCCCCACATTCTTCAAAACTCCAGCGAATATAGGCCCAGTGCCATCAAACGCTTATCATATGTTCTTGGTTCTTCTTGGTTAGTTGGTCCTCCAAAATATTCCAACTGGAATTTAAACTGGAGGTGGTGAAGGGAGGGGTTAAGCCAGAGAGGGTTATTGGGAAGAAAGTGCCACTTTAAATTTAGTTGCATCTGGCTAGGCAACCGTGGCTTGAAACCACCATACAGCCATACAGTAAAAAATGAAAGAACACAACATGGAGTAGAAATTCAACATAAAACATAAAACATCCCCTCATAGCAGAATCAAAGTTTCCCGCTGTGAGGGAAGGCACCAAAGTCAGTCTCTTCCCCTGATGTTCCCCACTGTTCACCCGTGGTCGGGGCCTCCCCGAGCCCTCCGCAGTCGCCGCTACGGGCAGCCCGGTGTTCAGGCCCGCTCGGCGGGGTGATGCAAGTCCGACGTCGGAGCTGGGGGACGTCCTCAGCGGCCTGGACCTCGAGTCGACCACCTCCTACCGGAGTCCGCGGCTCTCAAAGTCCGCAGGCCGCGCCGGGTGGAGACACAACGCTGGAGGCCCTCGGCAAAGGGCCCCAGGACTCCATGGAGTTCAGCGCCGCCTGCGTCGGAAGCTCTCCCAGCCAGAGCTCCACAATGTTCGAGCAGTGGCCCAAAGCTCCAGAGCTCCAACGGCGACCCAGGTAGGTATCGCCCACTCCGTGGTGACTCCAGCGCCGCCGCTGTTGCAGCTCTGGTCCGGTTCCCGGTCCCCGGCAGGAAAGGTCGCTCGGATCCAGGAGGTAGGCCGCGGGGTGGGGGGGCGAGGACGCGACTCGGCTCGGAGAAATAGTCGCGTCCCTGCCAGTAAGCGACTGGGAGTTAGTTTCCCCCTTACCCTGTCCCCCTCCCCCACATATAAAAGTTAAAGTTTCCCCCCAAGACAGACTTTTAACAGACTAAAAATAAAAAAAGATGTAAAAACAAACAGGCTGCAGGCAGAGGGTGCTGTCAGTGCAGTGCCCCCTAGATGTTAACCTACGCATTTGTGGGATTATTCTTGTAAACTCCTCTGGACCCTCCTCAGAGCCAGCACATTCTTCCTCAGGTATGGTGCCCAGAATTGCTCACAATATTCCAAATGTGGCCTGACCATGGCCCTATAGATCCTCAACTTTACATCCCTGTTTTTGTATACAAGCCCTCAAAATAAATGCTAGCATTGCGTTCGCTTTCTTTACCACTGATTTGACTTGCAGATTAACTTTTTGGGAATCCTGCACGAGCACTCCCAAGTCCCTTTGCACCTCCGATTTCTGGATTATCTTCCCATTTAGAAAACAATCTATGCCTTTATTCCTACTGCTACCAAAATGCATGTACACTTGATGATCATGTTTGTCTTAAAACCTGTGTTTTAGAAGATTTTTGCAAAACGGATTTATTCTATCTTATGTAATTGTGAACATAATAATCAAAATTAGTTAATCGACAGTGTTCAGGAGCTTTGACAGAACCTTATCTATCATTTCAAACTAGAGCATTAGAACAGTTGAATGACAACAAATGCAAAAAAGAAAATACTTAATGGTAGAAATTATAAAATAAATTTACTTTGCAATAACTTTGTGCACAAAATACACAATATTAAAGTTTAAAATGAGGTTAGACTGGGTTATTTATATTCATTTATATTTCAGTCAGATAAATTAACAAATTGTATCACTTTCTTTTACAAGGCCTGCAGTGTTACAAAGAAAAGATTCAAAAAGAGAAGAACATTTCGCAAAAACATTGAAGATATGCTTGAAATTTGTAAAGAACAACCAGACAATGTTGTGAATCTTCTTTCTGATGTCACTGATTCAGGACTGATTGCAGAGCAAACAGATTATGAAATAGAAAGCAATGACCTTAATCAATCATGTACAGAAGCAACAGTCTCTGAACTGGAGTCCAAAACAGACTGGGAAATGTATTGGAATCAATATGGTGAGGATATACTTTGGAAAAATTGGTTAGGAAAACATCCTGCCTGGACAGAAGGCATGCCGACACCATGGGACAGTCCAAATATGAATGATCAATGGCAAGAGTTTTATAATGAACAATATTGGTTGTATTATGAACAGTTTCATTATTGGATATCTCAAGGATGGTCTGTGGATCTTGCTGAAGGCAGTGACCTTGAAAAGGATTCATCCTGCATAAATACACACAAATCAGAAGAATTTCCGAGTAATTCTGAAAATATTGCATGTGAAAATATCAGCAATGTACTGCTAACCGAGTCGATCATTGCATCAAATGAAAGAGATGCGCTTGAGTGTCATGAGGTTAATTGTGAAGAGGTTGTCAGTATGATGAATGATATAAAGCTGAATTCAGGAAGCAAGGTTGAGCAATCTGTAGATGTGAAAAACAATATCTCCTCCTGTCCTGCTGATGCTGCAGGTTTTTGTAAGTGTGCTTCCGATGATAAAGAACCAGCTGCAGAAGGAGGCAACGGCAAAACATGTGCATCAAGTGGGCAAGGCGCCACAGTTCAATCAGGTTGGTATTGATAATATTTCTGATTATACTCCACAAATTGTGATTAGTTAATCATGTCGTCCTGAGGTGGTAAATTGAAGATAAGGATAAATAAATTAAACATATCTAAACAAAACCTGTAGTTCGGGGGCAGCCATCTTCGACATACCTAAATCTCATAAATCACCATGCTTCACTGATTTGCAGTATGTAATGCAGATGCTGGAAAATCGAAGGTAGACAAAAATGCTGGAGAAACTCAGTGGGTGAGGCAGCATCTATGGAGCAAAGGAAATAGGCGACGTTTTGGGTCGAGACCCTTCTTCAGACTTTTGTGCTTATTACTTGTACTGTATATCTACTGTATATTCTGTCAGTTCTGTTGTGCAATTGGATCTTTTACTGAATAAAATGGTGATAGTCGGAATAATTTAATGACCTGGTTGAAGTGAGACCAGCCTAGTTTGTTTCTAAGAGATGGCAAAACCTACATGTCAATTTTGTGCTTCAGTGTTTCATGAACTATCTGAAAAATGGCATTTTACTAGCAATTCTTGACCATTTTTTGCCCAGCTGATGTGTCAGATTGGCTGCACTCCTCATCCTGCCCTGACTTGCTTGAAGCCTGTTGAAGTATATCACGGTTTGGCTTTAAAGGGACGTCATTTTAAATGAAAAGGAAAGAGAAATTAGTACTTTTCATGATTATCCTCTAACTGTGCTAGATTAGATGTACTGTTTGGCTTGTATCAACTTATTGTATCAACAGTTTATCTCTAATTCTATCAGGATAGCATTTACTACACGGTTTAAATTTGCTACTGAAATAAATGTTCATTTTACAACTCATTTTCACAGAAAGATTGTTTCCAGTGATCAGAATCAAAAAGTTCCCAGAAGTTTAAATTGTATTTCACATTTATTTTGTATGGGTACATCTTGTTTCATTAGATGTATTGCTGGTTTGAAGCTGTATATCTGAGAGAAAATGTCCTGCCTGTGAAGGTTATTAAAAATTGTTCATCCTAATAATCTCTGGTTTATGCACCAGCAGACAATACGAATCCTTCTGGCAACGCATTAATAAACAGTGTTGTAGCAGGAAAGAGACAAAGCAGTGATGATGAGGAAGATGAGTCATCAAAACCTAGACCAACAAGGCTGAAAAAAAGGTACATAAAACTGAGTTTCTATGAATATTATTCTACTTTATTTTTATGATGCTGTACTGTAATGTAGAGGTAATAAAACATGTAGGTAGGAAAGAACTGCAGATGCTGGTTTAAATCAAAGGTAGATCACAAAATACTGGAGTAACTCAGCGGGACAGGCAGCATCTCTGGAGAGAAGTTTCTGGGTGACGTTTCGGGTCAAGACCCTTCTTCAGACTGATTAAAAGCTGTATTTCTGAAGAAGGGTCTTGACCTGAAACATCATCGATTCCTGCTCTCCAGAGATGCTGCCTGTCCAGCTGAGTTACTCCAGCATTTTGTGATCTGCCTACGGTAATAAAACATGATAGTCCTTATACTGAACATTCAGAAATGCCAACAGTTTGCCTCACTACCTTTACATTAATTCGCCTGGGCTCTAGTTTCCACTTTCCCTTTCCAGTTAGAAGGTTCATTGGACAATTTTCTGATCATATTGTGTAACATCAAAAAATGTCATTGATGTATTAATAGAAATTGCATTCAGTAGTGCTGAAAATCAGTTCATCTGGCACCAATAAAGTCCCAATTACTGTACTGTGGATAAAAACTGAAATCGAATTATATATAATTGGCCATGTTTAACAAACAGAAACGAGAAAGATGGAAGGAGTTAATTACTGCATTGAACATGCACCAGGATAATGAGTAAATACTAGTTCATTATTTGTGTACAAGTGCTATTTTGCGATCAAATGTAGAAATACTCTCAAATTTAAAAAATAATAATAATATTGTGTATGGTTCTAGCATTACAAGAAGTAATATCTCAACAGTTATTTTTGTGGTGTTGCAATTTTGTGGTATGTTTGATTGATGAGAGAATTCTTAACGGCAGTTACAAGGACATAGATGAAAACTTATGTTCCTTGTGATTCGCAGTTTAATTTTAAACCTTAATTTCGAAGGGTTGATTAGTTAAGTTGGTCAGTATTTTGCACTATTATATATTGCAAACCAATCATCAGCTATTAACTTTGTTGACAGTGCTTATCATTTTTTTCCCTCAATACATAGTTTTCTAAATGTTTTGAGCCCATTATGGCAATGCGTTAGTATTTTTAAATAATACCTGTTTTAAGTTGGACTTACTGAAAATGCTATTTCATAATTTAACGTATTGATAATTTCACTCCAAGTAGAGAACAGATTTATCTTGTGGAAAGGAACCATTTTTATAACTCAAATTATAAATTGCACTTTAAAATCTTTTTTCTTAATTAGAATGCTTGCAGAACACATCAGAGGAAATGTTTAAGAAAGAACTGCAGATGCTGGAAAAATCAATGGTAGACAAAAATGCTGGAGAAACTCAGCGGGTGAGGTAGCAAACGTCGCCTATTCCTTCTCCATAGATTCTGCCTCACCCGCTGAGTTTCTCCAGCATTTTTGTCTACATCAAAGGAAATGTTCCTTTGTGGATAAATTAGCGGGCCTAATTCTCTGTTGGCTAATTTATTTATTAATTTTAATGGTTTTGTTTTTTAGTCATGAACTTGATGCTGAAGAGTATCTAACTGTGGCAGTTGAAGATGCTTATTCAGCTCTTGGCTTCAAGCACCACACCAGCCAAAAGTAAGAACATGTCAACTGAAGAAATTATTGAAGAGTAAATAGAATTAGAAAATTAAAGATTGTGAGGTCACATTTTACAAACTGCACCGACTAAAATTAAAAACATGCTATTAGAAGCACATAAACTATTTCTTAGGGAACTTGTAAGCAAATCATTATAATTGGATGGTACTTTTGTTGAGGAGAAATGAGGGGTGATAGAGCAGAGGGCAGCACAGCACGAGAACAGGGCATTCAGACCTCAATGTCTGATTTCATTGACTGGTACAACATTCCGATATGGTTCAACAGGGTAGATGTGTTTCTAGTGTTTCTAATGGCTGGAGAGTCAACATCTAGGAGTCAGTTTCAAAATCTGGGATTGGCCTTTTAGGACAGATAAGAGGATTTTTTCTTCTAGCAATTCTGTAGTCATAGGGCAACAAAGAGTGAAAATATTCAAGAAAGTTCAGTAAATTGTTGGATGATACCGGAATCGAGGAGAGGCAGATGATGCATGAGTTGCTGACAGTCGTACTAATGTTTCTACTGTTCTGCAAAGAATTGATCATTTCAAATAACTTTGTTTTTGTATAATTTTCACTTGCAGCATTTCAAAGTTTACTCATGGTCATGCACTCTATCGTAAGGATGTGGAGCCACGATTTAGGAATCCTGATATACGTAGACAAGCATTTACCAAAAAGAAACATATATTCTTTGGTGAAGATGGAGAAATTTTGAATTTTAGGAAGAGCAAAACCTTAGCAAAGGTAATACAATTATGCATCATGGTACTGGGTAATGTAAAGGTACCATGGTATCTGGTAATGTAAAGATTACCATGGTATCTGGTATTGCAATTCATTGCACCCAAGGTTAATGGCATTTGTGAATGAGAACCAACTAATGATCAAATGGAGGCTGAACATTAGACATTTTATCTTAACAGTGACCATATGGACTTATTGAATGTTTCAATAGACAATAAACATTAGACAATAGGTGCAGGAGTAGGCCATTCAGCCCCTCGGGCCAGCACTGACATTTAACGTGATCATGGCTGATCATCCACAATCAGTACGTCCTCTGACCGTTATCTTTAAGAGCTGTATCTAACTCTCCCTTGAAAGCATCCAGAGAATTGGCCTCCACTGCCGTCTGAGGCAGAGAATTCCACAGATTCACAACTCTGGTGAAAACTTTTTTCCTCATCTCCGTTCTAAATGGTCTACCCCTTATTCTTAAACTGTGGCCCCTGGTTCTGGACTCCCACAACATCGGAAACATGTTTCCTGCCTCTAGCGCGTCCAATCCCTTAATAATCTTATATGTTTCATTAAGATAGCCTCTCAGACTTCTAAATTCCAGAGTATACAAGCCCAGCTGCACCATTCTATCTACATATGACAGTCCCGCCATCCTGGGAATTACCTCGTGAACCTACGCTGCATTCCCTCAATAGCAAGAATGTCCTTCCTCAAATTTGGAGAACAAAGCTGCACACAATACTCCAGATGTGGTCTCATTAGGGCCCTGTACTACTGCAGAAGAACCTCTTTGCTCCTATACTCCTCTTGTTATGAAGGCCAACATGCCATTAGCTTCCTTCACTGCGTGCTGTACCTGCATGCTTACTTTCAGTGACTGATGAACTAAGACCCCCCAGATCTCGCTGTATTTCCCCTTTTCCCAACTTGACACCATTCAGATAATAATCGGCGTTCTTGATTTTGCCACCAAAGTGGATAGCCTCACATTTATCCACATTAAACTGCATCTGCCATGCAACTGCCCACTCACCCAACCTGTCCAAGTCACCCTGCGTCCTCATAGCATCCTCCTCACAGTTCACACTACCACCCTGCTTTGCATCATATGCAAATTTGCTATTGTTACTTTTAATCCCTTCATCTAAATCATTAATATGTATTGTAAATAGCTGCTGCCCCAGCACCGAGCCTTGCGGTACCCCACTAGTCACTACCTGCCATTCTGAAAGGGATCCGTTAATCACTACTCTTTGTTTCCTGTCTGCCAACCAATTTTCTATCCATGTCAGTACCCTACCCCCAATACCATGTGCTCTAATTTTGCCCACTAATCTCCTATGTGAGACCTTATCAAATGCTTTCAGAAAGTTCAGGTACTCTGCATCCACTGGCTCTCCCTTGTCCAATTTCCTAGCTGCATCCTCAAAAAATTCCAGAAGATTGGCCAAGCGTGATTTCGCCTTCGTAAATCTATGCTGACTGAGACCAATCCTGTTACTGTTATCTAAATGTGCCGCTATTTCATCTTTTATAATTGACTCCAGCATCATCCCCACCACCGATGTCAGGCTAACTGGTCTATACTTCCCTGTTTTCTCTCTCCCTCCTTTCTTAAACAGAGGGATAACATTAGCAACCCTCCAATCCACAGGAACTGATCCTGAATCTATGCAACATTGGAAAATGATCACCAATGCATCCACAATTTCTAGAGCCACTTACTTAAGTACCCTGGGATGCAGACCCCTGGAGATCTATCAGCCTTCTGTCCCATCAGTCTACCCAACACCATTTTCTGCCAAATGTGAATTCCTCCATCATCCCAGGTCCTCTGGCCACTAGTACATCTGGGAGTTTGCTTGTGGCTTCCTTAGTGAAGACAGATCCAAAGTACCTGTTCAACCCATCTGCCATTTCCTTGTTCCCCATAATGAATTCACCTGTTTCAGTTTTCAAGGGTCCAATTTTGGTCTTAACTATTTTTTTCCTCTTCACATACCTAAAGAAGCTAATACTATCCTCCTTTATATTAATAAACTTTATTTCGGATTCGGTCCAGGCAAGGAACAACATTACATAAAAAAGCATTGTATATTAAAAAACATAATAAAGTACATATAAAATCTTAGTATATCACTTATAAAAGCATCATAGAGTATATATATTTTTTAAAACACAATACATTAATTAAAATCCAGAATAAAAAGAATATTCAATGTCCTACAACAAGACAATGATACCAGTGTCTCCACAACTGGGATTTGTAGCGTGTAATGCTAAACCTTATGTTTGATAAGGCCACAATAATTACATTTTTAGAGTCATTTATACTGCAGATAATTTATACATGTGATTTCTTTGGATAGCTTCTAATGTACTGACTCCTGCAGCCACAAACATGTTACTAGCACTACACCATCTAGGTTTCCTTAGCAGCGTTCTCATGGCATCATTATATGACACCTTTAGTCTCTGCAAACTTGTCTTTCCATAGTTCGACCACAGATGCGCAGTATAGAGTGGTGTGCAAATGCTTTTATCAGCAACACTTTCACCACATCTGCACACGCACCAAACTTACGCAAGAGAATATTTGCCTGTACATACAGCATGCGTCGTTGCCTATAAATATCCTCATCATCTGTCATTTGTTCTGTAATAAAATGCCCTAGATATTTTACCTTATTACAGACACTTAAGATTATTGTCAGACAATTTAAAATCAGGAAATTTTAGACATTTGTCCTCTTTGGTTCTACAGATCACGACAGCACTCTTACAAGCATTATATTTAATATCATGTTCCACACCATACACAGAACATATAGTAAGGAGCTGCTGTAGACCAGCGCTAGATGGATTAAAGACCACAAGATCATCTGCATACATAATATGGTTCACTAAAATATTGACTCATTTTAACAAACAGCTTTCTGTGATTAACATGATCAAAGCCTTTGGAAGTATCAATAAAGCACATAAGGAGTGAAGAGTTTGTGCCGCTATATTTGTTTACAATCTCCTTTAGGGCATATATGCATAAGTCAGTGCCATGTTTAGCTTTAAAACCAAACTGGTATCTGTGGAGTTAATAAACTAATTTACTCTATCCAGCAGAACTCTTTCTAAAACTTTTGACAATATGCTGGGGCTGTAATTATTTAGGCTGCCTACTTTACCAGCTTTGTCCTTAATGCACTAACAGCACAAACTACATTGAGTCTGGTAACAAGCCATGAATCATAAAGCCAGTAAAACAAATAGAAAGGAGAGGAGCTATACTCATACTCGCATTCTTAAGATGTTCAGCAGAAATATGATGCAAGCCACTTGCTTTGTTGTTGGACAGCTTTTTCATGGCATGATACACCTCATGTGACATAATCACCATTGAGTCATTACTCTCAATATTGTCCACCCTATACAAGTCACCTTGGGCACAGTTGAATAAAGTGCTATAATGTTGTCGCCATAACGCCGCGATATTAGCTGTTCCGGAGATTCCATCTCCAGTGCATGGTAGAGATGTTTTGGAACTGTTAAGAGCTCTGACTTCTTTCCAAAAATTAGTAACATTGTTACTTAGCATCTTCTTAGCCATGGAATCAGCCCTCATAGCTTGCTCATTTTTACAGATGAAACGAATAGCATACATATCTTCTTGTGAGCTTCTAGTACTCAAACACAGGCCCCTGTCTGGATCTACCTGCCACAGACCATGCTTAGTGGTTTCACAGGCTTCAGCATGATACTCAGCTGCATACTGATTCCATCCAGGCCTGATGTTATGTGTCTTACTTTTATGCTTGCAGTAGGGCTTACTGCCTACATATAGAGCGCTTACTATATCATTATACATGGAGCAGATATCTCTCCTATACTTCATATCCTTGCAATTAACATTACTACACATTATTGCATCTTTAGGTAGATGAATATTGCTTAAGGATTTATCTGTGTGGGCATAATAGGCTAGGATGTTTTCCTTTGTGAGCGTTGACCAGCCCAGTTTTTCTGTGTTAGAGCTATTTCTATCACTGGATACCACAGGTAGGTGTTCAACATTTATTGTCATTGCAACAGGTATATGATCAGTCATTGCTGCCCCATACAAAATGCTCATACACCCCAAGGAGGCATGTGCATCAGTGGCCTCAAGCTCATCCACTTTCTTATACTTCACATTCATACATTACTCCCCTCACCTTTCACATTGATTCATATTTCAGTTGGCCATACTCTCCTATCGCTTCCTGAGCTTTCTGACCCGTTAATTCTGGTGTCTTTCTTAACTTTTCTTATACTCTCTTTCCCTTTAACTCCATCCTTATGTCTCCAGTTGTCTCCTTCCCCCCCACTGTGTTTTTTAGTCAGTTAATATAGCTCACTCTCATGAGCCAAAGCAAAACATAATGCTTCGTGTTTTTAACTGTGATAATGAAATAGAGATGTTCTATTTTCGTGCCAATGGATTACCTCCAAAGCAGCTCCAAATAAGTAATTTGCTTCCTATTCTTAGCATTCTGCCAATGAAAGTGGCCGTATAGTAGTTGAATACCGTTGTTTGTCTTAATTTCAGGTGCAAAGATTTCTA
Source organism: Okamejei kenojei (assembly GCA_035221665.1). Classification (NCBI taxonomy): domain Eukaryota; kingdom Metazoa; phylum Chordata; class Chondrichthyes; order Rajiformes; family Rajidae; genus Okamejei; species Okamejei kenojei. The sequence goes on from CM069134.1 coordinate 56,134,171, forward strand.
AAACAAGTCGAGCCATCAAATGATACTGTTAACATGGAGATTTCGTCTTGCGTGCCGCACAGTTCCGAGGAATGCAGTAGCATTGAGCAACCATACAGTTCCATTGCAAATTGCTCCTCAGTGAATGAAAATAGCAACTATGAAAATGAGATTGAAGAAACCTCTGCTGAAGGACAGTTCCAAAATTGTATCCATAAACCCTCAAAATTCAGTATCTGCAATGAAGGCAACAAAGATCAGCTGATGGAAATATATAACGAGGCCCCTACTTCTGCTGAAAATTCAGAATTGTATTCTGATAGACAACTTGTTCCAATAGATATTCCAGACTTTCTTCTTCCTGACCCTGATGTAACAGAGAAGGATGTTGAACGTATGTTACAATCTGAAGAGTTGAACCAATGCACACTTTTATTTTTGAGTCACAGAATCTAAACATATTTTTCAGGGTTTTTCCCCCCATTTTGGAAAATAAGGCATTGGCTGCACAATAGCATTACCATTGGTGGCCCTCACTAACATGTATAATCATTAATTTACTGCTTTAGTTTTTATTTAAAAGCATATGTGAGCTATGCAATACATAATGCTAAGTATTCTGAATAGCACTGCACTAAAGAGATTTAAGTACGTTTTAAAAGTAATCTTTGACAATTAAAAATGTTCATATGTTCTGTTTTTGTTGAAGATCTTGCTTATAATTTACATGTCAGTGGGCACAGAAAAAGAGAGCATTGCCTATATATTCCAAATGTCATGTCCCTTTCTAGTCAATTAACTACTTTTGAAGTATGGTCATTTGTAGAAAATACTGCAGGTCTCTCAAATGGTTATGGCATTTAGTTGTCATAATATTGATTTAGGGATAAATATAGGCTGTAAAACTGGGGATAACTTTACTTGTTCAAAATGGAGCCATGGGATTATACAGATCCATTTGGGAAAGCAGATTGGGCTTCCGATTAATATTGCTTCCAAAAAAACAGCACTCCCATCACTGTAACATTCAGTCAGTAGTGCACTAGTCTGTTGGTTTTCATTTTATAAGCTGAGGTACCTGAAGTGGGATTGGAACTCACAACCTGTTGTAGTGGCAAGATTGTTGTCAGGAGACTCGGAGCTGACGGCAATAACATACTATGGAGCTTCTACAAAGCTATTAATGGCATTTTTCTGCAATTGACCTATTTTGGTACATTTTTAGATGATTTGGTGAAACATCTACCACATATTCTGCTATTAAAGACTTTTAGCTGAAAAGTAATCCAAATGCTGTTAAATAGTGTTAACATATTGTAGATCTTTTGCAGTGCAAACAGTGAAGAATATTAAGAAGAACAAAAAAAGAAGAAAGAAGAAGAAACTTTGTCATGTACCTTCTGATGTTGTAGCTGTCCCAGAATTGGCAAAATACTGGGCTCAACGTTACAGACTATTTTCGCGTTTCGATGAGGGAGTCAAACTTGACCAGGGTTGGTAGCTGAACATGTTCAAACTCATTGCATGAGATATCCATTCAGGTGGCAATCTAACCATGGTTTTGACATTGTTGCATTGTTTTGTTCAATGGTTTGGGTTGGTGTGGATGAAGACCGAGCTTGAATAGTGTCCAAATCCTTTGGAATAGTTATTCGAATAACTATTCTTCTAATTGCATTATTATCAAATCTGCAGTATTTTACTTGATTACTTTGTAATCTTTTGCATCCACCAAGTAATCTGTTACTTGTCTTTTTAAGTTCATGCCATTCTGCCATTACTGATCTACATTTTCCAGTGAGACTCCAAATAAGTTTATGGAGCATAGCCTCATTGTTCAAGTAGACAGATTACATCCTTCCAAGCTTAATGTTAAATTTCACAACTATTCAGCTTTTCCCACTTGCAGCCTGTTTAGACATTATTGGCCCACTGCAGTTCCGTTTTGCCATTCAATCTCTTCTCTCAATCCTATTACAGATTTTCCTTCATATTTTTCCACTCAATTCTGCCCATTCCCTGTAAGCATGTTTTTTCTGTAAATGTTACTAGTTTTGATGATACTTTACCAACCTTTTGACATCCTTTTCCTTCATACACAGAAACTGCTTAACGAGAATATTTCCACCTTTCAATTTTATTTCGGCTTTACGGCACCTACAGGATTTTGCTTTGGTTTATTTCTGGTGTTCATAGGGTATTGGCCCCATGGTCCTTAAATTTGTATGCATTGTTATGAGTCACTTTCTTGCATTTCAGTTACAATCTTTGCTTGTCAGTCTAAGCCTTCATTCTGTGCAACTTCAAATTAAACATGGAGTTATTTTATTTATCTAAATATTAAATCTTCCAGTCTTTTAATGTCAGTGGCCAGGCTTTCTAGTTATTTTCAAGGTTAGCAATCAATCATCATTATTTTGGTTGACACAAAATGCTATAGTAACCTAGCAGGTTAGGCATCATGACCTTTATGTTTTAAATTACATATAGTTAGATATATTACATATTGCTGCCTGACCTGCTGAATTATTCCAGTGTTTTATGTCTTTATTTTTGTATAAAACAGCATCTGCAACTCTTTGTTGTCATATTATTTTAGTCATTGGCATTTCTCTGTTTTCTTGGAAGGGTGATGCTTGCCACATCAATGGATAAAATTGTGTTTCTGTTAATGATTCACTGCTAGTAGGGTTCTGAACATGCCAAAATTGTCCCCATAGCAAGTTACACTCACATTAACATGAATTATGTCTTTATCTTACAGAAGGTTGGTTTTCTGTCACTCCTGAGAAGATTGCTGAACACATTGCCAAACGTGTCACGCAGAGTTTCAATAGTGATATTATTGTTGATGCGTTTTGTGGAGTAGGGGGCAATTCAATACAATTTGCACTGGCGGGAAAAAGAGGTACTGTACCATGACCTTAAAACTGCTTATTTTGCCTCCTGCAGAAAGTAAGCTATGCCTAGCATGAGCATTGTCAATATAAAATGGTCTTATTTATATTTACAAGGAAAGAATTGAACACACATAATTGATTAATCTTCCATTGAAGCTGATAGAGCCACTTTAAATGAAAGTGAGATAACTGAAGCTGATTCAAACAGCAAAAATACTACTTAAAACATGGTTAAACCTATATTAGTATTAATTAAACGGCCTGGTGGCGTAGTGGTAGAACTACTACTGCCTTACAGAGACCCGGGTTCAATCCTGACTACGGGTGCATGTCTGTTCGGAGTTTGTATGTTCTCTCCATGACCTGCGTGGGTTTTCTCCGAGATCTTCGGTTTCCACCCACAGTCCAGAAGACGTACAGGTTTGTAGGCTAATTGGCTTTACATTAATGTAAAATTGTCCCTACTGTGTGCACGATAGTGTAAATGTCTGGGGACCGCTGGTTGATGCAGACTTAGATGGCCGAAAGGCCTGTTTTCGCACTGTATCTATAAACTAAATAAACTAAACTAAACTAAATCAATAGTGTATCCAGAGCAAGTGAGGAGAAGAATTGGGGAAGTGGTAGTCTAACATAAAGTTAAAGACTTGTCCCACTTCGCGATTTTTTTCAGCGGCTGCCGGTGTCATATCAGTGTCGCCAAAAGATTTTGAATATTTCAAAATCCAGCGGCGACAAAAAAAATGTTGCGACACTTGAAAAAACACCGCGCATCATACGTCGTCACGCCGCAAAATTTTCAGTGACCTGATACGTCAGTTAATGATGCCTCCAGTCGCCAAAAAATTCGCCAAGCGGGACAGGCCCTTAAGAAATTGGAAAGTATGTTTCGATTTGTTTGATTGGATGGGAACAGGCATGAAAAGGAGTCGTGATGCAACCTCAACTAGATTGTGTACAAAGCCAATGCAAAGTTGAAATCTGCTATTGAACATTTGCACAGAGGGAACAATATTTGTGAAGGAATCAGGATGGATTCAGAATCAGGATTCTATCTCAATCTAATGAGATATTGTTGGGGATCAATAATTTGGACATTGCAGTCAATTTGAACCCCACAAGGTCCCAGAATGAATAAGCAGTTAATCTATTTTGATAATACCAATTCTTCTTCTTTCGTGTGGCGTGCACAGCCTAAAGTTGTAGGACAACTTGTTCTATTTGATCTGTTTGTGCACGTCGAGTTGATTGCATTAGTCGAAACAGGGCGGACCACGTGAAGGTTGCAATCTTCCACCCCATAATGCCAATTGAGAGGTAGATATTGACTACGGAATGGAGAGCTGCACTGCTTCTCATCAGAATTGTGCGACAGACCCTTCACACCCACCTGAAGGGGATGCTTAATTTTCATCTGAAAAAAGTGTGTTTTGATACCTGGCATTGAAGGTGTTGGCTCCTTCAAAGTGGACAAATTTAATGCTTAAAATCAAATGTAAAACACAGAACATAAAAATAGCTGCAGGAGTAGGCCATTTGGCCCTGTGAGCCAGCACGACCATTCAATATGATCATGGCTGATTATCTAAAATCAGTACCCCGTTCCTGCCTTTTCCCATATCCCTTGATTCCTTTAGCCCTAAAAGCTAAATAGAACTTCCTCTTGAAAACATCCTGTGAATGGGCCTCCACGGTGTTATGTGACAAAGAAATGGTCTACTAAAGGCTGTTATCAAAAGCATTCAGTTTTGCTTTCAACACAATTCGTGACCAGCAATTTATCCTCGTAGATTTGCCTATGTTGAACTGCATGCATAAGGTAGCATGGATGAATTATCTTACCAAAATAACTATATGTGGCATGAAGCTTAAACAAGACTTTGCTTGTAGGTTGTACCTGTAATTTGATATGCTTACAATGGACAATAGGCAATAGGTGCAGGAGTAGGCCATTCGGCCCTTCGAGCCAGCACCACAGTTCAATGTGATCATGGCTGATCATCCCCATATCCATTGACTCTGCTATCTTTAAGAGCTCTATCTAACTCTCTCTTGAAAACATCCAAAGAATTGGCCTCCACTGCCTTCTGAGGCAGAGAATTCCACAGATTCACAACTCTCTGGATGAAAATTGTTTTCCTCATCTCTGTTCTAAATGGACTACCCCTTATTCTTAAACTGTGGCCCCTGGTTCTGGACTCCCCCAACATCGGGAACATGTTTCCTGCCTCTAGCGTGTCCAATCCCTTAATAAGCTTACATGTTTCAATAAGATCCCCTCTCATCCTTCTAAATTCCAGAGTAGACAAGCCCAGTCGCTCCATTCTTTCCTCATAAGACAGTCCCGCCATCCTGGGAATTAACCTCTTTAACCTATGCTGCACTCCCTCAGTAGCAAGGATGTCCTTCCTCAAATTTGGAGACCAAAACTGCACACAATACTCCAGGTGTGGTCTCACTAGGGCCCTGTACAACTGCAGAGAACCTCTGCTCCTATTCTCAACTCCTCTTGTTATGCAGGCCAACATGCCATTAACTTTCTTCACTGCCTGCTCTACCTGCATGCTTACTTTCAGTGACTGATGAACAAGGACCCAGATCTCGTCGTACTTCTCCTTTTCCTAATTTGACACCATTCAGATAATAAGGCTACTGTTTGGGGGCCTGCGGATAACTCTTTTTAGTCTTCCTCAAGTCTATCCATACTGACTACATCTGATCCGATGTCACCCCTCGCAAGGGACTGAATTTAATTCCTTACCAACAGAGCTACCCCACTTCCTCTGCCCACCTGTCTGTCTTTTCAATAAGACGTATACCCCTGAATATTCAGTTCCCTGCCCTGGTCCTCTTGCAGCCATGTCTCTGTAATTCCCACAACATCATACTTGCCAATTTCTAACTGAGCCTCAAGGTCATCCACTTTATTTCTTATACTTTGCGCATTCATATACAGCACTTTGACCTCGGTATTCATCTCCTCTCTCGCAACTCTCGCAATTTGCCCTGATCTTACTCTCTTATCCCTTCTCAAACTTTCCTTCTCATTAATTCGGGAGACTTTTGCAATTTTCCCTGTATTCACTTCCCTTTTAACTCCATCTTTATACTCACAGTTTGTCAATCCCTTCCCCCGCCCCCCACTATTTAGTTTAAACCCACATTTGTAGTACTAGAAAACCTGCCTGCCAGAACGTTGGTCCCCCTCCAGTTAAGGTGTAACCCGTTCCTTTTGTACAGGTCATCTCTACCTCAGAAGAGATCCCAGTGGTCTATAAATCTAAATCCCTGCTCCCTGCACCAGCCACCCAGCCACACATTCAGATCCCCTATCTCCCTGTTCCTGCCCTCACCAGCACGAGGTACAGGAAGCAATCCATAGATAACAACCCTAGAAGTCCTGCTTTTCAGTCTTCTTCCTAACTCTCTAAACTCATGTTGCAGAACCTCGTTCTTCTTCTTCCCGATGTCGTTTGTGCCCACGTGCACAACTACTTCCGGCTGTTCACCTTCCCTCTAGGATGTTCTGAAATCGGTTTGTGGCAACCCTTGCACCAGGGAGTCAACAGACCATCCTTGAGGCTTGCCTGCCGCCACTGAATCTCTTGGCTGCACTTCGGACAATGGAGTCATCCACCACTATGGCACTACCACCACAACGTCGGTCTCTCCTGTCGATCCTCATTGCTAGGATAGGAGCCACCGACCTGCCCGCCGCTCGGACTGGAAGTCTGCCCCGACAGCTCCCAAGAGGATGTACATGTTTTCATTCGGCACAGCCACAACTCCACGTTTACTCCCCTTTCTCACAGTCACCCACGTTCACTCTTCCTGTATCCTTGGAGTAACAAGCTCACGGTAGGACCTGTTCTGGAAACTCTTGTTTTCCCGGATGGCCCTGAGGTTATCCAGCTGCTTTTCCAGTTCCCCAACATGTTAATTCAGGAGCTGAACCTGGACACAATTTCTACAGGTGTTTCCGGAAGCTCCAGTGGTGTCCCTGACTTCCCACATCCTGTAGGAAACACACTGTACCAACTTGCCTGCCATTTCTTTTCTTGCCTCAGCCTCCTCGCCGAAGACTCAAGCCAAGGACTCACACTTTACTCACCAAGGCACTTCACCTCAACAAGGCCGCTCCCAACAAGGCCCTCCACTGCAGCTGCACTTCTTTATCTGTTACCTAATCAAATACTTCAGGGCTAATTTATAAATTACTCGAACTTGGGCCTTTGCGCTCTTTTTAAATCTTCTTTCCATCTGACTCACCTACTTCCACCCAAAATAATTAATATTTTAGATAAAAATAATAGTTGACCATGAAATTGTGGTGATATTTTAACAATTTTTTTTAATCTAGTGATTGCTATTGACATTGATCCAGTGAAAATAGATCTTGCATACAACAATGCTCAAGTCTACGGTGTGGCGGACCAGATAGAGTTTATCCTTGGTGACTTCATGCTGTTGGCATCTGACCTGAAGGCTGACACCATTTTCCTCAGTCCTCCTTGGGGTGGCCCTGATTATGTCAACGCAGAAATCTTCGATCTGAAGACGATGATTTGCCTGGATGGATATCCTTCTAACTTTCTCTTAAAGCCTTAATGTGTTGTATAGTTTTGGCAAAGTCAAGCTTGTTAACATTTGTTTTGAAGGCTGTTTTTACTTGTTTGGTGAACAGGCAACACATCACAATGTTCAGTGTGAGGGGAAAAAAAGCTAACTACAGAGAATGGGAGAGAAAATAGAATAGGATATATTTATTGAATATAGTGTTAGAATATTGAAACATCGCTGATTTATAGAATGAATTTAATGACCCCTGACATTGGAGCCCTTGTAGAATTGTATAAGTATCATTGCAGTTCAATTTGCTGTTGAGGTAAGCAATAGAAACTTCTTGCTTCAGTTCATTTTATGTGCCAAGTGGCTGGCAAAGGATTGCCGTTAGTGTGATTCGTTTCGGCTTCAAGGACATAATAGCTGTGATATTTAGAAAGAGGAAACAAAAGGACTGTTTTGCACTTCAGAAATACAGAACAAAATGTTTCCTCATGGGTGACTTAGTGGTGCTGCTCCGTCGCAATTCTAGAGACATATATTTAATCTTGATCTCACCTAGTGTCTGCATTGGTTTTGCACATTCTCCCTGTGACTTAATGAGGTTCTGTCATGTGCTCTTGTATCCTTGAATCCTTTAAAACTTGCTGCGAGGTTTAAATTTGCGACTGTAAACAGCACATTAACATGGGTAAGTGATAACCCAATTAAAGAGGAGTAGAAGGCATGTGAGGGAGAGTGTAAGTTGCAAGCTTACAGAGAAATGAGAGGAGGAATAGAACAAATGGGATTGGTCAGTTGAGTGCCTGCATGGCAACTAATGGACTGCTTCAGTGTATTTTGCCGTTAGTGCGATTGGTTTCGGCTTCAAGGACATAATAGCCATGATATTTAGAGAGAGGAAACACTACTCTTTATATTTTGTATTGCCTTTTTCCTTGCTGCCGCCAGCAAGTTTAAGTGGATTCTTATTGTACTAACAGGGTTCAGGTCTTTGTATGAGTTGGAGTTGGGGTAGAGAGAGAAGGAAAGGATTGGAAGTGCAAGGAGGGTAGAAATATGAATGAATGTGGGTAGGAGAAGGAAGGCATAAGAGACTGGAGAAATTGCAAGCTATAATGAGTTGAAATTTGAACACCAGTTGGCAGTGCCAGGGATGGGAAAGATTGGGGTGGACGAGGTTTTGACAAGTAATAAGCTTTAATGGCATTGGGGAGAAGGGTTAGTGGATTTCTCTGAATGAAGCAGGGGTTATTAGTAGGAAGGAACTGCAGATATTGGTTTTAACCGAAGTGTGTATCATAGATGAGGCCCTCACTTGTGTCTCCTCGGTACCCCGCAGCTCCGCCCTTGCTCCCCCTCCCCCCCCAGTCGCAACAGAGACAGAGTCCCCCTAGTCCTTACCTTCCACACCATCAGCCGTCGCACACAATACATAATCCGAAATTTTCGCCACCTCCAATGGGATCCCACCACTTGCCACATTTTCACATCTCTACCCCTTTCCGTCTTCCGCAGAGACCGTTCCCTCCGCAACTCCCTGGTTAACTTATCCCTTTCCACCCAAACAACCCCCTCCCCAGGAACCTTCACCTGCAACCACAGAAGATGCAACACATGTCCCTATACCTCCTCCCTCGACTCTGTCCAGGAGCCTGACAGTTCTTTCACGCTAGGTTCACTTGCACCTCCTCAAACCTCATCGATTATATCCGTTGTACAAGATGTGGACTCTTGTCAATCAGCGAGACCAAACATAGACTGGCCGATCGTTACGCGGAACACCTTCGCTCATCCCGCCTGAACCTACCTGATCTCCCATTTGCCAGACACTTTAATTCTCCTTCCCATTCCTACACAGACCGACGTGGCAGCAATGGCTGAAGAATGTCTGAAGAAGGGTCTCGGCCCAAAAAGTCACCCATTCCGTCTGCAGAGATGCTGCCTGTCCCGTTGAGTTACTTCAGCATTTTGTCTATCTACACAGACCTTTCTGTCCTAGGTCTCCTCCATTGTCACAGTGAGGCTAAACGCAAATTGGAGGAACACCATCTCATTGTTCACTTGGGCAACTTACAACCCTGTGATATGAATATTGATTTATCTCACTTCAGGTAGCCTCTGCATTCCCTCTCTATCCCCCACCCAAGTCGCACTAGCTTCTCGTTCTCACCCTAAAACAGCTAACAATGGCCTGTTTCCTTTATCATCGTTATTTTTTTGCATATCTTTCATTCATTGTTGCTTATCTGTCCACATAGTAGTCTATATTTTTTGTTTCCCTTATCCCTAACCAGTCTGAAGAAGGGTATCGACCCGAAACGTCACCCATTCCTTCTCTCCAGAGATGGTGCCTGTCCTGCTGAGTTCCTCCATCTTTTTGTGCCTTATCTTCAGGAGAAATTAGAGATTGGCAGGGTGATTTATTATTAATCTTGGAAAAGGTCGGGAACCGGTGCAATGACAATTTTCTAAAGAATTGGACAATGTTTCATTGTTGATGGGAAGTTGGGTGTCTGGGTATCTAAGGATTTAGCTTGGTACTGACTTGGAGGCAACTTTCTGAATAATTTATCTCGTTTTTAATAGAACAGCTTCAATTTTGATCCCTGGCTTTCTTTGTAATCACAATCTACTTCCTGGGTAGGAAATGCAAAAACCTCTGGAAACTTACTGATAAAATAGCTACGTTAAAAAAAAATGCTGTTGATAACTTTCTGCCGATGGCTTGGAAGTAATTGTGTGTAAAGTGTCTAAAGTTCAGGCCACACTTGGAGATTGTGTTCAGTTTTAGTCACACTGCCATGGGAAAGATGTCATTAAGCTGGAACAGAGGTGTATCAAATCATGAAGGGGAATAGGGTATACAAAAGGCTGGAGAAACTCAGCGGGTGCAGCAGCATCTAAGGAGCGAAGGAGATAGGCGACGTTTTGGGTCGAGACCCTTCTTCAGACTGGTTAGGGATCAGGGAAACGAGAGATATAGACGGTGATGTGGAGAGATAAAGAACAATGAATGAAAGATATGCAAAAAAATATCAATGATAAAGGGAACAAGCCATTGTAAGCTGTGGTGTGAAAATGAGAAGCTGGTGCGACTAGGGTGGGGGAGGGAGATAGAGAGAGAGGGAATGCCAGGGCCCGAGGGCTGAGGGAGAGGTGGGAAGGGGAGGAGACAGCAAGGGTTAACAGAATTGAGAAAATTCAATGTTCAAGCCCAGAGGATGCAGACTCCCCAAGCGGAATATGAGGTGCTGTTCCTCCAACTTGCGGTGTTGCTCACTCTGGCCGTGGAGGAGGCCCAGGACCGAGAGGTCGGATACGGAATGGGAGGGGGAGTTGAAGTGCTGAGCCACCGGGAGGTCGGGTTGGTTAATGCGGACCGAGCGGAGGTGTTCGGCGAAACGATCGCCAAGCCTCCGCTTGGTCTCACCGATATAGATCATCTGGCATCTGGAGCAGCGGATGCAGTAGATGAGGTTGGAGGAGATGCAGGTGAACCTCTGTCGGACCTGGAAGGACTGCTTGGGTGAAGGGGAATAGATAGGTTGAATGCACAAAATCTTTCCCGGGGTAGGGGAATCAAGAACTAGAGGGCTTAGGTTTAAGGTGAGAGGGAAAAGATTCAATAGGAATCTGAGCTGGTGGATATATGGATCGAGCAGCCAGAGGAAGTAGTTGAGGCAGAAACAATAACATGGGTGGCACAGTGGCGTAGCCGGAGCATTGCTGCTTTACAGCACTTACTGCTCCAGAGACCCGGGTTCAAAAAAGGTTTAGGATATGGGCCAAACGCAGATAAATGGGGCACTTGGTCTGCATGGATTGAATTATGACTAACAACCATTATCAACTCAAAATCTAAATTTCATGAGTAGAAAGAAAATTATAACACTATCTGCCAAATTAATTTTCTGAATTTATTTTTGTAATCCTGTTTATGATTTGCAAGTGGCAGAGCAAGGAAATTGTGAATGTTCACATATTCAGAATTTAACTTCCTTGGAGTTGATGAATTTCCAAGCTGTCAATTAACTTCTAATGGATATGGAGAAAGTATTTTTTAACTAGGGTAAAACATCCAAAGTTACATGTTTCATCTTAGTAATTTAATGCACAAATTAGGTATAAATAAATTGTGGAGAAAATGCAGAGATAGCTCCAAAAGATCCAAGTTACTGAAATGTGAAGTATGTATTCAAAATGTGAAATGCTAGCGATCTGAGACAAAAGCTAATATGCAGCAAGCCAAATTGATCAGCATTCATAAAGATTTTTAGAAATAATGTAACATATTGTATTTCAGTATTCGGACCTGTTGCGAGGTTAACTTTCCACTCGAAAGATGTATTTTTGTTGCTTTCTCAAAATTGCTTTTATACTTTGTTATTCTGCCTTGACTTTATTTTACCTTTGAAATATTTGCACTCTCCCACAAGATTACACCAAACATTGTTTATTTCTTACCACGAAATGCTGACATTGAACAGGTAAGAACTGTTTCTCTTCAGAGGATGGTGCTAACTTTGACATTATAAATGTCAAATACCCGCAATACAATTATGTTAAAATACCCGCTAATTAAAACGTTGAATAATGACTCATTTTAGTTGCATAATAATCGTTGATTGATTATTATATGTTAGTAACTTGGTTTGTTTTGCACAGACTTCATGTGTTTTAATCTTTCATCTTAGAAAAAGGTCTCTGTACTTGCAAAAAGCTGACAACTGGAGAAATTCAGAAGGTTGACTGTCCAGATGCAGGGTTACAACCCAAAACATCTCAGTTCCTTCTCTTCCACCACACATAGATACTTTTGGATCTGCTGAGATCCTCCAGCAGTTTGCATTTTTCTCCTGTACGGAATGCTCTTTAAATTTAAATTTGGTTTGCATGATATTTCCACCAGATGGCATTTGCACTACATTGATAAGTAGATAAAATATGCGTTATTAACTTCCTGGCCTGCTTATTGGCATTTCTTATGATAAGTGTATTCAACATTGGAACAAGAAAGAACATTTAAAAAGGGCCAATATATCTATACATAACTAAACCTGATCTTGTGCTCTTCTGGTCTGAGCGGTCTTTCTATTTGTGCAAAAATGGTACGTGATAGCGCTCACCTGAGCTGCGAGTGCACCAAGTTTCGTTCCGATCGGTGGTCTATTGTAAAAGTTTGCGAGGTTTAAAAATCCTAAAATCCACACGTGCACAGATCGATCTCTCCTGCCAGTCAGCGCTGTTTAGATTAGTCTTTTCTCCTGTCACTCCGCGCGACGGTCCGCCCTTTCCTGCGTCTTTACTGGGGATGAGGATAACTGGCATAGGTTTCCAACTGGACATTATTTTCGGAGGGACCGGAAGCGGCCCAGTGCGGCGTGGGAGATGTCGCCAAACGGAAAGCGGAGAATCTGATCCCGGCCGAGGAGAGTGACCAGTGCCCGCTGTGAGTCCCCAACGCACCGCCAGATCCAGTCCCTATCTTGCTCCTGCCCCCCTCCCCCATGATACCCCCCTCTCCCCCACAACCCCTGTCTTTTCTCTGAGCTCTCTGTCCCCCCACCTGCACACCCCCTTCCCTACAACCCCGCTTCCCCCACACCCCGCTCCCCCTACAATCCTCCGCCCCAACACCCCCTCCTCCCAAATCCCTCCCTGCCCCCACGCCCCTCCCCCCACACACCCCCCCCTTCCCACGTCCACACCCCCATCCCCCCACAATCCCCTCGCAAACACACCTCCCGCCCACACATCCCCTTCAGCCACAACCCCTCCCGCCCCCACACCCCTTTAGCCCCGCCCACAAACACCCCCTCTCCCCCACAAACCCCCCCCACCCCCACACGCCTCCCCCCACCCACACACCCCCCTCACAGCCCGCACACCACCCTCTCTCCGCCCACCCCTTCCCACACCTCCCACCTCCACACCCCACGCCCACAGCTATCCCGCTCCCCACACAGCCCCTCCCCCCGCCCACACACCCCCTTTCCCCATACTCCCGCCCTCCCCCCCGCAACTTCCCACAACCCACACACCTCTCACCCAGCCCACACACCCTCCCCCCATAACCCCTCCCCCCACAACCCCTCCCCCCACAACCCCTCTGCCCACACACCCCCCTCCACCCACAACACCCCTGCCCCACAACGCCTGCTAGATAATGAGCTTTTGTATGGAACAAGGATCAAGATAGACACACCCTTTGGTTTTTATTTTGTTGTAGTGGCATGATATTACTGTACAGGCAAATGCTGACTGTGGAGATCAGTAACAGAAACCTAAATATCGCTGTCTTTGAGGGAGCAACTTTGTTTGTTTGAACAACTGTAGTAAAATTTCCAGTATTGTCTTTAACAGCCAAAGTAGGTTTGGTTACTAATCAGGGTCCAGGTGTTTCCTCTGATTATACACACATTGAAATCTGACTTTAAAGTGATGCTTAATTTACTAATGCATGGCAACTTTTGAATGTTTAATTTATGTCTGCTGGCATGATTTGGCTAGATGCTTACTTTTTCTTTTTGTAGAGCTGAATTGACAAAAGAGTGGAATGATTGGAAACTCATGATTTACCACTGATGTTAACAAAAGTAAATTATTTTCAAACGAAGGGAAGTGACATCCCTTTGCTATTATTGCGCATTTGCTGCAGTAACCAATTACTTATTTCCAGTGGATAATCTAATTCACAGAGCAGCTTGAGATTTGACTTGTAACGTTTAAAATACTAAGTGAAATCTATCCATTCCATCAGGAGTTTTCAAAAAATCTAATCATACATAATTCTACCGTCCATTGTATTTTTTATTTGTTTCTACTTTTAAACAAAAATGCAGATTAAAAGCTGCCTCCGCAAGAAATGGAATGACCTGCAGATAGTAGAAGGCCTAGCAATGGTTTAAATTAGCAATTAGTTTAATTGCTATGTGGTAATTTTATTTAATTCCATGCAGGATTGATTTGCAGGAAGCAGCATTCCTCTTTTCCTCTGTTGGTTATGTTACTGATGTATCCAATACTGTGGGACATATTTAGAGGACCCATTAAACTCTTATAGAATAAACTTCCCTTTTCCATGTGAAAATGCTTTTGGAGCTGGAGGCCTTTTAACCAAATTTCAGTGAAGTAGTATTTGCGCAATTCATTAAGAGTATTATATACACAACTAATAACTCAATTAACATTTTAATGCTGCAATCCATTCAGTGAGCAAAATACTATGCAACTTGTATCAAATGTATATATTCTGTGAATAGAGTCTGTCCTTAAGACACTGTACATTCTTTTGGGGTCGGCGCAGTGGCCGAGCAGTAAAGTTGCTGTCTTAGTGCGCCAGAGACCCAGGTTCAATCCTGTCTATGGGTGCTGTCTGTATGGATTTTGTGACTGTGGGTTTTCTCTGGGTGCGCTTGTTTCCTCCCACACTGCAAAGACCAGGCAAGTGTCTTTAAGGTAGGCACTGCCTACCCTGACTAAAATTATAAAATGATAATAATTAAATATGAATAGTAAAGGCACGGGAGAATTATGCCTACCTAAGAGATCGATCTGTTAGGCAGGCATAATTCTCCGTGCCTTTCATGCACAGTACATGTAATACGCGAAAGTACGTGCAACTCGCGTTCCGTCAATGCTGCATCAAGCCTTCAATTACAAGGGGAGCTGAAGGCAGCTGAAATTCTGCTATGGACTGCGCATGCAATTTCTTGACGGGTTTTTCAAACATGGATTGTCACTATCTTAAGAGTATCTTAAGAAACAGAGAAGAATGGAGTTTGTGTACAAATAATGTGGTAAGTAGATTTCTTTGAGCTATATGTTTTTAAATACCGTATTTTCCGGCATTGAAGATGCTATTTTTTACCCAAAAATAAGGCACAAAATAGTACCTGCATCTAGGAGGCCGAAGGTTCGGTTGTTAGCCAAGAAAGATAAACTTGGCTATCCCTCAGTTCCTTTCACAGTGTGCGGGGAGTCTGGCCAGGGGTAAAGTTGCGGGGAGGGCAGGAGCATTGAGAAGGAGGAGGTCGGGTATCATGCCAGCAACCAGCTCAAGAGCAGGTCAGCGGGCGATGAATAACAGGACAGCGGGCGGTGGAGCTTACTCCATGTGTCAGTGCGAGTAAACTCAATTGGTCCCTTGTTCGCGCTGACACAGGAGTAAGCTCCACCGCCCGCTGTCCTGTTATCCAT
Organism: Okamejei kenojei; assembly: GCA_035221665.1. NCBI lineage: Eukaryota > Metazoa > Chordata > Chondrichthyes > Rajiformes > Rajidae > Okamejei > Okamejei kenojei. The sequence goes on from CM069134.1 coordinate 56,149,815, forward strand.
CGCCCGCTGACCCGCTCCGCTCTATGACTTTTGCTCTTGAACTGGTCCCCTCACTGTTCAGACGGAGAGCACTGCCAGAGGTGAGCGGGCTCGCAGAAGGCGCTGAGGTCCCAGCAGCCACTCGCAGCCACCCGAGCTACTTCCCTCCCCGGCCACCCTCCACCCCCTACCCATTCAGTAATTCAGAATGAAGGAGATTTGGAAGCCTTGGGCAAATTGAATTTTTACTTTCTTTATTTTAATTTTTTTATTTTTACACAGAGAACAATCTGTGCATGCACGGTTTAAGATTTTTTTAAAGTCGACTGACTGCCTACCCTGAGTAATTACTCACGGCACGTGCCTTGTTCCTAGTGTGTAGGATAGTGTTGGTGTATGGGGTGATCACTGGTTGGTGCAGACTCGGTGAGCCAGAGGTTCTGTGTCTCTGAAGTAGTTTTCATAGAAACATAAAAATACATTTAATCTTTCTTTGTTCACAGTCATATATCCGCTGCTTGTGATGAATGTACATTCTTGACTCGCCTACCAACAAGAAAGGATTTTTTTTTTTAACTAAACAACAATTTTTATTGTGTGTGAATTTATAGAGTTGTTATGCACAGCTTTGAGCATTATGATTACTAATTTGAGGTTCCTTATTCAACAATTATCACTTTCATTGACAAGTGTGTTTTAATATCTTTTTTCATTTTTAAAGCAGTATTATGGCACAGCTGGTAGAGCTGCTGCCTCACAGGGCCAGAGACCCAAGTTCGATCCTGACCTCAAGTGCTGATTGTGTGTAGTTTGTGCATTCTCTCAGTGACTGTGTGGGTTTCCTTTGAGTGCTTCAATTTCCTCCACCATCCCAAGACATGCAGCTTTGTGGGTTAATTGGCCTCTGTAAATTGCCCCTAGTGTGTAGGGAGTGGATGTGAAAGTAGGATAACATAGACAATAGACAAGACAATAGGCGCAGGAGAAGGCCATTCGGCCCTTCAAGCCAGCACCGCCTTCAATGTGATCATGGCTGATCATGCACAATCAGTACCCCGTTCCTGCCTTCTCCCCATATCGTCTGACTCCGCCCAGTCCACAACGGATACAGTAGACAAGGTTGGAGAGGTGCAAGTGAACCTTTGCCTCACATGAAAGGACTGTTGGGGACTCTGTATGGCGTCAACGGAGGTACAAGGACAGGTGTTGAATCTTTGCGGTAGCAGGGGAAAGTTCCTGGTGAGGTGGTGGGAAGGGATGAGTGAACCAATGGTTCTCCAAACCTTTCCACCTAAACAGTTCACTCATCCCTTCCCACCCAAACCACCCCCCAGCAGCGGACTAGGAAAGCATAATGAAGTTAAAAGACTCATACAGAATGCAATTTCACACGTGACATTAAAACCAGGACTGCACGCTAATAGATGTCACTGGTCATGCCCAGCTCTGCAAACAATAGAAAATAAACAATGGACAATAGACAAAATAGGTGCAGGGGTAAGCCATTCAGCTGTCCGAGCCAACACCGCCATTCAATGTGATCATGGCTGATCATCCACAATCAGTACCCCGTTCCTGCATTCTCACCATATCCATTGACTCCGATATCTTTAAGAGCTCTATCTAACACTCTTGAAAACATCCAGAGAATTGGCCCCCACTGCCTTCTGAGGCAGAGAATCCCACAGATTCACAATTCTCTGGGTGAAAAAGTTTTTCCTCATCTCCGTTCTAAATGGCTTACGCCTTATTCTTAAACTGTGGTCCCTGGTTCTGGACTCCCCCAACATCGGGAACATGTTTCTTGCCTCTAGCATGTCCAAACCCTGAATAATCTTATGTTTCAATAAGATCCCCTCTCATCCTTCTAAATTCCAGAGTATACAAGCCCAGCCACTCCATTCTCTCAGCATACGACAGTCCTGCCATCCTGAGTAATAACCTTGTTAATATATACATAGAACTAGTGTGAATAGGTGGTTGATGGACCCGGCCAAAGGATCTGGTTCCATGCTGTATCTCTAAACTAAACTAAACTCATGGGTTTTAAAGCCCAAGGAAATTGGCACCATTTAGGAAAGCTATCCCCTAACTTCCATGTTTTAATGGATGTGCATTAAATTATCTGTGAATAACTCCTGAAAAAAACATACAGGTGTGGGTTTCAAATATCAATAGATTGTATCATTAGCAATGTTTTAAGTGGGGCCACAGATTTCCTAAACTCTATGCAGTTTGCCAGTGAGAACAAAGTGAAAACACACCAGCATTTTGGGGAACTGAAGGCCTGACAAGGAAACATGCCAGTCACGTCCTGAAACCTTCACAGCTGCTTTCCTGCTGGCTTGTGTGGACGTTTTTTGTTTATAATGAGTATACTTAAAGGTTACTTTGACAACTTGGGGGTAAATTTGTAAATAACAGAAGGGATCTTAGAGCAAATGACCAAAAAATGATTAAATAGGTATATTTTAAGGACTGTAACAAGGAATAAATAAAATCAATATTTTTGAAATACCTTTCACAACTTTGCATGTGCTCAGTGTACTTTATGAAGTATATTTTTTGTAGATCAGTTACTGTTTTAGTGATGGTGGCAGTCATTTTCTGCTAAGCAAGCTCACTCAAACAGCAAGGTAGACACAAAAAGCTGGAGTTACTCAGCGGGACAGGCAGCATCTCTGGAGAGAAGGAATGGGTGACATTTCAGGTCGAAATCCTTCTTCACTCCAGCTGTATAAAAAAAGAAAAGAAAAAATAGAATGGTAGGGGAAAAAGGCCAGTTATCATGCAAACAGAAACAGAAAGAAAATAATGTTATCGAGTTGGAGAATTCAACATTGAGTCCGACCAGCACCAACATGCCCAGGAAGAGGATATGGTATTGTTTTGTGAGCATTTTATTCTATCAGATTGAAAAATAGTCTACTAAATTGGACACTTAGATCACTTCTTCATGATCTCCCTTTCGATATTAAAATATTTCTTTTAAAAAAAAACGATATTTCCAGTAGATTTGTTTCCAAAAGCAGAAAAAGCTAGAATCATTCTGCAGGTCAGAATTTATGGACAGAAACCGCTATTGTTTCAGTTCAGGTCTTCAACCTGGAATGTTAACTTTTGTGCTTTTAATAGATGCTCTGAGCACTTGCAGAATTTATTGTTCTTGTTACTATAGCAGGCATGATATTCCTCCGATTTAAATCAAAATTCTGATTTTTTTTTTCTTTTTCTATCAATGCATCAGATTTTCCCATTTTCTGTGCCCGATTTTGACACCATTTAGTTGGCAGGATTATTAAATAGAAGGGTGAGGGAAGGAGAGTCACTGGAGGTACCGATCTGGAGGCAGGCAAGCTTGTGATCCATGATGGAAGTCAGCAAGGTCAGCTAATAGCAGGGGGGACACGCGATAGGCCGTGGGCGGAGGGAACACAGCGATGCTCTTTGGCTGCTGCTGAGATCAGCCCGGCGGTGCCATGTGAGCTGTGACGGTGCCCGTTTGTCGGAGGGAACCGAAGCTCGGGCGGGTGAGATGCGGGGCCACGAACGGGAGCACGGGCTCGGGGTGACCGGGACGCCCGTACAGCTAAGACGGGGGTGATGGCTGCGGGGTGTTGATCCACTCCCCCTCCTATAAATTAACACATATAGAGATGCGACTGGAAAGGGAACGGTACTGGCGATGATAGTGGGGTTTAGAGAGATGCGGGGCCCTACCTCCCGGGCAGCGGCTACCCCCTCCCCTTTCTGATGATTTTCAGTTTATATTGGTAGCAATGTTACAAAATTTTGAGATTTAAAAAATCAAGTCTGCAATTTATCCCATTAGATAAAGCATAAAAAGAAGTTTAATTTGACACCAAATTCGCTTTCATATCTTCAGTATTAAAAAGATTATGGCCATTTTCATATTCCGAAATTAGCATCTTGTTCCCTATTGCTTTTGCATTGACTTAACACAAAAGCTGTGATCGAGGACAGTCAACAGCCCATAACTTCCTTAAAAACTAAGAGAACTGAATGAAATTTTCAGATTATAGATTGAAGCATTCTGAAACAGATATAAAACATCTTACTTGGATGACCTGAAATTAAAGCATATAATTAGTTAATTACCTAATTGTAGTCAGTTACAAAATTGAGCATTGTGACGGAAATAGTAATAAACACCCAGACTGCCTTGAAAATTCAAAAGTGTGATGTTCTCAAGAACTTTAATATTATTATATTATATGCTGTAAGTCCGTAACAGATAGGTAAATAAATTACAATTTATAGCAATAGACCAAGTCCTTATGGAGAAGACCAGTTGCTAGCTGGTATATTGACATATCATTATCAGTAGCATCATCATACTCCTCAGATTGTAACCAAGAAGCAACTCTGTACACCTAGTTTTTCCTCAACTTTTCAATTTTTGCATTGTCAACTACTTGTTTTTGCTCTTCAAACCACGCATGACATGCCTTTCTGCCCACTACTTTCCCATTAAGAATGTCCTGTAGATTCCGTTTCTTAAGAAAAGGATATATTTTTTAAATACCCTAAGTATCCAAATAAAAAAACTAATCCCATTCACACAAGAATTCACAATATAACATGATTTTAAAATCTCACTGTCATGAATTCATATGCCAGATGGAAGGAATTTGACGTTTAATTCCCATAAATTAATCTAAAAACATCCACTTAATATAATCACAATTTTAATTTTTTTGCACAATACATGGGACTAAAACTGATATTTAGTATAAAAATATTAACTATGGGTAGACAATGACACAAAATATAGACGATTTAGATGCTCTTATGATATGATTATCCAAAAAAAGAGCATTTAAATCATCTTGCAAGTGGGTTTTTCTGGAACGCGATCGATCGGAACGTTGCATTTGCGGTGAATTTGAACCCCATATCGGCAGGAAAAACACAGCCGGTTCGTATGGGGCCCAAATCACATTTTCGCAATGTAAAATTAGATTAAAGCCATCCCAAGAAGTAAGTTTATATGTAAAACAAACGACTTACCCGTTGTTTTGTCTCATTCATGTGATCCGTCACATTGTAGGTGTTGAGGACGTTAGAAGTCGCTTATTATTTTAATCAAATTATTAAATTGTATCACAATTAAAAAATAAAAGAAATCGGGAACGTAAGTCGGATCGATTTTTCTTCAGCAGCTAGCAGCCCGAGTAAGTCAGCCTCCGACAGGCAGGATAAAATGGCATTTTAATCCCCCCCCCCCCACACAGTTGCGCACATGGCCAGTGGCAGAACTTCAGCGCTGCTGAAGGTAAGTTTTGTAACATCGCTAATATTGGGAATTTTTGTTTTCATTGTTATTGGCAGAGGTTTTTAGTTTTCTACCTTCTTAGTCTTGCAGATGTGACGTCAGTGTATTGACAGTTAACTGTGCCTTGCAGTATTGTGCATAATTATGCCTTGAGATGGTGATGTGTTGGTTTTACTTTTGTGTTTTTTTGGCATCTCTACAAATAGCTCATTTAGAAATTCAGGTAACATTTTTTGTAAAGATTTTTTTAGCTGCATGAAGTCAATTATTTCATGAAATATTTATCTTTTGGAGGTTATAAACCTTCTTGAATTTTTTGAAGCGGTTACTAGGGAAATTGATGAGGGTAAAGCAGTGGATGTTGTCTATATGGATTTCAGTAAGGTCTTTGACAATGTTCCCCATGGAAGGTTGGTTAAGAAGGTTCAATCTTTGGGTGTTAATGGCGGAGTAGCAAGATGGATTCAACAGTGGCTGAATGGGAGATGTCAGAGAGTAATGATGGATGACTGTTTGTCAGGTTGGAAGTCGGTGACCAGTGGGGTGCCTCAGGGATCTGTGTTGGGTCCACTGTTGTTTGTCATGTACATCAATGATCTGGATGATGGGGTGGAAAATTGGATAAGTAAGTATGCAGATGATACTAAGATAGGTGGTGTTGTGGATAATGAAGTAGATTTTCAAAGTCTACAGAGAGATTTGGGCCATTTGGAAAAGTGGGCTGAAAGATGGCAGATGGAGTTTAATGCTGATAAGTGTGAAGTGCTACATCTTGACAGGACAAATCAAAATAGGACGTACATGGTAAATGGTAGGGAATTGAGGAATGCTGTGGAACAGAGAGATCTAGGAATAACTGTGCATAGTTCCCTGTAGGTGGAATCGCATGTAGATAGGCTGGTAAAGAAAGCCTTTGGTGTGCTGGCCTTTATAAATCAGAGCATTGAATATAGGAGAAGGGAAGTAATGTTAAAATTGTACAAGGCATTGGTAAGACCAATTCTGGAGTATGGTGTACAATTTTGGTCGCCTAATTATAGGAAGGATGTCAAGAAAATAGAGAGAGTACAGAGGAGATTTACTAGAATGTTGCCTGGGTTCCAGCAACTATGTTACAGAGAAAGGTTGAACAAGTTAGATCTTTATTCTTTGGAGCGCAGAAGGTTAAGGGGGGACTTGATTGAGGTCTTTAAAATGATGAAAGGGATAGACAGAGTTGACGTGGATACGCTTTTCCCATTGAGGGTAGGGAAGATTCAAACAAGAGGGCATGACATGAGAATTAAGGAACAGAAGTTTAGGGGTAACGTGAGGGGAAACTTCTTTACTCAGAGGGTGGTGGCTGTGTGGAATGAGCTTCCAGCAGAAGTGGTGGAGGCAGGATCGATTTTAACATTTAAAAGTAAAGTAGATAGGTATATGGACGGGAAGGGAATGGAGGGGTATGGTCTGAGTGCAGGTAGATGAGACAAGGGGAAAACAAATGGTCGGCACGGACTGGAAGGGCCGAGAGGGCCTGTTTCCGTGCTGTAATTGTTATATGGTTATATGGTTATTTTACTGGTTATGTGTTAGAAAAATTCTAAGCTTCTGTTATGTAAACTACCAGCAGAAAGCTTAGGAATTACTTTCAAATTATTGAAAATGCAGGAGACCCCTGGTCCCCGCCGGGGGCCTAGCTGGCCTCCAGGGCCCACAGCCAATACTTCCTACTTTTTTCTGGAGGTCAATATCATGCCTGTATAGATAATTTATTATTTCCAGAATAATTAAATCATATGTGCTTTCTATTCAGAATCTGATTACTTTAATTAATAAATATTTTCCTTGCCCTCATAGTTAAATAAACTTTAAGTTAATATTTTTTTCATTTTTCTGATCATAGCCATTTTGTAATTTGACGGTTCTACTACTGCTGTTTGTTTAGGAGTGAACAGAGAAACCTATTGTATGAGGTTCAGATCATGGTGATTTTGATTTTTTTCAAAGATTTATTACCTGTTAAATTGCTTATTCAGTTGTATCCTGCTAACTCAGCATCAACCACAGATGTCGAAGAACAATACAGAAAACATGTTTCATCCTTGAGTTGCTGACAATTCATGTCACTTCCAGGCAACTGATTTACAGTGGCTTGCAAAAGTTTTCATACCCTTTGAACTTTTCCACATTTTGTCACGTTACAACCACAAACGTAAATGTATTTTATTGGGATTTTATGTGATAGACCAACACAAAGTGGCGCATAATTGTGAAGTGGAAGGAAAATGATACATGGTTTTCAAATGTTTTTATAAATAAAAAATGGAAAAGTGTGGCATGCAAAAGTATTCCGCCCCCTTTACTCTGATACACCTAAATAAAATCCAGTGCAACCAATTGCCTTCAGAAGTCACCTAATTAGTAAATAGAGTCCACTTGTGTGTAATCTAATCTCAGTATAACTATAGCTGTTCTGTGACGGCCTCAGAGGTTTGTTAGAGAACATTAGTGAACAAACAGCATCATGAAGCCCAAGGAACACACCAGACAGGTCAGGGATAAAGTTGTGGAGAAGTTTAAAGCAGGGTTAGGTTATAAAAAAATATCCCAAGCTTTGAACATCTCACGGAGCACTGTTCAATCCATCACCCGAAAATGGAAAGAGTATGGCACAACTGCAAACCTACCAAGACATGGCTGTCCACCTAAACTGACAGGCCGGGCAAGGAGAGCATTGATCAGAGAAGCAGCCAACAGGCCCATGGGACCTCTGGAGGAGCTGCAGAGATCCACAGCTCAGGTGGGAGAATCTGTCCACAGGACAACTATTAGTCGTGCACTCCACAAATCGGGCCTTTATGGAAGAGTGACAAGAAGAAAGCCATTGTTGAAACAAAGCCATAAGAAGTCCCGTTTGCAGTTTGCCACAAGCCATGTGGGGGACACAGCAAACATGTGGAGGAAAGTGCTCTGGTCTGATGAGACCAAAATTGAAGTTTTTGGCCTAAATGCAAAACGCTATGTGTGGCGGAAAATTAAAACTGCACATCACCCTGAACACACCAAACCCACTGTGAAACGTGGTGGCAGCATAATGCTGTGGGGATGCTTTTCTTCAGCAGGGACAGGGAAGCTGGTCAGAGTTGATGGGAAGATGGATGGAGCCAAATACAGGGCAATTGGAAGAAAACCACTTTTCAGTTTTTTATTTGTATTAAAATTTGGAAACCATGTATCGTTTTCCTTCCACTTCACAATTATGCACCACTTTGTGTTGGTCTATCACATAAAATCCCAATAAAATACATTTACGTTTGTGGTTGTAACGTCACAAAATGTGGAAAAGTTCAAGGGGTATGAAAACTTTTGCAAGCCACTACATAATCACTTAGCCTGTGCTTCTACCCTAATCTAAGAACAACAGTTGACTAGCTATCCTCCTTAATGTAAAAAATATGAGTTACTTGTCATAGCAGGCACCGAGCTAGTCTCTGAGAAGGTAAAAGTTTATCTTGTGACCTTGCAGGTGGCCTCATGATTTATTGGCTCCTCAAAGCTAGCCCAAGCATTTTTCTAAAACACTGATTGTTTTAGTTACCGAGTTACTTGCTTTAACCCTTGCATTACAGAAGCTCAAAAATGCCAACCATAGTCCAGCTCAAGTCAAATTAGAATTTCATAAAAAATTAAAGTAACCTTGTTTTTGCTGCACTGTACTTTGTTAAATTCTTGGGTCCCGCATACCCTTTAAGATCTTACCTGTACATCTGCCTGTCAGTGTAAATCCCTCGCTCTTTTTATTCCTGTAACCTTTCCGAGGTCCCGAGCGAGGCTGATCCGAGGTCCCGAGCGAGGCTGCCCGTTAGTTTGCCGTTTCTTCGAGTAGATGTGATCACACACAAATAAATAAACACACACACACACACACACACACACACACACACAGTTTTATAGTAATACTAGACCAAGTGCAGACCTGTTGGTCCTGTTCCCCCAACGCGCGGTGGCGGGGGGGGGGGGTTGGGGGGCGGCATGCGGCGTCACACTAATGACCCCCACAAACACATTAACTACCCCCCCCCGCGCACACAAGCTAACTATCCCCATTGATATTAATATTATTAATTTGCTCCTTTTACCCCATATCCACCTTATCCACTGACGCATCGCTCCCAACTCGCAGGCGCATCTAGAGAGGGAGGGGGCAGTACCGAGTGAGGGCAGAGAAAGAAGGGGCAGAGACAGAGAGAGGGGCAAGAGAGAGAAGGAGAGGTGGAGGGGAGGAGAAAGGGTGGGTGGGGTGGAGGGGAGGAGAGAGAGAGAGAGGGAGGCTGAGAGGGGGGAAAGGGAGGGGGATGGGGGAAGGAGAGGGGATGGTATGGAGTGGAGGGAAGGGGGTGGGGGGGAAGGGGTTGAAGGGAGGGAGGGTGGTGGAGGGGATGGGGAGAGGGGGGAGAGAGAGGAGGGGGAGAGGAAGGGGTGGCGAGAGCGAGGAGGGAGAGAGCGAGAGAGGGGGAGAGAAAGAGAGAGGGGGGAGAGAGAGAGAGAATGGAGCGAGAGAAGAGGGGGAGAGGGGTAGAGAGAGAGGGAGGGGGGAGAAGGGAGGGAGAGAGGGGTAGGGCCGCCCAGCAGCCGTCGGCCTCAGAGTCAGCCTCAGCTCCTTGGCATCGAATCCTCGGCGTATCCTCTCTGTAACCCCGGAGCCCGCCGGTGATCTCCGGGTCACAGAGGACTGATTCCCGAATGCTTAAGACCCCACGTACGGGGAGTGGGGGGGGGGGGGGTGGGAGGGCGTGGGCCCGAGTGAACCTGCAGGCCGACTGCAAACAGTTGAGGCCACCGCCGCAATGTTCTAGAATCCGAGCAGAAGCGCAAGTGGACTTGATGTCACTAAGTACGCTGGCGCCACGCCTCCCGCAGCTGGACTCCCACAAATGAAGTCCGCTCACGCTGGGTGCGGGGGACGGGGGGGAGGGGAAGGGGGACTTAACTCGTGCAATACAACAGATGTTTAATCCAGAGCCGGGCCGGGGGTGGAGAGGGACACAGAGAAACAATAAAATTCAATGGTATGAAAAAAAGAAATAAACAATGCTTTAATCCACAGCGAGGGGGAGGGGGGGGGGGCAGGGCCAGGAGGCAGGTGGGCCTTGATTGGTGGGCATATGGGCATTGTGACATCAATAGCTGGCAAGCGGCGATTATATTTTAAAAAGAGAGTTTTGTGAACAACTTTATTCAAAATCTTGGGAAATAATTGACCGAATTTACAGAAGAGTGCATTTATGAAATCGTAAGTTAATTCCCTACCGAGCTTTTCAAAGGCAAAATATCTCTCTCTCTCTCTCTCTCTCTCTCTCTCTCTCTCTCTCTCTCTCTCTCTCTCTCTCTCTCTCTCTCTCTCTCTTTTTTAATAGTATATAGATAGATGGATCTGTCAACATCACTCAGCTTATATGTGGCCTGAAGTCTGTTACTATTCTACTTTTGAATCACACTTATGTTTGAAGTTGCCTTCGCATGGGCAATCCCATGTCATTAGTGCACACAACAGTGGTCCTGATACCAATCTTTGGGAGCACCATTTCATACTTACACTGGCTTGGGAGAACAGTTTTTCAGTGCTACATTCTCTTGTCAGTGTGTTAGCCGACTTTCTTTTTATTCCATGTAGCTATTGCAAATTTAACTTTTGATTTTGGTCTGAAAATTGGTAATCAAGTTTGCCTATGTTTCTTGTGTTTATATCTTTAAGGTTTCCCCATTTCTCATTGTTTAACATTTCTTGATAGAAGGTGGTGGTCATTCGTGATTGCACCTTTTCTTTTTGAGCATACTGCGAAGTATTTAAAGATCATGTTTGTGTTTTTTTATTGTTTCTTTTCACACATACAGAAAGAGCAACTCCTGGGTAAATATAGCATTTAACAATTTTGTATAATTCTCAATGGGGACATGATGGTTATGAAAAATATTTGTCCAATTTTGTTTGTTTAATTTAATTTGGATCATTTGGTTTGATTGAATTCTCCATCAGATTTCTGCCTTTGTTTTTTGTTTTACTTTGTTGAGAACTCTAGATATGAGTAGCATGAAATACTTGCATTTGTTTTCATTGCTAGATTATTCCTCAGACTGCCTTCATTTTTTAAATCATTGTGTTGACCTTGGTCTGGGAACAACCAACCTTCTGACAGAGCCTGCATACAATGGTGCATTACTTTTGATGTCATCTTGTGTTGTCTTACTGTTGATATCCTTCTGTACATGTAATCCTGTACATTAATTTACGTAACTTCTAACCTCTCTACACATTCAACTTCACACACTGCTTCTCAAAAAAGAGTCGTTACCCCTTTGATTTACACTGGGTGATATAATATCCGAATATTCCACAAGTTGTGTGTTGAATGATCAGACCCACACACAGCGGTTATAACTCATAGTCTTTATTGCAGTACATAAGAAATAATGAGCCCGTTTCCACAGACAGTGCTGTTTTGCGTGCCTATGGGGGTGGCGTACTTGTTCCTGTGGGGAGGGCCACTCTCCACTGCAAGTTGTTGAAGACCACTCGGCCCCTCTCTTTCTTCCTGCTAGATGGCAAATGTGACCCCCTGCTCGGCGTGGAGGCCTGCCAGGACCTCGGATTGGTGAGCTTCCACAGTGATGTCTACCTGGTAGAGACACCCCTGAACCCGCTGGCCGAATTCCCGGACCGGTTTGACTCGAAGCTGGGGAAGTTGCCCTGCAGCTACAGGATTGCCCTCAATCCCGACATCACGCCGGTCGTCCGTCCCCCGCACCGTGTGTCCTTTGCCATGAGGGGCAAGGTCGAGTCTGCTCTTCGCGAGATGGTGGCCACGGGCATCCTGAAGCCAGTAACGGACTCCACCCGGTGGGTTTCTACTATGGTTGTCACTGCGAAGAATGACAAGAGCGAAATACGGATCTGCATCAACCCTTGAACTTGGACTTGAACTTGGCCATCAGGCGCCCGCACTATCCCATGCGGATGGTGGAGGATGTTGCTGCACAGGTCGGCCCTGCCACCGTGTTCTCGGTTCTTGATGCCAAGAGTTCGTTCTGGCAGATACCTCTAGACGAGCGATCCTCGCACCTGGCGACCTTCAGCACGCCCTTCGGCAGGTATCGCTTCCTCCGCATGCCGTTTGGGATCAACTCTGCCAGCGGGGTGTTCCAAAGGACCATGGAACAACTGTTTGCCATCATTGTCGACGACATCCTGGTTTATGGGAAGAATGTCGCTGAGCATGACCACCACCTTCGCCAGGTGCTGCAGCGGGCCCGGGAGGTCAACCTGAAGCTCAACCCGAAGAAGTGCCGATTCCGGGTTCCTGAGGTCACCTACGTGGGGCATGTTTTCACGGCATCGGGGCTGAAGCCCGACCCGCAGAAGACGGCCGCAATATCCGAGATGCCTGCACCTGCTGACGTGCCTGGCCTGCAGCGCTTCTTGGGCATGGTCAACAACCTGGGAAAGTTCATCCCCGACCTGAGCGAACTGAGTGCCCCTCTGCGGGATCTAGTGAAAAAGGACACTGCCTGGGCCTGGTTCCCGCAACACCATCGAGCTTTTGACACCCTCAAATCTAAGCTGATCAGCACGCCAACGCTGAAGTACTTCGACCTCCAGCGCCCCATCGTTCTCACGTGTGATGCATCTAAGTTTGGCCTCGGGGCCGCCTGCCTGCAGATCCATGACGGGGTGCAACTGCCTGTGTCCTACGCATCCCGCACAATGACGACCGCTGAACAAAACTATGCCCAGATTGAGAAAGAACTGCTGGCGGTTGTCTTTTCCTGCTCCAAATTCAAAGACTATATCCTGGGCAACTGCTTCACTGTCGAGACGGACCACCAGCCTCTGGTCACCATCCTCAACAAGCCGATACACATGGCCTCCTCCCGGCTCCAGCGCATGATGCTCCATCTACAACGCTTCACTTTCACAGTGGTTTATCGCAAGGGCAAGGACATGTTTGTTGCTGACACGCTGTCTCGGGCACCTCTCTCATCCACAACCCAACATCCATACGAGATGTCCGATCTGATAGTCCTAAACGTTAACTTCGTGCCCTCCGGTCAGTTGAAGTCCCTGGCCAAGCACACGGCAGCAGACGCTTCGCTACAGCAGCTGGCCGCAATCATCAAGCAGGGTTGGCCAGACCGCCGTTCTTCCCTGCCGGCTGCAGCGGTGCCTTACTTTTTGTTTTGTGACGAGTTGGTGCTGCGTGATGGTGTGATTGTGAAGGGGCACAAGGTGGTGGTGCCCGAAGCACTACGAGAACAATACTTCCAAACCGCTCATCGTGGCCATCCCGGGGCCGAGGCGACCCTTTCCATCGCTCAGAGCCAGTTCTTCTGGCCCGACATGCCTCGCTACTTCCGGGATAGGGTCCCCCTCCGTCTTTAAACCTGCCTTGGTCCGGAAACACATTGCCAAAAAACACAGTATCCAGAAGCGCTCCCACGACAGGTCCTGCCGTGTCCTCCGCCCTCTTCTCCCCGGCCAGGTCGTCAGTATGTGGTCCTCTTCTGGCCGTTCCAAGCTGGCCGTGGTCGTCGGTTCTGCCGGTTCCCCTCGTGCGTACCTTGTCAACCACGACGGAAGTGTGTACCGCCGGTCTCGCCAGCATCTCCGGCTCGTGAACGAGCTTCTCCCTCCCCGGCGGCCGCTGTCGCGGCCCTGTGTTTTGCCCGTTCCTTTGGGGCCGACCTCCCCTCGTCCTCCTCCTGAACGCCTCCCGGCTGCAGTCCCGCTTTCTCCGGCTTCCTCGCCCTTCTCTTTGCCGTCCCCCCCGATGCCTTAGTCGCCAAGGGGTTCTCCTGTCCGTAGCCCCCACCATGCCGCTGCATCCCCGCTTGTTCCCGTCGGGGAAGGAGGTGTTGGCGAGGTGCGGACCCGGTCTGGTCACCTGATCAGGCCGCCGGTCCGTTACGGCGATTACGTGTGATCCTGTATTCCTGTGCTTTACTGTTTGCACTCACCCTGGCGCATGAGACGTGGTCGCCCTGTCACTCACTGTTTGTTTAGGTAGAGGAAGGATGTAGATGATATGTGTGTACACCTTTAATTGATAGTAACGATGTCCATGCTAACCACTCCCCCACCAGTTAGTATAATTGTAACCCACACGCCCCTAGCTCGCTCTCTAGTGATCGTGACAGACCACGTACAGCCAGGACTATATATAATGTATGCTAAATAAAGTAGTGAAGACTTTAAGGTGTCTGCATACCTTCTCTACAGGTATAATTCTCAAATTGATTATTTCAAAAAGCACATGCAAGATTTAGTAATGGAGACCTATGCAGCTTTCTCTATATATGGCCAAGAGGGGTGCATGGGCCCATGTAGAGAGATGGCATTTAATGATGAGCACTAGATGTGCACGTGTATTTTTTTCATAGCACACAGGTTTAAAAATATAAAGTACATTAATTAGTGAACTGTTTAAGAAAGAACTGCAGATGTTGGTCTGAAGAAGGGTCTCGACCTAAAACGTCACCTACAGTGGCTTGCAAAAGTATTCATACCCCTTGAACTTTTCCATATTTTGTCACGGTACAACCACAAACGTAAATGTATTTTATTGGGATTTTATGTGATAGACCAACACAAAGTGGTGCATAATTGTGAAGTGAAAGGAAAATGATACATGGTTTCCAAATTTTATTACAAATAAAAAACGGAAAAGTGTGGCGTGCAAAAGTATTCAGCCCCCCGAGTCAATACTTTGTAGAACCACCTTTCGCTGCAATTACAGCTGCAAGTCTTTTGGGGTATGTCTCTGCCAGCTTTGCACATCTAGAGACTGATATTTGTATATAAATGTATATTTGCATTCCTTCATGAGTTTGAGGTTTGATGCCTTTTTGTCCCTCCTAATTCTCCCCCAACAATTTGTGAACTGAAACTCGGGTGATGGAAGAATTCCCCTGTTGTGCTTATCAAGTCACTGTAAAATTTGCAGGAATAAACATTATCTCAATCACTTTTTACATTTCACACCTTAGTTATCCCTAATGTAATGTGTATTTTAAAAGCAGATTGACTTGCACATTTTTAATCTTATATTGATAGATTAAAAGCTTTATGAAGCTTAAAAGGCTAATTTTAATTTTAGAGATACAGCATGGAAATAGGCCCTTCAGCCCACCGAGTCTGTGCCGACCATCAATCAACCATACAATAGTTCTGTCCTACACACTAGTGACAATATACAGAAGCCAATTATCCTACAAACCTGCATGTCTTTGGAATGTGGGAGGAAACCAGAGCACCGGGAGAAAACTTGTGCAGTCACAGGGAGAACATACAAACTCCATACAGACAGCACCCGTAGTCAGGATCGAAGCCAGGTGTCTGGCGCTGTAAGGCAGCACCTCAATGCTGCGACTGTGTCACAACCTCATGGTAATTCTTGGGAAGGACCACAGCGTTGGATCCTGCCATCATTGAACAGTAACATTTTAAGCCCTGTGCAACATATTTTCACCTTTGCAGTGTTTGAGGATGAAACATCAGTGGCATTGCCAAAATGTAATGAAATGTGTTGAATTTCATGATACAGAAAATGAAGATAATATGAGCCAATTCAAATTTACAGTGTATATTGTGAATAAAGTATACTTTGGCCAAATTAGTTCTCAGTGACGACAATTGGAGAAGATGGGTTGGGTTGGGTCAGTTCATCGTGACCCAAAATGACATCTGTCCATTCCATCCTCAGCCTGACCCACTGAGTTCCTCCAGCAATTTGTGTTTATACCAACCAAAAGGGTTTTTTCCAGCAAAATATAATTTGTTGGAGCTGCAATTTTATAGAGATTATCAAATCTTGAGGATGGTTTGTTTGATTGGCAACAGGTTGCCCTTTGATCTCAGCTTCTTTCTGTTATTTAGCCATTACTACAATTTGAAATAAAGGCTGAATTAATTGATTAAAACTTGGGAGGCAAAGAATTGAAATAAAAATTTGAGGAGTTCTATCCTCTGATGCAATTGCTGAAATACATTGAAACTTTAGGGAACCTTTTTAATGGCACTTCTGTTTATTTGATTGTTTATTATTGCAGGTGGCATCCTTAGCTGGACCAGGAGGACGAGTGGAAATTGAACAGAATTTTCTCAATAACAAACTGAAGACCATCACTGCTTATTTTGGTGACTTAATTAGAGATGAATAGATCAAGGTTTTGTGATTTATTTTAAAAAAATCTAATAAAGCCCTTTCATTTAATGGTGTGCAATATTCATTGCAGTGATCAACTGTTCATCTCCCAATGTTTTTCTAGTAATCTTCACAATCACTGGGTTAGGCTGACTGTCTTGTAACTGATTAATTCAACCATTCTGAAGAATGGTGGCATATTGACATCTCAAATGTACAGTCATCTTTCCTGTAACCAGAGATGATTGAAAAATTATATCCTGGCCTATGATATGGGAGGAAATAAAGAAAGATATAAGGCATACCAATTAATGTACTACGTATATACTAATCCTCCCATTTCTCTCACTTTCATTTTCTCTCAATTACCACTGAGTGCCTTATTTCCCAGTAGCTCTTGACCAAAATACGTCTTTCTCTTCTACCACTGTCTACTTTTTCCTAAATCTAAAAGGCACAGTTATTTTCTTTATTTTGTTACAAAATAGACAATAGACAATAGGTGCAGGAGTAGGCCATTTGGCCCTTCGAGCCAGCACCGCCATTCAATGTGATCATGGCTGATCATCCCCAATCAGTACCCTGTTCCTGCCTTCTCCGCATATCCCCTGACTCCGCGATTTTTAAGAGCCCTGTCTAGCTCCCTCTAGAAAGCATCCCAAGGACCTGCCTCCACCGCCCTCTGAGGCGGAGAATTCCACAGACTCACCACTCTGTGAGAAAAAGTGTTTCCTCGTCTCCGTTCTAAATGGCTTACTCCTTATTCTCAAACTGTGGCCACTGGTTCTGGACTCCCCCAACATCGGGAGCATGTTTCCTGCCTCTAATGTGCCCAAGCTCTTAACAATCTTATATGTTTCAATGAGATTCCCTCTCATCCTTCTAAACTCCAGAGTGTACAAGCCCAGCTGCTCCATTATCTCAGCATATGACAGTCCCGGGAATTAACCTTGTAAACCTACGCTGCACTCCCTCAATAGCAAGAATGTCCTTCCTCAAATTAGGGGACCAAAACTGCACACAATACTCCAGGTGTGGTCTGTACAGCTGCAGAAGGAACTCTTTGCTCCTATATTCTATTCCTCTTGTTATAAAGGCCAACATGCCATTCGCTTTCTTCACTGCCTGCTGTACCTGCATGCTTACTTTGTTAGACTGATGTACAAGGACCCCCAGATCCCGTTGTACTTCCCTTTTTCCCCAACTTGATGCCATTTAGATAGTATGTTTTTTTATTTTTTTTAAATGCATTAAAATGTTTTTATGCTTTCTTTCATTTAAATTGCCAACAATATATTGGAAATATATTGGAATATATGTTGTCACAGAGAGCAGAGGTCACGATTGACCCCAATCTGCCAGACCAGTGAAACTTGTGCCTAATATATAGTAGATTAAGGCACAATATGGAAGAAGGTTCTTCAGCCAAACAACTACTAATTCTATCTTAATTATGATTTTCTATTCTTATATTCTCATTCTCAGATTATATCACTCATTTACCATTTAAAGTGGCTAATTAACCTTTCTTCCAGTACATTTTTGGGATGTAGGAGGGAGCCAGAGCACCCACAGGAAAATCACATGGACACAGGGCGAATATGCAGAATCCACAAAGACAACACACCAGGTCAGGATTGAACCCTCGTCTCTGCTCGGCAGTGATTCTACTTGCCTGCTCATCGCTGCCCTTCCCCAATGCATGTGCTTTATGGAAGTGGGTTGTAGTGTATTGAAAGGAAGTTCAAGACTAACTTTCAAAAGTCAAATAGATTGCATTTGGAAAGGAAATATTTACATGTGTATTGTCAAACATAATTGTTCGTACAGAAACACTGACTCAAACGTCACTGGGTTTTATGAATCAAAACTGATCTCAGCTGAAGCAAAGTTTGCAATTTGACTAAAGATTAGCTCAGTGATACATTTCCCTTTAGTCTCACTTACTTTCCCTTATTCTCAAAGTAACCATTCACGGTAGCAACAATTCTGGATGATCAATTTCTGCCTCTTCTCTATTCACATGATTCGCATTCAGTAACAGTTGCCTATATATGAGAGTAAATGACAATGATAATTTTCACCTTGAAAATGTCCCCAACCTCATCATAATAAATAATTTGCCTCCAAGTTAAAGGAGGGGGTGTAATGACACCATGGTCAAAGGTAGATTTATAGCAAAGGATTTATGGAAGGGAGGCAGCAAGATTACAACAAATACTTGACCTTAGGATCCAGTCAAAGGTACAGGAACCAAGTGCGAGATGACAGAAGCGAATATGGCAAATGTTAAGGAACAGACTTCTTGGATATAAAACAGAAAATAGGTCCAGCAGCATCTGCGAGAAAGAAACAGTAAATATTCGAGGTCAAAGGTCAGTTGACATTAAATTTATAAATAAAGGAAGTAAATTGTGTTACAGCACCATTATGTCTTTGGATAAGTTAATGTTCCAATTGAAAGTTGGCATGAATTGCCTCAGGCTCGATTTGGTGAGCTGTAAAACAGCTGTAGGCTTTGTGAGGACTTGAGTCAGACGCAAGGAAAACACAATAATTTCTGGCAGCAGATTGAGGGGTGGGGTAGTTGATGTGGGCAATGCCTCCCATTACTGGCTTATTCAGATGCCACCTCCAATTAGGTCTTCTCCCAGGTCTTGTCAACAATGTTTTTTTTCCATAAAATTTTTATTCGAAGTCATATACAATAGGGTACATTAAGAATAATATAATACATTTCATACACAACTTATTGTTTTTAAATTTAATAATAAAAAAGTAATATAAGCAAAAAGAAAGAAAAAGAATGTTAGGTAAAGTGGTGAAAGTGATACTTTGTGAAAAGTACAAGAATAAGGGAGAAAAAAGGAGAGATATTATTTTTTTTTTACAAGAAAGTAAAGCAAAAATGATAAATAAAAGGAAAATAAAATGAAAGGGATATACCTACTTCGTAACCCTCACCCGGTTCTGAAACAGTTTATTTTCAGGATTATGTTGCACCATATGCTTGTAATAAATCGATAAAGGGAGACCAAATCTTTAAGAATTGGTCTGATTTACCTGTTAGGACGAATCTCATATCTTCTAGGTGTAACAATTCAGACATGTTTGAAATCCACATTTTAAGCGTTGGTGTTGGTGCATATTTCCAGAATTTTAATATGTTTATTTGCCGTTATTAAGCCATAATTAAGGAAACTCTCTTGGAACGAAGTCAGCTCAGAGCCGGTCTCCATTGTTCCAAAGATAATCAATTCTGCGTTGGGGTTCATTTCTGTTTTAAATACTTTTGTAAAAATTTTGAAAATGTCATTCCAAAACTTCTGAAGTTTTATGCAAAAGACAAAAGAGTGTGCTATAGTTGCATCTTGAGATAAGCATTTATCACAGATGGGTGAGACATTTGGAAATATTTTATTCAATTTAGTTTTTGAGTAATATATGTAAAATTTTAATTGAATTAAAGTATGTCTAACATTTATCGAGCATTTATGCACATATAGCAAATATTTATCCCATCTGTCTTTCGAGATATTTATAGATAATTCTTGTTCCCAGTCTCTTCTGATTGCATCAGACGGTGGTATCTCAATGTTTAAAATGATATTATACAAATATGATATTAAATTAGTAGAATCCGCCTTTCTGATCATAGCTTCATCTAGTATATCTGAAGTCAAAGTTTTATGTTCTTTTGTATGTTTTTTCAAGTAGTCACGGATTTGAAGATATTTAAAGTACTGATTACTTTTCAGGTTATATTTAAGTTGTAGTTGTTAGAATGATAAAAGATTTCCCATTTCATACATTTCTCCAAAGGTTTTAATTCCTATTCTTTCCCAGTGTATAAACGTTTTATCAATAATAGATGGTTTAAACGACGGATTATTAACAATAGAAGAGAGACGCGATAGATTTCTTAATTTGAAAGTTAATTTTATTTGTTTCCATGTTCGTATTGTACTATGAATAATTGGATTTTTCTTGTATATTGTATTATTCAATTTTATCGGTGAGAGAAGGATCGCTCAGAATTGTCCAACAAGTCAATTATATTTTTAGTATTCGTTGCCCAGTGATAGGACAGAAAGTTGGGTAGTGTCAGTCCGCCAAATTCCTTGGGTTTACACAGGTGTCTGCTTTGAATTCTATGGAACTTATAGTCCCATATGAAATTTGTGATATCAGAGTTTTTTTAGGAAAATATATTGGTGTTGATTGGAATTAATATAAGATTTGTGGCAGAAAAATCATTTTTATGGCATTTATTCTGCCTATTAAAGACCTCAGTAGTGTTTTCCAAAATGTAATCAGAGCATTTAATTTAGTAAGTAAGGGCATATAATTTGCATTGAATAAAGATTTATATTTTCTAGTAATTTGAATAACCAGATATTTAAATTTTTCTGCAGCAATTCTAAAGGGGAATTTTAAAAGGTGTGTCGGTTCTTGAGGTTTCATCTTCATAATTTCACTTTTATTCCAATTTATTCTATATCCTGAAAA
Source organism: Okamejei kenojei (assembly GCA_035221665.1). Lineage (NCBI taxonomy): Eukaryota > Metazoa > Chordata > Chondrichthyes > Rajiformes > Rajidae > Okamejei > Okamejei kenojei. Next base: position 56,170,779 of record CM069134.1, read on the forward strand.
GGATCCAAATTCCTCTATTAAATTTAATATATTTGGTATGCTGATTTGCGATTTTGTAATATATAATAATACGTCGTCTGTTATTTGTATGTTTTTTATTATAACCATGGATGTTCGGATGCATTCATATACTTTCTGCTAAGGGTTCTATCACAAGAGCAAATAGCAGGGGTGATAGTGCACATCCCTGTCTATTGCCCCTGGATAGTTGAAATTTGTCAACAATGTTATTAGGCAACTAAACCCATCCTATCACCAACTGACCTACCATCTACGTTATTGGATACCCTTAGACTATCTTCAATCGGACTTTACTGGACTTTACCTTGCACTAACCGTTATTCCCTTTATCCTGTATCTGTACACTGTATGCTTGATTGTAATCATGTATAGTCTTTCTGCTGACTGGATAGCACGTGACAAAAAAGCTTTTTACTGTATCTCGGCACACATGACAATAAAGTAAACAATGCATGTGTGTTTTGCATGCTCACTGCTTTTTACTGGCATGTTCTTTGTGAAAAGTGCTCTGGAATGACAATCCAGCTCATATAATATCACTTCACCACCTATGGAAATAAAGCATGTCACCCAAACCACCTACCAGTAGCTTTCAAACATTTTATATCAACCTTTATTATGACAGCCATTATTTGATGCTCCAAACTATCTTTCTAAAAGTTTAAATCCTCAAAGGATGTGGGAAAATAAGTCAAAATATAAAAGTGTATTTTCAGCATTCATTTTTTTTTCATGTACTCTCGTTTCCTTTTCTGAGTAATTGCTTCAAATCTTATGGTAACAAGTTCTGCATTCCACCCAATATCTGGGTTAAGAAAATAATTTTCTTCTTCTGAGATGTATTTATGTAATTATCATCTATTCACTGCCTCTGGTTTTGGAGTTTCCCTTAAGATGCGCCTTTCAAGAAATCCTGAGAAGTCTTCATGCACCTTTCAGGAAATCCTGAGATGTTTTACTTCAAAGGTACACAATTAGCTGCAGGGTCTTGGTTTTATCATGTTACATACAGCATTAAATTTGTACACAATATCTCCAAAGAAAAGCAATGCAATAACAGATACCCTTTTCAGAAATATTAATCCCATATTTAAACTTCTTCATGAAAAGACGACAGGCAAAGCCAAGAAGCCACTATATCGCTAATCTTTTTGTATCTGCTCCATTCCTTACCTTTGCACCTGGCCTATTTACACACACAAATACTTGATCTGACGTAATCAAACCTTCAAATGCTCCAACCCAATATGGAACCTTGCCAAAGCAAACCCCCCCCCCCCCCCCCCCCCTCCCTCCCACACCCTATTATCAAGACTTCAAGATCAATCAACTTCTGCTGGACGGACAATAGTGGGACCTCTTAGATGCCATCTGCAACATAACATTGAGTGTTGCCTTGGTGATTTTGAAATCTATTGTTAAAATAAACTCAGAGCAGATGTAAGCACTATATCCTAATCTCACACTTCTGAATGAATAATTATACGTTATTATCACTTGTAACACGTCACAGTGAAATTCTTAGTTTTGCGTACCATACACAAAGTATGCAAAGTGCCGCCACGTATAGGGCACCGACAAAATTACAAAATGATTTTGGAGACTGTCCCGAGCTGATCCTGTTCATATTGGAATCATACTGGATAAATGTTGTTTAAATTCTCTATGACAGTTCCTACTCTGGTGAGTTGGATGTTCCCAAGCTCCATCCCAAATAACCCCACCTTCAATTCACATGGGTTTACCACTTAATCCCGGTAGCTTTACAAGACTTCCCTTCCCAATTTCCCCAGCCCAGATCCCAGGCACCAACTGGCTCTCTTCCCGAGATGCATGCTCTCCCAACCCAGGCTTCTCCTCCCCAGATGGCCATGGGACATTCCAAAGGATTTTTTTAAAGGATCGCAAGGGAACCCTGCTTGGTTTGGGTCAGGTTGCTCCAGGATAACCTGCACGCCTTGGAGTTATTGCTGTCCCATCCAGTCTGTTCATCAGGAAGATGTGAACCCGATTCACTTGTCTACTTTTTTGATACATTTTTAGAAATGGCTCTGTTTCAGGTGATATGCAGGAAGTTGTGTGGGGGAAGTAGATTTCACTGAGGAACATACAGCCACCACAAAGAAACCAAATTGCAGAAGGTGCAAGTGATTTAAACCTTCATTCCATGAACACGGAACATAACTACTGCTGGGCCACGTAATATTGTTTAGATGCAGAAATTCATGCTTCTGTGTTGTTCACCACTCAGGCTGTAGCTGGGGGGCACATTGAATGGCACAAACAAGAAACATACATGCCAAGATACTGTAAATGTCCTTGCACACCTTCCACTCGGCCACAGAGATGCGTTCTTCCAGGCCTTATCCAAATCTCGACACCGATATGGATGTACAGTTTCAGCCAGAACAAACCAAGCAATGGGTATTTGATGCAAAGGGCTCACCTAACCAAAAACCAGGAGCTGCTGACCTTATGTAATAAATCCTTCATATAAAAATGATGAATTGCACATTCAGGCAATATACCACATTTAAGATCTAGATTGCGGATTCACACCTGAAACATTTGAAGTTGTTTGTTCTCTCCACAGGTAACAAGTATTTCTAGTTTCAGTTTACTGCAACTGGAAACATACACCATTGTCAGTAATTATTCCCTTGATTGGACAACATTGAACAGAACTTGAAACAGACCAGTTTACCCATCAGCAAGTTTATCCCGTAACCAATTTAGTTCACCATTTGAACCATTAATTGTTGGGATTAGCCTGTACAAATTCACTCTTCTAGTGAGAGGCCAGATTAATAGGTCTAGTTCTTAAAGTAACATAGGCAATCTCCCGCCTGCTGTTTTAAAAAAAACTGAAATTCATCAGTAGTATTTCTAAAACAACACCAGCGGGTTCTCTTATACTTTTTCAAAATAATAGGTCTTAATGTTCAGACTCCCCATAGGTCCTTTTCTCAGAGCAATGGTCTTAGAAAACAACACTTTAGGGATTGTAGCAAGTGCGATTTCTTTCAGCTCTGAGGAAGTGTTGCCAAGGGATGAGAACTTGCTCTGATGATAGAAGGAGGGATGGCACAGTCTCCCCCAGGGAACAGAGTGACCTTTGCAGGCCGGCCTCCAAGAACAAAGCACAGTCGGCAACCTCATGTGCAAGTGTAGAGACATATTTGTGAATGCTTCTCTTGCATGGCAGCCAATGTACATGAAAGCAAAAAGTTACATTGACTGAAGGTCAAATGTGACCTACTTCAGTATTGATGTGGATAGAGAACTGGCTGGCAGACAGGAAGCAAAGAGTAGGAGTGAACGGATCCTTTTCAGGATGGCAGGCAGTGACGAGTGGGGTGCCGCAAGTGCTGGGACCCCAGCTATTTACAATATATATTAATGATTTGGACGAGGGAATTGAATGCAACACCTCGAAGTTTGCGGATGACACGAAGCTTGGGGGCAGTGTTAGCTGTGAGGAGGATGCTAGGAGGCTGCAAGGTGACTTGGATAGGCTGGGTGAGTGGGCAAATGCATGGCAGATGCAGTATAATGTGGATAAATGTGAGCTTATCCACTTTGGTGGCAAAAACAGGAAAGTAGACTATTACTTGAATGGTGGCCGATTAGGAAAAGGGGAGATGCAATGAGACCTGGGTGTCATGGTACACCAGTCATTGAAAGTAGGCATGCAGGTGCAGCAGGCAGTGAAGAAAGCGAATAGTATGTTAGCATTCATAGCAAAAGGATTTGAGTATAGGAGCAGGGCAGGCAGGTGCCGTGAGTAATTACTTAGGGTAGGCAGTCAGTCGGCTTTTAAACCGCGCATGCGCAGATTGTTCTCTCCGTAAAAATAAAGACAGTAGCAATTCAATTTGCCCAAGGCTTCCAAGTCTCCTTTATTCTGAATTACTGACTGGGTGGGGGGTGAAGGGTGATGGCAGGTGGAGAGATGGTGGGAAAAACGGGAGTACAGGGAAAGGTTGAACCAGTTGTCATCTAATTGAATGACAACACTTGTTCAAGGGACCAATTGGGGAGAGAGTTCCTTTCACAGCATGTGGAGAGTCTGTGCCAGGGGTAAAGTTGCGGGAAGGACAGGAGTGTTGGGTCGGGGATAATGCCAGTAGCTCACTCACTCACCGCTGCCGCGGCGCTCCGGGCACCACCACACTGCAGCCGGGGATAAAAGCAGCTCGGGGAGCTGCGAGCGGCCGCCAGTAGCCGACAGCAGAACTGGCCCCCACTTCAACGCCTTCTGCGGGCCCGCAGTGCTCTCTGTCTGAACACCTCTCACCTGCCGCTCGCTCATGTCTTGGCGATTGCTCTTGGCGATCGCTTCGCCGAACACCTCCGCTCGGTTCGTAATAACCAACCTGATCTCCCGGTGGCTCAGCAATTCAACTCCCCCTCCCATTCCGAATCTGACCTTTGTGTCCTGGGCCTCCTCCATGGTCAGAGTGAGGATCACCGTAAATTGGAGGAGCAGCACCTCATATTTCGCTTGGACAATTTGTACCCCAGCGGTATGAACATTGACTTCTCTAATTTCAGGTAGTCCTTACTGTCTCCTCCCCTTCTCAGCTCTCCATCTAGCCCTCTGGCTCCTCCTCATTCTTTCTTCTTCCAGCCCCCCCACCCTCACATCAGTCTGAAGAAGGGTTTCGGCCCGAAACATTGCCTATTTCCTTCGCTCCATAGATGCTCACCCGCTGAGTTTCTCCAGCATTTTTGTCTACCTTAGAGGTTAGATGAGGTGTCAATTGGATAGGAATGTAGGAGAAGGGGATGGGTACAAGGTCAGCCAGGGCTCAGGGGGAAGGTTTGTGGCAGAGAAAGGGGGGGGGGGGGGGGGGGTTGTTTTGTAGAGGTTACCTAAAGTTGGAGAATTCAATGTTCATACCATTGGGTTATAAGCTACCCATGCAGAACATGAGGTGATGAACATTGATCATGTTCTGCTTGAGAAATAGGACATCAATATTTATCCAGGATCGTCCTGGCATTTTCTCTGCACATTCTTTTTTCCAATAATCCTCATGTTATCAGGAAAATGGAGGGAAACCGTACAGAAATAAATGTGTTTTCAGATCTCTTTACACTCTTCATGCTGTTACAAGGACAACTGTTTTTTTTACCCCAGATTGTGAATGCCTGTAATTAATTTCGAGCTCCTGTAATATTATTAAATTTAACAGTCCATATATGTACATCCATTCATTCATATAAGCAGCAGAATTAGTTCCCTCTCTTTCACTCCCTGCAATATCTTATCAGTTTTTGTGATTTTGATATTGTTCATGGAATTAAATGGTTTATTTACAAATGTGACAAGACACAGTGAAATTCTTTGTATATATATTGTGGCAATATGGTTATCATATCGAGTGATTTTTTTTGTGTTTTCCGACTTATGGACAAATCGAATTATGGACATCTATAAAAACAGGACCCGTTTAGTACCCAGGGATTGCCTGCTTGCAGATATTGATCAAGCAATGAAGATTAAGGTCAACATATATGAATTTTCTTTTTTTTTTACTGTTTTCTTTGGAGGAGTGACTTTGACTTTAAATGCTGGTGCCACATGAGCAATATCAGATCAGCCACCCATGATACAGCTCGCCCATTTTTTTATTTTGATGACTTCAATGGAAATGAAAGCCAGGAGATGCATCTAATGAACACTTGATCCAAAGTTTGTTATTATATTCATGCCCCCATATTCCTGTTCATCACCTATAACCAAGCTACTTTCCTCTTGTGTTCCACTGAAATCTAAAGTTTCCAAGATTCTCCTGTAATGGAGTAATGATGTACTGACATGGATCCCACTAATACTATATATCTCTATTCTTTAGAGGATGCTCATGTGGAGAAGCTGAGTAGAACTCCCCTAGCCCTCAAAAAGGTCTTGTTTGCTTTGCATGTTGTAGATTTACCTGTGCGTATTCTTGACAAACCCAGAATTTACAGTTTCAGTGACAGTGTAACGGTTCGTGCTCCTTGCCATTGCTGTGTAAAACCAGCATCTGCACTGGCACATTCAGAGGTCTGTTGTCCAAAGCTCTTTGTCTATTGGGTAGGGGGGGGGGGGGGGGGTCTGCATTGATGCCATCAGAATAGAGGCAGTGAGTGAACATGAACTTCATTTTCTGCACTATTCTCACCAAATAAATCACATAAAATGATTTGCCTTGCGGAATGACATGAGATATTTAAAGTATGCTGATTGCAACCAACCAACTATTTTCACAGAGATAATTTGAATGTAAATGTGGGGTTGTCTTACCATCAAAATAACATTTGTAAATTTATTGGATATAACAAGTATGAGATTATTTTAATATTTTGTAGAGCTTATGATATTTCAACCTGCATTGATCTTAAGCTGATCTTATAATTTTGGGGGGGGGGTGGGTTATGCAAAATCTATAATAAAATAAACTATATAAAGTATTTTAATGTATTACTTCTAGTTTGTTGTCTTCCCAGAACTGTTCCCAGTCTGATTTGTCACTACATTATGCACTACACTGTTGATCGGATGTCACCAATTGCTGAAATCAGAAAAATACATTAATGCTAGTAGCTCGTAACCTATTAAGCATGGAGGGTGAGTGCCCATTATTCTGCTATCCAATAGTTAGTTTTATATATTGTGACCGATCAAATAAGAAAGTTATGTGGTGTGCCTGGTTTTCTATGCATTCAGCTTTCAGCAAGAGCCTAAAAATTCTACAGTTAAGCATTTAACTTGATGTTTCTTTTTGGTATTAAACGTGTTTTTAACTGTTGATGATTAATGACCAGTTTACAATGCTCCACCCCATTCAATTGGTTTCAGGTGCTTGTCAATCTATTCATTGAAAGAGGTGGACATCCAGAAAGATACATTGTTAAGCAAGCTGAAGGGAAGACAAAATAGAAGGAAATTTAAATTAAAAAAAAAACAAGGTAGGTACTCCATATGCTTTCTGATGGAGTTAATGTGCATTAACAAATGTGTAAACTTCGATGCATGGAGCCTCTTTGAAAAATGACACTTGAGATCTAATGTTCTTGCAGTGATTATCTAACAGTTTATCATCATAATTGTTAACATGCTTCAGGTGAGATATAAATAAATTAAAGACAAGAGAAAAGTTGTACATTCTCGACCAAGACTAATGTTAAGCAATTAATAAAACATTAGCAATTAGACAATGGAAAAAAAACACAATTGCAGAAATATTTGAACAAATGAATAGGAATGAAGAATTTAGCCACCCAAAACTGTTTGGCATTCAATGTAACTGTGACTGATCTACACTTAACTTGCCTTTGTCCGGTAATACCAAATGCCTTATTGTAAACTTACAATCAACATCTGACCGAAAATATATTTATAAAAAGACACAAACTTGTACAATCCTTTGCTTTAATGTTTCTCTTCCTCCTGGGTGTTTCTCTTCCTCTGGAGCACCCTGACTCGGTTATCAGAGGCCACAAATAATTTATGTTTTCCCTTTTCTGGTTCCCCATAAGAGCTTGGATACCGTAATGAAGTTGTCCCTCATATCTCTCCAATCTGGTAATATTTCCTTGTAATTTAATCAGTTCAGCCAAGTTATTGTTTTGTTAGAAATCAGAAACAAAAAAACAGGAATAGGCCTTTGAGCCTGCACCACCATTCATTATTGCACCTTCCTGCTCTTTTTCCATACCTTGACTCCCTACTACATCAAATATCTGTCAGTCTCTGCCTTGAGTATGTTTGATCACCTACTCCGCTCTCTGTGATAGATAATTACAAATATTTATTCACATCTGTTTAAAATGGACAATCCCTTATTCTGAAATTACATGTGCCAGTTTTAAAAATCATGTTTTTGTTACTTTTGGAATGCATTACAACTTGTTTCGGCAACTGATCTGCCTAGGAGTTAAAGAAATTGCAGGGTGTTGTGAATGCACCCAGTCCATCTCATATTTCAGCCTCCCCTCTCCCCTCTCTCCTTCCCTCACACCTATATCAAATATCTTCTAACCCACCAATCTACCTCCAGGTCCCTCAGGTCAGCCGACTTGGGGCTACTGACTATCCCGCGGACCAGGTTTAAGCTCAGGGGCGACCGCGTTTTTGCAGTTGCAGCACCTAGACTGCGGAACAGCATTCCTCTTCACATCAGAACTGCCCCGTCCATTGACTCCTTTAAGTCTAGACTTAAAACTTATTTCTACTCACAAGCGTTTCACAGGTCCTCTGAGGGAGCGCTGTATGTATGTATTTATGTATGTATTGTTAGATCTGTGTACCATTTGTATGTAACACGTTAGTATCTGCACTAATGTAAAACACTTTGGTCAACGAGAGTTGTTTTTAAATGTGCTATAGAACTAAAATTGACTTGACTTGACCATCAACTTTATCTACACCACTGCCTCAGGGAAGCAGCCAACATGATCATGGACCAGATACACCCCGATCATTCCCAATCTGGCAGAAGATAGAAGAGCTTGAAAGCATGTACCGCCAGATTCAAGAAGATCTTCGTCCCTGCAATTGTTAGACTCCTGAACAGACCTCTCATAAATAAGAATGTAATCCCGTTCTCCTCAACTACCTTGTTATAGACCTTGGATTTTTTCCAAGTGCCCTTTCCCTGTATCTATAACACTATATTCTATACTCTGTCTATTTTCTTCTTTGTACTACCAGTTATATTTTTGTAGGGCTTTACTGTGCTTGTGCATCACATGATTTGGCTGGATAGCATTTAAAACAACTTTTCACTCTTTTAATACACGTGACAATAAGAAACAAATACAAACACCGTACCTTAAAACTGAATTTGTAGTTCTACAATGAAATGTTAATTCTTTCCATGGTGATCGTTCACAAACAAAACTACTGGGGCAGAAAATGGAAGCAGATATTTCTTACTGCAGTAACTCACATCGAGACCCTCCTGCTGAATTTGATGGCAGTTACTGTTGCTTCTGGCCAATTTAGATTCTTATAGAAACATATACAACCATTAATGGATTGGACAGGCTAGATGCAGGAAAAATGTTCCTGATGTTGGGGGAGTCCAGAACCAGTGGACACAGTTTAAGAATAAGGGGTAGGCCAATTAGGACTGAGACGAGGAAAAACGTTTTCAACCAGAGAGTTGTGAATCTCTGGAATTCTCTGCCACAGAAGGCAGTGTTGGCCAATTCACTGGATGTATTCAAGAGAGTTGGATGAGACTCGGAGGGCTAACAGAATCAAGGGATATGGGAAGAAAGCAGGAACGGTGTACTGATTCTGGATGATCAGCCACAATCACATTGAATAGCAGTGCTGACTCGAAGGGCCAAATGGCCTACTCCGGCACCTATTGTCTATGTTTCTATGTAATTCTGTACCACAACTGTATCTGCTTCATATCCAAACTGGTTTAATGACTGTGAGGCATTCTAATGTTAAAGGCATCCTGAAACATTACTGATGGTGAGAAAGCTCTAAATTTCATATGATTAGATTAGCTGATAATTCAAGGAATACTTGAAATCAAAATTCCCATTAGTTCAGTTTAACAAATCCGGTACTTAGCACCAAAATGCCGCTGATCTCTATCTTGCACTAAAAGTTATACCCTTTAATCCTGTATCTATACAATGTGGATGGTTTGATTGTAATCATGTACAGTATTTTCACTGACTGGTTAGCATGCAGTAAAAAGCTTTTCACTGTACATGTGAACATCGGTACATGTGACAATAATAAACAGGACCTTAGTGAGACCACACCTGGAGTATTGTGTGGTTTTGAATGAATTAATAAGTTTGGTCCCCTAATTTGAGGAAGGACATTCTTGCTATTGAGGGAGTGCAGCGTAGGTTCACACGGTTCATTCCCGGAATGGCGGGACTGTCATATGCTGGGAGAATGTAGAGGCTGGGCTTGTATACTCTGGAATTTAGAAGGATGAGAGGGGATCTTACTGAAACGTACAAGATTATTAAGGGTTTGGACACGCTAGAGGCAGGAAACATGTTCCCACTGTTGGGGAAGTCCAGAACCAGGGGCCACAATTTAAGAATAAGGGGTAAGGCATTTAGAATATGGGGAGGAGGCAGGAACAGGGTACAGATTGTGGATGATAAGCCATGATCACAGTGAACGGCGGTGTGAAGCAGGAAAATGGGATTAGGAGGCAGAAAACAGCCATGATTGAATGGCAGAGTAGACGTGATGGGCCGAATGGCCCAATTCTACTCCTATAACTTGTGAACCCGGGTCTCTGGCGTTGCAAAGGGCCTGTCCCACTTCGGCGATTTTTTTGGGCGACTACAGGCGACTGCTGCAAAATTTTCAACATGTTGAACATTTTTCGGCAACAGTGGCGACAATTTTTGCTGTTGTAGGTTGACATAGGCGTTGTCGTAGGTGCTGTCGTAGTTTGTCGTCGAGTGTCGTAGGTGAATTCCATTAAAACTAGTCCCTGGCAGTCACCTAAAGAGTCGCCTAAGTGTTATCAGAATATGCTGCAATAAGCATTAATTTAATTATTTATTTCTACCTACAATAATTTGGATCTGTCATAGGCCACAGGTCTGATCCCCCAATTGCTCCCCTTAGTTCAAATCAGTATTAATGCTTTCTGAAACTTTGTGTTTTCTTTCATTTCCCCTGTGCACCCAGTCCATCTCTTTTTAATAAATATTTTTTACACATCCATAATAGCCCAAGTAAATTCATAGGTAAGGAGCTTCTAAAAAATAGTCACTATTATTAAATTTTTTTAAAGAAAAATTTGGCTGCCAATAGAATAGTGCAGAGAAAGTTCTAAAAATAATTGAAACAAATTTTGTGTTTGTGATTGGTGTTGATGTCCCTATTTTTGTTTCAAGTAGTATTGTGAGGTCTTGTGCACCCTTTCTGTGAAGGCATAGATGCCTCCTGAAGGGAAACGTCTCCAACAAAAGAAGTTCTCTCAGAGTACTGGACTGAAACATCGGCCTCCATATAGGTTTTGGATACTACCTAATTTTGGGGCGAGACCATTGCCACTGGGCTCACTGTCTCACCACCATTATCCCTTTTATAACCAAGTTTACACAGCTTCATCCACTGAGAAAACATGACATCATTTCCCATGCCCCCTTGCAGACTCAGCCACAAAAACTTGTGACAGAGACAAAAGAGGGGACAGAAACTTACGACAAAAGGTGTGAAAGTTTGGGTGGGGTTGCAAATGGGGGGGGGTTGCCACTGGATTATTTGAGCGTGCATAGTCTCACTTGCACATTTCCTAATGTACCCACTGTAATTTACTCAATGTATATTGCGCTAATAGCCGATGCCAGGATCTCCTGTGTCATTTATAGGATGTGTGTATTGCTGCAAGGCCAGCATTTATTTCTCATCCACACTTACCCTGAGAAGGCGCTACTACCTTGAACTGTTTCATGGTAAGGTAGCTCCACAATTATATAATGAAGGGAGTTCCAGGATTTGGACCCATTGATAATGACAGACTAGTTTTGCATCTAAATAATGATGAAGTGATACTTTCGAGTAACTTATCGCTGCACATGATTACAGTGAATCTATGTTTGTTGCATGTGCTGATGGTGTGTGCCAAATGTGATGGCTCATCAGAAATGAAAATACCATTCAGCATCTTACCTGGACCAAATAAGTTGATATTCTGTAATCAGATTGTAAATTCTTACAATTAGTGACCATCATTTGATTTCATTTGTTATGAGGCAGAAGGAAGAGCCAAGATGAAGTCAGACAAACATTGAACTGACTACATTGAACTTGATTGAATCGTTGATGGGGAAATCTTCAATGTGCACTGATAAATATTTAAAATAATATTTGGTAAAGTACATAACTTCTAAAAAGAAAAGTCCCATGTGTGTTAGTCAACAAATTGTATAATATACAGCACCAATGTCAAATAAAGACAAGTGGGTAGAAATCTCGGATATAAAGGGGGGAGGGATAGGTAACATGTATTAAAGAGTGGTAAGCCATGCAAAATGAACAGTAAAGTTGAAGGAACAATTTATGTAAAAATACTGAGAAACTAGGTAGTTAAGGGAAGTGTAGCTTCATTAATAACAGAGGGGTTATACTGAACAAATAATAAATGCCAGGTTCATTAAACGATTATTTTCTAAAACACAACAGAAGAACAAAATACAGCTTTCTAAGTGTACTGTTATACAATTTTCCAACAGAATAAAAAGGCCAGCAGCTCTTTTGCAGCTATCGGATTAGATTCCTGATCATTCTTTCAAATCATTATGCCAGCTGTTTGGGAGAATTTAAAATGCATATTGTTAGTTGAGAATGGTGGAAAGGAGAAATCAATAACTAAAGACTCTCATTAGCTGGGGAAATATTAGAGGTATTTCTCACCAGTAGCAAAACAAGTATAAATTAATCAGACTTTTGGCATGGATTTATGAAAACTCTATATCCGATTAACCTAGATGACTTGGTTAAGGCAAGCAAAAATGGAATCCAAATTAAAAGTTCTGTCTGACTAAGGCCTGAGATTCATCAATGCTGAGTCATAACTTTCAAGAAACAACTGGGATTCCCCACATCAGTAAGTTATGACCACTGGAGATAAAACACAGAGTGCTAGAGTAATTCAGCAGGTCATACAGTATCTGTGGAAGGAGTGGATAGGTGACATTTTGGGTCTGGACCTTCTTTGGACTGCACCAATTGAATTAATCCAACACTGTGTTTTACTCAAGACTCCACCGGTTCCTTGTGTGTCCACTGGAGATGATGGCTTCCTCAACATTGACAGTCAATCCCATGAAATCTGGTTACCAGTGGCTCGGGAAATTTTGCGCTGATTGCAGATTACTGGCCCTCCTTCAGGCGACAATTCCATGTTCGACCATGTTGATCACTACTTGGAAGATGTATCGAGCTTGGACACAGCTTTTTACATGGGTCAATGTCCATTACAAAGTGGCTCGATGACAACAATGCGAGCCATCATGAAAGAAAGTAATATCAACACAAATGGAAAAAACTTGTTGTTTATTTGCGCCAATCTGGATGTCACATGCACATAGAGGTTTAGAGTCATACAGCAGGGAAATAGGCCCTTTGGGCCAATTCATCCATGCTGACAAAGATTCCCAATGCCAGTTCCAACAACAGGCATTTTTTTCTATATCTCTCTAAACCTTTCCTATCCATGTACCATCCAACTGTCTTTTAAAAATGTTGCTACTGTACCTGCTTCAGCTACTTTCTCCGGCAGCTCATTCCATATATCCACCACCCTCTATGTGAAAATGTTGCTGCTCAGGTTTGAATTAAATCTTTCCCTTCTCACTGCAACCCATGCTCTCTTGTTCTTGAGTACCCTACCCTGGGAAAAAGACGATGTGCATTCATCCCATCAATTCCCCTCATGATTTTATACACACTTTTATAAGATCACTATGTGCCTGTGCTCCAAGAAATAACATTCTAACCCGCTTAAATCTCTAGCTACTGCTCAGGCCCGCGAACCCCGGTAACATCATCATAAAATTCCCACGATGCTTTTCAACTAAGTAGCATCTTTCCTACCGCATGGTGACCAAAACTGAACACAGTGCACAAACTGCGGCCTCACCAATATCTTGTACAACTGTAATCTTTAAGGGCCTGTCCCACTTGGCCGTCATTTGCACGCCATTTATGCGACCTCCAAAAATGTGGTCGTCATGTTGTGACGGACGGGTAGCGTGTGGGTAGCGTGGGACGGGTACATGGAGAGGCGTGGAGGAGTGTGGAGTTCCCCTGCAGGATTCATGTGTAACGCATGGTGACGCATAGTTACATCACCGTGCGTAACCACGCATCGCCGCGCGCCGCAGGGTATTCTTTTTTTTTGTAAAATATTTTTATTAGAAGTAAATACATATTAAGAAGAAATAATATAAAATCGAAAAAAAGGAAACATATTATTCGTCACATACATTCTTAATATTTTTAAAATTTACGGTCATTCTTATTTATACTTCTATATTTTTTATTCCTACTTTTTGTAACAGTAGGAAATAAAGAGAAATAATAAAAAGAAAAAGAAATAAGAAAGAAAGAAATAATCAATAAAATGAGTGGAGTATTAAGCAAGATATTCTTCATTGGAGATATATTCGTGATCTATTGTATATAATTCTTCATCTATTCCTTCATTCAGGCTTCAGTCAGGGCCTCGAATCGGACCACCTTAACCCTTTAAGTATTCAATAAATGGAGACCATATTCCTCCGAATTGATCTAACCTGTCCATTAGGACAAGTCTTAAACTTTCTAGGTGGAGTGTCTACGACATTTCTGTAATCCACATTTTGATTGTGGGGGATATGGGACCTTTCCAAAATCTTATAATTTTTTACCAATTATTAAACTATAACCAATAAAAATTATTTGTTGTGTTGATAGTAGCTGATCCGTTTCTAATATTCCTAATATAATTAATTTTGAGTCTGGAATTAAATTTGCAATAACTACATTCGAGATTATAATTTTTGTACATTTTGTGAATGAATGCGTTAGATTAGCTTCTAACTGTTGACATTTATCACATATAGCAGAAACATTTGAGAAAATTCTGTTTAATTTGGATTTTGAGAAGTGTAATCTATGTATAACTTTAAATTGTATCAAGGAGTGTCTGGCATTTAATGAGCAATGGTGTATATGCTGTAAACTTTCATTCCATACTTCTATACTAATTGTTTGACCTAATTCGTTTTCCCATGCTTGCCTATATTTTTCGTATTTGGTAAATCATTTTTTCAGTAAAGATAATAATAAATATATGATATTTAATTTTCTGTATTCGGATGTTTATTTAGGACATTCATCTAAAATGTCTGTCTTTCTATTCCTAAAATTCTGGTGTATTTGATTTAACATAATCTCTAATTTGGTAGATATCTAAAATATTCTTTTGAGTGTAATCCATAATTTTGTTGTAATTCCTGAATGAAAGAAATAAACTTTCCTATAGAGGATCACCGATCTTATTTATTATCCATAGTTCTTCCATTTTAAAAAACCTTTGGTGGGCATCAATGAAGGTTTAAACGTAATGTTGTTTACAATTGGAAGAGCCAGTGGTATACTTCTGTAATTTTAATGTTTTTTTTTTTTTACACACTAATTTTTTCCAAATACGTATAACCACTTTACCACTTTCTATTATTGGGGTTTCCTCTATAAATTTTCTTATGTATTTTACTGTTAGCAAATAAAATCGAGCTAATTTCGAAAGGTGAACAGTCTTCCTTTTTCCTTTTCCATTTTTATCCAATTTGGTTGTTTATCTACTTCTTCCAACCAGAAATTCATATTTTTTATATTAACTGCCCAGTCATAAAACATAGAATTAGGCAATGCAAAACCTCCATTCATTTTTGATTTACATAGATGTTTTTTTAATTATTCTATAGTTTTTATAATCCCAAATAAAATTGGTAACTATAGAGTCCACTTTCTTAAAAAAATTTAATATATGTAAGTTATTTCCCATTATTGGCATGTTCACTTTTATTCCAATTAATTCTATAGCCTGAAAACGATCCAAATAGAGTTATTACATCTAATAAGTTAGGAATACTAATTTCCGGCTTTGTGATATAAAGTAATACATCATCTGCGTATAAAGAGATTTTATTTTCAGTTTCTTTAGTTTCATACCCGTATATGTCAGGATGCAATCTCACAGATTTTGCTAGTGGTTCTATTGCAAGTGCAAACAGTAGTGGAGATAAAGGACAACTTGTCTGCAGCTCGTGTGCAATAAGTAAATTTTTTAACATTTGGTTTATTAATATTCTAGCTGTTGGCTTGGTATATAGGAACTTAAACAAAAACAAAGAAGACTGTTATAAACTTCCTCTCCCCCAACTGAAAGATTCCATAACCGAAAATAAATAAGACCATTCAATCTGATCAAAAGCTTTCTCTGCGTACACAACAAAATAATTGATAAATCCTTAAAAAAAAAAAAATTAATGTTTCTTTTCGAGTATATATAATGAATAATCTTCTCAGGTTGTTTGAGGAGTATCGTTTTTGGTATAAATCCTGCTTAATCTGAATGAATTAGTTATTAATCACTGTTATTTAGTCTTTGTGCTAGTATTTTGGTTATATTTTTTGATCAGTATTTAAAAGAGATAATAGCTCTATATGACCCCTGGGTCATCCAGATTTTTATCTGATTTACGTATGCGCGTTATAATAGATTCATTTAATGTTTCTGGTAATTTCTGTTGTGCATAAATGTGTTAATATAGTGTCTTCAAATGTGGAGCTATCATATATCATATCAAAATGTTTTATAAAATTCTGATCCAATACCATCTGGTCCTGGAGTTTTACCATTTTTTAATGACCTAATAGCTTCTTCAATTTCTTTAGTAGTTATTTCAACGTTTAATAATTCTCTATCTTCTAAATCCCAATCGTTTTAGATTACAATTTTTAAAGAATGTTTCGAACAACTACTCATAACTCCGCTTTTTTCCGCCCCATTTCATTTTAGCTGAATATAAATTTTTATATATTGCAGAAAATCTCTCGTTTTATATCTTTAGTTTGTACTAGTAATTCCCCCTTTATCTGATTTAATCCTATAGATTAATTTTTCTCCTTCCAATTTTCGTAATTGACGAGCAAATAAACAAAAAACAAAACTTTATGTGGTTTGTCTCCAAATTCAAATTTGTATTTGTTTAGTATATTGGTATAGTTTTTACAACTTGGTCTGACTGTATTTTATTTTAATTTATATTTAATGCAAAGAAACAAACACACTTTTATTATGTTTTAACATGGTTGGATTAACCCCCCCAGCGTTCTCTGTGTCTAATTGTTTGATCTCCCTTTCCAATGCCTGTTGTACCCCTCCGATTACTTTTTATTATAAAATGCTTGAGAGGATATCATAATTCCCCGAACATACGCTTTAAAAGTTTCCCCATAATAGGGACGAAGATAATTTCTGGCGTATCATTTATTTCAAAGAAAATCTTGATCTGTTTTGTGATATATTCTTGAGTTATTTTTGTCTATTTAAAATTTGTGGTTAAATCTCCATTTGTCCTTGTTTTTCCGTTTTACCAGTTATTTTCATCTTAAAAGTTAAAGGTGCATGATCTGAAATTATAATATTGTGATATTTTGAATTATACGTAAGTGGGATAAGTTTTAAATCTACCAAAAAATAATCTATTCTTGAAAAAGTTTTATGCACAGGTGAGTAAAATGAGTATTCTCGTCCTGTTGGGTTTTGCAATCTCCAAACATC
Source organism: Okamejei kenojei (assembly GCA_035221665.1). Classification (NCBI taxonomy): domain Eukaryota; kingdom Metazoa; phylum Chordata; class Chondrichthyes; order Rajiformes; family Rajidae; genus Okamejei; species Okamejei kenojei. Next base: position 56,188,121 of record CM069134.1, read on the forward strand.
TTTAATATTACTAGTATCTATATATGCATTTATTAACTCACTGGAATGCGATTTAAGTTTCCGTTGTTTTGATGATCTGTCCAAATAAGGATCTAGTGTATAATTTAAATCTCCTCCAATTATTAGATTGTGTTGTGATAATTCCGGGATGGTATTAAATATTTTTTTTAAAACAGCGGATATCAAAATTTGGGCCATATACATTGACAAAAATCATATTTTGTGGATATAATTCTCCTATTACAATAATATATCTACCGTCACTATCAGTTATTGTTGAAGTATGTTTAAATGCAGTGCCTTTACGAATTAATATTGCTACACCTCTAGATTTGTGTGTGAAAGAAGAATGATAGACTTTATCAACCCATTTAGCCTTTTAATCTATGTTCTGCCTCTTTTTTTAAATGTGTCTCTTGGATGAATGCCACATCTACTTTAAGTGCTCTTAAATGTGCTAATACTTTACCTCTCTTAATTGGTTCGTTAATACCTTTAACATTCCAGCTACAAAACGTTATTCCTCTATTCCCCATATTCGTATGTAAGTCTTGCATCTTTTATCTAAAGAAATATATAATAGAGCGAATGGTTCAGTTCGACATACCCGACTTTACACCTGAACTTCGAATAGATGTATTTCAAGACCCTTGAGTATCTCTCACATATATATCTCCTTTGCATTAATTTATAATTCCACTCAAATGTAAAATAATAATAACAAGAAATAATATTAAAAATATTCTAACCCGCTTAAATCTCTAGCTACTGCTCAGGCCCACGAACCCCGGTAACATCATCATAAAATTCCCATGATGCTTTTCAACTAAGTAGCATCTTTCCTACAGCATGGTGACCAAAACTAAACACAGTGCACAAACTGCGGCCTCACCAATATCTTGTACAACTGTAATCTTTAAGGGCCTGTCCAACTTGGCCGTCATTTGCACGGCATTTATGCGACCTCCAAAAATGTGGTCATCACGTTGTGACGGACGGGTAGCGTGTGGGTAGCGTCGGACGGGTGCATGGAGAGGCGTGGAGGAGTGTGGATTTCCCCTGCAGGATTTCATGTGTAACGCATGGTGACGCATAGTTACATCACCGTGCATAACCACGCATCGCCGCGCGCCGCAGGGTATTCTATTGATGTCACATGCACCAGACGGCATGATGACGCGTGATTTGCATGCGATGTAGCAACCTATTTTACATATGACGCGGAAATGAGGCGCAAATGACGACCAAGTGGGACAGTCCCTTAACATTTCAACTTTCTTACTCAATTCCTGACTGATGAAGGCCAGTGTGACAAAAGCCTGCTTCACCATCCGATCTACCCGTTTCACCATTATGTATTTTACCTCCTAGATCCCACTTGACTACAACACTCCTTACCATTCACTGCAAAGGCCCTGTCTTGGTTTGACTTCAGGTCAAAGCAGATATCTGTGGGGTGTGGCATAGTCGCAAAGAAAGGTTTTTGACGTGTGTAATTTCCGTCAAGAGAAAATCAGATTTTAATGTAATTGTCCTAGGAGAGGAAAAATGGAGGCTTGGATATGTGAAGAGTGTGTCACTTCTCGGCTCGCCAAAGCTTTTTCACACTAGCACATCAGGAGTCTGTACAAATATTTTCCACTAGCCTGGATGAGTACATCTCTACCATCACCCAGGACTAAGAATCTACCACCTAAGATATTCCCATCCTCTGCTATGAACACTGTGGCTGCTGAGTGCACCATCTGCAACTTGCACTGTCACAACTGATCAAGGGTTCTTCAACAGCACTCCCTTAACTAGGGTGGCAAATATTCTTAGTAACTATTATTTTAACTTGGAAATATACTGCCTTTCCTTCCCGGCTGCTTCAAATTCCAGCTGAATTCTCACAGCTGCATTGGGAATGCCATAATTCCATTACCACAAGAAAGCGGCAATCACTGAGGGCAGATCACCACCACTGTAAGGTGGAAGCAATAATACATCCTCTGAATACAAATAAATTTGAATTGGGTTGAGATTATATATATTTAGCGCTTCCTTTATTTGTAATTGAAACATTCCAGCTGAGAACCTTTAGGTCCTAAGACCTCATGATCTAGAAAAACATTGTATGAGTGGTATGGTTGAAAGGACAAAATCCAGTTGGTTTAGAACAAATCTTGGGAGGTTACCAGCTGTGTCTCAGAGTTTCAATAATCCCAGAATCATTTAAAATCCTCTTTCCACCACTAAATTTAGTTTAGTTCAGAGATACAGCATGGAAACTGGTCCTTCAGCCCAGTGGGTCCACACTGACTAACGATCATCCACACATTAGTCTATGCTACACATCAGGGAAAATTTAGAGAGTCGAATTAACCTACAACCCTGCATGACTTTGGAGTGTGGGAGGAAACCGGTGCACCTGGAGAAAACCCACGCGGTCACAGAGAATGAACAAACTCCATACAGACAGCGCCTGTAGTCAGGATCGAACCCGGGTCTCTGACGCTGGAAGGCAGCAACTCCACCGCTGCGCCACTGTGCTGCCCCGAATTTCAAATTAACTTAGTATGAATTGCCAATGGCCATAAGCTGTGAACTGTTGTCCATATTCAGTTCCTGGTGTATCCTCTTGGTCCTGGTGTAGTTTCCACCTCACTCCTCAAGCAGCCCTCCCACTATCACTGCAGCTTGCTGGTATCTACAATAACTCAATTGTTTCTGACTTCTTCCTTTTGTCATTTCGCTATGGTGATTTTGTGCTGTGGTATTTTGCACAAATGTTGTAATGGCACCTGTGAATAAACCACTTATTCTTTCCCCTTTTTAAAGAGTGTTGAATTATTCTTCAAATTGGGCCTTTAAGCCTCGCCAGATCAAATTATGGCGAGGCTTAAAGGCAAAACAATTTAATTTTTAGCTGTATGTTTGGTGCTGCTACAGTATGTCTGTAAACCTAGCATAATGACATAAATATCTGGACTCTGCCTTGAACTTTTTTTAAAATCGTCTTTTTTTTTATTAGAAGTAATGTACAATAGTATAAACCAAAAATAACATAATACATTTCATGTACCATTTCTTGTTTTAACATTTAATAATAGAAAAGTAACAGAAGCAAGAAAAAGAAAACTAGAGAAAGTTAGATAAGATAGTGATATTAATAGTACGTGAAAAAATGGAAAGAAAGAGCCCATAAAGACGTAAAGCAAGAGAAAGAGTAAAAGAAAGAAAAAGAAAAAGAGAAAATGAAGGAAAATATAAAGGAAATAAGATAAAAGGGATGTACCTGCTTCATATCTTTACACACCCCTCACCAGGTCCTGAAGCAGTTTATTTCCAGAGTTATGTTGCACCTTATGCTTGTAATAAGTCGATAAATGGAGACCAAATCTTTAAGAATTGGTCTGATTTGCCTGCTAGGACGAATCTCATGTCTTCGAGGTGTAACATTTCAGACATATTTGAAATCCACATTTTTAACATTGGTGTGGGTGCATTTTTCCAAAATTTAAGTATACGTTTTCTTGCCGTTATTAAGCCATAATTAAGGAAACTCTTTTGGAACAAAGTCAGCTCAAAGCCGACTTCCATTGTTCCAAAAATAATCAGTTCTGCGTTAGGTTTCAATTTTATTTTAAATAATTTTGTAAAAATTTCAAAAATTTCAATCCAAAATCTTTGGATTTTTATGCAAAAAACAAAGGAATGTGCTATAGTTGCATTGGATTAAGATATGTCTTACATTGATCGAGCATTTATGCACATATAGCAAGTATTTATCCCAACTCTCTTTCGAGATTTTATAGATAGTTCTTGTTCCCAATTTCTTCTGACTGTATCAAATGATGGTATTTCTATATTTAGGATGATATTATACAAGTATGATATTAAGTTAGTTGAGTCCGCCTTTCTGTTCATAGCTTCATCTAATAGCTCTGGAGTCAGAGTTTGGTATTCTTGCGTATGTTTTTTCAAATAATCACGGATTTGAAGATATTTAAAATATTGATTACTTGTCAGGGTGTATTTGAGTTGTAGTTGTTGGAATGATAAAAAAATTCCCATTTCATACATGTCTCCAAGCATTTTAATTCCTATTCTTTCCCAATGGGTAAATGATTTATCAATAATGGATGGTTTAAACGACCGATTATTAACTGTAGGAGAGAGAAGCGATAGGTTTCTTAATTTGAGAGTTAATTTTATTTGTTTCCAAACTCTAATAGTACAATGAATAATTGGGATTTTCTTGTATATTGTATTATTCAGTTTTATTGGTGAGAGAAGGATCGCTCCTATATTAAAAGGGGAACAATCCTCTCTCTCCATTACTATCCAATCCACCCATTGGGCAGAATTGTCCAGCAGGTGAATTACATTTTTGACATTTACTACCCAATAATAATACAAAAAATTGGGGAGTGTTAGTCCACCAAATTCTTTAGGTTTACACAAGTGTCTTCTTTTAATTCTATGGGATTTATAGTCCCATATAAAATTTGAGATATCAGAGTCAAGTTTTTTGAAAAACTTTTTAGGTAAGTATATTGGTATAAATTGAAATAAATATAAAATTTGTGGAAAGAAGATCATTTTTATGGCATTTATTCTGCCTATTAAAGACATCGGAAGTGTTTTCCAAAATTTAATCAAGGCATTTAATTTAGTAAGTAAGGGCATATAATTTGCGTTGAATAAAGATTTATATTTTCTGGTAATTTCGATTCCCAAGTATTTAAATTTTTCTGTAGCAATTTTAAAAGGTGTGTTGAATCTTGAGGTTTTATCGCCATAATATCACTTTTTTCCCAATTTATTCTATATCCTGAAAAGGATCCGAATTCCTCTATTAGATTTAGTATATTTTGTATGCTGATTTGCAATTTTGTAATATATAATAGTACATCGTCTGTGTGTAGTGATATTTTATTATTTGAGTATGTTGTATTATAACCATGGATATTCGGATGTATTCTTATGTTTTCATCTAAGGGTTCTATCACAAGAGTAAATAGCAGGGGTGATAGTGCACATCCCTGTCTATTGCCCCTGGATAGTTGAAATTTCGGAGACAGCATATTATTAGTTAATATTCTAGCAGACAGCTTGTCATATAATAGTTTTACCCATGAAATAAAGTTCTCTCCCATTTGAAATTTTTGCAATACTTTGAAGAGGTATTCCCATTTCACTTGATCGAATGCTTTTTCTGCATCCAATGAAATAATTGATAGGTCTTGCTCTTCAGTTTTGTATGAGTGCATTATATTAAACATACATCTCAAATTATTGAATGAGTATCACTTGGGTATAAACCTCGTTTCATCCGCATTTATTAATTTACTAACATATTTACTCAATCTTCTTGCTAGCGTTTTCGCTAATATTTTCTGATCTGTATTTAACAGTGCGATGGCTCTATATGAGCCAGGGTCTTCTAAATCTTTATCTTTTTTAGGGATGAGTGTAATCGTTAATTCCGCTAATGTTTCTTGTAATGTTTGTTCTTTGAAAGCGTATGTGTACAATTTTTGTAACCGTGGTGAGATTATCTCATAAAATCTTTTATAAAATTAATTACTAAATCCATCCGGTCCTGGTGTTTTGCCATTCTTCAATTAATTTATTGTCTCTTCTATTTCCTTAATTGAGACCTGAGCTCCTAATTCTTCTTCTTCCAGCAGATTAAGTTTTGGGAGGTTACAGTTATCCAAAAAATATATATCTTTTTTATTTTGAAAAGCTTGGTATGAAATTATAGATCCTCTGATAAATGCCTTAAAAGATTCCCATAGTAAAGACGGTGAAATAGTTGGGGTGTCGTTAGTCTCAAAAGAAAGTTCCATCTGTTGTTTTAGATATATACCACCTTGTGGGTCGTTTAGAATTTGAGGATTAAACCTCCAAAATGATTTTTTATTAGGCATTCCAACTAGTTTTAAGAAAAATTTTAACGGAGAGTGATCGGAGATAATGCTATTATGATATTTAGGATTCTTTGTGTAAGGAATTAATTTCGTATCCACTAAAAAATAGTTGATACGTGAATAAGTTTTATTTACCATTGAGTAAAAAGAGTATTCCCTTCCAACTGGGTAAGCAATCCTCCAAACATCTGTTATATTTGTGTTTTTTATGTATGTATTTAGGAGTTCACTAGTTTTAGATTTTATGTTACGCCTCTTTTGTTGTGCAGATTTGTCCAAGTATGGATCTAAAACGCAATTGAAGTCTCCCCCAATTATCACATTTTGATAGTTAAACTCTGAGGATATATTCAGGATTTCATTTTTAAAATGGGGATTTTCAAAATTAGGCGCATAAATATATACCAAAGTGAGTGGGGTAGAGTGGATCTCTCCAGCAACTGTGAGATACCTCCCCTCTTTATCTGTTATGATATTCTTTGATTTAAATGGTATACCTTTACGAATAATAATTGCTGTGCCTCTAGATTTAGAGATATATGAAGAATGATATGTTTGACCTATCCAATTTTCCTTCAATCTGGTCTGGGCTTGAAGTTTCAGATGTGTTTCTTGTAAGAAGACTATGTCTGAATTAAGTGATTTCAATTGTGTGAAAATCGTACCCCTTTTAATTGGCTGATTAGCACCCCTTACGTTCTAGCTGCAAAATGTGATTCCTCCAATTTTCTTTTGTTTATCATCTTGCATTTTAAATTACTTTGATATCTTTAACTGTTATGGAGCAACAAGATACCTCAGGACTCTAGGTGTTGGGTGGGCATTCGCGGCTACTAGGTTCTGTTGGTACATCCCTTTTAAAATTATCCTTAAGAAACAAGACAAAGAAGTGTGAAGTGGTGTGCAAATAAAAAAAAGTGATATTATAGTGTCTAAAAATAACGACACTGGAAAAAAATAGCCACCTATTGGTGGTAGTTACATTTTTAGTGACTTCTGTTGATGTTAATATACATTTAGCTCCACTCCCTTGACCAACATTGCAAAAGGGGACAGGGGCCAATTCAAAACTGAGTGATATGTAGCAAAATTACAAATTTGTATTTCTAATTAAGTCTTCAGATTGTCTACCATTTACTATATACTAACAGTTTTTACGTTTACTTCACATTCAGATCCCAGTCTCTTATAATAGTAAGCTGCTGGTTGGAAGGGGTTAACCAGAATCAGACTCATGGCTATATGTCAAGTGTCTGAATCTCCCCCCCCCCCCCCCCCCCCCCCCCCCCCCCCCCCCCCCCCCCCCACCTCCACTCAGGTATAACTGGGACCTAATTTATTATATGGTATGTTAGTGTGTTATTAATGTATTTCATTATATTCAGCTCATTCTACTAAATCTGGAAATTCATTAACAATTTGAAATAAACCCCCCCCCCCCCTTCCCCTCCCCAGAGGGGTTAATCATTTTTACATTATACCGTTATACCAATTCGCATTAAATTTGATTGCTATTGCTATGTTAATTCAATAGCTTATGTGTTAGTATAGGATTAAAATTATAAAAGACTTTAATTCGTAAAATCTTATTTTCAAGTCCGTTTGTATTGATTTCTCCATTCAGCCACTTATTTTTCAGTCTATCATTCGAAGTGGAAAAAAGTTGTCCTTGAGTTAGCATTCCAAAGAAGATAAGGTTCTAGACATCGCCTCGTGGAAAGCTTGGCCATCTTAATCTTTACAAAGTCATATTTTCTCAGCTTCCCCTCTGCCGATATCTGTAGAAAATAAAACCGTGTCCTGCTAGTCGTGGTGATTTACTTATCCATTTATCTCTTTTATGATTTCTTGAGCATGTTTGTATGCTTCTTCTGGGTCAGTAAATGCACGTTCCATATCCTTGTAAGTATTCCTCAATTTTGCAGGGTACATTATGCCGTATCTTACATTGTGAAATCCTTTCAGGATCTGTCTGGTCTTTGAAAACAAGTCTCACTTTTTAGCGACCTCAGCGGGATAATCTCTAAAAAATCTAAGATTATCTTCCTCAAACATCAGATTCGTTCCATATAGGAGTTTTTTCATAATATCTTCCAAAGCAGAAATGTCATGAAATTTCACTATGATCTGTCTTGGAGGGGCTACTAGCCTTGATTGAGCTCTTCGCACCCGATGTGTCACATCTATTTTTGGTTTGACAGGCAGGTTGAATACTTGTTTAATTAAGTTGGCAGCGAACTCCTGAGGATCCTTTCCCTCTGTCACTTCTGGGAACACCTTCTTCTGGGAACACCACCGTCTCCAATTGATCTCAAATTTTCCCTTTTATGCTCACTCCCTTCTATTACCATTGTTGTATGTTTTATCTCTAATTTGTTGTATTTTTGGTAAAATGTTAACTCTCTGAAATATTAATCTCTCTCTTTCCACAGGGTTACATGATCTGTTGTGTAGTTCCTGTATTTTGTTTTTATCTCAGCTTTCCAGCATCTGCGGTAGTTTGCTTTTGATTCACAATTGTGAATGGCCATAATCTGCTGGGTTACAGGCCCGGTGTTAGAAAGCCGAATTAGACTGGTCTTTTACCACTCACACAAGTATGTGAGGTTGAATGGGTTGCTTTTGTGTAATATATCTCTTTATTTAACATGGCAGCATCTCTGGAGAGAAGGAAGGGGTGACGATTTGGGTCGAGACCCTTCTTTTGACTGAAAGAAGGGTCTCAACCCGAAACGTCACTTTTGAGTTACCGTTGAGATACTCCAACATTTTGTGTCTATCTTCGGTTTAAACCAGCACCTGCAGTTCCTTCCTACACTCTTTATTTGACATTCTGTTTTTATGTACAAATGTTACATGTCATATTTTTATTCTGCTTCAAATAATTCACAACAAGGTTTATGTATAAATGCTTGAAGGTGCTTCTGCGCTATTCAGCAAAACTGAGATTTGTTAATGGATTCAAGTAATTTCGAAGTTCTGCTAAATAATCATAAGGAACAGGACAATCACCTTTAATCACAAAAAAACTGTCTTGTCTTTTATGGATTAATAGTTTGAAGCTGTTTAGAATGTCTGCTGCAGTGGCTTTACTTGGAGTCACACAGCACAGAAACAGGCCCTTCAGCCTACCTTGCCCATGCTGACCAAGATGTCCCATCTACATCAGTCCCACCATCCACGTTCAGACCATATTCCTCAATACCATTCCTATCCATGTACCTGTCCAAATCTCTTTTAAACACAGACATTGTTTCATTATTTTGTCATTTGTGGGTCAAAACTTTGCAGATTCGTTTTGACAAAACTTATTCAAATCAGTTTTTGGCTCGTATCGTAATCTTAAAAAATGTAACTGAATTTGTCATATTTAAAATAATGGGGAGGGAGGTGGGTGGGTGGGTGGTGTTATGTGAGTGTGAGATTGAGTTCACAGAGACACTGATCCTTCCCAACAGATGTAATGGACTTTGTACCTCTGGTGACAAAGAAAATATAGCAGTGTGGATAGCCACAAGATAATTTAAGACACTATGGTGAGGGGAAAAAGTGAGAAGGGCAAATGACATTCTGTGACCAAGAACAACATTCCTGGAAAGGATAAAAATTCATAAGTTAAAGGAGCAGAATTAGGCCATTCAGCCCATCAAGTCTACTCTGCCCTTGAACCATGGCAGATTTATCTTTCCCTCACAACCCTATTCTCCTGCCTTCTCCGCATAACCCCTGACACCCGTACTAATCAAGTTTCGTTTTTTTTTAAATTAAATATAAGGACTTGTGGTGGAGATGTGTTGGAGATAATGCATGATCCCCTGAGTTACTCCAGTACTTTGTGTCCTTTTGTGTAAACCATCATCTGCAGTTCCTTGTTTCTGCAAATGTTCTATGGGTTTGCTTGGCTTTCTTACCTGGTTTGGGATATTGCGGAATGACTTGAGAGGAGCTTAGAAAGTATGGAAATGAATCCACTTGGCGTGGTGGATATGGAGCAAATGTCACAGGCATGAGGCAAGCTGATGAAGAATCTCAGAGGGTAATCATTTCTAGATTATTGCCCAAACCATATGCAAATTGGCACAGAGGTTTATTAGGTCGGGAATTAATTTGTAGCTGAAAGTCTGCTGAAGGAAATAAGGGTTCGTTTTCATGGGATTTCAGAATCGGGTGTTGAACAGGAAGGAGCTGTGTTAATGGGAAGAGCTCCTTCAGAATCAGGATGGGGCCCGTTTCCTAGTGGAAAGTGTAAATGAGAAGTAATAAAGGCACAAAACTAGCAAGAAGTGTGGGGAAGGAGACAGCAGCCTAAATGTATATGAATCCAGAAATAAATGTACATGAAAAAAATAAGAACAAACATTTATACCAAGCAGGGTACACAAAAGGCTGGAGAAACTCAGCGGGTGCAGCAGCATCTAAGGAGCGAAGGAGATAGGCGACGTTTCGGGTCGAGACCCTTCTTCAGACTAGTCAGGGATCAGGGAAACGAGAGATATAGACGGTGATGTGGAGAGATAAAGAACAATGAATGAAAGATATGCAAAAAAGTATCGATGATAAAGGGAACACGCTATTGTAAGCTGTTTGTAGTGTGAAAATGAGAAGCTAGTGCGACTAGGGTGGGGGAGAGAGATAGAGAGAGAGAGAATGCCAGGGCCCGAGGGCTGAGGGAGAGGTAGGAGGGGGAGGAGACAGTAAGGGTTAACAGAATTGAGAAAATTCAATGTTCAAGCCCAGAGGATGCAGACTCCCCAAGCGGAATATGAGGTGCTGTTCCTCCAACTTGCGGTGTTGCTCACTCTGGCCGTGGAGGAGGCCCAGGACCGAGAGGTCGGATACAGAATGGGAGGGGGAGTTGAAGTGCTGAGCCACCGGGAGGTCGGGTTGGTTATTGCGGACTGAGAAGAGGTGTTCGGCGAAACGATTGCCAAGCCTCCGCTTGGTCTCACCGAGCAAGTACTGTAAATAGAATTGAGGAACAAAAGTCAGAAAATATGGTTAACCAGACAGAAAGTAGAAAGCCTATTTAAAATTAGCTAAACTGTCTAAATAGTATCATTAAATAAAAATGGGAGGTGGGATGACTGAGGTATGGTTACAAAAAATCAGGACTGAGAATTATTTGGTACTTCACTGCTCCAAATTTATGGCAGCAGAGAAAAAACGTCCCAGCTACTTGGAAGACAAAAATAGAATAGAAAAAGACAGTAAAAATCAACTCAAATACGTTTATTTGTCATTGCACAGCAACTGTACAACGACATTTCATGTGCATCTCCTTCAATGGTAAATAATAAAAGACACAGGATAAAAAGATTAAAAAGAACAAAACACAATAACACAAACAACCATTTACTCTCACATTTACATTTACCGCAAGATCAATGCATAAAATAAGTAATAGATAATAAAAATGATGCACATTATATTGCACATTCCAGCAGACAAATTTTTATAATGCACCCCGAATTGTGTAATGTTGCCCGTAGTATTATCTGTTTGAGTTAAGTTCGCTAATGGCACATAGGTAGAAACTGTTAGTTAGTCTGCAAGTGCGGGCCTTCAAAGACCCGTATCGCCTCCCAGAGGGCAGCAGAGTGAAAAGGTGGTTGGCGAGGTGGGATGAGTCATGTGTGATGTTTGTCGCCCGGCGTAAACATCGGACCTTGTACAATGTCTTCCAGGGAGGGTAGTTGAGCGTTTGTGATGCTCTGTGCTGTTTTAATAACCCTCTGTAGTGCCTTCCTTCCAGCCACAGTGCAGCTAGCAAACCACACCAGGATGCCATAGGAGCGGATGCTTTCCACGGCGTACCAGTAAAAAGAGGTAAAAGCTCCATTGATGATGCCTGACCCCTTATGCTCCCCAGCAATTTGCTTCTTGTTCCAATTCCAGAGGGTGCAGATGAGGTTTACCAGATAATTTCCTGGATTAGGGGGTGTTAGCTACAAGGAGAGTTTAGATAAACTTGGATTGTTTTCTCTAGAACATCAGAGGTTGAAGGGAGGTCTAATAGAAGCATAGAGTAGACAATGTCAAAGCATAGCATTAAGGCGTGAGAGGCAAAGTTTAAAGGAGAAATGTGGGGCAAGTTTTTTGAAACACTGGTTAGTGCCCAGAAAATGTTGCCAAGGGTAATGGTGCAGGCAGATACAATGGTGGTGTTTATGAGGCTTTTACATGGGCATGAATATGTGCTGTTCTATGTTCTATGTACTAGAAAGGACTAGTTAGGCTGAATGGTCTGTTTGACCTTATTTCGCATATCATCACTTTTTAAAAAAAATTCCATACCTTAACTTTTCTTCATAAAACCTTTGACTTTTTTTGTTTATGTTTGGAATGTTACTTAAGCACTAATGGAACATGCATACTAGCAAATGGCAGCGCCTCGCGGCAGAGGCCCCTGCATCCTGTGTCTTTTTTTATTTTTCTATTTTTGTCCCGTTCAATGTGTAGTTTGCTGTGGTTTTTATATTGTTTTTAACTGTGCATATGTGGGGGGTGTGGCGGGGGTGTGGAACTTTTAATCTCTTCCCTGCACGGGAGATCCGACCTTTTCCCTGTCGGGTCTCCGTTGTCGTTGAGGCCTAGCACCGTGGAGCAGCCTCCAGCCGGAATGACCTGGGGGCTTCAGTCGCGGAGCCTGCGGACTTTCCATCATGGGGCTGGCCGGCCTCGGAGTGTGGGGAGCTGTGGTGGCGCGCGGCGGCGACCTGACTCCGGAGCTTCAGAGGCTCCAGCTGCAGGCCTGTGGACGGTGACATTTGTAGCTCGCGGGTCCCTGGTGGGAGACCTCTTTTGAGAGCTCCCGTGGCGGCAGCTTCTCCCGCCTGAGTTGCGGGGCTGAAAACGACCCGGAGCGGGGCCTGACATCGCCCGGCATGGTGTTAACGGCACAGCATTAACGGCACTTGCCATCGCCCGCCGGGGGCTCCAACATTAAGACCCAGAGCAGGGCCTTACATCGCCGGTGCGGCCTTAATGACCGCAGGACTTGCCATCGCCTGTCGGGGGCTTTAACATCGTGAGAGGATGGAGAGCAGGGGAGAGACAAGACTTTGCCTTCCATCACAGCGAGGAGAAGATTCACTGTGACGGATGTCTGTGCGAATTGAGTTGGTTGTTTGTCTTGTAAAATTGTTTCTTTTTGTTGTATGGCTGCAGAAGCCAAAGATCCTAAAAGGTAAATACAGTTCATTGAACTGCAGATGCTGATTTATAAAAGATGACAGTGCTGGAGCAATTCAATGGGTCAGGAAGCATTTCAGGAGAACATGGACAGGTGACATCTTCGGTTGGGATTTTCCTTTGGACTGAATATGTTGGGGAGGGGAGAAAGCTGGAAGAGAGGAAGGGGCAGGACAAAGCCTGACGTGATGGGTAGATAAGGGTGGGGGGGGGGCCATGAGGGGGTGATAGAGTGGTGTTTGGACAAAGGACAAAGATGAAACAGAAATGGGCGTGAGATAAGGATAGCGGGGGGGGGGGGGGGGGGGGGGGGGAGGAACGTTTATTAGTAATCCATATTGTAATCTAGATAAGAATCCTTCTGTAAATGTAATTCAGTCTTTAAAATGATACTTCATTGATTTTTCTAGGGTGGGGGGGGGGGGGATCTGTTTAATATGGTTTTGATCCAGTAAACAATTAACATGTATTTAAGGTATTGATTTGTAAAATCACCCATGATATGCCTAACGTTATCCATTTATATTTCACCTTTAGGTTATTGGCATATCATTAATCTTTGATAAGGATCCTTATCAAAACTTTTACAAATTTAAGTATTTTGTTTTTACTCATTGCATTGCAATTCATCTACTCATTAAGCCTTTGAGAAAAGGAGTGGCGGTGAACAGTAACATTTCCTCATTGTGTGTCTGGAACAAAATGAACATAGAGGCAGGATTTCCTTTTACATGTATTCTTTCAGAGCAGTTTACAATTTTGCCAGAAATAGAGAATAGAAAATCAGTCCTATGCTTATAATATCACGAACCCAGACTTTAAAATTAACTCGAGCGTCCCTGCCTCCTCTTCATATTATTTAGTCAAGTCAAGAGTGTTTTATTCTCATGTTCCAGATAGAACAATTACATTCTTACTTGCTGCAGCACAACAGAATATGTAAACATAGTACACTGTAAATAATATGATAAATGAGAGAGTGAAAAACAAGTTCTGTGTGTGTGTGCGCACGCGCACACTCACACACACACACAACAAACAATAATAGTATAATAATAATAGTCTATTGCTTGCATGTGTACACTTGCATGTGTACACACACACACAAAACAATAATAGTATAATAATAATAGTCTATTGAGAGCTTACATGAGGTTGTAGGGTTTAGTAGCTTGATGGCTGTAGGGAAGAAGCTGTTCCTGGATGTTACAGTTTTCTGGCTCCTTTACCTTCCTCCCTATGGCAGTGGTGAGATGAGTGTGTGGCCAGGAACAGTGGGAAAAAAATAGCATTCTGGGGCAGGTTGCAGGGCTGAAGTCCATTTGTGGTGTGGTAAAGTCTGCCCACAAGTGCTACTTCTGGTGGTCTCTGTATCCTGGTGCTGGAAAAGTTGGTGGGAGTAGGGGTATGGAACATTACAGCAGATTCTGCTTATTTTATCTACAAGCTGGGCTGCGAGTGACTTGCATGAAACCCTCCTTGTCTCTGAGTTGCCGCTGGCTTTTCCCAAGAGCTGAGAAACTAGGTCCACTGTAAGACCAAACAAGCAGATGAATCTAGAGACATGTACTTGATGTACTTGAAGTGGCAACCCAACTCATGGGAGTAGAAGTCCGGAAAGATCAGTTAAACTGATAGGGTGAAATTGGCTACTGACCTCGGAATATCTGACCAATTTTTCTGGACTTAAAACATCATCCAACACTCATTTCCCTTCCCTTCCAATCCTCTCACACCACCATCATCCCTGCTTCAAAACTCAAAGCAGGAAGTTTAAATTCCCCGAACACAAAATGTCTTGCAGTTTTTGGCGAAATATAAGATGGTTATTAGAGAATCTGTGTGTTCCTGGCTATCTCCCGAGATAAGGAACAATTTATCTCAGGCTTTTGGAGAAATATAATGCTAAATTACTACCACGAGGAAGAACAAGTTCATAAGAGACCTGGGGAAAATCACCAAGGCATGTGTGTGCTTGTATAAGTTAAGCAATTGTTTCAATTTGATAATTAAATAAAGAAGAAAATGTAAGAATTCTTTAGTGTTAGTCCAAGGTTGTGCAATGCATCAGTAGTTATTTTGGTCATGGACGCACTGCTTAAACATTCACCAGTGCCCGAGAATCAAGCCTCTGATACTGTGTGACCAATTGCACACAACTTTTGATGTGATCTGTTACTGATATATGAAGCATTAGTCTTTTCACGACATTAAACAAGTCAAGGATCTGGTTGTGTCTGGGTTGTTATGAAAGTGAAAGGCCTTCGGAGGTGGTCATGATGCTCTTTGATCAGTTGTGATTCATTTTAAACTCTTATTATGTTAATTTGTTAATATAATAGTTATCTTACAATAAAAGATGAATGGTGTTTTAAGATTAATAAGATGGTGGTGGGTATATGAAACAATATGTCAGAGGAGTTTGTTGAGACAAGCACTGCAACAGCAATTAAAATACCTTTGACATATACAGTGGCTTGCAAAAGTTTTCATACCCCTTGAAGTTTTCCACATTTTGTCACGTTACAACCACAAACGTAAATGTATTTTATTGGGATTTTATGTGATAGACCAACACAAAGTGGTGCATAATTGTGAAGTGGAAGGAAAATGATGCATGGTTTCCAAATTTTTTTACAAATAAAAAAATGAAAAGTGTGGCGTGCAAAAGTATTCAGCCCCCCTGAGTCAATACTTTGTAGAACCACCTTTCGCTTCAATTACAGCTGCAAGTCTTTTGGGGTATGTCTCTACCAGCTTTGCACATCTAGAGACTGAAATGTTTGCCCATTCTTCTTTGCAAAATAGCTCAAGCTCAGTCAGATTGGATGGAGAGCGTCTGTGAACAGCAATTTTCAAGTCTTGCCAGAGATTCTCAATTGGATTTAGGTCTGGACTTTGATTGGGCCATTCTAACACATGGATACGCTTTGATCTAAACCATTCCATTGTAGCTCTGGCTGTATGTTTAGGGTCGTTGTCCTGCTGGAAGGTGAACCTCCGCCCCAGTCTCAAGTCTTTTGCAGACTCTAACAGGTTTTCTTCCAAGATTGTCCTGTATTTGGCTCCATCCATCTTCCCATCAACTCTGACCAGCTTCCCTGTCCCTGCTGAAGAAAAGCATCCCCACAGCATGATGCTGCCACCACCATGTTTCACAGTGGGGATGGTGTGTTCAGGGTGATGTGCAGTGTTAGTTTTCCGCCACACAACGTTTTTCATTTAGGCCAAAAACTTCAATTTTGGTCTCATCAGACCAGAGCACCTTCCTCCACATGTTTGCTGTGTCCCCCACATGGCTTGTGGCAAACTGCAAAAGGGACTTCTTATGGCTTTGTTTCAACAATGGCTTTCTTCTTGCCACTCTTCCATAAAGGCTCGATTTGTGGAGTGCATGACTAATAGTTGTCCTGAGGACAGATTCTCCCACCTGAGCTGTGGATCTCTGCAGTTCCTCCAGAGTTACCATGGGCCTCTTGGCTGCTTCTCTGATCAATGCTCTCCTTGCCCGGCCTGTCAGTTTAGGTGGACGGCTATGACTTGGTAGTTTTGCAGTTGTGCCATACTCTTTCCATTTTTGGATGATGGATTGAACAGTGCTCCGTGAGATGTTCAAAGCTTGGGATATTTTTTTATAACCTAACCCTGCTTTAAACTTCTCCACAACTTTATCCCTGACCTGTCTGGTGTGGTCCTTGGGCTTCATGATGCTGTTTGTTCACTAATGTTCTCTGGCAAACCTCTGATGCCTTCACAGAACAGCTGTATTTATACCGAGATTAGATTACACACAAGTGGACTCTAGTTACTAATTAGGTGACTTCTGAAGGCAATTGGTTGCACTGGATTTTATTTAGGGGTATCAGAGTAAAGGGGGCTGAATACTTTTGCACGCCACACTTTTCTGTTTTTTATTTGTAAAAAAATTGAAAACCATGTATCATTTTCCTTCCACTTCACAATTATGTGCCACTTTGTGTTCGTCTATCACATAAAATCCCAATAAAATACATTTACGTTTGTGGTTGTAACGTGACAAAATGTGGAAAAGTTCAAGGGGTATGAAAACCTTTGCAAGCCACTTCTACATGGATAGTTTAGAGAGATATGGGCCAAACACAGGCAAATTACACTAGCTTAGATTGTTCATCTTGGTCTGCATTGACAAATTAGGCCGAAGGGTCTATTTCTATGCTGCATGACTGTGAATCTAAAATTACATTTGTTTTAGGAACAATACAAATGTTTTAGGTGACTGCAAAAATGACACGATTGCTATTTGAGAGAGACTGCAGTGGGATTGGTGACCTGATAGGTTTGATAATAAGCCACAAATGTTGAAGAATAGTTAGTGACATGAATTTCACTGACATGGAAATCATTGCCGTGATTTCTCAATGCGTTTTCTTTTTACAATCTTAGCTTTGCAACGTGTATCTGTTTTAAAAACCTAAATATTTATGATGTACTTGGTTTTGGATCTTGCCATTCTTAACTAAATTTGCACGAGTAGGACTAAATTTGTACAGGTCTTGATATCTTTAATTGACTGAGATAAGACGGTGAACTTCAGCACCAGGAAGCTGCATAAAAATAGCCCAGTTCATTCCCAGATGTATGAATGTAATCTCGCCAGCATTGTATCAGCCTGTTGTACTATCTTGTCCAACAAACAGTACCATGGAACATTTTTGCCCCAGCAAAAAAATATGATTGAATGTTGTCTTAGAGTGAAAAAACAAAATGCCAAGAAGGTCCAGCAGGTCAGGTGCAATCTCTGGAGAAATAATAGGTTGCTGTTGCAGGTTAAAGTCCACAGGGAAGGAAAGTTGCAGTAAAGATGATGCGTTCAGTGGTCACGGGAATAGGGGATCACCTTCTCTGCAATTTAAAGCATTGGCGACGTCAGAGTACAGGAGGGAGATCAGCCGACTGACCGAATGGCAACAGAACACCAACCTTGCTCTCAACATTCATAAAATCAAGGAACTGATTGATAACTTTGAAAGAGTAAAGCTGAGGATCCACAATCCTGTCTTCATTGACAGGACGGTGGTGGAGAGAGTCGAAAACTTCAAATTCCTGTGTGTGTAAATCACGGAAAAACTCCCTGGACCCTGCACATTGATACAATCGGAAAGAAAGCCCTCCAATGCCTAGAACACTGGAAGACTAGAAGACTGCGAAGATTTGGTATGTCAATGAATACTCTCATGGGGCGGGGGGGGGGGGGGGGGGGAGATTTTTTTAAATATTTCCCTAAAGGTGATGTATAATTTAGATAAGACGTGGCAAATGTTTAGTTTAGTCTAGAGAAACAGTGCAGAAAGAGGCTCTTCGGCCAACTGGGTCCGTGCCGACCAGCAATCGCTCCACACTAACGCTATCCTGCACCACTAGAGACAATTTCTACCAAGCCTAATAGCCTCCAAACCTGTACGTGTTTATTGTACCGCTGCTGGCAAATTCATTTCACTTGCGCTTATGTAAATAAAACTTGATTGATGTGGAGGAAACCTGAGCTCCCGGAATAAACTCACATGGTCTCGGGAAGAACATACATATTCCAAAGAGTCTGCACTCGAGGTCAGGATCAAGCCCGGCTCTCTGTAAGGCAGCAACTCTATTGCGGTTCCATCGTGTCGCCCTTTTAAGGCACTTCAAGAGAAATGTAGTTTATACTTCAAGGGGAATTGAATGTGGAATTGAATTGAATGAAAAATTGAATTGAAAACTCAGTTTAAAAAGTAAATGGCCAGAAATTACATGAATCTTTTAATGGAAGTAAGGCAAAATTATAAAACCCTTTATCTCTGTTTGTGAAAATCAACCAAAGAGCCAGGATTTCAATTGAGGTTTGTAGAACGGCATTTTCAAAATTCCCTTGTGCAATTGTTTTATTTTCTACTAATGTTTTATGAGTTCTTGATGTGTCAGCTTTTAGGCCAGCAGTTGTGATCTTTGTAGCCAACACTTAAAAGGACATTTCATAATACAAAGCATTTAGACAGGCACGGAAATCGCTATCAAAACATGGGGGGGGGGGGGGAGGGGACCGGGGGGGGACACAATTTATTGGCGGCCGCGCGCGCATGCGCACACTCACACACTCTCACATGCGCGTGAGGCTTCGGAGGCTTCAGCTGTGGGCCTTGTGGAAGGTAATTGATGACGGGTGCCAGCAGTTGCCGAAAAAAATCGCCTAAGTGGGACAGGTCCTTTAATTCCCCATCGAGTCTTCAGCTCCCACTAGTCGAGATGCAGGTGCTTTGAGATAAAAGCATTGAAGCTTTTTCCTAAGGTGGATTTCCTTCTGAAATGTAGCAAACTGTATGGCTCATGATTGACTCCAGGTGGCTATTTTATTTCAAGAGTTAAAATGTAATGGCAATTATTATAAATGACACATATAAAGGAAAGCTAACAAACCAATGAAGAAACCATCATAGTTGGTATAATTTTCAGTAGCACTCATCACCTGTTTGTCCTCTGGTTTAGTTGTGAACAGGTGTGTTGTTGTCTTGTGGATCGCTGAAAGAAATTACCCGTTAAATTGAATGTGATTATTAACAATCGAGAACAGCTTTTATAAAGTGTGAATTGTACGTTATTATATGCATAGCATTCAGTTTCTGGAAAGTTAGTTTGCCACCAGTGGAATCATACGGAGAAAAATTATGGGTGATGTTTCCGGTCGGGACCCTTCTTCTGACTTCAACCACTAGAGCTGCTGCCTCACAGCGGCAGAAACCTGGGTTCAATCCTGACTTCGGGTGCCATCTGTGTGGAGTTTGCCCATTCTCCCTCTGACCATGTAGGTTTCCTCCTATTCAAACAGTAGGTCCCGACCTGAAACGTCACCCATCCTTTAACTCCAGAGAAGCTGCCTGACCATCTAACTTACTGCAGCACTTTGTGTCTGTCTTAATGTTTGGAGTTTTAAATAATCTTAACGTCAGACTGGAGTAGTGCCCCCAGGCCCACAGCCAGCGCAGAGAAGCAGCGCACAGCCAGCGCTAAATCCAGCTCAACTCTGCCTGTTAACCTACAGCCCTGCCAGGACTTACAGGAACGACGGCCCAGGCTTATGGCCAGCGCGGAGAAGCAGCGCTAAATCGAGCTCAACTCTGCCTGTCTCGCCGGGTTAACCTACAGCCCTGCCTGGACTGACGGGACACCAGTCCAGAGCCGTGGAGCTAGCGCTGCTTCTCCGCGCTGGCTGTAAACCTGGGTCATCGTTCCCGTGAGTCCAGGTGGGTTAACAGACAGTGTTGAGCTGGATTTAGCGCTGCTTCTCCCCGCTGGCCGTAAGCCTGGGCCGTCGTTCACGTAAGTCCAGGCAGGGCTGTAGGTTAACCTGGCAGAACAGGCAGAGTTAAGCTGGATTTAGTGCTGCTTCTCTGCGCTGGCTGTGGGCCTGGGGGCACCACTCCTGTCTGACTCCCGACATCTCTGGCCGGGCATGGGGGGGTAGGCACTTTGATGGGGACGGGGATGGTCCAGTGGCAGTTCGGCAGGGATTGCAGCGCCGGAGACCCGGGATCGATCCTAGCTGCGAATGAGGCACAGGTCTGTGTCCAGGGCTGCCGAGAGTGTTTTTCACTTGTGACCCTATGATCTGGGCATGCAATTCAAGCTCGGCACTATGATCTTTGCTCCACGGATGTCTCCCTCCTCCTATCACCGCGCTCTATCTTCTGTCCCACCCCCCTACTTCCGCCTATGACCCACACCTCCTTCCTCCATTCATCATGCTGAATCATCATTGTCCCCCCCCCCCCCCCCCATTGCCTGCTGACCGAAGTCTCTTGTCCAATCAGCGCCCTCAATCATCAGTCCCACCCCCACTGCCTCGCGGAAAGCGGAGATTTCACCAAGTTTTAGAATCCGGATTACAAAAAATGGGGGGGGGAATCGCCCCCCCACCTCTCAAAAGAGGGCGGGTGAATAGGTCCCCCCTGCCCCCCCCCCCCCCCCCCCCCCCCCCCCCCCCCCCCCCCCCCCCCCCCCCCCGGATTTCCGCCCCTGCATTTTGACCTCACATAGTCACAAGGTACAGCTCAGGAACTTGATAGAATACTTTTTGTCTGAATTAATTCAGCTCCAACCACGCTCAAGAAATTTGACACCATCCAGGCCAAAGTATCTTGCCTAATTTTTACCCCATCCACTGTAAATATTGCCGAGAGCATTTTTCGCTTGTGACCCTATGACCTGGGCATGCAATTCAAGCACCGCACTATGATCTTTAGTAAAGATTTATACTTTCCACCACCAGCACTGTATATTTGCTGTGTACAAAATATACTGTAATTATTTGTATCAGCTTCTCTGACAGCACTGGACAGCACTGCCAAAGTTCTCAACCTCCAAAACCAAGAAGCAACAAGTACAGGTGAAGACCATAACCTGGAGATTCTTCTTCAAATTGCACTTTGTGGGAAATATCTGCTTTTTTGTATTGTCGCTGAGTTTAACCCTTGGATCTCCTAACTGAACAAATGATATGTGCACAAACCACTAGATTTGGAATGCTTGTTTATAATGGTAGTTTGGACAGTGGATGAAGCGAAATGTCTTCACATTGTTCGGTAACATCTTGTTGCTATGCTGTACAATCTATTTGGCTCTTGTATATTGGAATGTATGATTATGCCAACTTCAAGGCATTCCTGTTACACAATTAAATTCAACTCTTGAGCTTTCTCACCAGAGATAATAACTAAATTAGAATTGAGATGCTATTTTCTAAATAGATTGCTGCAAATGATACAGTTTGGTCTCGACCAGAAATGTTGCCCATTCCTTCTCTCCAGAGATGCTGCCTATCCCGCTGAGTTACTCCAACATTTTGTCCCGCTGAGTTACTCCAACATTCCTACACATAAATTTTGATAAATTGGATTCAATGGGTATTGCCATTAAATCTGGCTCAATGTAATTACATCACTCAGTCAGCAGTGAGAATTGGATTTTGATGTGATCCCACATTCTGGTCAAAATTAATAAAACTGAAAGAAGAAATGAAAGCAAAAAATGCTGAAAATGCCCAGCAGCAAACCCTTTGAGCGGGAAGGAAAGAAAACAAGTTAATTTAGGTTGCAGAGAAGGCGGGGGGGATGAAAGGATAAATGAAGGGAATATCTTTAAGTTTAGTTAGAGATACAGCATGGAAACAGGCCCTTTGGCCAATGGAGTCCACGCTGACCAACAATCGCCCATACACTTCTGCTTTCCTACTCTCTAGGGACAATTTACAAAAGCCTACAAATCTGCACATCTTTGGAATGTGGTAGGAAACCGGAGCACCTGGAGAAAACCCGCATGGTCACAGGGTGAACATATAAACTCTGTACAGTCAGCAACTGTCATCTGGATCAAACCTGTGTCCCTGGCACGAAGGCAGCAAATCTACTGTTGCTCCACTGAGAAAGACCAAATATGATATTGTAGCAATAAGAATCCGAGAAAAAGGCTGTGTTTACTTAGGTCAACAAGGTAAGCTTTGCTTTGAACTCTGAAATGGAAAAATTAAAATCAGTTTTTCTGGTTGGGAATAAAGCATACAAGTGAATTTTGTATTTCATCTTCTGGATGTGCAGTTGTTGTTTTCTATAATAGAAAGCCTGCTGAAAGATCCTTAATTCGTTAGTTGATTCATTTGGTCATTCATGAGGCTTATAAAATATCCAGCTGCTTGATCTACCATTGCCACATCACCACAACAAAATGGTCAATAATTTTAGAAATTCTATTTATTTTCCTACAGAGGATGTATTGTTAGAAGCCCCAGGCAATGCTATGAGTGGATGCTGGGCAATTAAAGTCAAATTGAGCATGCAACACGTGGGGTCTATCTAAGGGAGCAGCCAAAGCTGTGGAACACGAGGATAAATGAGACTGAATTTGAAGCAGTGAATATGATGGGAAATAATATTCATACATCTTTTGCATACTTTCTTTATTTAAATCACGAGAATAATATTGTTATGATAGCTTGACATGTATTCTTTACACTTTAGAGAGACGGTGCAGAAAAGGCCCTTCAGCCCACCAGGTCCATGCTGACCAACAGTCCCTGTACACTAGCACTATCGGTCCCCATACATACTAGGTACAATTTTACTGAAGACAATCAACCTCTCAGGTTTCCTCCCACACCTGCACGTCATTGGAGTGTGGGAGGAAACCTGAGAACCCAGAGAAGATCCACGCAGTCACAGGGAGAATGTACAAACTCCATACAGACAGCGCCCATAGTCAGGATCGAACCTGGGTCTCTGGCGCTGTGAGGCAGCAACTCTACCACTGCGCCCCAGTGCCGCTCTTTTTTTTAGCAATGTGATGTCTCTGTTGAAGCAACTAGCTAGTTAATTATTCCAACATATTTTCTTCAGGCTTCAAAAACCTTCTGAGGGCTGCTCTTGCAAAATGTTTAATATTGAAAAGTTAGTGGCTTCTGTAAAGGCCAGACTTCACGGACCTGCCACATTCCCACGAACTGAAGCTTGCGTTAATGTGAAGCTGTTTGGACTCTAGACTACAAGGAGATACATTAAATTGTTCACCACAAATCAAAAGGAAAAGCTGTAAACATTGAGCAGGTCAGATAGCATCTGCCGAGAAGTCGATGACTTGGCAATGTAACGTATCATAATGCCCAGAAGCTGCATGGTAATTGGAGGTTGAGGAGAGAGTAGAGGTGGAGAGGTGCAAGTCTGTGCTGTGATGGTGTGTGATGGGTCCATCCCATTCCTTTCCACCACCAAATTCCTCCTCTGGCTGAATTCATCTTCACATTGAACAGTTTCTTTAATTCTGCTCATTTCCTCCAAATCAAAGATGTACTGATGGGTCCAAATTATGCCGGCCTCTTTATTTGATACAGAGAAGAATCCTTGTTCCAATCGCCACTCAGGCTCATGGTTTATTTTGTTTTTCAGTGTATTGGTGCTGCTTTCTACTCTTATTCGCAAAACCTGTGGAGCCAAATTTCACCATGTTCTCATTTTATCAGGTTCTATCTTTGACTCAGGTTGAATTAGTAACCAATATCTATTTCAACCCAACATGCTCCCACACCTCTCTTGACTGCACCTTCTGCTTCTACAAAACCTCCTGTAAGGATTCCGTTTCCATTCTCCCAGTTCCTCCATTGTATCTGATGCTTTCCTCATGAATGTCTTCCATTTTTCTTAACAACAGTTTTCCTCTGCACCTACTGTAGTTGATAGGCCTCTGAATTGCAACTGTTCAATTTCCTGCAATCATCCCAGCAGCCTCCACTTCTTAAGGATCATCCGCCAAAACCACTGTACAAATAACGCAATGCCACCATCAAACACATCCTACCCTCTCCTTTCAGCATTCCCAAGCGATAGTTCCCTGCAACTCCCTGACTCGCTCTTCCATCTTCTCCACTATCTGCTCTTTGTGATGCCTTCCATTGCACCTGTAGGTGATACAACACCCTCTTTTCTTGTTTCTTTCCCACTATCAAGGTGCCCCATCAGTCCTTCCTCATAAAGCAGCAATTCACCTGTTGGACCTTTACCTGTTCAAACAGTTTTTATCCACGAGTAGTTGCTCTACTCAACAGCCAAACATCTGTCGCCTCCCTTTGATCTGGTCTTTTGTTGGTTCACATGCTTGATCAATGGTGTTTTATCATTAATGTTTTATTATTAATGTTTAGTGCTTTCCGAGTCATTCGTAACTGTCACTGTATGTCATGTTGTTACTTGTGGGCAGAGCACCAAGGCAAATTCCTTGTATGTGAATACTTGGCCAATAAACTTACTTACTTACTTACTTACTTACTTACTTACTTACTTACTTGCTTGCTTACTTGCTTGCTTGCTTGCTTACTTACTTACTTACTATCTTAGTGTACCATACTTTGGTGCTTATGATGCAGTCACTGGTATTCGAGAAACTGAACAGCTTTGATAACTGGCAGAACAGCTCTATTCAACCCACTGGGGTGACCCTAGGTATCCATTTACTTGTCTCTTTCCATCTCCAAACCACTTCCACTCTAACCTCCATATTTGACACCTTATACTGTTCCAATGAAACCATACACAAATCTCAAGGAATAAAATCTCATAATAAATCCAGAAATATTTCAACCCTCAGACCACAAATGAATTCAGCAACCTCACATACTTAACCTATCCAATTTTTGTCTGAACTAGCTAATTCAGTTTAGATGAAAGAACCAGGACAACCATCAGATTTTTTTTTTTAACCATTTTTTTTTTTTAACCAATATTAGCAATATATCATGAAGTAAAAGCAGGAAACATGTACCCAATGGTGGGGGAGTCCAGAACCAGGGGCCATAGTTTAAGAATAAGTGGTAAGCCATTTAGAACGGAGATGAGGAAAAACATTTTCACACAAAGAGTTGAGAGTGTGTGGAATTCTCTGCCTCAGAGGGCGGTGGAGGCTGATTCTCTGGATGCTTTCGAGAGAGAGTTAGATAGAGCTCTTAGGGATAGCAGTGTTAAGGATATGGAGAGAAGACAGGAACGGGGTACTGATTGTGGATGATCAGCTATGATCATTGAATGGCAGTGCTGGCTCAAAGGGCTGAATGGTCTACTCCTGCACCTATTGTTATTGTCTAAAACAATCCCAGAAGGAAAACTGAATTTTAAAACTTGTTAATTTAGCTTGAGGGGAGAAAAAAATCAAATGGCCTGCTTTTAATGTAAAGCTGTAGACACGAGAAAATGTGCAGATGCTGGTTCACAAAAAAAGACACAAGGTGCTGAAGTAACTTAGCGGATCAGCCAGCCTCTCTGGAGAACATGGATAGGTGATATTTCAGATTGGGACCCTTCTTCAGACTTGGTCTTCTGACCCGATACGTCATCTATCCATGTTCTCCAGAGATGCTGCCTGACCCACTCAGTTACACCAGCACTTTGTGTCTTCTTTTAATGTAGAGCCATAGCATTTCCAAATTGTCTTTTTTTTGCGGGATGCACAAGTGATAGTGTGAGAACTGGAATTGCCAACTAGCAAAATATTGTAAATTCAGATCAAAGTTCAAGGCATATTTTGTTTCTGATAGGCCAATAGAGACGTTTCCAATGAATGTGACCTTTGTTCAGTTTTTATGATGATTTGATATATCAAGCTTATGATTATTAATGGTTCCTCCTGATCCCCACATCACAGGAGCCCGTCATCAGCCACTTCAACTCAACATAATATGAACTGGCTAAGGGCACAGCAAAAATTACTGGCATTCCAACATCCTCCATGTAGCGCTGAAGTCCTAACTCCAGAACTATTTTGTCTTAGCCAAGCCGTTTCAGTACAAAACAATTTTTAGTTAAGTTTATCATTGTCACGAGCACTTAGGAACAATAAAGAGCTTTTTGTGGCGTACTTTCATGGGATTGTATTTCAGCACCCATCCCTCCTTTGGAAATAGTCCACATGAACAAATATGGAGGGAAATTGTAGACAGCTGTAAGAATAATAGGACTGGAATAGCAGGTGGTTTCAACATCCCTTGTTTGGCGTGGAATTTGATAGTGCCCAGGGTTTGGATTGGGCGGAATTTGATAAATGTGTCCAGGAACATTTTCTCAAGCAACATGGGGATGGCCCCACTTGAAAGAGGGTAACACTGGACCTCTTATTGGGAAATGAGGCAAGGCAAGTGACTGAAGTGGGGAAGCAGTTTGGAGAGTTCAGGGACAACATGTTCCTGTTAGAGTGAATGGCAAGGTTGGCATGAGAAGTTAACAAGGACATTAAGGTTCTAGCCAAGAAAAATGCATATTTGATTAGTAAATTCTCTAGGTGCTATGCTGGGATTTGAACTTCTGTTTCTGACCCATCACTCCTGGGCTTTGGTTTAGCTATCCACTAATTTAACTCTGACACTGCCGTTCATTTCCTCAGGCAGATAATAGCTGCAGTGAAACTAATGTTCATTAAATAATTTGCCTACCTCAAAATAAAAACAAACAAGGCCACACCTCGCTTAATATTAGCTATAGACTGAATTGAACCAATCAGTTAAGTTTCCATTAATTTAGATGTTTGCGGGCTTTCAAACAGTCTTAGTGGGGTTTTTTTCAGGTGCATGGACAAAAAAATAATCCCCTTTTAAAAGCCTTTTATAAAAATGCTGTAGAACAAAACTGGTAAATAGATCCATTGAATATTTAAAAATAGGATTAATGCATGTGATAGATCAGTCACTGATTTGTTTTAATGGATAATTGTTGTTCTCAGCTGAAATAAAGATTCCCACATTATCATGTTTAAACTTTTTAACTGAAGATTTCTGAACAGGAAGGAAGAATACATTTTGATTAACATTACACTGATACCCATGTTTGTGAAAAATACTATCTAGAGTGATATACAAATGTTTGAGTAGGAACTGGAACAAAAGAATCAATTTCTTATAATGAGCATAAATGTTCGCACAATTCGTGCCCGAATTATCAATTACACCCAAAGCGGAAACCCTACTCCACTATTTTAAGGATACTGTAAACTTGCTTTTCCTGCTTTTGTCATTGTTTCCATGGCTGTAATAAAGATGGCCAATGAATACCAAGCAGACTTGCATTGCACGTAGAATACCTAAATATCTGCAACATGAATGGTGTTTTTAGTGTTAAAGTGGCTGAACCAAAATGTTAATGGGGGCATTTTCCTTCATGCTTGAGTAATTTCCGAATTACGAGGTTGCTTTATGTCCTTTCCAGTTCATGACTCAATTCTACAAAGGCACAGAAGTCATTTATATCTTAGTGTCCTGACATCACATGATAATGCGTTTATCGGCTTTCTTTCCGAGTACAGTTTGGCATCAGAATCATGTGTGTTTCTGTTAATAATTGCTCTTTTGAGTCTTAAAATAATTGGAAGTTAAGCAAAAAGTTATTACAATGGGGAATGTTGTGGCAAACAATAATATTTCTGACAAATATTTTAAGAAAAACTTTGAACAGTATTCTCCTATCCTTATTTACTGTTTCACTGGTTTCTTAGCCAAGTAACTGAATTGAAGTCCTCTTGTTTCTCAGCCAACCTGCCAAGGTTTGTGTCATAGTAGAGAGAAGGGTGGGAAGTTTACTGTAGGCTCATGCAAATTGTGGGCCAGTCCGAGTGGGGAGGTTATTTGATTTATGTAAACACCAGGAAGTAGTGTTCGGAAAAAAAAAAAGCACCAGTTGGTTCCTCAATTTTAGCTGTGCCACGGAGTGGTTTAAGCAGCTGTTACTTTTATCTGAAGTAGTTTCTTCTCAATGTCACACAAATTTTGGTGTATGTTTTTTAAATAATAGGAAATCTACATGAGGAAATTTTCTCTTGAATTCATTGAAAATTAACACAGTACGGCTCCAAGACCAATTATCTCTGGTTCCCATCCGTACAACAGGGAAGTAAGTAAACTTTTAGTCTTTGAACAGTTTCTGTATGATTGATGCAAGCAAGTTATTGAACTTTGTCTCTTGTGTAAAATATTCAGCACTTTAATGTTAAAGGATTAACAAAAGTGTTAAAATATTGCAGAGTGCAATTTATTATGGATACTTAAATGACCATATTACCAGAGGAAGTAATTTTAAAAAAAAACGCTTATCTTTAGAAGTCTGAAGCACAGAAATCGTTAAAGTGCTACTTCTGGTAGTGACTAAATGCTGAAAGAATTTATTTTAAACCACATGGGTTTTATTCTAAAAGGGGGATACTGTACACATTGGGTGTCCTGCAGATCTGACTTTTTAAGGACAAAAAGACAAAGTTTAAAGCTTGCAAGGAAATTGCAAACTTCTACATTTAAAAAAAAATGATGTCAGAACTCTAAATACAACCGTATCTTCTGCTTAAAAATGATGATTGGAATTTGATCTTTACTTTAATCTCTGTTGGTAAACTTGTGGAGCAGATTGGTAGGTTTTAATACGTTAAAGACAATGGGAGCAAGCTATTGTTGTGGATATCATTTAATCATGAAATGCATATCGTCTAACTTTCAAATATTTCAGTTATGTTGCAAACCTAATGATGATGAGATGATTAAAATATAATAGCTTTAAAATCTGGTATCAAAGTGAATATAGTACAGCATCTATTTTTCCTTTACATGGCAGATATTTTTTGACACTGAACCATTTCGTGAAGACAAATATCAAAATGACAGTCAAATGACATTGGGGCATAGTTTCTAGTTGAGAGAAGAAAGACTAACCAGGGACCTGAGGTACAACTTTTTCAATCAGAGGGTGGTGGGTACATGGAACAAGCTGCCAGAGGACTTAGTTGAGGCAGGAACAATAAGAATATTTAGAACATTTAAACAATGTTTGGACAGGAAAATGGATAGGAAAAGTTCAGATAGATTTAGATAAATGCAGGTAGGTGGGACTAGTCTAGATGGGGCATCTTGGTCGGCATGGATGAGTGGGGTTGAAGGGCCTGCTTCCGAGCCGTATGACTGACCATTTTTCATTAAATGGTTTTATCCCTTGAATGACTGTATGGTTAGGGTGCAGAGGACTTTTTTTTTGTCCAGCTAGTTTCAGTGCTATTGTTTGATAGAGGGAAATCTTCCTGGGTTAATCTTTCCAAATATGTTTGAGAATGTCATATGTTGAGAATTTGTGAGAGTCACTGTCAGTTAAATCTGGATTTCAAATATATTAAACGGCAGGTGTAACAAAATGTGAAAGGATGCCTTTAACAGTTGAAAGTACTTCATGGTGAGGGGATTGAAAAAAAGTAAAATGGAAGTTGAATCACTCAGAATTACATGTTACATGTGCTGAAGTCTTATAGCGATGTCCACTGATTCATTCTTATTAATGTAGCTAACTTTGCACCTTGAATCGTTGGAATATTTGAGGACAATTATTTTAGAAGAAAAAGTAGTCAAGAAGAATGAATTGGTATTTTTACAGATGTTCTGTTTTCTGCTTAACTATCATCTGGTAATGAAATCCTACAACAAATCGTTGTATTGGCTGCCGTGGATCTATTTAGGTTATAACACCTACCACAATGCCTCTCATAATATAGATAAATGGGTTTTAACATAAATAAGTAAATATAATTTTATAAATTTTAAAATTATTTTTAAATGAGATAGGTATGATCTTTCAAGGAAGCCTAAATGGGATGTTTGTTCTACTGTTAAATTATCAACACGCCCTCATCTCACTTATAATTTCATCCACTGGAAATCAGACAGAAAAACTGAAAATGCAAGTCAGTTGGAGGGGCAACAGTAAAAATGCTACCAACTAGTGTTCATGTCACTCGATCCGTTAACCAGTATACAAGTGAAATGTTCAGCCACTTGGAATTCTTATGCTTGTATTTTTCCTGTATTGGTTTGATTCACCGGGTGTATCCTGTCATCTCAGTTTACGGATTATAGACACAAAATGCTGGAGCAATGTAGCAGGTCAGGCAGCATCTCTGGGTGATGTTCTGTAAAACAGAGAAAATAGGTGCAAGAGGAGGCCATTTGGCCCTTCGAGCCTGCACCGCCATTCATTGTGATCATGACTGATCATCCACAATCAGTAACCCGTGCCTGCCTTCTCCCCATATCCCTAGAGCTCTATCCAACTCCCTTTAAAATTAATCCAGCGAATGGCCTCTACTGCCTTCTGTGGCTGAGAGTTCCACAAATTCACAACTCTCTGGGTGAAGAGGATTTTTCTCATCTCAGTTTGATATGGCCTCCTCTTTATTCTTAGACTATGGCCCTTGGTTCTGGACTCCCCCAACATTGGGAACATTTTCCTGCATCTAGCTTGTGCAGTCCTTTTATAATTTTATACGTTTCTATAAGATCCCCTCTCACCCTTCTAAATTCCAGTGAATACACGCCCAGTCTTTCCAATCTTTCCTCATATGACAGTCCCGCCATCCTGGGGAATAACCTCATAAACCATTGTTGCACTGCCTCAATAGCAAGGATGTCCTTCCTTAAATTAGGAGATCAAAACTGCACACAATACTCCAGATGTGGTCTCACCATGGCCCTGTACATGGTAGATGTACATGGCCCTCTTTACTCCTAAACTCAAATACTTTTGTTTTGAAGGCCAACATGCCGTTAGCTTTCTTCACTGCCTGCTGTACCTGCATGTTTACTTTCAGTGACTGGTGTAAAAGGACACCCAGGTCTTGTTGCACTTCCCTTTTTCTTAATCTGACACCATTTAGATAATAATCTGGCTCCTTGTTCTTGCCGCCAAATTAGATAACCTCACATTTATCTACATTATACTGCATCTGCCCACTCACTCAACCTGTCCATGTCACCCTGCAGTCTCCTCGCATCCTCTTCGCAGTTCAGAATGCCCCCAGCTTTGTGCCATCTTCAAATTTGCTAGTGTTACTTTTAATCCCATTATCTAAATCATTAATATGTATTTTAAATAATTGCGGGCCCAGCACCGAGCCTTGCGGCACTCCACTCGCCACTGCCTGCAATTCTGACAGGGACCTGTTTATTCCTACTCTTTGTTTCCTGCCTGCCAACCAATTCTCTATCCATGGCAATACCATACCCCCAATACCTGTGCTCTAATTTTGCCCACCAATCTCCTGTGTGGGAACTTATCAAAGGCTTTCTGAAAGTCCAGATACACTACATCCACTGGCTCTCCTTCACCCATTTTCCTAGTTACATCCTCAAAAATTTCCAGAAGATTAGTCAAGCAGGATTTCCCCTTCATAAATCCATGCTGACTTGGACCAATCTTTTTACTGCTATCCAAATGTGCTGTTATTATTTAATAATTGACTCTAGCATCTTCCCCGCCACCGATGTCAGGCTAGCTGGTCTATAATTCCCTGTTTTCTCTCCTGCTCCTTTCTTGAAAAGTGGGTTAACATTATCTACTCTCCAATCCACAGGAACTGATCCTGAATCTATAGAACATTGGAGAATGATCACCAATGCGTCTATGATTTCTAGAGCCACCTGCTTGAGTACACCGGGATGCAGTCCATCAGGCCCTGGGTATTTATCAGCCTTCAGTCCCATCAGTCTACCTAATACTATTTCTCACATAATGCAAATTTATTTCAGTTCCTCTGTCTCCCTAAATCCTCTGTCCTCTAGTACATCTGGGCGATTGTTTGTGTCTTTCTTAGTGAAGACAGAACCAAAGCACCTGTTCAACTCTTCTGCCATTTCCTTGTTCCCCATAATCATTTCACCTGTTTCTGCCATCAAGGGATCCACATTTGTCTTTACTAATCCTTTTCTCTTAACATACCTAAATAAACTTTTACTATCCTTCTTTATATTCTTGGCCGGCTTCCCTTCGTACTTCATCTTTTCATCCCGTATTGCCCTTTTTGTTACCTTCTGTTGTCCTTTGAAAGTTTCACAATCCTCTGGCTTCCGGCTACCTTTGCTGTGTTATACACCTTTTAAGTTTTATTCCAACCCTTACTTCCCACGGTTGCCTCTTATTCCCCTTAGAATCTTTCTTCCTCTTTGGAATGAAATTATCGTGCATCTTCTGGATTATGCCCAGAAATTCCTGCCATTGCTGTTCCACCATCATTCTTGCTAGGATCCTTTTCCAATCGACCTTGGCCAGCTCCTCTCTCATGCCTTCATAGTCCCTTTATTCAACTGCAACAGTGACACATCTGATTTAACCTTCTTCCTTTTAAATTGCAGATTAAAACATATCATATTATGGTCACTACCTCCTTGCAGTTCCTTTTCCTTGAGTTCCCTTATTAAATCTGGTTCATCAGACAACACTAAATCCAGAATTGCCTTCTCTCTGGCTGGGGTCTGAAGAAGGGTCTCGACCCGAAACGTCGCCTATCTCCTTCGCTCCTTAGATGCTGCTGCACCCGCTGAGTTTCTCCAGCTTTTTGTGTACCCTTGCCTTCTCTCTGGTAGGCTCCAGTACAAGCTGCTCTAAGAATTCATCTTGGAGGCGCTCTACAAACTCCTATTCTTGGAGTCCAGAACCAACCTGATTTTCCCAGTCTATCTACATTTTGGTCAGAACTTCAGACTGAAGAAGGGTCCAGAGCTAAAACGTCGGCCATCCTTTTTCTCCAGAGATGATGCCTTGCCGCTGAGTTATTCCAGGACTTTGTTTCTATCTTTAGTATAAACCATCGTTTGCAGTTGCCTGCTTCTACCTTCCACCTACGGATTGTCGGTTCAGTTGAATGACTGAAGAATTATTGCTTTGCTGAAATACTTTACTTCAGAAGGGGTATTAAAACAAAAGCTTGTCAATCTTTATCAGTTGAACATTAATTTTCCATGTCACCTTCTTAAAAAGGAGTTGTTTTTTTCTGAACAGCAGCCAGTTTAAAATATTGCCATAAAAAAAACTGCCTGGCCACTCGTGTTGTTGCCATTTCAGAGGCCTCTGTGGTGTGCATATTCACTATTCCAACTGCTTGCACAATAATACATATTGAAATTCTGATAAGCACAGCCACAAACCTTTGTTCCTGTACCAGCTGCTCAGCGAAGCTATCCAATTAATGCCCAGCCTGTTCTTTAGCTATGACGTGTAAATTCTTCCCTTCAATTATTTAGCCAACTTCCTTTTGAAAGTTTATACTATGATCTAAAGGAAATGATTTTTTAAATGTTTGCCTTGTTTTGATCTTGTTGATGATCTGGAATGTGTGGCGTCTGATTGCTGATCTGTCTGACAATCGAAATAGCTTCGCTTTACATCATTCATAATTCTGAATAACTCCTTCAAATCTCAACTACCTCTTCTGGCAGCTCGTTCCATACATCTACCACCCTTTGTTTTAAAAAAAAAAGCTACCCCTCAGTCTATTAAGTCTTTCCCCCCTCTTAATCCTATGTCCTCTGGTTCTCGATTTCCCCTACTCTGGGCAAGGGACTCTGTGCGTAGATGTACCAGATCTGTACCTCTCATGATTATTAACTCGTTCATAAGATCACCCCTCATCCTCCTGTGCTCCAAGAACTGTGCGTCCCCTCACAGACTCCACTTCTGCAGCTTCTCTTTAAATTTGCCCAGAAGTTAAAACATTATTCCAGCTGCTTTTTTTGATTAGTAAGGGTGTCAATGGTTAAGGGGAGAAGGTAGGAGAATGGGGTTGCGAGGAAAAGATAGTTAAAGTTCAAGTTACATTTATTGTCACATGTACCAATTGGTACAGTGAGATTTGAGTTACTATATAGCCATACGAATAAAAAGAACATAATACACGATAGGATTTAACATAAACATCCCCACACAGCGGATCAATGTTTCCCACTGTGAAGGAAGGCAATAAAGTTCAGTCATCTTCCTCTTGTTCAGCCACGATTGAATGGTGGAGTAGGCTCGATGGGACGAATGGCCAAATTCTGTTCCTGTGTCTTATGAACTTATGAACATATTACAAGTGTTTTATAATTGTTTTCCATTACTTCCTTGCATTTGTCGTCTGGTGTAGAAATTGTCCGAAACCTCAAAATGTGCTGGTCCAAAAGAATAGATATTGTTGGGAAGTACACACAAAATCTTTGTCTTCTGTAGAACTGCCAATGTGGAGATGCTACAAAAATTTAACGAGGCTGTGATTTGTGGCAAGGGAGGTATGCACAGATTTAAGGTGGTAGCACGAATCAAATTCAGAACATCCTCGAGAGGGAAGGTGAACAGCCGGCAGTAGTTGTGCATGTGGGCACAAACGACGTCGGGAAGAAGGGGAAGGAGGTTCGGCAATGTGAGTTTAGAGAGTAAGGAAGAAGACTGAAAACCAAGACTTCCAGGGTGGTTATCTCTGGATTGCTTCCAGTACCTTGTGCTCGTGAGGGCAGGAACAGGGAGATAGGGGATCTGAATGTGTGGCTGGGGGGCTGGTGCAGGGAGCGAGGATTTAGATTTATAGACCACTGCGATCTCTTCTGGGGTAGGTGTGACCTGTACAAAAGGGATGGCTTGCATCTTAACTGGAGGGGTACCAATGTTCTGGCAGACAGGTTTGCTAGGGCTACACGTGTGGGTTTCAACTAAATAGTGGGGGGGAGGGATCGATAAATTGGGAGTATAAAGATGGAGTTAAAGGGGAAGTGACTACAGGAAAAGTTACAAAAGACTCCTGAATTAATGGGAAGGAAAGTTCGAGAAAGTATAAGAGAATAAGGTCAGGGCTAATAGTGACCAGAGTGAGAGGTGAGGTGAATACCAAAGTCAAAGTGTTGCATATGAATGCGCGAAGTATAAGAAATAAAGTTGATGAGCTTGATGCTCAGGTAGAAATTGGCAAGTATGATGTTGTGGGAATTATAGAGATATGGCTGCAAGAGAACTGGGGCTGGAACTGAATATTCAAGGGTATACGTACAATCGAAAAGACAGACAAGTGGGCACAGGGGGTGGGGTGGCTCTGTTGGTAAGGAATTAAATTCTGTCCCTTGCATGGGGTGACATAGAATCAGGAGATGTAGAGTCAGTATGGATAGAACTGAGGAATTGTAAAGGTAAAAAGACCCAAATGGGAGATCTACAGACCCCCAAACAGTAGCCTGGATATAGGGTGCAAGTTGAATCAAGAGTTCAAATTGGCATGTCGTAAAGGTTATGCTACGGTTGTTATGGGAATTTTCAACATGACTGGGAAAATCAGGTTGGTACTGGACACCAAGAAAGGGAGTTTGTGGAATACTTGCATGATGGGTGCTTAGAGTAGCTTGTACTGGTGCCTACCAGGGAGAAGGCAATTTGGGATTTAGTGTTGTGTGAGGAACCGGATTTGATAAGGGAACTCGAGGTAAAGGAACCAGTAGGAGGTAGTGACCATAATATGATAATTTTAGTCAAAAATGTGAGAGGGAGAAGGGTAAATCGGAGGTGTCAATACAGTTGAACAAAGGAGACTATGGAGCCATGAGGGCGGAGCTGGCCAAAGTTGACTGGAAAGATACGCCAGCAGGGATGACAGTGGAACAACAATGGCAGGTATTTCTGGGAATAATACAGAAGGTGCAGGATCAGTTAATTCCAAAGAGGAAGAAAGATTCCAAGGGGAATAAGGGGCGACTGTGGCTGACAAGGGAAGTCAGTGACAGTATAAAAATAAAATAAAAGTTATTACAGCTTTTTGTGTCTATAACCTATTATCACTTTATTTACTATTAAATTTGCTGCATTCTCCTTAATACATTATAACAGAGTACCATTAAAAAGTATATTCTTTATTGCAGAGGTCTTTTGGAACTAGATATTAAGAGCTGCGCATTTGCAGGCTATTTTTATTTCTCTCTCGTTTTCCAAGCAGTTAAAACCGTTTGAGTTTGCTCTGCATGGCCCTTGGAAAATATTCAATGTTCTTGTAAGGCTCAGTAAATTGATTAGCCCTCGTCCATTTCTCTATATTCTAGATCAAGGGATCTGCTTGACCATTTTGAAGGCAAGAAAATTCACTTTTGTTTTATATCCAATTATTTCTTAAAACATTTTTACTCCCATTTACGTTATTTATCCAGGACCGTAGTAAAAATGAATTATACAGATATTTTCCAACCTCTTCGCAGGTTACCTACTGAGTTTGCCAAACTATGTTGCTTTGTGGTAAAGTTGCAAGTGGCAGTGTTCCGTAGCATTAGAAAATAAATTCCACAATTCTTCTCTCAATGCCTTTTGAGGACAAGAATCCCACAAGAGGTGGAAACTGTCTACGTAGCTAATTATTCATGTTTCAGTATTACTAAGAAATAGCTATTATTTGGAAAAGCTTTAGACCTCTGTGGATATCATTTTCAACAGGAATAATTTGAGAAAATTAGTTTCAGACACAAGAAATTGCAGATGCTGGAGTCTTGCAAAGAATGCAAAGCACTGGAGTAGGTGGGACACACAGCATCTCTGGAGAGCATGGACAGTCTGAAGATGGGTCCCGACCCAAAACGTTGCCCATCAACATCTTCTATGGATGCTGCCTGGTCTGCTAAGTTACTCCATCACTTTGTATTGTATGAGAAAGGCCTTCATTTTACATAGTGAGATGATCTTCTGTAGGTGGAGACATGCTTCATTTCATTTCACACTTTCAATTCCCCATTCTAGCTTTATTTATAGTTTATTGGCAAAGTTCTGTCATTCTCTGGAGGTTAAAATTGATTATATATTTGGTGTTTTGTTTTAACTTGATGAACTAAGATTTCCACTTTGATTTGAATACCCTCAACAGTGGAATCAAAGCATGTGATTCTAATATGAATCATTGTAGTAGATTTATGTTTAAGTAGGTGAATTATATTTAGATACATTGGGCCTTGCAGCCATTGGGACTCTTGTGTAGTTTTACCACATGTCTTGTGCAAGGAGGCTGTTGTGGCTTTACCATTGGGTTAAGATTTTGTGAAGACAATTTGTCCCCAAAGAATCTCAAGCAGGTGATTTTCTATTATTTTTCCTTTTGGGATCTGTAGGAGTGCTGAAATGTCACCCACCCTCCCCAACATCTCTAAAGAGTGACTCTCACTTTATGGACAAGGAAGTTTATCAGTCCATCATGGATTAAGAATGCAAGTTCCATATATATCAGTTGACCCTCAATACTACACTCTCGTGCCTGGGATTCAAAGCAACTCGAGACTCATTTCTGCAGCAGTGCTCCTAAAGTTAAATAGGAGATAATTAATATTGTGTGTGTGTGTGTGTGTGTGTGTGTGTGTGTGTGTGTGTATGTGTCCCTCCCCTTCCCCCCTCCCTCTCCCTCTCCCCCTCTCTCCCTCTCTCCCTCTTCTCTCAATGCCTTTTGAGGGCAAGAATCCCACAAAAGGTGGAAACTGTCTACGTAGCTAATTATTCCTGTTTCAGTATTACTAATAAATAGCTATATTTTGGAAAAGCTTTAGACCTCTGTGGATATCATTTTCAACAGGAATAATTTGAGAAAATTAGTTTCAGACACCTTCTCTACATGGTGCCATCCAACTTGCATCTTTATCAGACACCACATGTAATCCACATTTTAATTAGTCATATGTCCCAGATAGAACAATGAAATTCCTACCTGCTGCAGCACAACAGGCTATGCAAACATAGTATGATATGAGAATCAAGAGAGAGAAAAGAAAAGCTCAGTGTGTATATGTACACCTACACACATACTCAAAAAACAAACAGAACAGTGCAACACTAATAATAAGTCTATTGTAGTTATGACAATAGACTATTATGAGGTTGTAGTGTTTAATAACCATTAAACACTACATTAAACATATGGCTGTAGGGAAGAAGCTCTTCCTGAAGCTGAACGTTACGGTTTTCAGGCTCCTGTACCACCTTCCCGGTGGTAGTGATGAAATGAGTGTGAAGCCAGGATGGTGTGGGTTAATTAATAGGAAAGGAAGATTTGAAGCAAATAGGTAATACTTACTGTAAGTTACTTGAGTTCGAACATGGGAGAAGCAATTTAAATGATGTAGGCAAGAGACTAGGTAAACGGTGAGGAGGGCTGTGCATGACTTGGGGAAGAAAGCAGCTTGATTTGTGAACAACACCAGACAAAATTTAACATAGATAACTTTCTACAAGGGACCCCCAAGTTAAGGGTGGTTTTAACCCCTAGAAAATGGACAACATCGCAGTTTTCCATAAAGGGAAGCCATGTCATCTGTGCGTGCGCTAGAAACATGTGTTGAAAAAAAAAGTGTATTTAATAATTTTGTGCACTAATTTCATGACAAAGAATTTTATTCCATATCTCAAATTTTTGGGTACTGATTTGTGAATTCTGCTGGGCTGAATTTCCGTTATCCGAACAACCACATTGTGGGGGTCGCTTGTATTGCTCTTTGCAAAAACATCCAAGAATAATCAATACATACTGTAAAGAAATTCTGAACAATGTTGGTCTGAGAAATGTAGAACTTCAATAAATTATTCTTTGCAAACTGGGGGCCAGTAATAGAGCTGCAGTAAGGTGTTTAGTAGCACTTTTCATAAGTTCATATGTTTGAAGTTCTAGGAACAGAACTGGCCATTCAGCCCATCAGGTCTACTGCCATTCAATTATGGCTGATCTATCTTTCCCTTCTCAATCCCTTTCTCTTTCCTTCTCCCCATAATCCCTGACACCCATGTATACCCATTTTAACTTTCTGGTCAAGGAAAGAATGGAAGAGGAAATAAGGAATGACAAATCAATAGGAAGCATGGATTTAGCTCCAATTACACTGTGCTGTGTTTCTCTTGCATTAAATATGGACACTAAACCCATTTATTCATGAAGCTAATGGGCACTATAAGGAGGATCTTGACAGAAGTTGTTCTTTCTAACTGAGATAAAGTTCAATGAAAGGCCATCCCTTCCAGTGGGATGTAGGTGATGGGAAATGTGGTCATTAGTTTACAATTATCCAATGTGAACTATGAGCATCTAGTTTCCTTCTCAATTCACAGGGCCCTTTTGCAATTGCCCAAATATCTTGGTGACCTTGGTGAATTACTCATCTAATTCATTGATTCAAAGTAATCTATGTATGAAAAAGCAGAACCTCGAGGATGGTAATCACTGGATTACTACCGATGCCACGTGCTAGTAATAGGAGGATAGAACAGATCAATGAAAGAGTGTGTAGGAAAGAACCACAGATGCTGGTTTGAATCGAAGGTAAACAACAAAATGTCGGAGTAACTTAGCGGGACAGGCAGCATCTCTGGAGAGAAGGAATAGTTTTGGGCCGAGAGTGAAGAAAGGTCGCGACCTAAAAAACGTCACCTATTCCTTCTCTCCGGAGATGCCTCCTGTCCAGATGAATGATGGAGTTATTGCAGGAGACAGGGATTCAAATTTTTCGACCTTTGGGATCTCCTCTGGGGCAGAGGTGACTTGTACAAGAGGGGTGGGTTGCACTTGAACCAGACGTACATCAATATC
The DNA here is from genome assembly GCA_035221665.1 of Okamejei kenojei. Classification (NCBI taxonomy): domain Eukaryota; kingdom Metazoa; phylum Chordata; class Chondrichthyes; order Rajiformes; family Rajidae; genus Okamejei; species Okamejei kenojei. Next base: position 56,228,125 of record CM069134.1, read on the forward strand.
TTTGCAGGGAGGTTTGCTGTGCTACTCGGGAGAGTTTAAACTAGAATGGCAGAGGGGTTGGACCCAGAACAGCAGGTCAGCAAATGCAAGGGCTGATGAGAAAATGATTATGACAAGAAAACCCTCAATGGAAGGACCAGCAGGGAGCTGTTTATGAATATGGGGGTAATGAAGGCCTGGTGTGTTTACTTCAGTGCAATGAATATTGCGGATAAAGCTGATGAGTATAGTCAGCATCAGTGCTTGGAATTATGATGTCATGGCCATTACGGAAACTTGGTGTAATGGCAGTTTCTATACCTTCTCAAAGTCCAACTTCGATAGCCATTACTTCTCGGGAATGTGATGGAGCTATTGTTTACGCACTCACGCACGCAATCTTATGATAGCAAAAACAAATTCTCCAGAATTGCTTCTTCATTAATTGGTCTTTATTGAAGTATTACATAACAAAGAAATAACTCATAACTTTCCGTTCTCAATGGCTGTTCTATTCATGGCATATAAATCATATACGAGTATCTTCTTATAAGAGTGTGGCGTCTCATCTCTCGTGAGATCGTGGTAAAAACTGTTAGCCTTTACATCCTTCGAGACAAACTAAAACTCAAATCTATGAGTCTGCGCTTGTCTCCTCCAAGGTAGACACACCCCTCTACGTATCAAATCCCATCTACAAAAGTACAGACAGATAAAAACTAAAAATATTAGACGTGGCTATAAAATACTGACTTAAGCTTAATGGCTCCTATGCTTGGTTACAAGAGGGATACAACTGACAGCTCAATGTGTCAATTGTCGATGTTTCAGACAAGATATCGAGAGGAATGGGGATAAAAAGAGGTAGAAGACTAGGTCACGCAATAGCCAGCGGAAGACTGAGGATCAGATAGGTGAACACATTATGGAAGGTTGCAAGACCACAGGGTAGTGGGTGATTTTCTTCCACAAAATTGCCTGGGTCTTGGGGCAAAAGGATTAGATGGAGCAGAATTTGTTAGGTGTGTCCAAGGTGGTTTCTTTAAACGGTATGTGGATAGTCCGACTCGAGGAGGAAACATATTGGACCTTGTATTGGAAATGGCCAGGTGACTGGTGGTGCGGTGGAAGAGCGTTTTGTAGATGGTGATCACAATTCCATAAATGTTCTGATTGGTTTGAATAGGGACAGGTCTGGATGTTGGGGGAAGGAACTAAATTAGGGCAATGTAGGTAACAATGTCATTTGGCAGGAGCTAGAAAGGATAGATGGTGAGCAGTTGTTATTGAGTAAGTCCACAGATGACATGTGGAAATCATCTAAAGGTTAGCTGATCAAAGTGCAGGATCAACTCCGGTAAGGAGGAGGGATAAGGATGGCATGGTAAAGAAACTGTGGATGACTTATTCTTATAGAGTCCACATCACAAGAAATTGTTCAGCCAGAGCTGAACACACTCCATATATGGTATCTGCATACAATGGCATCTACGCTTCTTATGCTTCTTGTGCTTCTTGGGCGTAGTGGTAGAAAGATTGGTGGAAACGGGGCAGCGACATGAACGCTCTTTCCTTGACCCCCGTGGATGAGTAAGGAGGTTGTAAACTTGGTCGGGAAAAAAAAGGAAGTGTATGTCAGGATTATAAGCGACACAAAGCGAGTGGGAAATAACTCAAGCGGGCGATTAGAAGGGCCTAAAGGGGCCACGAAATGTCATTGGTGAGTAGAATTAAGAGAAATATCAAGGCTTTTTATACGTATGTTAAAAATAACAGTGACCGGGGGAAGGTAGGACCTTTCAAGGATAAAGGACGGTATCTATGCAAGAGGATGTCGGTGAAGTAGGTGAGGTGCTAAACAAATGCTTTGCCTCTGTATTCACTGAGGAGCAGGACTTGGAGGGCAGCGAGATCAGTGTGGAGAATACAAATATTCTAGGCAAGTTTGAGATGGTGCTGAGGCTCTTGAAGAACTTGAAGGAGGATAAGTCCCCAGGGCCTGATGGAATCTATCCCAGGTTATTGAGGGGGGCAAGAGAGGAGATTGCAGGTGGCCTTGATGAGGATCTTTGTTTCTTCTCTAGCTACAGGCAAAGTCCTGGAGGACTGGAGAGTGGCCAAAGATGTTCCTTGGTCTAAGAAGGGAAGTAGAGAGAATCCAGGAACTATAGGCTGGTGAGCCTCCTAATGGAGAGGATCCTAAGGGATAACATATATATATATATTTATATATGCATTGTATAGATGGGGTGCTGATTAGGGGTAGTCAGCATGGTTTTGTAACCAACCAAGCTGGGATGCAAACTGACAGTATGCTTTGTATGGTGCATCTGCATCTGCGGAAGTTTGTACGAGTCACTGGAGACATGCTGAATGTTCTCAGTCTGCTCAGGAAGTAGAGGCATTGGTACGGGTTTTTGTCTGTCAAATCAATGTGTTTTTTCCACGTCAGATCATTGGCAATATTAATGCCAAAGAACTTGAAGCTTGCAACCATTTCTACATCCGCATCATGGATGCTGATTGGGGCATATTCACCACCATGCTTCCCGACATCAATAACTAGCTCCTTCATCTTGCTGAAATTGAGGGAGAGAATATTGTCCTGTCACCATGTCATCCAGGTTCTCTATCTCCTTTCTGTACTCCATCTTATCATTGTGGTGGGCCGAATCACGAGCAATGGTGTCATCTGTAAATTAGTGGAGCCAAATTTGTTTGTAAAGTCATGAGCGTAAAGGGAGTATAGTTGGGGACTGAGAACGCATCCTTGCGGGGCACCGGTGTTGAGAATTATTGTGGAGGAAGTGTTGTCACCTATCCTCCACTGATTGAGGTCCATGGGTCAGAAAGTGGATCCAGTGGAAGGAAGGGAGCTGATTCCTAGTCCTGGAATTTGGAGATGAGTTTGGATGGGCCTAGTATTATAATTATCAATATATTGTATCATCAATCATTACACATTTTTCTGAGTGTTATTGTGGTGGTAGGTCTGTTAAGCTGCAATAAGTAGGAATTTCATTGTTCCATTTCTGGCACATGTGACAACTAAACTCTCCTGACTCTTGATCCAAATCCATATGCCTTCCATCAGAATAACCCATCTCTTAAATTACGCTGTTCTTTTCTGATCAGCCCTCTGAGCTACATTGATTCACGGTCCAATAACAAACAAGTCCCAGTCATGCATAGAAATTATTTTGTGGCATTACTATCTCAGTAACTCCTCAACAGTCCTCTAGTGTTTGACATTTCCACCCTGGGGTAAAGATTGTGACTGTCCAACCTATCTGTGCCTCTATAAATATTATATACGTCTATCAATTCTCTCATCAACCTCCGATGTCCCAGAGAAAACAATCTTGTTTGGGCATATGGTTTATTTTACCAGAATTAATTCAGATTGAGCTGTCATCACTCCGCCTTCAGTGTGTGAGGAGTATAGGTTTTTTTTATGGATGGTATCCAGTCAACACAAGTTCAGGCAATGCTTTACTGGAACTATTTGGATGCACTAAGATTTCATTCTTACCTTAAAGGGCCTGTCCCACTTAGGCAACTTTTTAGGCGAGTGCAGGAGACTCTGCGCTCGCCACATGATTGCCACATGGTCGCCACATGTTCGCTGGTGGTCTCTGGCATCTCCTTTATGGTCGCGAGGAGCTCCCGCATTCTGGGAACTAGTTGCGGCCTCAGTATGGTCGCTGCAAATTTTTCAACATGTTGAAACATTTTCTGCAACCAAAAATTGGTGGCCATGGAGAAAATTGATAATCCTGTAGTCGTAGGTGCAGTTGTAGTGGGGTCGCCATGTAGTTATGGGTAGTCGCAGGTAGTTTTAGTTAATCGCTTGCTGACCAGGCATTTTCATTGGCTCATTGGGGGAAAAAACATAAGCACGAGTTTTCAGAACCAAGGATAACCGACCGGTAATGTTAAATGCCCACCAAACTTCACAGCTGTATCTATGGCTTATTAAAAGTCGTCTGGCTATTTGAAAGTATGTCCACTCCTTCTCTTCCCCCTCCCCCCCTCTCCTCTTCCCCTCTCCTCAACCCCCTCCTCTCCACAAAAACCCCATCCTCTCCTCCCCCCCTCCTCACCTCCCCCCCTCTTCTCCCCCCCTCCTATTCCCCCCCTCTCCTCCCCCCCACCCTCCCTCCCCCCCTCTCCTCCCCCCTCTCCTCTCCCCCCTCTCCTCTCCCCCCTCTCCTCTCCCCCCTCTCCTCTCCCCCCTCTCCTCTCCCCCCTCTCCTCTCCCCCCTCTCCTCTCCCCCCTCTCCCCCCCCTCTCCTCTCCCCCCTCTCCTCTCCCCCCCTCCCTCTCCTCCTCTCCCTCCCCCCCTCTCCTCTCCCCCCTCTCCTCTCCCCCCCCCTCTCCTCTCCCCCCTCTCCTCTCCCCCCTCCTCCCCTCTCCCCCTCTCTCTCTCCCCCCCTCTCCTCTCCCCCTCTCCTCTCCCCCCTCTCTCCTCTCCCCCCCCTCTCCTCTCCCCCCCTCTCCTCTCCCCCCTCTCCTCTCCCCCCTCTCCTCTCCTCCCCCCCCCTCTCCTCTCCCCCCTCTCCTCCCCCCTCCCCCCCCCCCCCTCTGGAAAACTGTAAATTAGCTTATTTTTGTTATGTATTGTGGTGTAGCTTTTATCCTTTAACATTCCTCTAAATTCTTGCCAGAGTCAAAGATCAAATAGTATAAATAGCTAGGGTACACAAGAGGCTGGAGAAACTCAGCGGGTGCAGCAGCATCTAAGGAGCGAAGGAGATAGGCGACGTTTCGGGTCGAGACCCTTCTTCAGAAGAAGGGTCTCGACCGGAAAGAGGTGGAAAGTTACAGCCAGGTACAGGGACATCATTTAGCATAATTTGCAATTAGCCATCGTGCATTGCTTCTGCTCCTCAAGATCATGATGTTAATGCAACCATCCACAATAAGATTAAGCATTTTATAGTAGTTGTATATTTTGGAGGGAGATGTAGAGGGGCTGATGGTAATTGGCAGAGTGTACAGATTCAGAGAAGGGGTTAGACATAAGGGTTTGATGGGACAGGAATGAAATTGGAAAGATTATTCTCAGCATTCCTATTTAGAGGATGGTTGGTGAGCAAGTAAGTGGGCATTTGGGATTGCTGTTCAGGAGGAGGCAGAGAGTGTGCCCTGGTGAGTCTTTTGGGGATGTCTGGAACAATACAGAGAGCAACTCCAGTCTAATCTCTGCAGGAGTCAAGCCAGTAACAATTGCAGAAATGTGGAAAAGTTGAATGCTATAAGTTTGGGGTAGAGGAATGAGAGAAGACATGATAACAAAAAGGATTCCAGGATGAAGGAAAAGTAAATCAATGGTGGAAGTGCCAAGTTCTGGTTTGGAATAGCAACAAACAGGCACTGGACAAAGTGAAGTTGTTTTGTTTAGTTAGTTTATTGTCACGTGTACTGAGGTGCAGCTAAAAGCTTTTGTTGTGTGCTAACCAGTCAGTGGAAAGGTAATACGATTCGGAAAGACAATACATGATTACATGAAGTTGCTCAGGTATGGTGTCGATGGAATTAAAACTAGATCCATGAATTTGACAGACGCCCTCCCCGCGTATTTCTCAAATCTATTTGAAGTTGGACTGATATCTGTTAAAATGAGGCCAAATTCAAATAACTTGGCTACTTCTTCACTACCACACTGCATTTGCTGGCTGTCAAAACAAATTTCACAATAGACTCCAATTGCACTTGAAAATGTGTGGCCTGTCATTTTGTTTAAGGGCATTTTTTGCCCACATCTATAACATGACTAAAATTCTCATCTTGACCACCTCTGGTTTGTGTTTTTTTTAATTTATGCAAAAACGCTAACCTGTATTGCTTGGATTTGTTCGTCACCTTACTCACCGTTCTCCTCCACTCCAAGTGCACCAGGTTTTGTTCCAATCGGCGAAATATTAGAAAAGTTATGAAGGTTTAAAAAATCGTGAGAGCAGCAGATTGGTCTTCTCGCCTGTCAGTCACCATGACAGTAATGCCCCTTCCGGCACCCGTGGAGAATAAAGTCCCAGAGAAGGGGCTGAGTCCATGAGCAGCGTGCGGGCAGAGAGCCTCTGAGTGAAGTCGGATGGGACCGGGAGCTGTTCGTGAGGCTGAAAGTTGAGGGTGCGGGGTGAGCAGAGTGCGAGCTGCGTCTGCTGCGACCACACCCCCCACCTTTCCCCCACACCCTCCCTTTCCCCACACCCACCCCCCACCCCCTCTGGATGGAAGGATTGGGTGACGTTCTGGATCAAGACCCTTCTTCAGGCTGAATCGGGGGTGAAGGAGATACAGACATAAGAAAATGTAAGGAGTGAAAACGAGACAAAGAGGTGGAGATCAAGTAAAAATGTAGAATAGATCGTTGTTAGCTAGGAGAAGGTAACAACAAAGCAGAGATAAAGTGTAAATTTAGTCAGAGATCTGGGAAGGGGGAGGGATGGAGAGAGAGGTAAGGCAAAGGTTACTTGAAGTTAGAGAAGTCAATACTTGTACTGCTGGGGTGTAAGCTGCCCAAACGAATTATGAGGTGTTGCTCCTCCAATTTGTGCTGGGCCTCACTCTGTCAGTGGAGGAGGCTCAGGACAAAAAGGTCAGTGGAAATGGGAAGGGGAGCTAAAGTGTTTAGCAACTGGGAGATCAGGTAGGTTTAGGAGGACTGAGTGGAGTTGTTCGGCCTCCTATTGTTGCTCTGACTCTTAATAAGTCGTGCATGTTGATTTATCTCCAAAACATTATACTGGAGTTTGGGGAAAAAGGAAAAAAATGGATCATAATTTAATCTCAAATGTCAATGAAAAGAAAATTTAACTCTAAATAACCTAACTTATTTTCTGAGTCTCTGCATCCATGACGTGTCACTGCCACTGCTAAATGGCCAATAACTGCTAAATATTGAAGTTGATTGAAACATTTATATGGATCATTACTTTAATTGTGATAGCTAGAAATCTAAAGAGCATTGGTATTCAGATGTTTAAAATTACTTTCTGTGTAATGTAAATAATATTTTTGAATCTTTAATCATTGCATTATGTAAAATTAAAAATACGGATTTCAATATGCCTTCAATTATATGAATATATATTTAGCGAAACATTGCTGAGAAATGGTCATTAAAAATATTGTCATGTGGATCAGAATGACTGGAAGGATTAAAGGATTTGAAAATTTAAAATGACATTGAAGAATCATTTATTAGAGGTTGGGGTAGTGAGAGAGGAGAGTGTGGGAAAAGATGGACAAGGAGGGTTGCCTCCCATGTGTAAGAAATCCACCCAAGGTCAATTGTGTGCAGACTTGAATAGTATTTTGATTGTTGATCAACAACTTTGAAATTGGTAAAATAAGGAATTAATATTTGTATCGATCAATATTTGTGCTGATATTTTTTAAATTAATATGAAACAGAACACATGCAATATGTCGATCTCTTATATTTTTGGAAAAGCTTTCTTAATACACAAAGTGGCTCTGATAGATTTTGGATGATAGTTCAATTAGTGCCAATCTTTCACTCCAGAATGTTCATAGTGATATAAATGGATGTTTCGCCACGTTAGAATTTTGAACGTTCAGTTTGCAGAGCAGTTAGTTTTGTAGAGCCTCACACAATATGTTGTTTTACAGAAAATATGGGATGTATAAAGTCAAAGAACTTCTCGGAAGAACCGAAAGAATTGAAGGAAAACCGAGTACGTAATTCTGAACCAACTATTTATGTGAGAGATCCAACATCCAATATACACGTGCCAGTAAGTAGAGAAGTGAAGGGAAAACCTCATTGCGCAAAGTTAGGCTTGTGCATGACTGACTTACTTAAACATCCATTGACCCAATCACAAACGTACGTACTAAAATTGCTGATTTTAATTTTATTTACCAATTAACCTTCCATCTCTAATGATCAGTGCTGTATATCATTTTAATGCCGCAAGCATGAATATATTTAATGGTTGATTCAAAGATTAAATTAATAATTTCTTCGAAGCCTGCCTTCATCTACATCTTTCTCTCATTTCTCTTTTATCACCGTCTCGTGTCTCATCTCAATATTATAAACTGACTACCATAAATTATCTATCCATGCAAAAATCTTCCCTTTCGAATACAAAATCATTAACAAATTTTACCTGCCTAAATTAGTCCTTGTAAATGTCAACCAAGAGCGTTAATCTGTCACTATATCTTCCACTGCAATAAAACAGGCATAACCTCAAAGATCATTTTCTTTGACTGCTGCACAATTTCCCTTTAGAATTTTCTACAGACTTTGCTGCCACTTACCACGCCATTTTCCAATTTTTGAACCCATCGAGTTGCCTTCTTATCAGGATGTGGATGTGAAAACTTGAACTACACAGTTTAGCCGCTCGTGCCTGAAGATCTATTCAAAGTTATGACTGTGTCTGATTTGACCTTCATTTTACTTTTAGTCTCACTCCCTTTTGACACCATTTGAGAGCATCAGTTTTATTCAGTATCCATGGGGTTTGTTGAAAGAATTGGTGATGTCTATTACCTTATCTGTGCAAAATGTGCATTCAATTACGACTGATCTATCTTTCCCTCTCAATCCCATTCTCCTGCCTTCTCCCCATAACCCCTGACACCCTTACTAACAAGAGTCTGTCAATCTCTGCCGTAAAAACGTCCATTGACTTGACCTCCGCAGCCTCTTGTGGCATTGAATTCCACAGATTTATCACCCTAAAGAAATTCCGTCTCATCTTCTTTCTAAAGGTACATCCTTTTATTCTGAGGTTATGGCCTCTGGTTCTAGATTCTCCCACTGGTGGAAACATCCTCTCCATATCCACTCTGTCCAGGCCTGGTTCATCTTAATGTCTTCTTACCACCTTCTTAATGACTCCCCCTCCCCAATCTCATGATACACATCTGGAAATCCTATTGAAAAGTTTGTGCTTCTAAAAAAGAATGAGCACAGGATCAGGCAGCTAACTCTGGTTACTTCATTGTCATTGGTACATGTGGTTGTTCGACTGGATACGGTGCATGAGCTAGAACTGCAGATTACTTGCATCTGTGGACTGCGATGAATGGTGGGTAGGAGGAGAATGGTTCTTTTCCATCTACCCACTACCCCAGTCATACTCCTACCTCCAGTTCTCTGAAGAGCAATGCATCTATGCCTGCACTGGTCTGGCCAGAGTGATGAAGATCACTGACGTCTTGAAGACTGACCTCCAGCTCATTCCACACTACCTATCACAGTTTGCTCTGAACTCTCGGCTTTAGGGAGCACACCGCTGTTCTTTTCATAATCAAAATGGACTGTGCTCAGTCTTCTTGAGCAGTGACCATTAGGCTGAGTGGGGCTGTAGATTTGTAAGGACTGGGTTTCCCATAGGCTCTGTGATATGCCTTTTACCAGGATTTTTGAGGCTCCATACAGAACACCCTCATATGTTTAGTCTTGAAATACAATGCGGAACCAGGCCCGTCGGCCCACGGATTCCGCACCGACTAACACTATCCTACACACTAGGAAAAATTTACAATTTTTACCGAAGCCAATTATCTACAAACCTGTACGTCTTTGGAATGTGGGAGGAAACCGGTCGACCGGGAGATAACCCATGCGGTCATGGGGAGAACGTATAAACTCCATATTGATAGCACCCAGTAGTCAGGATCGAACCTGGATCTCTGGCACTGTAAGGCAGCAACTTTACTGCTGTGCCGCCCAAAGATTTTCAAGCATAGGCTTGGCTCAATGAAGAGTACCCTTTGAGGGCTGAATCCCTAATATCAATTAGTGCAGGAATGGGTCAGCTGATGAGATAATAATTATCATGAAACCAGCGGTGAGCTTGAATGCTTCAAACAAACTTTTTATTTTGGCAATCCAATCCAGAATCATTTTCCGATTGCATTAGCACGAACAGACACTGGTTAACTCTCAATAGACAATAGGTGCAGAGTAGGCCATTAGGCCCTTCAGGCCAGCACCGCCATTCAATGTGATCATGGCTGATCATCCCCAATCAGTACCCTGTTCCTGCCTTCTGGCCATATCCCCTGACTCCGCTATTTTTAAGAGCCCTATCTAGCTCTATCTACAGTGTAAGTGCATTAATTCTATTCCATAGAAAATAATCTTGTAAGTATCCAGAGATCCTCCATCGCCCACTGAGGCAGAGAATTCCACAAACTCACAACTCTCTGTGTGAAGAAGTAAATGTTTCCAGTAAATATTTAGAGCTTCTGTTTAATAGTGAGACATTTTCTGAATATCTATCCTTCTATTTTCTTGATCTTAGACTTTTAACTACTATTTAACAAGCTTTTGCTTTATCGCACAGTTATAATTAGTTAACATTAATGTTCTAAAGCATACAAAGCATTGCTATATAATTTATTTAGAGATTTATCCTGGTTTTAATTACAGTGGTATGATTACAGCGTTTGATCATTAACAGTGTTAACCATAAAACATGATCACTGACCCGTAGAAAGATTTGTTTTGGGATGGGAAAATATTTTCCTTCAATTATCTGCATTTCTGTTAATTAGAAACATAGAAACATAGAAATTAGGTGCAGGAGCAGGCCATTCGGCACTTCGAGCCTGCACCGCCATTCAATATGATCATGGCTGATCATCCAACTCAATATCCTGTACCTGCCTTCTCCCCATACCCTCTGATCCTTTCAGCCACAAGGGCCACATCCAACTCCCTCTTAAATATGGCCAACGAACTGGCCTCAACTATCTTCTGTGGCAGAGAATTCCACAGATTCACCACTCTCTGTGTGAAAAACGATTTTCTCATCTCGGTCGTAAAAGACTTCCCCCTTATCCTTAAATTGTGACCCCTTGTCCTGGACTTCCCCAACATCGGGAACAATCTTCCTGCATCTAGCCTGTCCAACCCCTTAAGAATTTTGTAAGTCTCTATGAGATCACCCCTCAATCTTCTAAATTCCAGCGAGTACAAGCCGAGTCTATCCAGTCTTTCTTCATATGGAAGTTGTGCCATCCCAGGAATCAGTCTGGTGAACCTTCTCTGTACTCCCTCTATGGCAAGAATGTCTTTCCTCAGATTAGGAGACCAAAACTGTACGCAATACTCCAGGTGTGGCCTCACCAAGACCCTGTACAACTGCAGTAGAACCTCCCTGCTCTTGTACTCAAATCCTTTTGCTTTGAATGCCATCATACCATTCGCTTTCTTCACAGCCTGCTGCACCTGCATGCCTACTTTCAATGACTGGTGTACCATGACGCCCAGGTCTTGCTGCATCTCCCCTTTTCCTAATCGGTCACCATTCAAATAATAGTCTACCTTCCTGTTTTTGCCGCCAAAGTGGATAACCTCACATTTATCCACGTTATACTGCATCTGCCATGCATTTGCCACTCACCCAGTCTATCCAAGTCATCCTGCAGCCTCCTAGCATCCTCCTCACAGCTAACACTGTCCCCCAGCTTCGTGTCATCCGCAAACTTCGAGATGTTGCATTTAATTCCCTCGTCCAAGTCATTAATGTATATTGTTAATAGCTGGCGTCCCAGCACTGAGCCTTGCGGCACCACGCCAGTCACTGTCTGCCATCCTGAAATGGACCTGTTCACTCCTACTCTTTGCTTCCTGTCTGCCAGCCAGTTCTCTATCCACATCAATACTGAACCACCAATACCGTGTGCTTTAAGTTTGTATACCAATCTCTTATGTGGGACCTTGTCGAAAGCCTTCTGAAAGTCCAGATATAACACGTCCACTTCTTCTCCGTTATCCACTCTACTAGTTACATCCTCAAAAAATTCAATAAGATTCGTCAGACATGATTTACCCTTCGTAAATCCATGCTGACTTTGTCCAATGATTTCACCACTTTCCAAATGCGCTGCTATCCCACTTTTAATAATTGACTCTAGCAGTTTCCCCACTACCGATGTTAGACTCACTGGTCTGTAATTCCCCGTTTTCTCTCTCCCTCCCTTTTTAAAAAGTGGGGTTACATTAGCTACCCTCCAATCCTCGGGAACTACTCCAGAATCTAAAGAGTTTTGAAAAATTATCACTAAGGCATCTGCTATTTCTGGGGCTACTTCCTTAAGTACCCTGGGATGCAGCCTATCTGGCCCTAGGGATTTATCGGCCTTTAATCCATTCAATTTACCTAACACCACTTTCCGGCTAACCTGGATTTCACTCATTTCCTCCATCTCATTTGACCCACGATCCCCTGCTACTTCCGACAAATTATTTATGTCTTCCTTAGTGAAGACAGAACCAAAGTAGTTATTCAATTGGTCTGCCATGTCCTTGTTCCCCATGATCAATTCACCCGTTTCTGACTGCAAGGGACCTACATTTGGTTTAACTAATCCTTTGCGCTTCACATATCAATAAAAACGTTTGCAGTCAGTTTTTATGTTTCCTGCCAGTTTTCTTTCATACTCCATTTTCCCTTTCCTAATTAAGCCCTTTGTCCTCCTCTGTTGGTCTCTGAATTTCTCCCAGTCCTCTCGTAGGCTGCTTTTTCTGGCTAATTTGTACGCTTCATCTTTTTCTTTGATACTATCCCTGATTTCCCTCGTTTTCCACGGATGCGCCCCTTCCCTGATTTATTCTTTTGCCATACTGGGATGAACAATTGTTGTAGTTCATCCATGCAGTCTTTAAATGCCTTCCATTGCATATCCACCGTCAACCCTTCAAGAATCAATTGCCAGTCGATCTTGGCCAATTCACGTCTCATACCCTCAAAGTTACCTTTCTTTAAGTTCAGGACCCGTGTTTCTGAATTAACAATGTCACTCTCCATCCTAATGAAGAACTCAACAATATTATGGTCACTCTTGCCCAAGGGGCCACGTACAACAAGGCTGCTAACTAACCCTTCCTCATTACTCAATATCCAGTCTAGAATAGCCTGCTCTCTCGTTGGTTCCTCCACATGTTGGTTTAGAAAACTATCCCGCATACATTCCAAGAAATCCTCTTCCTCAGCACCCCTGCCAATTTGATTCACCCAATCTATATGTAGATTGAAGTCACCCATTATAACGGTTTTACCTTGTTGCACGCATTTCTAATTTCCTGTTTGATGTCATCCCCAACTCCACTACTACTGTTAGGTGGCCTGTACACAACACCCACTAGCGTTTTCTGCCCCTTAGTGTTTCGCAGCTCCACCCATATCGATTCCACATCCTCCAAGCTAATGTCATTCCTTTCTATTGCGTTAATCTCCGCTCTAACCAGCAACGCTACCCCACCTCCTTTTCCTCTCTGTCTGTCCTTCCTGAATATTGAATATCCCTGGATGTTCAGCTCCCAGCCTTGGTCACCCTGGAGCCATGTCTCCGTGATCCCAACTATATCATAATTATTAATAGCTATCTGCACATTCAACTCATCCACCTTATTACGAATGCTCCTCGCATTGAGACAGAAAGCCTTCAGGCTTGTTTTTACAACATTCATGGCCCTTTTACAATTATGTTGAAAAGTGGCCCTTTTAAATTTTTGTCCTGGATTTGTTTTCCTGCCACTTTTCACCTTGCTACCTATTGCTCCTATCCTCATTTTACACCCCTCTGTCTCTCTGCTCACACATTTAAGAAACCCTCCACTTCTTATTCTCCGTTTGTTATTTTTTTCTCTTTCCTCCCTACGTGTTGCGTCTGACTGCTTCTCTTCTCTGCCTCCTGCCTCACAAATGGACTACTTGCCTTCTCTATTTGAGTGCCTCCCCCCAACCGATCTAGTTTAAAGTCTCCCCAGTAGCCTTTGCAAATCTCCCCGCCAGGATATTGGTTCCCCTCGGGTTCAAGTGCAACCCGTCCTTTTTGTACAGGTCACACCTTCCCCAAAAGAGGTCCCAATGATCCAGAAACTTGAATCTCTGATATAATCACATATCCTTGTTGCAGTATGCAATATTTGGAAGATTATTTGCTGAAAAGACATGCAGTCAGAATTGTATTTTCTATGGAATAGAATTAATGCACTTACACTGTAGATATATGAAAGTGTGGCTTTGGCTTCTTAGGGATTTTGGATGATTTGCTTCCCTTTGAAATGGATGGTTATTTAGGAGGTTCATTTGTGATACTATGAGAATTAAGGCTTAATTCTAAGCAGAGTTTGTGGGTAGTTTGCTTGTTGTTGGAACATCTTGAATCTAATGATCATTTGATTACTTTATACATTGAAAGGTAAGGGCAAAATCCAATATTTGTGATCTGATTTGAGGAAGTAATTTGAAAAAAATTATCTCACTGTTTTAAACATTTTGGCATATATAATATTGGTTTCTTTAAATAAAAATGTCTTGTTCCAGAATTCAAAGAAGGATTCTCATCTATTGCCTGGCCAAAAGTTTCAGAAATTTGAAGGTAAATTTATCAGAAACTTTTTGCATGGAAAGCTGCTTCTATCTTGAAGTGAAATCAAATTAATACTGTGTCTTCCATGTGTCTGAGACAGAGACTGATGGCAAAGTTGTTATTGCCTTGTATCCATACGATGGAAACCATGATGATGACCTGAGTTTCAAAAAAGGTGAAAAGCTAAAAGTGATTGAAGAGTAAGTAGTTCCTTTTCCACTCGTACACATTGCGGTTAAGGACAAAGGCACATTTGCATTGGGTTTGTTACTCTATGGTCAAGTTGGTACCTTGATTTTTGCATGCCATCTCTTGCTGCATCACTTGACAAACAGGAGGATTGGCTGTTTATAATATATAATAATTTTTCTATTGTGGACAGAAAATCTGTGCATTGCTTACCCAACATATAGATAATGACTGTTCTGTTAATAAATCCAGTTTTGTTGATTCCTTTTACAGAATAACTGCATTATTGTTCTCTGATGCAGATGGACAACCCTATATCACCCTTCCTACTCCCATGATCTGGTTATGTGCAGAGTGTAGCTCACCTTGGTGCCTTTGTTTCTTCAGCAAACAACAAACCTGTTGTGTGTGTCTTTCATGCCAACAAATAATGTCTTAAAAGCTTGAACAAACTGCTTGACAATCTCTGCTGTTTGCTCATGACTGGTTTGCAGCTTTTATGTCAGGTGTCCCAAGGTTAAAAACTCCTTAATAATTTGTTTGCACTTAATTATTTTCCTATTTAGTATTTTTCATTCAGCTAAATTTCAACAACAGTCTTGCCTGTACAAATAGTGATATACTAGACTATTTAAATTTATTCCTGAAAGTACAAGGGAGTCCAATTTTTGCTTAATTGCATGCATTGTGCTCTGCACAACCTAGGTGTTTAATATGCCCCAATGCTGTTCCTATTGCTGCAGTAATCGTTGTTGCCATATGGTTTACATGGACATCGAGGCCACACAATAAGGGCCATCAGTGAGCACTCAGACAGTAGCACTGGAACCCAGCCATGCATTGCTTGATGGCTGTTTGACCATAGATACTTCTTCCATCAATTGAAATAGATTTGAAATTAAGTTTTAAATAAAACTTAATTTAAAATACTGAATGTTTGGTTTTAAGATACTGTGTGTAAACAGATGCTTGGGTCTACCGAGACCATGCTGACCATTGACTACCTGTACACTAGTTCTATGTCCTACACACAAGAGACAATTTACAGAAGCCAATTAACCTACAAACCTGACCATCCTTGGTATGGGAGGAAACCAGAGCAGGAAGAACATACAAACTCTACACAGATAGCACCAGTAGTCAGGATTAAACACAGGTTGCTGGGCAACAGCTTCTGCAGTGTGCCACCCCACGTTATGTTTTAATGTTAGTTAATTAAAACATAATGTGCAACAAAATAATCTAAATCAACTAAATTTGTACTATTTAACGAAAATACAAGTGGATTGCGACAAATAGTAGGATGCTGTTAATGTGCGGGGATTGCTGGTTGGTGCGGTCCCGATGGGCCGAAGGGCGTGTTTCCGTGCTGTATCTCTAAACTAAACTAAAAAATATGACTGCCACAATTGGTGTGAAATTGAGAAGAATTCAGTTTATCCATTCCCTCAGCTCAATATTTTTTTTCTCGGTAGTGAGTCCAGAGGGGAGTGAGAGGTCAGAAGCACTGCACATGAACCATATCATGTTCTGTACTTCTGCACTGGATTCAGGAATGCACGAACTTGTGAGAAGCACCACATCCCTTGCCAAAATGCCAGCAGAAAGTAAATGAAAGTTCACAAAAACTGTGTGAGATTAAAAAGCTGTTCGGGGGGGGGGGGGGGAGGGAGAATTGAACAAGTAAAATGGTTGTTTCTCACTCCAAAGAATGAGCTGACCTCTGGTACTGTGACTAAACAGGTGCTGACAAATTTATTAAGTAATCTTGTGATGAGGCTGTTGTGATATCATAAGTGGGTAAATAAATTAGATTAATCATTGTTTAAAAAGTTATGGGTGAATAATTTGAAATGAAAATGTAATTTCAGGAATTATATTATAGAATTACTAGATTGTTATAAAAACACATCTGGTTCATTGGTATCCCTTAGAGAATGAAATCTATTGCCCTTACCTTGTTTAGCCTATATTGGTTTGTTCTCTCACATACAGCTCAAAAGGTTAGATTCGTATTCTTTGGAGTTTAGAAAAATAGTGCTTATTGAAACATACAAGATCCTAAATAGGGAAGACGGGATAGATGTTGAGCAAAAAAAACAAAGACGTTGGAAATTACGAGGAAAAGGTAGGTGAATGGTTTGAGAGAGGAAAAATAGAGCAGCTGTCGTCAAATGGCAGAGCATACTCAATGGGCTGGATGGTTTAATGCTGCCCTTATGTCTTGGGGTCTTCTAGGTCACATTGCATCCATGGTGACAAATGGACAATCGAAGCTTTGGGTCGGGACCCTGATCAGGGTAGATGTTGAGATATTTCCGTTTTTCAGAAAAACTCAAATAAGGGGGTGATGATTTAAATTTTAGATGCATAGGAACGTCTTCTCGTGGAGGGTGATGAATCTCTGGAATTCTCTAACCTAGAAAATTGCTGAGACTAGATTATTGGAAGATGATTTTTTGAAAGATCTGGTGAATTGAGGGCGATTGGGAAGTGGTACACAAGAAAAGATGATACCCAAGACAGATTAGCCATAACCAAATTGAATGGTGGGACAGGCTTGAGTGGCCAAATAGTCACAGAGTGATACAGTGTAAAAACAGGCCCTTAACCCAACTTGTCCACACCGGCCAACGTGTCCCAGCTACACTTGTCCCACCTGCCTGCGCTTGGTCCATATCACTCCAAACCTGTCCTATCCATGTACCTGTCTGTTTCTTAAACGTTGGGATAGACCCAGCCTCAACTACCTCCTCTGGCAGCTTGTTCCATACACCCACCATCCTGTGTGAGAAAATGTTACCCCTCAGATTCTTATTAAATCTTTTCCCCTTCACCTTGAACCTAGGTCCTCTATTTCTCGATTCCCCTATTCTGGGTATGAGATTCTGTACCTCTGGTCTCCAAATCTGAGGAGAGACATTCTTGCCATAGAGGGGGTACAGAGGAGGTTCACCAGACTGATTCCTGGGATGTCAGGACTTTCATATGAGGAAAGACTGGATAGACTCGGCTTATACTCGCTATAATTTAGAAGATTGAGGGGGGATCTTATAGAAACATACACAATTCTTAAGGGGTTGGACAGGCTAGATGCAGGAAGATTGTTCCTGATGTTGGGGAGGTCCAGAACAAGGGGTCACAGTTTAAGGATAAGGGGGAATTCATTTAGGACCGAGATGAGGAAAACATTTTTCACACAGAGAGTGGTGAGTCTCTGGAATTCTCTGCCACAGAAGGTAGTTGAGGCCAGTTCATTGGCTATATTTAAGAGGGAGTTTGATGTGGCCCTTGTGGCTAAAGGGATCAGGGGGTATGGGGAGAAGGCAGGTACAGGATACTGAGTTGGATGATCAGCCATGATCATATTGAATGGCGGTGCAGGCTCGAAGGGCCGAATGGCCGACTCCTGCACCTATTTTCTATGTTTCTATGTTTCTATGTACATCTACCTGATCTATTCCTCTCATGATTTTACACACTTCTGTAAGATCACCCCTCATCCTCCTGTGCTCCAAGGAGTAGAGATCCAGCCTACCCAACCTCTCACTATAGCTCAGACCCACTATTCCTGGCAACATCATTATATTGATGGGAAGGAATGTGGGTGAAACTGATTTTAAACCTTGTAGAAAATCTACCCAGTTTGCCATGCCTCATATGCATATCTGGGAAAGAGGAAGAGAAAAAAGTTGACGCCAACATATTAAGAAAACACGAAACTGGCTTGGCCACTTCCTTCCCTGTCTTTATAATAGGCGATCATTTCAGCCATAGCATTTTCTTACTTAATCTCGCTGCAAGCATTTTGCACTTACTTGCACACTTGATGTGCATTTGGTCTGTTTTCTTATGCTAGAGTACTTTAGAAATGAAAACCTTGTTTAGAGACAGCGACCACAATAGTTCTCTCTCCCTGTTGTCCTACTCAGCCCAGTCTTTGAACAGGGTGCTCCTACGTACACACACGTGTGCGCATGATATCTTTCCTGAGATGTCAAAAAGTTTCGGACTTGCAACGCATTTCCTTTGACGCCAGCTAACTTGACAAATGTTAGTGTATCATGTTTGATCTCTTGGCTGAGTGAATTCTGGCTGAATTATGTCCTTTAGACAATATAAATAGTTTCCTATTCATAGGAACAAATATTAAATAATGCTCCCTCTCCAGAGATTATAATCAAAATTAAGTTTTGTTTGATAAATCCTTCAGTAGTTTGGAATAAGAGATTGATAGTTGCATCAAAAGTACCAATTAAGTCGCTATTCAATTAAAAAAATACTCGCTATCTTGGAAACTCTTGTGTGCAGTACAATGTTTTTGTTGGGCTATGTAATCAAAAACCCATCATGGTATTGGAACACCAATGCTATGGGTCTGTCCCACTTAGGCAATTTTTTTAGACGACTACAGGCGATAGCAGGATGCTGGGGTGTTGCCTGTAAGGTCGTGAGTAGTCTCCTCAGTCAAGCAAAATGTCATAACGTATTTCTGGTCACCGCAAAAATTTTCAACATGTTGTAAATTTTTTGCCGACTGTGGGTTTGATGCATATGAACGTATCTTGACTTCTCCTGACGTAGGTGCCATGGTAGGTTGTCACCAAATTAACGTAGGTTTTCGCCAGGTGACGTGGGTTCTCGTCGGTGCTGACCGGTGAATTTCTTGGCGCATTGGAAAAACTGTTGTATGATCTTTATAAACTGATAATAATTCAAACTTTTTTGTTGTTAAAGTGAAGATATATTCACATTTTATGCGATTATATGACATTTTTAAGCACTATGCACTTTATAATCTAATAATAAATCTTTTTTTTTGTTAAAGTGATGATTCTTTACAGATTTATTATAGATAATTTACATTTTTGTGGCTATAATATTTTTGTATGCTCTGTTGCATGTTCTGCAACATTTGTTGTTAAAACTTTTATGTTTCGATATCAATAAAGGAAATGCTTGACATTTTGACGGCAGATTAATGTATGAAGATATTACTTAGAAGCAATGACTCATGGCATCACTTGTAAATATGTAAATTTCATATTTTGATCAATAAAGCAAACACAAACACAAGCATTGCACTGCATTGAAAAGTAAATTATTTTCATCTATTTTGATCAATAAAACAAACACAAATGCAAGCATTGTACTGCATTTAAAATTAAAGTATTTTGGGTGGATGTGGGTGGCTCAGAAAAGGGACTTTTCTTGTGCTCTGTTTTGGGCTCTCTTACTGGAGTGGTGAACTTCTGTTTGTGGTGTGGGCTGTTTGCTGCTGGTCTTCAGATCATCTTGTTCTGCCATGGTACACTGCCTAGTTCGGAGTTGTAGTAAGTGCAGAGATGGTCTCTCTAGTCCTTGGCTCTCTTTTTGCCGGTGTTTCCTGGCGATCTCTCCAGTGCCACCATAGGTGCAGCCTGTCCTCCAGTTCTCCATGAGCCTGGTGTGACGTTGCCTGTCTGCTTGTCTACTCGGTCACCCTCCACCATGGCTGCTGCTGCAGCACTTGTGGTACGGATCAGGTTGTGGAGGACACATGCTGCATAGACAATGGTCTCCACATTCTTTGGCTCCTGCTCCAACGTAATCAGCAAGCATCTAAATCTGCTGGCGAGGATGCCAAAGGCGTTTTCCCTGACCCTCCCAGCCCTGGACAGTCTGTAGTTGAAGATCCTCTGCTCCCTTGACATCTGCCTGTGAGGGAATGGCTTCATCATCCATTACCTGAGTGCGAAGGCATCATCAGCAACAGTGTGTAGGGGATGTCAGGGTTGTCTTCTCCTGGCAATGGTTCTGGATCAGGAAAGCCTGCTGTTCCTCCTTCCAGTGCTTGCCCAAGGCAGGTCTCTCTCAAGATCCCACCATCTGCGACACTGCCAGGTGTGTCTGCATCCACAAACAGGAAGTTGTAGTTTGCATCCACCACAGCTATGAGTACGATGGAATGGAACTTCTTGTAGTTGAAGTACATAGAACCTCCCTTGGGTGGACACCCGATGGCCACATGCTTGCCGTCCACTGCCCACATGTGTGCTGGAAGTTCTATCTGGTATCAAAGCCCTGCGCCACTCTCTTCCACTCACCTGGTGTACTGGGGCCATCCATGACTTCATCATCATAAGCATTGATGATGGCCTCACAGGTCTCTCAGACAACCTTGGTGATGGTGTTGTGGGCCACAAGAAAGCTGTAGGAGAGGCTCTTGTAGGAGCCTCCTGATGCCAGGTAGCGGAGGGTTATGGCTAGGCGCAGACCTGGTTCCAGTGGCTTCCTCATGGAGGTCTCCTTTTTCTCCAGGAGAGGGCCCACCTGGTTCTTCAGCTCCTGAAACGGGTCAGGGGGAAGCCTAGTGATGTTTCTGAAGGCAGCCTCATCTTCTTGCTGGAGCACAGTCATCCGGTTGTCATACTGGCCCAACCTGGGTCTGTTCTGGAACAAGGGTTTCAACCACACAAACCACTTCTTGGCCTTCTTCTTCCCCATTCTTCTTGTCCTTTTGTCTTGCTGATCTTTCAGCCCGAGGGCTGCTGCAAGCAGCAGGACTTCCTCTTCTTGTGAGGGTAATGCCCTCTGATGTTGCACCATGCTAGTCATGACGCAGAATGATTGGAAACCCCACCCTACACCCCTTTTACAGGAAAAATTGATGATTTCATTCTTTTTGAGGTGAAAATGACGTAACCTGGCTTCAGTTGACGCCAACAGGGTGGACATGGGTTGTGGTAGGTGTGGTCGTCGGTATGATCATAGGTGGACGACCTAAGTCAGAATGATTGGCTCACCAGTTGTGGGGAGCTTGCCGTAGCTTGACGTCGGCGAGGTTGTAGTCGTAGACATTTTCGTGGGGGGGGGTCCAGTTGCCGGTTTTTCAGCGACCTGACAAGACTATGGCGGTCGCTGGAAGTCGCCTAAAAAATTGCTAAGTGGGACAGGCCCATTGGACTTGACTCTGTTATTTGCTTAGTCAGTGGTGTCCTGAACGCCAAAGTGGCAACAGACCATGTTTTAATATCACTTGCTCACACAAATAGATTTCATTGGACCTTGAAGCCTTAATCTGTACTGCTGACGAGGAACTAAATAGGTTGCTTTTACAAGGTTATCCCACTAAGATATTTATTTGACATTTTCTCCAATCCTATTCCCATGCCTGACTGCCTACATACATGTAATCCAGTTACTGTCTATCTTACCACCAATATTGACGATAGAATAAACATCCTAACATTCATTTGTACTATATCTCTTGTTTCCCTTTCCCCTGACTCTAGGTGAAGAAGGGTCTTGAACCGAAACGTCACCCATTTCTTCTCTCCAGAGATGCTGCCTGTCCTGCTGAGTTACTCCAGCATTTTATGCTTATCCAAAAGTCACATGTACCCTTTAAATGTTGAACTTCCTTTCCCATTGTGTGCGGAGATGATGATGATGTATCAGGCTGGCATTCCCAAAATGGTGCTAGGATACCATCTCTCCGACGCTTTCCAGAGGATGTGACCCTGATATGCTACTTGGCCAGAGGTCATTGTCTGATTGTACCAGTGGTTTTAGAACAGAAGTTGACCAGAAGCTCCACTTGGAATGTCTAGGAAGGAACTGCGGATACTGGTTTACACCAAAGATAGACTCAAAAGCTGGAGTAACTCAGTGGGACAGGTAGCATCTCTGGAGAAAAGGAATAGGTGATGTTTGGAGTCGAGATCTTTCTTCACACTTGAAAAGTCTGTTGTTTGGCTGCATAGCTGTAAGAAATGTTCGACACGTCTCGACATCAGCTTGTTGATGTTGTCAGAGGTTTTTACCATCATGAGATTTGAGGGTGATATTAGGCCAAGGACGTGCTGCAGGCTGCCAAATGTAACAATTAGGTTTCAGTGCCTCAGTAAAACTGTATCTATTATTGGAGGTCAATCCAGTATTGTGAAGAAATGGCACAGAGAACTGTCACACTGTGGACAGTATATTGTTTTAATACCTAAAAATTGTGCTAATCTATAAATATTTCTTCCAGGCATGGTGAATGGTGGAAAGCCAAGTCTCTGGCAACTAGGAAAGAAGGGTTTATTCCAAGTAATTATGTAGCAGCGATCAACACACTGGAAACTGAAGAGTATGTTATTATTGTTTTAAACTTCAAGAAAGTGCAATTTATTTTTGCTTGGTGTCACACGCAAATTAAATATTCACTCTCTTGTTTTTTTTGAGGTGGTTCTTTAAAGATATCAACCGCAAAGATTCAGAGAGACAGTTACTAGCACCTGGAAATAAATCTGGTTCGTTCCTCATTAGGGAGAGTGAAACATCAAAAGGTATGACCTTAACTTTGCCTTCAATTTTCACATTTCATTGAGGAAATGTGTTTTAATATGCGAAGGAAGGAACTGCAGATACCAAAGTTAAACACAAAAAGCTGGAGTAACTAAGTGGGTCAGACAGTATCTCTGGAGAAAAGGAATAGGTAACATTGAGGGTTGAGACCCTACCTCAGACTGAACAAGGGTCTCGACCCAAATCATCACCTATTCCTTTTCTCCAGAGATGCTGTTTGACCTACTGAGTTACTCCAGCTTTTTGTGTCTATATTTTGTTTTAATATGCCCGATTGCCCATACAATCCTCCATATTTTTGTGTTTTGTTGACTGGTCCCCTGATGACCCCACTCAAAATATTAAGAAGGTGCCAATTACAGTAGGGATTGTAATATCAAGTCCTATAAGCTTAACAGAATCTGTGTTTTCTCCCAAATTTCCATCTTGAAAGTCAATACACTCTCGGTTGCAAAGAAATATCCATAATATCGGGATTGTATGAACATTGTGTTGAGTAAATCATTCATTTTTTATTTGAAATATCACATGCATACAAGAAAACTACAACTATTTGGAAAATGTACAAAGATGGGTAAACACATTGTGAAGGATAGGATGTGCTTCAGAAAGTTTAGTTTTCAAAAGCAACAAAAATAATCTTCAGTTTGGGCATTGGGGTGTTCATTCAATAATTCTGGTTTGGGATGTTAAGGTGCATGTCTGTTTCTGGTGCATCTGCTACATTCTGCCTTATGGGGCTGTCCCACTGTACGAGGTAATTCAAGAGTTCTCCCGAGAGAATTACGGTAATAGCCGCTCGTAGGTACTCGGGGCTCTCGTGGACATTTTTCAACGTTGAAAAATCTTCACAAGTCTTCTCGAGCTTACCGCGTTTCCAGAGTACCTGCCGTTAGCGTTACGAGCCGCTAAGAGACGTCCCGAGCTCCGACGTATCCGCTACGTACATTCTACGTGCTTACCATGAGTTTGATTTTTTTTTTCAACTCGGGAGAGCTCTTGAATTAGCTCGTACAGTGGGACAGCCCCTTAAATTCAACCCATGCTGTGCAGGATTAAGTGAGGGGCAACTATGGTAAATGGATTTCCACAAATATAAACAAGGAGTTATCCATTTTGAACCAATAAAGGATATGGCCATGCATTGTCTTTACATGATATGTTCAGCACAATGGTTGTGCAAAACAGTGTTTTTCTATGTAAACACATTGTGTTTCTATGTAGATGAAATGGTGCTGGGACTTATTTCATTACCAATGGTGGATTGTTGTTCTAGAAACTGCTTGAACTATTTTCCTGGCCACCTAATTTAATTAATAAACTTTAGTTTTTTAACTTCTTTGTAGTATTGAAAATTCTAAAAGTTTTAAACCAGCTTCGGCAGTTCTTTCCGACACAACGTATATTCAATTATCTTGGTAGACATCCTACTGTTTTCAAACCTGTCTTTTTAATTTCAAACTGATTAATGCTGCCAGTGTAGATTTGAACAGATATTCTGAAAACTAGTTCCAGTTTTGAATTAACGGCGCTTCTTCCACATACATTTATACCCCTTGAATAATCAGCATGATCGTTTAATTTCCCTTAATTTAATGATAAATACTGGGGTATAAAATGCAAAGAGCCACAGTTTACTTTTAGCACAATACACTGTACTTATATTACTCATAATGTCTCTTTAATCCTGTTTACCTAGGTAGCTACTCGCTGTCGATGAGAGATTTTGACCCTGATATAGGTGACCTGGTTAAACACTACAAGATTCGATGTTTGGACAGTGGAGGGTTTTACATTTCTCCTAGAATTATGTTTACTGACCTGAATGAGCTAATTAAACATTACCAAAGTAAGTGCTAACAGTTTGTGTATTTTACATCTGAATTATTAATTAATACACAAGAGTTCAAAGCAAATTCTAACAATTGAAATAATTACTTGATTAAGTTGATAAAATTACAAAATGTATTGATTGGTTTTCCAATATATATTTCAATTTGAACTGAGTCTTATTCATTTTGTTCCAATTTAACTTGGGTTTAGTTTAGAGATACACATGGGAATAGGCCCCTTGGCACACCAAGCGCGTCGATAATTGATCACTAGTGGACTAGTTCTATGTTATCCCACTTCCCATTCACTCCCTAAACACCAGGGTGCAATTTACAGAGGCCAATTAACATACTAACCCTCACATCTTTGGGATGTGGGAGGAAACCGGAGCACCCAGAGGAAACACAAATTTAATTAGTAAAACATCACCTTTCCCAGGTGAAATGTGAGGAAAATGGCCTTGAAAAAGACCCGTGTTCGATCCTGACTACAGGTCTGTCTGTACGGAGTTTGTACTCTCTCCATGTTTCTCTGGGTGTGCTAGTTTCCTCCCACAATCCATAGACATACATGTTTGTAGATTAATTGGCTTCTGTAAATTGTTCCTAGTGTGTAGGATAGAACTAGTGCATGGGTGATCGCTGGTCGGTGGGGGTGAAGGGCCTTTTTCCACGCTGTATCTCTAAACTAAATTGGGAAATGCTTCAGATTGCTAAACCATATTCTTAGGCTTTGTGGGCTATCAAACAAAATGCATTCTGTTGAATTTCTTGCATTCATCATTTAAATTTAAAAAAAGACACTATTTAAAAAATATAGATTCATTTATAGAATATAAAAGACAATTGAAACAGAAAATAATTAAAATAAATACATTTATTTCCATATAATTTACACGTTTTAACTGGTTATCAGAAATACTCATACCCTTTGTAGCAATTCCTTACCATTGAAATGAGTGAGGTTACTGAATCTGTGCAAAGTCTAATCTAAGGCAAGTTCGGGAGCCAGTATTCCCAAAGTAATCCAAGCTGGCACTCTGCCGCTGGACTTCTTGACAAGTTCAACTTTAGGACACAGACAGGAAATTCACTAGTGAGCGCACCTCAGGAAGAGGTGTTTGTGCTTACTGGTGTGGGGGTTCCTGGGTTTCCTTACAATTGTGGAGGGAAATACTGCTAAGAGAAATCTGAGCCTATATTAAAAATGCTGGCCAGCATAGGGGAAAGGGTGGGATTTATGCGGGGAGGGAGGTTGGGGGTTGGAGGGGATGTCCAGGAAATCCCTGTGCAATCGAAGCTTTTGTCGCATCAAGTTTGAGGCCACACTTGAGGAACTAGGAGTAAAAGCACATAGGTCCATTAAAGTGGTGTCACAGGCAGATGGGGTGGTGAAAAAAGCTTTTGGCACACTGACCATCATCAATTAAAATTGATTTGGGATGTGAAGTTACATTTGTATTAGAAGTTGGTGATGCTGCTCTTGGAGTATTCTGTTGATTTTTAGTCGCTCTACTATAGTAAAGATGCCATAAAACTGGAATGAGTACAGAGAAGATTTACTCAGATGTTGACAGGACTCAAGAGCATAAATTATAAGGAGATGTTGGGCAGGCTAGGAATTCATTCTTTGGAGCGCAAGAAGCTGAGGGATGATCTTATGGAAGTGTATAATTTAATGAGGGGAATAGATTCATTGGATACACAGTCGTTTTCCCAGAATAGGGAAATCAAGAACTTGAGGACATAGAGGAAAGATTTAATAAGAAATTGAGGGGCAATCTTTTCACACAGAGGGTGGTGGATATATGGAACGAGCTGTCTGAGGAAGTAGTTGAGGTAAGTACAATGGCAATTTCAACAAAAAATACATTTTGAGCTGGGAATTAATCTCAACTACCTCATTTTCACCCTTCCTAAAAATAGTCACACAAATATGAGCAGACGCGGACTAGACACTATTCAAAATAAAACCTGAGAAAGGACAAAATAGTTGTTTTTTTTGCCCAATGTATGAACTTAATGCATCATGTTTTCCTGTTTTCAGACTAATATTTTGAAAGTTTAATTTAGAGATAGGGTCTTGACCTGAAGCGTAACCTATTCCTTTGTTCCATAGATGCTGCCTCACCAGCTGAGTTTCTCCAGCATTTTTGTCTACCTTTGATTTTTCCAGCATCTGCAGTTCTTTCTTAAACAGCAAGGAAACAGGCCCTTTGGCCCACCATCCACGCTGACCTGCGATTCCCGTACACCAACACTATCCTACACATTAGGGACAATTTACAATTTTACCTAAGCCAATTAACCTACTAACTTGTATATCTTTGATGTGCGGGGGCAAACCGGAGATCCCGGAGAAAACCCACACAGATCATGGGGAGAATGTACAAACCCCTTACAGACAGCGACCATAGTCTGGATCAAACTCGGGTTGCTGGCACTGTAAGGCAGTAGCTCTACCACTACATTACAGTGCTTCCTATTATCTCTGTAATCTAGGTACCCAAATGCTCAAGTATGTCTAATTTGGTTTAATATCTATCCACAAAAAGTGCACATATGTTGCACAATTTTCCAATCAATACTCATGCCCTGTCACCTAGAAGGACCAAATCCATGTACAATTATTGTCCATCTACCTCTTTCCACCTGTTCTCAGTCCAGCTCAATATATTGCACTGATACAGGAATTATTTAGATCACATTTTTTTTGCAGTCTGTATTTATGGCACTCTTGCAAGGTCCCCATTTCTGCTGTCATGGTGAGGTCTTCAAATAAAATGGAGCTAAATTACCACCATTCTAAAGGCAATATTGAACATTCTGAACCGTTGCCCCCTGTTAAAGTAACTAATTTTAATCCAAATTACTTAGACTTTGCTTTAGACTTTAGAGATACAGCATCGAAACAGGCCCTTCGACCCATTGCATCAGCGTCATGTAGCAATCACTCCATACACTAACACTATCCTACACACTAGAGACGTTTACAATTTATACCAAAGCCAATTAACCTACAAACCTTAAGTCTTTGGAGTGTGGGTGGAAACCGGAGCACCCAGAAAAAACCCATGCTGTCACAGGGAGAATGTACAAACTCCATACAGACAGTTTCCGCAGTCAGGGACGAACTCGGGTCTCTGGCAGTGTAAGACAATGGCACCACCGCTACGCAACTGTGCCACCCATTTCCTCATAGACATTTCATATTACTGATCCCAAACTAATTGGCCTAGTGATAATCAGATTCACATCTGTAGGAATCCAAAATCCATTCAACATATTCTTTGTGCTTTCCATGATTTCCAAATTCCTACAGCATTGTAGGTCCATTGGCTGCACAAATCCTTTTATTTTAGAAATCAGAATATATTATTTCCTCTGTAATGACAAAAAAAAAAGAGTTTTTAACAAGATCATTTTCCTCACCCTCTGTTGCCTTTCTCACCCTCGATCTTATGTATTAAAAAATATCTGTAAAAATATGAATTGCAGGACTATATCATGATGTTCTTCAGTATTTGATTTTTAAATGTTGAAAACATGTTTAATTGTTCGGTACAGGAAAGGTGGAGCAGATAAGTGTGTCAGAGACATGTACTTCAGTCCCTATTCCAATATAACCCATAATACATTAAGGATGCGGTATACTTAATATACCATCCTCCCCCCCCCCCTCCCCCCCCCCCCCCCCCCCCCCCCCCCCCCCCCCCATTACTGATCAATTTAATATCCAGAACATGCTTGAGGAAGGGATAATTTTGAAAATGTTAAAAAATATATTTGTCTTGTCAGTGCATTCGCCTAATTATTAACGGGTACAGTTTTTCAGCTGAAAAACATATTTCTTTAAAATAAATTTTGTTCAGGATAGTACTCCTTTTATCACTAAATTTAATAGGATGCTATCATGTTTTGATCAGACCACACCTCAAGCATCGCTTTAGTGTTTTCCTTTACAGATTCCAAAAGTGTTAAGTCTCCCATAGAAATTCAAGATGGATGAGAAAGGATTGGATCTAGATTTGGCGCATTAGATTTTCAGTATCATTCCACCAATCCATCTGTGACAGGTTACTCTTTCCAACTGGCATTTCATGAACTTAGGATGAGCTCTGTCCGAATCCCTTGGAAATGCCAGGCCATTTGCTGTCTGTAATTCTGTCTTGGCTGCTTATTCAATTGATTTCCACAGACATTTTTTTCCAATCCAGGCATCTATGTGCTTTTATGATATTCATATTCCTGCTACAGCAAAAAAAAAAGCAAAATGTATCATATGAATCATTTTTGCAGTTTAAATATAATCCATGCAGATGGCTGTGTACTGTTTTCCAGTGTTATGATTCAAATCTACTAAAAAGGACAAGCCTAATTACAAATTACACCGGAGACCTGGGTTCGATCCCGACTGCTATCTGTACAGAGTTTGTATGTTTTCCCTGTGACCTTCATGGGTTTTCTCCGAGATCTTCCTCGCACACTCCAAAGACGTACAGTTTTGTAGGTTAATTGGCTTGGTAAATGTAAAAAATTTCCCTAGTGGGAGTAGGATAGTGTTAATGTGCGGGGATCACTGGTCGGCACGGACCCAGTGGGCTGAAGGGCCTGTTTCCACGCTGTATCACTAAACTAAACTCAAGTACATTTAAGAGGCTTTTAGATAGACATATCAATATGGAGGGAGAGGATATTAGTTAAACTTAGCATTGTCTTTGGACTTTGTGGGCCAAAGGGCCTGTTCCTGTGCTGTACTGTTCTATGTTAACCTATACCATGGGAAAATACTGTGTGTGCTGATAAACATTTTTTTTTTAAGGATTGAATGTTTTGCATTCATTACAAAGTTGTGGGCATCATATAATAGAACTAAGGTTGCAGTAGTTATAAAAGATGCTTCAGAATTAACTAATTGCTCTTTAATTGTTTTGCTCACCAGAACAGGCCGACGGTCTGTGCCGGAAGCTTGGATCGTCCTGTCTTAGCCACAAACCACAAAAACCGTGGGATAAAGATGCTTGGGAGATTCCGCGAGAATCTGTGAAGCTGGTTAAGAAACTTGGGGCTGGACAGTTTGGAGAAGTATGGATGGGTATGTAGACTGCAATCTCTTTCAGTCAATACCATGAATCTCTAAAACAAAATCCAACTGGAAATGCTTTGTTTAGAAATAAAATACATAGTATAGACTACTATTTAACATTTTGTAGTAATGTCAGGAAATGTATACATTTGAATATACTTTTAATTGCATAGAATGGCGGATAATTTATTGTCTATTTATTTATTTCTGTTTGTTTATTGTTCATTTAATGTGGTAGCAAAGCTGCAACCGAAAAAAAATGTGATCGTTCTGGTTCATATTCGCTACAGATGACAAGTAAAATCTCTGGAATGTTTTTGGAAAACTTTTTCAGACTTGTTGCAGGGAGGTTAGGTGAGAAAGTTCATGCACTGTCATTGTGGAAATGTAGGGATGTTTTTGTATTGTCCTGTCTTTTCGATGGTTAGATCCACTTCCTCTTCCTCCAAAATCTTTGACTTGAAAATTAAAATGTCATTTATTTTCACTGCTGAGAGAAAGGACAATAGGTTGCCTATGTTTATGAAGCATGCAAAGGGTGAGGATCACTGTCTTTTTTTTTTTACCAGGAGCTTCATTCTAAGTATAAGCTCTGGGTTTGAAACACAGGTTGTGCTGGTGCAGTGGAGGTAGAGTAGATTTTGTCATGGATTGTTGCTTTCAATGAGAATTGATTTGAGAAGTGATTTTCGGGATCTTGCTTGCAATAGGGAAGGGTGTGGCAGAAACAGGTAGGCAGAAGTCCTTTTTCTACTGAATGGTTCAGAGAAGGATTGCTCTTTCACACATTGTGATGAAGGGCTCGTTAATGACTTGGAGCTTTACACTGCACCACGTGACAATAAATTAAACAGAACTGTGTGTGCGTGTATGCCCAAGCAAGAGTGTGTGTGTGTGTGTGTGCCCAAGCAAGACTGTGAAGTAATTCAGTGACAGTAACAGAATTTGGTTCTTGGGTCTCTTTTTGGTAGTTTCAACTAATCTTTCAGCTGACAATGAGAAAGACTGAAAACTTTTCCTCTTGACCACTTTGAATGTATGTCTGCAATATCTTGTGACTGTATGGCACCCCGTGTGGGGGTGCAGGGTGGTCAGAGAGGGTATAGACACTCTTCGCAGTATTCCTTATCGAAATAATAAAGTTTGTTTTAAGAACTAAGTAGCTTGTACTGCAACCTCAAGGTATATATAGAATTACAGTAACTATCCCATATGGTGTGAAAAATTGTCCCATTAAATGAAATATTAAATAAGTACTTTTTTTTTGTAAATATGCTCCAATATGATTTTTTTCACTATTTATATTGTTCACTTTCTTGGTCATAATGTGCTGTGTAATGCACAGTTGAGCTGCATGCCAGTTGTTGAATTTACATTGAACAGCAGTAAAACCACCAATGCTACAGTGATAACTATAAAATTACTATAATCCTGCCATGTAATCAGGCACGGAATAATTAGGTTAAGGTTTAAAATTGTATTTATATTAAAATCACAAAAACATGAAAATCTACCATTTTATATTCATTTCCGTCTAAGAAAAACTCTGCAGGCTAAAAACCATAATAATTTATGAAGAAATAGCATGGATCCCGGTGATCCATTACAATGGAATGTCGTTGAACGTGGGAGTTTTATTCTCCATTAATTTGCCTTAATATTTCAACATTTGGTGATTAAATGAAGCATTTTTTGGCTATTTCTTCATTGATTTCATGTCAAGAAATCGTGTCAGTTTATGAGTAAACTGTTCATTTCACAACAAGCTATGACTGATAAAGAAACTGATATTCCACTAATTTTAGAAATTAAGTATTCAATGTAGTCTAGAGAACAGGATGTTTCCTTTAACTAATGTAGGGAAATTGATGTGTATGTTGGGTGAAGCGCTTCCTTTTGGAATTGTTGTTACAACTGGTGCAGTGCGTACAACAAAATTGTACATTTCCTTTTGCAGCCCAATTTGACTAGTCCTTTGCGTAAAAGGTTTTCTTCCCATGCACGCAAACAAAAATGGCCTTCTGATCCTTTGACTGTCAAGTAAAGAACATTTTCAACACAAACAATTTCTAATTTGCACCACACAGCAGATTTTCTTTGGCATTAAGAAAATATGCATTCATGATTTGCAAATGGCTTGGGACCTAATTTTGTTTTAAACTCTTTTCCCAGGAAGGGAATGGCTAATTATGCAATAAAAATAATTTGAGGACAAGTAGGGATAAAGAAGATTTTTTTAAATTATACTTGCAATGAAACTACAACATATGGGTGATGCATTGGTAGAGTTGCTGCCTTATGATGCTGGAGACCCCAGTTCGATCCTGAGAATAGGTGACGTCTGTACAGAATTTGTATGTTCTCCCTTTGACCGCATGGGTTTTTCCCAGGTGCTCCTATTTCCTCCCACATTCCAAAGATGTACAGGTTTGTGGGTTTATTGGCTTTAGTAAAATTGTACATTGTTCTTAATATGTAGGATACTGCTCATGTGATCGCTGGTCTGTGTGGAATCGGTGTGCTGAAGGGCCTGTTTGCATGCACATATCTAAAGTCTAAAGTGAATATGCATGATGCAGAAGAACTCTTGAAGCTCAACATTATCTGGGACAAAACAGTGATTGATTGTCACTACTAACCTAAATATTAATTCTCACCACTAGCAACATACTGTGGTTGCATTGTGTACCATCTATAAAATGTACTGTCAAGGCTATTCTACAGCAACTCTCAACCCATGACATCTATCACCAAGAAGCATCAGGGCTGACCCTGCATCACAAGGCTTCACTCCAAACTGCAGGGCATCCTGAAAATTATACGCAGTGCGGATGACGGAAGAGTAATAAGTCAATTCTCCCTCCTCTGCAACGATTCAAGGTGACAGCTCACAATCGCCTACTCGAGAATAATTAAGCATCGGCAATAAGTGCTGACCTTGTCAGCAACCCCCAGATCCTGTAAAGTAAATAAATAATAATAATACATTAAACATCCAGAAATGCTCAGTCATACGTCTGAAGCAGATAAAGTTGTTTTTATTCCAATCAATTTTATTCCAATGCTTTTAATCACTTTCAAAAGGAACATAATTTTTTATCAGGATTTCACTCAAGCAATCGCGGCTTATTTTGATTGTGAACACTTGTTTGTGTGAGAGTGATGAGCAGCAGCTGAGATCCATTCTATTAATGGTCAGTTTCGCACTGTGGACAGTGAGACATGGCCTGTCCAGAATTTCCTTTTTGTTCAGCAATTGCTGAAGAGGAATGATAAATAATTCAGCTGAATGAGTTATCACTCCCTTCAAAAGAGTGCGCAAAATTCATCATTCTTTACTGCGATAATACAATTTTGATTTTTGTTTGAATTTTTACGTAAATGTTACTTCCACCTTCAAATCCTTTGTAAAGAAGTCCCTATCTTTGAGATAAGAGCCCTTAACTGAATGAACACAAGCACCCCCTTGTACTAATGTAACTTGCTGAATTGCTGCCTCTGTTGCTTAGACAACGTGTATCTGGCTGATGTGCATTTCATGGTGTTGAAGGAATTACTGATAAATGCCAGTGGTTCCAGTTAATCATTTAAATGGAAGCAAGTTTTAGACATCCATGCATTGTTCCAACCTAGCTTGGCAATAGTTGGCCTGTGGCTGTCAAGGTACTCTGCTATTAAAGCAGGGCTCAGTTCTCTCAGATCTCTCACCACTGTTTGCATGCTAACCAGTCAAATAAAAGACTATCAAGCCATCCACAGTGCACAGATAGTGTAAATATATAACATTCAAATCCGATAAAGTCTGATTAAATAAAGTTCAAATGTCTCCAATGAGGTAGATGGGAAGTCAGGACCACAATCTAGCTGATGAGAGGACTGCTCAGTTGCCTTATTACGGTTGGGAAGATTCTGTTCTTTAATCCAGAGGTATGTGTTTTCAAACTTCTGTAACTCCTGCCTAATTGAAGAGAGGTGAAGAAAGAATAACAGGGATGAGACTGGTCCTTGTTTATGTTGGTGGTCCTGCTGAGGCTGCACTGTATAGATGGAGTCAATGAAAGTGAAGTTGGTAAACGTGATTGTCTGGGCTACGTCCACAACTCTGCAGTTTCTCGGGGGCCTGAATGGAACTGTTCCCAAACCAGGCTGTAATGCATCCCAATATGATACTTTCTACGGCACATCGATCGTGAGAGTTAGTGAGAGATTTTGGAAAATGCGAAGTGTTTTTTGTGTATTTATCTAATTTTGTTTTATCCTAAATTACCTTAATTTTAGTAATCTAGCAAGTACCTAATTCATTTACAAGAATTGTTAAATGAATATTGCAAATGTACAGAAACATTTTAAGATCCATTATATCTGTGACCACTTCCAAAGTTGGGAGATGGGCTTTATCTTCTCGGGAGAATTCATCAATCATATGTTGGCGTATTTTTGGCTCTAGAATGGACAATAAATTGGCACTACTATCTGCAGATGCAAAGTTGTGACAGTGCAGGAACAACGTTAGCTCAGCCTATCTCAATGGGTCAGCGAGGTCATCCTTCCTCTCCAGATCAAATCTGTTCAGAACTGGGTAGGCTGTGGGTGTCATTATGTACACTGGTTCCTGTTTGGGTGGCACAGTGGTAGAGTAACTGCCTTACAGCCCCAGAGACCCAGATTTAATCCTGTCTATGTGGAATTTGCACATTCTCTCTGCGACCGCATGGGTTTTCTCTGGGTGCTCCAGTTTCCTCCCATATTCCAAAGACGTGTAGGTTTATTGGCTTCTGTAAATTGTAAGTTGTCTCTAGTGTGTAGGATAGTGCTAGTGTACAAGGTGATGTACACTGCGGAGGGCCTGTTTCCATGCTGTATCTCTAAACAAAACAAAACTAAACTAAAACTAAACTGTTAGAATGGAATGATGGCTCATTGTATTTGGACCTTGTTTGTGTGATGTTTGGTGGACTGTGTGGGGCGGGAGGACCCGTTGCTCCTCCCGTGCAGCAGGTGGCACTGCACAGGACAAGGGAGATGTTTTGTATATAGTTTATCCTGTCTGTAGACAGTGTGTGGTTACAGCCATTTTAAGTTGTCTTGCTGCCAGCATTGAGTAAAGCATTAATGACTTCTGTTGTAAATTGAAGACTCTCAAGTTTTGTGCAGACCGAGAAATCGAACACGAAAGTGATGCCAGAAGTGGGATACATCGGATTGCGTCCAAAGACCAAAATAAGAGCCTATTTTCGATCTTGTTTCTGGAAGGTGTCATGGTGTTTCACTCTGCTTACTCAGTCACCTCCACACCTGGTTTAATCTAAATCCTCATCTGAGCCCGAGGGAAAGGGATTACTCTGCAGTCTGCTACTGGTAATTTCATTGTATATATCTTCATTACTGCTGCCTCTTGTTCCATCATTGCTTGGCTTCCTAAAAGGAATAAACATGCTTTGAGGGGCATGAGCGGAACTCGCTATCAAAACGTGGAGAAGACGGGGGACACAATTTTTTGGCGGCCGCGCGCGAATGTACACACTCACCCACACTTGGGCGAGGCTTCGGAGGCTGAATCCAGCGCTAAATGCAGCTCAACTCTGCCTGTTTCACCGGGTTAACTACAGCCCTGACTGGACTGACGGGATACCAGCGCTGCTTCTTCACGCTGGCCATATTTCCCGCAAGCCCAGGCAGGTTCACTTAGCGGGACAGGCATAGTGAGCTGGGTTTAGCGCTGGCTGTGGGCATGGGGGCGCCGTGCCCATCTGACTGCTGACATCTCTGGCAGTCGTGGGGAGGGGGGAGGATAGCGCCAGAGACCCGGCCGGGATCGATCCTGGCTGTGGATGAGGCGCAGGTCTGCGACACATCTCCCTCCACCAATCACCGCGCTCTATCCTCAGTCCAACCCCCCCCAACTCACGTCTCCCTCCTCCAATCATCGCGCTGAATCGTCATGTCCTGCCCCCATTGCCTGCTGACCGATGTCTCTCTAGTCCAATCGGCGCCCTCGATCAGCAGTCCCACCTCCACTGTCTTGCGGAAAGCGGAGATTTTAAAATCCGGATCACAAAAACTTGGGGGGGGATGTCCCCCACCTCTCAAAACATGGAGGGAACTTGTCCCCTCTGCCCCCCCCAGGGTTTTCCGCCCCTGTTGAGGAGGCAGTGGGATACATCGAGTTGTACAGCACAGAAACAAGTGCTTCAGTCCAACTTGTCAATGCTGACCAATGTGTCTTCCTGAGATCAAGTTGAGTCAAGTTTATTGTCATATACACATATGAGGTACAGCCAGTTCCATTTGCCTGCATCTGGCCCATATCCCTTTAAATCCTTCCTATTCACGCATCTGCCCAATACAATGAGAGAATGCTGAGATCACTTGTGTTTGTTCCAAAGAGGAGGAAGATACATTGCTGAGTGTTCTGGTTGATTAATTGGCTGTGGATTCTGGCTATGAGTTGTAGTGATACAATTGCAGCTGTGCTTTGTGTGAGAGAAGGTAGTGGTGTGTCTGAATGAGCTCTGATCGTTAGTGTGAACTGAGCAACAGCAGAGACCAGTAATTAATCAGACATAGGATTTGAATATAAATGTGTACACCTGATGAGAGAACATTGATCTGCTTCTAGCACGCCCTTCCCTATGGTCCTCTGGCATTGACCATAATTATCTATTCTGATTATTGTCCGAACACTGAAGACTTTATATAAAATGCTGGAGTCGCTCAGTGGGCCACTCCTGAGTTATTCCAGTACTTCGTATAGTTTACTCAAAATTCCAATGATATTTGCTCGTTTCTATGCTTTCTCCCAGTCTAGTTTCAGTAAAAACACTGAATCAAGCACTTGAAACAATTAAATTTTATTTTCACGCAGTCCACAGTGCTCTCCCAGAAGATCGATGCTGAGCCTCGTGGTAGTGGACTTTTATATGTCCCAGAGCCTCGAGGGGCCGAACCACACGGGGATGGTCTCTTAATAACGCAATTACAGATATCGATTAACCCCATATATAACAGGCATTTCCCTCACCCAATAATACAACAGCTCATACATTGTATAAGAAAGAAAGCTCTCGAAGGATGCTAACAAGAACAAACATTGAAGCGTGCCCCGAGATTCAAACAATTTCTCCAAGTCTCAACAGTTCGACCAATCATCAGTTCACAGGATGACTATCTTGCAACATTATATATACTGTTTTACAATGCTTTTGTAGCGACCCAATAGAAATGACGCATTTAAGGTTAGTTTGCAAAACCACTATACATGTTATCAATTTAAGAGAAAGATGGAGAACATCTGGACTCCTCACCATCCTGCACATCAGTCTGAGCCTAGACTGGCTGGCGCCAATCAAAGCCTGCAAAGTTCAGCTGACAATGGTTAAGCAATTCTGACAAGTGCAGGGATCCTCCATTTTATGGTGTCTTTAATTTAGCCAATATTAACATTCCCCTGTTTTATCATTCATGATAACCCTCCTCATGAATGATAACTAAACAATCAGATATGCATAAGTGTCCTTTACAATTCCCATCTATCAGCAACACAAGATGATGATGTTTCTTCTCAGTTTTCATGGGCATAACTTCACAAGTCCTGTCTGAGGAGTCTTCCCTCCTTGCTGGTATAGGGTGTTAGCTCCTTTGTTTCTAGAGCTATATTTGGAATCCAGGGTCTGCAATAATTGACCATGCCAAGCCATTGCCTCATTTGTTTGGCTTCTTTCGGGACTGGAAATTCGCAAATAGGTTCAAGTCTGCTCTTCTCAAGACTTCTTTCGGTGGCCGAAATTATAATCCCTAGAAATGTTACTTTCTCCTGAGCTACCAGTACTTTTGATGGGGAAACCACATATCCTAGATCGGCTAGATGATTTAGTAACTGTGCAGCAAAGATCCTATAGCAAGCAAGATAGACCACTCCTTCTAAATGCAATGGGCTGATGTGTTATACGCAACGGAGCAACTTTTTTCATCCATTTCAGTAACCCGACCCGACTCGCAGTGTAATCAGCATTGCAGGGGAACAGTTTGTGTTAATAAATTATAATTCTGAAAATGAGGAGAAGATTTTTCCCAAATAACTTTTATTTTTACGAGGAGAGAAAATAATGCATGTTGTAAGTCGAGTATTGAAAAGACTTGATTTGATTTGATTTGATTTGATTTTATTACTTGTTGATTTGATTTTATTACTATTGAAAAGACTTTGGCTTCAGCCAGTATTTGGGCTATGATATGGGCAGGATTTGGCACCAGGGCATGAAGTGCTTCTACAACAGAATTGATTTCCCTTAAGTCTTGTACGAGTCTATATTGACTCTCCTTTCCCGGTTCCGGAACGCCAAGAAGAGGGGTGTTACAGATAGATTGGCACTTCACCAATATTCCTTGTTCGTGCAAACCCCGAATTAATTTGTCTATGCTGCTGATGGCCTGTAGATTCAATGGATATTGTTGGATTGAAGGAAGTGTTACCCCTATCTGGAGAGCTAAATTTCCTTTGCTGTCGTCTGCCCGTTCTTAAGGGGTCTGTGCATTATTTTACCTCACTCTCCAGATGATGATGTAAGTGGGCAACAACTTTTCTTGGGGCCTGGTAAAATTCAACAACAAATTATTTAGACAAATTATTCGGGTTTGCCAAGGTAATTGCCTTTCTTACTATCGTTCCTCGGTCTTTAGCTCTAGCCGGGAAATTCACCTTTCGAGTGATGTGAGGAACAGCCTTGTCAGTTCTTTTCCATAACTGTGCTGGTATTTTAGCATATTCAGCAGCTCCCTCTTTTCCTTCCACTAGTGCCACTATTTCTATTTCCCATTCCTGTCCTTCGACCGATTTAAAGAAGGTTTCCAGCTCACTGTTCTTTCCACCTATCGTAAGCCAGTGTCCATATATAATTCAGAGAATTGCTCTAAAAACTCATCTGCTTCTTCTCCCCTTTTTGGTCTTACATCTAATATTCTGGCCAAATCGATTGGTTTCTGAAGGGTGTTGGCAAGAGCTGTTAAAACAGCTTCCTCCCCTGCTCCATTGTCCGCTATTATATTTGCAAGAGCTTCATGAAACGGATGTCCTAAATTCGTTAGGAATCTGGTGTGCTCGCTTGGGGTAATTATTTGCTGGATCACTGCCCATAAATCTCGGGAATTGGCGTGATAAACGCGCATTGTAGTTCTTAAGTGATCCACAAAAGAAGCGGGTGATTTTCTACGATCGGGTATTTGACTCAAAATAGCCATCATCCCGTTAGGATTCCATGGGGAATAGACTCTAATTGTCTGGGGATTATTTGCACTTACTGCATTGGCTGGATCAAAACAAGGATTAGGCATTTCCCTTACAGGGAACTGTCTAAGGGTTGTTTGTTTACCTTCAGACTCTACCTCAGCCTCTTCAATTATAGTCTCACGCCCAGATGTATCTTCCCCTTCACCAAGGGGTTCACGGTACTTTCTAAAGGATTTCTTTCCTTCCTTAACTGCTCGTTCAGTTTGTCTAGGAGTATGCTCTTCTTTTTCCATAACAAATTTAGTCTTTTTCCCAGTTTGCCTTCTGGTACCGTGAACTCTAGGACTGTCTGTAATGGACAGAGCAGTCGGAGTCAAGGAAGTTTGTGTTTTGGGAATTAATTGTCTATTCCTATTACGAACTCCCCGATGTGCATTTGAGGTATTGGGATCGTAAGGTGAATAAGGTGGTGGACCTGAATTTCTAGTTCTAACACTCTCCCAGTCTTCTAAATAATCATTGTCATCCCCCTCGTAACCAGTGCCAACCATCAGGTCTTTGCTCAAGACTTATGGATGATAATCTTTCTGTGAAAGATTTCCTTTTCCTTTTATCTTAAACACTCTCAGCTCTTCCCTTAGGCTACCCAGAGGTTCAAAAGCTTCGGTATCTTCTAACACTATCCCCCATTTTAGTCACTTCCTTCAATCTTGCCATTTTTTCCTCTGCTCTACTCGCTTTCTAAATAATTTCTCCACAATTCAATTAATTCCTGTGCCTCAGAAATGCCTAATCCTTGTTTTGATCCAGCCAATGCAGTAAGTGCAAATAATCCCTAGACAATTAGAGTCTATTCCCCATGGAATCCTAACGGGATGATGGCTATTTTGAGTCAAATACCCGATCGTAGAAAATCACCCGCTTCTTTTGTGGATCACTTAAGAACTACAATGCGCGTTTATCACGCCAATTATTGCTGCACTATAATATAATCTGCTCAATGTATTTTAATCCCTTTACTGTATCTATGCCCCCTCGGGGCCATAGTTTGTTCCCTAATTCTCTATTTAGCGATCTGGAAAGGATTCTCAATCGATCAGCTTTTTGTGGAAATTCACATCATATTTCTTGCAGGGGACTGTCTGAGTCAGCAATCAAATCTTTATTTGCGTGGAGGGAGAAACTCTAAACTACTCGCACCTCTTAACAATTTCCCTTTTTAATTTCAAAACTAACATTCATTTTAGACAATTTTCAAATTAAAATGCTCCAGGAAACAACCAATCACACTCACACACGTTCTCGCAGCCCGTTTCCTATTCCCGATCTTAATCTGAAACCATGCAAATGAACTCTAAACACGTGAGCAAAATTGAACACAAAAAATAAATTAATCCACATCAGAAGTATACTGAACCACACTCCTACATAAATCAAAAACATTCACTTATTAGAAATCAAATCACGCACTCTAAGAAATCCTCCTCATGGCACGATCGGTCAGCAAGATGACTCCTACCCCGACGCAGCGATCGAAGGAGTACAACCCCTGATCGAACCACCCCGATTCAGATCAATACAATTCAAACAAATACAAATATCTAACTTAAACACACACTCACTTCAAGTTTTAAAATCTGTAAACCCTTGCACAAGCAGCAGCACAAATGACAGTCCGCGGATTTAACACGATCTAAACCTTAACTTCTAATTACTCTAAGTTTATTTACATACAGAGAATATTTACAAAATCCGGATCCTATAACAATACAAAAAGCTAGATTTTTACAATTTCCAAAATGATTTAAAGCACTAGCGCACAATTCACGAACACTCAATCTCAACGCCGCGTCACGCCGATATCGCGCAGTGAACCTCTCCCTCTGATACTGAAGATTTTCCCCTTCCTAGTTTACTCTTTGCTGAGGGGTACTAATTCCTTAAATGATTACTTTTCCTTCCGAATGTTACTATGTACGATGTACGGAAACTTAATTATTTCTTCTATGTAAAGCACTTTGGTTTCAACGCGAGTTGATTTAAACGTGCTATATAAATAAAATTTACTTATTTACTACTTATTTACTTCCTCTGCTAAGACTGGACTTCTATCGGGCGACCTCTATCCCTCCTCTCTAAGTTTGACAGAATTAGGGGTACCCTTCGCTATTCAAATTACTTTTCGTCAAGTAAGGAGGCTCCTGTCTCTCAGGTACTCTTCGCTATCAGGTATTAGTCAACAATCGACCAGAGGGTTACTATTCACTGTTGATATGCTGCTATTCGGAATCGATCACAGACATGCACCAACTTCGAAGTTCTCGGTACAGGAATTTGAATTCCACCTTACTGGCAGAACTTCAATATGAAATCCAGTATTTGAAAATTTGGCTTTGCAAATATAGACTCGAACTCTAACTCCTAATTTTTAGTGCGTATCTCTTCTACAATAATTGGGCTCTCGAATCAAACTAAAATTGCCCAGTTGAATTCTTGAGCGGACTGGAGTATTCCGACCAATCTATACTCTGTCCGTCCAAACCTGGTACATTCTTGAGGCTCTTCGTCTGTCACTTCAGGGAGAGACTCACATACCTACACACAGACACACCGCTCTGCTAAGTACCGAGGATCCAGCGCCTAGCCACTTCGCGCTGTGAATTATTGATGGCGTTTTTGAAGCGCACCTTTTCAATTCACACTCCCGGCAATGATCCAATCGAAGGCGAGACCTGTATTTTAATACCCCACCAATTCGGATACGAAGTCTAACCCTGGGCCACCCCTCGCCCGATGAAGCATG
Organism: Okamejei kenojei; assembly: GCA_035221665.1. Lineage (NCBI taxonomy): Eukaryota > Metazoa > Chordata > Chondrichthyes > Rajiformes > Rajidae > Okamejei > Okamejei kenojei. The sequence continues at coordinate 56,269,941 of CM069134.1, forward strand.
TTTGGCTCTCGTTAAAGCAGCTGCAGTCTGCCAACTATGACCATGTTTTGGGCATCCAACACAGGAAAGGGCCTCTAACCCAACCCCATCAGGGCCTCTAACCCCAGCCTGGTTTTATGGGCCTCCAACCCAAAGACGTGCTAACCACTCCCCCATGCTTGCTAGACACTGTTCTAATGATCTAGATTATACCCTTTCCCAAGCCTAAAAATGATCAATCTGCTCCGAAAATCAATGCGAAAACCGCACCGTGGCCCCGGTATCTGCACTCGTGATCGAAACAGCTCAACACCATTGATCGCAAACTTGTGTTTGGGAGTCCGTTGAAATCCCGGACGAGCCGCCAATGATTATTGCTCATTTCTAAGCTTTCCCCCAGTCTAGTTTCAGTAAAAACACTGAATCAAGCACTTGAAACAACTAAATTGTATTTTACCAAAAGAGCATCACACTTCCACTACTGTACCTATCCCACCACGGGTTTGATCCTCGCGTCTGTCTGTTCAAGCCCTCCAGGCCTCACGCAGACAGAGACACTCCAGAAATTCACGCAGTCCAAAGCGCTCTCCCAGAAGATCGACGCTGAGCCCCGTTGTAGCGGACTTTTATATGTCCCAGGACCTCGAGGGGCCGAACCACATGGGGGTCATCTCTTAATAGCCCAATTACAGATATCGATTAACCCCATACATAACAGGCATTTCCCAAATCCAATAATACAATAGCTCATACATTGTATAAGGAAGATAGCTGTTGAAGGAAGCTAACAAGAACAAACATTGAAACATGTGCCCCGAGATTCAAACAATTTCTCCAAGGCTCAACAGTTCGACCAATCATTAATTAACAGGATGACTGTCTTGCAACATTATGTATACGGTTTTACAATGCTTTTGCAGCGACTCAATAAAAATGATGCATTTAAGGTTAGTTTGCAAAACCACTATACATGTTATCAATTTAAGAGAAAGATGGAGAACACCTGGACTCCTTGCCATCCTGCATATCGGTCTGAGCCTAGACTGGCTAGCACCAATCAAAGGCTGCAAAGTGCAGCTGACAAGGATTAAGCAATTCTGACAAGTGCAGGGGTCCTCCATTTTATGGTGTCTTTAATTTAGCCAATATTAACATCAGCATCTATAGTTCCTTTTGTCTCCGAATGCTTTATGGGTGGTGTCAATACAGAAAAGTAAATACTACATTTAATTTGTGTTTATAAAGAAGCAAAGATGTTGATCCAGTTACTGTTGTTGGATTTACCTAAGAACTTGTTCCATTTTGTTTCAGGATATTATAACAATACTACAAAGGTAGCTGTCAAAAATTTGAAACCAGGCACTATGTCAGTGGAAGCCTTCCTCGAAGAAGCTAACCTCATGAAAAAACTCTTACATGATCGACTGGTGCGGCTCTATGCAGTGGTGACCAAAGGAGATCCGATTTACATTATCGCTGAATATATGAGCAAAGGTCAGTTGAACTCGAAAACAACACATACATAGAGCAGTCCAGCACGGGCAGGTCATTTGGCTCACAATATCCGTGCTGAAGGTAATGCCAAGTTCAACTGATCTCCTCTGTCTGCATGTGATCCATATCCCTCTATTTCCTCCATATCCATATGCCCATCTTAAATGCTATTATCATATCGGCCTTCACCACCACCCCTGGCAGCCTGATCCATGCACGTTCGCTACTGTGCATAAAACAAAAACTTGGCCCGTACATCTTTAAACTATGCCCTTCTCACCTTAACTTTGCCCCTCTCGCTTTAACTTCGCTCCTCACATCTTAGCATAGTGGGATGATTAAGTAGGTCAAACCTTTGCACAACTATAGTTTGCTTACGCTAGAACAATCCTGCACCTGATCTTGTTGGGTTTAGAATTGGACTTTCTCCGTTTGCACAGTTTGTCTTCAACTTCTTTAAACGAATAACAAGCAACTGTGAAATTGGGTTGAGCACGGCAGTGAGTCAAATTGATCTTTAGCAACATGTTTCAGAAAATATCAGCCCCTAATTTATTACTAAATACGTACAATAAGATGAAATATTGTTTTTTCGTTGAATTCTGAACTAACATTTTTAACATGAAAAAGATTGAAAGGAGCTCCAAGTAAATTTAAATATGTCAATTAACCCTCTCCATTTCCTTCCATGTAGATTATTAGAGGAGCTATAAAATAGGGCTCATCCTGGCTTTCCTTCCCAACCTTCTTAAGCTGGAAAATGCACTTTTGCCCAGAAGAATCTTGTTTACCTGAAAAGTGTGCTCCACTCAACCCTACAATCTGCTCTAGTGCACCAAGGGTATGAGTGATGGAAGGGATTAACAGACAACACTCAATCCAGAGATGATATTCTGCATTTTGACAGCTTTAATTTGTCCACTATTTCTCTTCTCTTCTCCTCGACCCCACCTTATCCCAAAACCTCTGCTTCATTTCTTCCCCCTTTGACACTTTTTAAGTATGTATAGACTAGGAATTGAATGTAGATGGGAAAGTATGTGTGGGAAGCTCATAACTGTGTTCAACAAACAAACTCATGCTCGAAGAACTCAATGGGTCAAGCATCATCTGTGGAAACAAAAGGCATAAGCTGACATCGAGTCCCAGAAACGGGAATGAGAGGGCAGAGGAAAGATTGCCAGCATTTAGCAATCTATTTAGTACTTGATGGGTTGAAGTACAGGGGAGGTTGAGATGAGTTATTTGCCACGGTCGGCTGTGGAGGCCAAGTCAATGGATTTTCTGTAAGGCAGGGGTGTCAGGGGTGTACGAGTGTCAGGGGTTATGGGGAGAAGGCAGGAGAATGGGGTTAGGAGGGAGAGAGAGATCAGCCATTGTGGAATGGCAGAATAGACTTGATGGCTTAATTCTGCTCCTATCATTTAAAACCTCATGATGAAGGCTGGTAAGTAATATATAGAATCAGATGAGGAGGAGGTGACTGGCTGTGTCTGTATCCCTCTGTGGACAGACAACACTGGAGTAGTGGGTTACCTGAAATTGGGAAATTCTATGTGCATACCATTGGGTTGTAAGTAACTCAAGTGGAATATGAGATGTTCTCATATCATTGTATTGTATCAATCCTGTTGCCTTCTGATTTGAGAAGGGTACTGCAACTGAACAAAGGAGACATCTCAGCATTATTGACTGTATGAACCGCATAGAATCACACAGCGTGGCAGTAATTGCAATAATACAAGTATATGACTTGTGAATTCCGAAAAGGCTACGTAGACATAAATAAACTGCAAATAGACACAAAAGGCTAGAGTAACTCAGAGGGACAGGCAGCATCTCTGAAGAGAAGGAATGGGTGATGTTTTGGGTCGAGACCCTTCTTTAGACTCTATCTTCGGTTTAAACCAGCATCTGCAGTTCCTTCTTATACATAAATAAACTGCAAAATCTGTGTACAAACTGCGAAAAATCTCCGGGTATTCTTAATTATTATTATTGAAGCAAATCTTACAAATGACAGCATGGTGGCACAGCGGTAGAGTTACTGCCTTATAGCACTTGCAGCGCCAGAGACCCGAGTTCAATCTCGACTACGGGTGTTGTCTTTACCAAATTTGTACATTCTTCCCGTGACCATGTGGGTTTTCTCTGAGATCTTTGGTTTCCTCCCACACTCCAAAGACGTACAGGTTTGTAGGCTAATTGGCTTGGTATAAGTATAAATTGTCCCTAGTGCATGTAATGTTAATGTGTGAGGGTCGCCGGTCGATGCGGACATGGTGGGCCGGAGGGAATTGCACGCCAATGGTATGCACTGTATCTGTAAACTAAACTGAAAGGACAGTTATACTCCAGAGATATTAAATGTAAATGTATTACTTTAAAATCAATTTCTTAAATCTATTGAACTAAAATGTTTTCAACACAAATTAGTGTTTTGCAAATGGGCAATTGCTTGTTGCTTTTAAATCCTCTGTTCATCGAGTATATTTCTTAAATTACAGGCAGTTTACTAGATTTCCTGAAAACTGATGAAGGACGAAGACTGGTGTTACCAAAGATGATTGATTTCTCAGCACAGGTCAGTGAATATCTGAAAATAAGATGCAACCCATTTAAAATATCCTACTCTGCATAGTTTGCATGGAACACGTCTTCAGTCTGCCTTTATAGAGAACATTCTTTCAAATTGGTCTCCTACTTTCCTTACAACAGTGATGACACTTGGCTTCTCATTCACTAGAAAAGTGTTTTTATTCCAAAATAACATATCACTGGATGTCTATGGATTATGGATACAAGGCTCTGTAAATATGACTTTTTGTCTCATCCTCGTTTTCTTTTTTGTCAAGATGCTTGGTCCAGAATTTGAGAATAATGCTTCCATCACAAAAACAATGGCAGGAAAATCAGGCAGGAAAATGTCAATGAATGGTTAAAAATGTAAAGCTGCTTAACCATGCTCTGGTCTGTCCTGTATATGCCTATTCTCACTCCTGTATCTACAGCCTGTATTTGCACACTAGTAGTTTTTCATGCCAAAGGAACATACTTCATGATAATATCCAGCATATTTGCATATCTAATTTATTTGCATAAGATTAGTGCTGTATTTTCCAGAGCTCAAGGAACGCAGTTAAATGTTGCACAGAAATGGATCACTCCCACAATGAACCATGCATTTACACTAATCCTCCATTAAACCCACATTCCCATCAAGTCCCCTGGATTTTACCACTCACACCATAGTATGCCTTTGAGATGTGGGAGGAAACGAGAGTACCCAGATGAATTCCAAGCCGGCACAGGGAGAACATGCCAACTCCACATAGACAGTACCCGAACTCAGGATTAAATATGAGTCTTGCCGCTTTGGGGATCATACCTGTTGCTTTGTCCTCCTTGTGGTAGAGGTCATGGGAATGGGAGGTACTGTCAGAGCAGCATTTTGGAGACAATACACACTGGCCACTGTGTGCTGGTGAAGGAGGGAATTAATGTTTAGATGAGGTTGGAGGAGGTGCAGGTGAACCTCTGTCGGACCTGGAAGGACTGCTTGGGTCCCTGAAAGGAGTGGAGGGGGGAGGTGAAGGGACAAGTGTTGCATTTCAGGTCCGACAGAGGTTCACCTGCACCTCCTCCAACCTCATCTACTGCATCCGCTGCTCCAGATGCCAGATGATCTATATCGGTGAGACCAAGCGGAGGCTTGGCGATCGCTTCGCCGAACACCTCCGCTCGGTCCGCAATAACCAACCCGACCTCCCGGTGGCTCAGCACTTCAGCTCCCCCTCCCATTCCGCATCCGACCTCTTGGTCCTGGGCCTCCTCCACGGCCAGAGTGAGCAACACCGCAAGCTGGAGGAACAGCACCTCATATTCCGCTTGGGGAGTCTGCATCCTTTGGGCTTGAACATTGAATTTTCTCAATTCTGTTAACCCTTGCTGTCTCCTCCCCTTCCCACCTCTCCCTCAGCCCTCGGGCCCTGGCATTCCCTCTATCTCTATCTCCCTCCCCCACCCCAGTCGCACCAGCTTCTCATTTTCACACCACAAACAGCTTACAATGGCTTGTTCCCTTTATCATCGATACTTTTTTGCATATCTTTCATTCATTGTTCTTTATCTCTCCACATCACCGTCTATATCTCACGTTTCCCTGATCCCTGACCAGTCTGAAGAAGGGTCTCGACCCGAAACGTCGCCTATCTCCTTCGCTCCTTAGATGCTGCTGCACCCGCTGAGTTTCTCCAGCCTTTTGTGTACCCTCGATTCTCCAGCATCTGCAGTTCCTTCTTTAACAAGATTATTAAGGGTTTGGACATGCTAGAGGCAGAAAACATGTTCCCGATGTTGGGGGAGCAGAACCAGGGGCCACAGTTTAAGAATAGAGTTGTGAGTCTGTGGAATTCTCTGCCTCAGAGGGCGATGGAGGCCAGTTCTCTGGATACTTTCAAGAGAGAGCTAGATAGGGCTCTTAATAATAGCGGAGTCAGGGGATATGGGGAGAAGGCAGGAACGGGGTACTGATTGTGGATGATCAGTCATGATCACATTGAATGGCAGTGCTGGCTCGGCGGGCCAAATGGCCTACTCCTGCACCTATTATCTATTGTCTATTGTCTATAGGGGAAATTGAGGACCAGAGGACATAGGTTCAAGATGAAGGAGAAAAGATTTAATAGGTATCCGAGGGGTAAATTTTTCACACAGAGGGTTGTGGGTGTATGGAACAAGCTGCCAGAGGAGGTAGTTGAGGCTGGGACTATCCCATTGTTTAAGAAACAGTTGGACAGGTACATGGATAGGACAGGTCTGGAGGGTTATGGACCAAGCACAGGCAAGTGGGACTATGGTAGCTGGGACGTTGTTGGCCGGTGTGGGCGAGTACCTGATTCCACACTGTATCACTCTATGACTCTATAGCCAAGGAATGATGTGATTCATTTAATTTTATTCGCAGGATACAATGTCTGTTGTCGCCTTTTCTTTTTTTTACGACGTTGCTTTCCACATTTGGCAGAATTAACACCAGAATATTCTTAAGAAAAGGAAAATTGTTGAAACCTCAAAGAAAAGTCCTTTCTGCACCTGCTGTTAAAATTCTCACCTATTTGTTTTAAATCCTTAGACTCCATACTTTGATGCAATTTTTGATTGTCTGGAGATAAGAAAATCCATAATATTATAACTGAATAACATGAGCAAATAATGGGTAACCAATTGTTTCATTGGGATTAAATTCTAAAATGGTGTTCATTTCCCTCTCTGGGGTGAAACATTCAAAAAGTCATGGAACAAGTATTTAAATAATTATTCATGAAAAGGGATCATACAATGCTACCTCATTTATTTGCATGTTGTTTTCAGGAAGATTTCAAATTTCTTTAACGATAAAACTGAAGAAAAGTTTTGAAGTCTGTCATAACATAAAGTGCAGCTAAACTGGCCCAAAAACATTATGAACACTGATAATTCCCTCTTTAATATTTTGAAAATTCAGACTAAGGGTACTTGCTTATTTAGCTGTGTAGGAAGAAACTGCAGATGCCGGTTTAAACTGAATATAGACACAAAATGCTGGAGTAACTCAGTCGGACAGGCAGCATCTCTGGAGAGAAGGAATGGGTCAAGTCACCCATTCCTTCTCTCCAAAGATGCTGCCTGTCCCGCTGAGTTACTCCATCTATACAGCTTAATATTATTGGTGAGATCCTAGCCTCTACTTTAATCTTGCTCAGAAATACTACAAAATTGTTACAGGATGAACTATACAACTGGTGAGAATAGAATTAGAATTACAGAGACCCCACCCCCCCCCCCCCCCCCCCCCCCCCCCCCCCCCCCCCACCCCTCTCCCCCCGCCACCCCTCACTTTCAGTCTGAAGAAGAGTTCTGATCCGAAACATCACCCATTCTTTTTCTCCAGAGTTTGCTACCTGACCCGTTGAGTTACTCTAGCACGTTGCGTCTATCTCGGACCTTAAAATGAATTGTGAGATTGTTGGCAGGGGGATAGAACAGCTAATATATTAGAATAATCGAATCCGGTGGCAGAAAATTTAGATGCAGATTTTTGGCCGCAGATGACTTGTAAGCACATGGAGGGTTTCCTTAGAAAATTTTACTTTTTCAGTTTGATAAGAATATTCTGATGTCAATTCCACTAACTGCTGGAAGCAACTTTGTGAAAAGGGGAACAGTGATAACAGATGCTGCATCCTGCGAGTGAGATTAATTATTTTGGAATAGCCTTCCAATGCTTTGGCAGTTGCTGTTTAGTGACCTTCAGTGGCAGGTGTTGTTCTGCAGTAACAAGATTCCATAACCATTCCCACCTCTTTGTAACAAATAGTAACCTTCTCAAAGATCTGCCAAAAAAAATATTACTAGCATTAATTTGATAGACTATCAGGCAAGTAGGCTTCATTCCCAGCCATACTAATACATTAAATATCAAATCATGTCAAGTACTTGCTATACCTTAATAGTTGATATTTTAATGTTGAGTACTGGTCAATTCTGGGGATCTATCTTTTTTCCTAATTTATATTTCATCTTCTCATGCAAACTTACGAATGGTATTGACTGGATCAAAAATAATCTTCTTGGTGTTAGACATAATACATAATGGAATTCAAATCAATTGGCTCCCTACCCCTCAATTTACTTTTTAGGCATTTTATCTGTATGTTTGACCTTTCACAAGTTCAAAACATTAAGATGCACTGTCTAAGCATTTGAATTAAGCAATTGGTAGCACTGTGATCATTATTTGCCAAATCTCCATTACTATGCATCATGTATGAACTTGCTTACTACACACCTAGATGGGACCAAGTGTCCAAGACTTGCCCACCCATCATCCTTATTTCTGTTGACTGGCATTGACTGTTAAATATGGCAAACTTAAGATTCCCATTGTTGATTAATGTCCTTAATTTCCCTGCTTTTTCACGCCTCTCCTGACTTTTTTTTAACCCATTCCTGATTCATCTCTGTCCTTTCCAGGCCGAAGAAGGGTCCCGACCCAGAAAGTTTGCCTGTCTATTCCCTCCCCAGATATAGACCCACTGAGTTTCTCCAGCACTTTGCGTTTTGTTCTATTCTTGATTATTATATTTTGAAGAAGAAAAAATAGTCAATAGTATGTCCTTGATACCCATTCAAATCATTAGTTTCAATCAAATCAAATTCCTGTCCTTTGCATGACTATGTGGGATGACAACACTAGGAATTTCCTGCTTTTGATTAGCTTGTGGTGCTCTGCCAATTACTCGGAGTTTTACACAAACTCTGTTTTTCATGTACAAGACATAGCATTAAACTGGCTGCAAAAGATAGGAAGCTATCTAAAAAGTGTAGGTAGATGTGAATAAGAAGCATTATTTTCCTTTAAAATAGTTTGAGGAAGAATCTGATATTTGAGGTAGTGATATTTAAATGTAGTGAAAACAGAAAAGATGAGCGAAAGAAATCATAAATAAATAATAAACTAGGATTAGACCATGAAGATGTTGGTGAAAATGTTGTGTGTATGTTTAATCTATGGTTATTGCAACATTATAGGCCGAACCATCCAATTACTCCACCTAGTAGAGCTAATCCTCACCCTCAACAACTTCTCCTTCCACTCCTCCAAGTCCAAGTCTATGGGCACCCGCATGGGCCCCAACTATGCCTGCCTCTTTGTAGGGTACGTTGAACAATTCCTGTTCGAAGCATACACTGGCCCTATCACCGACTCTATCTCCGTTACATTGACAACTACATCGGTGCTACCTCCTGCACCCAAGCAGAACTCATGGACTTCACCACCAATTTCCATCCAGCACTCAAATTTACTGGGACCATCTCTGACACCTTCCTCCCCTTTCTTGATCTCACAGTCTCCATCACAGGAAATAGACTATCGACTGACGTATATTACAAACCCACTGACTACCGCAACTATCTCGACTACAATTCTTCCCACCCTGCTTCCTCCAAAGATTCTATCCCCTACTCCCAATTCCTCCATCTTCACTGCATCGGCACCCAAGATGAGGGTTCCATACCAGGACATCCAAGATGACCCAATTCTTTAGGGTACAGGGATTTCCCTCTCCCTTCATGGATGTGGCCCTCACTCATGGCTCCTCGGTACCCCGCAGCTCCGCCCATACTCCCCCTCTCCCTAGTCCTTTCCTTTCACCCCATCAGCCATCACATACAAGACATAATCCTCCAAAATGTTCGCCACCTCCAACGGGATCCCAGCACCTGTCACATCTTTCCATCTCCACCCATTTCCGCTTTCTGCAGAAACCGTTCCCTCTGCACCTCCCTGGTTAACTCATCCGTACACACCCAAATACCCCCTCCCAAGATACTTTCCCCTGTAACTGCAGAAGATGCATCACCTATCCCTATACTTCCTCCTTCGACAGTCCGGGGACCCTGACAACTCTTTCAGGTTAGGCAGAGGTTCACTTGCAACTCCTTCAACCTCATTTATTGTATCCATTCTCAATATGTGGACTCTTATACATTGGAATGACCAAAAGTAGACTGGCTGATCTTTTCGCTGAACATCTACGCTCAGTCCGCCTGAAGCTACCTGATCTCCCGGCAGCTAAACACTTTAATTCTCCTTCCCATTCCCACGCAGACCTTTCTGTCTTAGGTCTCCTCCATTGTCAGAGTGAGGCTACACGTAAATTGGAGGAACAGTATCTCATATTTAGCTTGAGTAACTTACTGCCCAGTGCTACGAATATTGATTTCTCTAACTTCAGGTAGCCCCGGCATTCCCTCGCTCTCTATCCATCCCCCACCCAAGTCGCACTAACTTCTCATTTTCACCAAACACACAGCTAACCATGACCTGTTTCCTCAATCATCTTTACCTTTTTGCATATCTATAATTTATTATTCTTTATCTCTGTACATCATCGTCTATTTCTCTTGTTTCCCTTATCCCTAACCAGTCTGAAGAAGGGTTTTGACCTGCAACGTCACCGATTCCTTCTCTCTAGAGATGCTGTCTGTCCTGCTGAGTTACAGAGTGCAGCTTTTCGTGCCTATCTTCGGTTTAAACCAGCATCTGTAGTTCCTTCCTACACACCTGACTTCTTGGAACTTCACAGACTTAATGTTATTACAACAGACAGTTTTGTGGCTGAAAGTTTCAAGCATGCATCCGTGCATCACTAATTCTATTTTGCACTTTTTTATTGGTATTTGCTTTCATAGTTTTGGGATGAATGATGCATAGTGTTTATATGCTACATCTTCTCTTGTCCAACACAAATCCTGTCCAAATTAATTCCTGTCCAATATGACATTCTCTCAAATTCATATTGTTGCTACTTTACAAAAAATATTTTATTCTTTTAGATCATATTCAGCTGTAATTTGGCACTTATGGAGGAAAATCAACAGACAATGTTTTGGGTCAAAAACCTTCTACAGACTGATTGGAGTCGGGGGGGGGGGGGGGGGGGGTGGGGGAGAGAAAGCTGGGAAAGACTGGGGGGAAGTGGGACAAAGCCTAGCAAGTGATAGGTGGATAGAGGTAAGGGGATTTGATTGGTAGATGGGTTGATTAAGCGTTAAAGGGCAGGTGTAATAAGGAGACACATGCGTGTCAGATGAGGAAAGAAAAGAGAGGATGAAATGTAAAGTTGGAGGGAGGGATATGGATGGAAGAGACGGGGAGGGAAGGAAGATAAAAGGGAAATGTGGGATGGGAGATGAGGGGATCAAGTCCCACATTTCCCTTTTATCCCAAACAATTGCGAGAAAGACTTTGTCAGGCCATATAAGGTGGGAGCAACTTTTCTGAGTGTCTGTCTTTTATTTTATGTGTTTGTTTAGTTCACCTTATCAAGGGAAACCACATTGTACTGAATGTGGGAAATGTTCCCAATGATAGAATTTTTTTTTTTTTTCAGTAAGATTACTAGCCACTTCACCACAAGATACTAATTTTGCTTCTTCAGTGCAGATGCATCAGTTAGCAAAGAATAATACCGTGGCTCACATTTTCCATTAGTACTTTGTAAAAGAGGAACTGGAAAAAATAACAAAAACTTTCTGATCTACATATTACTGAAGCGTACTGTATATGAATATGTACAAAGGTCTTTGACTGCTATTTGAACAAATAACAACCTAATCTGCAATTGTAATTGATAACACTGTGCCATTTGTCTTTATTCCTGCTCAACCCTTTCCCACTTCAATCTGATTCCAAGGTTGAGAGAGGAGGGACAGCAATGGAGAAAGATGGATCTCCTGAAACTGGATTTGCAGTCAGAGAGCAATACAGGGTGGAAACAGGCCCTTCGACCCAACTTGCCCACACCGGCCAACATGTCCCAGCTACACTAGTCCCACCTGCATTGGTCCATATCCCTCCAAACTTGTCCTATCCATGTACCTGCCTAATTGTTTCTTAAACATTGGGATAGTCCATTCCTCAACTACCTCATTTGACAGCTTGTTCCATATACCCACCACCCTTTGTGTGGAAAAAGTTACCCCTCAAATTCCTATTAAATCTTTTCCACTTCACCTTAAACCTATGTCCTCTGGTCCTCGATTCGCCAACTTTGAGCTAGAGACTCTGCATCTATCCAATCTATTCTTCTCATGATTTTATTCACCTCTAGACGATCACCCCTCATCCTCCTGCGCTCCAAGTAATAGAGTTTCTGCCTACTCAACATCTCCCTTTAGCTTAGACACTCTAGTCATAAGATCATAAGTGATAGGAGCAAAATTCGGCCCAATACGTCTATTCTGCCATTCAATCATGGATGATCTATCTCTCGCTCCTAACCCATTCTTCTGCCTTATCCTCATAACCTCTGACACCTGTAACCCGTAGTCCTGGCAATATCCTCCTAAAGTTGCCAGCAATGGACTCCTTCTCAGCTCTTATCCCCTTAACCTGTGGCAAATCAGTCCTGGGTGCCTTAACAAGATTAATGGACAGAATCCTCCTTAATCAGACCCTCACAATGATGATGTTACATTATGATGCACATGCAATTTAGATTTCGGGAACTTGGGAAGTAGGGCTTTTGACTGAGTTTCTGTTTGACTGAGCAGTTACTGCAACATCCTCTTTCTCAACAATAGCGCAACAGTTTCACCCACGTGGTTTCCCAGACATTGTACTAATTAGAACACAAACGCATAGTTTCTGCCATGATGTGATAAACCAAATTAGGAATGCAGTCTTTAAGTGGAATGAAGGCAATTATTAATTTGAACACAAAATGGAAATAGAGCAGCCTTTGTCAAAATCATTGAAACATTTGCCTTAAATAGCATTGTTACTTAAAAAATAATAATATTCCAACTTACTTTCCTCCTTTCAAATAAGCTCACCCCTCCATGACACTGGTCAACATGAGGAACACCTTCAGCAACAGACTGGTTCCACTAAGATGCAGCATAGAACCCCACAGGAGATCCTTTTTCCCTATGGCTATCAAACTGTACAACTCTCCCCTTCTGTCGTGGGGTAGACTGAGATTGTATATTAATGATTTGGATTAAGGGATTGAAGGTTTTGTGGCCAAGTTTGCAGATGATATGAAAATAGGTGAAGGGGCAGGTAGAAATCAGGGACACTGCATAGCAATGTTACAAAATTTTGAGATTTAAAAAATCAAGTCTGCAATTTATCCCATCAGATAAAGCATACAAAAGAAGTTTAATTTGACACCTAATCCACTTTCATAACTTCAGTATTAAAAATGTTATGGCCATTTTCATACTCGGAAATTAACATCTTGTTCCCTATTGTTTTTCCATTGACTTAACACAAAAGTTGTGATCGAGGACAGTCAAAAGCCCATAACTTTCTTAAAAATTAAGAGAACTGAAATAAATTTTCAGTTATTATAGATTGAAGCATTCTGAAACTAATATGAAACAATCTTACTTGGATGACCTGAAATTAAAGCATATAATTAGTTAGTTACCCAATTGTAGCTAATTACAAAATTCAATTACTAGATCTAAACATCTATCCATTTCTTAAGAAAATATTAACATTTTTTTAAAAGCCTAAGTGTCCAAATAACATTCACACAAGAATTCACAATATAACATGATTTTTAAATCTCATTGTTATGAATTTATAGGCCAAATTGAAGGAATTTAGTGTTTAATGCCCATAAATTAATGGGCATTTTAAACAGCTTGCGAGTGGGATTTTCTGAAACGCGATGTATTGGAACGTTGCGGTTGCGGTGAATTTAAACCCAATATCGGCAGGAAAAACACTGCTGGTTCATATGGGGAATAAATCACTGTTTCACAACATGAAATATTGATTAAAGTCATCTAAACAAGCAAGTTTATATGAAAAAATAAACAGCTTTCACTTACCTGTCCCCTACGTAAAATCCGTCCCCGTTGTCGGCGTTCACGGCATTAGGAGCTAATTTTTATTTTACTGTTGCGCTGAAATAGTCGGGCAATTAAAAAAAAAAATTATCTTACCGGTAGTCGGAACAAATCTCCAGAAATAGCTCGCACTCCGAGAAAATATAATTCCGGTGGCATAGGAAAACCGCATTTTAACCCCGCCCCCCCCCCCTTAAAGGCACCAAAGTCGCGCACATGGGCAGTGACAGAACTGCAGCTAAAGGTAAGTTTTGTAACATACCTACTCTGCAGGACTTGGAAAGGTTGGGCAAGTGGGCGAAGAAGTGGCAGATGGAATATAGTGTAGCAAAGTCTGGAATCATGCATTTTGTTAGTAGGAAAAAAGGCATAGATTATTTTCTAAATGGGGAGAGAATCCAGAAAAAGAAGGTGCAAAGGGACTTGGGAGTGCTGATGCAGGATTCCCAAAACATTAATCTACAAGTTGAATCAGTAGTAACGAAAGCAAACATCTGATATCTCCAACAGATGTTTTATAGCTATTGAATGATGACTTGGGAGAATCTGGCTGACTTTTGCCATCTATAACTGTACCACTGCTTTGCTGCCTTGATTGGGACATCCAACAATCTCAGTCACAAGATTCAGCACACCATATATACTAAAATTGGAACAATACAGAAAAGATTAGCCTGGCCCCTGAGCAAGAATGATATGAAAATTTGTGAAGTGTTTTTTTGGGGGTTGTGCAGCAGGTAGAGTTGCTACTTAAAAGGCCTGTCCAACTTTCACGACTTAATTCAAAACCTCTGCTGAGGTTTTAAAGGTCTTAAAAAAAAGATTGTGGTAATCTATGAACTCAGACGACCTTCCACGACTATGTTCACGAACTCCTACGAACTCCTACGAATATGTCTACGAATTCCCACGAGTATTTCGATGCCCTCCATACGAGTAAAAAGTTGCAATTTCTTTCATCCCGACCATTTTTTTACTCGTGGACATTTTTTATCGGGCTGGAATAAACGTCCCGACTTACCTGATGCCACGAGTATCTACAGCTAGCATAACGAGCTGCTACGATATATCTACGAACTCCCACGACCTCCTACGGACTTGTGACGAACATTCTGTGAGTTTGAATCAAGGGGAAAACTCGGGAGAATTCGTGAATTACCTCGTGAAAGTGGGACAGAGACGTGCATTCAATCCTGGTGCTGTCTGCACGGAGTTTGTATGTTCTAGCCGTGACCACGTGGGTTTTCCCCACATTCCAAAAATTGCTAGTTTATAGGTTAATAAGCTTCTGTAAATCTGTGTCTGGGATTCCCTAGCAATCCCTAGCATGTCCCCCACTTCCAACACACTAGAGACAAGTGGTGAATTTATGATTGAAGTTCCCCCCTGCCAAGTTTTAGAATTTCACAGGGCATCATCAGTTCGTCAGACTCTCACATTGGTCTTGGGATAAAGTCCCAGTCTCTCAGTCTACCTTATTGTAGCCCTTGCACTTTTTTTATTAGCACTTTCTCTGTGGCAGTAATGTTACAATGCTGTAACACTATATTCTGCACTCTGGTATTTTTCTCTTTTCAATACCTGTTGTACTTTGGAATGACTTGATTGTATCAGTGTTTGGTATGATTTGACTGAATGGCATGCAAACAAAACCTTTCACTGTACATGTATGTAATAATAATAAACCAATGCCTAGAGCATTAGTCTTCTCAGGATCATGGGACTGGAGTTGAAGTAAGCCATCAATTGCAAAGGATTGTCTAAGAAAAAGTTGATGTTATAGTGACATTTTGGTACTAGTTTTAAAATGGAATTCAAAATTCTGTGACGCATCCAGTCGTAAAATTTGGACCATTCAATCAACATTTTATTCCCACATTTATGTTTGACTCGGTATAAAATCTTTGCCTGGCCCTGCCTTGCTAATGTGCTGCTGGTCTCTCTAATCATCGCTCACAACATATCTCCCATATTGTCTCACTATGATAATGTGAAATTGCCAGTCCATATAGCTGCAATAGATAATTTACTGCACAATATTTAATGCAGAAAACCGTCCACTTTGCAGCTTTAATTTCCATACAGTTACCCTCATTAATGGTTTATTCAATAATGTGAAGTCAATGAGCAATACCAGAAACATTGACAGTTTCTCTTTCCACAGTTACTGGCAGGCTTGAGTTTTTCAAGCATTTTATGTTTTTGTTTAAGATCTTCAATAGTTTTCTTTACTTACTTACATAAAAATATCCAAAAATAATTTGTATTTGTTTCCCACATTTGCTTTTGACTGCTTTGGCATAACATGTTGAGATTTATTGAAATGAAGAGATTGTTGGTTGCCTTCTGTGAGCTGAATGTTCCTCTTTCTTCAAATGTAACTTTGATCTTGGAAACAAAGCTATTTCAAAGCTTTTCCTTGTACAATGCAGACACAAAAAGCTGGAGTAACTCAGAGGGACAGGCACTATCTCTGGAGAGAAGGAATGGGTGACGTTTCGGGTCGAGACCCTTCCTCAATCAGTTCCTCTGTGAGATTTGCACAGAGGATAATGCTGTTTATCAATTTTTATAGTATTTTACATGGCATTATCAGATCTGTGTAGAAATTGCTTCCCGATCAGTCTAATGTCTAAAATGTACTTTACTCTGTTGTAGATTGCAGAGGGAATGGCCTACATTGAAAGAAAAAATTACATCCATCGAGATCTTAGAACTGCTAATGTTTTGGTGTCAGACAACCTGATGTGCAAAATTGCTGATTTTGGCCTTGCTCGAATAATTGAAGATAATGAGTATACAGCAAAAGAAGGTATATTTCAACAGCTTGAGCTGAAAAATTAATGTTTTATAAATGTTTCCACTAAATGTGCACTGTAAAGTAATTACAGTAGTTAATGATAAATGGGCCATCGCTAGATCAAGTTATATATCTACTAAATTATAAATGAAAATACATCTGATAATTTTCATGTGATGTTTCAGGAATTTAAGGCTAATTTTCCTTGAAGGTTATTATCTCTAATTTTGTTGGAAATTGCATAAAATGTAATAAAGTTGCACAGCATGGAAACAGGCCTTGCAGCCAATTTTGTCTATGCCAATCAAGATGCGTCTGAGCTACCTCTATAGTTTCCACTGGCAGCTCGTTCCTTATGCCCACCATCTTTTGTGTGAAGGCAGAGCCGTCTTACCACATGGGCACGCTGGGCAGTTGCCCGGGGCCCCACGAGGATAGGGGCCCCATGCTAATCTATGTATTGTAGAATGTTATTGTAGAACATGAAAACGGAGAAGAATGTCACAAGCAAAGATTATAGAGCGGAGATTATAGAGCTCTGCTCTATGATCTTTGATCGTAAGTGCATAACAGCATATTTGATTCAGCATAAAGAAACTGGAAGTGTAGGGCCCCAGTGCACTGCTTTGCCCGGGGGGCCTATAATGCTGTTAAGACAGCCCTGTGTGAAGCGTTACCCCTGTCCTATCTATGTCCTTGAGTTTTACAGAAAAAGACTGCAACCACCCATCATCTGTATACCCCTCGTGTTTTTATATACCTCAGCCTCCCACAATCGAGGGAAAAAAGACCCAACCTATCCAGTTTCTTTCAAGAAATCTTTACCAGCCGTTCGGTAACACCATCAAGAGTGCTTTTTCTCCCTAATTACAATCTAGCTGCAGCAGGACAAATAGAATTGTGAGTAATTCTCAAAATGGGGTCTCACAAAAGACTTTTACAACGTGACATTCCAGCTCCTGTCTTTCAATTGGAATTAAACTCATGATTCCCCTTAGGGAAATTAATCATCCTCTCACCAGCTAGAGTATGGTCCTGACCTCCCATTAACGTCATTGGGAACCTTTGAACTATCGTTAATCAGACTTTATCTTGCACTAAATATTATACCCATTATCCTGTATCTGTAGACTGTGGATCGTTTGATTGTAATCATGGATTGCCTTTTCTGTGACTGAATATCACACAACAAAATGCTTTTCACAATACCTCAGTAATAATTACATGACTATAATAAACTAAACTAAACCCTATGTTTTGATTAACCATTCACAAGGTGCAAATTGGGGGAATGTTGAAATGTACACTGCTTGTTAAAATGATAGCAGCTTCAACTAATGTCCAAACTTGACACCATTCAGGAGAAAGTATTCAATTATATTAGTATCCATCAACTATCTGGACTAGGGCTGCCGCCATCTCCAAACCCTGCAGAAATTCAATGACTTTATCAGCATCACATCTCAATCCTACGACCTACAAATAGGTTAATGGTAGAATTGGAACAGCGTCCCAAAGTTCCCTTCCATGCCGCATGCTGTCTTAACTTGCAATGCATTATAATTTCTTCCATCACTCCCTTATAATTTAAAGGAGTACCTTCATTAGCTCATGGAGGATAGTTACCAGTATTATTGGTCTTGTCAGTGGTAGACAAAAATGCTGGAGAAACTCAGCGGGTGAGGCAGCACCTATGGAACAAAGGAATAGGTGACGTTTCGGGTCGAGACCCTTCTTCAGAAGAAAGATCGAGACCCAAAACGTCACCTATTCCTTTGTTGGAAATAAGTCTTGAATGTCTCTAATTATACCTGAGAAAATGTTCCTGAGAGGATATTTGGAAAGAAAATATACACTTGTCCTCATATTTTAATATTTTATTTTATGTTCTTACAACATAATAAATGTAATATTTTGTGTTTTAGGGGCTAAATTTCCAATTAAATGGACTGCACCGGAAGCTATAAGCTATGGATCATTCACAATTAAATCAGATGTATGGTCATTTGGAATACTCTTGTATGAAATAATCACTTATGGAAAAATTCCATATCCAGGTAAGAATATTTATTAATAATTTTCTGTTGTGAGACCAGATCCAGTTTCAAGTTTTTCCAAAACTTTTTTGCCTTCCACTTTCTCTTCTCTTTTTGACTCTAGCTCCAATATAACACTGTGCATCAAAACGGTTCCCGAATACGGCCTTGTGACTATAGCCATGCATCATGCTGTTCACGTGTAACATTTACATATGCAAACTTCAAACAACAGATCCTTTATTAGCAATTTCAAAGATTGCCTTAGCTCCTGATCCTTGGTACTGAGATGAATTGTGCTGCCGCAGACAGCACTGCACATACAGAATCGAACCCAAAATTGTGCAACAGTATCCTTGATCATACACATTACAAAAGCATATCAGATTTGTTCTATTAACGCTACAAAAGATCCTTTAATCCATCATTCAATGGAGATTTTATCGAAAATAAATTAGCAAATTCAAAACCCATTGCAAACCTTTCAATCCCACAACCAATGCTATTTTGTTAAAGAAGGAACTGCAGATGCTGGAGAATCGAGGGTACACAAAAGGCTGGAGAAACTCAGCGGGTGCAGCAGCATCTAGGGAGCGAAGGAGATAGGCGAAGTTTTGGGTCGAGACCCTTCTTCAGACTGGTCAGGGATCAGGGAAACGAGAGATATAGACGGTGATGTGGAGAGATAAAGAACAATGAATGAATGATATGCAAAAGAGTACAATGATAAAGGGAACAAGCCATTGTAAGCTGTTTGTAGTGTGAAAATGAGAAGCTAGTGCGACTGGGGTGGGGAAGAGAGAGGGAATGCCAGGGCCGAGGGCTGAGGGAGAGGTGGGAAGGGGAGGAGACAGCAAGGGTTAACAGAATTGAGAAAATTGAGAACATTGAATTTTCTCAATAATCGATACATGAATAAGTTTTATGTACCATTGAGTAAAAAGAGTATTTCCTCCCAACTGGATTAGCGATCCTCCATACATCTGTTATATTTGGTTTTTTTTATATATGTATTTAGGAGTTCACTAGCTTTTGATTTTATATTAAGCATTTTTTGTTGTGCAGATTTATCCAGGTATGGATCTAAAACGCAATTGAAATCTTCCCCAATTATCACATTTTGATAATTAAATTCTGCAATTATATTCAGTATTTTGTTAAAAAATTGAGGATTGTCAAAATTAGGCCCATATATATTTACCAAAGTAAGTGGCGCAGCATTGATTTCTCCCGTAATATAAGATATCTCCCCTCTTTATCTGTTATGATATTCTTTGATTTAAATGGTATACCTTTATGAATGATAATTGCCGTGCCTCTAGATTTAGAAATATATGAAGAGTAATATGTTTGGGTAATCCAATTTGCCTTGAGTCTGGTCTGAGCTTGAAGTTTCAGGTGTGTTTCTTGTAGGAAAATTATATCTGTATTGAGTGATTTTAATTGTGCAAAAATCTTACTCCTTTTAATTGGCTCGTTGGCACCCCTTACATTCCAGCTACAAAACGTGATTCCTCCTAGTTTCTTTTGTTTATCGTCTTGCATTATGAACTACTTTAATACCTTTAAGTCATATGGTGCAACACAATACCTCGGGCCTCTAGGTGTTGGGTGGGCACTCGCGGTTGCCAAGTTCTGTTTGTATATCCCCTTTAGACTTGGAAAAAAACCAGAGAGGTGTAAAGTGATATAAAAATAAAAAATATGATATTATCGTATCTAAAAATAAGGATACTATAAAAAATAACCACCTAGTGGTGGTAGCTAAATTCTTAAGAACTTCCGTAGTTGTTAATTTACATTAAGCTCCGCTCCCTTGACCAAATATTGTAAAAAAAGGAAGAAAGGCCAGATCAAAACTGAGTTATACATATAAAAAGTAAAAAGAGAAAAAAAAAACTTCGAGCTTGTATATCTAAATGTATCTTCAAGTAATCTAGCATAGCATATATACTACCAATTATTACATATTACTTCCCAGTTAGGCCCCAGTCTCTTATATTAGACAATAGCAGGTTGGAAAAGGTTAACCAGTCAGACTCCTGTCTATCTGCCAAGTGTCTGACTTTCTTCCCACTCAGGCCGAATCTGTTATATCTGTTTTAGTTTATTGGTATAATATAATATATATCTATATCGATATATTTAGCTCATTATCCTAACTCTAAAAATTAATTAACACTATGAAGTAAACCCCCTCCCCCCCCCCCCCCCCCCCCCCCCCCCCGGAGGAGTTGAATCATTATTACATTATACTACTGCATATTTTGTTTCTATTGCTATTGCTAAGTTAATTCCATTACTTGATTACTTATATGTTAGTATTAGATTATTAAGAATTCTTTTTAATTCATGTTTTTATTTTAAAGTCCCTTTGTATTAGTTTTCCATGCTCCACGGCTCCGGTTTCTTTTGTCCTTCATTCCAAGTGAAACATAAAGTTCGGCCTTGAATTAACATTCCAGAGAGATAAAATGTCTAGCCATCGCCTCGTGTAAAATTCCGCCATCTTAACGAGAGTATTGTCTTTTATTAAAAAGTCATATCTTCAGCGTTTCCCCTCTGCCGATATTATACAGGACCAGCTCCTGAAATTTCTTGTGCATATTTGAATGCCTCTTCTGGATCAATGAAGTCACGTTCCAGATTGATATGTGATCCTCATTTTTGCAGGGTACATTATGCCATATCTTACATTTTGGATTCCTTTCAGAATCTGTCTTGTCTTTGTGAACATGTCCCGTTTTTTAGCTATTTGTGCAGGGTAATCGCTGAAGAATCTCAGATTGTCCTCTTCAAACGTCAGATTCTTTCCGTAAAGAATTTGTTTCATAATATCTTCCAGAGCAGAAATGTCTTGAAATTTCACTATGATCTGTCTCAGAGGGGCTCCTGGCTTTGTTTGAACTCTTCGAACCCGATGAGCCACATCTATTTTCGGTTTGTCAGACAGTTTAAATACTTGTTTAAGTAAGTTGGCAGTGAACTCCCGAGGGTTCTTTCCAGCTTCCCTTCCCTCTCTCACTCCAACTATTCTTAAATTCTGCTTCCAAATCCAGGCATTTGTTAGTCATTTTGGCCAGTTGCCCCAAGACACAATCTTGCTCCTTCCTCAGTCTTTACATCTCTTCCGACATATCAATCATTGCAGTTTCCATATCTTCCATAACCGTGGAGAATGCTTTAGTGGTCTTGAGAACAGAATCAAACTTCTCGTTGCAATCTTTTCAATTACTTTCTCATTAGACAGATTTTTCTCCAGTGCAGAATTCCCATCTTGTATCATTTTAGCAAAGTCACTCATTAAAGAGGTTCTTACCGACTGCCCCAGTTGCTCCATCTGTTTCTTCTTTGAAGCCATTACAGTAGGTATTCTTTGAGCCTCAGACTCTTCTTTGGAACTTTCTGCTGCCGTTTGCAGGGTTTTATCCAGCTCTATAGTCCGTTGTTTCACTTGAGATCTTTTAACAGGTCTGTTGGAATACTTCTTGTGCATTTAAAAGTATCAGAAAACCCCGTTATCAGCAGGATTTCTGATAATCCTTTTACACAATTAAATAACAGCTCCGGTAGTTATTTTTAGAACTCCCCCGTCTTCCAACTCGTATTTTAGCACATTAAAGCATTCTTCCGGAGCAGGGCTAATATCAGCACCTCTCAGCACTCCATTGACGCCACCGGAAGTCAATTTTATATGTTTCCATAAGATCTAAGATCTAATAAGTTTCTATAAGATTTAATGAAATGATAGAAAAAGCATTCATTGGTGAACATCTGCATTCATTTTTAAATAGTTCAAACCTAACATAAACAGTTCTACAGAAGTAATGTGCTCTAGAATGCTGGGCCCCAAGTACGTCATGCTGAATCTTTGGGGCAGTTTGACACGGGACACGCGCTGAGGGCTGATCATCCTGCAGCGGGCCGCCCTTCTGGAGGGTGTATAGTGTTAAAAGGCCAAAACACCCAGTGATGCAAGGGTACACTACTGATGATGTGTCCTGTGCCCAACTGCCCTGAAGGTTACACAGGCCAAGATATATGTATACGTATCTCCCCCCCCCCCCCCCCCCCCCCCCCCCCCCGAGCCCCCGATGTTGAGCGTCTACCACTCTCAACAATCAACAAATGTCATGAAATGCTCCCCACCTACTGGCACAAGGGACTTCTTAACATCTTGTCCTGTGTACTTGATTCTTTGTAGTTGGATAGCATCTGTTGTGCAGGTCCTTTCGTCAAACAGAGTTTGTGGACAGCATGCCCGAAATACACCAGACCTAGGTCATGGCAGGCATTAATGCCCAGCAGGGTTTCCGAGCTTGGCTGGACGATGTAAAAAAGTAGGTTCTTTGATGCTCGTTGATGGTGCATTTCAGGTTGAAGAATTTCCCCTCCGTAAGCCTGTAAGGTGAAGGAGTCTTTTTCCATGCGCTCAGTGGTTATTATCTTTTTGAACGCTTTGAGTGACATGACGTTCACCTTGGCGCCAGTATCGACTTTGGTGATCAAAGGTTTGTTACTGATTATCATGGCCACAGCAGGATCCGGTGCGCAGGTTTAGGGAAAGTATGGTAGACTCATCATCTGAGTTATCAGTCGTTCCCGTGGGAAGATTCGTCCTGTTCATGGGAATCAGAATCGGACGGATCTTGGTGAATCAGGTGCAGCTTCGTCCTTGAAGCTGTGCTCCCACTAGATCGACAACAATTAGCAAAGTGGTTGATTTTCTTGCACTTATGACATATTTTCCCATGGTCTACACAAAACTGGCGCCCCACCTGAGGTGGAAATAGTTACAGTTAGGGCACCTCGTAGCAGGCACTTTCTGATCTTTGCGGGACGCATTGAGAAATCTTTGTGGAGAATAGCTAGCCAGATTCATATTAAGTTGTTGATTAGGGTTACCACTATCAAAGTCTGCAAGTGGTGCTACAGTCTCTGCCATCTGACAAGCATGAATTGCTTGCTCCAAAGTCAGATCAGCGTTCCGCAGCAATTCGGCACTTAACTTGCGGTCACTCATTCCTCCCACGATTTTATCACATACTAATTCGTTTGTCAACTCACCAAATCTGCAACGGGAACTGATGCATCTCAGATCACTGATGAATCATTCCACAGGTTCATCAGACTGTTGCAGACGAGCAAAGAATCTCGTTCTCTCAAGGATTCTGTTGGATGGCAGATCTCATAGTTCTCTGAATTTCTTCAGCAGAACTATAGAGTTATCAATTGTTTCAGCTGGCACCACTATCAGACCATTTGCGTCTAGTTGAGCTGGTGCGAAATCAAAAGAGTCGGCGCGGATCATTGCTCCAGACTCTCTAAGTTCAGCAACAATGAAGCTTTCAAATCGTCAGGATCGTTGCGATGAACGATGCGGATATAATGAGAGTGGTCCTTCTCAAACATTCGCCAATGCTCAGCAATATCGGAATCAAACACGAGCGGGCTAGGCTTTCGACAAGAGTTAGCCATGTCGTCAAAATTACCCACGAATAAAAACTGATAAACCAAATAAATCGCGATATACTGACGCAGGTTAGACCCATTTGTCTGACACCATGTAAAGAGCTCACACAGGTTGAAGCACAAGCATCTTTATTAATCAGGTCATGATCTTACAAGCAGGTCATATCACTTTCATACTGCTACTGTTACTGGAATTCATTGGGCGAGGCTGTTCACTGTGAATGTTATAATCAGGCGGAATTATGATTACTAAGCATTCTAGTTGGCTAACATGCAATAGCCAATCTAAAAAAGAATTATGCATCTGCATCAACCCTAAAGATTTGAACATGGCAATCAAGCGGCAAAACTACCCGATGAGAACCACTGAAGATAGTTGCATTACCAATCTGTGCCGCTACATCTTCAGTGGTTCTCATCGGGTAGTGTTGGCGCTTGATTGCCGTGTTCAAATCTTTAGGGTTGATGCAGATGCGTAATTATTTTTTATCTTTCTTGGTGGTGACAACCAGAGAGCAGTCCGGAACTATCTTCCTCATTGGTGACCCTTGGACTATCCTTAATCAGACTTTGCTGGCTTTACCTTGCACTAAATGTTATTCCCTTATCATGTATCAATACGGTGTGATAGGCTCAATTGTAATCATGTACTGTCTTTCCGCTGACTGGATAGCACGCAAAAAAACCACTGTACACTTGACAATAAACTAAATTAAACTAAACTAATCATGGGTTCTGCAAGGGTATTCCACAGTTTGACCAACAAAGATCACCTCTGGAGAATAAGCAGATTGCAGAGAAGAAGCTGACATTTGGAATAAGGAAGGGAAGCAGTGGCTGGAGGGGCTGCAGAACAAGGAGAAGATCCAAGGACATTTATTAAATCAAGATCTGGATTGTAAATTTGATGTGTTAGAGAAGACTGCTCCAACAGTGGCCAGTAATTATTCAGATGAAAGAATAGGTTATTTGATGAAAGACATCTAGCTAGACTGAGCTACCAACTGGATAACTAGGTAGCTACATACTGGATAGCTAGGTAGAATCCGATTTGAATAGTTTTTCACTGTACCTCGGTACACATGACAATAAACTAAATCAACGCAAATGTTTTGAGAGTTGCAGTATCTATAGTGATTGATCAGACTTTGATCAGCAAGTGAAGAAATGACTGGCTAATTTAAGGGTTGTGGTTGGGGTAGTAATGAGTTGGAAAGTTTAGATAAAACTGCTTTGTCGAGAATTTAGATGTGGAATTTCTATTTCTGAACAGGGCCACAGGGTTGGAAAATATTGGGTTTAGCTTCTTGAGTAGCTGGGGAAGAGTAACTTTGCGATACAGGAGCCAAACGCTTGGCTTATATCTGCCAATATTGTTTTAAAAAAGCATCAGGAGTAGACTACCAGGACCCTCAAGCCTGCCTACCATTCAATGGGATCATGGCTGATCTATCACAACCTGAAAATTCCCCATTATCTTTGGTTCCTCAATCTTTCAAACATTCATCCATCTCCACCTTAAATATAACAAATGATCTGGCCTTCACCACCTTTCAGGGACAAAGTATTCCCATCATCCTGAGTAGAGTTCTTGATCTCAGACATTTTATCTGAATGAATTAATGTTGTTACCATGCTGATGTTCCATTCTCTGACCAATTGATTTTTTTAATTCTTAAAATGTGACTTTACCATGAACTACTTGCCTCCCAGTTCCAACTGGAGCTTAGATACTGTTCATGTGGAATTTGTGCGTTTTTTTCCCCTCCCCTGCAACTCCCTAGTCTTTCTTCCCATGCCATTAAAGATATGCTACAGTTAATTATGGGTGGGTGTCAAAGAATCGGGGGAAATCACGGATGTGAGAGAGAAGTTACAAATAAATAAGTGAGAGTGTGGGACTTATGGGAATGCACTGAGAAGCAAAAGGGACTGTAAGACCACTGATGTCATGAGAAATACAAAATATGAGAAAATTGTGTATCTTTCAAAATCTCTTTGGTCTTTCCCAACCCCGTTGAGTTAGATTCTTTCTTAATCAGTTATATTTAAATTTAGAAGGAGGAAATACATCTAGCTAGACTGATTAAAGTTTGGTGTTGAGAAATGCCTCAAAGTTACCAGTTCCCTTATTTCATAATGTCTGACAACTGGGGTGACATACTGGCCAAGCTGGCCAAGCTTCCAACTAGTAAAGCAGCACATTACATGATTGATCCATGATCTTGATATTTTTTGTTTCCTTTTCATCCTATGATTTGTTGTAATTCTTCCTATAAATTAATACCAGAATTATATTTCATTCTTTTAGGATTGCATTCCTTTGCATTAAGCAAGTTTCAGAATCGCCATGGATTGTTTTCCAATTAACAGAAAATTATCAAGCTTGAAAGGGTTCAGAAAAGATTTACGAGGATATTGCCAGGACTAGAAGGTGTGAACTATAGGGAGAGGTTGAGTAGGCTGGGTCTCTGCTCCATGGAGCGTAGGAGGATGTGGGGAGATCTTATAGAGGTATATAAAATCATGAGAGGAATGGATCGGGTAGATGCACAGTCTTTTACCCAGAGTAGGGGAATCGAGGACCAGAGGACATAGGTTCAAGGTGAAGCAGAAAAGATTTAATAGGAATCCGAGGGGTAACCTTTTCACAGAGGGTGGTGGGTGTATGGAACAAGCTGCCAGAGGAGGTGGCTGAGTCTGGGACTATCGTTTAAGAAACAGATGGACAGGTCCATGGATAGAACAAGTTTGGCAGGTTATGGACCAAGCGCAGGCAAGTGGGACGATGGTAGCTGCGACATTGTTGGCCGGTGTGGGCAAGTTGGGCTGATGGGCCTGTTTCCACACTGTATCACTCTATGATTATGACTATGTATCTCTCCATTGTAAATGGCTCGATTGCAATCATGCATTGTCTTTCCGCTGACTGGTTAGCACACAGCAAAAGCTTTTCACTGTACCTCGGTACATGTGACACTAAACTATACTGTAAACATGGGCAGGAACCTCACAGTGAATGGTAGGACTCTGGGGAGTGTTGTAGATCAGAGGGATCCAGGATGCCTTGAAGGTGGAGGCACAGGTAGATGGTTGGTCAAAAAGGCTTATACAATAGACAATAGGTGCAGGAGTAGGCCATTCGGCCCTTCAAGCCAGCACCTCCATTCAATGTGATCATGGGTGATCATCCACAATCAGTACCCTGTTCCTGCCTTTGCCCCATATCCTCTGACTCTGCTATCTTGAAGAGCCCTATCTAGCTCTCTCTTGAAAGTATCCAGAGAACTGGCCTCCACAGCCCTCTGGGGCAGAGAATTCCATAGAATTCCGCAGTGAAAAAGTGTTTCCTCATCTCTGTTCTAAATGGCCTTATTCTTAAAAAGTGGCCCCTGGTTCTGGACCCCCAACATCGGGAACATGATTCCTGCCTCTAGCGTGTCCAATCCCTTAATAATCTTATATGTTTCAATAAGATCCCCTCTCATCCTTTTAAATTCCAAAGTATACAAGACCTGCCGCTCCATTCTCTTAGCATATGACAGTCCCGCCATCCTGGGAA
Organism: Okamejei kenojei; assembly: GCA_035221665.1. Taxonomy (NCBI): domain Eukaryota; kingdom Metazoa; phylum Chordata; class Chondrichthyes; order Rajiformes; family Rajidae; genus Okamejei; species Okamejei kenojei. The sequence goes on from CM069134.1 coordinate 56,297,692, forward strand.
TTAACCTAGTGAATCTACGCTGCACTCCCTCAATAGCGAGAATAGCATATCAGCCTTCATCAGTCAGAGTATTGAGTATAGAAGTTGGGAGGTCATGATGTAGTTGTATAAGATGTTGGTGAGGCCACATTTAGAGCATTTTTGTTCAGTTTTGGTCACCATGTTATAGGAAAGATGTAAAACTGGAAAGGGTGCAGAGAAGATTTACGAGGATGTTGCCAGGACTCGAGGGCCTGAACCTTCGGGAGAGGTTGAGCAGGCTGGAGAGCAGGGGGATCAGGGGTGATCTTATAGAAGTGTATAAAATCATGAGAGGAATAGATCAGGTAGATGCGCAGTGTCTCTTGCCTAGAGTAGGGGAATCGAGAACCAGAGCACATAGGTTTAAAGTGAAGGGGAAAAGATTTAATAGGAATCTGAGTGGTAACTTTTTCCACACAAAGGTGGGTGTATGGAATAAGCTGCCGGAGGAGGTAGTGCAACGTTTAAGGACCAGTTAGGCAGGTACTAGTTTGGAGGGATATGAACCAAAGTGGCAGATTAGAATAGAGCACCAGTAAATGAGACAATAGGAGAGGGCACCAGTAAATGGTCGGCATTGACTCGGTGGGCCGAAGGGCCTGTTTCCGAGCTGTGTCTCTATGCTAAGCTAAAGAGTCGGACTTTAATGAACTTAAATTCCACCAAATGCCCCAGGATTACCCACAGCCTTTTTTTTTTTACCCTTCTGTTCTTGGTATTACTGCTTAGAATTACTTTAGTAAAGTTTCAATAGAATATGGGTTAATTCAGTCTTTTGTCTCCTTGCTGGAACTGAAACTTTTGCAAATGTTTCATTTTTCATTGCTCAAAGCAAAATACACAATACATAGCAGACATCAGAATAACTGGGTATCAGGAGTACTCTGGAGATTGGATAGATACAAAATGCTGGAATAACTCGGCTTAGGCTGTATATCTGGAGAAAATGGATAATTGATTTTTCAGTGGGGGATCTTCTTCAGACTGATAAACGAGCATCTGCAGTTCCTTTTTATTACTCTAGAACTTATGTTATCCCAGTATGGAATCACAGAACAATAGCTGCAAACAGTGGACAAAATGATTGGAAACCATGGTCAAAAAGCCTTTGTCAAAAAGGCACCATGTACATCAGTCTTCCTTCCCACTATTTTTATGGCAAGATTTGGGACAAAACTGAATTTGATGTTATCAAACAGCAGACAATCATTTATTTATACCAATATAATTTCAATGTAATGTTCACAGATTATGCTCTAAACTTTGTGGAACGTATTATTTTGAGAATTGCATGCAATTCCGGTTATCCCAATACTGGAGGAGGTGGAGGATTTGGAAAGGGTGCAGGGGAGGTTTACTAGAATGTCTGGATTATGGGGCAGTAGCTAAAGGGAGAGGTTGGATGGACTTGCACTGTTTTCACCGGAATGCTGGAGGTTGAGGGGAAACCTGATAGAAGTACATAAATTATGAGAGGGATAGGTAGCGTAAAATCACTTTCCCAGGGTGGAAGTATAAAATACTATAGGGCATACAGTGCATTCAGAAAGTATTCAGACCCCTTTACTTTTTCCACATTTTGATATGTTACAGCCTTATTGGAATGGATTTTTTAAAAAATCATCAATCTACACACAATACCCCTTTATAAAAAAAAGAAAACAGGTGCTTAGAAAATTTTTCAAAGTAATTAAAAATAAATAACTGAAATATCACATTTACATAAGTATTCAGACCCTTTACTCAGTACTTTGTTGAGGCACCTTTGGCAGCGATTACAACCTCAAGTCTTCTTGGGTATGACACTACAAGCTTGGCACACCTGTATTTGGGTAATTTCTCCCATTCTTCTCTGCAGATCCTCTCACGCTCTGTCAGGTTGGATGGGAGTGTTGATTTATAGCTATTTTCATGTCACTCCAGAGATGTTTGAATGGGTTCAAGTCCGAGCTCTGGCTGGGCCACTCAAGGAATTCACAGACTTGTCACAACGCTACTCCTACGTCGTCTTTGCTGTGTGCTTAGGGTCATTGTCCTGTTGGAAGGTGAACCTCCGACCCAGTCCAGAACACTATGGAGCAGGTTTTCATCAATGATCTCTCTGTACTTTGCTGCATTCATCTTTTCCTCGATCCTGACTTGTCTCCCAGTTCCTGCCACTGAAAAACATCACCACAGCATGATGCTGCCACCACCATGCTTCACCGTAGGTATGGCATTGGCCAGGTGATGAGCGGTCCCTGGTTTCCTCCAGATGTGACGCTAGGCATCAGACCAGAGCACCAAAGGAAAACAACCCTTTTGGCAATAGATAATAGACAATAGGTGCAGGAGTAGGCCATTCGGCCTTTCGAGCCATCACCGCCATTCAATGTGATCATGGCTGATCATTCCCAATCAGTACCCCGTTCCTACCTTCTCCCCATATCCCCTGACTCTGCTATTTTTAATAACCCAATCTAACGCTCTCGTTAATACTCCACTCGTTAACATCTGCGGTCAAAAATATGCCTCATTATTTGTGCTCTTTATTTTGTTTCGGTCAACCAAATTTTTAATCCATGCAAGTATACCAACTCTAATACCAAGCTAGGGCATTGGCAAGCTAAAGCAGTCACATACACACTTGAAGGGAACATTCGACAGGTTGAAGTTGATGGGGAAAGTCACTGAAATGTGACAGTGTAATTTAACTGGTCTCTATGTGCTTTCAATGACACCAGTCATTGAAAGTAGGCATACAGGTGCAGCAATGAAGAAAACGAACGGTATGTTAGCATTCATAGCAAAAGGATTTGAGTATAGGAGCAGGGAGGTACTACTGCAGTTGTACAGGATCTTGGTGAGACCACACCTGGAGTATTGCGTACAGTTTTGGTCTCCTAATCTGAGGAAAGACATTCTTGCCATAGAGGGAGTACAGAGATGGTTCACCAGACTGATTCCTGGGATGTCAGGACTTTCATATGAAGAAAGACTGGATAGACTCGGCTTGCACTTGCTAGAATTTAGAAGATTGAGGGGGATCTTATATAAACTTACAAAATTCTTAAGGGGTTGAACAGGCTAGATGCAGGAAGATTGTTCCCAATGTTGGGGAAGTCCAGAACAAGGGGTCACAGTTTAAGGATAAGGGGGAAGTCTTTTAGGACCGAGATGAGAGAAACATTTTTCACACAGAGAGTGGTGAATCTGTGGAATTCTCTGCCACAGAAGGTAGTTGAGGCCAGTTCAATGGCTATATTTAAGAGGGAGTTAGATGTTGCCCTTGTGGCTAAAGGGATCAGGCTGTATGGAGAGAAAGCGGGTACAGGATACTGAGTTGTATGATCAGCCATGATCATATTGAATGGCGGTGCAGGCTCGAAGGGCCAAATGGCCTACTCCTGCATCTATTTTCTATGTTTCTATGTACCTGTTTGGGTCAAATCTTTTGTTCTTTACTATGTTTGCAATGTAAAGTACTGATTTTATTAGTGTTGTATGACATTATGAATTGATATGACGAATAAACGAATTTGAGGAGGGATATCAAATCTACATATGGTCATTGTATTTTCATACTTTTTATGATTTTAGTTCTGTTTCTTTATTGTGGGTATGGTATATTTCAGTGGCAGGCTATGAAATAAATTGTCTTTTGTAGATAAGTAAGATGTAAGTACACAACATAATGAATAAATTAATAGTCTGAAGAAGGATGTGCTCCAGAGATGCTGCCTGACCTGCTGTTACTTCAGCAATTGTCTTTTTTTTTAATTATAAATAAATATTTCCATGTTATCCATTGATGCAATCATCAAATAACAAATTCTGATGCTATCACCGGGAACTACTGGAAGATAATCTATTGTCTATAATGGGACCTAATCTTGCTCACTCATCTCTTGAAAAGAATAGAGGAACATAAAATGTATTGGCATGTATAAAATGACTATGCAAACAAGTAAAAATTAATGTCATTTTTATACTGTATTGCAGGAAGGTCCATTTGTTTACATGTCCTTAACTGGGACTGTGGCTCAATCGAATAATGTTCTTTCTTTTCTGCAAACTCCAAGCAGGCTGTCATGTGTCTTTTACTGAGGTGTTGCTTCCGTCCGGCCACTCTAGCATAAAGGCCTGATTGGTGGAATGCCGCAGATATAGTTGTCCTTCCGGAAGGTTCTCCCATCTCCACAGATGAACTATGGAGCTGTCAGAGTGACCATCGGGTTCTTGGTTACCTCCCTGACCAAGGCCCTTCTCCCCTGATTGTTTAGTTTGGCCGGCGGCCAGCTCTATGAAGAGTCCTGGTGGTTCCAAAGTTCTTCCATTTAAGTATGACGGAGGCCACTCTGCTCTTCAGGACCTGCAATGCTGCAGAAATTGTTTTATACCCTTCCCCAGATCTGTGTCTCAACACAATCCTGTCTTGGAGGTCTACAAACAATTCTTTCATCTTCATGGCTTGGTTTTTACTCTGACATGCACTGTCAACTGTGGGAACTTATATAGACAGGTGTGTGCCTTTCCAAATCATGTCTAATCAATTTAATTTACCACTGGTGGACTCCAATCAAGTTGTAGAAACATCTCAAGGATAATCAATGGAAACTGGATGGACCTAAGCTCAATTTTGAGTGTCATAGCAAAGGGTCTGAATACTTATGTAAATGTGATATTTCAATTATTTCTTTTTATTTACTTTGCAAAACATTTCTAAACACCTGTTTTCACTTCTTCATTCTGGCGTATTGTGGGTAGATTGATGATTAAAAAAAATGTAATCCATTTTAAAATGTGGTAACATAACAAAATGTGGGAAAAGTAAAGGTTTCTGAATACTTTCTGAAAGCACTGTAGTTGTAAGGTGAGAGGGTCAAAGTTTAAAGGAGATGTGAGGGTGGTGAGTGCCTGGAATGCACTGCCAATGGTGGTGGTGGAGGCAGATGCAATAATGACATTTAAATTAAGATTTATGGATAGGCATAAGGCTATGCAGAGAAATGAGAGATATGGATTGTGTGCAGGCAGATAAGGGTTTTGTCTTTTTTATTTAGCAGAGCATTGTGGGCCAAAAGGTTATTGCTGTGCGGTTCTATTAATGCAATATTTTTTTTACATTCTGAACAATGTTTATATTGGCAGACTACAACTTAATAAATATGAGCCATTTATTGCATTCCAACAAATATATTTTTCTTGTTTATCCTACTATTGTTAACGTTTTTTGTATTTTAACATATAATGCACTTCATATGGCTTAATATATCATAATATTATTCCATAATAGTTGATATTAATATTAGATTTAGCTTAGTTTGCTACTAATTTTCCGTGGTTTGCTGAGTGATATTATTCAAATTGCCTAATGTTTCATTGTTTCTCTGACAACAAGTAATTTCCATATGTTAGCCAAGAAAGATAGACTTGGCTATCCCTCAGTACAGCAACATCAAGAACGATGTTGCTGTACTGAGGCTGGCCAAGTCTATCCCTGATTGCTGGCAGCTGATGGGAAGCGGCTGTAAAGTGGGAAGCGGCTGTAAAAGGACAGAGTTGCTCGGGGGGGGGGGGAAGGGTTCCTTTCGCAGTGTGTGGGGAGTCTGGCCCGGGGAGGGAAGTAGCTTGGGTGGCTTCGAGCGGCCGCTGCAACCAGACAGCGGAACCGGCCGCCACCTCAGCGCCTTCTGCCAGCCGGCCCGCCAGCCAGCCACGGTGTCCTTTGGCGTAGGCGCAACCGGTGGAGGTCGTGGTTGGCGAGAAGCTACTGGGTGGAAGGCTGGCTGCTCCGTCCCGGGCTCGCGCTCTCTCTCTCTGTCTGTCTCTCTCTCTCTGTCTCCTCGTCTGCCTCCCCCTCCTCTCCTCCCCCTCCCCCCTCCCCCCCTCCCCTCCTCCTCCCCTCCCCCCTCCCCCTCCCCCTCCCCCCCCCCTCCCCCTCCTCCCCCCCTCCCCCCTCCTCCCCCCTCCCCCCTCCCCCCTCCCCCCTCCCCCCTCCCCCCTCCCCTCCCCCCCCCTCCCCCCCCTCCCCTCCTCCCCTCCCCCCCTCCCCCCTCCCCCCCTCCCCCTCCCCCCCTCCCCTCCCCCCCCCTCCCCTCCTCCCCCCTCCCCCCTCCCCCCCTCCTCCCCCCCTCCCTCCCCCCCTCCCCCCCCCCCTCCCCTCCTCCCCCCCCCCCTCCCCCCTCCCCCCCCCCCCTCCTCCCCTCCTCCCCCACCCCTCTCTCTCCCCTCCCCCCCCCCCCTCTCTCCCCTCCCCCCCCCCCCCCCCCCCACCGGGACAGGCAACCTGGGAACTGCAGCCAGTCCCAGGGTACGCAGGCGATGTTGCCGACCCCTGAACTAAACCAAACCCTTGATCCTGTCCGCCATCCTTTTTTCGAAATTTAGCAACTTAAATTGGAGGTGCGTCTTCGATGCAGGTGCGTCTTCATTGCCGGGAAATATGTTAGTTGTCCGATTTTCTTAGATTGGACATTTTAGATTAGCTGAGATGGCATCAATGAAACATACAACTAAATAGATACATTTTTTTGTCTGGGAACTATCTGAACCTGGACCTGTATAACTTGCAAAATAAAACTCCATCTTTTTTTCTGAACAACATGTACAATAGGGATGTCTTTCCAATTCAGAAAATTAATAAATAAATACTTTAATTAAAATTCTGATATGATAGAGAAATTGTTATATTGATCATATTAACACCATCATATTAACACTGTCTAAGCAAAATTATTTTGCTCTCTCGTAGGCATGTCCAACACGGAAGTTGTAAATGCTATTGGGCGCGGTTATCGTATGCCACGGCCCGAGGAATGTCCCCAGGAGCTTTACGATGTCATGAAAGATTGTTGGAAAAGCAGTGCTGAAAACCGTCCAACATTTGAATACCTGAAAGGACTGCTAGAAGACTTTTACACTGCCACAGAGGGGCAATACCAGCAACAGCCATAGAAGAACTTTCAAAACAGAATATCAAATTGACAGATTCAATGTTTTGGACAAACTTCATCTGTGGAAGGCAGTCTTCCACTTGATGGCCATCAAATCTCCATATTACAATTCCATGTGAGGAACCCACATGGACAATTTCAAGGATCCCATGGCATTATTTTGGAGAGAAGCAGAGATGTTATCCAATGCCCCTCGCCTCTAAATCCATCTACCTGCTTATTACCAAATTGTTCTGCCATGGGCACTTGCTGTGCACAAGTTCACTCCTGTAGTTAATGCGACAGCGACTATGTTTCAAAAGTAATTTGTTGATCGTAAAAGGTTTAGGGACTTCCTGAAATTGATAATAGCACTATGTATATACCTTTTTTTTTACTCCTTAAATAACTAGAACATTTGGTAACACCAAGATAACAACACAGCAGCCACTTCCACTATCCCTTCTGTGTAATAATCAATCTGAGGTGGTATGAAGGCTGACTGCTCGTTGGGTCACTGCATTGAAGCACAAGATTCATCAACATGTTCTGTAGTTCATTTATTAAAATAATATAGTAGTGAATAATTTCCCATTGTGAGATGGCTCGATGCGGATGAGGGTCTGGTAACCTATAGGGGAATGATCTTTGACCCTAATCACTGCACGGCCCGCAAAATGATGCCCATGTGACATATTTCAAAGATACAATGAAGTCCGGCAGTTGTCTCAAATTTGGATGAGTCAAAGCTAGATGAGTGAAATATGTCAGCCAAATGTGGCACTCGACTACTTTTAACTGCCACAGGATGCTTGATGGTCATTATTCACAGCAGCTGCTGCACAACATCAGCTGGGGCACTCATTTATCAAAGGTGTACAGTTCAGGAAATTAATAAATATACTTTAATAAAGAACTGATATGATAGATATGTTTTTATAGAGATCACATTAACACCATATCTGGATTTAATCAATTATTAGCAGATAAGCCATTTTGCAGAAGATTCAGGTATATTTCAGGAGTGTTCCATGAGTTATTGTCTGTAATTCTATTCATTTACAGTTTGGATGTCCATATAAATCAAAAAAACTATTTTTAATTACACAACATGTTTTGTAATATTCCACAAAGCCTTTAATTTAATCAGTGTCTTAACACTGATGTGTAATACTGACTAAATGAGCAGGTGGTTTACCTAAGTTTGTGACATTTTAAACAAGAGATATCGAAAGTTTGTTTTATTGAAATGAAAATGCTTATTTTTCCACATGCCACACATTTATAAAAATGAATAGTTTAAGAATATCATGTTTTTAATTGATTAGCAAAGTACACAATCTGTACATGAATAGCAACCAAATACACAACCTAATAACTTTTGGGGGAAATGAAATCACGTTGATTATAAGTACAAATGGTGAAATGCAAATGCATCACTTTTTAATTGTATTATTTACTAAATTCATCTGCCTCTGTTACTAATCATTCCCATCAATGTTAATATATGTAAACTTTAGAATAAAAATCACCTTGGAATGTAAAAATCAGCTCAACATTTCAAACTAATCTATTCAGATCTGTTGCAAATATTGTAAAATGTTAGTGCCAAGTTGGACGAAGAATAGTTCAAATAATCTGTTGTGCTTCATTATGTAAATATCTGTGGTAAGATGAATCATGAAACAAATGTGCAATTTGTTCAATCCAGTGAATTTCCAGAAGTAAAGTGCCAGCTGCTACTGCTTTTATATAAAAAGAGAATGCTCCCTTTCTTTCTCCAGATGAACTGAAATACCAATCACACGTGTATCTTGTATGGTAGAAGACATCTATGCAAACTGTAAACATGTGTATCCTATTTTGTAAATGTGCAATAGTTGCTTTTTTGTTTTTCCTTGCCCTAACTGTTTGAGCACAAAACAAACAGTAAATTATAAATTTGTAACATGGATAGAATAAAGGCATCTGTTGCCCAAATATTTTCAATATAATTTTCTGTCAAAATATCTTGTTACTAGTAAAAGACTATAGAAGTGTCTTGACGCGAAACTTTACCTGTTCCTTGTCTCCAGAGATGCTGGCTGAGTTACTCCAGCACTTTGTGTCTATCTTCTATATATTTGCAAAATTTGTTGGGCAAGTTTCCACTTGTTCAAAGAGGATAAATAATGGTGTTCAATTGTTTGTTCAGGATGTGAATGTTGTGTCAGTAGTGAGATTGGAAAATAAAATGGGGGAAGTGTTAACAAAGATGTTATCCAAGATGACAGGTTGGGGTGGAGACAGAAGAAAACACATTGCCTTTTAAGTGGGACAATAGTCAAATGCTAGTTTGAAAATTGTCGGTGGCAAAGTTGGAGAATCCATTTTTCACACAGGGATTTGGGGATCTGAACTCCACCTGAACAGGTAGCAGAAATTAATCTCCAGAATAATTTAAAGGTAATCGAATAAATACTTTATTGGACCAAAGAACTAAAAGCTACAATGTGCAAGCATTCTTTTAAAAGTGGGCATTTCTCTACAACAAAGTGTTTCACCATGTTGTGAATGAATGGTGCATTATTTCAACATTAGCTGTTGAAGAGTAAAGCAAGTACTGGGTTATCTTATCATTTGCCTGGAGACTATACATTTAAACCCATTTACATTCGTCCACATTTATAATCTCTTCCTCTCTGTATCTAATCAACACAAGCAAAGATTGTCAATAAGACCAGGTGCCTGTTAATGCTCCACTGAAGCTGGCTATATTTTTATCTCCATTACTTTTGAGCTTGCTTGTGAATTTGACTTGCATGCAAATTTCAATCTGCCCTGTTGCCACCATGAAAAGATCAAAATTTGCACCTGAAATTGAGATTCATATTATAAACAAGGTTGACACAACGATTAAGGGCGGCCAAGGTGGCGCAGCGGTAAACTTGCTACCTTACAGCGCTTGCAGCGTCGGATTCGATCCCGACTACGGGTGCTGTCTGTACAGTTTGTACGTTCTCCCCGTGACTGCATGGGTTTTCTTCTAGATCTTCAGTAACCTCCCACACTCAAGATATACAGGTATGTAGGTTAATTGGCTTGATGAATGTGTAACTTGTCCCTAGTGTGTGTGGCATAGTGTTAAGGTGCGGGGATCGCTGGCCAATGCAGACTCGGTGGGCTGAAGGGCCTGTTTCCAAGCTGTATCTCTAAACTAATTGTGTGATAGTGAGACTTGGGATTCCAACCCGTTTTACTCAAAAGAGAACTGCTCATGGGCACAGACACCTAATTTCTATGTTTCTATGCTCATGGGCACAGACACATAAGAACAAGAAAAAAAAATCAGTCTATTTTACATCTTCATCTGCTATGTGCCACAAGAATTCCAATGGTTTAGGTCCAGGAGCCTCAAATACTCCTTTACATTCATAGAAACAGAAAATAGGTGCAGGAGTAGGCCATTCGGCCCTTTGAGTCTACACCACCATTCAATATGATCATGGCTGATCATCCAACTCATTATCCTGTACCTGCCTTCTCTCCATACCCCCTAATCCCTTTAGCCACAAGGGCCACATCTAACTCCCTCTTAAATATAGCCAATGAACTGGCCTCAACTACTTTCTGTGGCAGAGAATTCCACAGATTCACCACTCCGTGTGAATTTTTTTTTTCTCATCTGGCTCCTAAAAGACTTCCCTCTTATCCTTAAACTGTGACCCCTTGTTCTGGACTTCCCCAACATTGGGAACAATCTTCCTGCATCTAGCCTGTCCAACCCCTAAAGAATTTTGTAAGTTTCTATAAGATCCCCCCTCAATCTTCTAAATTCTAACGAGTACAAGCCGAGTCTATCCAGCCTTTCTTCATATGAAAGTCCTGGCATCCCAGGAATCAATCTGGTGAACCTTCTTTGTACTCCCTCTATGGCATGGATGTCTTTCCTCAGATTAGGAGACCAAAACTGTACACAATTCTCCAGGTGTGGTCTCACCAAGGCCCTGTACACCTGCAGTAGAACCTCCCTGCTCCGATACTCAAATCCTTTTGCTATGAATGCTATACCATTCGCTTTCTTCACTGTCTGCTGCACCTGCATACCTACTTTCAATGACTGGTGTACCATGACACCCAGCTCTCGTTGCATCTCCCCTTTTCCTAATCGGCCACCATTCAGATAATAGTCTACTTTCCTGTTCTTGCCACCAAAGTGGATAATTCCCTCGTCCAAATCATTAATATATATAGTAAATAGCTGGGGTCCCAGCACTGAGCCTTGCGGTACCCCACTAGTCACTGCCTGCCATTCTTAAAAGGACCCGTTTACTCCTACTCTTTGTTTCCTGTCTGCCAGCCAGTTCTCTATCCACATCAATCGTGAACCCCCAATACCGTATGCTTAAATTTGCATACTAATCTCATACCGTGTGCTTTAAGTTTGCATCAGTTTAAGTTCTCTATTGCCTTCTATTCTCATTCCTCATCCATCCAAAGGATTGTAGACTCAAGAAAGGAACCAGCAACAAAGAGCTCAACTTCTTCACCAATGCAATGCAACATTTCAACAAAGAGTCAAGATGAAAATGTGAGCAAATGTGAGCAATTAAGTGAAAAAGGATGTGCTGGCTCTGGAGAAGGTCCAGAGGAGGTTTACAAGAATGATCCCAGGAATGAGTAGGTTAACCTATGAAGGTAGACAAAAATGCTGGAGAAACTCAGCGGGTGAAGCAGCATCTAGGAAAAGGTGACGTTTCAGGTCGAGACCCTTCTTCAGACTGATTTGGCGGTGGGGGGGGGGGGGGGGGGCGTGGGAGGAAGAAAGGAGGAGGCGGAGACAGTTGGGTGTGGGAGAGCTGGGAAAGGAAGGGGAGCGAGGGAGAAAGCAAGGACTACCTGGAATTGGAGAAGTAAAGCTTCATACCGTTGGGGTGTAAACTACCCAAGCGAAATATGATGTGCTGCTTCTCCAATTTGTGGTGGGACTCAATCTGGCCATGGAGGAGGCCTGGGACAGAATGGCCGGATATGGAATGGGAGGGGGAGTTGAAGAGCTGAGCCACTGGGAGATTGGGTTTGTTAATGCGAACACTGCGGAGGTGTTGGGTGATGCGATCGCCAAGCCTGCGCTTGGTCTCGCCAATGTAGAGCAGTGGACACCTGGAGCAGCGGATGCAATAGGTGAGGTTGGAGGAGGTGCAGGTGATCCTCTGCCTCACCTGGAAAGAATGCTTGGGTCCTTGGATGAAGTCGAGAGGGGAGGTAAAGCGACAAGTGTAGCATTTCCTGCAGTTGCAAGGTAAAGTGCCAGGGGAGGGGGTGAGAAGGGTGGGAAGGGACGAATTGACCAGGGAGTTACGGAGGGAGCGGTCTCCGCGGAAAGCCGAAATTGGAAGATGTGGCCAATGGTGGGATCCCGTTGGAGGTAGCGAAAATGTCAGAGGATTATCTGTTGTATGTGACGGCTGGTAGGGTGGAAGGTGAGGACAAGGGGGACTTTGTCCTTGTTACGCATGGGGGGGGATGGGGAGTGAGAGCGGAGCTACAGGATGTAGAAGAGACCCTGGTGAGAGCCACATATATAGTCTAGGAGGGGAACCCGTTTTCTAAAGAATGAGGCCATCTCCGATGCCCTGGTTTGGAACACTTCATCCTGGGTGCAGATGCGGCGTAAACGGAGGAATTGGGAGTAGGGGATAGAGTCCTTACAGGAAGCAGAGTGGGAAAAAGTGTAGTCCAGATAGCCATGGGAGTCAGTGGGTTTGTAGTTGATGTCGATCAGTAGTCTGTTACCTGCGATGGAGATAGTGAGGTCAAGAAACGGTAGGGAGATGTCGGAAATGGTCCAGGTGAATTTGAGTGCCAGATGAAAGTTAGTGGTGAAATGGATGAAGTCAGTGAGTGCTGCATGGGTGCAGGAGATAGCACCAATGCAGTCGTTAATGTAGCGGAGGTAGAGTGCTGGGATGGGGCCATGGACGCCTCAAACAAGGATTGTTCGACATACCCTACAAAGAGGCAGGCATAGCTGGGACCCATGCGCGTGCCCATATCTATGCCTTGGATTTAGATAACCTATGATGAGTGTTTAGTGGCACTAGGCCTATACTCACTAGAGTTTAGAAGAATGAGGGGGGACCTCATTGAAATATACAGAATAGTGAAAGGCTTGCATAGAGTGGATGTGCAGAGGATGTTTCCACTAGTGGGAGAGTCTTGGACTAAAGGCCATAGCCTCAGAATTAAAGAATGTTGTATAGGAAGGAGATGAGGAGACATTTCTTTAGTAAGAGTGTGGTGAATCTGTGGAATTCTTTGCCACAGAAGGTTGTGGAGGCCGTCAGTGGATATTTTTAAGGCAGAGATAGATAGATTCTTGATTAGTACAGGTGTCAGAGGTTTTGGGGAGAAGTCAGGAGAATAGGGTTATGAGGGATCAGCCACGAATGAATGGCGGAGTGGATTTGATGGGCTGAATGGCCTAATTCTACTCCTATTCCTTATGAAACATTTCCACCAAAAATGTTATTAAAATGAGATGTACCCAAACACAGATGATTTGTGAGGGAAAGGTAATGTCTGAGCTTCACTTAAAATGCGAGCTTGGACCTCCAATTCAGCCTGGCGATATGGCTGCCAAAGCCTTTCTGTGAAAAGGATATTATGTCTGTAGGTGAAAGTCTGTATACTGGCCAGGGACTCAGCCGCAGGTGGAGGCTGAGTTTGCACTGAACATTCACTCCTCATAAAAGCAGACCAGAGGACAACAAGCACTCGCAGATCCAAGAAAATTAACCATATAACCATATAACCATATAACCATATAACAATTACAGCACGGAAACAGGCCCTCTCGGCCCTTCCAGTCCGTGCCGACCATTTGTTTTCCCCTAGTCCCATCTACCTGCACTCAGACCATACCCCTCCATTCCCTTCACGTCCATATACCTATCCACTTTATTCTTAAATGTTAAAATCGATCCTGCCTCCACCACTTCTGCTGGAAGCTCATTCCACACAGCCACCACCCTCTGAGTAAAGAAGTTCCCCCTCACGTTACCCCGAAACTTCTGTCCCTTAATTCTCATGTCATGCCCTCTTGTTTGAATCTTCCCTACCCTCAATGGGAAAAACGTATCCACGTTAACTCTGTCTATCTCTTTCATCATTTTAAAGACCTCAATCAAGTCCCCCCTTAACCTTCTGCGCTCCAAAGAATAAATTCTGGGCAAAGAGCATGGAGATTCATATGGAAGGCTTTGGGAATGAAGCCATATAAGAGGAAAGCTTTGATCCTACTCGCCATACATTTCCTAAACCAAAATTGCATCAACCCACTGTTGCAATTACAATTTATTTTGGATGCAAATCTGAGACATTTTCAGCTTAAGGAAAATGAATGAATTAAGGAAAACTTTGCTACAGTACTGATAGACCAGTTGCATCAGATAAAGTTTAGAACAAAGAAAGCACACTGGTGTGGCGGCTCCCAAGGGTCAGGCCATTCCAATTATCAAACCCCTCAGCACAGGAATGGTTGAGTCCAGAGGCGGCCCTTAGCTAGAGGGATAAAAGGCAAGGGTTTGGGTGCCATCTTCCTCTTGCAGACTTCTCTGATGACAAGAAGGACATCATTAAAAGTACCTCCCGAAACACCTGACTCCTCGCTTTCATTTTGGGACTATCGCCCCACATTGGTGACCCCTGACGCTCTATTACCGTCATGATGGAGACAACCGCCCGTCCTTCCGCCTCAAATGCTGACTCTCTCGACGCGGTTTCGGTGAAGTTACCCACCTTCTGGACCGCCCGGCCGCACATCTGGTTTCAGCAGGCAGAGGCCCAATTCAACCTGCGGGGCATTACAGCAGATGACACCCGCTTCTACTACCTGGTGGGGGCCCTCGACCAGGACACAGCCGGAGAGGTCACAGACTTCCTCGCAGCCCCTCCAGCCACCAAGAAATACCTCAGCCTTAAGGAGCTCCTGCTCGAGATTTATGAGCGTGCTGCAGACTCCTTCATATGGAAGGCCTAGTCGACCGGCGGCCATCAAGCCTTCCAAACGAGATGGTCGCGCTCTTGGATGGGCACATGCCGTGCCTAATGTTCGAGTATACCTACCTCCATCTGCTGCTGGCCTATATCCTGCTCACTGTCGCCTCCTTCACCGACATCAGGGCCCTCGGTAGGCGCGCCGACGCGCTGTGGATGGCCAGCCCAGATGACGTCAATGCACTGGCTGTCGGCAGGCACGCTGATGCACTGTGGACGGTGCGCACTGATGACGTCACTCCAGCAGCTCCCGATTTCCTCCGGTGGGGCGGGGGAGCTGTGGAAGGAGTGACAGCGGTATCCTGGAGGCCTGTAAGATTTTCCCCCGCGGCTGTGGTGGGTACTGCACCTGCAGTCCAGCACCAACAAGCTCCAAGCGCCACCAGCAGGAGGCACCAGCAGGCGCTCCAGGAACCGCTTCCTCGTCGATACCGGGGCAGAGCTGAGCGTCCTGCTCCCTTCACTGGCCGACATTCATTCCAGTAAGCGGGGGCCCGTCCTCACCGCAGCCCCATCCGCACGTATGGGGTTTGCATGGTCCCGATCGTGTTCGGCTCCTGCCATTTCTTGTGGCAGTTCACTATCGCGGATGTCTCCTCGCCGTTGCTCGATGCCAACTTCCTCCAGTCTCACTCCCACCTGGTGGACATCAGG
The DNA here is from genome assembly GCA_035221665.1 of Okamejei kenojei. NCBI lineage: Eukaryota > Metazoa > Chordata > Chondrichthyes > Rajiformes > Rajidae > Okamejei > Okamejei kenojei. The sequence goes on from CM069134.1 coordinate 56,313,318, forward strand.
TGTCAGCGCTTGGTCAACGCCACCGCGATGGAGCCGATCATGCTGTGATTGGATGAGCCTGTGGGACGCCCCCGTCATCTGTGGATTCCTGCTTTGCTTGGGTCTTGGCCGTGTTCCCAGATATCCTGACTCCACAGTTTCGGTCATCGATCCCCAGTCACGGGGTCGTTCATTTCATACAAACTACCGGACCACCTCTCCACGAACACGAACATGCCAACTGTCGCCGGATAAACTACGTCTGGCACGGCAGGAGTTCCGCACGATGGAGTCCTTGGGGATCAAACAGCCCATGGGCATCCCGATATGGTCCTAAAGGCAAGCGGGGGCTGGCGACCTTGCGGGGATTATTGGCAGGTGAATGCCGCAACAACCGCAGACCGATACTCCGTACCCCACATTCAGGACTTCACCGCCCATTGGACCGGGGTTACTATATTCTCCAAAGTGGATCTGGTACAGGGTTATAACACGATTCCGGTCCACCCAGAGGATGTACCCAAGACGGCAATCATCACGCCGTTCGGGCTGTATGAATTAGTGTGGATGCCATTCGGCCTTAAGAACGCTGCGCAGGCATTCCAACTGTTGATGGACGGTGTATGTTGCAGCCTCGACTTTGTTTTTGTCTGCCTCGAAGACATCCTGGTGGCCAGCCGCTCACGGCAAGAGCACTGCTCAGGGGCTCAGTGAGCATGGCTTGGTTGTCAACCTTGCCAAGTGCCGTTTTGGGGTAACAGACATCCTCGGCCACTGCGTGACTTCGCAAGGCACGGTTCACCTGCCGGAGAGGGTTGACTCCATCCGTCGGTTTCCCTGTTCATTCACTGTGCGTGGCCTGCAGGAGTTTGACGGGATGGTGGCATTTTATCATCGTTTTGTGCCATCCGCGGCCAACATCATGCGGCCGCTGTATCAACTTCTGGCGGGCGGGCGTAAGGATGTCGAGTGGACCAACGAGGCGATGGCAACATTTGACGCCCCATAGGAGGCCCTTGCTCGGGGCGTACTGCTGGTGCACCCGTGGATGTACTGCTGGTGCACCCGCTGATGCCCCGACCGGCGTTTGGTGCCGTGCTGGAACAACTGACAGACGGGGGTTGCCGTGCCCCTCGCCTTCTTCAGCCGACACCTCAACCGCGCTCAGACTAAGTTCAGCGCGTTTGATCGCAAGCTCCTGGCTCTGTACCTGGCAGTGCGCCACTTCCGTTACTTCCTGGAGGGCCATCGTTCCTGCCGCCTGGCTCAGGAGGGTTTTCGACGTTATCCACGGGCTGGCCATCCATCCGGGTGACAACAGCACTAGTGGCCGCTTGGTTCATGGAGTGCGGCCTACCTCACCAGAGTTTCGACCATCTCCTGTGGACATTGTGGGGCCTCTCCCGCCGTCCCGGGGCACCACCCTCCCCTCACGATGGTGGACCGCTTCACACCGTGGCCGGAGGCCATACCGCTGCCCAATACTTCAACGTCCACATGGACTCATGCGTTGTCCGCGCACTGGATTGCTCGCTTTGGGGTGCCGGTGCACATCTCCTCAGACCGGGGGCCACAGTTCACCTCCAAGCTGTGGTCGGCCATGGCCCACTTGTTGGGTGTGCGGCTGCACCGCACCACACCACGGCCTATCACCCGCAAGCTAACGACCTGGTGGAGAGGTTCCACTGGCAGCTCCAGGCAGCGCTGAAGGCGCGACTCTCCGGCCCGGACTGGATGGACGAACTGCCGTGGATCTTGCTGGGCATCTGGACTGCTCCTAAGAAGGACTTGGCCTCATCCTCAGCGGAGCTCGTTTACGGGTCACCCCGAACTGGTCCAGGGAGTTTGTGCCGTCGGCGCCGGCGCAGCAGGGAACGCCCACATCCACTCTGAAGTGCCTTCGCGAGATAGTTGGCAGGCTCGCGCCCCTCCGATGTCCCGCCATGGGACATTTCGCCCGCACGTGCCATCAGCCCTCCGGGACTACCCCTATGTTTTCCTGTGCCTTGATGCCCACCAGACGCCACTCCAGAGTCTGTATGAGGGCCTGTTTCGGGTGCTGGAGCACGGACAGACGACCTTTGTATTGGACATGGGGGGGCCGGCCAGAGACCGTGTCGATTGACCAGTTGAAGCCGGCACATCTGGACATTGACCAGCCGGTGCTGGTCGCCCAACCTCGGCCTCGAGGGCGCCTCCCTTCACGGCTCCCTACGTCTGTCACTCCACCGGTCCTTCTGCCGGCCCCTCGACCTGCCCCTCCACCTGTACATCCAATCAAGATGTAGAAACATCACAAGGATAATCAATGGAAACAGGATGAACCCAAGCTAAATTATGAGTGTCATAGCAAAGGGTCTGAATACTTATATAAATGTGATATTTCAGTTATTCATTTTTAATTACTTTGCAAAAATTTCTAAACACCTGTTTTCGCTTCTTCATTCTGGGGTATTGTATGTAGTTTGATGATTAAAAAAAATACAATCAATTTGTAAATAAGGCTGTAACGTAACAAAATGTGGAAAAAGGTGTGAATAGAAAATGTACAATGCAAGTTTTTGTTTTACACAAAGTGTGGTTGGGAGTTGTCTACGTGGAGTTTGCACATTCTTCCTGAGACCGCATGGGTTTCTTTCGGGTGCTCTGGTTCTATCTCACATAGAAAAATGCCCAGGTATATATTTAATAGGCTCTATAAACAAAATGTCCAAAAACATTCAGTGAGCGAATGAGAAAGGGGGATAACATATAATAGTGTGAGGGGGTAATTGATGGTAGGCATTGATTCGGTGGGTCGAAGCACCCGGTTTCACTCTGTAGCTGTAATTAAATAAATTGTCAAAACCAAAGCAAAATAGAAAGCAAATTGTAAATCCAACAATAAATTCAATGGCATCTTTGTGAATGTGCCTTGTGAGAAAAGTGCGTGTTTTTTGGCTCAAAAGTCTCCGGCATGGAGGCTGAGGAGAGGAGACTATGCAAAAGCTGGAGGGGACGGGACATGGTGAACAAATTACGGGTAAGATGAGGCAGTGTGAACTTGCATGATGTGGGAGGCCAGGGATACGGATGGAGCCTCTGACTGCAACAACCGTGGCAAGTGTGTCCAGGTTCAGCTCCTGAAGAACATGTTGGGGCACTGGAGAAGCAGCTGGATGACCTCAGGGCCATATGGGAAAACCAGTGTTTCCTGGACAAGATCTACAGTGAGGTTGGCATGCCAAGGATATGGGAAGAACGAAGGTGTGTGATGGAGAAAAAGGGTGGTAACCGTGGAGTGCAGGAGACCCAGGCGGCTGTGCCGAATTAAAACAGGTACGCCCTCTTGGGAACTGTCCGGGGAGACGATGTTTCAAGTTCGAGCGGCGGACTCGTCGGTGGCTCCAATCCTAGGACTCAACCGGTGAGACCTACGTGGGGCAGAGCCAGTGGTGGGTGACTCCATTGTCCAAGGTGCGGACAGGAGATTCTGTGGCGGCAGACGAGATGCGAGGATGGTCTGTTGCCTCCCTGGTGCCAGGGTTCAAGATGTCATGAACTGAATGCAGAACATCTTTGAGAGGGAAGGTGAACAGCTGACAGTAGTTGTGCATGTGGGCACAAACGACATCGGAAAGAAGAGTAAGGAGGTTCTGCAACGTTAGATAGTTAGGAAGAAGACTGAAAAGCAGTACTTCCAGGGTGGTTATCTCTGGATTGCTTCCAGTACCTTGTGCTAGTGAGGACAGGAACAGGGAGATAGGGGGTCTGAATGTGTGGCTGAGGGGCTAGTGCAGGGAGCAAGGATTTAAATTTATAGACTACTGGAATCTCTTCTGGGGTAGGGGTGACATGTACAAAAGGGACAGATTACAACTGGAGGGGGACCGATGTTCTGGCAGGCAGGTTTGCTATGGCTACAGTTTAAACTAAATAGTGGGGAGGAGGGATTGACAAATCGGGAGTATAAAGATGGAGTTGAAGGGGAAGTGGGTACAGGAAAAGTTACAAAAGACTCCCGAGTTAATGCAAAGGAAAGTTCGAGAAGGGATAAGAGAGTAAGGTCAGGGACAATTGCAAGCGGTGCGAGAGGGGAGGTGAATAACGAGGTCAAAGTGTTGTATGGGCGAAGTGTAAGAAATAAAGTGGACACGCTTGAGGCTCAGTTAGAAATAGGCAAGTATGATGTTGTGGGAATTACAGAGACATGGCTGCAAGAGGGCCAGGATTGGGAACTGAATGTTCAAGGGTATACCTCCTATCAAAAAGACAGACAGGTGGGCAGAGGAGGTCGGGTAGGTGAGGAATTAAATTCAGTCCCTTGCAAGGAGTGACATTGAAACAAGAGATGTGGAGTCAGTATGGATAGAACTAAGGAATTGTAAGGGTAAAACGACCCTAATGGAACTTATCTACAGGCCCCCAAACACCAGCCTGGATATAGTGTGCAAGTTGAATCAGGAGTTAAAAATTGGCATGTAGTAAAGGTAATGCTACGGTTGTTATGGGAGATTTCAACTTGCAGGTAGACTGGGAAAAATCAGGTTGGTACTGGAACCCAAGAAAGAGAGTATGTGGAGTGCCTTCATGATGAATTATTTGAGCAGCTTGTATTGGAGCCTACCAGGGAAAAGGCAATTCTGGATTTAGTGTTATGTAATGAACCGGATTTGATAAAGGAACTTGAGGTTAAGGAGCCATTAGGAGGTAGTGAGCCATAATATGGACAGGTGTAATCTACAATTGGAGAAGGGTAAATCGGAGGTGTCAGTGCTACAGTTGAATAAAGGGGACTATGGAGCCATGAGGGAGGAGTTGGCCAAAGTTGACTGGAAAGATACCCTCGCAGGGATGGCAGTGGAACAACAATGGCAGGTATTTCTGGAAATAATACAGAAGGTGCATGATCAGTTCATTCCAAAGAGGAAGAAAGATTCCAAGGAGGGTAAGGGGCAACCGTGGCTGACAAGGGACGTCAGGGACAGTATAAAAATAAAAGAGAAGTACAATGTGGCAAAGATGAGCGGGAAGCAAGAGGATTGGTTGATGTTTAAAGAGCAACATAAGATAACTAAAAAGGCAATACGGGAGAAAAGATAAGGTACGAAGGTAAGCTAGCCAAGAATATAAAGGAGGATAGTAAAAGCTTCTTTAGGTATGTGAAGAGGAAAAAAAGTTAAGACCAAAGTTGGACCGTTGAAGACTAGAAAGGCAAATTAATTATGGAGAACAAAGAAATGGCAGATAAGTTGAACAGGCAGTAAGGAGGACACAATCTTCCTGATGTACTAGTGGCCAGAGGATCAGGGGTGACTGAGGAACTGAAGGAAATCTACATTAGGCAGGAAATGGTGTTGGGTAGACTGATGGGACTGAAGGCTGATAAATCCCCAGAGCCTGATGGTCTGCATCCCAGGGTACATAAGGAAATGGCTCTAGAAATCATGGACGCATTGGTGATAATTTTTCAATGTTCTATAGATTCAGGATCAGTTCCTGTGGATTGGAGGGTAGCTAAGATTATCCCACTTTAAGAAAGGCGGGTGAGAGAAAACAGGGAATTATAGACCAGTTAGCCTGACATCGGTGGTGGGAAAGATGCTGGAGTCAATCATAAAATATAAAATAGCGGCACATTTGGATAGCAGTAACAGGATCAATCGAGTCAGCATGGATTTACGAAGGGGAAATCATGCTTGACTAATTATTTTGAGGATGTAACTAGGAAAATGGATAAGGGAGAGCCAGTGGATGTAGTGTACCTGGACTTTCAGAAAGCATTTGGTAAGGTCGCACACAGGAGAATAGTGGGCAAAATTAGGGCACATGGTATTGGGGGTAGAGTGCTGACATGGATAGAAAATTGGTTGGCAGACAGGAAACAAAGATTAGGGATTAACGGGTCCCTTTCAGAATGGCAAGCAGTGACTAGTGGGGTACCGCAAGGCTCGGTGCTGGGATCGCAGCTATTTACAATATACATCAATGATTTAGATGAAGGGATTCAATGTAACATTAGCAAATTTGCAGATGACACAAAGCTGGGTGGCAATGTGAACTGTGAGGAGGATGTTATGAGAATGCAGGGTGACTTGGACAGGTTGGGTGAGTGGGCAGATGCAGTTTAATGTGGATAAATGTGAGGTTATCCACTTTGGTAGCAAAAACAGGAAGGCAGATTATTATTTAAATGGTGTCAAATTGGGAAAAGGGGTAGTACAATGGGATCTGGGGGTCCTCGTTCTTCAGACAATGAAAGTAAGCATGCAGGTACAGCAGGCAGTGAAGTAAGCGAATGGCATGTTGGCCTTCCTAACAAGAGGAGTTGAGTGTAGGAGCAAAGAGGTCCTCCTGCAGTTGTATAGGGCCCTAGTGAGACCACACCTGGAGTATTGTGTGCAGTTTTGGTCCCCTAATTTGAGGAAGGACATTCTTACTATTGAGAGACTACAAAGTTAATTCCCGGGATGGCAGGACTGTCATATGCTGAGAGAATGGAGTGGCTGGCCTTTTTCTACTTTGGAATTTAGAAGGATGAGAGGGGATCTTATTGAAACGTATAAGATTATTAAGGGTTTGGACACGCTAGAGACAGGAACCATGTTCCCGATGTTGGGGGAGTTCAGAACCAGGGGGACACTGTTTAAGAATAAGGGGTAAGACATTTAAAACGTAGATGAGGAAACACTTTTTCACACAGTTGTGAGTCTGTGGAATTGTCTGCCTCAGAGGGCAGTGGATACTGGTTCTCTGGATACTTTCAAAAGAGCTAGATAGGGATCCTAAAGATAGCGGAGTCAGGGAATATGGGGAGAAGGCACGAACAGAGTACTGATTGTGGATGATCAGCCATGATCACATTGAATGGTGGTGTTGGCTCGAAGGGCCTACTCCTGCACCTATTGTCTATCTTCCCCAATATTTCTACACGTGCTGTTTGAGGATAACTCTGAATATCGCACCCCTAGTGATGTGTGGGAAAGAATCAAATATTATCAGGCATTCCTCACATGAAAAACACACAGCAGAGACTGCTGCCCTCTGGTGGAGGAAAGGTCTCCGGTTTGAAATTGCTGCCAGTAGGGACAGCATGGCCAAGAAGTTCAATGACATGACATTAGGGATTTTTTCTGGGAAACAGAATTTCGTTGGAAATCCAAACAACAAAATGGGTATTTTGTGTAGTCTTATTCCTGTATCCAGGACTTTGTATGTGTTCTCTATCTACAGGGTGCATATTCACAATGGGTGCTGGATGTATGGTGAGCAATGGAATGTGCTGCCAGAGGAGGTAGCTGAGGCAACATTTAAAATAGTTTTGGACATGGATAGGATTTTTACAGGGATATGAACCAAATGCAGGGTGAAGGGCCATTTACTATGCTGTATGATTCTGTGACCAATGTCAATGAACGAACAAAGCTGGACAGACATAATTTATGCTACCGTACTTGATTTAAAAATGTAATACACCTTAACTGTTAAAGTCTGCTACTATTTTACCTAAAGGGCCCATGCCTTACTGAGAGTTCGGGCCTGCTGAACATCAATGAGAACGAGGCAGAACAAACTGGAGCACCCCTCACCTCTGCCAATGGTCTTCCCAACAGGCAAGTAACGTGCTCTAAACTCTGGGCTCCGAATTTCAATTCAAATGCATGGATGTTTAGTTAAATTCTGTAATATTTATTCAAAAATCTGACAGCCTCCCCACCAGTGCTGCCCAACATTGCTCCCTAAAACATCAGCATGAAGCCACTGGTGACATTTCACGTCAAGACCCTTCCTCCGACTGTGCTTGGGTCGAGACCCTTCTTCAGACCGAGTACTGAGTTTTGGTCACCCTGCTATTGGGAAGGATGCCATTACGTTGAAAAAATGCAGACACGATTTACAAGTGTGTTGCCAGGACTCAAGGGTTTCAGCTATAGGAAAAGGATGGGCAAGCTAGGACTTTATTCTTAGGAGTACAGGTGGCTAAGGGATGATCTTATGGAGATGTATAAAATCATGAGGAAAACAGATAGGGTAAATGCACAGGGTCTTTTATATGGGACCAGAGGACATAGGTTTAAGGTGAGAGGGGCAAAAATTAATAGAAGCCCAAAGGACAACCATTTCATTCAATTGGTGGTGGGAGTAAAGAACAAGTTACCAGAGCAGGTAGTTAAAGCGTCTGTGGAAAGAAAATAGTTAATGCTTCAGATCCAGGGTCCTTTATCAACACCTGAAAAAGGGAAACAAGTTATCAATGACCAAAGATTATGATGGAAGGAGTAATTACTGAGAGTGAAGAAATCAAAAAGGACTAGCAAAATCCTAACAGAGAGCAAAGGAGAACTTCAGTTTGGGCCTCTGGAAGGGAAGTGGCAATGAATGGGCAGCATAGTGGCACAACTGGCAGAGACCGAGTTCCTCAGGAGCCATCTGCGTGGTGTTTGCACATTCTCCCTGTGACAGTTTGGGTTTCCTTCCACATCCCAAGGAAATGCATGTTTGTAGGTTAATTGGCCTGTGTAAATTGCCCCCAGTGAAGGGCATGAATGCAAAAGTGGGATAGGATAGAACTGCAATTATAGATCAGCTACAGAAATGGGCGGATGAATGGCAGATGGAGTTTAATCCGGACAAGTATAAGGTGCTGCATTTTGGGAGGTCCAATGTGTGGGGAAAATATACAATTATTGGCATGGGCTTTAAACAGCTTTGATGCTCAGAGGGATCTTGGGTCCAAGTTCATTTCCTCTCTGAACATGACCACACAAGTAGTGTGAGTGGTAAACATGGCATATAGCATGCTTGCCTTCATTGGACAGAGTATTGAGTACAAGAGTCAGGAAGTCGTGATACAGCTTTATAGAACTTTGGTTAGGCAGCATTTTAGTATTGGGTGCAGTTCTGGTCACCTCCATTACATGAAGGATATGGAGGCTTTGGAAAGGGTGCACAGGAGTTTTACCAGAATTATGCCTGGTTTAGGGGGTAAGCTACAGGGAGAGGTTGGATTGGGTTTATTTTTTCTGGAAGGCCAGAGATGCAGAGGGAAGTATATAAAATTATGAGAGGCAGACATAAGGGAGACAGTCAAAACCTACTCCCCAGGATGGAAATATCAAATACTAGAGGACATAGCTGCAAGCTGAGAGGGGCAAAATTTAAAGGAAATGTGCAGGGAAAGGTTTTTTTTTAAATTACACAGAGGGGCCTGGAATGTAGTGCCAGGGGGGCAACTATGATCACCACATGCGAGAGACTTTTAGATAGGCACATGGATATGCAGGGAAATTAATTATGTGCAGGCAAATTAGGTTGCTCTTGGCATCATGTTCAGCACAGACATTGTGGGCCAATGAGTCTATTCCTGTGCTGTATGGATATATGTTCTATCACTAGTGTGAATATGAACTCTAATGATCAATGTGGGCTGAAGGGCCTATTTCCATGTTGAATCCCAAAATTGAACTCAATGGGAAATAAAAAAAACTGCAGTCACTGGAACTTCTGAAGTAAAAAATAGAACATATTGGAAAACCTTAACAAGACCCAGACCCAAAATGTTAACTGCTTCTCTTTCCATAGATACTACTTTACCATTTAAGGTTTGTCCTCAACAAGGGTCCCTGTCTTAGTGTTTTTTTGTTTTATTTCAGATTCCTAGCAACTGCTGCTTTTGTTTTTGATGACTGGTCACTTACTGCTACTATACACCTCGAGCAAGTGCACCAGGAGCAGTGCAGAGAAAAAAGTTTTACAACATGTCAAGTCTATTGCAGATTTCCACATGACTGCAAGTGTTTTTTGTATGAGTAAGTCAGAAACTGCATGTAAGTGCATGATGTTGTCTATGTCAGGTTAAACCAAACCAAAGAGAGACAAAAAACTGGAGTAACTCAACGGGTCAGACAGTATCTTTGGAGAAAATAAATAGGTGACATTTCAGGTTGAGACCCTTCTTTAAACTGAGAGTCAGGGGAAAGAGAAACATGGATGGAGACGGTGATATAGAGAGATACAAAACAAATGAAAGATATGCAAAAAAATAACGATTGCAAAGGAAACATTGTTAATTAGGGTCTAGGTGAAGATGAGTTACAGACAATTAGACTCAACAAGACAACTTTGAAGCCTGTGTGACTAAGGTGGGGGAGGAATGGGGAGAGAAGGTCTGCCAGGATTACCTGAAGTTAGAGAAATCAATATTCATACCACTGGGATGTAAGCTGCCCAAGCAAAATATGAGGTTTTTCTACTCACTGATCTAATCTTCCTCCCAAATAAATTTGCATTTTGCTCAAGAGCATATGCACAAGCTGTACATGTGGGCAGGACAGTGGCATAGCGGTCAAGTTGCTGCCTTACAGCACCAGAGAACTAGGTTGAATCCTGAATATGGGTGCGTCTCTACGGAGTTTGTACATTCTCCCTGCGACTGCATGAGTTACCTTTGGGTGCTCTGGCTTCCTCCCACACTCCAAAGACATACAGGTATGTACATTAATTGACTTTGGTAAAATTATAAATTGTCCCTTGTGGGTAGGTTAGTGCTCGAGTACAGGGCGATTGCTGGTCCGCGCAGACTCGGTGTGCCGAAGGGCTTGTTTCCACATTGTATCTCTAAGGTAAAGTAAAGGCTAATATTCATTTAATCTTTAAGCATTCGATAGGTACATTTTTATTGGTCTTTATAGATCATTTTTTATTTCCTTTTTGTTTATTAACTGCTGCTTCTGTCCTCAAATGACCTTGAAGCCTTCCTATTCACATGGAATGCTTCAGTATTAAGAAATGCTATAAAATAGTAAAAGCTAGAGACTGTCATTTAATAAAAGTTTGTTTTATTTGCTTATGTTTCAAATAAGATTGGGTATTAAAAGGACATGTATAATTAAACAGAACACAAATTAACATTGAAATTATTTATTAGCATGACTCGGTAGAGATGCTAGCTTGCCAGACACTGCATTCATTTTAGCTTTGAGTCGAGGAGTCAGATCCCTGGATTTAAACAAACTGGGTTTTGAAGGAGAGCCAATGGCAAGTTTGCATCCAGTTAAATTTGAAAACAGCTTTTTTTTCATTTGCAGTGGTTTTTCAGCATTTGATAGCTTTGCGGAGAGCGCTAGCTCGTGCTGGAGTTTTGAAACCATATTTTGCAGATGACCGATTTTGTCAACATGTTCTTTGTTAACATCTTTATGCACGTTTTCCTTAAAATAAACATTTCCATGAAAATTTTAAGGTACTAGAAAATTCTATAATGATGCAGAATAGCCTCTTGGCATTATATGTAATCTCTCAGCCTGTTAATCAGATCAAATTCAAAACAATATCCTTTAAACTATTTGGATGACAAACGAGATTAAAATATACAAATACAGTTAAAAATACCTAAGAAAAGCATACAATTTAATCGGGATTATTAACTGTGGCACCTCAACAAAAATGGTGTAGTTAAATCCACAATTAAGTACACAATTCCTGAAGTTAACAGATGTGGACTGAGTGGTCCTATTATGTTACATCCAGAGGCTACACGATTTACCCATCAACTGCACTATCCAATTAGCCAGAGTTGAAGTTACTGAGCAACAAAGGGGACGTTACTGGAATTTTATCTACCTACAACTAAATGAAATGGACTTTATATTGCCCTGACCATTGACACACTGAAAATATCATGACATGGTCTTGACTGTTGAATTCACAAATGCTGTATCCCTTACTCTCATCATGCTGTACTTAATTTTTAAAACATTAATTATATTTACTTTTGCACAGAGTTCTTTTCATTATTTATTCACAGGATGTGGCTTTTGGCAGCTGACGAGTGTCCCCATTTACTCCCTGAACCGATTGGCATGGCAGGCCATTGCAGAGGGCATGTAGGAGTCAATACTGGAGAGATGCAGGCCAGACCAAGGAAGAGCAGCACTTTTTAAAAACCAGACAAGCCTTTTGTATATCATGGATACGGTTATTGATACCAGCCTTTTACAATAATAAGCTTAAGACATTTTTTTCCCCATTGCCATAGTAAGATCAACCGTCCAGCCTCTGGTTACTAGTAACTTTTAACAGCTTATTCTCACTATGGGATCATCATGTTATGCACATGTATCTGGTTAAGTTAAATAAACTGCCCGAATGTACACAATGTTTGATCTGTCAACATACCAAAATAGGCATAAAAGTCAGATCTTTGCTCCAACAAGCCTGTGATTTTTCAGAGCCTAGCAGTTAGTTCCAGAACATTAACAACAGATTTAGTTTTACCCTGCATATTTTAACTAATTCCCTTTCAATTGTTGTGGTGGAATCTGCTTTCATACCCCTTCAGCAGTCCATTCCCCCACGATAATCTATTGTTTAAAAAAAGTCTTCCACAAGCCAATCCTAGTTCTTAAATTACTCTTATTTACTGAAAACACTTTTTCAAAAAAATTAAAAATCTGTCCAATCTGCTGGAAATCTTAAATAAAAATAGTAAATGCTGGAAGCACTCAACAGTTCAGACAGCATCTGTGGTGAGAGAAACAGAGTTTCAGGCTGAAGATATTTTATCAGCACTTGGGGAAAGTGAGAAAACAAGTTAGTTCTAAATTGCAAGAAGGGATAGATAGGGCAGGGGACAGGACATGGGCAAATTTGATATGGTGATAGAGTTATTGTCATAAGGTCATACGGAATAGAAACAGGCCCTTCACCACAACCTGCCCATGCCGATATGATATGCCACATATGGTGATACTTAGTAGTACAGTGTTGCAGCTGAGAGAACCACTGTCTCATAACATCAGAGACCCATGTTCTGTCACAACCACAGGTACTGTTTATGTGAAGCTTGCAAGGTCTTCCTTAACTACATAGGTTTTCCACCTTGGAGTTCCAAGTTCCACCCACATCCCATGAGTGCGGATTGGTAGGTTAGTTAGCCACTGTGACGTGTCCCTCGTGTATTGAAGAATGGTAGAATCTGGGAATGATGGGTAGAATCTGAGGTGATGGGAATAATGGGAGAATAGAAATTGAATGTTTGTTTAGTGCAAATGGATGGTGAATGAAGGCTCAAAGGACTGCAGTGCCTGTTTCTATTTGTCTCTCTCAACGACTCCATGTTGTTTGAAGAACAGCACCCAATGTTTCATCTGGGTACATAGTTGAGTTTAATACAGTCCCAAAAACTATAATTTCAGATAACAGATTCTGTTCATATCAGAATTGACAGTTCTGCTGCAAGATTATCCATCTGTAATAAGGTCTTAATTTCTGTTTCTGCAAACACTGCATAATCAGCTGTGTTTATCCACCATTCTCTCATATTGATTTCACTTCTCTGCAACAGTTCTGACATGCTTTTGTATGTTCCCTTTTGTCTCTCTCTACCTCAATCCGGTTGCACTTATTAATTCCTCATCCAGATGGTTTCAACCTTGGTCTCACCCCATCAGAGAAATTCCCCTTGTCCAATACAGGCCTCCCCTACCCTTTCTGTAAATGTTTTCAAAGATTGTCCAGTTCTAATGAAGGATCTTCAATCCTATCCACCGATGCTGCCTAACCTGCTAAGGTATTTTTCAAATATTTCATCTCTCGCTTTTTCATGTGTCTATGAAATCTCTCAAACTTCTTTGGAATAAATCCAAGCCTTTCCAGTTTCTCCACTTAGTTCCTGATAATATTTCAGTAAATTACTTCTAAACCCTTAAATTACCAGAGATAAACAAAATAGTATGCTTCAATGTTTCACAAAGAGTTTGGTTAGCTTCCATGTTTCTGAATGCTACCTCTTAATAAAAGCCATTTTGATTTTTACAATTTCAACTCAACTTTCTCAACTCCATATTGCCTTCAGAGGTTTGTAAATATACATTCTCAGCTCTATCCTCCTGCATCCTATTCAAAACATTGCAAATCAGTTACTATTGCCACCTCTAATTTTCCAACTAAAACATATAATTGCAAACCTCTCTATTCAATGTCGCAAGCCAGCACAAAAGTACTTGGAAGTCAATCACTGACTTAGTTACATTTCAGAATTTCACATTATTTGAATTTTTTTTACAAATTGTACACTAATAAAATCGGCTCAAGTCACAATACCTGATGATCCTAATACTTGTTGACTCTCAGCAAAAATCATTCTGTAAAAGCTGTTCACCAAGCCTACTTTCTGGTCCTTAGCCAATTGCATTTTCATACAGACATTTTTTTGTTAAAATCTAAAGACTAATTTTATGGCACTCTGCAAAACACCTTTTCAAAATCATCAAGTTTTGCAATTGCCCTACTTTGCATTTCATTTTATGTCCAAGCTTTCTCATTTAATTCTACTTTTCCAGTTTAGTTATCTTCCAGTAAAATAAAATCTATATTTTAAAAGGAACAAATACTCCATGCTATTACCCTTGGCAAAAAAAATATTTTTTAGTAAGCTAAAAACACGAACATATCATTCTCCAGTCACAAGTGGGGTTAAAAATGTACCTGCTTTGCAATTCTGTCATTACATCTCTGCAGCTCTTCATCGCTTTCTTGAAATCTTTTCTCTTTCTCACGCAGGACTGTACAAATGTCCTTCAATTGCCTGGTTAATGTCTTGTTCACCTTATAGCAGAAAGATTATTGATATCAGATGAATAGTCTATTAATGTTTTATCCAAAATGCATATATGATCATAGAGCTCGTGATCAGATAGCATTATGTTTTAATATTAGTTTTTAAAATGGAGTTTGTATATTCTTCCTGTGACCATGTGGGTTTTCTCTGAGATCTGTTTCCTCCCACACTCCAAAGACCTACAGGTATGTAGGTCAATTGGCTTGGTGGATGTGTAGATTGTCCCTAGTGTGTGTAGGGTAGTACGGGGATTTCCGGTCAGTGCGGACTCGGAGGTCCGATGGGCCTGATTCCACACTGTATCTCTGAACTGAACAGCGTTAACATTTAACACTGAGATTTTCATAAAATAAATTAGGAGTGATACCTGATCCTTTTCTTCAAGAAGTTTTGCAGATTGTTCTTCAGATAAGACTTTCCTCTTGTACAATTCCTGATATTTCATCAACTCTGAAGAAAAATGTTTTAGTTCTCTCTTGCATAATGCTTGACCCAAATATCCAATTATATACAATTAAAAACAAAAGTAAATGCTTAACTGGAAACAAAGTGCAAACAAAGGAACTCCACTAGTTTCCAATATCCAGATGAATATACAGTGGCTTGCAAAAGTTTTCATACCCCTTGAACTTTTCCACGTTTTGTTACGTTACAACCACAAACGTAAATGTATTTTATTGGGATTTTATGTGATAGACCAACACAAAGTGGTGCATAATTGTGAAGTGGAAGGAAAATGATACATGGTTTTCAAATGTTTTTACAAATAAAGAACTGAAAAGTGTGGCGTGCAAAAGTATTCAGCCCCCTTTACTCTGATACCCCTAAATAAAATCCAGTGCAACCAATTGCCTTCAGAAGTCACCTAATTAGTAACTAGAGTCCACATGTGTGTAATCTAATCTCAGTATAAATACAGCTGTTCTGTGAAGGCCTCAGGTTTGTTAGAGAACATTAGTGAACAAACAGCATCATGAAGCCCAAGGAACACATCAGACAGGTCAGGGATAAAGTTGTGGAGAAGTTTAAAGCAGGGTTAGGTTATAAAAAAATATCCCAAGCTTTGAACATCTCACGAGCACTGTTCAATCCATCATCTGAAAATGGAAAGAGTATGGCACAACTGCAAACCTACCAAGACATGGCCGTCCACCTAAACTGACAGGCCGGGCAAGGAGAGCATTGATCAGAGAGCATTGATCAGAGGCCCATGGTAACTCTGGAGGAGCTGCAGAGATCCACAGCTCAGGTGGGAGCATGTATCATTTTCCTTCCACTTCACAATTATGCACCACTTTGTGTTGGTCTATCACATAAAATCCCAATAAAATACATTTACGTTTGTGGTTGTAACGTGACAAAATGTGGAAAAGTTCAAGGGGTATGAAAACTTTTGCAAACCACTGTACAAAGCATAATACGCATAAATGTGAATAAACCTTATAACACCAGATGCTTGGAAGATATATAGAAACAAGGAACTGTAGATGCTGGTTTAGAAAAGACGACATAAAGTGATGGAGTAACCCAGCGGGTCAGTCAGCATCTTTGCAGAACATGGATAGGTGAGGTTTTGAGTCACAACCCTTCTTCAGACTCGCCTTCTTGAGTTCAAGGAATGCTCCCAAGCCGAAACATCACCCATGTTCTTCAGAGATGCTACCTAACCCTTCGAGTTACTCCAGCACTTTGTGCCTTCTACTTGGAAGATATAATCTGCATTGATCCAATGAGGATTTTATTGAACAATAAGTTGGGTAGCACTGTGGGCTTTATAGAACACAGTGTACAAATCTCACACTTTTAACACCATTGCCATTCTTAATGGAAAGGAGGAATGGAGAGAAAATAAATAGGGAGCAGGTCTAGATAACTGTTACACACTAAGTCTCTACTAGTGCAAGAGTCTAGGACCAGAATTTGGTGGTTAAGCAAAAAACATTAGGTTTTCCATATCAGTCTACGCAAGCACAAGATGTTCCAGAACAAATAGATGCAACACTTACCCCTGGAATTTGCAAGAGCTTCTAATTGAAGATTCTGCAGCTGAGAGTACATTTTTGAAACTTCTTTCTTGAACCATGCTAACTCCTCCAGAAGGCCAGCTGTACTTTCAGCAATGGAAGGTTGACTCTGGTATTCACACAATGCAACTTCCAGCTCCTTCACTTTCACATCTGCAGCCTTGGGAGACGGATAAACTGTAACATGCTCTTCAGTCAAAGTTGTAATGCTAAGCAACAGCATTTGGCATTTTGTGACGTAAAAACAACATATTCTTGGATTCCAGAATGTGAACATCCCAATAGCTGAAGTTTGGTGAATGGAGTACTTTTTTCGTCAAACACTTAAATTTGTTCGATGGATATGCACAAGCATTGTAAATATTTAAGGAAGAGATATAAAAGCTGTGGATGGTTAATCCTTGACTTGGTCATAGAGACTCAGAGTTATACCTGATAGAAATAGGCCCATTAGCCCAACTCATCCATGCTGACCACAATATCCATCCAAGCCAGTCCCATTTGCTTGCGTTTGGCCCATATACCTCTGAACCTTTATCATTCATGCAACTCTCCAATTGTCTTAAACATTAACTGTACCTCAGCTTCCTTTCGCAACTCCTACCCAGCACTCGGTGCTTAATAAGTTGCCACCCAAGTCAGTTTCAAATCTTTCTGCTCCCACCTTAAATCTGTTCTCTTTTCCAGCTTTCTCCTCCATATACAATCAGTCTGAAAGAAGCTCAACCAAAAATCTTGCCTGATCATTCCCTTCACATATGTTGCTTGACCCACCAAGTTCCTCCAGCACTGTATAAATCAACCCTCAAGTTTTCTACTCCCAACTTGAAAACATCTGTGACCACCCATCTTATTTATGCCCTTCATGATTTAACATACTTCTATGTCACCCATCAGCCTCCTACATTCCAGTGTAAAAAGTCCCCATCCTATCCAGCTTCTCCCTATAACTAACCCACAAGTCCTGATAAGACCCTTGTGAATCTTGTCTGCGCCTTTTACAGCCTAATTATACCCTTTCCAGGGCCAAACAACTAGAACTACCCATAATACTCCAAATGCAGTAACACCAACAATGTGTACAGTTGCAACATTATGCCCCAATTTTTGTTTTCAATGCCTTGACTGATGAAGGCAAGCATGTCAAACTCTTTCATTTTCCTGTTTAACTGTGTCACCACATTCAGGCAACCGTATCTCTAAGCTGCACCTTGCAATATCAGGCAAAACTTAATTTGTCACACTTGTCCATTGTCATGCAACTCCACTGCAGTTAAATGGAAGGGATACAAAATGCAGTTGCTGAACATCTAAAATGCTGGAAACACTCAACATCAGACTGCATCTGTAGATGCAAAAATGTATTAATGTTTCAAGCACAAGATCCTTCATGACAGATATTTCCAGATCATCTATACTCAGTCTACCTCAATTACCTCTTGATTCAGATTTCTAAACTGACAGCCAGCTTGGCTGACATCCAGTGAGACATAGGCAAAAATCTGCTCCAAACAAAATTAAGAGACCAAATCTACATCCTTGCTGACAGTCACAATCTCCGAGCAACTAAAATCTCCTAGCAACTTGCTCTCACTGACAACTACTTGGAATTGAACTAGATCGTTCCTCAATTTCCATCATCTTCCATCCCCAGATGAATATTGAGCCATACATCAGAAGCATCAAATAGAGTGCTTACTTAAACCTCCACGATGACTCCCAACACAACTGCATCTGTCCCTACTTCAATTCAACTCCTGCTGAATCATTCTTTTGAGACCTTAATCGGGGCAATTCTGCTGTGCATTTGGCTGCCCTCATTCATCTACCGTCTTATAAACTAGAAGTCATTCAAAGCTCTGCTGCCTTTGTCCCACCTGCACCACGACTCATTTATCACCCATGCTCAATGATCTTCATCAGCATCCAGGTAACCTAAGCCTCGTTCAGCAATTCACATCTTTGTTTTCAAATCCCTCCACTACTCACCTCATCCCTCTCAATCTTAATTCCTGCAGCCCAATAGCTCAAGGCATCTACATTCACTGTGATTCGGCTTCCCGATTATCCCAGGATGGAATCATTTCACCATTTGCTGCAGGTCAAGGCTGTCAACGGCAAGCCCTATAATTTCTACCCTAAACTTCTTTGCCTTCCTCCCAATTTCCTCAAAACCTACTAATCTGACTGAGCTTTTGATCATCTGCCAGAGTATCTCTTTGTTTAGTATCAAGTTGTATTTCATCATATTGCAAAACGTGCTGTGGGACAACTCGATCTATTCAAACATGTCTGATACATGCTCAAAAGTTTATGAATTATACTTTAGCTGGTCTCTCCACTATCATTACCCAAAACAGCCAAACTATCTTCTTAGTTAATTACACACTAAAATTTGGATTATGAATTCTTATTGTATCATAGTATCATTACTTCTTGCAGTACACAATTTATTCAGAGAATTATGAAATGCAATCTTCTACCAATGAAGATGAATATGTTCTTCCTGAAGCAAAACTTAACCCATCATTTAAGAAACAGTTAGACAGGTACATGGACAGGGTTGGAGGATTATGGACCAAGCGCAGGCAAGTGGGATTAATTTAGCTGGGACATTGTGGGCGAATTGGGCTGAAGGGCCCGTTTCCACACTGTATCACTCTATGGCTCTATAACACTATCCAAGCCGTCATAGTGGCATAATTCACAGCAGCAGCAGAGCGGAAAATTATGGATCATACATAATGCAATGTTAAGGGTTTGGTCAGACTAAAAATGTCATGGAGATACAAAGTGGTGCTTTATCTTGGCTTCCAATTAGTAGGTGTAAAGTAGAAATTAGAGTTACTGGGCCAGTAAATGTAGCCTTTCAGAAAGGGTTTTGCACAATCTAACCCAAAATAAAATGCTGAAATTAAACTATCCCCTTGCATCCCAAAATTATAAAAACTGGCAGACAATTCACCTTGTCCAGCTATTCACTGGCTTTCATTATACTGTTGATGGAAAAATCATCACATATCTCACCTTAATCATTACCTCTGCCTTATGTTGCTCAGCAGCAAACTCTTCTTTTGAGATATATTTATCTTTAACTTCTTCCAAAGCACATTTATACGCATGCCGCCTGATAGATTCCTTATACATGTGGAGTTTACTGTCCAATTGTTCTTCATAGACATCCTTTAGCTCTTCAAATCGCTCACTGCAATTTGAATAAATCATCAACATCCATAACATTTATCCAACCTTTTATAAATAAAATTAAAGACAATTGTAAGCTAGTACATATTAAGAGAACAATGCATGTCAAATGGAATTACATTGTATTATGTGTAGGAAGAGAAACTAGACCGCATCTGTGAATAAAATTTTGAAAGTGGCACAAGAGATTAGCAGATAACCATCAGGATCCTGGGGTTTAATAGATTGGAGGTGGGGGCCATATATAAAATATTAGGTCAACCACAAATGGATCACTGTGTCCAATTCATGGTACCTGTTTGGTGCAAGAACTTTAAGTTACAGAAAGGAAGTGTAGGAAGGAACTGCAGATGCTGGAGTGTTTGACTCTCAGTCTGAAGAAGGGTCTCAAGCCTAAACGTCACCCATTCCTTCTCTCCAGAAATGCTGCCTGTCCTGCTGAGTTACTCCAGCATTTTGTGTCTATCTACAGAAAGGAATTAGCAGATTGATTCCAGGAATTAATTGTTTAAATGCATGGATTACCAAGAAAGACACAACCACATCCCCTCCAACACTAAACGATCTTCAGACCGTTTGGATGTAGTTAAAATTCAGAATGACTGCACATTTTGCATTTGGTGTGTACAGATTCCAAGCTGGAAAACCAAGTAGAGAAGACAAAAAGGCTTTACACAATTTTTTGAAGAACCAACGAAAAAAAGTTGACCAGGGCAAAGCCATACATTTTGTCTATATGGACTTCAGGAAGACCTTTGATAAGGTTCCACAAGGTAGGCAACTCTGGAAGGTTAGATTGCATGGGATCTGGGAGAGCTAGCTGATTAGATTAAGAATTGGCTTCTGGCAGTAAGCAGAAAGTGATGTTAGAAGGTTGTTTTTCGGACTGTAGGCCTGTGGTGTGCTTCAGGGTTCAGTGTTGTTTGCAGTTTAAATCAACAATTTGGATGAGATTATAGAAGGCACGATTAGCAAGTTTGCAAATGACATTTATGAGGAATGGTTAATGGCGTTTAATGCAGATAAGTACAAGGTGTTGGATTTTGGGAAGTTAAACCAGGGAAGGACCTTCACAGTGAATAACAGGGCCCCGGGAAGTGTTGTAGAGCAGTGGGACCTAAGAGTGTAAGTACATGGTTCCCTGAAAGTGGTATCACTGATAGATAGGGTGGTCAAGACAACTTTGAGCACATTAGCCTTCATTAGTCAGGGAATTAAATATAGAAGTTGATGTGTTATGTCATCGCTGTACAAGACATTGGTGAGGCTGCATATGGGGCATATGGTGTTCAGTTTTAGTCACCTTGTTATAGGAAGGATGTCATTAAGCTGGAAAGAGAGCAGAGAATATTTATGAGGATGTTGCCACTACTTGAGAGCCTGAACTAAGGGAAGAGGTTGAGTAGAACTTTATTACTTGGAGTGCAGGAGGCTAAACGGTGATCTTAAGGGTGTGTAAAATCATGAGCAGTATAGATAGGGTGAATGCACAAAGTATTTTACCCAGGTCGAGAACCAGAGAACATAGAAACACACAAGGCCTTTTATTGTATTGTTTAAGATGGAACTGCAGATGCTGGAAAATCGAAGGTAGACAAAAATGCTGGAGAAACTCAGCGGGTGAGGCAGCATCTATGGAGCAAAGGAAATAGGCAATGTTTCGGGTCTGAAGAAGGGTTTCAACCCGAAACGTTGTCTATCCTTCGCCTCACCCACTGAGTTTCTCCAGCATTTTTGTCTACCTTTTATTGTATTAATGTGATAGTATAAAAACTGTCAAAATAGGGCTTGTCACCTGTTCTCAAGTACCCCCTTGCTAGCACCACAGTAACACTTGCCTTCAGCCACCTACTTCTCAGCATCAAAAGCCTCCCTGTCACAAAGCTGGAAAGGCCATGAGTGGCAGACTCCAATGCCCTGCCCAGAATTGTTGTGTTGGGCTTCCGATGACTCATGCCATAAAACACCTCTTGGACCATTTCTAAATAATATTGCAGATATTTGGAATCGGATCAAATTAAATAAATACTATAAATTAAAGCATAGCTACTTAGAACTGCTACCTCAGCATCAGAAACACTGCTTCATTTTGCACCTCTGGTGTTATCTGCATGGGGATTGCAAAATTCCCTATAATTGTGAGGGTTTCCACTGGGTGCTTCAGTTTCATAAGGGAGGTCATGTGATAGGATTAGAATTAGACCATTCGACCCATCACCTACTCTGCCATTCAATCACGGCTGATCTATCTCTCCCTCCTAACCCCATTCTCCTGCCTTCTCCCCATAACATCTGACACCTCCCATATCCCAAGGTTGCGCACATTCAAAATTCCATTTTGTGCCACCAATGTATTGCATTGAACAGAATCACTATCCTTCACCTTGATAGAATGATATCAATAATATTACTCAAACCGTATGGCAGAAATATCCATCGTCTCATAGCCAGTCCTTGCACTTCAACTAGAACAGAGATTCTCATCGTCTCAATACTAATCATTTATTCTTGTCTTGCACAAATAGGTTGCTACATTAACTTACAATAGTGGTCATTTATTGTGGATGAAACATTAGCACAGCCCGAGAATGTGAAAATTATTATGCAATTGATGTTTGCTGTTCAGAACAAAACAATTCTATTAAATAAAATATTGCATCAGTGAACTGGGTGTCTAATTTCTCATTTTTAAATAATCCCTCACAATGCATCGGTTACAAGTTCATGATTTATCAACTCACACTAGGCACTAACAACAGGTCATAACCAACAAGATTGAATCTGTTTTTTCAGCAAACTCAGCAGCAACATTAAATTATTATATTAGCATCTGTTCATGAATTGGCTCAAAACCTCCCACTTGAAATGTTAAACAGCAAATGGCAAAGCCGCTCGGTTGAATCTCCGGAATAGCTCCCATCCCCTGTAAGCATTGCATGGACAATATATCAATGGTCCAAAGCTTCTCAGCCTGTGTTATCCACATCACCTTAGCAACTAGGGAATATTCGATCATTAATCCCGTAAAATCGTGGAAAGAAAATCTACCAAATAAATCCTTTCAATGTCTGAACAGCAATCTCCACAATAAAAGCATCAAAGAGTTACAAATGGCTACACTATCTCTTCAATGTTTATGCTTGTTTAACAGGTATTGACTTTGTAAGGCACAGTTGCTTAATAGGCTGTTTCTGTCTATAAATTGAATATAGCCAGATACTAAAAGCCATAACATACACATTCAATCTGCATGTATTAGCATTTAACTTATTCTGACCCATACCCAAGATAAAATAGAAACTAGATTCCCTCAAAAGTCACCATTGAGAAGCATGGCTTTCTCAAAATAACTATTTTAAAATTAAGAAATTCATAAAGAAAAAAGAAATACCCATTTCTCCAAGACTTCCAACCCTTCACTATGCAATACCTTCTATTTAAAAAGTGCTACAACTCATTTTGACTACTGGCGAGTTTTGGATATTATTATCCACAGATTGTATAATCCAACAAGCATATCCTTTAACATCAAATAGCAACATTACCTCTCACATCTTAACCTACGGTCTAAAATTACCTCCAAACTTCTTCAGTACGGAGTAGTTGCTGAAACATTGCTTCTCCCATTTCTTCACGAACCATCATTTCTAAAACTAATTTCTGCTGTCTTTCAGCTATCAGTTTGTGTCTGAGGATTTCTATCATATTCAATAATTCCTGAGAGAGAATATAAAATGAAGTGTTAAAAATCATGAGAGGAAGAGATCGGGTAGGTGCACAGAGTTTCTTGCCCAGAGTGGGTGAATCGAGGACCAGAGGACAAAAAGGGGAAAAGATTTAATAGGAATCCGTGGGTTAACTTTTTCACACAAAGGATGGTAGGTCTATGGAACACTGTCAGAGGAGGTGGTTGGGGCAGGGACTATCCCAACATTTAAGAAACTGTTGCATAGGTACATGGATAGGACAGGTTTGAAAGGATATGGACCAAACATGGGCAGGTGGGATTTGTGTAGCTGGGACATGTTGGCCGGTGTGGGCAAGTTGGGAAGAAGGGCCTGTTTCCACACTGTATCACTATGGCTAAACAGCAATGTAGAAAATAGTCAGCACTGCAAGTCAGAATGATCAAGATTATGGTAAATGCACAATAAGATTGACCATATAATTGAAGAAACTAGTGGCCATAAGGGAAGTCAGACTGTCTGTCCCAGGTGGATGTATGTTGGAGAGCAGAGTGAAGTATGGATGTTGCAATAATGGTTTGCGATAAATAGTTCAATCCTCCCAACAAAAACATGTATTTTCATGTTACTGGAAAATAGCAAATGTGATGCTTTTGCTCCAAAAATCGATGCAGGCCAGAAGTGGATAATCACCTGGTCCAGATACATTGCATCCAGGGATACCAAGACAAGTGAGTGAAGGAAACTATAGAGGGCTTGTCCACAATCTTCCAAACACCTGTAGTTGTTTCGGGGTGGTGCAAGATGACAGGATTTTTTTTAATTTGAACAAAGAAGACGGGTTTAAACTCAATAAGGAACTGCAGATACTGGTTTAAACCGAAGAAAGACACAAAAAGCTGAAGTAACTCAGTGGGTCGACAACTCAACCCCATAATTGCTGCAAGTCATATTGACCTCTCAGGTAAGGCATGGAAAATAAATCAAGAGGGACCTAATGACCTATTACTTGGGCAAATGTGAATCAATTAGAGATGTCAAGAATAGATCTATCAAAGACAAATCATGTCCAACATAAAACATTTTTCTTTGAATAGATAATCGATGAGGAAAATATTGGTGCTCAGACATTCCATGTAGCATTTTGTAAGATTCACACAGCCCCTCATCTAAAATGAAGCTTGTGAATAATAGATTGCAGCAGTGCATAGAAATAAAAGTGGCCAAACAGAACATAGAACAGTACAGCACAGAAACAGGCCCTGTAGCCTACAATGTCTATGCCAAACATGCTGCCAAGCCAAACTAATCTCATCTGCATGCAATGATCCATATCTCTCCACATCCTACATATCCATGTAGCCCAAGTAACTAAAAGCCTCAAATGTATCTAACCCCACCATAACCCTGACAGCATGTTCCAGGCATCAACCAGGCTCCATGTAAAAAAGAAAAACAACCTGCCCTGCTTGCCTCATTTAAACAATCCACATGGTCTTTATCTATAGTTGTTACCCATAAATCTAAAATGGAGCAACCGGAAAAAAATGTTTAAATTACTTCATGCGCAAAGGTGGTGAGGTCCAGTTCTTCATTTTCCTGCTCCTCGTCACCTTTAATTAGATCTTCAGAATAACAATTTTCAGCAGACAGAGACTCTTCAAGATCAGTGCATACCATCATACTGCCATCACCCCCACCCATTCGCTCAGCTAGTTGCAGTTTTATTTTGGGGTGAATAATCTGAATTATCTGGAAAAAAAGGAAAAGCAAACTGTATCTTTAAATGTTTAGTCATGTTTACAATTTTCCATTATTGACAAAAGAGATCAATGTACAGGAATCATTGATATAATGCAACATTTATACACAAAATATTGAACTGTAAAAGTAAAGTTAATATGAATTGTTCTATAATTGGATGTTTTAAGTTTTACAAAACTATTGTTGTTTGGATTGTTACTTGCAAAAAAAATGTTTGCACAAACATGGATTACCTACACTGGTTTTAAAACTTTGATGAACACTTGAATAAAACAAATATCATGTTTCACATTATTTTAAACAATGATGTATGCTACACATCAGAACTAAAATGCAGCATACATTTGAATTTTATTACCTCTGTAGTTCATATTTTATAAAAATCTCAAAATAGGAATTAAAATTTAAGTTTAAAATACAGCACAATTTCAACGTAAGGAACGGTGCTATACCTGCTTAGCGATTGCTGAAAACTTCATTACATGCAGAGTCTCATCATACATGGAGGCACACTGGCTTATATTAATAATCATACAAGCTTTGCCTTTGCCACAAAAGAAAGACTGAAAAAGACGGGTCAACTTGCTCTCTCGAAAAGGGACAATAATTGACTTTAGTCTAATAGGCAAAAGAAAAAAAACAACAAAATATTAGTACCAGGACGCAAGATGGTGACTCCTATTTTTATAACTTCTCATAAGAGGAAATATCCATCTGATCAAGACCATTCTGGATCTTGTTTCAATCACTCTTTCCCTTTCACTCCTCTATTTTCATTTGTCATATTGTTCTCCACATAGCAGATCTTTGTCACTCACCTAATCATCATCTACTGTGTATTCTCCTTATGCCCTCTTCACAACTTAAATGTATACAAACAGGCCATAAACATGCCCTTCAGACCACGGTTTCTGTGCGAACAGGATAAATAAACCTATCTCATCTGCCTGCACATGATTTCCAGCATTCTACAAATTTAGCAACCATACCTGCAGTCCATTCGTCATTTGTATAAAATGATAAAAAGCCAAGGCTCCAGCACAGATTCCTGTGGTACACCATTCATTACATCTTGTCAACCAGACAAGATAGCCCAAAGTACGCCTATTCTGTTTCATTTTACCCAGTCATTCTTCTATCCTGCCGAATGTTGTCAGGGCATTCTGGGAGGCAGGGCCTTGGTTGTTTGCTGGCTGAGTACATTACTTCCTGTACCGTGATTTATACATGATTAATGCATCATCTTATCAAATGCCCCATTGTTATTTTGCAAGGACATGAGAGTCAAATCATCCTGGGCTACCCAGTCTCAATGAATGAGCAAAGCATGGAGCAGTCTTAGCAACGACTGGGCCACAACCAGCAAGCAACATAGGCCTTGGCCCCCAGAATGTCCTGACCTTTGAGAGAAGGCAAGACTGAGATGTACAGCCTCTCCTGCTGTAAAAATAAGGCATTGTAAGGTTTCGACAAAACAAACTTCACACAGAAGCAGCTATCTTGACATCATGCTGAGGAATTCCCAATACATCAGAATACCACTGGCATTTGATACTCAGCTGGTCACAGACTAATCTTATTGCAACATACCAGATACTAAGAAGACATGACAGGATAAATGTCAAGATGCTTTTACTAGTTCAAGAGGTTGGTCAATTAAAACTGAGGTATGTAAATATCCCTTCATGCAGAGTGTGGTGGATTTCTGGGGGAGGCCGGATCATATTAAGTATTTCAAGTAGAGATAGATAAATGTTTGAAAGCTCAGGGGAAAATTGAGGACATGGAGATTTGACACAGGAAAGCAGTTGAGGCCCAATGTAAATGAGCTTGATCATATCAAATGGTAAGGTGGGCATGAGTGGCCTGCTCCTACCTTCTTGTAATGACCAGGCCACATAATTCCTTCATTTACTTGCTAGCAGGTGAACAAATGCAAGTTTTGTCTCTGAATTTAACAGCCACAGCTCAATAGAAAAGGTTTTTTTTTTAAAAAGCACTCCTTCATGGCATGTGACATTACCATTGAGATGAGCATTTATTGACTGCCTCAGAACAGAGTAACTTCCGAGGCTGTTTCAGGGAGGAATCAATCATGTGACAGTGGAGAGAAGGAAAGGTTGCAGAGTCCCTTCTTTAAAACAGATGTGTTCTTGCCATCAATGCTGTGGATTCGCCATGATTGATAGCGCTTTTACAATACAGATTAATTTAAATAGCTGCGTTGTTAGTATTCAAACTTGAATTTTCAGATCTGGGATAAGAATCTCTGGATAATCTACAATTAACTTGCTAAAAACAGAAATCACAGGAATGTCCAATTGATTTATTACTTACTTATTCTGTTGCTTCTGCCTTAGTGCAGAAATGCATTTGCCAAGGATAAGGAGAGAAGTATTTATGTTTCCTGCCTCCTTCAGTCGATCTCCAAAGGTTTGTGCTTTGCTGCTGCGCTCTGACCCAGCCAAATCACACAGGTTTAGGCTGCATTCAGCAAAAACAGATTGCCATGGTAAAAAGAAACGCATAGTAACATACTATCTTGTGAACATCATCATTGACACACCTAAAAGTCTCACAGGACTTCACAAAAGACTGCCTCGTCTGGCAGGGATGTCTAGTAGCAAGGGTCATGGTTCTGTAGGAAGGAACTGCAGATGTCGGTTTACACTGAAGATAGACACAAATTGCTGGAGTAACTCAGTGGAACAGGCAGCATCTCTGAGAAGAAATGGATGCCTGTCCCACTAAGTTACTCCAGTATTTTGTGTCTATCTTCAGTCTAAACTAAATAAACCATGCATTCAGAACGGACAGAATAATTGTTTACAACTAGAGGATATGGATACAAAGCTGAAAGGCAGTTCGGATCATGAGAATAATGCAGAGACATCACGGAGATTGTTCTTGGCCATTGCTTGACCTATGTAGATTAAAAATGTACAAAATGTGACATCAATTAGGGAGAAAATATGGAGGATTTTTTTTAAATGAGGAGATTAAAAGATTTTGGATCAAAAGATATCAAGTGGAAAAATCAAGTTATCAAGCTCAGTTTGACCGGGTCCTGGTGGTTCCAACGCTCTTCCATTTAAGGTCATTTTATACCCTTCCCCAGATGTGTATCCTGACACAATCCTGTCTCATTGGTCCACGGACAATTCATTTGTCTTCATGACTTTTTCTTGCTCTGACATGCACTGTCAACTGTGGTTCCTTTCTAGACAGGTGTGTGCCTTTCCAAATCTTGTTCAATCAATTTAATTTACCACTGGTGGACTCCAGTGGGGTGGGAGATTGCAACCTTCACGTGGTCCGCCCTGTTTCGACAAATGCAATCAACCTGGCATGCACAATCAAATAAGATCAAATAGAACAAGTTGTCTGACAACTTTAGGCTGTGCACGCCACACACAAGAAGTGGACTCCAATCAAGTTGTAGAAACATCGAGGATAATCAATGGAAACAGGATGAACAAGCTCAATTTTGAGCGCCATAGCAAAGGGTCTGAATACTTATGTAAATGTGATATTTCAGTTATTTATTTTTTATTACTTTGCAAAAATTTCTAAACACCTGTTTTCGCTTCTTCATTCTGGGATTTTGTGTGTAGATTGATGATGAAAAAAATGAATTTAATCCATTTTAAAATAAGGTTGTAACATAACAAAATGTGGAAAAAGTGAAGGGGTCTGAATACTTTCTGAATGCACTGTATCTTTGGGATGTTGCAGAAAACTGATAGAAATCCACACAGTCACGAGGGAACATGCAAACTCCACAGAGACAGCACCCGAGTTTTCAAATGGGTAACTCACTCAGATGTCCTGATGAAGCAGGGCCTGTCCCCGATTATTTCCAACAGTCGAATAGAGAATATGCTGTGACTGCAAAAAGATAGTTTTAGATAGGCTGACCAGGTACTTCATACATAAAACTGAAATACATCTAAAAGATCTCAATAACATTATTTTTGAAATTACTTTGGCAAAGCCAAGATTTTTTTTGGTATTAAAAACTCTTGATAACAAGAGTCATCTACTCCAGTAACAGAATCACAAACAAACCTTCGGCTAGACTGGTGGTTCATTTTGGTGGATGCGAAGCTTCGATTTTTGTTGCCTATCTTCAAGACTTTAAAAGCTTCATCTGAGCTAGTAATGTTGATCCATTTCAGATCTGAAATATTCAAAACAATTCAAATACAAATTAGTAATTTAATCAGTATTGCAGAGTTGTTAACTGTTTTCAGAAGGTTAAACATATACAGGCACATAATGAATCGCTGAAGGAAAAGCAGAAGTGCAGTTTAAAAAAAAAAATCCTAATTATCTTTCTCTTGTGAGGGATAATGGAGAAGTACAGTTTCTCAAGTTGACGGTCTAGCAAGAATAGCAGATGTTTGTAGTGATAAGTATGAATGCGACTCTGCCCACTCAATTAAAGGTTAGCTGGCAAAGTGAAAGTAGTTCCTGCAGAGTCCTAATTAACATCTACTCTTCAGCCAGCGTCATTGTAAGCACAATTTATCATGATGCTTTTTTGCAAGATCAGAGAGAAAAACATCTGCATTGTGTTCCTGATTAATAAATAGTTAACATAATGCAAGGCAAACTTTGGGCTTTCTTGACCATTAAAATAATGGTGCTTTGCTTTGTGAAAAGTCATCATTACTATTGCAACTTTACAATAATGATTACATTGCAAAGCATTTAAAATAATGAGTTCCTCAGCACATTGCACAAGAGACCAAAGATAAATGCCGTATATGTTAAATGTTTTTATGAGGTATAAAATAGTCTTTACCAACCAGGCTCCAGAATAAGATCTTTTTTCATTACTTTACCAAAAAAAACTTAAAGGATTTAACATTTTTTATTTACAAATGTATTATTACAGATCAGGAAGATCGGGCTGCACCTTTAACATAACTATTTCCTCTTTGATCTTTGCAGACTCGTAGATTTTGACGCTTCTGGCTTCTTAAAGTCGGTATTGGATCCAATAGGTCATACACATATTCATTATATATCTCACAAAATGAAACCCATACTGAGTATCGTCGTGGGTTTTGTTCACAGAGGCTTGCATCAGATGCTGCTGTAATTACTTCCGGATTCTTAGCTGTAACACATTAAATATAGAGGATCAATTATTTTAAACATTTCAAGCATTCTCAAACAAAAAAGGTTTTACTTTTTTAAGTATTCTCAAACGAGAAAGTAGATTTCTAACATCAATACTAAAGCTTATAATATTTCAGGATTTAAAAGTTAACATCAGAATTCACATTGCAATCTAGATTGGAATATAATCGTTTCAGTCTTTCCTTGGACATGGTGATGGAGTTGAGGGTGAGCGAGTCAGAGGTGGTGGAATTTGAGCTATTCCCAATTCACCAAAATCGAATCCAAAAATAACAGCAGCTAGTGACAATAGATGTCTTAAGTTGCAGATGACTCTAGTATCTAGATAATGTTTTGGTATTACTGATGTTTGCATTATGATCAATTTAAGAAAAATTTTAAAGAACTCTCAATATATCTGAAGCCGCTTCCAAGTTAAGGTGTGGATTTGTAACCCAAAGGATACAAAAGTGGGCCTACTACATGCTGAAATAAATCATTAAATGGGTAGTATCAACTCCTACTTATCCCACCCATTTAATTTCTGAAACTTTATTAATTCAACAGTTCTACCCACAATACTTGTAATTCTCAATGATTTGCAGGCAACAAAAACAAATTGTGAAAAAAAAAACATGTTCCATATTTTTCCCTTTACACAAACTCCCTTTGGAAGAGATACCTATTTCATCAAAGGTCATGTGGTCTGCCAGAGTGGAGCTTGCCTGCGCCAAATCTTTTTGGCTGCTCTTATTGCATACCATCCTCAAGGGCCGACATTCCATCTCCTGAAAGGAAAACATTTGGAATTTGTGATCCAATTCAGAAACCATACAATAATTTCGACCCAAATCACAATTAACCCAGTTTAAAAATGGGAAAATATTAAAAAATAACTATGCTTGATATCATAAAACCACACAGTATTGGTTATAATCAATTAATCTGAACAGACATCACTTGCAGGATTTTCAACAACAGAAATTAATATTCATCGGACTGGGACTCTGAATATATATTATACAATATTTAAATGTTCAAGCTTAACTCAAAAATATTGTTTATATTTTAGAAATAGTTGTAAAGATAGCATGTGCAATGTTAAACTATATATTAAAGTAGCCTTGTAAACGTATTCATTACATTCTATTTGTTCCTTAGGCATTCCAATAATTCCAATTTGCTTAGCCCTTACTGATTTTTAAACACTTATTTAATGAAGTAGATGGATAAGAATATATATTATCTAGAATTGAAATTTGTCTGAAGTTTTTGATTGAACTTTACTTTCATTGACAATGGAAAATAGAAATTAAATCAATTTAGGTCAAACCAAGAGGGGAAAATCATCAAATTGTGATATTTTCCATGTAGAATGCAAATGCATTGTCATAAATCTTGGTGATGTCAGAGGTTACCTGAAAAAGTATTTATAAATACTTTCTAAAGTATTCTTTACCCTCAATCTCTGTGCTGAAATGGCACTAGTCTGCGCAGACATTTTTAAATCGGTCCCTGCAAACCTGCACTGTCCCTGCCTGCTTCAAAGTCTCCACTGTTGTTCCCGTACCCAAAAAGCCAAGGTTTACTGGTCGTAATGACTAAGGCCTGTCAACCTGACCTCTGTAATCATGAAGACCCTTGAAAGACTTGTGCTGGCCCACCTGAACAAAAAATCCTGCTGGACCCCCTGCAGTTTGCATATTGGGCAAATAGATCAGTGGATGACGCAGTCAACCTAGGCCTGCACTTCATCCTCCAGCTCCTAGATCGCCACGTGATCTATGCAAGGATTCGGTTTGTGGATTTTAGCTCGGCATTCAACACCATTGTGCCAGAGCTATTACACTCCAACCTCTCCCAGTTGGTTGTGCCTGAACCCCCCTGTCAGTGGATCATCCTGACAGACAGGATGCGGCATGTGAAGCTGGGAAAGCATATCTTGGACCAGCAGACCCTTAGCATAGGAGCACCGCAAGGCTGCGTACTCTCCCCTCTCCTTTACTCTCTCTACACCAATGACTGCACCTCCACTGACTCCTCTGTCAAGCTTCTCAAGTTTGCGGATGACACAACCCTGATTGGACTGATCCAGGATGGGGAGGAATCTGCCTGCATCAGCTAGCGTCCTAGTGCCTTTGTAACAACCTGGAGCTCAATGTTCTTAAGACAGTGGAATTGATAGTAGACTTTAGGAGAGCTCCCCCTCCCCTTCGACCACTCACCATCAACAACACCATAGTCACATCTCTGGAGTCATTTAAGACCTTTGGAACCATTATCTCCAGGGACCTTAAATGGGAGGGCCACCATCGACTCCACAGTCAAAAAGGCCCAACAGAAGATGTACTTCCTGCGGCAGCTGAGAAAACACAATCTGCCACAGGCAATGATGGTCCAGTTTTATACTGCCATCATAGAGTCTTTCCTCACTTTCTCCATCATGGTCTGGTTTGGCTCAGCCACCAAGCATGATATCCGGAGGCTTCAGCGCATCATTCGATCAGCCGAGAAGGTTGTTGGCTGCAACCTGCCCCCCATCGACAAACTGTACACTGCAAGGGCCAGGAAGCGAGCGGGTAAGATCATCTCTAACCCCTCTCACCCTGGCTACAAACTATTTGAAGCACTTCCCTCTGGCAGGTGACTCCGGACTGTCAAAGCCGCCACAGCGAGACATAAAAACAGCTTTTTTTTCCCACGAGCAGTTGCTCTACTCGTCAGCCAAAAGTCTGTAGCCTCCTTGTGCTCTGGTATTTTATTTCATTCTTCACATGTTTAAATTATGTTTTATTATTAATTGTCTGTATATCATGTTGTTACTTGCGAGCAAAGCACCAAGGCAAATTCCTTGTATGTATACATACCTGGCTAATAAAATGTATTCAAGTCAATTATTAGTTTTGAAAAATTAGTTTATTTACATCTCCACAGGATAAACAATTCAGAATTGGAAAAGATGTTTTAATACGCATTACGATTATTAGAAAATTTGATTAGAGAAATATTTTTGTTAAACATCACCTCTCTCTGTGAGGAAAAGATTGCTGACTTGATAGCCTCTTCTTGCCGGGTTTGATTATTGTCCAGTTTTAACACCACGTCACCAACATGTGGCTTTAAATCCATACCTTGATATTGTCTGCCTTTTATGTGATCAAAGAGCATGTCCAATGATCTTGGCAAAATACCTCCATCTTTACCAGTACCTATGATTAATCATGTGTAATTATTATATTTAATATTGTTTTTAATATTCAAATAACTAGCCATAAAAGATGATAATAAGAAATGAAAGGCAAAGGTAATTTTTCACCTTCTTGAAACACTAAAGATACCCTTACAGCACTGTTCTACAGCAAGTCCAGAATTAACTTGACACCCAAAGCCATTCCATCATCTACACAGCACGTCAGTGACCTCGGAATACTTTGCACTTGCCTGCAACTCACTCAATGTAGGACAAAGCAATCCACTGGTTGGTATTGCTTCACCATCCCATTTGATCTGT
This sequence comes from Okamejei kenojei, assembly GCA_035221665.1. Lineage (NCBI taxonomy): Eukaryota > Metazoa > Chordata > Chondrichthyes > Rajiformes > Rajidae > Okamejei > Okamejei kenojei. The sequence goes on from CM069134.1 coordinate 56,347,212, forward strand.
TGTTGAAAACGTTCATGGCTTGGTACTTTTGTGATGTAGATGTTATTTGCTACTTGCCAACCAATGTCTGCATCCTGCACAAGTGCAGTCCTGGACTGTTTATTTAAAGAGGAGTTCCAAATGGATTGACCATTGTATAATCACCACTTATGATGAAAGGACAGTCAGTAATGAAGCTGGGGATGATTGGACCTGGATACTACCCCAAGAGCATCCTAGGGCTGCATAATCAGCCATCTGCGATCATCTTCCTTTATGCAGGGGGACGATGAAGACTGTTTGCATGATGTACAGAGCTACATCCGCACTTGGCTGAGTGTTAAATTGACTAATTTGATTTGACTGCATTTAACAAAATGCAGTTTTGTTAACAGGATGTACCACATCCTGTTAACAATGTGACAATCTTTCCACATTGTGAGGTGTATACTTTTGTTTAATCTCTACCAGAACTTAACTACACATGTAACTCGTTCTACAGCATATGTTCAGTACTACAATGATACACGCAAGTAAATAATTGGGACATATTTTATGGAGCTTTTTGAATAACTCCATAATCAGTTCTCATTTTTGTCTGGTACCTTGTTTTTTTTTTCTGTATTTTCCTAACAACATACCTTGAATAGTGTAGGTCTTCCCAGCATTGGTAACTCCATAAGTAAACACCAAACTGTTCTGCCCTTGGAGAAATTGTTTAACTAGATCCTTTACTGTGCCATTGAAGACTTCTGTCTGACTGGTTTTCTGTCCAAATATCTAACAAAGGATAATAATTTTGTGAATTTATCCTTTAAATACAGTGCAGAACTGTTTTGCAACATGCAGTATTGTTTAACATTTTAAACACCAAATACGCAACTGTGTCGCAGTTGTTTGTGAACTGGACGCGATAGGCCACAAATCCTTCTATGGATGGGACTGTAGTTTAAAACAGCAGCTGTACAAATTGTCGAGAGTTTGTCAGGCTATCTCTATGTTGTGTCTACGTGGCAAGATGGCGTCCTTGGGATTGTATAGGATTTTAGACTGAGTTTTTTTTTTGTCGAGTTCCTCAAGCTGTAAAGTCTTTGTACAGCTAAGTTTTAGGTGAATTGCTGCACCAGAACAGACACGAAAGCATGGTTTTTTTACGGACTTTAAAAAAAAAGAATGACACGATGGCGGTGTCCACGGGCTAGAATCGGAAACCTTGGCACTTTCGACAAGAATGTTTTTCACGACAAACAATATAATGGAGATTAGTGGTGAAAGAGAGGTAATTACTGAAACAAATAAGGCCGTTTGCGAACGCATGAAAGCGATTCTGCTCACGGAGATCGGTCCTGAAGTGTATGGCACACTCGTGAATCTCCTTGCACCCATAAAAGCAAAAGACGTGCCATTCAATGACATTATGAAGAAGTTGGAGGAGCACTTCAACCCAAAGCCTCTGGAAATAGCAGAAAGCTATAATTTTGGCACGAGAAGCCAGAAGCAGAATGAGACAATCAATGAGTACATTGTTGCCTTGAAAAACGTAACTTTGCACTGTAACTTTGGAACCTTTCATGGACGCGCACTATGCGGCAGATTTGTTTGTGGTCTAGTTGATTCAGTCCAAACTTATGAACACTCCAGATCTTACATTCGAGAAAGCATGCAAGATTGCTACAACAATGGAGATGGCATCAAAGAATGCTCACGAGTTTCATCCACCACAGACTGCAGTGGCCATTTACAGTCACAAGGCAGTGCCTATGGCCAAACCAAGAGGCGCTAAACCAAAACCAAACTATGGCGGGGAGCCGAGTTCAGCCAGTTGTTACCGTTGCAACGGTAATCACTCATCCCAATTTTGTCAGTTCAAAATGGCCAAGTGATAACTGCCAGAAGAAAGGCCATATCGCCTCAGCATGTCAGGCCAAGCTTAAAACAGGAAACCAACAACCTGCAGGAAACAAATGACAAGGCCAGAAAGGAGTTCACAACTTGGAGATGAACCCAGATGGAAATGAATTTGGGTTGTACACCATTTACGCAACCAACATCAACCAAGTATAGGGATCTTTAAAATGATGAAATATTTGAAAGGGCAATGAAAAGAGAACACTTCTTGAAATAAATAATTCAAAAGTAAACAAAATAGAATTGAGCAAAGCTATTTAGAAAAATATCATCTGATCCGCAGCAATTAAAGCAATGAGCAACAGAGCTATTTACCATAAAAGAAAATGCAGTAAATTAAATCCTTTACCAAATGGAATGACAGAAGAGAACTTCTGCAAATGAAATTTAGAAGTCGTCAGAAGCAATTTCCAGAATCAGGTTTACAAACAAATATTATCAAGTGATCACTCACCTGAGAAAATGTAAACTTGTGTACAGCTTGACCAATTCCCCTGCCACTATTTTTCAGAGTCTTTGAATGTTTAGGCGCTGCCAACATAATAGTTTCCGAATCTTTTATTGCCACACAGTTCTAAGACACACATTCAAGATTGCAAAAGTTAACAAAATCAACAAGCTTATAAGATGAATCAATATTAAAAGGAATAAAATACATTCTCAGTGTAACAGTACAGCAAGCTCGCACCCACTGGACTGAGAATGTATTGCACCCAAATAATAATTCTAGTTCATGAAATATTGTGGGGCAAAATGTACAACCCATACAGTAAAATGTTATTCCTTCATAAAGGGCAAGAATAGCAGTATATCTTTAGAGACAATGGCAATCTGCAAAGATGATCACAGAGACATTTTTGATTAGTGTTATGTCAAAATGCCTCATAATTAGACAAATGTACAAATATACAAAATGTACATGGTGTGGCAAAGTTCTATCTTGTAGTTTTAATTTAAAAAACATTAATTATTAATTATACCTATATCTTATTTGTAGCAAACTACATTAGGGTGGAAAAAATCTCCCCACAAAACATTTGTTTAAGAAGTAACTGTAGATGCAGGAAAATCGAAGGTGGACAAAAATGCTGGAGCAAACTCAGCGGGTGAGGCAGCATCCATGGACCGAAGGAAATAGGCGACGTTTCAGTCTGAAGAAGGGTCTCGACTTGAAACGTCGCCCATTTCCTTCGCTCCATGGATGCTGCCTCACCTGCTGAGTTTCTTCAGCATTTTCGTCTACCCCACAAAACATTTATTCTTTTCAATTACAAAAAGTCTTGATTTCTTAACCTTTTATTCCAGATGGGTGCAATTTTAATTTAAATAAATATATAAATTATTGATTTCCACCTCATCTCTGCCCTTTCACATTTGGGACAGGGTGTTTTTCAGTATTATTGATTGGAGTGTATTACCGGAAATAATGCGATCAACTACAACTTCTATGAATAGTTTTTAGATATTGTAGAAAATACAATTTTATTTGGACTACCAAAAAAAAACCTTCTCCCATGCATTTGGATTTTTGTTAGAACAAGTGAGGTGTGTTTTAGTTTAAACCAGGATTATGCTATTTATACTGGTCAGCTTATTTCCAGTTAATAAGTACTTGAAATGGAGAACTCAATCACAAATAAGACTAGTTACAGGAATTTTTGATAAACAGATTTGCATTAACGTGATATTTTTGTATACAAATTGGTACCAGAAACCACTGCATGATTTAAAGGAAGCAATCAATTGTTCCAGATGGTTGCATACAGCATAGTACAAGCTGAACCCAAGTTAAAATGCTTCACCAGGCAATTCTGCAATCCATTACTTTGAATGGGAATGCTTGTAAATGGCAGGCAAGAATGCTAAGAAAAACGAACAAAATTAGCCCCAAAATCCATATTAGATTTCATATCTCATCCTACTATAGGAGGGGCATGTCAGTCTCTACTACAGGAGGGGCATATCCTGGCCATACACTCATCTCCTTGCTACCTTCAGGTAGAAGGTACAGGAGCCTGAGGAATAGCTACTTCCCCACAGCCATCAGGCTATTAAACTTGGCTCAGTCAAAACTCTGAACATTAATACCCCTTTACCTGTTAATTGCACTTTATCAATTAATTTATTCATGCGTGTATTTACGTATATAATGGTATATGGACACACTGATCTGTTTTGTAGTCAATGCCTACTATGTTCTGTTGTGCTAAGCAAAGAAATAATGTCATTGTCCTGTAAGGGACACATGACAATAAACTCTTTTGACTCTTTGACTTTGACCTATTGTTATAGACACAAAATGCTGGAGTAACTCAGCGGGACAGGCCGCATCTCTGGATGGGCGAGACCCTTCTTACAGACCTATTCTTATCATCTCTCCACAATGCACCCACATACACTAACTCTTATCCACACACGAGGGAGAATCTACATTGACCAATAACTTCATGTCCTATGTGGAAATTCGGTTCTCCCATTTTAAGAAAAGTTCTGCCCGGATTATTCTCTATAGAAATGATTTCAATCCGAAAGGTTGATTAACAGATTACTACTGATTTGCAGTAATGGGGATAATAGAAACAAGGTCATTTATGAATTCCGATAATGTTCGATTACATTAAGAGCTGAAATGTTGAGCTTTAATTTAAACAAAATAAATGACATTTGGCGACACTTCGTGATAAAAATTCATTTAGTACGTTGATTGCATTTGCTAACCTGGGATTCGGTGTTTGCCAATTCCGCTTTTAAAAATGGTCTCACTCTTAAAAACACTTTAAGCCGTTGATCCTCGGTCGCAGATGGTTTCACACGACTATCGTCCTGTTCGGAATAAGCAGAACAATTATTCTCATAGTTGGGGGGGGGGGGGGCACACTAACCACGAGCAGTTAAGGGGAGTCGATAGCCTAGACCAAACACACGAAGGACCAACCTTAAGACTTTGTTGGGTGGTTGCTTCGTCCAATCGACCCAACAAACGTTGCTCCGGGGTTTGTGCTTCATGGAATGCGGAAAATTCGGACGGAGAAGTCATGATTTCTGCAATATACCGATAGGAAATGAGAGCTACTCTTACACGGTGATTGGAATTTTGAACAAAAACACAAAGTGCTGGAGAAACTCAGCGAGTCAGGCAGCATCGGTGGAGGCAATGGACAGGCGACGTTTCGGGTTGCAATCCTTCAAACTCTCTTCATTACTTTAAACTAGCACGTCCGAGTCAGGGCACGGTTTCCCTAGAACCCCACGCGTCCACACCACCCATGTTTGGGGAGAACGTTGTACACGATTTCAAGTCTAGACTGAAACATACTGCAAAGCATAAACTTAGAACACAATCATTATTGACGCGAACATTAAAATAAAGCTATATCATTTAACACTGAGTGGCATGGGATGATACTCGCTCCAAAAACCTACCAATGCGTTAAAAGGATACTCAATGGTCAATAAAGAAGATTTCACTTATATCGGACACTCAAATTAATGGGACACCGGGAGGTAGTTAAACTCTCGGATATAATCGCTAAAAATAGCAGAGAACTCAATTTCGTTTAAAAACATAAAATAAAGTTAGGAAACGAGTGTAGAACGTTCATCACAACCATAAACAAAATGGTAAAAACCAAATTCGGAAGTGTTTAAACTTTAAGCCAATTGCTGTTTCAAGGTTAGATCTGTTGGGGGGAAATGGACAAACTTTTCCTCGACTTTTTGCGCAGACCAATGCACAAACACAATTCGTTCCAACCAACCAGGCAGAGAGGTTCAAAACACGGTCACACCAGCTTTGTCTATTTAACAGACAAAACGTTTGAGTAAATGTCACATTTTCCTTTTAAAATGGGAGTTTGTCGCACCTGTTCCACGTCGCGTTAATTATTCTTAAAGGGACTTCCTTTTAACGAAACGGGGGCAATATATGAAATGGTGTTGCAAAATAACAAAGTAGGTCGTTCCTTAAAACAAAATCTAAAAACTGAAAGAAATATAAGTGTACTGTGAAAGGGAATTCACAGATGACCGATTGACCAAATGGTGCCAGCACAACAACCTGGCTCTAAATGTCAATAAAACCAAGGAAATGAGTGTGGACTTTGTCTTTGCAAGAGGAAGGATGAGGACCCACAATCATGTTTATATCAATGGAACAATGGTGGAGAAAGTCAAAAACTTAAAATTCCTGGGTGTGCATATTTCCAAAGATCTTTCCTGGACCCAGCACACTGATGCAATTATAAATATAGCACATCAACGCCTCAACTTCCTGAGAAGATTTAGGAGATTCGGTATGTCAAAGAGGATTCTCTTGAACTTCTACAGGTGTACAGTAGAGAGCATGTTGACTGGTTGCATCATGGCCTGGTTCGGCAACATGAATGTCTAGGAACGGAAAAGACTGCAAAAAGTTGTGAACACTGCCCAGCCCATTACCGGCTCTGACCATCCCACCATCGAAGGGATATATCATAGTCACTGCCTCAAAAAGGCAGCCAGCATCATCAGAGACCCACACCATCCGGGCCACACACTCATTTCACCCCTGCCATCAGGAAGAAAGGAAGAATGTAAAGGAGCCTGAAACCTGTAACATCCAGGTTCAGGAACAGCTTCGTCCCTACAGCCTACACACGAGAGAGCGAGAGAGAGAGAGAGAGAGAGAGCGAGGGAGAGTAAAAAACTGAACTTTTTTTCTCTCGTTTATCATATTGTTTACAGTGTACTATGTTAGTACACTGTAAGTAAGAATTTAATTGTTCTATCTGGGACACATGACAATAAAACACTCTTGACTCTCTTCTCAAGCAATGGCTAAAACTACTAATTGAAATATTTTAAATCATACATAACAAATTTAGCTTTTCACTAGTTCTGAATTAATTTCACATGGTGTGGATGTAACACAATATTTTTGTTAAAAGCAGCAGACTGGCTCAGACAGTCCAGAACAATTATTCATTGTTTCAACATTCTAATAGTTAATGCTATTTCAACAACTTAAAAGACACAGTGATCTAACTCTCTGAGGCTGATATCAGAGCATCCTTCAAGAGGGTGAATCCATACAAAGTGTCTGACCCAGACAATGAATCTGGCCATGTGCTTAAGACCTAGCATTCACAGCAAAAGGATTTGAGTACAAGAGCAGGGAGGTTCTACTGCAGTTGTACAAGGTCTTGGTGAGGCCATACCTGGAGTATTGCGTACAGTTTTGATCTCCTAATCTGAGGAAAGACATTCTTTCCATAGAGGGAGTACAGAGAAGGTTCACCAGACTGATTCCTGGGATGGCAGGACTTCCATATGAAGAAAGACTGCATAGACTCGTCTTGTACTTGGTGGAAGTTAGAAGATTGAGGGACGATCTTATAGAGACTTACAACATTCTTAAGGGGTTGGATAGGCTAGATGCAGGAAGATTGTTCCCGATGTTGGGGAAGTCCTGAAAAAGGAGTCACAGTTTAAGGATAAGGGGAAAGTCTTTTAGGACTGAGATGAGAAAATCATTTTTCACACAGAGAGTGGTGAATCTGTGGAATTCTCTGCCACAGAAGGTAGTTGAGGCCAGTTCATTGGCTATATTTAAGAGGGAGTTAGATGTGGCCCTTGTGGCTAAAGGGATCAGGGGGTATGGAGAGAAGGCAGGTACAGGATACTCAGCCATGATCATATTGAATGGCGGTGCCGGCTCAAAGAGCCGAATGGCCTACTCCTGCACCTATTTTCTATGTTTCTATGACCTCTGCAGACCAATTGGCTGGAGCATTCAAGGACATCTTCGTCCTTTTTCATCTGTGGCCTGTAGTCCCCGCCTGCTTCAAAGGGGGTGACTATCATCCCAGTGCTCAAGAAAACCAAGCGGGCCTGCATCGATCACTACTGTCCAGAACTATTTGCATCCACCAAAATGAAGTACCTCAAGAGACTGGCTAGGATGCAATCAACATCTGCCTCAGAAATGATCTGGATCCACTTCAATTTGTCTGTTGCCCGTACTAGCTCAAAAGTAGATGCTCTCCACTCAAGCCAGTCTGCTGCTTGTTAACAAAAATATTGTGTTAAATTCAAACATTTGAAGTTAATTTTGAACTAGTGAAAGGTAAAATTGTTATGTATGATTAGACAATAGGTGCAGGAGTAGGCCATCTGGCCCTTCGAGCCAGCTGACCATCCACAATCAGTACCCCGTTCCTGCATTCATCCCATATCCCGACCGCTATTTTTAAGAGCCCTATCTAGCTCTCTCTTGAAAGCATCCAGAGAACCTGCCCCCACCGCCCTCCGAGGCAGAGAATTCCACAGACTCACCACTCCCTGTGAGAAAAAGTGTTTCCTCGTCTCCGTTCTAAATGGCTTACTCCTTATTCTTAAACTGTGGCCCCTGGTTCTGGACTCCCTCAACATCGGGAACATGTTTCCTGCCTCTAGTATGTCCAAGCCCTTACCAACCTTATGTTTCAATGAGATTCCCTCTCATCCTTCTAAACTCGAGTGTACAAACCCAACTGCTCCATTCTCTCAGCATGACAGTACCGCCATCCCGGAAATTAACCTTGTAAACCTACGCTGCACTCCCTCAATAGCAAGAATGTCCTTCCTCAAATTAGGGGACCAAAACTGCACACAATACTCCAGGTGTGGTCTCACTAGGGCTCTGTACAACTGCAGAAGGACCTCTTTGCTCCTATATTTGATTCCTCGTTATAAAGGCCAACATGCCATTCGCTTTCTTCACTGCCTGCTGTACCTGCATACTTACTTTCATAGACTGATGTACAAGGACCCCCAAATCCTGTTGTACTTCCCCTTTTCCCAACTTGATGCCTTCCATCACAGCGAGGTGTTGGAGATTCACTGTGATGGATGTTTGTGTTAAGTGTGGGTCTTGAGTTTTTTTGTAATTGTTAAGACTAGAAAATGCAATATCGTTCAAACCAAGCTGTTTGAATGAAGAAAGGGGTGCCCTGCCCGGAGGCGGAGATGTCGCCAAACATAAAGCAGATTAAAAAAAATGCCTAAAATAAAATCTAAAATTGGAACGAAATGTGGGTATGGGTCCAGCAGTCCAACTTGAGGAACTTGACAAAAAGGCAGCTTATCCATTTTAGTTTTCTTTTGTAATTTGCACAAAGGTTAAAATCTTGAACTAGCTAAACTGTACCAAAAAATGTACTTTCCATCTGCAGGGACTGTCAAAGATAGGCATTTAATCTCAATCAAATAATAGTAAAGAAAACAACCAGCTAAACAGTATAATTGCAGATACTCCATGTATTTGGCTGTCCTTGACAGCAGTTTTCATAGAAGTGAGGAGTTGTCATTCTTCAAAAACAGTCAGTTGGCAAGAAAGGACAAAGCTCTGGAGTAACTCAGTGAGTTACTTTTCCTAGACAACACGGATAGGTGACATCGAGTCAGGTACCCTTCTTCAGACTTGAAGAATGACAAATCCTCACTTTTATGAAAACTGCTGCCAAGGACAGCCAAATACATGGAGCATCTGCAATTATATCCACACTAAGCCAACATTGAAATATAACTGTAGAGTAAATGTGGAAACAGGCCCTTCGGCCCAACTCACCCACACCGGCCAACAATGTCCCAGCTACCCATGTCCCACTTGCCTGCACTTGGTCCATAACCCTCCAAACCTGTCCTATCCATTTTCATGTCCAACTGTTTCTTAAACAATGGGATAGTCCCAGCCTCAACTACCTCCCCTGGCAGCTTGTTCCATACACCCCATCACTCCGTGTATGAAGAAGTTACCCCTCTGATTTCCATTAAATCTTTCTCCCCTTCACCTTGAACCTAGTGTCCTCTAGTCCTTGATTCCCGTTATTCCATTCCAAACCAGTTAATATATGGCATGCAAAAGACTGAACAATTGTATTAACTTCGGAAGATTTATTGCAGTTTTGCTCAAAACCTGTATCCAGTGTGGTCTGTTAAATTAAATCGATGAAGCACCATCAATGCAAAACACTACTATAATTTCACTCCTTGCACTGATCTGAGAAGCATTTGAATGCGTGAATATGAAATCAATAAAGCGAGATTTGGAAAACACAGTAGGATTTTATTTTTTTATTGCATTTCCATAGACATTTAAGCATCGGCAATAGTAACCTCTACCTCAACACCAGGTTCAATACTGATGGAGGTGATCTGTTTCACAATTTCAGATGGACTGTGTAAATCAATTAGGCGTTTGTGGATCCGCATTTGGAAACGATCCCAGGTTTTGGAACCTTCACCGCAAGGAGTCTTTCTTGTTGTGATACGCAGAGTCTGAAACAAAGCACATAATCTCATGAATTTATGTTAACTCTCCAGCAGGTTAACAAAATTAATCTTAATTGATAAAAACATACAAAGTGCACAAAGAAAAGCAGGATATGAATGAGCTGTATCAGAAGGGTTAAATAATGAAAAAGTTTATGAAGAATGGTTTTCCACAATATGGTTGATTCTCTCATGTCGAGAAAGCTTCAATTCTCTAAAAAGTTGACTTCAGTGATCTGCATTTATCGCACACCAAAATGGTTTCAACAGCAAGATAATAGTGCTACTGTGATTAAATGCAGCAAGACCCTTAAGCTTTCTTGTTGGACTAAAGTTTACAGTCTGTGGCTACAGCAAAACTTGTGTTTATACCGATGAAGCTAAGCATTTCAAAGTATAGAGGGAAACACAATAGGAAGGAAGAATGAATTGACAACGCATTATTAATAAGCTAGTGCATTGTAACATAATTTAAGAGAAAAATCTGTAGGCCCCTAATAATCCAATGATAGTTCTGGGAGTTCTTTTGCTAATTTAAAAAAGGCAGTGTTGCATCCCTGTGCATGTGACGTCACAAGATGCTAAATGCAACTTGCAATTAATAAGTGACAGCCAAATCGTACATGTATTTTGATTGTGGTATACAAGTTCTTGTGGTATACACTGTTCGATAGGGTTGAGAATCAGTTATCTGTGGACTTGTTTAAAAACATTGGGGTAACTTCAGAGACCTTACCATTGTAGCTCAAATTTCAACCATCCCACCAAAAAAGATTCAATGCCAGCATTTAGAACAGTATAGCACAGGATCAGGATCTTCAGTCCATAAAGTCATGCCAAAGATGATGTCTGGTTAAACTAATTTCTTCTGCTTATACATGATCCATATCCCTCCGTTTGCTGCATATCCATGTGTCTATCTAAACACTTCACAAATGATGCTACGTCGATAGAAGTATTGTTATAAAAGTAGCATAAGACTCGCCAAAGTTGTTAATGGAGACACTTAAATCGCCAATCAATTATAAAATGCTTGTACCTGCGCAAAGTATGCTAAGATGCATATATTACCCGTGCTCATTACAAGGTGATGACGTCACCTGCAATTTTACAGCCTAAAAGCAGCTTTAATGTTGTGACTGCCAAATATACTCAAATAGAAGTTCAATAAATAAAAATCCCAATATAATGCAAATTGCACCCATGTAGCATCTTTCACACTGCCAGGATACCCTAAACCCAAAACAATGTCCTTAAATTAGTCATAGTTGAAATATAGGAAAGCCGCTTTTCCTCTAACTAGTTTCTAGCAATAACATTATGGAGCAAGTCAAACAATATATGCTACACCTTCCATTCGAGATCGACGTGAACATCCCCAGTTCTCAATGGTCTACAATTCTGCACCAATCAGCCCCCCCCCTCCCCCCCCCCCCCCCCCCCCCCCCCCCACTTAATTTCCTCTAGAAGATGACAAATTCTATGGGAGGCTTCTTGTATACTGTCTCAGTATACAAGAAGCCTTGTGTACAAAGATTGTTAAGGGCTTGGACATGCTAGAGGCAGGAAACATGTTCCCGATGTTGGGGGAGTCCAGAACCAGGGGCCACAGTTTAAGAATAAGGAGCAAGCCATTTAGAACGGAAACACTTTGGAAACACTTCCAAACAAGGAAACACTTTTTCTCACAGAGTGTGGTGAGTCTGTGGAATTCTCTGCCTCAGAGGGCGGTGGAGGCATGTTCTCTGGATGCTTTCATGAGAGAGCTAGATAGGGCTCTTAAAAATAGCAGAGTCATGGGGATAAGGCAGGAACGGGGTACTGATTGTGGATGATCAGCCATGATCACATTGAATGGCAGTGCTGGCTCGAAGGGCCGAATGGCCTACTCCTGCACCTATTGTCTATTGTCAGTGTAACCTACTATTCCTACTTGTGTACAAATATGACCATGCATATCGCATGAATTTTACTGTATTTTATGTAAAAGAGGAATTTTACTGCACCTAGGTACATGTGCACCAATGGACACTGAGCCATTCTCATAGACAGCAAAGCTATGTTACCGGATTATCAAAGGAATTTGAAGAATGTTATGGCAGCAACCAGATCCACCAGTTATTTGTAGATTACGGGAGAATTATGTTTAAAGGACACTTCAATCTTTTCCAAATTATTCATCTCTGTATACCAAGAGTCTGAACTATATGGCCATTCTAAATTTATAATCTCCCATTAATTTCTCTGGACCGCAAATACAAGGTCACAAGCCATCAGAATGCACAGATATACATTTATCAATATATGAAGCATCACACCTTGGTGGGCATGCGAACAGGTCCTTTGACTTTTAGGTTCTTCTCTTTGGCACCACGAATTAGATCAGCACAAACTGCAGGAGGAACAACAAGTAGTTATGGAACAAAGCAAACAACTCCACAATTTACACGGTCATCTTCAAAACTGGCTCAGAATAGCGTATAGATAAATCATGTAGATCATTTACAGAATATCCTCATTGCCAGTAAATACAAAATCCCTTAATTTTATTATAAATAATTTGTGCTTCACTAATCCATGTACAAATTTGTTTTGCTTGAACGCTTAAAATTAGAGCCATGTATGCAACTCCATACAGAAAAGAAACGCTGCACTGACACTTAAAACCAATCTGAGGCATCCACGTTTATCTCAATAAATCCAAGATATTTTTGCCGTGCAAGATGCAGATTCCTTTACCCAATTATGCCCATTTCAGAGCTGCCAAGTTTTGTCAGAACATTTCAGTATTCTAGTACCTGAAAATCAGTATTTTGCTGAGGAAATCAGTATTTTTACGCGGTGACATTTTGCTGAAAAAAAATCGTTTTTTTTTTAAATGTGCTGTCATACCCATGTAAGAGTATAAGAATGCATAACTTTGCTACCAATTGACACGTCTTCTACAATTGACGGTGCATTCATTGCCATCTCTTTGTATACTTCTGTTTGAATGGCTGTTTCCTGCTTTTAGCACCAGATGATTATGCAGAAGCCATTTTGGAAGCCTCCCTCTCCCTCCCCCCATCTCGCCTTCTACCTCCCCGAACAGTCTGTGACCCACTTGCGTTTTATAAGCAGCAAGATGAAACAGGAAGTCAGGGCGATTTAAATAAAATCCGTACTTTACAAAGCAAATCCGTACATCCGTATTCTTATCGCATTTCCGTACAAAATACGGAAAATCCGTACTACTTGCCAGCTCTGCCATTTACATAAAAAGTCTGGGTCAGAAAATGTAACCCAAATTACCTTTTTCAAGTGATTTCACATTCCGGCTGGTCAAAGTGATTCGAATGCGATGGATTGCAACCTCCTGTTCTACAGGTGCTTTGCCAGCATCTTTAAATGCCTTTATGGGTGGAAAGTAAAAAGATGTAGATTAAAATTAGGTTCCCCAAATTTGAAGTTTATGATTTAAGTCTCCCAAGTAATGTGGAAAAATGTATCTCATGTTGTAACTGATTATAATGATAGCATTGCTTGAAGAAGGGCCTCGACCCGAAACGTCACCTATTCCTTTGCTCCATAGATGCTGCCTCACCTGCTGAATTTCTCCAGCATTTTTGTCTACCTTTGATTTTACCAACATCTGCAGTTCCTTCTTAAACATAATGATAGCATTAGGTTGAATTACATAAAGTTAACCAAATCAAGCTAATTTAATACTTGTTGATCCAAGTGCTATCGATATCTTAGTTTACAGTGAGGTACAGGCCCAACATCTCACACACGAGGGACAATTTACAATTATACCAAGCCAGGTCACAGGGAAATGTACAAACTTCACACAGACAAACACCCTTGTCAGGATCGAACCCAAGTGTCTGGTGCTCTAGGGCAGCACTATTTATAGAGAAGCAGAATGATCCAAACAACCTGACAGTCAGCTATCTAAGCCTCAGGGTCTTTAGAACCTGTACCCACGGATGTTACAGGCTTCTGCCACCAGATTTGTGATTCAGCAAAAAGCAGCATCTCACTGAAGAGGGCCAAAAAGCACCTTACATCTGGCCCTGCTTTACCCCGGGGAGGAACATGGACAAGTGAGCTTTAAATCAAAAAGGTAGATACAAAATGCTGGAGTAACTCAGACAGGCGGCATCTCTGGAGAGAAGGAATGGGTGACATTACGGGTTGAGATCCTTCTTCAGACCAAAACAAAAACATTGAAACCATGACATTTAAATATCCTTTAATATTCTACTGTTTTTCTTCAAATGTTTTTCATTCACATACTGCCAGAATTTATTTTAGTAAATCTATTCCAGCAAGTTCATACTCCTCTTAACCAGATCTCTGCATAATTCTCTAACATGTTAGATTTCTTCTCCAGTAGTCCAAATAAAAGGCCAAGTTAGTCTGAGACTCAATATCAGTTTTGCCCAAACGTTTAATGTATCAGAATGTTCGTATACAAATGCCTTTACCTAGAACATGTATCCTCCCACCAGTCTTTATGCAATCGGTAGGAGGAATCTGCCATGTGCAACTTAACATAGAAACATAGAAATTAGGTGCAGGAACTGGCCATTCGGCCCTTCACCGCCATTCAATATGATCATGGCTGATCATCCAACTCAGTATCCTGTACCTGCCTTCTCTCCATACCCCCTGATCCCTTCAGCCACAAGGGCCACATCCAACTCCCTCTTAAATATGCCCAACTAACTGGCCTCAATTACCTTCTGTGGCAGAGAATTCCACAGATTCACCACTCTCTGTGTGAAAAACGATTTTCTCATCTCGGTCCTAAAAGACTTCCCCCTTATCCTTAAACTGTGACCCCTTGTCCTGGACTTCCCCAACATCGGGAAGAATCTTCCTGCATCTAGCCTGTCCAACCCCTTAAGAATGTTGTACGTCTCTATGAGATCCCCCCCTCAATCTTCTAAATTCCAGCGAGTACAACTTGGCATTTCCTACAACATTGTGGCTCCCATAGATGTGAAAGTTTGTGGAGAACCAGACGGCTGAAGAGTCCAGTAAACCCTAGCGTAATGGGCGAGTTGATGTGAATGGTAGGAAGAACAAAGAATAAAATGGAACTGTCGCGGATGGACTTGCGATGATCAGCGTGGTCGACATTTAGAAACATAAAATAGTTGCAGGAGTAGGCCATTCGACCCAGCACCGCCATTCAAAATTATCACAGCTGATCATCCAAAATCAGTACCCCGTCCCTGCTATTTCCCTATATCCCTTAGCCCCAAAAGCTAAATCTAACTCTCTCTTGAAAACGAATCCGTGACTCAAAGCAAGTTGATGGGCACCGAGAGCAAAGCGGCAACGTGGAGAACCCCGGGGTTCGGCGCGCGCGCTCCAGGCCGGGGCCCCGCGCGCGCGCTCCAGGCCGGGGTTCGGCGCGCGCGCGCTCCAGGCCGGGGTTCGGCGCGCGCGCTCCAGGCCGGGGCCCCGCGCGCGCGCTCCACGTGGAGAGCCCCAGCCCGTACACACGGGGCGAGCTCACTGCTCACTCCCACACGCCGGGCCGGGCCGCTCCCCTTCTCCCCGCTCACCATGATGACTTCCTGACCGACTTATCCGTCGACTTGTCCGGCTGGGACGCGGAGAGCGAGCGAACAGCGGTGAGTCAGGAACAAAGCACCAACCGCCCGGTCACAGCTCGAGAGGAAGTGGCACCGCCTCCGTCGGACCTTAAATAACATCCGCGCGGCGGCCGTTGATTGGTCCGAGCGCTCGCTGACGGACGTGGCAGGGAGTGCGCGTGCGCGCTGCCGGCCGGGCCGGAAGTCGGGAACAAGCGGCAGCGGCGCGCGTCCCCAGTTGACCCCAAAGATCCTCTAGTATCTTTGGTTGACCCTGGAGAGCAAAGAGTAGCATCTTTGCTGGAGAGAGTGAGCACCAAAGATCCTATAGCACTCAGTGCAAGGGTTTACTCTCTCCAGCAAATGCTCACTTCGAGGGAGAGCCGCGCACAAGCCCAATTCAACAACCCGAGATTTTACTTCAGCCGAAACTTGTAGGGTTGCATATTTTGCATCGGACAATGCAGCGATAGTTTTCGGAAGAACTATTCTTCTGAAAGAGCGGATGCTGGAATCTTACATAACACTTAAATTGCTGGAGGAATGCAGCGGGTCAGGCACCATCTGTGCAGATTATGAAGAACGTTTCCGATCTGAAACTTCTTATGTCCATTTCCTCCACAAATATCGCCTGTCCAGCTGAGTTAATCCATCATTTTTTTTTTTTTGGGGGGGGGGGGGGGGGGGGGGGTCCACAAGAGCTGCTTCTTGTGTGTGTCTTCATTGGATCACAGGTTTATCCCGACTGGGGCTCTTGTATGTTCCCCTTTTCGCGGGATACAATACTTGAGGCGCTTGAGAGGCTTTTACACGGTTCCCATCTTCTGTTAGTGTCTCACGGAAGAATGACTTTAAACGGTAGTCCTTTCCCCACAAAACCTTTGCATTGAAACTAAGAATAATAAACGGCTGAAAGAACTCGAGGAATTGTTGATATTTTCGGTTGAGATCTTCCATTAAGATCCCGCCCGGTCCTTATGCGGGGTATTGAATCAAAACCGTTCCCTTCCCAACCCACACAGATGAAGCTCGGCCCACGGAGTTCCTGGAGCAGTTTGTTCCTTGCTCTACATTCCAGCATGCTGTGTCGCAAGTCTTTCTAGTTGTTGCGCCAAGCTCCAGTGCACCCCTCAGCATGTCTTCCTGTAGCCTGGGAGCTGCATTTAAGTGACATTCCCTTACCTTTCACTTTACCGTAATTTCACCCACAGTCACTCTCGGGAGGTATGCACAAAATGCTAGAATAACATAGCAGGACAGCATCTCTGGAGATAAAGAATGGGTGGCGTTTAGGGTCCAGGACCCTTCTTCAGGTCAGTGGAGTGGGCGAGGCAGAGATAGAATGTAGTCAGGAACAGTAAGTGGTGGAAGAACTGGGAAGAGGAGGGGATGGAGAGAGGGAAAGCAAATGTTATTTTAAATTACTCTCGGGATATCCAATTAACATGGGAGTAGCGGGAGGTTGCTCCATTGCAGCTGCTTATAGGAAAGGTGGTACAATTTACAAAATTAAGAGCTCTGCATCTAAATGGGCAAAGTATGTGAAAGAATCAATTAATTAAGAACACAAATTGAGATACGTGGGCGTGAATTGATAGACACGGCAGTAGTTGTAAGTAAATCAATACTGGGATAATAATATCATCAAACAGTACACGAACGAACTCTGGTTCACTGAGTCGATGCTGACTATAAAGCACTTATTTATGTAGATCCCAGTATTATTTTCCTGACACTCCCATCGAATCCCCTTGGTACTACCGTTCAACAGTGTTCATTTGCCATATGTCCCGAAACGGAACAATGTAATTCTTACCGTAGACAAAAATGCTGGAGAAACTCAGCGGGTGAGGCAGCATCTATGGAGCGAAGGAATAAGTGACGTTTCGGGTCTCGACCCTTCGGAAGAAGAAGTCTGAAGAAGGGTCTCGCCCCGAAACGTCACCTATTCCTTCGCTCCATAGATGCTGCCTCACCCGCTGAGTTTCCCCAGCATTTTTGTATACCTTTGATTTTTCCAGCATCTGCAGTTCTTTCTTAAACAACGTAATTCTTACATGCAGCAGCAGAACTGATATCGTGATGTGTAAACACTGTACGCTATAGCCACCATTTAAACAACAAATGGTTTATTGTTTGTACACATAAATATATATATAGTTCCTTATTATTGTTTGTTTTTTGTGTGTGCATATATATATAACAAACAGTAATAGTGCAAATACAAAACCAATGCCCCCAAGTTTATATTGTTCGAAGCTCATTTGGAGGTTGTGGTGCTTATTAGCCTGATAGTTGCTGGAAAGAAGATGCTCCTGAACCTGGATGTTACTTTTTTCAGGCTCCTATAACTTCTTCCTGTACCATACACCTGTAAACATTCACGAGAGTATTTGTTGAATTATTGAATCAACTCAATATTTTAGTGAAGTCATTTCTGCACTATGAGTAATTTACAGTGGTCAATTCATGTTTTAGGGATGTTGGAAGAAACCGGTGGGTCTGGAGAATACCTACACAGTCACAGAGAAAACACGCAATGTCCACTCAGGATTATATCCAGCTCATTGGAGCTTTGATGCACCACTGTCACTCAAGATGTTGAGGGAATTTTCACTTTTCGTATGGACTGTGTGGAAAGATGAATATAGCAGGTAGCTTTGGTAATGAGAGATAAATCGGTAAAGATAAATGGGTAGAGCCAATTAAGGCTTTGAAGATGTAAAATATAATGGGTGGAGGTAGAAAAATAGCTATTAAAATAGAGTGGTGTACTTTGCAGGCAACTTAAATAATAGCCTTACTGTAAGAACAATGATAAATCAAGAACTAAAATGAGTGATCAGTCAAAGGTTGTCTGTCTATTTCCCTCCACAGATGCCAAGTTCCTCCAGCACTTTGTTTTTTTTTTGATAGAGAAAATTCGAGAGTCAACTCAAGAGTTTTATTGCTATGTGTTCCAGATAGGACAATGAAATTATTGCTTGCTGCAGCACAACAGAATATGTAAACATAATACAGAACAGGAGATAAAAGTTCAGTGTGTCTATATAACATAGACCATACATATACACAGTCGGAAAGAAGGGGATGAATATTCTGCAGCGTGACTTTAGAGAGCTCGGAAAAATGCTGAAAAGCAGGACCTCCAGGGTTGTTATATCTAGTTTGCTTCCAGTTCCTCGTGCTGGCGAGAGCAGGAACAGGGAGATACGGGACCTCAGTGTGTGGCTGAGGAACTGGTGCAGGGGGCAGGAATTTAGATTCTTAGGCCACTGGGATCTGTTTTGGAGTAAGGGAGGACTATACAAAAGGGACGGATTGCATCTTAACAGGTGGGGGCCCAGCATTCTGGCAGGCAGGTTTGCCACTACACGGGTGGTTTTAAACTGAATAAGGGAGGTGGGGTGTCAAATGGGTTAGTCGAGGACGGAGTTAAAGGGAAAGTGAATGAAGGGATGGTTAATGACCCCAGAATTAACAGGAAAGGAAGCTCATAAAGGGATAGGAGAGTATGGCCAAGTGTAATAGGGATCGATGTGAAAGGTGAGATGCGTAAGGAATTAAAAGTATTGTATATGAATACACAAAGTATAAGTAGATGAGCTTGAGGCTCAGTTAGAGGTTGGTAGATATTACATTGTGTGGATTACTGAGACGTGGCTGCAGGAGGATCGGGCTCAAAAAGATGGGAACTTTTTCAGGGTTATACATCCTATAGAAAGGACAGGCAGGTGGGCAGAGGAGGGGGGGTAGCACTGCTGGTGAGGGATGGATTTCAGTCCCTTGCGAGGGAAGACATAGGGACGGACGAGGTAGAGTCACTGTGGATTGAGTTGAGGAATTGTAAAGGCAAGAAGACACTAATTGGTGTTATCTACAGACCCCCAAATAGTAGCCTGGATGTAGGGTGCAAGTTGCAACAGGAGTTAAAACTGGCATGTAACAAAGGTAATGCCACTATGATGATGGGGGATTTCCATATGCAGGTAGACTGGGAAAATCAGGTTGGTTCAGGACCCCATGAAAGAGAGTTTGTAGAATGCCTCCGAGATGGATTCTTAGAGCAGCTTGTAATGGAGCCGACCAGAGAAAAGTAAATTCTGGATTTAGTGTTGTCCAATGAACCAGATATGATAAGAGAACTCGAGGTAAAGGAGTTAGCTTGGAGGTAGTGATCATAATATGATTAGTTTTAATCAGCAATTTGAGAAAGAGAGGGTTAAATCAGAAGTGGCAGTGATGCAGTTGAACAAAGGGGACTAAGAAGCCATGCGAGGGGAGCTGGCCAAGGTAGAGTGGATAGGGATCCTAGCAGGAATGATGGTGGAACAGCAATGGCAGGAATTTCTGGGCATAATCCGGAAGACACAGGATCATTTCATTCCAAAAAGGAAGAAAGATTCTAAGGGAAGTAGGAGGCAACCATGGCTGACAAGAGAAGTTAGGGATAGAATAAAACTAAAAGAAAAGATGTATAACACAGCAAAGAGTAGCCGGAAGCCAGAGGATTGGGAAACTTTCATAGGACAACAGAAGGAAACAAAATGTGCAATACGGGCTGAAAAGATGAAGTACGAAGGGAAGCTGGCCAGGAATATAAAGAAGGACAGTAAAAGCTTCTTTAAATATGTTAAGGGAAAAAGAGTAGCAAAGTCAAATGTGGGTCCCTTGCAGGCAGACACGGGTTAAATTATTATGGGCAACAAGGAAATGGTAGAAGAGTTGAATAGGTACTTAGGTCTTTCTTCACTAAGGAAGACACAAACAATCTCCCAGATGTACTGGAGGACAGAGGATCTAAGGGGGTAGAAGAACTGAAAGAAATTTTCATTAGGCGAGGAATAGTATTGGGTAAGCTAATGGGACTGAAGGATGATAAATCCCCTGGGCCTGATGGTCAGCATCCCAGGGTCCTCAGGGAGGTGGCTCTAGAAATAGTGGAGGCATTGGTGATCATTTTGCAATGTTCAATAGATTCAGGATCAGTTCCTGTGGATTGGAGGATAGCTAATGTTATCCCACTTTTTAAGAAAGGAGCAAGAGAGAAAACGGGGAATTACAGACCAGTTCGCCTGACTTCAGTGGTGGGAAAGATGCTGGAGTCAATTATTAAAGAGGTAATAATGGGGCATTTGGATAGCAGTAAAATGATTAGTCCAAGTCAACATGGATTTCTGAAAGGGAAATCATGCTTGACTAATCTTCTGGAATTTTTTGAGGATGTGACAAGTAAAGTGGATGAAGTGGTGCCAGTGGATGTAGTGTATCTAGACTTTCAGAAAGCCTTTGATAAGGTATCGCAAGGGAGACTGGTGACTAAAATTAGAGCACATGGTATTGGGGGTAGGGTGTTGACATGGATAGACCGGAAGCAAAGAGTAGGAGTCAAAGGGCATGACGCATGGAGCAGCTCAATACATGTGGAAGACATGGCAGCTTCCGGCATACACTGTTAATACACTAGAGTACTTTCTTACCTGTTACAAAACGCCAAAATGGTCAATTTTGTGTTGTAAACAATTGTGGAAGTTGGGGAAACCGTGAGAGACATTTATCGCACTTCAGAATTCCAAAAGTGAGGAGCAATGATGGTAGAGAGAAGCGACAGCTGAAGGGACAACAACAGCTAAAGTGGTTGGCGAACATTGGTCGTGCAGATATCAAGATTGAAAATATTTGGAATTATCGCGTTTGCTCACTGCATTTCATCAAAAGTAAGGCATTATTTGTATTTTTTCTTGATTCCTTTGGTATCTAAAATGTTTCAGAAGTGATCAATCTGGCTGTAAAATTTTAAAATCGCCCATGGTTCACAAGTGGGTTTTTACAAGCAAAAAGAAAATGCTTCTGAAGCTAAATTTTTTATTTTTTTAAAATCGCAAACCATACATGGGTTTTGAATTACATTTTACTCGGAAGCAAGCCAAGGAATGGCATAATTGTTAGCTGTTAATTGGACATAATCAACCTCAGCAAATTGACAATTTTGAAAAAGAAAATGCTTCTGAAGCTAAATTTATCATTTTTTAAATCTCCAGACTTAACAGTGGTGTGCGGAAAAGTAAGTTTTCTATTATTAAGCTATTGAGATGTATATTTTGGAAAATAATAAAATGTCTTGACAGCTTAAACACCCACTCCCTTTCAAAGATATTGTCAATTTGCTGAGGTTGATTATGTCCAACACACTGAACCGACCCCCCCCCCCTCCCCCCGACAGCGGGGACATACGGCCTGGGGTCGGCGAATATGGAACCAGAGTGTGCAGTCCGGATGCTGGGACAGAAGAAGGGCCGGCTGTGCTGGCAGCCATAGTAAATGCTTACCTGACATTCACCGCGTGTACTCCAGTTGGCAATGTGTGGCAACAGTACGGGTGAAAGAAGAAAATTGAGAAAGAAAAAGAAAAAATAAAGAAAAAGAGTAGTAAGTAAGAGATTAAGGAGGTCGTTATCTATATTCTTGACCATCCCTCACCCAATCCTGAAACAGTTAGCTTCAACGGTTTTGTTGCACCATATGCTTCCAAAAAATGGACAAATGGAGACCAACTCGTTAAAAATTGGTCTGATTTATCTATTAGGAGGAATCGCATTTCCTCAAGATGTGCAGTGTCCAACATGTTTGAAATCCACATTTTAAGCGTTGGTATGGCTGTATTTTTCCAAAACTTATACTTAAAAGTTTTTTTGCCGTTATTAACCCATAATTAAAAACTAAAATTTGAGATGAGTTCAATTTATTCCCATCTTCCATCTTCAAATATAATCATTTCAGTATTAGGTTCCATTTTTATCTTAAATAATTTTGTAAATATTTCAAAAATATCACTCCAGAATTTATAACTTTTTATGCAGGAGACAAAAGAGTTGCATTTTGGGATAGACATTTATCACAAATGGGGGAAGTATTTGGATAGAATTTATTCAATCTAGTTTTTGAATAATATAATCTATGTAAAATTTTTAATTGAATTAAATTATCTTACCTTAATCGAACATTTGTGTATATATCTCAAATACTTTTCCCATGTTTCCTTCGTAATTTTTATCATTAATTCTCGTTCCCACTCTTCTCTAAGTGCCTCTGTCGATGGTAAATCTATATTTAAAATACTATTATATAAATATGATATTAATTTCTGTGAGTCAGTCTTAATGTTCATTGCTTCTTCCAGTGGATCTAAAGTTATGTTTTGATATCTTTGTATGTATTTCTTCATGAAGTCGCAGATCTGAAGATATTTAAAATATTGGTTATTTTTCAGTTTAAATTTTAATTGTAATTGTTGGAATGATAACAGATTTCCCATTTCATAGATATCACCAATCCTTTTAATTCCCATTCTTTCCCATTGATTATATGTTTTTTCAATAAGAGATGGTTTAAATGAAGGATTATTCACTATTGGCATTAACAATGATAGGTTTCTTAATTTTAAGGATAATTTTATTTGTTTCCAAATTCTTATTGTATCATGTATAATTTGGTTATTCTTATATATTGTGTTCAGTTTTATCGGGGAGAAGAGGATCGCTCCTATATTACAAGGAGAACAGTCCTCTTTCTCCATTCTTATCCATTCTGTCTGTTGGGTAGAACTGTCCAACCAGTAAATTATATTCTTAATCTGCACTGCCCAATAATAATACAAAAAGTTCGGAAGTGAAAGTCCCCCAATGTCTTTTGGTTTGCACAAATGTTTTCTTTGGATTCTGTGTGATCTATAATCCCAGATAAAATTGGTAATATTAGAGTCTAGTTTTTTAAAGAAGTTTTTTGGTATATATAATGGTATAGATTGAAACAGGTATAATATTTGTGGTAAAAAGATCATTTTTATAGCATTTATTCTGCCTACTAATGATAACGGAAGTGTTTTCCAGAATTTAATCGACGCGTTGAGTTTATTTAATAAAGGCATAAAATTAGCATTAAATAATGCTTTGTATTTTCTGGTAATTTGAATACCCAAATACTTAATTTTTTCTGTTGCAATTTTAAAGAGGAATTTTAATAGGTGTGTAGATTCTTGAGGTTTTAACGTCATGATTTCACTTTTATTCCAATTTATTCTGTACCCAGAAAAAAACCCGAATTCCTCTATTAAATTTAATAAGTTTGGTATGCTCGTTTGTGAGTTTGTAATATATAAAAGTATATCGTCTGCATATAATGAAATTTTATTATTTGAGTCCCTAGTATTATATCCCTGAATATTCGGATGACTTCTTATACTTTCAGCCAGGGGCTCTATCATAAGGGCAAATAGCAGAGGTGATAAAGCACATCCCTGTCTATTGCCCCTCGATAATTGAAATTTTGCAGATAACATATTATTGGTTAATATTCTTGCCATCGGTTTATCATATAGTAATTTTACCCACACAATAAAATTCTCTCCCATATTAAATTTTTGCAATACTTTATATAAATACTGCCACTAAACCTGATCAAATGCTTTCTCTGCGTCCAGAGAAACAACTGATATATCTTCTTCCTCCGTTTTATGTGAGTACATTATATTAAACAGGCATCTCAAATTATTAAATGAATGTCTTTTGGGTATATACCCCGTTTGATAAACTAATGTGACAGGGGGATGGGAGCATGAGCAGAGAGACAGAGGGATGTAAAATGAGGGTAGAAGCAATAGGTAGCAAGGTGAAAAGTAAAAGTGGCAGGCAGAAAAATCCAGGGCAAAAATCAAAAAGGGCCACTTTTCAACATTATTGTATAAGGGGTAAGAGTGTTGTAAAAACAAGCCTGAAGGCTTTGTGTCTCAATGCAAGGAGCATTCGTCATAAGGTGGATGAGTTGAATGTGCAGATAGTTATTAATGAATATGATATAGTTGGGATCACGGAGACATGGCTCCAGGGTGACCAAGGCTGGGAGCTGAACATCCAGGGATATTCAATATTCAGGAGGGATAGACAGAAAGGAAAAGGAGGTGGAGTAGCATTGCTGGTTAGAGAGGAGATTAACGCAATAGAAAGGAAGGACATTAGCTTGGAGGATGTGGAATCGATATGGGTAGAGCTGCGAAACACTAAGGGGCAGAAAATGCTAGTGGGAGTTGTGTACAGGCCATCTCACAGTAGTCGTTGGGGATGGCATCAAACATGAAATTAGAAATGCGTGCAACAAGGGTAAAACAGTTAAAATGGGTGACTTCAATCTACATATAGATTGGGTGAATCAAATTGGCAGGGGTCCTGAGGAAGAGGATTTCTTGGAATGTATGTGGGATAGTTTTCTAAGCCAACATGTAGAGGAACCAATGAGAGAGCAGGCTATTCTAGACTGGGTACTGAGTAATGAGAAAGGGTTAGTTAGCAGTCTTGTTGTGCCTGGCCCCTTGGGCAAGAGTGACCATAATATGGTTGAGTTCTTCATTAGGATGGAGAGTGACATTGTTAATTCAGAAACAAGGGTTCTGAACTTAAAGAAAGGTAAATTTGAGGGTATGAGACGTGAATTGGCCAAGATAGACTGGCAAGTAATTCTTAAAGGGTTGACGGTGGATATGCAATGTAAGGCATTTACAGACTGCATGGATGAACTACAACAATTGTTCATCCCAGTTTGGCAAAATAATAAATCAGGGAAGGTAGTGTATCCCTGGATAACAAGGAAAATCAGGGATAGTATCAAAACTAAAGATGAAACATACAAATTAGCCAGAAAATGCAGCCTACCAGAGGACAAAGTGCTTAATTAGGAAAGGGAAGATAGATTATGAAAGAAAACTGGCCTGGAACATAAAAATGGACTGCAAAAGTATTTATAGATATGTGAAGAGAAAAAGGTTAGTTAAAACAAATATAGGTCCCTTGCAGTCAGAAACTGGTGAATTGATCATGGGGAACAAGGACATGGCAGACCAATTGAATAACTAGGGTACACAAAAAGCTGGAGAAACTCAGCGGGTGCAGCAGCATCTAAGGAGCGAAGGAGATAGGCGACGTTTCGGGCCGAGACAGAATAACTACTTTGGTTCTGTCTTCACAAAGGAAGACATAAATAATCTGCCGGAAATAGCAGGGGACCGGGGGTCAAATGAGATGGAGGAACTGAGTGAAATCCAGTTTAGCCGGGAAGTGGTGTTAGGTAAATTGAATGGATTAAAGGCCAATAAATCCCCAGGGCCAGATAGGCTGCATCCCAGAGTACTTAAAGAAGTAGCCCCAGAAATAGTGGATGCATTAGTGATAATTTTTCAAAATTTTAGATTCTGGAGTAGTTCCTGAGGATTGGAGGGTAGCTAATGTAACCCCACTTTTTAAAAAGGGAGGGAGAGAGAAAATGGGGAATTACAGACCAGTTAGTCTAACATCGGTAGTGGGGAAAATGCTAGAGTCAGTTATTAAAGATGGGATAGCAGCACATTTGGAAAGCGGTGAAATCATTGTACAAAGTCAGCATGGATTTATGAAAGGTAAATCGTGTCTGACAAATCTTATAGAATTTTTTGAGGATGTAACTTGTAGAGTGGATAAGGGAGAACCTGCGGATGTGTTATATCTGGACTTTCAGAAGGCTTTCAATAAGGTCCCATATAAGAGATTAGCATACAAACTTAAAGCACACGGTATTGAGGGTTCAGTATTGATGTGGATAGAGAACTGGCTGGCAGACAGGAAGCAAAGAGTAGGAGTAAACGGGTCATCTTCAGAATGGCAGGCAGTGAGTAGTGGGGTACCGCAAGGCTCAGTGCTGGGACCCCAGCTATTTACAATATATATTAATGATCTGGATGAGGGAATTGAATGCAACATCTCCAAGTTTGCAGATGACACGAAGCTGGGGGGCAGTGTTAGCTGTGAGGAGGATGCTAGGAGGCTGCAAGGTGACTTGGATAGGTTGGGTGAGTGGGCAAATGCATGGCAGATGCAGTATAATGTGGATAAATGTGAGGTTATCCACTTTGGCGGCAAAAACAGGAGGGTAGATTATTATCCGAATGGTGGCCGATTAGGAAAAGGGGAGATGCAACAAGACCTGGGTGTCATGGTACACCAGTCATTGAAAGTAGACATGCAGGTGTAGCAGGCTGTGAAGAAAGCGAATGGTATGTTGGCATTCATAGCAAAAGAATTTGAGTACAAGAGCAGGGAGGTTCTACTGCAGTTGTACAGAGTCTTGGTGAGGCCACACCTGGAGTATTGCGTACAGTTTTGGTCTCCTAATCTGAGGAAAGACATTCTTGCCATAGAGGGAGTACAGAGAAGGTTCACCAGACTGATTCCTGGGATGGCAGGACTTCCATATGAAGAAAGACTGGATAGACTCGGCTTGTACTCGCTGGAATTTAGAAGATTGAGGGGGGGATCTCATAGAGAATTCTTAAGGGGTTGGACAGGCTAGATGCAGGAAGATTGTTCCCGATGTTGGGGAACTCCAGAACAAGGGGTCGCAGTTTAAGGATAAGGGGGAAGTCTTTTAGGACCGAGATGAGATCTTTTTTCACACAGAGAGTGGTGAGTCTGTGGAATTCTCTGCCACAGAAGGTAGTTGAGGCCAGTTCATTGGCTATATTTAAGAGGGAGTTAGATGTGGCCCTTGTGGTTAAAGGGATCAGGGGTTATGGAGAGAAGGCAGTTACAGGATACTGAGTTGGATGATCAGCCATGATCATATTGAATGGCGGTGCAGGCTCGAAGGGCCGATTGGCCTACTCCTGCACCTATTTTCTATGAATCTATGATCAGGATTTATCAATTTACTAATATATTTACTCAATCTTCTTGCTAAGGTCTTTGCTAAAATTTTCTAATCTGTATTTACAAGTGATATAGATCTATATGAGCCTGGTTCATCTTAATGTTTATATTTTTTTGGTATAAGCGTAATAGTTGATTCAGCTAATGTTTCTGGTCATTTATATTCTTTAAAGGCTTGAGTATATAAATTAAGTAAGCGTGGAACCATTATCTCATTAAATCTTTTATAAAATTCGTTACTAAAACCATCTGGTCCAGGAATCTTACCATTTCACAACGATTTTATTGTTTCACCTATTTCTTCAAGTGTAATTTGAGCTCCTAATTCCTCTTGTTCCGAAAGGTCACGTTTTGGAAGATTACAGTTATCTAAACAATTTGTAATTTTACTATCTTCTATTTTAGTTTTAGATCTATACAAATTTTGATAAAATTGAGCAAATCTATTGTTTATAGTCCTTAGGTAATGTTAGTAATTCACCTTTTCTGATTTAATTTTAGTGATAGTATTTTCCTTTTCTTGTTTTTTCAATTGACGAGCTAAGAGTTTATGTGGTTTGTTTTGTTTTGAAATGTTCCTGTTTTGTGATTTGGAATAATCTTATTACTCTTGCCGATAAAATTTGAATAAATTTAAATTTCAATAGTATTATCTTATTATGTTTATCTGTAGTTGGATCTTTGGCATTATCTAACTCTAATTGTCTAATTTCTTGTTCTAGCATCTGTTGTTCTGTCTTATTCTTTTTACTTTGAAAAATTTGATATGAGATCTGATATGATATGACTCCTCTGATAAATGCCTTGAAAGTTTCCCATAGTAAAGAAAGTGAAATACCTGGTGTTTCATTTGTCTCAAAAAAAAAATTGATTTGTTGTTTTAAATATTTATAACCTTGTGGGTCATTTAGAATTTGTGTGTTAAACCTCCAGAAAGATTTTCTACCCAGCATTCCCTCAAATGTTAATAGAAAAGTCAACGGAGAATGATCCAAAATCGTTCTGGTGTGATATGAAGGATTAGTAGTATATGGAATTAATTTTATATCCACTAAAAAATAGTCAATTCGTGAATACGTTTTATGTACCGATGAGTAAAATGAATATTCCCTTCCAGTTGGATTAGCAGTTCTCCATACATCTATTATATTAGTATTTTTTATATATGTATTTAGAAGTTCACTAATCTTAGATTTTAAGTTACCCCTCCTTTGTTTTACTGATTTGTCTAAATATGGATCTAAAACACAATTTAAGTCCCCCCCTATTATTACATTTTGGTAATTAAACTCTGATATTATATCTATAATTTTATTTAAAAATTGGGTGTTGTCAAAATTCGGAGCATAAATATTTATCATAGTCAGTGGGGTTGAATAAATTTCTCCCGAAACTATAATATACTTTCCCTCTTTATCTGAAATAGTATTCTTTAATTTAAATGGTATACCTTTCCGAACAATAATAGCCGTACCTCTAGTTTTAGAAATAAATGAAGAATAGAATGTTTGACCTATCCAGTTTACCTTCAATCTCATCTGTGTTTGTTGTTTCATGTGTGTTTCCTGCAAAAACATGATGTCAGAATTTAATGATTTTAATTGGGCAAAATTTTTACCCCTCTTAATTGGTTCATTGGCACCCCTTATATTCCAGCTGCAGAATGTAATTCCTCCATTCTTTATTTGTCTATCGTCTTGCATTATATATCAGTTTGGTGTTTTAACCAGATGCTGGTTTAAAGGATAGACAAAAAAATCTGGAGTAACTCAGCGGGTCAAAACCTTCTGCATCATTAAAGCTTCCGACTCGGTCTCTACCCGATAATGGTCTTTTCCTTGATGGTAAAATCTGCAAGCCGCGGTTGGAGCGTCGATCCAATGCAAAGGATCGGCTCCGATGGTAATGTAGTGGCAGATTATTATATCGCTTAAGGAATTTTTTCCTCTAGCCACTATGATTGAAGACAGGGGTAAGGAGATAGCTTCATTACGCATGCAAGCTCCCCACGAGACATTCAATGCCGCCCAAAGATAAATCTTCAAAACACAGTCTCTTAATTAATAGTTTCTTTATTGTCGTAGTAAAAACAGTGAGATATTCATCCAAACTGCTAGTTGTTTAAGTACATTTTGATCTTACTCGTAGTCAAACTCGTGCATGGTCAAACTCCATGGATGGTCAAACTCGTGCATGGTGGAACTCGTGCATGGTCGAAAGCTGTGACCTCCCCCATGCTTCTTCAAGACTAAAACTAAAAACTACTAGCGTCTGCGCAAGAATCCCAGCCGTAAATACGCCTCCAACTACGTAACAAATCCCACCCACATAATTACAGGCAGATAAAATTTAAAGGTAACTGTTATCATTTATAACATACTGAGTTAAGCTAATGGCTACTACAGGCAAGTCCACGTTCCTGCGGTGGGGCTCAGTCAGTCCTGAGCATGGCCTCCAGCTCCACAATGTTAGATCAGAGATCGACCGAAGATACGAACCAGAAAACAATCTGGCAAGGTAAAGAGATTGAAAAAAAGTTTCCCTGACCTCCTCCCCCACATAAAACAAACCAGAGAACATCAACACAAACTTTTGAAATGCACTAAAAATAACAAAAAGACAAAAGGACGCAGACTGTTGGCGAGGCTGCTATCGCGGTGCCACCCGATCACCAGGCAGGGAACTGACAACCAGGCAGGGAATTGACATCCACCCAATGCGGAGGGCCTGCCGCCAGCAACAGGTCTCTGGGGTCCTTCAGTGCTTCCACTCAGCAGCTGTGGAAAGCATCTTGTCCAGAAACATCACAATCTGGTTTGGGAACTGCTCTGCCCAGGCCAAGAAGGCTCTGCAGAGAGTTGTGGGTTCGGCCAAACGCATTATGGGAACTACACTCGCCCTCCTGCAGGAACTATACCTCAGAAGGTGCAGATCCAGAGCCAGCAACATTATGGAGGACCCCTTAAAATGTATTTTGTGTGTTCTGTTGCTTTTTATTAATATGACTATGGCAAATCAAATCCCTTGTATGTTGCGAAACATACTTGACTAATATAGTATGATTATGAAAGAAGAAACAAGGGAGAGCAGATGCTGTTTTACAAACAAAGAAAAAATGCTGGAGTAACTCAGCAGGTCAAATAGCATCTCCGGAGAACATTGGTCATTGGTAAATATACTCCTGGATTAAAAATTGTAAACGGATAGAAGAGTAGAGGCCAATGGAGATCTGAATTGGGAACTTGCACCCAAATGCTGTGGACACTGTTAAGATGATTCCGAATTTTCCCAGATCCAGTGGAGACAACAGATAGGATAAGAATGTGTAGCCTGCTGCTAATAAAATTAGCAAAGTCCTCATGCCCCAGAAAAGAAAAACAAATCTAAACTCTCATTGGTCTTTGTGTATGAAGGTGCAATATTGAACTCGGTAAATGTTAATCTTTTGATCAAAATCAACATGAAGGAAAGAAAAGCCAGACATTTTTTGATCCGGAACAGGTAATAACCTTTTTGTTTTACATATTGGAGGTAAATTTGATTAAAAAATGACATGGGTAACGTAGTTACAGGATGGTATGCGAAGTACAGGAGGTGGGACATCATGTTACAAGATGTTGGTGACACCACACTTGGAATATCGTGTGCCTTTCTGGTTTCCTAGCTAAAGGTTGGATGTCATTAGGCCTAAAAGGATGAAGATTCACGGTTTCAGAGGGCCAGAGTTACAAAACGAGATAAGCTCCTCCCCAGATATAGGCTCCAGCCCACACACTCATCTCCCTGCTACCTTCAGGTAGAAGGTACAGGAGGCCGAGGACTGCAATGACCAGGTTCAGAATAGCTACTTCCCTGCAGCCATCAGGCTATTAAACTTGGCTCAGACAAAACTCTGAACATTAATACCCCTTTATCTGTTATTTGCACTTTATCGATTTATTCATTCATGTGTGTATTTACGTATATAAATGGTATTTGGACACACTGATATGTTTTGTAGTCAATGCCTACTATGTTCTGTTGTGCTAAGCAAAGAAAGAATTTCATTGTCCTGTCAGGGACACATGACAATAAACTCTTTTGATTTTGACAATTAGTATCCATCTATATTAAACTCCCTTCAACATGGGCCATTTTCTTTGAATCAAATTACTTTATCCGATTTGTTCTGCTCATTCTCGAGTGAAGCCCAATTAATTGGTAGTAACTAGAGGAAAACGGTCAGCGATATTTGTCTCGGGAGTGGGTAGAATCATTGAAAATAGGTGCAGGAGTAGGCTATTCGGCCCTTCAAGCCTGCACCGCCATTCAATATGATCATGGCTGATCATCCAACTCAGTATGTTAGTGAACGCCAACCCAGGGCATCTACAGGTGCTCCTCTGGAGCAAAGTGTCTTTTAATTCACACATTTCCCATTTTGAGATATTGACTGAGGCATCAGCAAAATACACGCGACCAATACGATTGATATTTGGTTCTTGGAGCACAAGAGACTATAGATGCTGGAATTTTGACCAAAAGGAAAAATGCCGGGGAAACATGGGCGTCTGTCTCGGAAACACGTCGCCCCTGCTTCATCGTGCAATAGAAAACCAAATTCAGATGTTAAACAACGATTGACGTTTGAGCTCGAGGAGTTTGAAAAATAACGGGTTGCAAATGAAGCATAGGAAAACAAAATACATTTATGGATTTAAAGGGCTCGCAGCCTTCACGTGATGGAAGGGATACACGGCGAATTCTAATTAACCCCTTCTCTTCCACTTACCCGAGTTTATTGGTAGAGGAACAAATAGTAAATACAGTGCAGATCAGAATAATTCTTTATTTAGACAACGCCAGTTTTGTTCACACTTTAGTCAGCAACACAAAACACTAACATATTGTTTTAATTATACACTTTATAAAATATTTATTATCCACTACAATAGCGAATTCAAGTTATTAATAGTTTCAAACAATTGTTCTGCACTAGGTCTATCGATTGGTTCAACTTTCCAACAGTGACCGATGACTGACCGAATCTTCCGGCCCACCAAAGTCTCGTCGAAGATATGAGAAAACGAAGGGCGCAGGTTGTAAGCCACGACTGCATACATAACACACTGCCGATCGCCCGAGAAGGGGTGGTCTCCGCTCATCATCTGCCACAGCGTGATGGCGAAGGAGTAAATGTCCGCCTTGAGAGTGGCGTTGTGGCCTCTCAGCAGCTCCGGCGCCCGGTGTGTGTAGGTACCACTTAGGTGCCGCAACTGGCCATTGGGGGTCAAGTCACTGGTCGCCGCCAGCTTGTGAGAACAGCCAAAGTCCCCAATTTTGCAACGGCCCGACTCAGTGATCAGGACGTTGGCTGGTTTCACATCCAGATGGA
The DNA here is from genome assembly GCA_035221665.1 of Okamejei kenojei. Taxonomy (NCBI): domain Eukaryota; kingdom Metazoa; phylum Chordata; class Chondrichthyes; order Rajiformes; family Rajidae; genus Okamejei; species Okamejei kenojei. Next base: position 56,380,079 of record CM069134.1, read on the forward strand.
CGATGCTGTGCGAGTGGAGGAAACTCAGTCCGCTCACTAATGTCACTGGAAAACCTCAAGCACTCCCCGACGTCCAGCGAGTCCGCGCAGTTATAGATCCGATGGTCCAGACTTGTCCCTCCTGCGTATTCCATGATGATGGTGCCCACGCTATCCTCGGCTTGCGGGTTCGCGGGAACAGACGTGGTGGCCGCCACGACTTTCACAATGTTCTCATGCGCCAGGTGCGCCACGTTTAACTCTGCCCAGAAACTCTGCCTCGCAGCCAGCTTGTTCTTCGTGCACTTTCTCACCTTCTTTATTGCGACAGTTTTGCCATAATAAGTACCTTTGTAAACCCAGCCGAAGCCGCCCGAGCCTAGAAGGTCGAGTAGCTTCAATTCATCCCAAATGACCGTGTACCACGAACGTTGTGGCAACTCCCCATTGCTCTGCTTTACAAAGGAGAAGTTTCGCCTCTTCCCTCTGAACTGATTTGGACTGCTACAAGGCCGCAGAGTAATGGCAGGTGGAAATCCTTTCGGTAAAATTCGGTGCACAGGAATAGGCGACGGCATTTTTTTTTGGTTACGCTTCTCTCAACAGATTCGTAAAGCACTGAGTGCCGCCAGTATCCTTTATTGCTGACTATTAATTGGTGTCAATGAGTTACATCTGTTCTTTGTTAACAAAGTCCAGCGCGTACTGGTCAAATCAATGGCACATCAATAAACAATACCAAACAAGGAACGTTAAGATTATAGTTAAACTGTTTTAAAAAAAATCGAGACTGTTATAACTTAATTCCAAGGAAATTAGTTACCATTTGGCAATGGCAATGTATAATTATGAACAGCATAGATAGGAAAAACAAACCTAACACTAGAGGGCCTAGCTATAAGATGAGAGGGAGAATATTTAATGGAGATGTGGGGGCCAAGTTTTTTTTACAGAGAGCAGCGGGGGGCAGGAACGCATTGCCCGCATTGCCAAGGGTGGCGGTGGCGGCAGATACCATAGTGACTTTTAAAGGGCTTTTAGATTGGCACATGGAAGTGCGGGAAAATGAGGGAAATGGATGATGTACAGGCAGATGTGATCAGTTGGCACTTGGCATCATGTTCGGCACAAACATTGTGGGGCCCAAGGGCTCGTTCCTGTGCTGTTATGTTCTATGTCCCCTTCAGATGTCAGTGCTTATCGAAGCCTTCAAACGGGTACGAACCTTTAAGAGACTATTTAAATAAAATCTTGTCAAGTAGGATGGAATTGAACGAAGAAGGCATCGCTGGTTGAAAACAAGATTTGGTCACCTGGGCAACTTTTCACAAACCAAAACGATTTTCGAGGATACCTGACAAAAAAAATCACAAGGTTGTTTCCCCAACCCCATTTCCATAGGTTAGTTCGTTCTTTTCATTAATTAGTATATAGGTCGCATACTTGTTTCCAGCAATGGTTTTACACCTCACCAATAAAACGCGATGGACAGCTCAAACTATTCAAGATTTTTTCTTTCAGTCTTGTGTGATTAATGAATGGCATTCAGCACCAATCCAATGGTAACTTAAATTTCCTTTCTAGCGCAGAGAAGTATCTCGGGGAAAATGCATATATAAGATGGTAATATGTTAACTCCGTTGATAGAAACATAGAAACATAGAAAATAGGTGCAGGAGTAGGCCATTCGGCCCTTCGAGCCTGCACCTCCATTCAATATGATCATGGCTGATCATCCAACTCAGTATCCTGTACCTGCCTTCTCTCCATACCCCTGATCCCTTTAGCCACCAAGGCCACATCTAACTCCCTCTTAAATATAGCCAACGAACTGGCCTCAACTACCTTCTGTGGCAGAGAATTCCACAGATTCACCACTCTGTGTGAAAAATGATTTTCTCATCTCGGTCCTAAATGACATCCCCCTTATCCCTAAACTGTGACCCCTTGTCCTGGACTTCCCCAACATCGGGAACAATCTTCCTGCATCTAGCCTGTCCAACCCCTTAAGAATTTTGTAAGTCTCTATGAGACTTCACATTGTTTCAGCTAAAAAGTAATCAAACTGAAATATTAATTCTTGTTTCTCTCCGCCCAACGGTTGCAAGCCTGCCGCGTAGCCTTTTCCTGTCTTTATTTCAGATGTCCAGTTTTTTTAGACACAAAATGCTGGAGTAAATCAGCGGGACAAGTGAGCATATTTATTTGTTCGTTGGGTCAGGCAGTTGCTTACAATATTAGAATTTGTTGCCTAGCGTGTCCAATCCCTTAATAATCTTATATGTTTCAATAAGATCCCCTCACATCCTTCCAAATTCCAGTGTACACAAGCCCAGTCGCTCCATTCTTTGCACATATGACAGTCCTGCCAACTCAGGAATTAACTTCGTGAACCTATGCTGCACTCCCTCAATAACAAGAATTTCCTTCCTCAAATTGGGAGACCAAAACTGCACACAATACTCCAGGTGTGACCTCAGGGCCTGATGGTGTGCGTTGTCAAATCCCCAGGGCTTGATGCTTTGTATCTCAGGGTACTTAAGGAAGTGGCTCTAGAAATTGTAGACGCATTGGTGATACTTTTGCAATGTTCTGTAGATTCAGGATCAGTTCCTGTGGATTGGAGGGTAGCTAATGTGATCCCACTTTTTAAGAAATGCGGGAGAGAGAAAACAGGGAATTATCATCCAGTTATCGGTGGTGGGGAAGATGCTGCAGTCAATTATAAAAGATGAAATAGCGGCACATTTGGATAGCAGTAGCAGGATCGGTCCAAGTCAGCATGGATTTACGAAGGAGAAATCATGCTTGACAAGTCTTCTGGACTTTTTTGAGGGTGTATTGAGGAAAATGGATAAGGGAGAGCCAGTATATGTAGTGTATCTGGACTTTCAGAAAGCATTTGATAAGGTCCCACATAGGAGATAGTGGGCAAAATTAGAGCACATGGTATTGGGGGTAGGGTGCTAACATGGATAGAAAATTGTTTGGCAGACAGGAAGCAAAGAGTAGGGATTAATGGGTCACTTTCAGAATGGTAGGCGGTGACTAGTGGGTTACCGCAAGGCTCGGCGCTGGGACCGCAGCTATTTACAACATACATTAATGATTTAGATGAAGAGATTAAAAGTAATATTAGCAAATTTGCAGATGACACCAAGCTACGTGGCAGTGTGAACTTTGAAGAGGATGCTTTGAGGATGCAGGGTGACTTGGACACGTTGGGTGAGTGGGCAGATGCATGGCAGATGCAGCTTAATGTGAATAAATGTGAGGTTATCCTCTTTGGTGGCAAAAACAGGAAGGCAGATTATATTATCTAAATGTTGTCATGTTGGGGAAAGGGGAAGTACAACAGGCTCTAGGCATCCTTGTTCATCAGTCAATGCAAGTAAGCATGCAGGTACAGCAGGCACTGAAGAAAGCAAATGGCATGTTGGCCTTCATAACAAGAGGAGTTGAGTATAGGAGCAAAGAGGTCCTTCTGCAGTTGTACAGGGCCCTAGTGAGACCACACCTGGAGTATTGTGTGCAGTTTTGGTCTCCCAATTTGAGGAAGGATATTCTGGCTATTGAGGGAGTGCAGCATAGGTTCACCAGGTTAAATTCCAGGATGGCGGGACTGTCATATATTGATAGAATGGAGCGGCTGGGCTTGAATACTCTGGAATTTAGAAGGATGAGAGGGAATCTTATTGAAACGTATAAGATTATTAAGGGTTTGGACACACTAGAGGCAGCAAACATGTTCCCGAACATGGTAGTCCAGAACCAGGGGCCACAGTTTAAGACTAAAGGGCAAGCCATTTGGAGCGGAGATGAGGGAAAACTTTTTCACAAGGAGAGTTGTGAGTCTGTTGAATTCTCCGCCTCAGAGGGCGGTGGAGGCTGGTTCTCTGGATGCCCTTAAAGCTCTTAATGATAGCGGAGTCAAGGGATATGGGCAGAAGGCAGGAACAGAGTATTGATTGTGGATGATCACATTGAATAGCTGGGCTCGAGGGGCCAAATGGCCTTCTCCTGCACCTATTGTCTATTGTTACCAGGGCCCTGTATAACTGCTCTTGTTATGAAGGCCAATTAGCTTTCTTCACTGATGTACGAGAAGACCCTTATCTAGTTGTACTTCCCCTTTTCTTAACTTGACATAATTCAGATACTAAACTGCCTTCCTTTTCTTGCCACCAAAATGGATAACCTCACATTTATCCACATTAAACTGCATCTGCCCACTCACCCAACCTGTCAAAGTCACCCTGCATCCTCATGGAATCCTCCTCACAGTTCACACTGCCAAAGTGTTTAAGAAGGAACTGCAGATGCTGGTTCAGAAGAAGGGTTTCGGCCCAAAGCGTTGCCTATTTCCTTTGCTCCATAGATGCCGCTGCACCCGCTGAGTTTCTCCAGCACTTTTGTCTACCTTTAAGTTCACACTGCCACCCACTTTGTGTCATCTGCAAATTTGCTAATGTTACATTTAATTCCTCAGCAAAATCATTAATGTATATTGTAAATAGTTGCAATAGACAATAGACAATAGGTGCAGGAGTAGGCCATTTGGCTCTTCGAGCCAGCGCCACCATTCAATGTGATCATGGCTGATCATCCTCAATCAGTACCCCATTCCTGCCTTCTCCCCATATACCCTGACTCCATTATTTTTAAGAGCCCTATCTAGCTCTCTCTTGAAAGCAAGTTGCGGTCCCAGCATCGAGCCTTGCAGCACCCCGTAGTTACTGCCTGCCATTCTGAATGGGACCCATTAATCCCTACCCTTTGCTTCCTGTCTGCCAACTAAATTTCTATCCATGTCAGAACCCTACCCCCAATACCATGTGCTCTAATTTTGCCCACTATTCTCATATGTTGGACCTTATCAAAGGCTTTCTGAAAGTCCAGGTACACAACATCCACTGGCTCTCCCTTGTCAATTTTCCTAGTTCCATCCACAAATAATTCCAGAAGATTAGTCAAGCATGATTTCCCCTTAGTAAATCCATGCTGACTCAGACTGATCCTGTTAAGGCTATCTAAATATGCCGCTAATTCATCTTTTATAATTGATTCCGGCATCTTTTCCACCACCGATGTTAGGCTAACTGGTCTATAATTCCTTGTTTATTGTCTCCCTCCTTTCTTAAAAAGTGGGATAACATTAGCTACCCTCCAATCCACAGAAACTGATCCTGAATCTATAGAACAGTGGAAAAAGATCACCAATGCGTCCACAATTTCCTTCTTTTAAAATCTTTTAATTAATTTTTCAACAAAAAAAAATAACAGTGATTTTGATACATAGGGACCAGGATTACATTAACAACAAATGTAATCTAAATATAAATCCAGTGTCAAAATACACATGGGGTATAGACCTCCCAGTCTCTATGTAAATATAGATAAATGGTTAAAAGAGAACTTGTATATATTTTTTAAAAAAGAGAAAAAGAAAAAAAAGATAAAAACAAAACCCCCTAAACTAAAATAAGCAAAACAAAAGAAAACTGAATCTGGGCTGCAAAAAATGTCAACAGTTTAGACCCCTGTTTGTCGTCAAATCCGTTCCACCGTATAAAAGTAAAAAATTATTATTATAACGGTTGGTGAGGGAACAATTTATATTGTGTGAAAATATTGAATAAAGCTTCCTCAAGTCCTATCAAATTTAACCGAGGGTTCAACAATGTCACTCTTGAATTTTTCTAAATTTAAACATGATGTCGTTTCAGAATAGCAATGGAGTGTGGTAGGAGGATTGGAGTCTTTCCATTTAAATAAAATAGATCTTCTGGCAAGTAATGTAGTAAAAGCAATCAACTGATGGGCTGAATGGGACAGATGAATAGACTCTAACATCGGTAGCCCAAAAATGGCAGTAATAGGATGAGGTTGTAAATCAATACAGAAAACTACAGAGACAATATCAAAAATGTATTTCCAATATTTTTCCAAAAGTAGGCAAGACCAAAACATATGAGTCAGCAAAGCCACTTCAGAATTACATCTGTCACAGGTAGGATTTATATGAAGATAAAAACGAGCTAACTTGCCTTTTGACATATGTGCTCTGTGAACCACCTTAAATTGTATCAGAGCGTGTCTTGCACACATTGAAGAGGTATTAGCTAATTGAAGAATCCTCTCCCATTTCTCTATAGGTAAAGGAATGTGAAGTTCTCTTTCCCAATCATTCTTAATTTTATCAGATGTACCTACTTGTAATTTAAATATCTATATTACTAAAAGTCTGATCTTGTCCACTTCCTGTTGTTCTGTATATTGATTTTAGAAAAAACGCTGCCACATACGGATGTGATTTTTGGCCAAATTACTCAGAGTCTCCCTCCACTGTGCAGGACAAGAGGATTTTTCCCATCGATGACAAATAAAAGAGTTATTAGTGTTTAAAATATGTTGAGATTCTCTCTCCTGAAGGCCACGCCCCTTCCGGAGGGACTATAAAACCCAGAAGTGTTGAGTGCCTCAGTCAGTCTCTGCAAGATGGGGGAGCGAGCGGGTCACGTCTCTCAGTCTGAGCTGTGAATAACACTGAACACATGTCCACTAAACTGTGAGTGTGGTTTTACTGACCTTGAGTGCCTTGAATGTGGTTGGTTTGAAATAAAGCACAGCAAATGGTTAGTGGTGGTTGGTTTGAACTAAAGCACAGCAAATGGCTGGAGGTGGTTGGTTTGAAATAAAGCACAGCAAATGGTTGGTGGTGGTTGGTTTGAAATAAAGCACAGCAAATGGTTGGTGGTGGATGGTTTGAACTAAAGCACAGCAAATGGTTGGTGGTGGTTGATTTGAAATAAAGCACAGCAAATGGTTGGTGGTGGTTGGTTTGAAATAAAGCACCGCAAATGGTTGGTGCTGGTTGGTTTGAAATAAAGCACAGCAATTGGTTGGTGGTGGTTGGTTTGAAATAGCAAATTATTAAAAGTCTAAACTTGACAACTTCCTGTTTGCATTCTATATTGATTTTAGATAAATGGCTACCACTTACAGCTGTGATTTTTGGCCATCTTACTCAGTCCCCCTCCATTCATCAGGTGCAGAGGATTCTTCCCATCAATGAAAAATAAAAGTGTTATTAGTGTTTAAAAAATGTTGAGAATCTCTCTCCTGTCAATCACGCCATGAAGGCCATGCCCCTTCCAGTGGGAGGCGGGAGGGATTATAAAACCTGGAAGTGTGGGTGTGGCTCAGTCTCTGCAAGATGGGGGAGGGAGATGCCACGACTGTCTGAGCTGTGAATCAACTGAACACACTGAATATCTACTGAACTGTGAGTGCGGTGTTTTGTGTGGTTTTATGGTGGTTTCACCCTGAAATGGTATGAAACTGCATTTGAATATGATGGCCTTGCACCCTGCATGACATGGTATGAAACTGCATTTGAATTTTGTGGCCTTGCACCCTTCATGAAATGGTCTGAAACTGCATTTCAATTTGGTGGCCTTGCACCCTGCTTGAAATGGTATGAAACTGCACTTGAATTTGGTGGCCTTGCACCCTGCTTGAAGTGGTATGAAACTACACTTGAATTTGGTGGCCTTGCACCCTGCTTGAAGTGGTATGAAACTGCACTTGAATTTGGTGGCCTTGCACCCTGCTTGAAGTGGTATGAAACTGCACTTCAATTCGGTGGCCTTGCACCCTGCTTGAAGTGGTAGGAAACTGCACTTGAATTTGGTGGCCTTGCACCCTGCTTGAAATGGAAGGAAACTGCATTTGAATTTGGTGGCCTTGCACCCTGCCTGAAATGGAATTTCAAGGAATAGCCATGGGTTATCTGTCAGCCCACCAGCCGTGAGTGAGTTGCCAGCACATCAGGCTTGAGTGACTGAGCTGCCACCCCAAAAATCAATTTGGCCCACAATGACCATACTAGCCCTCTAGAAACCAGTCCCTTCAGCCCACAACACCCATTCTAGTGCTCCAGAAAGTCCCCCCCCCCCCCCCCCCCCCCCCCACCAACTGGCCACCAATAATGGAATTGGTGGAGAGGTGGAATATTGCATTGGGGGACCAGCCCTCCCGTGTGAATATGGGACCCAACGGGTCCCACTTTGTCTAGTCAACTCATAAAAAGTCGTTATTAAACCTTTCTGATAAGGGTTCAAATGTTTTTTTTTTTCCGTGCTTTCGGTTTGGTGTGATAATGGAAAAGAGGGTAAAGTATCCGTCAAAAAATGTCTAATTTGTAAATATCTAAAAAAATGTGAATTAGGTAGATTATATTTATTGGATAGTTGTTCAAAAGACATAAAACAACTGTCTAAAAACAAATCACGGAAAAATACTAATCCCTTCCTCTTCCATAGCAAAAAGGCTTGATGGTACTCTAGAGAGTTGAAAGAAAAAAATTAGATATGATAGGACTCATTCAATCCAAAAAACTTAGAAAATTGAAATCATATTTGCAATGTGTGTCTTATTATTGGGTAATCGTATATTTATTCAATCTCGGAATTGTAAAAGGTAACAAAGCCCCTAGGATAGAAGCCAATGATAACCCTTGCATAGAATCGCGTTCAAGATTTATCCATCCTGGACATTGGGTATCTTCTAAATTTTTTGTCCAAAACTTAAATACCGAGCATTAACTGCCCAATAATAAAATCTAAGGTTCGACAATGCCAAACCACCATCTTTTTTAAATTTCTGTAAGTTTTTTACTTAGTCTGGGATTTTTATTCTGCCATATATATGAAGAAATCTTTGAATCAATAATATCAAAAAAGGATTTAGAAATAAAAACAGGTATCTGAAATAAATATAAAAATATAGGTAGAATAAACATTTTAATAGCACTGATTCGGCCGATTAGGGATAAGGACATTGGTGTCCATTTAGTAAACTGTTATCTGACATGGTCATAAAATTGGCTTTAAATAGGTCCTTGTGTTTCTTGGTAATCTTAATACCTAATAAGTAAAATAGTCGGTAGTCAATCTATATGGAAACTGTCCATAATTCGAAATGTGATTGTTTAGTGGAAAAAGCTCACTCTTACTAAGATTTAATTTATAACCAGAAAAACTACTAAATTGGTTAAGTAAAGCTATTGTTGCAGGAATAGATTTATCTGGATTAGAAATATATAATAACGGATCATCTGCATAGAGAGATAACTTATATGTCTTATTCCCACGGACAATACCAAAAATATTGGGGGATTCCCTAAGAGCAGTGGCCAAAGGTTCCAAAGCAATATCAAACAATAAAGGACAGCCCTGTCTAGTACCTCGAAAGAGCCTAAACAAAGGGGATCTCTGATCATTGGTGTCAATTTTATATACATGGTGATAAATCTGGCAAATTGAGTACTGATCATTGAGTACAGAAGCCTGAGGTATATGATATATCAACTTGATCCAAGAGATAAATTGTGGACCAATCTTACATTTTTCAAGTGTATTGAATAAGTATTCCCATCTATCAAATGCCTTCTCAGTATCAAGTGAGATGACACATTCTGGAATTTTATTTGCAGTATATACAATATTCATTAATCTCCTAACGTTAAAGTATGAATAACGATTTTTAATAAAATCTGATCTTCGGAAATAATTTCCGGTAAAATATTTTCCAATATTTTTGAAATAATTTTAGAATTTACATTTAACAATGATATAGGTCTATATGATTCCACTTCAGTAGGATCTTTATCTTTTTTAAGAATTAAAGAGATAGATGCTTCATAAAAGGATTGTGGTAATTTATTCATTAAAAGGACTTCTTTAAAAACTTTGCATAGCCAGGGGGACAGTAAACTTGACAAATACTTAAAGAATTCCACTGTATACCCATCTAAGCCAGGAGCTTTACCAGAGATCATCGGAAGGATTGCTTTCTGTATTTCTTCCTCCATGATGGGTTCATCTAACAACAAAGACTCATTATGTGATAAATTTGGCAAATTCAGTCTCTTTAAAAATTCATGCATTATATTGGAATCAGTAGGAAATTCTGATTGATATAGCAAGGTATAAAATTCTTGAAAGGACTTATTAATTTCATCATGATCTACTGTCAGAGTACCATCTCATTTACTAACTTTAATAATCTGATGTTTGGCTGAAACAGCTTTCAACTGATTGGAAGGTAATTTGCCAGATTTATCACCATGTATATAAAATTGACTTTTGGTTTTAAGTAGTTGATTCTCAATCAGTGATACTAATATCAAATCATATCATTTGTAGTTCAACTCTATTCTTATAAAGCTCTAAACTAGGAGCTATTGAATATTTTTTATCAATTTCTTTAATCTCATCAGTCAGTATATGTATTTCATTTATAATTTGTTTTTTTATTCCGTCGGAGTATGAAATAATGTGTCCACGAATATATGCCTTAAAAAGCATCCCAGACTACCCCATTGGATATTTATTCAGTAGAGTTCGTAGAAAAGAAAAAGGCAATCTGTTCTTTAATAAAATTAACAAAAATCTTGAAGCAAAGTAGTATTAAATCACCATTGTTTAGCACTAGAATTGGAATCAGATAGTTTGACTGATAGTTTCAATGGTGCATGATCAGAGATGGCAATTGCATCATACTCACAAGCAGTAACCAATGAGACTAACCGGGAGTCTATTATAAAGTAGTCAATCCTGGAGTAACTATGATATACATGAGAGAAGAAAAGAAAATTCTTTATCATTTGTGTGTAAGAATCTCCAAACTTCCAACATTCCAGAATCAAGTAAAAAATAATTAATAAGACTAGCGGATTTATTTGGGAGTGCTTGATTAGATGCAGATCTGTCCATCGGGGGATTCAATAACAGTTAAAATCTCCACCCATTTTCAAAAGATGTTCGTTTAGATTAGGAAAAGATGCAACTAACTGTTTAAAAAACTCAGGCAATCATTATTAGGTGCATAAACATTCGCCATAACAACTTTTCGATTATGAAGTAAACCAGTAATCATCAAAAATCTACCATATGGATCAGAAATGAACAAACGAGATTGAGCAGACAATAAAAAATAGAGACTCCTTTCACTTTCGCCTGTGAATTTGAATGGAACTGCTGTCCTCTCCAAAACTTTAAAAAAACGTTGATTATCGTTGAACTCATCCTCACATGAGTTTCCTGACAAAGATAATCTGAGCATTTAGTCTACGAAAAAATTAAACTTTTTTTTTTCCTCTTAATGGGATGGTTCAAACCATTAGCATTCCATGAGAGAAAATTAATAACTTTATCCATATTGCTTGTAAAAATCATATGGAATGTAAAGAGTTAATTTCGTAGACCACAGTAATTCATGAAACCAGGAGGAAAATAATTTAAGGCCGAACCGTAAGTTACGTCATTTCAAACATTTTTGTAGTTCTAATACAGCCCAGATAGAAAAAAACGAAACTAAAAGCAAAAGTCCCAACCCCCACCCATGCAAAGCCCGAAACTGACCAGTAGGCAGTCAGTACGCTACCTAACCCCTCCCCTAACCCCGTCTTTCCAGCAACAGCTCCATAAGTAGAGGAAAGGTATATTTACCACTCAATAGTCAAAACAAATTAACATTATGATTAGAAAATACATGCAAGCTGTGAAAAACGAGGACTGCTCCGTATTGTTTTTCCAAAGAAAGAAAAAAAAATCTTTGGAAGACATTTTGAAAATGGATAATCTAACAAAATAAGATCTAAAACAATCATAATGCTATTCAAAAAATGAGTTACCGAAATAAATTTGTACTTATTCTAAAAAACCCAAAAGCGGGTCATTTAAAAATAAAAAACAATCTCTTAAAAATCTTAAAAGTATAATACCATCAAATGAATATTCCAAGAAATAACAATATCTTAGAAAACTTAGAAGTTAAGGTATGATACCATCATGTTAATGTTCTGAAAAATAATAAAAAATAACTCATCAGGTTAAATTCTTAATCATTTACAAAATCAAACAATTAAAACAAAAGGATAACTACAATAGTAAGAGAAAGAGGAAACTAAAATCTAAAATTCTAATAAACATCCAAGAATGAGAAAGCATTATGTTATCAAATTAGGAATAAGAGATCACGGATTGTAACTCAACCGGCTCTCATTGCAGCTTGGGGGTGGCGGGGGGGACAGAGTGAACACTGTCCACCCCCAGTCACAGCGATGCCGGGAGCAATGTATAAACCAATCAATAAACTATAGGTTCAAGAGATACCGGCGGGGAAAACAATATAAATTTTATGCAGGATCTTGATAGACCTCCAGAAAGCAGGACGCATCTTGCGGGTTGTTGAAGAACTGAATGGTACCATCAAGGAGTTGTTTTCGCAATCTGGCTGGATAAAGCAGGGCAAGGCGTAGATGCTTCTCAAATAACTCAGACATTACCTTATAGAAAGGAATTCTTAGTGCCATAAGTTCGCGGCTGTAGTCAGGTAAAATACAAAACTTGCAATCTTGGAAATCGATCATGTCCAATCTTCTTGCTGATCGGAAGGTATTTTCCTTCATCTGCAAAAAGTGGAACCGAACAATCAATTGTCTCGGTTTGTCTCCGGGACCAGGTTTTTTCCCAACCCGGTGTGCACTATCCAAAATTGGCTCCGAAAATCTCCTTTAGCATTCTAGATACATATATAATTGCATTGCCACCTTCCCGACCTTCAGGCAAACCAACAATTTGCAGATTCTGCCGACGGCTTCTATTTTCCAGGTCCATATTTTTAATCTTGTAATGTTCGAGTGCTTGGGAATTCTCTGTCATTTTCCATTCCAATGCAGCAATCTTTGCATCTCTTTCCTGACCCAGGGTTAGCAAATTAGCAATTTGTTCCTTCTGTTTGCGACACTCGGCTTGTAATACAGTCAGCTTGTTTTCAACTTCTTCCAGCTTGTTTCCAACTTCTTTCATCATTGCTTCCAAGCCACAGATACTTTTATCCCTCAGTTTCGCTTTTGCTTCTAAAGTACTGGGATCAGACACCATGCCTTCACCACGATCTTTTCTTGGAGAACCTTTTTTTCCTCTTGTCTCCATCCTTTGTAAGGTTGAAATGTATAAAAGTGTTATCAACACTTTTAAAAAGAGTTATTCCGTGTCTTGAAATCAAGTAATATTGTAAGAGTGGTAAGAAAGGGTTAAAAGTTAAGGGAGCAAGCAATATGCAACCTTACTACATGCTGCCACTGGAGAGACTCGTGTCACAATTTATAGACCCACCTCCTTAAGTACCCTGGGATGCAGACCATCAGGCCCTGGGGATTTATCAGCTTACCCAACACCATTTCCTGCCTAATGTGAATTTCCTTCAGTTCCTGTCACTCTAGGTCCTGTGGCCACTAGTACATCTGGGAGATTAGTTGTGCCATTTCCTTGTTCCCCATAATAAATTCATCTGTTTGTGTCTTCAAGGAACCCACATTTGTCCTAATTTAATTTTCACATACCTAAAGAAGCTTTTACTATCCTCCTTTATATTCTTGGCTAGCTTACCTTCGTACCTCATCTTTTCTCCCCGTGTTGCCTTTTTAGTTATCTTCTGTTGCTCTTTAAAAGTTTCCCAATCCTCTGGCTTCCCGCTCATCTTTGCTATGTTATCCTTCTCTTTTATTTTTATACTGTCCTTGATTTCCCTTATCAGCCACAGCCGCCTCTTACACCCCTTAGAATCTTTCTTCCTCTTTGGAATGAACTGATCCCGCACCTTCTGTATTATTCCCAGAAATACATGACATTGTTGTTCCACTGTCATCCCTGCTACGATCTCTTTCCAGTCAACTTTGGCCAGCTCCTCCCTTATGCCACCATAGTCTCCTTTGCGCAACTGTAATACTGACATTTCCGATTTTCCCTTCTCCCTCTCAAATTGTAGATTACAATTTATCATATTCTGGTCACTACCTCCTAATGGCTCCTTTACCTCAAGTTCTCTTATCAAATCTGGTTCATTACACAACACTAAATCCAGAATTGCCTTCTCCCTGGTAGGCTCCAGTACAAGCTGCTCTAAGAATCCATCATGGAGCCATTCCACCATCTCCCTTTCTTGAGGTCCAGTACCAACCTGATTTTCCCAGTCTACCTGCCTGTTGAAATCTCCCATAACTACTGTAGCAGTACCTTTGCTACATGTCAATTTTAACTTCTTGATTCAATTTGCACCCTATATTCAGGCTATTGTTTGGGGGCCTGTAGATAACTCCCTAGGATCTTTTTACCTTTACAATTCCTCAGTTCCATCCATATTGACCATCCATAATCTCCTGATTCTATGTCACCCCTTGCAAGGGACTGAATTTCATTCCTTACTAATAGAGCTAGCCCACCCCCTCTAACCTCCTGTCTGTCTTTTCGATAAGACGTATAACCCTGAATATTCAGTTCCCAGCCCTGGTCCTCTTGCAGCCAAATCACTGTAATTCCAACAACATCATACTTGCCAATTTCTAATTGAGCCTCAAGCTCATCCACTTTATTTGTTATACTTTGTGCATTCATATACAACACCTTGACTTCGGTATTCACCTCCCCTTCACTGCTCCTGACCTTACTCTCTTATCCCTTTTCGAACTTTCCTTCCCATTAATTCGGGAATCTTTTGTAACTTTTCCTGTACTCACTTCCCCTTTAACTCCATCTTTATACTCCCAAATTGTCAACCCCTCCCCGCTGCTATTTAGTTTAAACCCACACGTGTACCACTAGCAAACCTGACTGCCAAAACATTGGTCTCCCTCCAGTTTAGGTGTAACCTGTCCCTTTTGTACACCCCCACTCCAGAAGAGATCCCAGTGGTCTCTAAATCGAAATCCTTGCTCCGTGCACCAGCCCCCCCAGCCACACATGTAGATCCCGTATCTCCCTGTTCCTACCCTCACCAGCATGAAGTACAGGAAGCAATCCAAAGATAACCACCCTAGAAGTCCTGCTTTTCAGACTTGTGCCTAACTCTCTAAACTCAGGTTGCAGAACCGCCTTCTTCTTCCTGTTGTCATTTGTGCCTCCATGCCCATGTTCACCTTCCCTCTCGAGGATGTTCTGAAGTCGGTCCAAGACATCTTGAACCCTGGAAAACGGGAGGCAACAAAGCACCCTTGAGTCTCGCCTGCCACCACAGAATCTCCTGTCCGCCTCGGACAATGGAGTTACCCACTACTATGGCTCTGCCCGACGTCGTTCTCGCCGGTTGAGTTTCATTGCTTGGATTGGAGCCACTGACCTCTCCGCCCCAACAGCTCCCAAGAGCGTGTACCTGTTTTCATTAGGCACAGCCAACGGGGTCTCCTGCACTCCACGTATACGCCCCTTTCTCACAGTCACGCACCTTAGCTCTTCCTGTATCCTTGTCATGACAACCTCACTGTAGGTGCAGTCCAGGAAACCAGTTTTCCTGGTGGGCCAGAGGTCATCCAGCTACTTCTCCAGTTCCCCAACACGTTCATTCAGGAGCTGCACCTGGACACAATTTCTGTACGTGTAGTTTCCAGAAGCTCTGGCGGTGTCCCTGACTTCCTACATCCTGGAAGAAACACACTGCACCAACTTGCCTGCCATTTCTTCAGTGGACAAAAATCACAAATTTCGATCATGTCTTGCCTCAGAGTCCTTCTTGCCTCAGAGTCCTCGCCGAAGATTCTCAGGCCAAAGACTCTGACACATAGGCACATGGATATGCAGGGAATAGAGGAATATGGATCAGATGCAGGTTAGTTAGTCGAGGCATTATGTTCGGCACAAACACAGTGGGTCAAAAGGCCAATTCCTGTATTATGTGTTTTTATGTTCTAATCTAATCTGATGTTGCCTAGCACAATATATGCACATCAGACGTGATTTAAAAAAAATAAAAATTCACGTAATATGCATGCATTTCGGATAAAGTTGTGTTAAGTAAAAAGACAATGCCATATGAATGTTTAAACTGTATTGGGTGCTTGAATAGAGGGATCATGTAGCATAAATGACTGCTTAATGTTTGAGTTTTTAATTGACGTTTCTTGCATTGACAGCTAAGCACGGAGATGTGCTGTTCCACCATAATGTCATATTGTCACAAACCCCAATCACTTCATACCATTTATGTACCTCTGCAGTACCATCTTGAGCTTTCCCTCTCTATTTGCCCTACAGCTTCCCTTTGTGATTATCTTTGGCATCGTCTAAAGGGCCAACTGAGGTACCTGGTACTTCCTAGTTACCAGCTACTCCAATTGTCTCATCCTATTTTGTCCTTTTCTATTACGTTCCATAGGCACGCTGGTGGTTAATGTTGTTAACTCCTTTGTTTTCCAACACCAAATACCAATGTAAGTCATTTCAGTATATGCTGTATTTCACTTATAATCCTGGTGCTCAGTAACCGTGGCCTTATTATGCATTTGATGATTGATGTTACTTAGGGTTAATGATACTTTTTTCCTTTAACAAAGCTGCTCATCTTGCTCTATTTTGCACCACATTCTTTGTTTAACAGGCTACCATAGTCTCTATATTTTTGGCAACTTCTTGTGAAATCTGACTTAATTTCATATCTCACACTTCTCACAAAATCTTGGTTGTAAAGTTCCTCTTCGAACAAAAAGGACTCAATTTTCTCAAAATCCAGCTAGTATGTAACCATTTAAGTCGTATTAATCTATTCAGTGCTCGGTATCCTGGCAATAGTTGTGATGTCTTCATTTTGTATCATTCTTGGGCAATTTGTATTTGAGCCAACATAATGAACCACAGGGTGCCACTGAATTTGCAGTGGCTGGCTACAACTGGCATATTCCATACTATAGTGCTCAAATCATGCAAGAATGGGCACATTGGATATAATGAATGCCATACCATAACATGATGTTTGAACTGAGTGAGCCTCCAATAGTATATAGACCAGTACAGCATTCTGACACAGCAGTAGAGTTGCTGTCTTACAGTTGCAGAGACGTGAGTTCGACCCTGACCCTAGGTGGTGTATGTATGGAGTTTGTACGTTCTCCTTTTGACCATGTGGGTTTCCTCTAGGTGCTCCGGTTTCCAAACACGTGCAGGTTTGTAGGTTAATTGGCTTCTGTAAATTGTTCCTAGTGTGTAGGATAGAACTTGAGTACGGGTGATTGCTGGTTGATGTGGACTCGTGGGGGCCGAAGGTCCTGTATTCATGCTGTATCTCTAAACTAAACCGCCCCTTCGACTCACGTCTGCTCTGAACATGATGCCAAGATCATCACTTATCTACCTGCACATAATCCACCACCCTCCACTGCCTGCATTTCCATATACCTATTCAAAAAATATAATGGGTTCTAACCAATGAATTTGTTCCCTGGGTTACTTAGGAGGAGCCATGCAAGCCTAGGGTTTTGTGGTGGTCTCTACATTGACAGCCCATGGGCTCATTCTCCAGTTATGCAGCATGTAGTCATGGAGCAGCAAGATGAAAGGAGAAGGCAAGTTGGATACTTCCTTTCCGGTTGAGTTGTCAATAAACAATGACCTTGACTGTGCTATCAATAAGCAACACCCAATTAAACTTTGATCAATACTCCAATCTATTTCCTCCCTTTCGTAGCAGCCACAGCATCTAATTGGCCACTTTGCAAAAATGAAACGTTAACCAAATTTATGAATGAAACCATGCCAAATGCATATAAAGATCAAATAATCAACTTTGTGCCTATCTTCAGTTCCTGTCAATGCTTTCCCCAATCCTCAATTACATATTACCAATTATAGGTAATGCTAATTACATATTTATTGTAATGTTGTACTGTCACATCACTATATTCTTTTTGCAGCATGTAGATTCAGAGCTGCTCATTGACTCCTTTGCTAACTATTTGTAACATGGTTTTGCAGTGCGAGCAGGGCACAAAGACTGAATGAAAGGACCAAGCATACGGACAGAGACTTTGAAAACTAATTTAAGGAGCAAATGTTGTCCTTGACAGGATTTGTTTCATGGGTTATGAATAATGTTGATACATTACATCTAATGGTCAACCTTGAGATGATCTTCCTAAAATTATTTTAGATTTTGTTTCTTGAAATATTTCTTGATGAAATTACAACTGCTGGATCTCGGGCATCCTTTGAATCAATGCCTGGGAGGTGTCAGGAAAAGACAAGCTTTTAAAATTTGGATATTGTACCATTGCTTCACTGTGAACTGAAAAATTTGGGCCAATATTACTGCTATTACACTATTTTTGCTCTTGTTCAGCAGTGAAGGCCATGGGGTAGCAAAGTGATATTGATGTATCAACTGAATTACGACCACCTGAATTAGGCAGAGATTTCAAAGCACAGACAAAAATCAACTGAACTATTCTGTTCCATCTGCTGCTGAGCATGAGCATTGTTTTGGTTGCACTGTATGTGATGGTAGATGGCAATTAGACTTGTTGTTTATTGCTAAGTATCTGTAGCTGTTGCAGTGTTTAAGTAATGGGGTTGAAAAGGCTGCCACAGTCAGAGTCTGACTAATCAATTGATGATTTGGAAAATGCCAGTTTTTTCTCTTTGGAAAAAACATTACCTTCCATTATGTGATGCCAATGCTATCTGATATTTGTTAAATCTTCCTGCATGTTCTCCATGTTTTTTTTCATACAATGGGTGGTGGGTGTATGGATTAAACTGGCAGAGGAAGTAGCTGAGGCAGGGATTATCCCAATGTTTAAGAGACAGGTATATGGATAGGACAGGTTTGGAGGGATATGGACCAAACATGGGCAGGTGGGACTAGTATAGCTGAGACATACATGTTGGCCGGTGTGGGCAAGTTGGGGTGAAGGGCCTGTTTCCACACTGTATCACTCAGTGACTGTTCTGTTGTAGATGCACATCATCTAATTATGTTAAAAGTTGCTTAATTACCTAATATAAAATTATCAATGATTATCCCAACTTTTGACTTTGAAACAGAATATCGTGGATAAAGTAGCATGGTCGAGCTGAGAACATTTCCCTAGTGACTGCAGTTTTGCGGTCATGTGGCTGTGATTTGTGTCCGCCAAATCTTTCTGCATGACAGCCATGATCCTTTTGACTCTGGGTCCTAATTCCTTGTATTTCTGGCTCATGGCTGTGCTAAAGTTTGGAACTATTGGTGAGTAGGTTACATGTGTGCACATGCAGCTACAAAGCATTGTTGGTAACTCTGTCATCACTTTATTGATAGGTAGGCGACTAATGTGGATGAAAAAAACCTAGGTGGATCAATTTTTTAAATGGTCAGTACATACCCTCATATCCTGTAGTATTATAAGGCACATAGGTACTTCCCTTGCAAAGCTATCTGTGATGTTCAGGGAAACATCAATAGAACACCAACATTATCCATCTATAGTTGCAGTTCCATTCAATCAAGACAGCTTTTTTTATATAACAGAGGGAATTGAACTGGCTGCATACTACCAAATGCGGAATCTCGTCACCCATTTAGCTCACAAAAACAAATTAGTACGTAATGTTTTGTGTGGTGTTTTTGTAATGCCAACTTGTAAATGACCAGATTTATAAACACACTTAGAAACATAGAAAATAGGTGCAGGAGTAGGCCATTCGGCCCTTCGAGCATGCACCGCCATTCAATATGGCTGATCATTCAACTCAGTATCCTGTACTTGCCTTCTCTCCATACCCCCTGATCCCTTTAGGCACAAGGGCCACATCTAACTCCCTCTTAAATATAGCCAATGAACTGGCCTCAACAACCTTCTGTGGCAGAGAATCCTACAGACTCACCACTCTGTGTGAAAAATGTTTTCCTCATCTCGGTCCTAAAGGAATTCCCCCTTATCCTTAAATTTGTTTGGTTTCTGCCTCTAGGCCTATGGTCTATTGCATAACTATTATTTAACCACACTAATGACCTTGCTTTTAACTGTCATCACTTACCCTTACAGATTTGATAGGAAAGTATCCAGTAATGGAAATAACAGAATATATACAGTCTTATGCAACCATTCAGTGGGACAATTATTTGCAGTGGATACATGTTTGTTTCTCTCTGTCACAAATCTAGTTGGGCAAGTACGTAAGTAAGCTTTTAATCATTAACTGGTTCATGGGTGCCAAGTTCGTAGACTTTTCTGTCTTTGTGTACATTTTAAAAAAGCTTTTAAATATCATTAATTTTTCAGTGGTAATTGTCCAATCACTATTTAAATTATAAGGATCTTCATATTTAATAATATCATGCAATACTAACAACAATTTAGACCAAGTGAGGCTGCAGCAGTTTTATTATAGTAAATTTGTTTACAAAAATGCAGGTTATCTGGCACAATAAATAATCAGATTGCTTTTGAAGCATTTCTTTGGATGTAAAGATTAAATTCTAAAGTTTTTTTTACTGCAGTTTTTAGTTGTAAAAGCTTTTTTTTTAAACCATCTTTTATGTCTATATTTGTACAGATACCAGTAGTTCGTAAATACATTGATAAGTGTATACATAAGCAAAGTGTTTTCCATTCTGAACAAAATAACAATTGATAAAATACAAAGTAGTACAAAAGTTCAATTTGGAATGCAGTTAGTTTCTTCCATCGATTCCTTCCATTGCGTTAAGCCAATTAAATATCTAATTGCATTGGCATCTATTTCATAGTCACTTAAAATCCATTAATACCTTACGCTTCCATAATACAAAAAGGGAAAGGGGGACAGTTTAGCTTTGGATTTATTATTCTTCATGGGGCTGCAAAATGTGAAATAGATTTAGTAATTCCATTGGGACAGGGAGAGTAGGGAGGGAATAATCTTGTGCACAATATGCTAAAATGATTTTCAGAATTAAATCCACCATAGCTGCAAAGCATGTCAATGCTGGATCAGTTTTGGACCAGACAATTCTTTCCAACACCTTTTACAACAACTGCATAATATATTGTAACTTCACACAAAGGGTATTGTACGTATGGATGTTGCACATTTTGCCATTTGAGCTACCATACTTTAATTGGATGATATAGTTGTAGTATTTATTGAAGAAAGGGAAAGTTCATAGCACCACGAGGACTGGCTTCCTCCAACCAATGTGAATTAGCAGCAAAATATATACTTCAAAAATAAAGTTGCAGGAGTGTTCCCCATCAATTTGCTTCACTTGTACCACAATAGTTTCATTTGTGTTTACTTTCCCTTCTGTATAAATATTTATTTACAGGGAGTTGATGGGACGGCAGCAGCTAAAGGACTATCATGACATATACTGATTATTGTATCATTGTAAAGTAGTAAACTCCCTAATTGAGACACAGCAACTGTGCAAGCAAATATGACACATTTTAATAAAAGAAATGCTATGACATTTGTACCTGCTAAAAGTTAAATAAAAAATGTAACATTTTACATACAAATTTATTTTATAGTCTAATAGTCTAATATGAAATCCAATGGCACTTGAAACAAGTTTGTAATGATGGTTAAAGATACGGCCTTCAAGAGATACTCTTAAAGGATTAATGTATATGAAAGTGCTAAAAATATACATTTTGCACATATTCTGTAGACAAAGCTACAACTTTGACTATTTACTATATATATGTTGTAACAATAGTCTATCACTTTACTCAGTTATGCATCTATAAAAACAACTGTACCTTTATACAACTTTGAAAAAATACATCTAACATTATGAAAATTCAATTTCTCAAGCAGCATGCACTTGCTTGTGCTTTAGTTGACATATGAAAAAATATAATTGTGTGAAAAGGGTTAAATTCACCTTATTGGAGTTTGGATACACTTTAAATGCTGGAATTGAAAATACTAATCCAGTTAGTTTAGCTTACAGGATATTATGTTCTGAATAAAGACTTTTGTCCAACTTATTTATCACAGATTGGATTGAAATAATTGCTACCATTCATGTCTTGGGAGTTTTCCCTTCAGACTTGTACAATTATTGTTATATTTATTCAAAATCAGGCAGCATTCTCACATATAACTGTGTTTCCCTTGACAAAATCTAAAACAAACCTGCAAAGTTGGGTTTATTTAAATGAGACATTCTTAATGTAAAGAAATAACCTTCCTGTAGAAGGTAGCTCGCATTATTGCAACTGGAAATGTAGACTCATTAATAGATTTATGTAAAACATAAAGGGGTACCAGTAAACAATACACCCACTGGTCATCTTCACACCATTTCCCTTTCAACTGTGTTGCAACTAGTTTCACAAACTCGCCTATGTTAGTTTCCAAGCAAAGATTTCTGACTCTCGTTTCAAATACAAGCCATAACTTTCTAATTATGGTTTTCTGAAAGACAACCTGGGCTGGGAAAGAGCATTAGAAATTTAAAATGTACAGAACATTTTAAATCTCAGCAGGTCATAAAAGAGAAGCAGATTTAACTTTTCTGGTCAAGAGTATCTACCTGAAAAGTTAATTCTGTTTGGCTCTCTGCAGATGCTGCTTTTTAGAATATTTTTAAACTCTGCCATTTTAACCATTTAAATTAGTTTTTGAAAAAGTGTGCACAATGTGCACCTGTATTTTAAGCAATGTTTCACCAAAACTAGCTGTGGCATTTGCTCAATTCTGCACACAAAAATATGATATGTTTGTTTTAGTAATTAAATGATGCAATGCACCAACATCTTAGATTTTACTTTACCACACACGTATTCTCTAATCTATAAATTCTGCATTCATTCCATTGCAAATGAACTTACTGTAAGGTGTGCAATCTTATGACCTATTCACTTTATCCTATAACTAATGGATTTGACACAAGGATAATCATTTTTAATGATAACTTGCTTCAATCTTCTACCCATGCAAATGAAACCATCCATTCAACAGCACTGGCAATTCACAACTGAATAATGCATTATACACAAGCAGCACCAATCTTATTGCGTTGAGTAAAGGTCTGCCACACAGCCAAAACCAAAGTAAATTCTAATGCATACTTTAAAACTAAGCGCATACCATGATATTCCACTAAAAACCCATTACCTCAATTTGTAAATTATCAATTACTAACTTTCAAATCCACATAGCAGCTGACCAGAGGCACAAGTCATTTCTGAAAGTAATTAAAATAAAAAATACATTCTTTGAATATGGTCTAGATTTCCATCCAATGGCAAAGTATATTAAATTTCCAATGCTAATACGAACTTGCGGCCTTTTATCATTTAAAACTGAACTACTGTAAGAAACAAAATCATAGATTTTTACCTTTTTAGTTATGTGATCTCCATGTTTGACAACAAATTGTACATCAATAAATTTTAATTTCAGTTTGACTTTACTATAATAGAATCTGTATTCAAAAAATATTGTATAAAGAACCGATGCATTAAAATGAAGAGCTCTTCTGAAAAAGTTATTTTATACTATGTACTGTAATGCATTACTTATTACTATCAAAGAAGATAATGCTAATGTCCCTGTTTTCTGTGAACTTCCATTGTTAATAAGTCATTATAAAGTTATGGTCAGTATCCTGATTATACTAATTTAATTACAAATAATTGGGCATCAATACAATTATTTACAATTATGCATCCCTATATTCCTAATTAAGTATACCTTGTACACAATTCAGAACATTTTTGATATATGGATAATAGAAGTACATGTTTAACTTTTTCTCCCATCTTTATTACTGTGCATCGTTATCTCTACTTCCAATTATGCAATTATAGTTATGGAACTCGCTATACTATGTCATAGTTTCAGCCAAGTATATTTTACAGGATACATTCACAAAAGGAGTCCCATTGGGTTAATGGGCTAAACATCATGGATGTACATTTTGTAAGGACAGAATTAATAAGCTCATGATAAAAGGATACTAGAGAAACCTGATCTCATTGGGATGAATTTAGCATAATGTTAGAGTGCAAAGAACGTACGAATGAAACTGAAATCTTAGCCTATAGTTAGCCTAAAGTTAACAATTTGATTTGTGGAGTAAAATGAAATGATAAATCAACCAAATATGTAAAATGGTAAACATTTGAAATGCATTTTCATAATTCTCAAAAATGTTGAGAAGTAAAATTTATTGAGGAAAAATCTATGATGAAAATTGAGGCATTGCACGGAAGGAAAAAGCCTCACACTGAAATCAAGAAGAATAGCAAGCCGGAAGATCAAATCAAAGGATAGCCATAAAGTGATAAGAGGAAAAAATAGAATTACGATAAAATAGGATAAAATACAAAGGACTTCAAAAAACTAAGATTTATGGGACTAATAGCTAACAACACAATTAGACCTAATATCCTTCATCCCCCAGGAGGGTTTCGGTGATTATAAAACAGTGACTGCATTAATAAGGATCTTCAAAATACAAAAAGTGGTTCCAGTGATTAAAGGATTAACAAATATAATGCCATTTTTTTAAATGGAAGGCAGTAATAAAAACTACACACCTGTTAAACTGACATAATTTGCCAGGAAATGCGGGTGTTCATTGAAACTGAAAGTGAGACACATTAAGAAAAATATCATGAGGAAGCTACATGAGAAATTGGGATCGTCACATCCCGGAGACTGAAGGATGCAACCAGTAAAGTGCACGTTGGGGAGTGGAGCTAAATGGTAGAAGACAATTAGATTTTTGATAGACGTTCAATAAGATTTGGCACAATGGAGTTGAGAATGCTGTTGGGATAAAAGTAGCACTATATATTGTTGCAGCAGAACCAGAAAGCAGGCAGGCTGTTACTAGCACAATGTAGAAATGAACTTGGCTATTGTCAATCCATGTAAATTACTTAGCTAAAAAGAAACAATGCAAGTTAACTAACTTTAAAGCTAGCTGGTCAGCCATGAGAACAAAAAAGTGTTTAGGAAGGAACTGCAGATGCTGGTTTATACTGAAAATAGACACAAATGCTGGAGTCTCAGCGGTCAAGCAGCATCTCTGGAGAAAATAGGTGTTGTTTCAAAACTGGTCCGAAACTTACTTCAGGTTAACAGGTGGGAAAAAGGGAGCAGATCATGAAGAGAAATGAAAAGAATAGAAAAACAGATTTTCAAACATTTCCAGTAAATATTGTTTGGAATATCCTTGTAGATGAAACCTTTAACATGCAGGTAAAATAAGCATAAAAAGTATGCTGGCCTTTACTGAGGTGAGTGTACATGTATAAGGCAGTCTTCCTGCAATTATACAGACACTTCAGTGGGAATGACTGTGTAAAACTTGTGTACACACTTTTGGTCTCCACTACCAATGAAATGCTCGCTCATGGTGGTGGTGTGATGATCTCTTGATTTTCTTTATATATTGTGCCAAAGCTTATAGAAACATAGAAACATAGATAGCATAATAGCTATAGCATAATAGCATAAACATTATAACATAATATTTTACAGAACTTTTTTTTTGCCCTAAAAGTCTATATCTGACACCACCCTCTTAAAGGATTGGCCGTCTTGCTGCAAGGCAAGTTTTATCAGGGGGGTTGCAATTCTTTGCAATTACATATCCTTGCTTGTTGAGTATACATAAAAACAGACACTGGTAAAGTTAGACGATTAAATATAGGGATAAGGCATTTAGCCAAGAAATTACATTTGAGATCAGTGATCAGCCAAGATGAAGGAGCAGATTATGAACCATGTTGTAGAATGACTAACACTGCACTTGTTAAATACTGATGGAGCCAGTTTCTGGATGTTAATAATTTTAATGACGTATTATAGTCATTACTGTTGCTGTAGTCATTGCTGTTATCAGGCAACTGAACCATCCAATCACAACTAGCGAGCATTCTTGAACTACTATCTACTTCATTGTGACCCTCGGACTATCTTTGATCGGACTTTACTGACTTTACCTTGCACAAAACGTTATTCCCATATCATGTATCTGTACACTGTGAATGACTCGATTGTAATCATGTATTGTCTTTCCACTGACTGATTAGCACGCAACAAAAGCTTTTCACTGTACCTCAGTACTGACAAATGAAGTCTTTCCTTCCTGTATGTACCACCATAGATCAAGATCAACGAGTTTTACAAAATATCCAATTAAGCAAATCTCTTTACTAAAGTGTCCACTAATCTTAAAACCCTGCTAAAGTTCCTCATCTTTTTGCAGTGACTGTTGCTGAACTTCATTCTGCACCATCTCATATATGCCTATTTTTTAATATAAAGTTGGCAAGTATCTGAATATCTGGGAAGAGGTAATCAGAGCAAAAGTAACTCACTGGCTCAGTCTACGTCACCATTTGTGCTGATCTGCTCTGATTTCTTACCCAATTTCCCTTTCCCTTAATTCAATCGTTCAATCTTACCAACCTCCTTTTTAAATGCACTCAAGAAGTCTACATTGCTTCCAAAGGTACATAATTGCAAAGATTTGTAACCCCCGAAGGAAACTCCTATTCTTCAATAGGCAATCTTTTATTTTGAAATTGTTCATAGTTCTTGAGTTTGCAGCTCTTCAGCTGGTGTCCACATGTATCTTTCCAGGAAGTACCATTGAGTAGATGACCAAAATATGCAAATTACTTATTTAACATCTTCATTTTGATTATTAAAGATGCTACAGCAGCACGTTTGGAAAGCAGTGATAGGATCGGTCAAAGTCAGCATGGATTTATGAAGGGGAAATCATGCTGGACTAATCTTGTGGAATTTTCTGAGGATGTAACAAGTAGAATGGATAAGGGAGAACCAATGGATGTGGTGTATCTGGACTTTCAAACAACCTTTCACAAGGTTCCACACAAGAGATCAGCATGCAAAATTAGAGCACACGGTATTGGGGGTAGGGTATTGACATGGATAGAGAACTGGTTGGCAGACAGGAAGCAAAGAGTAGGAATTAACGCGTCCTTTTCAGAATGGCAGGCAGTGACTAGTGGGGTGCCGCAAGGCTCAGTGCTGGGACCCGATATTTACAATATATATTAATGATCTACATGAGGGAATTAACACAAAGCTGGATGGCAGTGTGAGCTGGGTTGAGTGAGTGGGAAATGCATGGCAGATGCATGTAGGCCCCCCTCGGTCATGACTGACCATGGGTGATGATTCCTAATTGTTGGCTGCTTGCTCCAAACCTCGGCTAGAGCAGCAGGTGATGTGTGGTCGGGTGCAAGCCTGGGCGATGTCATATGGAGGACAGGCTGTTGCCCATGCAGCACGTTCCCCCTCTCCACGTCGCTGATCCATCCAAAGGAACAGCAGGGCTGTTACAGTTTGGCACCAGCGCCGTCGCAGGAGCTGCCAGAGTGAGGTTGTAGACAACGACGAACTGCCTTAGGGGCTCCGACTCCAGATTTTCTTGAGGTTTACTCCTGGAGCCTTTTCCATGACTGGATATGGCCACAAGGCAGTGGAGGCTTAAAATCAGTATAATGTGGATAAATGTGAGGTTATCCACTTTTGTGGCAAGAACAGGAAGGCAGATTATCTGAATGGTATCAGATTAGGAAAAGGGGAGGTACAACAAGACCTGGGTGTGCTTCTACATCAGTCACTGAAAATAAGCATGCAGGTACAGCAGGCAGTGAAGAAAGCTAATGGCATGTTGGCCTTCATTGCACGAAGATTTGAGTTTAGGAGCAAGGAGGTCCTACTGCAGTTGTACAGGGCCCTGGTGAGACCGCACCTGGAGTATTGTGTGCAATTTTGCTCTCCTAATTTGAGTATGGACATTATTGCTATTGTGGCAGTGCAGCGTAGGTTCAACAGGTTAATTCCCGGGATGGCGGGACTGACATATGATGAAAGAATGCATCAACTGGGCTTGTATTCACTGAAATTTAGGATGAGACGGGATCTCATAGAAATATATAGAATTCTTAAAGGATTGGGCAGGCTCTAGCCAGGAAAAAAATTCTCGATGTTGGGGGAGTCCAGAACCAGTTTACGAATAAGGGGTAGGCCATTTAGGACTGAGATGTGAAAAACAAATTTCACCCAGAGAGTTGTGAATCAGTGGAATTCTCTGCCACAGAAGACAATGGAGGCCAATTCACTGGATGCTTTCAAGAGAGAGTTTTAGACTTTAAGGAA
Source organism: Okamejei kenojei (assembly GCA_035221665.1). Classification (NCBI taxonomy): domain Eukaryota; kingdom Metazoa; phylum Chordata; class Chondrichthyes; order Rajiformes; family Rajidae; genus Okamejei; species Okamejei kenojei. The sequence goes on from CM069134.1 coordinate 56,408,011, forward strand.
TCAAGATTTTAGATGATCAGCCATGATCATATTGAATGGCGTTGCTGGCTTGAAGGGCCGAATGGCTTACTCCTGCACCTATTTTTCTATGTCTCTATGTTTGCTGGACTAATGATACCCAGATCAGATGTTGCTAATCTAATGTCACTTCAAATGAGACAGAATTATATAGTGCAGAAAGATGAGCATTCAATACTTGTTTGTATGTTTAGACTTTTTCTATCCTTTGTAGTCAAATATTATCAGAGCTCACCAAGATATGAAAATATTATTTTTATATTGATAAGCTGAAAATTTGTTTTTTTTTAAAAAGCATATTGGTTATTCAGATTAATAAATGGAGGAGCAGAATACACTAACAAAGAAATAATGCTGGAACTTAATCACTGATCAGAACATCATGTTTTGAATAATTCTGGATCACATTTCAAGAAGGATTCAAAGTTTTAAGAGCAGAGATGTACAACAACATCTATGCAAGAAGAGTTTATGTAAGTTATAAGAATAGTACAAAAAAAATTAAGAGGTGATCCAAGAGACTTTTTGGGACAAAAGTTCTATGCCCAGTAGCTTGGGTGGGGGTGAGGTAATAATTCAAAAAAAAGTTAATGCTAAACAATACAATATTAAATTTAAAAGTTTTTAAAATGATTTGGGCAGGCACTTGAAGCCGAGGTCATTGCAGGTTTGTTGAAAAGTTCTATGCTCTCTAGATTGGGGGAGGGAAGGAGGAAACAATACAATGTAGGTAATAAAACAATGTAGGAAACGCAGTAAAAGATTCCATTAAAACTTTAAAGAATGATTCGGGCAGGCACTTGAAGCTGAGGTCATTGCTGGGTTGTGGACAAAAAAATAGGGATATAGGACATGGGTTTATGAGTTTAGTTTATTGTCAAGTGGACCGAGGTACAGTGAAAAGCTTTTATTGCGTTCTATCCAGTCAGCGGAAAGTCATACGACTAAGAGGACAAATCCAGCACAAACACAATTGAAAGGGCTCCTCCTGATTAACATTCTATGATCCTATGAAGTCTCGGTTCCAAAATATTATGTAGTAAAAGATGTTCTTAATACTTGAATAGTTTTTTAATTTAAATCACAAATTAAAGGATTCACAATTGAACTGCAAAATAAAACTGCTGAAATGTTAATTGACTTATTAAAATCTCATAATTTAATTATTGATGGAAGAGCTGATAAAATTATTAGTCTGGGCAATGGATTAACCTGGCCAGTGGTTGCTTCTCATTTTGCACGTATGCACGTATAAAAGTGACATAATGACAATGATTCTAAGCGAGCAAGCTGCAGGTTTACGGGAAGAAACTGGTGTTTGATTGCTAGTACTAAATGTTTGTGAGAAAATCAACCACGAGCTGTACATGCCTCTCAAGATTTGGTTCCATGGAAGTGAATGGAACCAAATGTGCAGATGTGAGTATAATTGTGAGCTGATATTCCAAACCCATCTAGTGCTAGCAACTCAAATTTACATTAAAATGATGGGGGTTGGCCAACAAAGCCTCAAAAATGATGAGGTAAATCTGCAGAATATACAAATGATACACTTCTGAGCACTGAATTATATATATCCCTTTGGGTTTAGTTTAGAGATACAGTGTGGAAACAGGCCCTTCAGCTCATCGAGTCCGTGCCAACCACTCGCACCCATACACTAGTTCTATCCTACACATCAGCGACAATTTACAGAAGCCAATTAACCTACAAGCCTGCACACATTTGGAATATGGGAGGAAACTGGAGCACCAAGAGAAAACCTACGCGATCACAGGGAGAACATACAAACTCTGTACTGCACCTGTAGACTGGATTGAACCCGGGTCTCTGCCACTGTAAGGCAACTATGTTGAAAGCACGTTTGGTTGATGAATAGTTCAAATAATGGGTCAATAAGTAAATACTACATCATGAAGGAAAACATAATTTTGTACACAAATTCCAAAACTACATGTGAACCAGCGAAATATTGCATCAACTATTTACCATTAACTATAACAAGGAATGCAAAGACTAACTGTAGTTTTAATATAAAGTACCACACTGGACAGAGCTAAATAATTCCTTTGGCAGCTCCGTATTTTCTACCTTTTTGGGCACCATTTATTTTGGTTCAGCGTTCCACAAGGTAATATATTCAAACCACCCATGTGACAAAACCACAACCAACTTAAAAGCACTCAGCATTAAAGGAAAGTACAGACCAGTCAACTTTTCAGATTACCTCTCAGATCAGGGGAGCTTCACATGAACTATTCTCTCCACATCAGACCTAGTTTAAAATATTTTTGTTTTCATTTGATTTCTATTATTATCCTAACATTTTATTCAATTATCTTGGCTTGTTTGAATTTCAATAAAAACCTTTATGTTTCATCAGCCAACCAATAATCTAGATTGTTGCACATTCTGGTAGCTGCTTTATTAAATCTGACTTTACTATACTAGATTCAAAGCCCTATTTGTCAGTTTGTCCCAAGTATCAAGTCGCTAATTAAATCATGATCACAGATCTTGCAATAGCTGAATTCATATTACATTTCTGTAGAAAAAAAATTACATTCATGTACTCCGAATAGTACGCCACAAATAGTATCCCAAAAAACTGTTCAAAACTGAATTTCATTCTGCCATTTAACTCCAAATTAATAATTGTCCAATATGCCTATCTGAATTAAAGTACTAATATACATGTGAGATACATACAAGGAAAAAAAGATCATCAATCCAACATTTTGTTTCTCTCTCATGCCGCAGACGTTGCCTGACCTGCTGAGTCTGATTTAATATGAGAAAAAGGCTTCACTGAGCATAACTGCACAAAGATGGACAAATGAGCAAATTGTTTCTTAAAATACGCTACTACAGATGCTCTTTATGGCAGTAATGATATATCTATCCGAAACTTAAAATGAGAATTGAGTATTGAACCGTGAGAATTTGACCGACAAAATGAATAGAAATGAAAGTAACATTTTGGTAAGATATTTATAATCTTTCACCTGTCATTTCCTCACTTCATAAGGCCGTGTTTTGTTTAGGGAACTTGGGTCTTCACTCTTTTATTTTGAGTAAAAATTCCATATTTGCGGGCAAATATCTAATTGATGATTTTATACCATTAAAGATCAAAATTGAAAGTTATTTGTGACTTTTATCGATATGTCTGATTCAGATGTTTAGTTGACTACCTATGATATAATATAACATCTCCAGTAAATGTCACTGAATTTAAAAGGTACATAATCAATTTAAATTAGGAAAAACTCTTATTTATATTCCATGTAATTACAAGGAATTGAAAATTATCTTCTGGATTTTTACAAGTTTTAATATCTTATCTGATGGTATGTTTATTTTTTTTAAAAATATTTTCACCAAACATACTTGAAAAATAGGTCACCTATACTCAGCATTTTGCATAAATAAAAATCAATGGGTTATAAACCAACTTTGGTGCATTGATTTGGCCAAAGTTCAAAAGGTTTTTTGGTGTTCAACATTTTTTAAATGCAAAAATGCACCCTCAAAGATCTATGAAATGGAACTGTGCAAAAATTGTTAGAGCAGCAATCTTTTCAAGAACTGAATACAGTTTGCTTGTCAGGTATAAATCAGTTTCAATTTGCAGTCACTATCTGATATAAATCTTGACAGTCCCTTTCCTTCGCTAGATGCTGCCTGACTAGCTGAGTTCATCCAGCAGTGTTTTATTTTGCATCTGATATACAATTCTGAAAGACTAATTATTGGTGTCAGTACAACCTAAAATTAGAACTCAACAACCATTACAATGATAGCTTTAAGGACTGTGTTATTATGTATGAAATTCTAAATGTAAACATCTAGGCTGTCCACGACTCTATTAATCATGCTTTAGACTCAAATTTGCTCCCCATTGTATATTATTAGAAACCAAGTGCTAAATAGAATGTTCCTATCATGTCCAAAAATAAATAGTACTGTGCTGTACATTTTTTCTTGGTCTTGCTTGCCACTGGTGGTGATTCAAATTAGCACTGATGTTACAAGCCATTAAAGAGTTTACAGTTCAATTTCTTAATGTTTCATCAGCATAATTGAAATTACAATCATTGGAAGATGAAATAGTTAAGAAATGTTCTACTGTCTACTGAAAAGCCTGGTGAAAACGTGGCAGGGTTGTTGTGCTTAAGCTAGTTGTGAAGACTGTAGATAAGGGATGCAGAGCATTGAGAGTAATGCTATTACCAGTTTCGTGCGAATCCTGGTACAGCGGTGGGAGAGGAATTAGGGATGAGGGGGGTTCTTCTTGTGTATAACACATACCAGAATTGCCCAAAGAAACTGGCTGATTGTATGAAGAGTTATTTAGCGGTAGGAAACTTAATAACTGAGAAAAGTCTAAGGACGATGTATTCAGGGGTTCATTGACGAATGCTGGGCTTTTTGAAAGCAAAATATCCCCAGATCCATCACCCAGAGACCCTGGCTGGGACTCCATGCCTTGTTTTGATAAGGATAATTGAGTGTCATGGGCAGAAGGAAGCAAATCACTATGCAAATCCATTAAGAAACTGTCTATTTCACTTTTTAATGGTTGTCCTTTTTCAGGCAGCGCAATGGCATATGAGGTAGAACCAAGAAAATATTTTGAGGAAAGTTCTTGAGGAGAGCAAATTGAAGTCTCAATTTCTAGTGGGCAACCCATTCCTAAAGGTAATGGAGTAGAGATCATTTGATTTGTTGCCCCTAATGTTTGCATGGTCTGAATATGGGCACTGTAGATATTCATTTGCAAAGTATTTGTAAATGATCTAGTTGTCAATTCACTAGAAACTACTGACATCACTGGACTTAGTTCATCTTTTAATGGCAATGAAGTATTTGAACTAAGTAGATCGATAAAATCTGTTGGTTCTGTTTTCACCTTCAGTAGTTCCTGCGAGTGACTTTTCTTCATGTGACGGGTCAGATGGTCCTTCCGACCAAATCTCTGGGCGCAATACTGACAAAGGAAGTCTTTCCTTCCTGTGTGTACTACCGTATGTCTTCGGACATCTTTACGAGTATAGAAACAACGGTCACAATGGTCACATTTGTGTTTTTTTTCCTTTGTGCCACTTGATGACTTGCCGGCATGCGTCTTCAGATGCTCCAGTAATACTCCTGTGCTTTCAAATGTTTGTAAGCAAACTCTACAAGTAAGGTCACCACTAGTTGCAGCATGCAGAGCTAAATGACGCTTATAACCAAGCTTTGTATTGTAGTTTTTCCCACATTCCTCACACTTGAAGGCTTCCTTGTTTGGATCATGAGTTTGCAGGTGGTTCTTTAGATGATCTTTGCGATGGAACATTTTCTCACAGTAAGTACACTTGTGGATCTTCTGAGGTGAATGGGTGGCCATATGCCTTGAACAGACACAAGTGGTTATTTACAGTGGAAACCTCAAGTGCACCAGCTCTCCTTGTTTGGAGGTGGGTATTCTGTAATGTATAATCAAAGAACTGCCAGAAATCTGCAACATGAACAATAAATACTGGAAACAATCAACAGGTCAAACAGTGTCTGTGAAAAAATAAACAATTACCATTTCAAGTTGAGGAACATGACTTAGATTAGAAGTGTTAAAAGTTTCCCCTTCCACAGATGCTGCCTGAACTGCCGAGTCTTCCATAATTTTAAAATCTGTTTTGTATGTTGCTAATTATAGTTAAATTAACCTTTCTAAATTATTGTTGTAACAATAGCTCTTAAATGTAATATGTAGAAGCAAATTAGGGAATTCTTAAAAATCAAGTTATTTTAACAAAACATTAACAAAGATTAATATTTTTGGATTACATTTTAGTTAAATTAATTTAAAGTTTAGTACATATAAATACATTTTGCAAAATTAAACTTTGCATATTAAAGTATTCCTTAATGAGAACGTTTTTTTTCTGAAAAGTCCTTCAATATTGGATCACTCAATGTTTTCAATCAATTTGTTGATCAATGTCTGAATTCTGACTAACTGTTATCTCGATCTTATGAAATTATAAAGGACTACGAACAGTTTTGATCAGATCTAGTGATAATATGCACTTCAGATTTTGGTGGATGTGCTGTGAAATTAGGAAGAGACCAGCTAAACAGAATCAGCGAGCCAAATCGGTCAATTTGCCGCTGAAGATCCCATAGAATCCCTTGGCGAGGCCCGGTCTTGGTGAGGTTCCTTGTCTCTCAGATATTGTGCAAGATCTGATCTCAATGAAGTCTGACTGCATGCATGCAGATGACAATGCATAGTGGCACGTAATACATCTTAAAAATAATTTAACTATATTAATGCTTAATTATCTACAAATCTTTTAAATCTTAAATTATTAATATTAAATTATTCTATTCAACGTTAATTTGAAATATCTTTGATAGTTAAAAACTTTAAAAGTGACAGACTTGCTAACTATTAAACAATTTTGGTTTGCTTTCAGAGATTGGGCCTCTGTACTAGACACCCGATACCCCATCATTATCTGGAAGACAGGACCTCCTCCTCTGGCACAGATGAGCCTGAGAATGAAATTGCAGACAGCGGCTCCAGTTAAGCACAAAATGACTCATTATTACTGCTGGGTGTTTAGTTTAGAAACTAGAAATTAAAGACTTTCAAAACTTAGAATTAAGGATATATATTATTATTGAAATGCATTTATAGAAGCAATATATTATTAAATTTAAATAATTTCACTCATAACAAAGGTAATACTGAAGGTAGTTAAATCATGCTTCAAAGTTGAAAAATCAAACGTCCTGATGAAGGGCCATTGAGCTAAAACAGTATTTTTATCTGCAGATACAGCTTGACCTTGCTGATCAATTCCTGTACCATATCTTTGTTTTAAATAATTCTTAACATTTGGTTTAATTGACAAATGTATTACTGATTCACCGCATAGTGTTTCAAATGCAGGGCCAGATCATGTTGGCACTGAATACTATCATGACACATTCACTTACTCTAATGTGATGTATTAGTTTGCTGGCAATGCCACCACTGTCAAAGCAACAACTATTTTTAAATTGTCATGAAATGGTTTTGACTTTCAATGAAATTTAAAGGCCATTAAAAGTCTTGGGAGTAAAATTAATTGAAAAGATTACTTTAAAAACACTATGTAAAAACATTAAACTGAAGTGAAACAATTAAGGAAAGAACTTACCTTCACCATTGCTTTCTTAAATGCAACAATACAATCCTCATTGCTATTAATGAGGCACAGACTCGGTGCCAGGTTAAATTAAGCACATAATCCAAGAGCCAGTTTAATTTTCACTCCTTCCCACCCTTTTCCACATCCCAATGTGACATCTAGCAGCAAAGCAAATGGATTATTTTGACATTCAGCAAGTCTGGAATTTCCGTGTTTGACATTGCATGCATGGACTCCTGGACTTGCTCCCATTTGGTATACTGCAGGCCATATTATTTTCAAATACATTCAAACTTTTGAAATGGTAGTAAACAATGATAAAATAATAATTCAATGAAAACATTGAGGTCGAGTTGCTTCCTTCATGCAATGACAATCAGGTGCACATAATGCTCAAAATTCTACTAGTCGAGATTTTTGCCTCAGGCTTCAATTCATCTGCATAACACAGTGCAAAATAACACAGTGTAAAATTTGCAATTAAGGAGCAGAAATGATTCAAAATATGACAAATCCACAACTGGATTTGCTTTCCATCAAAGCATGCATAAATGTATACAACTGTTGCACCAATATTGGCTGAATATTTGGCTTTCACTGCCTTATACCATTAAAATATATTCACTTCAATTTGCCTTCAATGTATATTCTGAGATAGGTTAGGTGCACTATTTATAGGAAATTAAGTTTGGAATGAGGCCAAATCTGAAATTTAGAATTACTCAAATTGGACTCTGAAATTAGCAGAGGCAAATATCCCCAATTAATTAAAGAGATACTATCTACTCTAAATAGTTTTCCATACCTCAGTAATTTATACTTAGACACAAATGCCTTGGTACAGTCCCCGTGCGAACACTTGTAGGGTCTTTCTCCAGTGTGTGAATATGAATGCACTTTCAATTTTTCAACACTAGTGAAGATCTTGCCACACAACTGACAAGGAAAGGATTTTCTGGATTTGGTTTCACTACGTTTACGTTTCCCTGCTAGAATCTTCTGAGTTTCCGTTACTTCTAAAAGAGCACAAGGGATGACAGTGGCCATCGCAGTCTACTGCAGACCCAATTACTGGACTCTTAGTGTTTGCCCAGTTGCACTGTTATAACTTCTTCGGTTTCTTCTTTCAGATGTAGTTTCATGTGTTCAATACATTTGGCATTTAGGACCTATAAGCAAAAGTTAAGTTTCACAGTCATTTTAGGCATGGTGTGACTGAAATTATTTCAGAAGACTGTTTATAACTGCATCAATATTACTACTATGTTGCATACTCAACCAAAATATAAAAAAACGACCTTCTACCCTGACCACATTTTCCTGCACTATGCCCATTACCGATGATTCCCATAATATCTAGAAATCGGTCACTATCTCCATGAGCACAATAACAGATCATTGATAACTGCTGGGGTTGAGAATTCCAGAGGTTCACTACTCTTCAAGTGAATAATACATTTCTAATCTTAATTTTAAATGGCCTAACCCTTATTCTGAAGTTGTAGCTCCCTGGTTCTATACACCACATCCAAGAGAAACATCCTCCCTGTCTCTGGTGTATAACTCTCAAGAATTTTGTACATCTGGATAAGATCTCTTCTAAACTTTAGAGAATTCAATTTCAGTTCATTTCATCTCTTCCCCATACAACACACAATCCCTCTCCCCCAAAATTCCGGGAACTCATCTATTGAATCTTCACTGCACTTCTATAGGAAATAACCTTCTTAGGCGAGGAGACCAAAACTGTACAGTTCTCCTGATGTGGTTATGCAAAATTGCTATAAAAAAATCATTTTTTGCATATTCAAACACTCATATAATGAAGGCAAAGTAAACATATAATGTTTACTTTGCCATCTGCACATGGACATTGGCCTTCAGCAATTTTAGACGATATCTAGTTTCATTTCAATATCCACACTAAATCTCTAATCATTTAACAAATGCTGCACTTGTCTGCTATGTGTACTAGTACAGATTTTCCATATATTTCACAGAGTACCTCGTAGTCTGCTGCCTCACAGTACCAGAGACACAGCTTCAATCCTGACCATGGGTTCTGTCTGTGTGGAGTTTGCATCTTCTACCTGTGGGTAAGAATTTCCTCTGAGTACAGTACCCCCCACAAGTCAAAGATGGGCAGGTTGATTGTTAAATGACTTCTGTAGGTGCGTAGATAAGTGGTAGAATCTAGAAGCAGTTAATGGGAATGCACAATTAGTGTAAATGGATTGCTGATTGCAGTTTGGGCTTGATGGGCTGAAGGGCCTGTTTCTATACCATATCTCTTTATGACCTACTCACTCAGCTTATCTATATCCTCTTTGAATCTCTATACATTCTCCTTAGTACTCATAATGTGATTCCACACCACAGGTTCCTCATCATTTATACCACTTGTCACATCCACAAAGAGCCCCAATAGATCAGTCAAACGACTTTTCACTTCATAAATCCATATCTGTTCTACTTAATTCTGTTAATTTCAAGGTGTCCTGTTATAAAATTGTTTCTACCATACCAACATCCTTGGTGAGATAACAATGATAGTATCCATTTTCATCCCGCCCTCAATTCTCAAAGAGTGGAATTAGATTTGCTATATTTAAATTCAAAGAAACCTTATAGCAAAACAGTGGTTCAGGCAGCATCTGTCGAGAGAATGAATATATGCAGTTTTGGGTCAGGACCCTTCTTCAGACTCCAGCTGAAACCAGAAAAAAGGATCCAGACCCAAAACATTGGGTCTGCCCAGTCCCTCCACAGCTGCTGCCTGGCCTGCTAGGATCCTCTAGCACTTTGTTTTGTTCACGATTCCATCATCTTCCATCGTCTCCAATTACATTATAGCCCCGTTACAGGTTGTAAAAAACATTCAATAAAACCTTATTTTGTTGGTTATGATCAATGTGTCAGATTCAGCAGTGTTACTCATAAGGACAGAAGATAGAGCAGGCCCCGTCCCACTCTCATAATGACCTTTCAGTCCTGGGCCACCTTCATTGCCAGAGTCAGGCCACATGCAAACTGGAGAAACAGCACCTCGTGTAGCTTACAACTCAATGGTATGAATGTTGAATTCTTCAACTTTGAAGAACCTTCTATTAACCCCCCCCCCCCCACAAACCCACTCCATCCTCCCTCCCCCTCCCCCCGCATTTCCTTTCCACACCTCCCCCTCTCCTCCCTGTGCAACACCAAGACTCCCACCTATTTCTTTCCTCCCCCTCCACTTGCTACTTTCCTTCCTCTAGCTTTATAATTGGCAACTCTTCAATCCAGTCTCAGACCTACTCCTGAAAAAACCAGAAGGCAGACTATTATCTGAATGGTGTCAATTGTTTTTCATTTCAAATTTCCAGCACTTGGATTTGATTCATGTTCTATCCTTGAAGACTGTTCTCCTGATGACTTGGTATCATCCATTAATATGGCTACTATCCATTCAAATCCTGTCAATCAAGTCATTAATACATTGAGCCACAGCACTAGACCCTGTGGGGTTACATATTAGTTATACATTAGTTATAGTGCAATACACACACTAGTTACATAATACAAATCCAAAAATGACCTATGTATTCCAGATCTCGTTTTTCGTAGCCGCTTGCCTATCCATGCCAATGTATTGCTCTCATCCCACGCACACTTATTTTGTCAGGTACTTGGGTACTGCCTTCTCGAATGCCTTCTGGAAATCCAATACAATTCCACTAATTCTGCTCAATCCTTCCCATTTCCTATTTTCTTTCTCTCAAAAGAACCTAGTTAATTTGTCATCACCATTTCCTTTTCATAAAACCATGTTGACTGCTTTGTTTTCTTATGATTTTCTAAATATTCCACTATTATAATCTAAATAATGAATTTCATCACTTTCCCCATTTAAGATATTAGGATAGCTGGCTTACAATTCCATGCCATCTAATGCACTCCATTCTTTAATGGTGGCATTACATTCGCCGTTTTCCAATCCTCTGAGACAGCTCCAGAATCTGGGGAACTTTAGAGAATTACAACCAACACATCAAAAGTTAACAATCTTCATAAAAACACCCCTTAACTTAAGGAATTTTATTGATGTGTGCTACAAAACGATGACATGCTAATACAGTAATCTCTGATAATCTGCTGTTGTATCGTTCAGAAATAACTGAAGGATTGGCATTTGGCTCAACAAATATTGTTTCCTACATTACCTAGAGACTGCACACCCTTGAGTTTCACTGTGGCAAGACTCAATGGTCTCTAATCTCCAACTCCCCACACAAGAATCACTGCATTCCCACCACATACCAGGTTCCCATGATCCGGAAACTTGCCAAGTTCACTGAATATAGATGTACATATAGATGTAGTGGCTTGCAAACGTTTTCATACCCCTTGAACATATCCACATTTTGTCACGTTACAACCAAACGTAAATGATTTTATTGGGATTTTATGTGATAGACCAACACAAAGTGGCGCATAATTGTGAAGTGGAAGGAAAATGATACATGATTTTCAAATTTTTTTACAAATAAAAATTTGAAAAGTGTGACGTGCAAAAGTATTCAACCCCCTTTACTCTGATACCCCTCAATAAAATCCAGTGCAACCAATTGCCTTCAGAAGTCACCTAATTAATAAATATCTCTTGTGTGATCTAATCTCAGTATAAATACAGCTGTTCTGTGAAGGCCTCAGAGGTTTGTTAGAGAACATTAGTGAACAAACAGCATCATGAAGCCCAAGGAACACACCAGACAAGTCAGGGATAAAGTTGTGGAGAAGTTTAAAGCAGGGTTAGGTTATAAAAAAATATCCCAAGCTTTGAACATCTCACGAGCACTGTTCAATCCATCATCCGAAAATGTTAAGAGTATGGCACAACTGCAAACCTACCAAGACATGGCCGTCCACCTAAACTGACAGGCCTGGCAAGGAGAGCATTGATCAGAGAAGCAGCCAAGAGGCCCATGGTAACTCTGGAGGAGCTGCAGAGATCCACAGCTCAGGTGGGAGAATCTGTCCACAGGACAACTATTAGTCGTGCACTCCACAAATCGGGCCTTTATGGAAGAGTGGCAAGAAGAAAGCCATTGTTGAAACAAAGCCATAAGAAGTCCCGTTTGCAGTTTGCCATAAGCCATGTGGGGGACACAGCAAACATGTGGAGGAAGGTGCTCTGGTCTGATGAGACCAAAAACTTCAAGTCCTGTTAATCAAGTAATTCACACCATCCCCACTGTGAAACATGGTGGTGGCAGCATCATGCTGTGGGGATGCTTTTCTTCAGCAGGGACAGGGAAGCTGGTCAGAGTTGATGGGAAGATGGATGGAGCCAAATACAGGGCAATCTTGGAAGAAAACCTGTTAGTCTGCAAAAGACTTGAGACTGGGGCAGAGTCAACGACGCTAAACATACAGGCAGAGCTACAATGGAATGGTTTAGATCAAAGCATATTCATGTGTTAGAATGGCCCAGTCAAAGTCCAGACCTAAATCCAATTGAGAATCTCTGGCAAGACTTGAAAATTGTTGTTCACAGATGCTCTCCATCCAATCTGATTGAGCTTGAGCTATTTTGCAAAGAAGAATGGGGAAACATTTCAGTCGCTAGATGTGCAAAGCTGGTAGAGACATACCCCAAAAGACTTGCAGCTGTAATTGCAGCGTAAGGTGGTTAGGTGGTTCTACAAAGTATTGACTCGGGGGGGGGGGGGGGGGGGGGGGCAGAATACTTTTGCACGCCACACTTTTCAGTTTTTTATTTGTAATAAAATTAGGAAACCATGTATCATTTTCCTTCCACTTCACAATTATGCAGCACTTTGTGTCGGTGTATCACATAAAACCCCAAAATACATTTACATTTGTGGTTGTAACGTGACAAAATGTGGAAAAGTTCAAGGGATATGAAAACTTTTGCAAGCCACTGTAGACACCATAATACGACTGTGTAATAACTTGCAGAAAGTCATAAGTGTGTGGGAAAATTAATAGTTATAACATATAATAATGCAGAAAATAGGACAGTTCAGCATCACATTCCTGGAGTTTGACTGTCATGTCAAAGATGTGAAATATGATTACAGGAAGTGCATATTTGTTTTGTTTTCTTTAATTGTTAATTGTTATGAAATTGGGCTGGAAGAATAGCTGGAGAAGAAAACATTTACCTGCTCATTGATTTTTCCTCCTAGTTTTATTCATTTTGGAAATTAACACTTTCCATAGTTGGAATCAGTTTCAGGCCCATATTTTGTTTGTCAATGTGCCCCAGCTTTCTACAAATCATAAATCTAAAACCTAGGAGGGGAAAAAAAAGAAACAAAAATAATAATGCTACTGCTGTTTAAATCAAGTATTATTGCAACGTCTTTCTCATAAAAGGAAAATAAAACATACAAGATAACTTTGTTAGCTAGTGGTAAGGTTTTGTAGAATTGTGCAAACAAGTTAAAATTACATAAAACTTAGTTTAGTTTATTATTACTGTCACATGTACCAAGATACAGTGAAAAGTTTTTGAATGAATAAATAAGTTTATTGGCCAAGTATTCACATACAAGGAATTTGCCTTGGTGCTCCGCCCACAAGTGACAACATGACATACAATGACAGTTAAGAATGATACATAAAACATTAAACATTAATAATAAAACATTATTGATTAAGCATGTGAATTAAATGAAATACCAGAGCAAAAGGAGGCTACAGATTACATGCTAACTGGTCAAAGAAAACTATACGTGATACAGTCAAGCCATCCACAGTTTACAGATGAAGGATACAACATTTAGTGTAAGTTAAAGTCTGATTAAAGATATTTCAAAGGTCTCCAACAAGGTAGATGGGAGGTTAGGACCGCACTCTAGCTGGTGAGAGTATGGTTCCATTGCCTGATAAAAGCTGGGGTGAAAACTTGTCCCTGAATCTGGAAGTATGTGTTTTCAAACTTCAATACCTCTTGCCTGATGAGAGAGAAAAGTGGAAGCTTCCAGGGTGTGACCATTCCTTGGTTATGCTTGTGGCCTTGCCAAGGCATCGTGAAGTGTAGATGGAGTCAATGGAAGGGAGGTTGGTTTGTGTGATAGTCTAGGCTATGTCTACAACTCTCTGTAATTTCTTGGGGTCTTGGTTGATGCACCCCAATAAAATGTTTGCTACATCAGTAGAGGTCGGTGAGGGTTGTTCGGGACATGACAAACTTTCTAAGCATTTTAAGGAAGTAGAGGCGTGGGTGAGTTTATGGACCATAGTTTTGATGTGGCTACTCCTGGACAAATTGCAGGTTATATTTATTTCTAAGAACTTGAAGTTTTCAACCATTTCTACTTTGGCGTCATCAATGTATACCAGGGAAGATGGAACCGTTGACAATGACGGACACGACGGTCGAGGCGTAAGGCCGGTAAGAGAAGGAACCGGGGTTTGTTCTACTGCAACCTCAAAGGAGGCACCCCGGGGCAAAAAGGTGGCTGAGCAAGGAGGGGGAATAGCACGTCCAAGGAAAGCAATGGCTTGAGGCCTGCAGAGACTTGGGCTTGCCTGGATTGAGCACTGTTTGTAAGAACTAGAGTGCAGACTGGACTTTGAAAAATGGGCTACAACGTGGCATCTCTTGCATGTGGGATCTGTGGACTATTTCTGTACACTTGCTAATCGAGAACACGCTTGGGTATGGGAATACCATACTGGACTGCATGTAAGAAAATAATTTCACTGTGCTTTTGCATGTGACAATAAAAACACCATTGAACCACTGCGTGTACAGTTTCACTTCCTGAAGGTAATCACATTCATCTTTGTCCTGCTGACATCGAGAGAGAGATTACATAGAAACAGAAAATAGGTGGAGGAGGTCGTCATTTGGCCCTTCGAGCCAGCACCGCCATTCATTGTGATCATGGCTGATCATCCCCAATCAATAACCCGTGCCTGCCTTCTCCCTATATCCCTTGATTCCACTAGCCCCTAGAGCTCTATCTAACTCTCTCTTACATCCATCCAGTGACTTGGCCTCCACTGCCCTCTGTGGCAGGGAATTCCACAAATTCACAACTCTCTGGGTGAAAACGTTTTTTCTCACGTCTCAGTCTTTCTCACCTCTCCCCTCACCCATTTATTCTAAGACTGTGGCCCCTGGTTCTGGACTCGCCCAACATTGGAAACATTTTTCCTGCATCTAGCTTGTCCAGTCTTTTTTATAATTTTATGTTTCAATAAGATCTCCCCTCATCCTTCTAAACTCCAGTGAATAGAGGCCTAGTCTTTTCAATCTTTCCTCATATGATAGTCCTGGCATCCCAGGGATCAATCTCATGAACCTACGCTGCACTGCTTCAATCACAAGGATGTCCTTCCTCAAATTAGGAGACCAAAAATGTACACAATACTCCAGATGTGGTCTCACCAGAGCCCTATACAACTGCAGAAGAACCTCTTTACTCCTATACTGAAATCTCTTGTTATGAAGGCCAACATTCCATTAGCTTTCTTCACTGCCTGCTGTACCTGTAAGCCAACTTTCAGTGACCGGTGTACAAGGACACCCAGGTCTCGCTGCACCTCCCCCTTCCCTAACCTAACCCCATTGAGATAATAATCTGCCCCCTTGTTTTTGCCGCCTAAGTGGATAACCTTACATTTATTTATATTATACTGCATCTGCCACGCATCTGCCCACTCACTCAATCTGTCCAGGTCACCCTGCAACCTCCTAACATCCTCTTCACAGTTCACACTGCCACTCAGCTTTGTGTCATCCGCAAACTTGCTAGTGTTGCTCCTAATTCCCTCTTTCAAATCATTAATATATATGGTAAAACGTTGCGGCCCCAACACCGAGCCTTGCGGCACTCCACTCTCCACTGCCTGCCATTCTGAAAAGGACCCGTTCACAACCAATTTTCTATCCATGTCAACACCCTACCCCTAATACCATGTGCTCTAATTCTGTTGTCTTGGCATCAGGTTAGGAGGCTGTTCTCATCATGACTTGATATCCAGTCCACTACGGTGGTGTCGTCTGCAAGCTTGTGATTCAATGCAATAAATATTATCACATCTCAGAATAGGGCCAAAGAAGTGTTTTCATATAGCTTTTATTTATATCAGTGGTGCACAACCTTTTTTCGCTAAAATGGAAATCCTAATCATTTAAGGTCCGGGAAAATGGTGATACTGAACGAGTTTCAGATAATTAACAATTAAATGTATTTAATTTTAGTTCTGTGAATGTGGGCTTTGCTGGCAAGAACATTTGCTGTTCATCCTTAATTGCCCTTGAAAATGGCAGTCAGCAGTTGTTTGGATGAAGGTACTTGCAGTGTTGTTGAATAGGGAGTTACACGATTTAGATTCAGTGACACTGGAAAAAAGTGATTAATTTCCAAGTCAAGATGATATGCAGCATTAAGCATCTAAGAAACTGGAGTTGGTGGAATAGGAAGGAGGTATTACTCCTCCAATTTGTTTGCCCACGCACTGGTAGTGGAGGGGGCCAAAGACGGACATGTTGGTGGTGGAATGGGAAGGGGAATTGAATTTGCTGGCAATAGGGAGGTAGGACAGCAAGGTGCAAAGAGTACAGAGGAGGCTACAAAAGTGTGTGGGTCAAGATCTAGCAATGGAATATAATGTGGGAAAATATGAACATTATTTTCATATTGACAGGAAAAGTAAAAAAGCAGCATATATAATGAGCAAGAAATTATGGAGCTTTAGGATGCAAAAGGGTAAGACGGTGGGGAAACTGCACTTCATATTTTGCTTAGGCATCTTCCAACCCAGCAGTATGAATTTTGATTTTTCTAATTTCAAGTAACCCTTGCATTCCCTCTCTCTGTCCATTCCCCACCCTAGTCATCCTACTAGTTTCACTGTCTTCCTGCTTAGTTTCACTGTTTGCATCCACTCACTATCACCTCTTCCACAGCCAATAATGGAACATTATGGGTTCCATCTTTCCTTGATCACTGTTGCTAACTTTGATTTATTTTCCTATCTTTCATGAATTCCTTTTCATACCTCTGGTTTCCCTCTCCCCTGACTCAGTCTGAAGAAGGGTCTCAACCCAAAACATTACATATTTCCTTTCTTCGAGATGCTGCCTGCTCTGCTGAGTTACTCTAGAATTTTGTGTCTATCTTTTTTTTTAATTTTTTTTTATTGAAAGCATATGTGCAAACGATAATATACAACAATCTGGTTACAGAGTTCTTACAAAGCTTCAATTTTTAACGTTTAAAAAAAAAAAAGAAATAGAGGAAGAAAGAGACAAGAGAAACTAAGCTAATAGAAAAGAAAGGAGATTACAAATATAAAAATTGTGGAGATAGATCCGGGAGATGTTGAGTATATTTGTTCATCCAATCATAAACTCAAGTTGTGACTTTAATTTGTGTTAAACCAATTTACTTTTGTAAAAATTCAATAAATTGTGACCATATTTTGAAATAGTTCTGGTTTGTCAATTAAGACAAATCTTATTTTTCCAAATGCAAGGTCTCGGTCATTTCCGTAATCCACATTTTAATTGTGTGGCTGTTTTTTTCCAAAATTTAAGTATTAATTTTTTCGCAGTTATTAAACTGTAATCAAGGAAGTGTCGCAGGCTTATCGTAAAGTTTGTGGTATGTTCTGATAATCCTAAGATTATTAATTTTGGATCTGGGTCTAGTTGATTATCGATAATTTTAGAGATAATTTTAAAAATGTCCAACCAAAAATTTTGCATTTTTATACAAGTTACAAAAGTGTGAGTTAAATTGGCTTCTTGAAATTGACATTTATCATAAAGAGGGGAAGTGCTTGGGAAAATCCTATTTAATTTTGTCTTTGAATAGTGTAATCTATGTAATATTTTAAACTGTATTAAGGAATGTCTAGTGTTTAACGAGCAATGATGTATATATTGTAAACATTCATCCCATATGTCTTTCATTATGAGTTGAGCCAATTCATCCTCCCATGCTCGTCTATATGACTCTGATGACGGAATGCCAGCATCTAAAAGGGTATAATAAATATAAGATATTAATTTATTTGTATTAGGTTGTTGATTCAGACATTCATCAAGGATTTCTGGGCCCCTAAATCTATAATCTTGCATATATAATTTTACATAATATATAAGTTGTAAATATCTAAAAAAATTATTAACATGTAGTTCGTACTTCTGCTGTAATTCCTGAAAAGAGAGGAAAGTCCCCTTTTGATAAAGGTCTCCCACTATTTTAATTCCATGAGTTTTCCATTGAACAAATTATCTATCTAAGACAGACAGTTTAAAAGAAGGATTATTTGCAATGGGGAGGAAAATAGATAAATTACCCAATTTTAGAGTAAATTTTAATTATTTCCAAATACAGATAACACTAAGTATAATCGGGTTTCCTCCATATGTTGTTTTATTCAAATTTATATGAGCTAAAAGAATTGAGCCTACATCAGAAGGTAAACAATCCTCCTTCTCCATCTTTAGCCAGTCTGGCTGCTGATCAATGTCATCCAGTCAGAGGTGAGTCTCACAGAGAGTGGTGAGTCTCTGGAACTCTCTGCCACAGAGGGTAGTTGAGGCCAGTTCATTGGCTATATTTAAGAGTGAGTTGGATGTGGCCCTTGTGGCTAAGGGGATCAGAGGGTATGGAGAGAAGGCAGGTACGGGATACTGAGTTGAATGATCAGCCATGATCATATTGAATGGCGGTGCAGGCTCGAAGGGCTGAATGGCCTACTCCTGCACCTAATTTCTATGTTTCTATGTTTCTATCCAGTCAGAGGTTATATTTTTAATATTAACCGCCCAATAATAGAAAGTTTGGTAAACCTAGTCCTCCATTAGCCTTAGACTTACACAGATGTATTTTGTTTATTCCAAGGGTCTTATAATCCCAAATAAAATTAGTAATGATTGAATCAATTTTTTTGAAAACATTTTTTGGATGATATATCGGAATTGATTGAAATAAGTATAATAGTTGTGGGAGAAAAATCATCTTTATGGCATTAATTCTACCAACTAGTGAAATGGGAAGTTTTTTCCAAAATTGGATGTTTCTGTGTAATTTAGTAACTAAGAAAGGAAAATTTGATTTGAATAGATAAGTATATTTCCTAGTCACATAGATTCCAAGATATTTAAACTTTTCACAGGCAATTTAAAAAATAATTTGTTGTAGTAAAGACAGATTTTGTTCCGTTATTGGCATAATTTCACTTTTATTCCAATTAATTCTATATCCGGAGAATGAGCCAAATTGAGTTATAAGATTTAATAAACTCGGAATGCTAATTTTGGGGTTTGTGATATATAATAATACATCATCTGCATATAAAGAAATTTTATTAATTGTACGTTTAGTATTGTACCCGTGGATGTCTGAGTGAGATCTGATATTCTCGGCGAGTGGTTCTATAACGAAAGCAAATAAAAGCGGGGATAGTGGACATCCTTGTCTACAACCTCTGGATAAATGAAATTTGGGTGACATTTGGTTTGTCAGTATTCTAGCTGTTGGGGTTTTATATAGGAGGTTCATCCATGAACAAAAGTTTTCACCAAGTTGAAATGTTTCCATAACAGAAAAAAGATAAGACCATTAATTCCACTTGATCAAATGCTTTTTCAGCGTTTAGCAAAATGATTGCTAAGTCTTCATTTAGTATTCTATTTGAATATATTATGTTAAACAAGCGTCTCAAATTGAAGAATGAATATCGTTTAGATATAAAACCCGATTGATCTGGGTGTATTAATTTATCGACGACTAAACATAATCTGTGAGCTAAAATTTTAGCTAATATCTTCTGATCCGTGTTTAAAAGGGCTATGGCTCTATACGAGCCAGGGTCTTCAAGATCCTTATCTTTTTTTGGGATAAGCATTATTGTTCATTCAGTCAGCGTTGGTGGTAATATCTGTTGCTTAAATGCGTAACTATATAAAGTTTGTAGGCGTAGGGAGACCAAGTCACTGAATATTTTATAAAATTCATTGTTCAGGCCATCAGGGCCAGGGGTCTTCCCATTTTTCAGAGATTTAATGGTCTCTTCAATATCTATCATTGTTATTTCTGCGCCCAGTAACTCACTCTAACTCTCATTTAACCCGGAGCGGTTGTATTTCTGCAGAAAGTTTTGCATGTTCGCAGAGTTGGCTGTTGTTTTGGATGAGTATAACGTCTGGTAAAATTGCAAAAATCTATCGTTGATGTCCTTAGGTAATGTAAGCAAATCTCCCTTGTCTGATCTGATTTTGTAAATTGTGCGTTTGTCTTCTAGTTTTCAGAGTTGACGAGCTAATAATTTCTGTGGCTTGTCTCCAAATTCAAAGTGTGTTTGTTTAGTATGCTGGAAAAGCCTTAAGATTTGCGCTGAAAGTATATGGTTTAACCTATATTTGTGTCTATCTTTTGTGTAAACCAGCATCTGCAGTTCCTTCCTACACAAGATGGTAGCATATTGAATTACCTTGCATATTATAGTGTATAAAATATACATAAGTGTTTTTCAGCCCCTTAAAGGTTAGGTTTATTTGAATAGATGAGCTGCATGGTTCAGTTGTACATATAAAAGTAGTCAGTCTTCTGGAAATATTTCCTTTACCAGGATAATAACAGTCTTTGCATATATGGTAAACAAGGGCCTAGTGTAGCACATAGAACAACATAAATGAAGACTGGTGTAAAAAAAGTGCTGGAGTAACTCGGAGCAGCATCTGTGGAATGGATAAATGTTTCACGCCAGGACCCTCTTTAGATGGATTGTAGTATGGACTTAGAGGGTGGGGGGGGGGGAAAGGAAAGCTGGAAAAGAGAGGGGTGGGTCAAAGCTAGGGAAGTAATCGGTGGACACAGGTGAGATGGTCACTGGCTTGGACTCACCAATGTAAACCTATCTAGGCTTAATATATTTGGAGTCAACATTAGCGCTGCCAACTCTCACGCATTGAGCGTAGGTCTCATGCATTTCTCCAAATTCTCACGCTCATCACAGAATTTCTCACGCTCTGTTGTGAGAAATTCTGTGATCAACGAGAATTTCAAAACTAATATCAACTGCATGGGCCGCGGGTGTTGGAGAGCCGGGGCGGAGGGAAGGATAGAAGCAGAAGCAGCGGCAGGGACAGATGCGGATGGGGAGCTGGGGCTGGCGAGTGTTCAGCGCGCTAGCGAGTCGCTCGCTGCAGCTCCGGCCATGGAGCAGCCTCAATTCAAGAGTCCTGGGCTGTCGGAGGCGTCGGAAGCATTGCGCCGCTGCCGTGAGAGTCTCTGTGCTGAATTTGCCCTGGTGGCCGGCGTGGACCAGGCTGCGGCTCGGTGCACCCTGGAGGACAACCAGTGGCTGCTGGAAGTAGGTACAAAGCACTGGGTAGAAGCGGTGGAAGATAGTGGCCTTCAAATGGGGGTGGATGGAGAAAGCATCCTGCTTGCCTGCTAGATTTTTACTTACTGTAACTGCAGGAAAAATGTTCCCGATGTTGGGGGAGTTCAGAACCAGGGGTCACAGTTTAAGAATAAGGGGTAGGCCATTTAGGACTGAGATGAGGACAAACTTTATTCACCCAGAGAGTTGTGAATCTGTGGAATTCTCTGCCACAGGAAGGCAGTGGAGGCCAATTCACTGAATGTTTTCAAGTGAGAGTTACATTTAGTTCTTGGCGCGAGCAAAATCAAGGGCTATGGGGAGAAAACAAGAAAGAAGTACTGATTTTAGATGAACAGCCATGATCAAATTGAATGGCCGAAGGGCCTATTCCTGCACCTATTTTATATGTTTCTATGCTTGAATATATGGCAATAAAACTCGACCACTTGATTTTAAAGCAATCATGCATGGTGGAGGTTGAATGTCGTCAGAGTGATACAGTGGGAAAACAGGCCCTTCGGCCCAACTTGCCCACACCCACCAACATGTCCCAGCTACACTACCTGCTTTTGGTCCATATCCCTCCAAACCTGTCCTATCCATGTTTCAGTCGAAATGTTTTTTAAATGTTGGGATAATCCTCAACTACCTCCTCTGGCAGCTTGTTCCATACACCCACCACACTTTGTGTGGAAAAAGTTACCTCTTAAAAATACTTTAAACAAAAAACATTGAAATCATACTTCTACAATGCACTAAAACATGATTTTAATACATTAAATTTCAAAAAGTCCCTACCGTGTGAGAGGGGGCACCCCCCTCCCCCCACTCGGGCACTCCACTGCCTCACCGGGTACCCCCAAGGCCAGTGATCGCTCAGTCCACCCCCCACTTTCAAAAACGTTCTGCGGCCCCTGGTTCAGATGGGGAGCACTGCCAGATGTGGGCAGGGAACGGAGGCCAGTTGTCCATGATGTCTGGATCCCAATGCTCAGCGCTTTGTGTTTGAGTTGGCTAATATTATTGATTTGTAATTAGCCTGATTTGTAATTAGTTGACAAAACCTTAATTTATTAATCCGGAATATCCAGGGGGATGGTATAAGTATAATATTAAAATGACATGCAAGTTGTCTGTCACAACAAACAGCCCCGATAACCCATTCTTTCCTTCAGTTAAATATTGGGAAGGTAGCACTATTGTCATTTGCCACTCAACTATTATGTTTGTTTACCTCACTGACTATTTCTAAGCCCCCTACTCCCCCAAATTCCTTTGACAGATTGATTAGAAATGTCCCCAATCTCATTGCTTTATTAATTGAACACGTAAATGAACATCCTCAAGTAGTGTAATCAGATGGAAACCGATTCAGATGCGATGTTTAAGAGCTTGTTCAAAGAAGGGGCATATATTAAAGGAGCGACAGAGATATTTTCAGCGGAATGTGTGAGGTTATTATTCGTTTTTATTTTAAGCTTGGACCACGACATCTGATGATTCAAAGTTTAATATAGTAATTGTGCTGATACTGACTTCAACCAACCACATAATGAATATCATCCATTCCGGAGGTTTTATTTTTCTGATGCCATTTAAACTTTACTTGGATTTCAATCACTTCAATGTAAAAGTAATTGGGAATGGAGAGCAATTGGAACAAAAATTTGCCCTCAGTACATATTAATTGTAATATAATAATGTATGCATGTTGGTAGGTGCAATCAAAACAATCTTTTTTATCATTGTTGTGTTATGAATACCACGGAAAATATTATGTACTCCCAAGATCACATGAAATAGAATAATATTGCTTAAATATATAGTTATTGGACTTTGCATTTCGGAAAAGTCCCAGATGAGAGCAAGACAGCAAAATACTGAAAATATTGTGGGTGAAAATGACTTCAGGACAGTTTGTTAGGAGAATGAAGGAAATAGTAACCGGATACTTGTACAGCTGTGCGAGTATAATTTTATGGATGAGAAATTGTGTTCAACCAATTCATGACTTCTTTGACAAAAGTAACTAGCATGTTAGATAACAAGGAAGCCAATCGATGTAGCAAATTTTGTTATACAAAATTTGGTCCGTGAAGTGCCCCTTAAAAGATTACCGCATTAGATAGCACCTGGTTAGGTTAAGGTGATAGGTTAAGTCCAGGGGGTTAGATATGGGGCTTTACATGTGGGCCAGATATATTGTCAGTGCATAGGGGCTAGGAACAAGGCCATGTGTGCATCCAGAGTCAAGGTCTGGAATAGTACTAGGTATTCAGTCAAAGCTGGGACAATGGGAGTGTTCAGCAATGGGAACCTAGTCAAGTCAAGGGTGTTTTATTGTCATATGTCCCGGACGGGACAATAAAATTCTTACTTGCTGCAGCACAACAGAATATGTGAATATGTAAACATTGTATATAACGGGAAAAAAAGAAAAAGTTCAATAAATAACTAATATTATTTGTTATTTGCACTGTAAGTCTTTTGCAGTTCAGAGCTCATAGCTTATTCGTTGTGTTTAATAGCCTGATGGCAGTGGGGAAGGGGCTGTTCCTGAACGTTATAGTTTTCAGCCTCCTGTACATTCTTCCTGATGGCAGTGGTGAAATAAGTGTGTGGGTAGGATGGTGTGGGTCCTTGATGATTTTGGTTGCCTTTGAGGCAACGACTACGATAGATCCCATCGACGTTGGGGAGGTCCAAGCTGGTGATGAACTGGGCAGTGGTCACAACTTTTTGTAGTCTTTTTCGCTCCTGGACATTCAAGTTGCCGAACCAGTACTGGTTCGGTACCGGTTAAGCAGCTATGATCAGGGTAGAATAGGGGGTCAGGTGTAAGGCTGGACTTGGGGTCAGGAATGAGAGAAGGTATGCAACTGGAGTCAGCGTCAGGAGTAGTACTAGGTGTGCAGTGGGACACAGGTTGGTCAACATGGGCCAAGTGATTATAATCTGATTTCCATACATGAATACACCAAGATCATTCATGTGCTGCACCTGTTGAGCAGATCCTGGCTATACTGTAGAATGTAATTTAGCCTAACCTTATTCATAGCTAATCCAATTTAAAGCATATTGCATTCATGTGTAAGTTATAAGAGTGTACTCTTAATTATAAGAGTTTGAAAATTAGAATGTAATTTACTATACAAATCAGACTGGCACTGTTGCTGTAAGTGCTGCCTCAGTGGATAAGTGCAGATGCAAATATTTCCTCTGACATTTTTCCTTCTGCATGCCAGAGAAAGGACTTTTAATTGTGAAAAACAGATGAACTTTAACAAAACACACCACGCGAACAAGTTGTTTTTTGTTGAGATAACAAAGAATAAAGCATAATTTATCAGGACACTCAGTAAACTCCAAGAATTTGGCATCTCATTGTTCAGACAACATGCCAGTTTAGCTTCTGGCACACCAGGTATTGTCCCTCTTGCTCGATTCAAATGCATCAGAGCCTTGTTTTCCATGCTCTCTTTATCATTAACTGCTATGTAATGCGAAAAACCAAAAGTGCATGGTACTATTGTAAGTTTAAGACATCGATAGGATGAGTTTAGAGTGATATTGGCAAAACCTCATTCTTCTGCGTTCTCCCCATAGCTCCCAACACTTTTACTAATCAAGAATCTGTCCGTCAATCTCCCCCTTAAAAATATCCATTGACGGCCTCCACAACTGTCTGTGGCAATGAATTCTACACATACACAACTAAAGAAATTCCTCCTCATCTCCTTTCTAATGGTATGCCCTTTTATTCTGAAGCTATGTCCTCCGGTCCTAGACTCCCCTACACCCTCTCCACATTCACTCTATCCAGGCTTTTCACCACAGTGAGTTTCAATGAGATTGCCCCTCATCCTACTAAACTCTAGCGAGTACTGGCCCAGGGCCTTCAAAAACTCATATTAACCCAATCAATCCTGGGATCATTCTCGTAGACCTCCTCTGGACCAGCACATCATTCCTTAGAAAAGGTACCCCAAAACTGCTCAATACTCCAACTGCAGTCTAACCAGTGACTTCAACCCTCAGCTTTTCATCCCCGTTTTATATTATGTGCTGTCTGCATAGAGTTTGTATGTTCTCCCCGTAATGTGCGTGGGTTTTCTCCAAGGATCTTCAATTTCCTCCCACATTCCAAAGCTGTACAAGTTTGTAGGTTAATTGGCTTGGTGTGAATGTAAAATTGTCCCTCATGTGTAGGGTAGTGTTACTGGTCAAGGATCGCTGTCGGCAAGGACTCGGTGGGCTGAAGGGCCAGTTTCCGCACTGTATCTCTAAACTAAGATAAAATGCTAGCATTGCATTTTCCTTTTTTACTATCGATTCGATTTTCAAATTAACCTTTTAGGAATCTGTACCAGCACTCTCAAGTCGCAAGGGTGCATGATCTGATATCACAAGCTTGTGGCCAGGCGATTATGAATGGAATTACTCCAGTAAGATTCAGGGTGGAAAAATGTTAGAGGACAAAACATTGCAGTGGTGTGAGAATGAGACAAAATGGTATCTGTAATTCTCAACTTATCACATGTGCAGCACCAAAGCAGGTTAATGTAGCTGCAAAGTACCAAAGGTTAACTGTGCATGGTGTCCATTGCCTCCCAGATGACTATGAGAGTTGTTGCAATACCAACATTAATACAGCTTGATAAGTGACATGGTGACTGAAGCAAATATTGGGAGTCCTCTAGCAAATGTGATGGACCTCCAAAACAGGAGTTTAAATGAGTAACAAGACCAAGTGGGACCCGTTGGGTCCCAGTCACATGGGAGGACTGGTCCCCCACACGCAATATTTCACCACTCACCTGTCCCCCAATGCAACCTGTTCCCTCAAAGCAATATTCCACCACTCTGGGTAGGGGGTGTGTGGGAGAGAGGGGAGGGGGAACCTTCATAACTTTGTAATATTTCACGGATTGGAACAAAACCGATTTGACTTGCTGCAGAGGAGAGTGGTGAGGAAGGTGCCGAAAAATCGTAGCGCCAAGGGGGATCGTTTTTGCACAAATTTAATTACATCACAGACAGGAAGTGGTCAAGATGCGAGTTTTATTAATAGTATAGTTGGAAAAAAGTTAATTGGGGAAGGAACAGTGAAGGGATTGGGCTCCAATCCTCCAGACAGTTGACAAAGATGATAGAACCATACTCTTGAGAATACTTAATGACCTTGAACACGAGGCAAACCAAGTAATCTGCCATGGCTATGGGAACTATATGATTGGCCAAATGTGGTGATTTCCACCAGATCCAGGCAGATTACCATATAACCCTATAACAATTACAGCACGGAAACAGGCCCTTCCAGTCCGTGCCGATCATTTGTTTTCTCCTAGTCCATCTACCTGCACTCAGACCATACCCCTCCATTCCCTTCCATATACCTATCTACTTTACTTTTAAATGTTAAAATCGATCCTGCCTCCACCACTTCTGCTGGAAGCTCATTCCACACAGCCACCACCCTCTGAGTAAAGAAGTTCCCCCTCACGTTACCCCTAAACTTCCGTCCCTTAATTTGCACGTCATGCCCTCTTGTTTGAATCTTCCCTACCCTTAATGGGAAAAGCTTATCCACGTCAACTCAGTCTATCCCTTTCATCATTTTAAAGACCTCAATCAAGTCCCCCTTTAACCTTCTGCGCTCTAAAGAATAAAGACCTAACTTGTTCAACCTTTCTCTATTACATAGTTGCTGGATCCCAGGCAACATTCTGGTAAATCTCCTCTGTACTCTCTCTATTTTGTTGACATCCTTCCTATAATTAGGCGATCAAAATTGTACACCATACTCCAGAATTGGTCTCACCAATGCCTTGTACAATTTTAACATTACTTCCCTGCTCCTATATTCAATGCTCCGATTTATAAAGGCCAGCACACCAAAGGCTTTCTTTACCACCCCATCTACATGCGATTCCACCTTCAGGGAACTATGCACAGTTATTCCTAGATCTCTCTGTTCCACAACATTCCTCAATTCCCTACCATTTACCATGTACGTCCTATTTTAATTTGTTCTGCCAAGATGTAGCACTTCACACTTATCAGCATTAAACTCCATCTGCCATCTTTCAGCCCACTTTTCCATATAGACCAAATCTCTCTGTAGACTTTGAAAATCTACTTCATTATCTATAACACCACCTATCTTAGTATCATCTGCATACTTACTTATCCAATTTTCCACCCCATCATCCAGATCATTGATGTACATGACAAACAACAGTGAACCCAACACAGATCCCTGAGGCACCCCACTGGTCACCGGCTTCCAACCTGACAAACAGCCATTCACCATTACTCTGACATCTCCCCTTCAGCCACTGTTGAATCCATCTTGCTACTCCGCCATTAACACCCAAAGATTGAACCTTCTTAACCAACCTTCCATGGGGAACCTTGTCAAAGGCCTTACTGAAATCCATATAAACAACATCACTGCTTTACCCTCATCAATTTCCCTAGTAACCGCTTCAAAAAATTCAAGAAGGTTTGTCAAACATGACCTTCCAGGCACAAATCCATGTTGACTGTTCCTGATCAGACCCTGTTTATCCAGATGCTTATATATATTATCTCTAAGTATCCTTTCCATTAATTTACCCACCACTGACGTCAAACTAACAGGTCTATAATTGCTAGGTTTATTCTTTGAACCCTTTTTAAACAATGGAACAACATACGCAGTATGCCATTCCTCCGGCACTATTCCCGTTTCTAATGACATTTGAAATATTTCTGTCATAGCTCCTGCTATTTCTACACTAACTTCCCTCAATGTCCTAGGGAATATCCTGTCAGGACCTGGAGATTTATCCATTTTTATTTTTCAAAAGTGTCAGTTCTTCCTCCTCTTTGAATCTCATAGTTTCCATAGCTACTCTACTTTTTTCCTTACTTCACATAGTTCAATATCCTTCTCCTTGGTGAATACCGAAGAAAAGAAATTGTTCAATATCTCCCCCATCTCTTTTGGCTCTGCAGATAGCTGTCCATTCTGTCTCTCTAATGGTCCAATTTTATCCCTCGTTATCCTTTTGCTATTAATATAGCTGTAGAAACCCTTTGGATATACTTTCACCTTTCTTGCCAAATGTGAATTGCCACAATTAAATCATGGTTGGTTAATAGTATCCAACCATATGGCTTGACTGACAAATCCAATAATCTATGCGCAAGGCTCTTCCAACAGCCAACATTTTGATACTCTTAAAATAGTTCCGTATCCTCTATTCTGAACCTGAGGATTTGTGTTTTTTAAACAGTCCCAC
Organism: Okamejei kenojei; assembly: GCA_035221665.1. NCBI lineage: Eukaryota > Metazoa > Chordata > Chondrichthyes > Rajiformes > Rajidae > Okamejei > Okamejei kenojei. The sequence continues at coordinate 56,436,857 of CM069134.1, forward strand.
TGAAATATGCGCTTCCTCAGTACATTTAACAGCTTTAAGTTTGAAATCATCCCATGCACATTTTTTATTTGCATATAACCATATAACAATTACAGCACGGAAACAGGCCCTCTCGGCCCTTCCAGTCCGTGCCGACCATTTGTTTTCCCCTAGTCCCATCTACCTGCACTCAGACCATACCCCTCCATTCCCTTCACGTCCATATACCTATCCACTTTACTCTTAAATGTTAAAATCGATCCTGCCTCCGCCACTTCTGCTGGAAGCTCATTCCACACAGCCACCACCCTCTGATTATGGATTTCTGAATACAAAACCCAAGTTGACCAAAAACCAGTAAGAATATTTACCTCCTCTGTACTTTGTTGTTTATAAAAATCAAAACACTATTTCCAACTTCACGTACAGTGTTCTCAGCCAGTTTCACTAATTCTTCTAGGTGGTGAGCAGAATTTGATGTGTCCCATTTTCGATGGCCTAAAAAACAAGTACAGTGAATTTAAGGATCATCAGATGAACATTTTAACCAGTTTATTTTTATTACAGGGTACATTTTAATTTAACCACATTTAAAAAATGGAGAAACTTTTTCAGAGTATCTAAAGTCAATCCTTTATTTGAGGGAAGTAGAGAAAATTCAGGGAATTATGGGGCATTGAACCTCATGTCAATAGTAGGGAAAACAATGAGAGATTTGCTCCCATTTGGAAGAGAACGGGTTAACTAGGGACAGTCAGCATGGCTTTGAACATGGGAGATCATATCTTACTAACCTGAACGCGTTGAGGTGACCGATGAGGGTTGGGCAGTGGATGTTGTCTACGTGGATTTTAGTAAGGCAATTAGTAGCGTCCCCCATGGTAAGCTGACCCAGAAGATGAATAGCATTTAATTAATAGTGACTTGATCTCATGAATTCAGAACTTGTTTACTGATAGAAGATGGAGGGCTGTAGTAGAAGGGCAATATTCAGGCTGGAGGTCTGTGACCAGTGGGTTATAGATCAGATATGGATGTGGTGGAGAAATGGCAGATGGATTTTAATCCAAGCAAGTGAGAGGTATTGCACTTTGGGAGGTCAAATGCTAGGGGGAAAAATATAAAATTAATGGCAACAACTTTAACAGCATTAATGTACCAAGTTCACAACTCCCCAAAAGTGGCAATACAAGTACAAAGAGTGGTACAGGAGGTATATGGTGTGCTTGCTTTCAATGGTTATGGCATGGAGTGCAAGAATCGGGAAGTCATGATGCATAGGACTTGTCAGCTACATTTGGGAGTATTGTGTGCTGTTCTGGTCATCCATTACAGCAATAGTGTGGAGGCTTCGGAAAGAGTACAGAGGTGGTTGGGAGATCAGGTTGATTATTGCGAACCGAGCGGAGGTGTTCGGCGAAGCGATCGGCAAGCCTACACTTGGTCTCACCGATGTAGAGCAGCGGATGCAATAGATGAGGTTGGAGACGGTGCAAGTGAACTTCTGCCGCACCTGGAAAGACTGCTTAGGTCCTTAAATGGTGTCAAGGGGGGAGGTAAAGCGACAAGTGTAGCATTTCTTGCAGTTGCAAGGGAAAGTGCCCAGAGAGGGAGTGGTTCAGGTGGGAAAGGACGAATTTACCAGGGAGTTACGGAGGGAGCTGTCTCTGCGGAAAGCAGACAGGGGAAGATGTGGCAAGTGGTGGGGTCACGTTGGAGGTGGCGAAAATGACGGAGGGTTATTTGTTGTACGTGACGACTGGTAGGGTGGAAAAATAATGTCCCCGAGTCTTTAGTTGAGAACCTATTTGAAGGTTGTAGTATTGAATAGCCTGATGGTTGTCAGGATGCAGCTGTTCCTGAACCTGGAAGTTTCAGGCTGGAGCGAAATTGGAGTACGAGTCTCTGATGGTGGCTGCCTTTGAGGCAGCAACTCATAGATCCCTTCACTGGTGAAGAGGTCAGTACCAGTGATAGACTGGACAGTGATCACCACTTTATGCAATGATCTTCGTTCCTGACTGCTAGAATTGCCGAACCAGGCTGCGATCCAACCACACAATACGCCCTCTACTGTACACACCGAGATGCAAGAGAGTATTTGTTGATATACCATACCAAACCTCAATCTAAGTAGAGGCGTTGATGAGCTTTCTTAATGATTGCATCAATGTGCTGGTCCAGGACAGATCTTCACATATATGTCCAGGAATTTGTAGTTTTTGACTCTCTTCACCCATTGTCCTGTCAATGTAGACAGGTTGGCGCACCGTCGTCCTTCCTCTTCCAAAGTCCATAAACATTTCTTTGGTCTTACTGAAGTTGAGAGCAAGGATGTTGTTCTGGCACCAGTTGATCAGTCAATCGATCTCCCTCCCATACTCCAACTCATCATTTACAATTCGTCCAACAATGGAGGAATTGGCAGTAAACTTTAAGATGGAGTTCTAACCGTGTCTGGCTACACAGTCATGCAGAGATGCCAACCCTAAATTTAGTTCACAGTAACATTCAACCCATTTGTCCGTAACAAATGGGGTTAAATGCATTTCTCTCCGTAACATACTCATTTGGGGTTGTTGCGGGCGGCTATGCGCCTGCGCACTGGTGCAGATGAGCGGGCTGCCGGCGGGCGGGTGCAGCACATGCGCACTTGGCAAGGTTGCCGGCGGGTCTGCGCCTGCGCACTGGGTGGGGTGGGGGGGGAGGCCCGGTGATGGGGCTGCCGCGAGCGGCCGGCTGGCGGCAAGAAAGTGCCGCTGATCGCGCGGGCCGGCGCCGCCCGGGCGTGGCGTGGCTCGAAATGGCGCCCAGGCCCGGCAAACCCTCCCCCACTGCGCACAAATAAGCGCGGGCCACTGGGGCCCGGCAACCCTCCCCCACTGCGCGCACGCGCGGCCACTGGGGCCCGGCAACCCTCCCCCACTGCGCGCACGCGCGGCCACTGGGGCCCGGCAACCCTTCCCCCACTGCGCGCACGCGCGGCCACTGGGGCCCGTCAACCCTCCCCCCACTGCGCACGACGCGCGGCCCACTGGGCCCGGCAACCCTCCCCCACTGCGCACCCAGCGCGGCCACTGGGGCCCGGCAACCCTCCCCCACTGCGCACAGCGCGGCCCACTGGTGGCCCGGCAACCCTCCCCCACTGCGCACACAAAGCGCGGCCACTGGGCCCGGCAACCCTCCCCCACTGCGCGCACGCGCGGCCACTGGGGCCCGGCAACCCTCCCCCACTGCGCACGCGCGGCCACTGGGGCCCGGCAACCCTCCCCCACTGCGCACGCGCGGCCACTGGGGCCCGGCAACCCTCCCCCACTGCGCACGCGCGGCCACTGGGGCCCGGCAAAGTGCCGCTGATCGCGCAGGCCGGCGCCGCGAGCTGCCGGGCTGGCAAACCGGGGACACATGGCGCCGGCGTTCACCACGGGAGGAACACCGGCGCGACGGTGTTCCGTAACAGCATGTTTGGCTGCCGGAACACCGTAAAAAGGTTATTTCGCCGGGACAAAATACGGCGAATCCGGGACACTTGGCATCTCTGGTCATGAGCATCAAATGAGTAGAACAGGGGCTGAGCACGCAGCCTTGAGGTGCTCCTGTGCTGATGGTTATCAAGGAGGAAGTGTTGCTGCCAATTTGTGCAGATTGTGGTCCATTGATGAGGAAGTTGACTATCCAGTTGCAGGAAGATGCACAGAGACCCAGTCCTGCAAGCTTGGACAGGATGATTTTGTTGAATGCTGAGCTGTAGTCTATGATCAACAGCCCAACATCTGTTTTTATTGTCCAAGTGGCCCAGTGCAGCGTGGAGAGCCAGTGAGATTGCATTCTCCATTGACCTATTGCGGCGGAGACAAATTGTAGTGGGTCCATGTTCATGAGGTAAGAGCTGATATGTGTCATTACCAACCTCAAAGTACTTAATCACCATGGAGATTAGTGCCAGCAGTCAGTAGTCATATAGGCATGTCATCTTACTCTTCTGGGACACCGGTATTATTGATGCAGATGGGAACTCCTTGACCTCAGTAATTAGAGACTGAATATGTCCACAAACTCCAGCCAGTTGGTCCAAGAACCCAACCAGGTATATCATTAGGTCTGGCCACTGAGGGTTAATCCTTCTGAAGAATCTTCTGATGACTGTCTGTGACCAAGATTGTAATACCATTGGGGGCTAAGGAAGGCACATCAGTATTCTCCATATAAAAGAATACTCAGCTGGGTGTAACACTGCACTGTCGCTTGAGCTGCCCCCCCCCCAAAATTCTGTCTTGCAGGAAGTGATGGCATGGACCTTTTACTGCTTTCACATAATATTGTACTTGTGAAAAGCCTTCTACTAATTGGGTGAAATAGAAATAATCTTAACAATTTGTATCGGATGGACTTGTTTCATAGAAATAAATCCACATTTCAACCAGCAAACCTCAAGCTTTCAATCAATATTCTGCTATCAAAGCTACACCAATAATTGAGGTCATTAAAGGGTATTAATGACGGGTTTAATATTCATTGTTACATTTGCTAAAGTGTCAACTTGTTTGTTCATTCTCCACTTTCTTGTAAGGCTTGTGGTAAAGGCACCTCTCAAATTGCAATAAAAGAAATCATTGTCCCAGCATCAACAAAGGAATTATTATATCCCCATAGATTAATTATTCTCACCTTTGGTAGTAGTAATTGTGGAAATGGCAGTGATAGTCAAAGCAAATTTGACAAGCTGCAGCAATGCATATTTGGACAAAAATGCACTGCCTGTGCTCGTCAAATCAGCGGAGATACTGATCAAGAAATTGCCTAATTTCTAACATTGGTACATTCAAGAAATTGTGTTTCAGCCAATTAATGATTGTTCTACCATCTTGTGAATTTTCATTTAAGGAGTCAATATAGAAGCAGATTAGAAAATCATACAGCACAGTCTATAGCATACACTTGTAGCAATGTAGATTGTTAATCCAGTGCCGTTTACCTATAGAATATAGATCTCGTTAGTCTAAAAGGATAGCACTTACTGATCATGACTACCAGTTAGCATTTGATAAGCTGCTCAGTGTATTACTGTGGATTATTATGGGATGTTTCAATAAGAAGTTTGAATGGAGCAGAACATTAGAAGCTGAAAGTGGGTGAACCCGGAATGCCACCAGGTGCCAATGATGTCCATGTGACTGCAATGAATTCAGTGAGCTTGTTAACATTGGCTGCACTTAAGATGATTTTCCCCCTTCTGGTGTAATTTCTGGTAATCTTCAAAGAGACAGGATTTGTCTTTAATTCATAAATCCTCTATTCCCAAACCAGGAAAAATGACCATTAGCAAAGCTGCTCGAATGGTATTGTGCAATGGATGGTAAGGAGCTTGGGGTTGGAAAGAGTTTGGGGTGGGAGGTGGTGGTGAGATACAAGAACAACAGTCATCAAAATAACCCACCCTTGAATATTTATGCAACTACACTTAGGAATGGCAGTTTGTCAAGCAGATAAATTATTCTTGCAACATAATTCCTCCAATTTGTTTTTCACCGAGAACACAATTTCATATTGAAGTTTAGCCAGAAATTAATATAACAGAGGTCACAATTATTTTGTTAGAGAAATTCTTAAAACTTTCTAAATGACCTGGGAAGCTGGCAACAGCAAGCTCAATGGCAATGTAGAACATTCAAACAGATGTGCAAGTGGTCAATAAACACAGTATATAGCCTATTAAAAAAACATCTTATTTGAATAAATCCTTGAAACATCTTGCAAGAGTTTTGTTTGATCCTACGTAGATGTACAAATCATATGCCATGGTAATATTTAAATCCACTGTTGCTCACCTTCATTGTTTTATTACCCCAAGGAACAGCACATTCTGAGAATTAGCCAGTTTACTGTCCATTCTTGTTCAATGGACAGTCCTGATTAGGGCAAGCAAATACAATATGCCCAAATTGTATTGGATTGTAAATTTGATTAAAAACTTTAGAATTCAATCATGTTGCCATCTAGTCAATTTGTAACATTGCGAATATTTCAATTCTTTGGGGTCAATTCTTTAAGTTAAATATAATTTATTGTCAATATACAGTGTACAGATGAAAATCTTTTATAGCAGAAACAGACAGAATCAGACCACACCTGAAAACAAAATTAGATTCTACAACAGTCAAAAGAAAGATTGTGCACAAAATACATTAGTGCTAAACTATTTGGCAACAAGTCCATGGTAGTGCAAGAGGTATATGTTGAATTGGGATTTTCTAAATTGGTTGAAGAATTTGATGGTTATACGAAAGCAGCTGTCCCTTAAACTGGTGGAATGGAACTTTAGGCTTTTATACCTCCTCCTACATGGTACCATGAGAAGAGGGAATGGCCCAGATGGTGGGGATCCTTTATGATGATGCATTCTTGAGGCAGCACTTCATGTAGATGCTCTCCATGGTGGGGAGGGCTGTGCCCATAATGGATCCAGACCCATCACTCCAAAACCTCAACCTTCCCGCGAGTTAGAATTGCCATACCAGACCACAATACAACTGACCAGATATTCTACAGTGCATCTATACAGGTTGGAGTATTTGGTGATATGCTGAATCTCTTCAAAAACTTCCAAGTAGAGGTTGCCTTCACAATTACTCAGTATATGCTGGGCTAAGAACAAGACATCAAAGATATTAACACCCAGGTATTTGAAGCTGTTACTCTCCCCACTCCTGATCCAATTAAAACTGGCATTTGATGGTTAACTAACAAATCCACTTATTCTAATATTATCTAAAAATAAAAGACAAATTGAAAAATAAAAAATTTGCTTTTTGAGGTCTGTTGAGCAAATGGCAATTCAATGTTGCATTTGCGTACAGGAAACAGTCTTGATGTACACCTGTGTGGATGGTTGACAAGGTGTCAGTGAGGGGTTTCCAATCTTTAGTTCGGAAGAAAAAAGTTTTTGGATGGCTGTACCCAATCACAAAATTAGGTTAGAAAGGACTTAGATGTGACTATCATTTTTGCATGTTTTGAAAATTATTCCCCATTTCTCGAAAAAAACTAGGGAAAATCAGAGAAACAATAAGTGAGGAAGAACATCTGTGAAAGGTATTTAATTGAAAGCAATAAGCAACTGTGAGATATGCACTGTGCTCACAATCACTGCTCAGAGACTAAATCGTGGAAGCAAGAGATTCTTTATTTGCGAGTCTGCAGAGTCGGGTGCCTCTCCAAGTTGAGACACACCAAAGTCAGAAGGGTAAACCCCCTTTATACACATGATTCTACATTCAACCTCCCCTCCGGACCCTTCTCCAATCAGAGTCTGAGGTGCACAATCTCTAGGTACATCCCCCAGTACCTCCCACATCATACATTGCATGTCCAGACATGTGCATAGTAATTAGCAGTTTCTTGACCAGGGGTGTCGTAATATTCATTTATTTTATTAAGCATGCTCAGATGCTCATGAACTACCCTAGTTTTACTCACTGCCAAGTGAACTCTCAGTCCTCCTATATCAGCACTAAAGCTAAGCTTAGTGACAAGGGTCCCATCTATCACTCCCTTCTACTGATAGGGATCTATCTACATCACTCCCTTTTACTGCTATACAATGCTATCACTTCTTACTCAAGGATGGGTCTGGTAACTTTTGATACACAGCTGTGTCAGAGCCCTCTCACTGGCCCCTATCGGTTTGAATCCTCTTTAAAGCCCCTTACAATAGTGGGGTTTAATCACTTTATCCCTCACAATACCATGTTCAACGAGGTTCAAATGACAGCACAATCACTTAAGAATGGTTGGATTACTGAAAGTTATGGAAGCAGATTAAAAATAATTGTTTTACTGGCATAGAAAATAGGTGTAGGAGGCAGCCATTTGGCCCTTCGAGCCACTACAAATATTGATGACGACAAGATTTTGTTCAAAGCCTGCACACTTCCTTCACTCAGATTATGCTCCAATTTTGATCTCAAGGAATGTCAGGACCCAGCAAAGCACATTAGTAACATTACCCTTTACTATGTAGAATGTCAAACATTTTGCCAGTAGTCATACAGCCAGCCAATAGGTCCCACCATTTACCTTAACTCTGATAATATCAGGCATTTTGTGTTCCTTAGAAAATGGAGATTTCTGCTTTTGTTAGGGAACTGTCAATTAATGTATTCTGTAACCCTTATTGATAATTGGCTTGTAGAGATTGCCCTCCCCTCACCCACATATCCCATGTATTTCGCACATAGGCTCTGGAACGGTATAAAAGAGGGGAGAGCACATTGGGCTGTGCCAACCTTCTGGGATAGCGCATGGGAGTGCTTCTTCTTCTGGAGTTGATCTATTCACGAGGCAGAAGGGCTTGAACAAGTAGAGACAAGGATCGGACCTGCGGTGTTGGATTAGGTATTGTACTAGTGTTGGATAATAAAGAGAGTTGATTACCAGTGCTTCGTATTTGGTGTTTTACTGAACCAGACTGGGGGGGGGGGGGGGGGGGGGGGGGGGGGGGGGGGTATGATTAGGACCGGAATCACAACTCCAAGTCTCAAGATTATCATAACTAATTCCTTTTTAATGTTGCTATTACACATTTCTATTTTCAAGCAGTATTTTCTACAAATGGAACATAGAAAACAGGTGGAGGCCATTCGGCCCTTCGAGCCAGCACCGCCATTCATTGTGATCATGGCTGATTGTCCCCGATCAATAACCCGTGCCTGCCTTGTCCAAAACAGAAGTTTCTATGCTCCCTCAGTTTACATTCTCATTTTCTATCCAGTCATTTGCAAACTAGAAATTCATATTTGTGCATCTGCACTCTAGTTTCTAGTAATGATTCTTCCCCAGCCCAAATCAGAATCAAAGGAATGTCTACTGCACTCATTCCAGCAACTGTACTGTCCAAGACAGTTTATATCTGTTACTGGGTCACATGGGCTTCCAGTCTTGATAACAATTCAATTGAGTACTACTTCCCATATGACTGCTTTCCAATAGATCAAGGCCATTTGATTCCAAGGTAAAATATTGAATTAGTCATGGGAGGATGCTAAAGCTTATAGTACTATTATAGTGTAACATCCAACATAGTTTGGTAAATTCTGAGTATCTAAAACCTCTAGATTTAGAGTTGAACTGTACAAGTTGAATCTACCCAGGGTCAAGGAAACATCAGTAATTGTTACAACTTTATTCCTATTCCACGCAATTTAACAGTTGTTTGCCATCTCAGGTTGGATAGTTGACCTGAATAGTGATCTTGCAGATGTATTTGAAATTAAACTGTCGACAATCCAGTTTTAAAAGCAGAGATAAGTGCAGCTATCTTTAATTGTTGCAAACACGTAAAAGAATCACTAATTGAGACAGTAAGAATGCTTGTTTTGAAATTACTTTAAGAGCCATAGCTAGTACCTGGCCAAACCATTGTGTCACCACAACAAAGTACAATTGATAAACATAAAAGCTAGTATGTTCAGTAGGGTGATAGGAATAAAAGTGACAGGGTCTTATAAACAATAGGTGCAAGAGTAGGCCATTTGGCCCTTTGAGCCAGCACCACCATTCAATGTGATCATGGCTGATCATCCCCAATCAGTACCCCATTCCTGCCTTCTCCCCATATCCCCTGACTCCAATATTTTTAAGAGCCCTCTCTAGCTCTCTTGAAAGCATCCGACGAACCTGCCTCCACTGCCCTCTGAGGCAGAGAATTCCACACTCACCACTGTGAGAAAAAGTGTTTCCTCGTCTCCGTTCTAAATGGCCTACTCATTCTTAAACTGTGGCTCCTGGTTCTGGCTCCCCCAACATTGGGAACATGTTTCCTGCCTCTAGTGTGTCGAAGCCCTGAACAATCTTACATGATTCAATGAGATCCCCTCTCATCCTTCTAAACTCCAGAGTGTACATGACCAGCTGTTCCATTCTCTTAGCATATGACAGTCCCGCCATTCCGGGAATTAACCTTGCTATTGAGAGGCTGCACTCTCTCAATAGCAAGAATGTCCTTCCTCAAATTAGGGGACCAAAACTGCACACAATACTCCAGGTGTGGTCCCACCAGTGCTCTGTACAACTGCAGAAGGACCTCTTTGCTCCTATATTCGATTCCTCTTGTTATAATGGCCAACATGCCATTCACTTTCTTCACTGCCTGCATGCTTACTTTCATAGACTGATGTACAAGGACCCCCAGATCCCATTGTACTAGCCTTTTCCCCCCAATTTAATGCCATTTAGATAGTAATATGCCTTCCAGTTTTTGCGACCAAAGTGAATGTATCCACATAAAACTTCATCTGCCATGCATCTGCCCACTCCCCCAACCTGTCCAAGTCACCCTGCATTCTCATAGCATCCTCCTCACAGTTAACAATGCCACCCAGCTTTGTGTCATCTGCAAATTTGCTAATGTTACTTTGAATCTCTTCATCCAAATCATTGATGTATATTGTAAATAGCTGTGGTCCCAGCAACGAGCCATGCGGTACCCTCACTAGTCACTGCGTGCCATTCTAAAATGGCAGGGACCTGTTAATCCCTACTGTTTCCTGTCTGCCAACCACTTCTCTATCCATGTCAGCACTACTCCCAATACCATGTGCCCTAATTTTGCCCACTAATCCCCTATGTGGGACCTTATCAAATGCTTTCTGAAAGTCCAGGTACACCACATCCACTGGCTCTCCCTTGTCCATTTCCTAATTACATCTTCAAAAAAATCCAGAAGATTAGTCAAGCATGATTTCCCCTTCGTAAATCCATGCTGACTCTGATCGATCCGGTTACTCCTATCCAAATGTGCGGCTTATCTCATCTTTTATAATTGACTCCAGCATCTGCCATTTCCTTGTTCCCCATAATAAATTCACCTTTTTTTGGTCTTCAAGGGTCCAACTTTTGTCTTAGCTTTTACTATCCTGCTAGCTTACCTTTGTACCTCATCTTTTCTCCCCGTATTGTCTTTTTGGTTATCTTCTGTTCTTTAAACATTACCCAATCCTCTTGCTTCCCGCTTATCTTTGTTACTTTGTACTTCTTCGCTTTAATTTTTATACAGTCCCCGACGTCCCTTGTCAGCTATGGTCGTCCCTTTCTCCCTTTGGAATCTTTCTTCCTCCTTGGAATAAACTGATCCTGCACCTTCTGTATTATTCCTACAAACACCTGCCATTTTTGCTTCCACTGTCATCCCTGCTAGTGTATCTTTCCAGTCAACTTTGGCCAGCTCCTCCCTCATGGCCCCATAGTCCCCTTTATTCAACTGCAACACTGACACCTCCGATCTACTCTTCTCCTTCTCCAATTGTAGATGAAACCTGACCATGTTATGGTCACTGCCTCCTAATGGCTCATTAACCTAGAGGTCTTTTAACAAATCTGGTTCATTACATAACACTAAATCCAGAATTGCCTTCTCCCTGGTAGGCTCCAATACAAGCTGTTTAAATAATCCGTCACAAAGGCACTCCACAAAGTCCCTTTCTTGCGGTTCAGTACCAACCTGATTTTCCCAGTCTACCTGCATGTTGAAATCTCCCATAACAATCACAGCATTACTTTTACTACATGCCAATTTTAACTCAGATTCAACTTGCGCCCTATGTCCAGGCCACTGTTTGGGGACCTGTAGATTAGTCCCATTAGGGTATTTTTACCCTTACAATTCCTTAGTTCTATCCATACTGACTCCACATCTCCTGTTTCAATGTCACCCCTTGCAAGGGACTGAATTTCATTCCTCACCAACAGGGCAACCCCACCCCCTCTGCCCACCTGTCTGTCTTTTCGATTGGAGGTATACCCTTGAATATTCAGTTCCCAGCCCTGGCCCTCTTGCAGCTATGTCTCAGTAATTCCCACAACATCATACTTGCCAGTTTCTAACTGAGGCTCAAGCTCGTCCACTTTATTCCTTATACTTTGCGCATTCATATACAGTACTTTGACCTCTGGATTGACTTCCCCCCCTCGTAATTGGCCATGACTTTACTCTGCTGTCCATTCTCAAGCTTTCCTTCCCATTAATTTGAGAATCTTTTGTAATTTTTCCCTGTAGCCACTTACCCTTCAACTCCATCTACACATCCCAATTTGTCTTGAAAAACCATATCAGGTGATAGTGCCTTTCCAAAAGTTTAAACAGCATCAATGAATCAAACCAAATGCACAGTAGATTTGGGACAAAGATAATTGGCTTAAACAAGCATAGAGGTCGATACATTGAAATAAAGCTAACTTGTGTCCAGAAAGGCAATGTATGTGCAATAGTTTAAATACAGTGGTCAATGAAAATGCAGCAGATTTCACTTATAATCTTAAAAGACTGCTAGAGAAATCTAGCTGGTCGGGTACTATCCGTGGAGAGATACAAATAAAGACATTCTGGATTGGAAACCTTCATATCAAAAACGACTGCAAAGGGACTGTGATCAACTGTTGCTTAGAATGATTTTCAAGTATGCCACTATTTTCCTCAATCCGCCTTATAATTATTGCCTATCCATTTCCCACCACATATACTGCCTGATCTGCTGAGCTCTTCTTGCAGTTTGCTTTTGCTCAAGATTACAATAACTGCAGTGTTGTCTTCATTTAAATTTGGACACTTTAACACATGGAAATAGAATCTAGGAAAGGGACATTTAGCATATCCAAAATTAAGCATCTTTCTAGCATTCAGTCTAGAATTTAAAACACACGATAAGATCCACTTAATTTGGAAATAATGACATTATGGACACAATGGCAGCTAATCTTATGTTCACTAAAGTGTTCTAAACTACTGAAAAACATTTGATCATGCCAAATTTCTGCCTCAAAACATCTGCATATTATCAATATGAACAATGAGTAAAAATTAAGATATTCCTTGCTGATACTATCTGTGGAGAGATACAAATAAAGACATTCTGGATTGGAAACCTTCATACCAAAAACTACAGCAAAGGGACTGTGATTAACTGTTGCTTAGAATGATTATCAAGAGCCCGCCACTATTGACATGAACTTTATAAATTACAAAATCTGTTTTTTTGGGGAGGAAACAAGAATAGCATTTAATTTAGTATGTGTTTTATTGAAAATGTTCAGAAAACTTAAATAAGCATTAGATGTAGTCTTCAAACTGTCCCAGAGAGAAGATTTTAATATCTAATCACAATTCTGCATGTCAAACTGAAAATTATATACAAACATTTACAAGTAACAAGCTATTACATACAATTAATTCAACATTTGTGAATAACTCAAAATATTAAGGGAATGTGCCTCCTAGTTTTGTTACCTCAATGTATAGATCATGAGGCAACACATTGAAGCTGCTGCAAAATCCAAAATTCAGGACGTGGACTTAGGGGGAAAAAAGCAATATATTCTCAACATATAATGTAACATGAAGTGTACAAATATTGTGTCATTTGTAGTTATAGATTAATTATGGTTGTCGATTCTAACAAGATACTATAACTTTAAATTACGAATTGGAAAACAAGGTTTCAAATAGGTTAATTTACTTAAATCAAATAAGATCCACAAATAAGATGCAATCAAATATATAATCTTTAATGAATTATAAAAAGGCACAAGAAAAGCAAGAGTTAATTTGAATGGTACAGTAGAACAGTTTTGCAATCAGTGTAGTGTAGAAATCCATTTGGACCAAGAGGTCCAAGGCGCTCATCATGCTTCACACATACCTCCCACAGCGCATCATTTTATCCAATTCACTAGTTACTTTGATGCATGTTCTTGCCCCCTTCCTTAATCCCAAAATGATTTGGTGGCAAGTCAGAGTAGTATTCCAGATTGAATTTAGGGAATATATCTTTGTTTTAATCTTCCAAAAAATAGAAACATCCCCCATAACCAAGTTATGTTTCAAAAGACCTTCAAGTTTGTCTTCCAGACAAATCACCAGTTTCACCCGAAACTACCAGTTTTGGCCCCATCTCCACCAACAACCTTCCCCCTCCAACCATGGTTCTAGGTTCATACCTCAATCCCCCTTAAAAATACAAATATTGCACTCTTCCCTATTGCTACAATAACTAGAAGGATAGAGATGAAAGGTTAGTGCAGTATTCCTAAATATGGAATAACCAAAAGTTCTAAAATTCAGCATTTCAGGTTCATTTCACCAAAGATAAACAATGTGCTAACAAATCTTTAGCCCATATTATTTTTTACCAATTTGTTCCATACTTTCCTTCATTCCATTTAGCACATTTTAAATGTCATCAGTTAGCCTTCAAATTTACTTTAAAGGAAATAATTTAATTAGAAATTGTTGAATCCTAATTAAATATAAATTTTACACAGCTCAAATAAAATTTAATTTGGCTCTTTAAAGAATGTTAGAATTTTACCAAAAAACCACAGCACATTAAAAGCATACACTTACGCAGATGCAACATTGAATTGTCATTTGCTCAACAGACATCAAAAAGCAAATTCTTATTTTTTCAATTTGTGTCGTTTATTTTTAGATATTAGAATAAGTGGATTTGTTAGTTAACCATCAATTATTAAGAATTAGTCAAATGGCCATTTTCTTGCTCCATTTTAAATAGATTGATTCTCTCAAAATATCAGGTTTGCAACATTTCTTTCTGCAAATTTCAAAGTTGTCGTACAAAAGGTTTGTTATGATAAAACGTTGTACACTGTTAATATCAAATTTGATTAGCAGATGATCTGCAAAGGTACTATTTGAGTTCTCAAAATATTTTAGGAATACAATAATTAATTGGATAGTTGCTAATTACAATCCAGCTTGGTTGATTACAAGTACACTGCTATAGTAGAGAAGGCTATTCAAACCTTTCATTACCCACGTTAGTCATTTACATTTTTTTTTAATTTGAAACATTAATAAACAAAACAAATTTAGCTTTTGTACAAAAGCTTTTGTAGAGAAAAATTATAAATTGAAAATTATATAGAAACATTACACTTCAGTACCAATGGATTTCACAGCAGAAGCATTTTATTCTTATGCATTATAGCTTTGTTCATTAGGACAGTGAATTTGCTACCAAATATTTTATTGATGAGGGTTGTTTTGAATTTCAATATTTAGTGTTTTTATTAGTTACATCTAGAAATTAATTACCTAGAAATTAGTTACATCTAGAAATTGTACATCCTGATAAATTAATATTCACCCTCACAGTGCCATGAAAAATGCTTCCATGCTCTAAATTGGAGCAAATCATTACGTCAAATCATCATTTAAAACAAAATATTGCTGATAGCTGTATTCTACAAGCTCCAAATAATCAAACCTAAAATACAACACAAACTATACATTTTAGAACAAATTTTGTTTTGTAGATGTCCCCCAAAGATTTCTGAATGTTTGCGAGATTAAAAAAAATGTACATTTCATTGCCAATTCAGAAAATTGAACTGATATTTATCAAGTTGGGTAAATCGAACTGCTCATTATTTGTGGTAATGGATGCTTGGTTCAATTAAAAATTAACTTTAAAACAAAACTACAGATTAATCTTTTGTAAAAAATTGAATTACTGTTAAAGTTAATCACATTGTGTTGTATTTTTAAAGAGTTGACAAACAACTATTACCGTGTCAACAAAATCACTATTCAAACCAATTTCAGAAAAAGCTTCAATAACATTAGCTGGAAGTATTTGCATAGAGTATTGAGTTCTAAAAATCAAACTAAAGGACTGATTCTTTAAAAAGTGATTTATGTATCAAATATTGGGTTGTATTCCTTCCACACCTCAGAACAAGAATATCCCCAAAACTACTGATAGATTTAAACTCAAAATTTGCATTAAAATTGACAAAGATTAGTTTATATTATTCCCAAACATATGGAGAAAAGGGGACCTTCAGTACATTAGCATACAACATTTGGTGATTCAAACAAAATTATCCTCAGAATTGAGACCCAAAAGTGAGAATTTAAAGTTTCTCAAATTGATGGCCCTTTATACTTAACATCTTAATTACACTCAATATATTTAAAAGATTAGTTTGTACATATTTAAACCAAAGTGGGTAGGGCAAATTAAACTGCAACCCAAAACATTAAATATTGACAAGCATTATATTGGTTTAAGTTGTTAAAATCTCAATATTCAGATATTGCTCTTTACTTCAAAGTACTTTTCCTACTAAAATTTGTAACATTAAATTTAAAAAAAGTTTTAAACAAAATGTTGGTGCCTAAATCTTGTATGTTACTAGACATCGAAGTTTGAATGCCGTCAAGGATTTCAAGTATTTATGCCTAAAAGTCGGAATCAATTCTAAAATGAATTAATTTGACACAAAAAATATTTTTTAAATATTCTAACTTCTCAGCATAGAAGTTAACAATTAAGGTGTCAAAATAAGGCAGCATACAAATATTCCCAGCATAGTCTGGAATGAAAATATGTTTTACAAATACATAGCACAATTGCAAAGAAACAGTATTTCAAAAATGCACTTCAACATTTATTTTGAAAGACTAATCTTTAATCTAATTTTTATTTAAAAAATAGGTCTATAAATCTCAACCAAGAGATGCAAATCTGAAAAGTGTTCCAAGTCATGTGCATTAGCTGCAAATTTAAATGCAGAATATAAACTTCTGTAAAAAATGTTTAAGAACTATACATTGTAAATGTATTTCTAAAATCAAAGTATCCAAATAACACTGACACAAATGAAAATAAACAACTTTCTGCATTAAACATAATGCCACCAATTGAATTACAAAACATTTGACTTTTCTTGCCAAATTAATTGATCCAAAGTTACCAATAAAGTTGCAAGGTTACCCAATGAATGTAAACAATACTAACTGTGAAACTGCTAATATTTATGAACAATTTTCACATGGAAACCCTCAATCTGAAAATAGAAAAATGTATTCTATTGCAAGCTTGCCTTCATAGGCAAGGGTATGGAATACAAAAGTTGTGAAGTCATGATGTAGCTTTACAAGTCGGTGAGATCACACTTTGAGCAGTGTGCGCAGTTCTGATCACGCAGCAATTGGAAGGAGGTCATTAGTTGGAAAGGGTGCAAAAGAGATTCACCAGGATATTAACTGGCCTTACAGGTTTGAGTTATAGGGAGAAGTTGTATAGGCTGGGACTTACTTTTCTTTAGAGCATAGGAGCCTTATTGAGGTGCACAAGATCCAAAGAACACGAATAAAGTGAGCACTCAGACTTTTTCCCCTCAGTGTAAAGGATTAGAAAACTAAAGGGCATAGATTTAAGGCGAGGGGAAGAGATTCAAGAGGGTCCTCAGGAACAACTTTCCATTCAGAGCAGACCGTATCTGCAGTGAGCTACCATAGGAAGCTATAGAAATGGATGCAATTTCAACTTGCAAGACATTTTTACAAATATGGACAGGAAGGGTTTAGAGGATTATGAGCCAAATGAAACTAGTCCAATATGTCAACATGGACAAGGCAAACTGAATATCCTACCCCTATGCCGTAGAACACTGATGTGCAGCTACAATAATCAAACTTCTGAATAGGCATTATTCCGTTATTCAGATTCCGTTAACTGTGCTAATTATTCTTCAAAGTGTGAAGTTTATTAAAAGTTAGTGCTCAAAATGTATATACTCAAACACCACAAATTATGGTGTGAAGCACTTGTAGCTGAAACTTAAAAATGAGTCAAGACTATTGCATTTCATGCAGTTAACATGGTTTATAGAAGGCCTTCTCTGGCTTTCTTCATAACCCAATGAAAGCACATTTGTACAAATCTTTTATTTATACACCCAGGTCTAAATCAAAGATTAGATTCTCCTAATACACCCATTTTCTAGCATTACAGTAGACCCAAAGTGTGAAGCTAATAGAAAGCTGAAAACAATTGCTGAAATTAAAATGATTTTAAATATCGCTCCTAATAAATCAGTTTTCACTTAAATACATCAATGCAAAATATTTGATAGCTATCTCATTCTTGGAGAGAGCAAGAGAAATATTACAGCTAAGATTTCAAACCAAAAATATTAAAATAAGCAACATGCAAAAATTAACTGAACGGTATCTTGAGTTCTTGAACTATTTACAAAGTAAACACAAAACTAGGTTTTGTATATCAGAAGTGTCATTCAACACCAAAAAAATCTGCTCATAGAAACCCTTTACAATTAAAAAAATCTCAATACATTAATTTAAACAACTCAGACTACAAGGTGCTGCTCGATTCATGTCGATCAATTAAAATAACCGATATTCAACCAAATTTAAATAAAAATGAAAACATAATTATTCAGTTTCCAAAAGTTATGAATAGAACACTTACTAACAACTTCACCAGGAAGTGGGACTTTGCATTTAATTCCGTGAATCATAAACCAAGAGCAAATCTGTCATATGGTCATTTTATGGTGTACTTTCATAAAAAGTTCCAGTTTCAAATTTCACCTAGCAGCTTCCAAAAAGTTACTAATTTTTAATATTTTATTGCAAATATTAAGTGATAAAACCAATTGTGCAATAAGCTTCAACAATTGTTTTAAACACAAGCATATTATTTCGATAATGTAATTTTCCATTTTGATTTAAACCCAGAGAAATACAAAATGCTTTTAAATTCAGTTGTGCACATTGTTACTTCACCCAAACATTCAAAGCGTCCATATCTCGAAGATATTTCTTCAACCCCCTCATACCCCAATGTAGTTTTGAGCTACATTTGGATTAACCATTTTATGGCAGCACATTCCAGATTTTTATGAATTCTTCATCTGCAATCTCTAGTTTTGGATGTCTCTACAATCTGTTCTATAGTTAATTTATCAAGTCCCTTTAGAATTTTGAACACCTCTATCACCATCACATCTCAGTAGATTTTATTTTTAAAACTTCAGAGATGCTTGATCTTTCTTGATACCTGTTCATATAGTTTGGGATTAGCTGAATGTAACCTCTTTCACACCCTCCTGTGTCTTCAAAAGCACAGACAAACAATGAACTATGTATAGTACTTCAATCTGGACTTAATCTGATGTTACACACTTTGGCGTTCAATTATTCTAGAAGGAAAATCCCAGGCTTTATGACAACTTGAACTTTCTAACCTAGATTAATACATTTGTAAATGCATATTCTTTCAAACTTAAAATTAGGTTCTTAATTTCCCATTCTTACGTCAAGAAAATAACAGTTTCATAGTTATATTGAAACAAATGTGTAATTTCCATGCAATCTACAATGATTTGATCAAACTTGATAAAACTAGATTGTATAAAAGCAGTGTTAAATTGCTGTCATGAGTCACTTCATCACCCTGTTATACATCAGTGAACAACCGAATAACAATCGAACTAAAGAGAGACAACTATATATGCAATGAATATTTATTTTTGAAATTGTCAACGTATTAGTCCATCGTTTTGGTCATGATACCAATGACTGCACAAGCAGCAAGAACAGCGGCTTTCCAATGGTGCTGACGTGCTTTACGTTCACATTATTAGAATAATAATCACAATACAACAAGACAACAAAAATAAAGAGTGCTGTAGGGTTCTCGTTTACAGATTTACAGTCATTGAATGAAACGGGTCTACTGTCTTTTCGAGTTCAAAGTAGTTTTCATTGACACACGTTGTCTTCTTGAAACAGCACACACACTCTGCTCCCCCCGGCCTGAAACATGTCAGAAATGCAGCAACTGCTTCTCATGTACAGAAAAATGCACAATTTGCGTCAGCGAATTCAAACCAAAAAAGTAGCAAAAGCTATAATTTAACAGAAACAAACACCAGTCTCTCTTTCTGGGCAGAGGAACCAATCAATCAGACCGACTTGCAAATGTTTACTAGCATGTTGACGTAAATATGTTAATTTATGCATTTCGCTTCGTTTTCTCCTCTCATTCTCCATCATATTAATACCTCCTCTCATTCAGTGTCGAATTATTTTGTGTACTGCGCAATTAAATGGCAGAGAATAAATTGAAATTATTATTTTCCAAATCAAAATGTTTGCATAAAATCGTAAATGCACATTGTCAGTTTAATCGAAACACGCATTTGTGAAACTTAAGGTTTATTCTGAAGTAGATTTATGACTTGAGCAAAACAGCCCATTACTTAATTGTTTTAAATACACACCACAAAGTTGAGAGAAATCGAGTTTCCATTATTCCCCGAACTCGCCTGCCCTCGAAACGTCATCCAAAATAATGTTTCGTTTTAAGAGCCGTTTTCTAAGAGATTATTTTAACTAATATTGTAAAAGCTCATAAGTAATAACAAACATCTACAAACGCTTTCCTCCCCTCCCCCTCAACACCTTGGTTGCATGTTTGTGCAAATATGCTCACTTCACCTCCATAGTGTAGATTTTAAATGCACAGAAACTTGAAAGGGACCTCGCGAACGCAATAAAGTTAGCAGTTCAATATTTAGTTAACATCTTAATTACAACTCAAATTAACATTTCCTTTCGTTTATTCCAAAAGTCATCAGAAATTTGAAGGGGAGGAGGCGGGTAAGAGGAGAAAGAGAAAGTTGGAAAAAAGCATTTTTCTCTCAGGAGAGAGATTTTTTTTTTAAATGAAGAATTAATTAGCAAGTTAATTCTTTCAAGTCGTGTTGCAGCTTTTGACAGAAGAGATGGCTCCAAGTTTTTTCTCTCCCTGCTCAGCGCTGTCGTTGAACGCACAACAACAACACAAAAATAAGAC
The DNA here is from genome assembly GCA_035221665.1 of Okamejei kenojei. Taxonomy (NCBI): domain Eukaryota; kingdom Metazoa; phylum Chordata; class Chondrichthyes; order Rajiformes; family Rajidae; genus Okamejei; species Okamejei kenojei. The sequence continues at coordinate 56,457,517 of CM069134.1, forward strand.
ACATTCAGCTCCACTTTCAGCCGGAGCCGGGCTGAGGACGAATAAAGTGCTAGAGGCAGCGAGGTTATCTCCCGGCAGCGGCGATGAGCTGGGATCATTCGCACAAGTTGTTTCTTCGGACTCTGCAGCCGTTGCTTCGCTCGCGCTCCCTCTCCCTCCCTCCCTCCCTCTCTCTCTCTCTCTGAGATACAAACGGGGGCACAAACTTTCTCCCCTCTCACAACATGATTTAAATAACCCAGATAAACTATTTCAAAACGGGGACAACACCTGGCAAAATTCAACTGAAACTTACCGCGGAACACTCAACATCACTTTCCCGTTATTTTTTCCGGCTTTAGACAATGTTACGAATTTTTTTTAATTTTTTTCTCATATTTTTGTTTCACCGCGGGCCTAAAAATTGTTTGCTTTAGCCTCCTTCCAGCGGCCATTGTATACGCGCTGCGCCTCAGCCTAACTTGATGGCGGACATCCCGCCCCCTCATCCCTTTTTTATTGGATTAACCGGGTATGGGGGCGTGGCTTGTAGTGACGTACTCCCACGGCCCCCGCGGTTCATTGGCCTGCCCGCCCGTCCATCAACGTCAATCGCACGGATTCCGCCAGCAGGTTAGGTTCTGCCTGTATTTGAGCGCGCGCGGCTGCCCGTGACGTCGCCGGTTGATGTGTTCTGGTGTTGGAGGTGAGAGGAGCGGCTGAGGGTAAGCGTGAGCTATGAGGACAGAACGAGGGGTGCTTGGAGAAATGAGCGAGTGAGTGAGAGAGAGGGTAGAGTGGAGAGGAACAGCTGTAACCGGGGGGAATATGCAGGCGTGTAGCAATGACAGAAGGATAGGAAGTAGGAATAAATTGGGAGGTGAAGGTCATGAGCAATGGAGTAGGCAATATCGTAGACTGAGGGGGGCGGGAAGTGGGAACACTGATAGGGAGAGGACTTGGGAAGATCAGTAGGAGTGGGAAATTATTATGGGGAAACCAAGGGTAATAAAATTAAGGAAAAAGTAGTAGAGAGGATTGGGGAAGGAAATGACACCATGTAGATGACACAAAGCTGGGTGGCAGTGTGAACTGTGAGGAGGATGCTATGAGAATGCAGGGTGACTTGGACAGGTTGGAGGAGTGGGCAGATGCATGGCAGATGAAGTTTAATGTGGATAAATGTGAGGTTATCCGCTATGGTAGCAGAACAGGAAGGCAGATTACTATCTAAATGGTGTAAATTTGGTAAAAAGGGGTAGTACAATGGGATCTGTGTGTCCTTGTACATCAGTCTATGAAAGTAAGCATGCAGGTACAGCAGGCAGTGAAGAAAGTGAATGGCATGTTGACCTTTATAACAAGAAGAATCGCATATAGGGAGGTTTCACGGCAGTTGGGTCACGACCCATGACCTGTATTGTTGCTAGGCTATGCTAAGTGGAGTTCACGTGATGAACTGCAGGTAAGCACTTGCCATTGTTTCCAGTGTAGTGGGCCTGTTAAAACCCACCGAAATTGACAATTTTTGCGCTGTAAATAATTATGGATATCGGGATAAGCGTGAGAGACATTTAGCTTACTTCAGAATTTCAAAAGTGAGGAGAAATGACGGTAGATAGACGTGAGAGCTGAAGGGACAACAACAGCCAGTGTGCTTGGCGAACATTGGCTGTTTGCCCATTGCATTTCATCAACTAAGGCATTATTTGTGTTTTTTCTTGATTCCTTTGGCATCTAAAAAGTTTACGAAGTGAAAAATCTGGCTTTAAAATTTAAAAAACGCCCTTGGTTCTCAAGTGGGTTTTTACATACAAAAAGAAAACGCCTCTGAAGCAAAATTTACGGCTAGATTTATCACTTCTGAGACTTTTTAGATACCACAGGAATCAAGAAAAAACACAAATATTGCCTTACTGTTGATGAAATGCAGTGCGCAAACGCGATAATTCCCAATATTTTCAATTCCGATATCTGCACGGCCAATGTTCGCCAAACACTTTAGCTGTTGTCCCTTCAGCTCGCGATTCTCTTTACTTTCATTTCGCTTCACTTTTGGAATTCTGAAGTTGGGTAAATGTCTCACGCTTACCCCAACTTCCACAATTTCTTACGGCGCAAAAATTCAACATTTTGGTCGTTTTGAACAGGTAGGAAAGTACGCGTTTCTTGCATTAATAACATATACAGGAAGTTACGGGCGTCCTCCAGATGGATTGAGCGGCTCCGTGCGTCAAGCCCTATGACCCAGTGACCTTACGTGCACAACCCCTATAGGAGCAAAGAGGTCCTTCTGCAGTTGTACAGAGCCCTAGTGAGACCACACCTGGAGTATTGTGTGCAGCTTTGGTCCCCTAATTTGAAGAAGGACATTCTTGCTATTGAGGGAGTGCAGTGTAGGTTTACAAGGTTAATTCCCGGGATGGCGGGACTGTCATATGCTGAGAGAATGGAGCTGCTGAGCTTGTACACTGTGGAGTTTAGAAGGATGAGAGGTGATCTCATTGAAACGTATAAGATTGTTAATGGTTTGGACACGCTAGAGGCAGGAAACATGTTCCCGATGTTGGGGGAGTCCAGAACTAGGGGCCACAGTTTAAGAATAAGGAGTAAGCCATTTAGAACGGAGACAAGGAAACACTTTTTCTCACAGAGTGGTGAGTCTGTGGAATTCTATGCCTCACAGGGCGGTGGAGACGGGTTCTCTGGATGCTTTCAAGAGCGAGCTAGCCAGGGTTCTTAAAAATAGTGGAGTCGGGATATGGGGAGAAGGCAGGAACGGGGTACTGATTGGGGATGATCAGCCATGATCGCATTGAGAAGATGGTATGCAATAACAAGCAAAAGTGTGGGAGGGGGAAGTTAAGGTTAAAGAGAGAAAAGGCTGTGGGAGAACAAGGGACCCACGTAGAGGGCTCTATAAGGTGAAAGAGAAACAAGATAAATTAAAGTAGAGTCAAGGGGAAGGATGTTTAGGATAGAGGTATGGGAAAGATAAGGGGACAATATAAATTGTGATGAAGATAGTAGAGGTTGATATATTTTGGAGATATGTGAGAGAGAAAAGATTGTCGCGGCAGATTTTTATGTCGTTCAAGAGGTTGCTCCCTCTTGCCGCTAAAGTAGACTACATGATTAAGGAGAATGTCGTAATACGCATGTGAGCCCTTCAGAGCTTCACAGATAAATCTCCATAACAGAGTCTTTTGAATAATAGATTCTTTATTGTTGAAGAAAAACAATGTATACATCCAACCTTCTTCCAACTCGTACACTATAATCTTCGTCAAACTCCAGCATATTGCTTAAAGGTTAGAAAACTCCTCGTGTCTCTGTTACACTTCGCATGATCAAAGGGTATGCCTTCCTCATGCAAGTCCCAAATTAAACAAAATACTAAGCTTCTGCGCAAGAAACGTAGCTCCAAACACACCCTAGAATACGTCAGAAATCTCACCCACATGTTAACGGGCAGTCTAAAATTTAAAGACACAAGCCATAATTAATTACACACAAAACAAGCCAAATGGCCACTACAAAGATTAGTAAAGGGTAAAAAGAGTAAGAATGAATATGAAAAGGAAAGATGAAAGAAATGGAATCCCTATTTATTGACTGTAGCTCCACCTTCAATCCCTTAATCCCAATCAAACTCATCTCCAAACTTATGGACATAGGAGTTGGCGTCCACCTCTGCAACTGATGCTGGACTTCCTGACCCATTGATGAAAATCAGTGAGGATGGATGACAGAACATCCATGATCATTCTCTAACACTGGTGCCTCACAAGGATGCATTCTCAGTTCCTTTCTATACACCCTACACACGACTGTGCAACCAAATTCTACTCGAACTTAGTTTACAAGTTTACAGACTACATCACCATGGTAGACCAGATGTCAAATATTGACGGGACAGAATGCAGGAAGATTATAGAGAGCTTAGTAAAACTTGGTGTTCTGGCTAAACCTTCACTGTCAGCAAGATGAAGAAGCTATTTATCGTCTTCAGGAAATGAGGTGGTGTACATGCTCCAGTCAGCATCAATGGTGCCGTACTAGAGATGGTAGAGAGCTTCAAGTTGAAAGGCATAAATATCAACAACGCTTTCTTCTGAACCATCCACAGTGGAGTTATGGCCAAGAGAGCACAGCAACGCCTCTACCTTCCCAGGAGACTAAGGAAGTGTGTGATGGCTCTTGCCAACTGTTACAGATGCATCATAAAAAGCATCCTTTTGAGATGAATTACATCTTGGTTTACAGAGACACAAACGATTATAGATTGTAGAATCTTGAGCTAAGTGCTGGAGGAATTCAGTAGACTATATGGAGGAAAATGGGCAGATGATGTTTTGGGTCAGGACCTTTCAGACTGATGGAGGAAGGTGAGGAAAGAGGTGCAGATGGGGGAAAAACATAGCAAATCAAAGGTAGATATAGATGAGCGGATGTAATTGGTAGTTGGGTAAAGCAACTGACAAAGGGAGAAAATGGGTTTGGGAGGGGGAGGGGGGGGTGGGGGTGTAACACAAAATTGGAGAATTCAGTATTCGTCCCATTAGGCTGTAGATTACCAAGTGGAATATGAGATGCTCCTTCAATTTGGTGTGGTATCACTCTGGCAATGGAGAAGGCCAAGGACAGAATGGTTGGAATGGGAAGTTTAGCAACTTGAGCTCCAATGGGCCTTAGTGGATGGTTACGTGGTCTATGCTGAGTCTTGCCAATATAGTGGAGATCATGTTGGGGCCTCTGAATGCAAGTGAACCTCTGTCTTACCCAGAAGAACTGTTTATGTCCCTAGATGTAAGTGTGAGAGGAGATGTAGGAATAGGTGTTACTTCTCCTGTAGTTGCAAGGAAAAGTGCCTGTTGAGTGGGCGGATTGTCTGGGGAGGGATGAGTGAACCAAGAGGTTGTAGAGCGAGTGATCTTTATGGAAAGTGTTGGGGATGGGAAGATTTGACTGATTGTAGGAGCCTGTCAAAGGTGGTGTGAGGTGTAGTGACAGATTATTATATTGTTCAAGAAATCTTTTATCTAGCCACTATGATTGAAGACGGGGTTCGGAGATTATCAAAACTCATTCACGAGACATTGAAATGCTGTCAAAAGATAAATCTTCAAAACAGTCTTTTAATTAATAGTTTCTTTATTGTAGTAAAAACAGTAAGATATTCATCCAAACTTCCTTTTGTTTAAGTACATTTTGATTTTACTTGTAGTCAAACACGTGCATGGTGGAAAGCTGTGACCTCTCCCCCATGCTTCTTCAAACTAAACTAAACTACGAGGGCGTCTGCGCGAGAACCATCGCCACAACACTCCTCCAACTTCGTAATGAATCCCACCCACATAATTACAGGCAGATAAAATTTAAACATTACTGGTTATAGTTATAACCAACTCAGTTAAGCTAAATGGCTACTGCAGGAAGGTTGCAGAAAGTTGTGAATGTAACCCAGTCCATCACACAATCCAGCCTTTCACCACCACCCCCCACCCCTAATCAGCTCCATCTAAACCACGCTGCCTCGGGAAAGCAGCCAAAATAATCAAGGATCGTTTTCATCCTGGTCATTCCCTCCTCTCCCCTTTCCAATTGGGCAGAAGATACAAAAGCTTAAAGCACGTTTCACCTGTTTCAGAAACTTCTCCGTCGGCTCCGCGCATTCCATTCTCCAGGCCCCCATCCTCTCATCTTTACCATGGACGTCCAGTCACTCTACACCTCCATCCCCCACCAGGACGGTCTCAAAGCCCTCCGGTTCTTCCTCGACCAGAGGAGCAACCCAAACCCGTCCACTGACACCCTCCTCCGCCTAGCGGAGTTGGTCCTCACCCTCAATAACTTCTCTTTTGACTCCTCCCATTTCCTCCAAACACAAGGCGTAGCTATGGGCACACGCATGGGCCCCAGCTACGCTTGCCTCTTTGTCGGGTACGTCGAACAATCCTTGTTCTCGGCGTACCAGGGCCCCATCCCCGACCTGTACCTCCGTTACATCGAGGACTGCTTTGGTGTCACCTCCTGCACCCACACACAACTGACTGACTTCATCCATTTCACCACCAACTTCCATCCGGCACTCAAATACACTTGGACCATTTCTGACATTTCTCTACCATGACCTCACCATCTCTATTGGATGTGATACAGTCCTCACCGACATCCACTACAAACCAACTGACTCCCACAGCTACCTGGACTACTCTTCCTCCCACCCTGCTTCCTGTAAGGACTCCATCCCCTATTCCCAATTCCTCCGCCTACGCCGCATCTGCTCCCAGGATGAGGTGTTGCACACCAGGTCATCACAAATGTCCTCATTCTTCAGAGAACGGGGATTCCCCTCCTCCACTATAGATGAGGCTCGCACCAGGGTCTCCCCCATACCCCGCAACACTGCCTTCTCTCCCCATTCCCCCATTCGCAAACAGGGCAGAGTCCCCCTGGTCCTCACCTTTCACCCCACCAGCCGGCAAATACAACACATAGTCCTCCGCCAGTTTCGCCACCTCCAACGTGACCCCTCCACTCGCCCCATCTTCCCATCTCCCCCCCGTTTACCTTCCGCAAAGACCGCTTCCTTCGCAACTCCCTTGTCATTTCTTCCCTTCCCTCCCGCTCTACCCCTTCCCCGGGCACTTTCCCTTGCAACCGCAAGAAATGCTACACTTGTCCCTTCACCTCCCCCCTCCACTCCTTTCAGGGACCCAAGCAGTCCTTCCAGGTCCGACAGAGGTTCACCTGCACCTCCTCCAACCTCATCTACTGCATCCGCTGCTCCAGATGCCAGATGATCTATATCGGTGAGACCAAGGCTTGGTGATCGTTTCGCCGAACACCTCCGCTCGGTCCGCATTAACCAACCCGACCTCCCGGTGGCACAGCACTTCAACTCCCCCTCCCATTCCGTATCCGACCTCTCGGTCGTGGGCCTCCTCCACGGCCAGAGTGAGCAACACCGCAAGTTGGAGGAACAGCACCTCATATTCCGCTTGGGGAGTCTGCATCCTCTGGGCTTGAACATTGAATTTCCTCAATTCTGTTAACCCTTGCTGTCTCCTCCCCTTCCCACCTCTCCCTCAGCCCTCGGGCCCTGGCATTCCCTCTCTCTCTATCTCCCTCCCCACCCTAGTCGCACCAGCTTCTCATTTTCACACCACAAACAGCTTACAATGGCTTGTTCCCTTTATCATTGATACTTTTTTGCATATCTTTCATTCATTGTTCTTTATCTCTCCACATCACCGTCTATATCTCTCGTTTCCCTGATCCCTGACCAGTCTGAAGAAGGGTCTCGACCCGAAACGTCGCCTATCTCCTTCGCTCCTTAGATGCTGCTGCACCCGCTGAGTTTCTCCAGCCTTTGGTGTACCCTCGATTCTCCAGCATCTGCAGTTCCTTCTTTAACACCTTTCCTGCTATTTCAGCCAACTGAATAATCTCAGTTTAGAATGTGATCCCAATATCTCAATCTACTTCATTGCAGCCCTTCCACTTTATTTATCTGGACTTTTTCTGTAACTACTGAAACAATATATTATGCACTCTGATATTTTTTGTCTTTGCACCACCTGTTGTATTTGTAGTTTATTCTTGTATGTTATGATTTGACTGATTGCATGAACATAATAAAGCAATATGAATACTTATTTCTGTTTACTTGTCCCCCTGAGAGATCAACCAAGATCAGTTCACATTCACTATTCTCTTTCATCAGGTACCATCCCCTTTTGTGTCTTTTTTCTATTGATTTCCATTCTTTACAGACATGCTCTATATTCTTTCCATTCCTCTCTGTATTCTCTGTGGTTTATAACAGCTGATCTTCAACCTCTTGCTCTCTCAAGGATTATCTGTTTCTTTCTCCACAGATGCTGCTTGACCACCTGAATATTTTGTGGTTTTCATGAAATTTACAGAATGTTTCCGGACCCAATTTTCCTCTAATGAGGAATCCTAAAAATACATCAATCAACTTTTGCAATCAATTGCATTGCAACCTTTATCGATCAAAATATAATTCAGAATGCCTGGAAATGTGCGAAGGTTAAGGGATGAAGATATTAACCCATGTATTGAGGTAGGAGAATTGTTAAATGCTAACAGTCATTTTATTTTTCCAGGTTTGTTAACAGATGTCACAGATATTAACTTTTTATTTAAAGGAAACCGATGCCTCCAGGAAGTGCCTAGAAGCAAATAACTACAACAAAGATATGTGCAGCAATTACTTTCTGAGATATAAAATGTGTAGGAAATTTTGGGTAAGTTGAACTGAAGATCTAACTCCAATCCAAAGACTGAACTAAATGAACATCAGCTACAAATTTGGCTGGTTTCAGTATGGTATTGCAACAGCCTGGATTTCTAATGAAGTTAGCTATTTTGGAAATTCTTTCCTGTAACATATCCATTTTATTAGGATCTTTTGCTGGAGTTTATTTAGGACTTACAAAATATTGGCACATGATCCCAATTCATTACTTTATGAATGAATTATGAATCCATAAATTGTAACTTGCAATTTTTCCTACTAAATATTGTACGAGGAATGCATCTGTTACTTTAGTTTGTGATATATTTAATAAAGCTTGTGGAAATTATTATTTACTTGGAATTTTTTTGTCTCCCTTTTTTGAAGAATAACATTATGGTGCAAAGAAGAAGTAATGGTGTTAGACCTGAAATTCCAACTGCCAATGAAAGAAGAAAGATTTTAGAAGAATACCAGGAGAAGCCCTACTGATTAAACTCCTTCTTTAAAAAAAATGATAATATGAATTGAATGTAAACTGAAATAATATTTTAAAATGTAATTTTATATCCGAATAAAGTTTTTACCAAAGGATTGCAGATAGATCATTAAAAATAACACAATAAAGGAGCACAAAATAGAGTTGATAAAATATGCCGTTCTCAGAAAAAAGAATCATAAATCCTGTACTGTCAAGGAACTGTAGGAGCAAAATGATTGTTGAAGTGTATTACTTTAAAAATATAATGCCATAAATTTAATGGGATTACATGTAAGCATGACAGGAAGATGCTGCAGGCTACCATTTTAATTTTATCTAAGGTCTGTCTTTATTTTGCCCACATAGATCACGTCACTATTGATATATAAATGCCAGATCTTGCTGCCAGTGGCACACTGCTGTACTGTCAGCTGAAGTGCAAATTTACCTGTTGTGGATAGGCAGTTGTCTGCTTGAGCCAATCTTCCATGACAAAGCTCTTTACATAATATGTGGCATTGTGTCATTTATTGGGCCTGCTGGGCATAATGTCTCTGTTCTTGGTAAAACTGGCTAAGCTGGTTGTCAAATCTCATCAAAGTTAATGTAGCTGAAATTAAAAAACATTGAATAAAATTTTATTTTTATTTACTTAGTTTAAATCTGAAATAAAGTTTACAACCCATTAGCTGAAAACAAAATTCAACTCAAAAGTTAAAATTAACTAAATGTATCCTTTGAGCTTTTCTTAATTCAAATGGAGTCATTGTGACCTGGCTCGGGTTCAGCTGGCAGCCTCCCTCGCCTATATCCTGGGGAATTGCTAAAAGTGTGCAATCCAAGATGGAAAATTGCTGGTGAAAAGCTGCCTGCAAGTTTGGGAGTTTTGCATGTGCTTGGGAATGTTAAACTTGGGAGTACATGGAAATTTTATATACTTGTTCATGGGGTATAGACATACCTGCAATGCTGACATTCATTGATCATCCCTAATTATCCCTGAACTAAGTAGGTAGTTGCGAATGACCCACTGGTTTGAGTCCAGAGGTTCTGAATGACCCACTGCTTTGAGTTTATATATGCTAAACCAGATGGTAGACTTGCTCTTGTAATGGACATTAGTACACCAGGTAAGTTTTAATGCCAAATCAGTAGCTTTATGATTACCATTAATGAGGCACTTACAAATTAAATTGTTTTTAAATTTCAGATTTAATCCGTTGGAACAGTCTTAAAAAAAACTCCCTGCTCTTGCGAGTTCACCATTACGCAATTCCAGCTATTGGTATTACTTGACAAGATTCAAGCCATCAAGGAAATGAAACAATCATGCTCTTTTGATCTGGTTGTTATAAAGCTACATAACAGTTGGCGCAACTAGTATCCTGACTTGGCCTTTTGGGATCTGGGAGTCACATAGCACAAGTAACGGGTCCTCTCCCAACTCGTATATACCGACCCACATGCCCATCTACACTAATCCCGTTTGCTTACTTTTAACCCATATCCCTCTGAACCTCTTCAATCAATGCATACAATAGGCCTGAAGGAGAAAGAAATAAACCAACTCTGCCATTATGGGATGATTTTGACATAGTTCAAGGTGATATATCTATGGAATTTTATTTATTTTCAGTGGGAATTTTGGTCACATTGGGGTGAAGAATTCAAAAGTATTTGGGAATTTAAAGAAAAAGTCCTAAAATATATGGAAAAAAGATTTTGATTGCAAATTTGCTTTTTTTTTAAAAGTTGCATATACTGTGCAACATGTAAAAAAAAAAAAAAAATGTTGCAATATTAACAGGTGATATCCAAAAGTCTAGAAACTAGTCCAACTGCACTGAAGTTGCAAGTTGACTGTTGAGTTTGACTGTTGTAGCCTGTAAAGACGGAGTTGGGTTTGGAGAGCAGAGGGACTACAGATTATGGCTTTGAACCTAATGTACTATTGCATATGTTCGAAAGAGCGAAGGAAATAGGCAACGTTTCGGGCCGAAACCCTTCTTCCGACTAATGGGGGGAGGCGGGGAGAAGAAAGGAAAAAGTGGGAGGAGGAGCCTGAGGGCTGAGGGAGAGGTAGGAAGGGGAGGAGACAGCAGAGCGAAAGAAGGGTTTTGGCCCGAAACGTTTCCTATTTCCTTCGCTCCATAGATGCTGCTGCACCCACTGAGTTTCTCCAGAATGTTTGTGTATGTACTATTGCATATGCTTGATATTGTTTTAGATCTATGATAAAGGTAACATGTCCATAGAAATCCTCCAACTAACTGGTATTCTCCAATTTTATGGCTTGTGAAAGTGTTATGCTCTTTATTTTTGAACCTATATTCACTCCAAGATTAAGATAATTTCGACATTGTTTCTTTGTAGCAAATCTCGAAGTTATTTTAAAGAACCCTTGACCCATCTGATGTCTACATTTTCAAATTTCTAGTTTGATACTTTGAACAAATAGCTTGCAAAGTATCGACTGAAATTATCACAAACTCCTTACCTTAACAGTTGACTCTATCCTCCTTCTTTGATCTGTCTAAACTGATCCAGACTGTTTGCAATCTATACGTTTTGGAGCTTATATTTTAAGAGCGATTGCCTATTTTTACCATTGTTATATAACCTTCTCCCACTGAAGCCACCATTAATGTTTTCTTGCCTCTAGATTGCTTATTCAAACACATTTCATCTTATGAAGATGAATTGAGAAAGAGATAAATGGACAGAATCTTTTTCCCAAGAGAGGAATCAGAGGTTATAGGTTTAAAGTGCGAAGCAAAATATTTAATGAATTAGAGGGTATGGGTTTAAGGTGAGATGGAAAATATAGTATGGAGAAGTAGTTGAGGCAGGTAAAAAAAACAGCACTTAAAGACATTTGGACTTGTACATGGATAGGAAGGGATGAGCATAGGCAAATGGAATTAGTTTAGATGGCACATACTGGTCAAAATGGACAAGTTGAGCCAAATTGCCTGTTTCAGTGCTGTATGACTATGACATTCCATGCTGGCCTCTCACCTCAAGGCTTGGCGAATGCAAGTTCATCCAGAACGCTATCATGCATGATAGTCTGTGTTAAACCATGTTCATCTATCATCCTTGATGATCTGCAATTATCCAGTTTTTGCTTTTTGATTGTTGTGGAATTTAATTGTTCCTTTGTGCCTTCAAATTATCTAGCATTCCCTCCCTCGTATCTTCTGTCTCTTTACCTCTCAATCTCTTATTGAGCTGCCTGATAAAATACAGCTCTTTTTTTAATTATCTATTATCTCCTCTTGTTGCATGACAAGTTGTTTTACTTCATGTTCCTGGGAAATTCCTTTGAATCTTTTTAATATGTTAAAGGTATGGATTCTTGTTTGCTTGTGAAATGTACCCTTTTTGCCCGTGATTTTGATAAACTGTCTTCTGCTTGGATGTTTCCTTTCCTGTATCTTAATACATACGTTTTTACTTTATATCATATTTACAATAGAACATTTAAACACTAATTCTGTGCAATTTACGGATTTGGCATTCATGATAAGAATGGTGGATCATAAATACATGTTGTCACTTTTTGATGTGCATTATTCAGTGCTGCAAATGATGCAACGAATATGGTTTATATAATAATGCTGGAACTTTGAAGTAAAAACAGAAAATCCTGGAAGCACTTAGCAGGTTAGGCAGAAGTTGTGGGAAGAGAAACAGTGTTAATGCCTCTGATTGAAGAAAGTTCATGTGAAAAAAGAGAAAACAAGTTGCAGAGATGGTGGGGTAATAGAGAGAGGTCAGAGTAGTTATGTTGTTAACCTGTACATTAGATCATTTGGTTGTTAGGAGAGGGAAGTTGGAGAGTGAGAACATGGAAAAAAAGGAAGAAAAAGGGACAAAATTACGTTAATGAGGGAGAACACAAATAAACAAATCTTAAAACTTAAAAATTGAAGGCTAAAGAAAATGCCCAGCAGATCAGACCATGCTAATGGAGAGAGAATTATAGATGGATCAACTGCTGCAGAAAGGCTCATATCTGGTGCAAATAAAAGTTACCTGAAACTAGAACTCACACGGGAGGGCTGGTCCCCAAATGCAATATTCCACCTCTCCACCAATTCCAATATTGCTGGCCAGTATGTGGGTGGAGGAGGGGGGGGGGGGGTTATGGGGTGCTAGTATGTGTGTTGTGGGTCAAAGGGACTGGATTCCAGAGGGCTAGTATGGACATTGTGGGCCGAATGGATTATTGGGCTGGCAGCTCAGTTACTCTGGCCAGGCAGCATTTTAGAACCAATAGGGACACTTTTTGCAAGCATTTTAGAACCAATGGAGACACTTTTTTGTCAGCATTTTAGAACCAATAGAGACACTTTTTGCCAGCATTTTAGAACCGATAGACACTTTTTGCAAGCATTTTAGAACCAATAGACACGTTTTGCAAGCATTTTAGAACCAATAGACACTTTTTGCAAGCATTTTAGAACCACATTAAGGGCACTCACAGTTGAGTAGACGTGTTCAGTACTATTCAGAGCCCAGAGAGACGTGACCCTCTGGCTTCCTCCATCTTGCAGAGACTGAGTGAGGCACACCACTTCCTGGTTTTATAGTCCCTCCCACTCCCTCCAGCAGGGGCAGCAGAGAGAATGGCGAATTAAAAAAAACACATTAATATCTCTGATTTTTCATCGAGTAAAAAAATCCTCTGGTCCAGGAAGGCGTAGGGGGGCTCTGAGCGAGGTGACTTTAAGTAATATAGATATTGTGTCCTGAAGATTGCATGTTCTGGCAGAAAATTAGATGTTGTTCCTCCAACTTATAACAGCCCAGAAAGCCACACATGGATAGGTTAATGTGGGAGTGGAATAGAGAAATAAAGTGACAGGCAACAGGAAGCTCTGGGTAATTCCTGCAGTCTGAATACTCACATTTCAAATCATCAAATCATATATATCAGAAGAAGCGCCAGTAAATCACTGATTTATCTGTGAAGATTATTCAGTCCTCTGGATGCTGGGAGGGGAATAGGTAAAAGGACTGGTGTTGCATTTCCATGCGTGGGGAGATACCATAAAAAAAAAGTAGTTAATGTAGATGGAAAAGTAGACCAGGTAATTACAAGGAAATGGCCCTTCCTGAAAGCTGAATGGCAAGGAGAGGAAATGATGTGTTCTCAAAGTGGAATCTTACTGTTTGTATTCTCCCTCATTAAATCCATTTAGAAAAGCAGAAATTGCCAACCATGAATGCATAAAGCTGGTGGGATGGAAAACTGTCCAGTATGAGAAGGTGAAGGCAAAAACTTTACATACATGTTGAAATAAAAACAAACAACAGGAAATACTATACCAGTCAGGCAGCATATGTAGAGAAAAAAATATTTAATATGTCAGGTAAAAGTCCCTTCATCAGAGCTAGAAAAATGAGAAAACAAGCATGCATTAAGTTCAGGGAGAGATCGGGAGGAGAGAAGAAAGGGAATGCTTCTGAAAGGGTGGAGACCAAGATTGTCCAGCGGAAAGAATACTTTCAAAACTGCCTGGATTTCAGATTAATTATTATTAAGTCAGTTAGAGGAAAAAACAAACAGAGGTAACGTGCTGTAACGGTGAAATGCAGAATAGAGCTGCTGGAAGAACTCAGCGGGTCAACCTTGATCTGTGGAGGGAAATGGACAGACCGTCTCTTGAATTGGGACCCTCTTCAGTCCGATTGTGATGAACATCAAGCTGTGAAAGGGTGATAATACTATTGAACTTGAACTAGCCTAACTCAAAAGATCAATAAAATTAAAAATAAATTTAATTCAGATGAAACAGATAAATGGTCATACTATAATGGATTATATTGCATTAATTGAAAGCACCATTCAACAAGACTTTTGCTATTATGCAAGATAGATGCTCTTGGAAGTCATGGTTCGGTATCAAGGGAACTCATATGGGACATGCTATCCACCTTTGGATGTCCTGAAAAGTACATTTGAATCCTGAGACTCCTCCACGATGACATGCTTGCCACAGTCATGGCCAGCAACAGCAACTGTGAGGCATTTCTAGTCAGATCAGGAGTGAAACAGGGATGCATGATTGCCACAACACTGTTCACCATCTAATTTTGCGACAACCATCTACATCATCCAGGACGACCTAACTCCAGGAATCGAAATAGTCTACAGAAAAGATTGCAGACTTTTCAATCTTGCCCGTCTCAAGTCCAAAACGAAGGCATCTATGAACTCCCTCATCGAGTTCCAATATGCAGACGACAACTGTGTTGCAGCTCTCTCAGAATATCATCTGCAACAGATCCTGACTGCCTTCAGCAGTGCATACACAAAACTTGAACTTACCATCAACTCCAAGAAGACCAAGAAGTTATCTACCAATTGTCACCAACTGAGACAAATCGGAAAGAACCATTAATTCAATTTGGTGAAACAACCCTGGAAAATGTGGATCACTTTCCGTACCTTGGAAGTCACCTCTCCTCCAATGTTGACCTCGATGACGACATCCAAAATCGTCTTAAATGTGCTGGAACAGCTTTTGGACGTCTTCAAATGAGAGTCTTTCAAAATCGTGACAGACACCAAAATGTTAGTGTACAAGACAGTGGTGATTCCAATGCTCCTGTATGCATCAGAAACCTGGACAACATACTGACGCCATCTGAAAACACTTGAAAAGTTCCATCACAATGTCTTCGAAGCAGCTTAAATATTAGCTGGGAAGACAGAAGAGCAAATGTCAGAATGCTGAATGAAGCAAAAACATCTAGTATCCAAGCCTTTGTCATCAAGAACCAACTAAGATGGGTCGGTCATGTTGTTCGGATGGAAGACGAGCGTCTACCAAAGCAAACCTTCTACTCCCAGCTTAAAGAAGGCAAACGTAAAAGGCGGTCAAAAGAGATTCAAACATGCCTTAAAAGCCAGCATGAAGAAATGTGAAATTGATATATGCCAAGGACAGGAAACTCTGGTGAACCATCATCCAAGAAGGAACAGTGACCTTCGAAGCCAAGAGATGCACAGAATTAGAAGAAAAGAGGAGAAAACGGACAGAGAGGCAGCAATAACCAGAGCCCGATCTGCCATCTGGAATTACCTGTTCCTACTGCTGAAGCACTTTCAAAGCTAGTATTGGACTCATAAGCTACCTGGGAGTCCATAAAAAACAACAGAACGCAGACCATCATCCTCGACCTCGAGGGACAGCCACGTCTGACTCAGTAGTGTTCGCACATATCTTTAAACAGAGGACCTTTGTCATACATGTGGCCTCATGGAGTGATATCCATTCCCTTGTTTGATGGATACATTAACCTGTCATCAGCAACAACAGTTTGATGGATGTGTTTTTGTTGTCCAAGTGGCCCAGTGCAAAGTGGAACGCGAGCAATGTCACTTCCGCCATTTATCTGCTGCGCTGGCGGGAGCATTGCAATGGGTCCAGGTTGTTACAGAGACAGGAGTGACGACCAATCCCAAGCCGCTTCTCTCTCTTCATTTGGCAGCCCGGCTCCCCCCGCTGCCCCTCCTCCAACTACGGACTCGCCCGCGCTCTCCAAACCCCCCCTCCCCCCTCCAACTATGCTCGCGCCGTGCCTCCCGCAGCTAGAATCGTCCGCGCGCTACAAACCACCCCCCTCCAACTATGCTCTCGCCTCCCGCAGCTAGAATCGCCCGCGCGCCCGCCCGCTCAAACCAACCACCCTTCTCAAAACGCTCTGCCGATCGGGAGGACAGATAAGGCGTCAGTTCCGCTGAAGCCCCGCCCGCCTGCGCGCCCCTCCCGTCCTCTGCTCGCTCCGGAGAGTCACAAGCAGGAGCTTTGGTCACAAGCCCACAGCTCCACTCTCACGCCAGCATGCTCTACACATCGGGAGCAGAGATAAGGCGACGGGCGGGCGGGGTAAGCCCCGATCCTGAGGAGGTGAAGAGGGGGAGTCGGGGGATTGAGGGAGAGGGGAGGTGAGGAGGGAGAGTGTGGGAATAGAGAGAGACGAATGGGGGTGATAGGGAGTGGGGAATAGATGACTGCCCCCACCCCTCTCCCCCTCCCTCCCCACTCTTTCCCCCTCTCCCCTACCCCACTCTCCCCACCCCATCTCCTCCACCCTCCCCACTCTTCCCTCTCTCTCCCCTCCCCACCCTCCCTCCCCCCCAACTCCCACTGCCTTCCCCTCCCTCTCAGCCTCTCTCTCTCCTCTCTCCTCCCACCTCGCTCACCCCTCCCCCCCCCCTCACCCACGCTCCCTCACCCACCCTCCCTCACCTCCACCCCTCCACCCCCTCTCCCTCTGCCCGTTTCTCTTTGTCTCTCCCCATTATCTCTCTGCTCTCACTCTCTACCCCCCCTCTCTCTCCCCCTCTCTCTCTCTCCCCCCTTCTCTCCCTCCCCCTCACTCTCTCTCTCCCTCTCCCCCCCTCTCTCTCCCCCTCTCTCTCCCTCCCCCTTCCTCTCCCCCTCTCTCTCTCATTCTCCCCCCCTCTCTCTCTCCCCCTGTCTCTCTCCCTCCCCCTGTCTCTCTCCCTCCCGTCTCCCTCTCCCCCCCTGTCTCTCTCTCTCTCTCTCCCGTCTCTCTCTCTCTACCCTCTCTCCCCCTCTCTCTTCTCTCTCTCTCTGCCCTCCCTCTCCCTTTCTCCCTGTCCCCCCTCTCTCCCCTTCCTTTCCCCTGCCCACCCCTAAACCCCCTTCACCCTCCCCTCCACACGCCCTTCCCTCCACCCCTCCCCCTCCCTTCCCCCCAACTCTCCCCTTCCTTCCCCCACCCTCTCCCCCTCCCTTCTCACCCCATCTCCCCCCTTCCCTCCCCCCTCTCTCGTCCCATCTCTCTCTCCCCTCCTCCCGTCCTCCCCCACCCTCCCTCTTCTCCACCGCCCCCCCCTCCCCTTGTCTCTTTCCCTTCTGTATCTGCCTCTCTCACTGTCTCTCCCCATTCTCTCTCTGCCCTCACTCTCTACCCCCCTCTCCCTCTCCAGACACGCCTGCGAGTTGGGGGCTATGCGTCAGTGGCTAGGGCGGTTATGGGGTAAAAGGATCTAATTAATGATATTAATATAATATCAAGGGGGTAGTTAGTATGGGGGTGGTTAGTGTGTGTGATGCCTCATGCCCCCCCCCCCCCCCCCCCCTGCACTTGGTCTAGTCTTCTTTAAAGTTCTCACTTCTTACCTTAAATGTGTGGTCTCAAGTTCCAGACTCCTCTGCCCAGGGAAAAATACTCTGACTATATTTTGATGCTGTATCCAGGCTTCAAAAATAGAACTGGTTATCAAGTAGCACGGAGTGTATAATGAAGCTGGAGAATTTTATGCTCGGGACGTATGCCACTGTAAAAAGTAAACAAGGCATTTATGCTATAACTTTAATTTTTGTCAGTATGTTCTTATTGAATTACTTTGTAATTTTGAAACTTTTTGGTTTTCCAGTGGCTACTGGTGTAGAGAGCTCAACAGCCTGTAGATGGAGCAATTGAGCTACTATGTCAAAGCACTTTAATTTCTGATATTTTTTGATGAAAATCAGAATACAATAACCCTCATTTTAACAGACCTCTTTCTAATGGATTTCAGTTATAGCGGACCGACTTACTGATGGCTGCCCCACGCCGTCCCCGGCTCTCGCCACTTCCAGGCCAGCCCGACTTATGTCATTGCCAGGCCACACAGTTTCCTTGGCCTCATCCAAGCCGTGTCTTCTGCTGCCACTGCTACCGCCGACCTTTACCTGCACTCCGGACCCTGACCATGACTCTGCCGATTCGCGCTTCCCTTTCGGCAGCCACCAGGCCGAGTCTGTCATCTCATTTGGATTCTAAGCCCATTTCTGTGCTGAGAGTCTTGAAGAAGTTTCCCTGGTCATCACCTTTCACTCCACTAGCCTCCACATCATTCTCCGACATTTCCTATAGCTTCAATGTAATTCCCGCACCAGCTGCACCTTCCCCTCCCACCTCTTTCTGAATTGCTGCAGTCACTTGCTTTGTGACTTCTTGGTTTCAATTATTTATTACATTTCAGGGCGTATTGAAGTCATGACAAGTGAAATATTAGCCCGTGTTAATTCAGCTCAGAACTGCAAAGAAACTGAAAAATGAACAGTGTGCACCCTGATGCTTTTAAATAGTAGTTAAGTTCAGTTTTACAGCGTGGAAACAGGCCCATCGGGCCACCAAATCCATGCCGACCACAATCATTGGTACACTACCGGCACCTCTGTGCATTCCGTTAGTTTCTGGATTTGAAAGGCAAATTTAGAGGTTAATGGCATTAAGATATTAAATTAAATACATATTTTGTGGAAAAAAAAATTTGTACAAATATATTTGTGCTAACGTTTACAGGTCAATTGGCAATTGCAAGAGGCAGCAATAAAATGCGGTGCATATACATTAAGATGGAATGATCACAGCTGTGATTGATGAAATCATATCCCTTTATGTGTACAAGGTCTTATTGAAAAAGAAAGGTTACATTCATTCAACATAAATGATGTTTTAGACTTTGCAAAATTCAGCATGGCCGTGAAAGTGCGATCTTGTGCATTTGTACTTGACTACTCCAACAAAGTTAATGAATTAGTAGGTCTGGTCAAACTAAGCATTGTTATAGGGCTAAGACAGCTGTGCAGGTTAATGATTTTGGAGATATCAGTTGATATCTCAGCTCTATCCGTCTATCTATCTATATAACAAAGTCTCATCTTGACCACTTCCTGTCTGCATTGTATATTGATTTTAGAAAAAACGCTACCATATATCACAATGATTTTTGGTCATCTTACTCAGTCCTCCTCCGCTGAGGCAGCCCCGAGGATTTTACCGGTCGATAAAAAATAAAAAGGTTATGAGTGTTTTAAAAAATCTTGAGATCAGCTGATTGGTCCTCTCGCCTGTCTATCACCACCCTTCCGGGGGGGCAGGACTATAAAACCCCGGATGCTGGGACGTGAGTCAGTCACTCTGGAAGATCACGAAGGAGAGTCCACAACTGTGATTTTAAGCTGCGAATCAACTGAATTGTGAGTCTGCAATGTACTTGCAATAAATGATTTGTTAGCCTTTAGGGACAATGCAATGAGTTGTTTGGCAATTTGGTGGCCTGCACTCTGCTTGAAATGCTATGAAATTGAATTTGGTGACCTGCACTCTGCTTGAAATGGAATTTCAAGGAATAGCCGTGAGTGAACTGCCAACCCAACAGCCCTGAATTACTGATCTGCCAGCCCACCAGCCCTGAGTGACTGAGCTGCCAGCCCACCAGCCCAGAGTGACTGAGCTGCCAGCCCACCAGCCCAGAGTGACTGAGCTGCCAGCCCACCAGCCCAGAGTGACTGAGCTGCCAGCCCACCAGGCCTGAGTGACTGAGCTGCCAGCCCAATAATCCATTTGGCCCACAATGTCCATACTAGCACTCTGGAAACCAGTCCGTTCTGCCCACAACACCCATACTAGCACTTCAGAAAGCCCCCAATATTGGAATTGGTGGAGAGGTGGAATATTGCGTTGGGGGACCGGCCCTCCCGTGTGAACAAGGGACTGAAAAAGGATTTGCGCAAAAAGGGTTCACGTTAGCGCCACGATTCTTCGCCAGTTCACTCACCGTTCTCTTGCGCTGCGAGTCCACCTAGTTTTGTTCCGGTCGGTTGAATGTTGTAAAAGTTAGCCAGGTTTAGAAATCTTCAAAACTGCGCGTGCGCAGATCGATCTCTTCTGCCAGTCAGCACCACGCAGATCAGTCTCCTCCCCGTCACTCCATGGGACGGTCCACCCTTTCCTGCATCATTGTGTATGTACTGGAGCTGAGGATGGTTGGCAGAGGTTTCCAACCGGACATTCGGAGGGACCCGAAGCAGCCCAGCCCTGCCCCAAGCAGCAGCCCTGCCACCCCAAGCAGCAACCCAGCGTCAGAGACCCGACCCAGCCCAGCATGGGAGACCTAGCCCAGCCCAGAGTCGGAGACCCATCCCAGCCCAGAGTCGGAGACCCATCCCAGCCCAGAGTCGGAGACCCATCCCAGCCCAGAGTCGGAGATGTCGCCAAACAGAGCGCAGAGACTCTGATCCCGATGGACCTGCTGTGAGTCCTCATCGCACCGCCAATTCTAGCCACTACCCTCCTGGTCTCCCTCGCTGGCACATAATGCCCCCCTCTCCCCCATCTTTTCTCCAATCTCACTTTCCCCGTCCACAAACCCCTCTCCCCCAACTTCCCCCTGAGCACCCACCCCTCCCCCCCACACACCCCCCAAAGCACACACACCCGCCCGCTGCCACTTCATCCACAACCCCGAGGAGCGAGGGCCCCGGCCTTAATGCGCCAGCCTGGGCTCATCCTCCTCCGACCCGGTGCTCGACTGGGCCACGCTGCGGGCGGCCTTCAGCCCCACCTGGAGTTGGAATTGGCACGGACTCTGGGCTTGGGGCTGGGCAAGGGAGAGGGAGGAGGTAGGACCAACAGCACCAGCAGCTCCAGTGGGCGCCCGGCCTGCACATGGCCGGCAGGAGCCCGTCCGCAGACTCTCTCCGACCAGGATGACTACAGCAGCAGCAGCTCAGAGTTGCCCGTCTTCGAGCAGGGCCGGCGGCTGCCCATCTTCAGCAGGATCTCGGTGTCAGACTGAGGGGAGGGGGGTGGAGGTGGAGGGCTGCTGGTCAACTCGGCAGGACAGGCAGAGCCAAGCTGGAGCCAGCGGCTGCAACACCGGACAGGAATGGGACACTGGGGAGGGGACGAGGGCAGCCCAGCAGCTACTCCACTCCACAGCACCCACAGCGACGGAGAGCCGGGCCCGACCCTGACCATGGACGAAACGCAAGCCTGCACACAATGCAACACCACCGTTGCTGAGACTGTTTTTCGCTTGTGACCTATGACCTGGGTATGCGCAGTCGGAATACCAAACTCGCTTATTCCAGTAAATACAAACCCAGTGAGGGAGGCACGAGAGCAGGCAACTCCAATGATTGAATGCAAATGACCTTGCAAAATAATTGAGACCATCAGGGTGCTGTATATCAAATTGTCTCTTCAAATTGATGAAAAAGGGAGGCCACCGCAGAATATGATTGGCAAAAGCATTATGCAGCATGGCAATGACATACCAATGGTCAGTGGTGCATTATTGTCACATGTGCTGAGGTACAGTGAAATTCTATTTTTGCATTCAGCAAAGTATTACTTACAAATAAGAACAATCCTGAATTCAGTACATTATATAGAAATAGTCCACCAACACAATATACACCAGTCTTAAAGAAGGAACTGCAGATGCTGGAGAATCGAGGGTACACAAAAAGCTGGAGAAACTCAGCGGGTGCAGCAGCATCTAAGGAGCGAAGGAGATAGGCGACGTTTCGGGTCGAGACCCTTCTTCAGACTGGTCAGGGATCAGGGAAACGAGAGATATAGACGGTGATGTGGAGAGATAAGGAACAATGAGTGAAAGATATGCAAAGAAGTATCGGTGATAAAGGGAACAAGCCATTGTAAGCTGTTTGTGGTGTGAGGTGCTGTTCCTCATATTCCGCTTGGGGAGTCTGCATCCTTTGGGCTTGAATATTGAATTTTCTCAATTCTGTTAACCCTTGCTGTCTCCTCCCCTCCCACCTCTCCCTCAGCCCTCGGGCCCTGGCATTCCCTCCATCTCCATCTCCCTCCCCCACCCCAGTCGCACCAGCTTCTCATTTTCACACCACAAACAGCTTACAATGGCTTGTTCCCTTTATCACCGATACTTCTTTGCATATCTTTCACTCATTGTTCCTTATCTCTCCACATCACCGTCTATATCTCTCGTTTCCCTGATCCCTGACCAGTCTGAAGAAGGGTCTCGACCCGAAACGTCGCCTATCTCCTTCGCTCCTTAGATGCTGCTGCACCCGCTGAGTTTCTCCAGCTTTTTGTGTACACCCAATATACACCAGTCGCCAGGTTTGGCCGCCATTTTCAAAGTCCAAGTTGCTTTAAGTGCAGCTGGCAGCACCCAAAAATCCTACATAAATGGCAGAATAAGCAGACTGTCTGGCAACTATTAACCTACCCAGTCCAGCACCTTTAACACCATCTATATGTCCCAACATGCTGGGATACTCAACAAGTTGTGCAGCCTCTGTGGAAGTGTAAACAATTAATCCTTCAGATCCATGGTCTTTCATTTGGGGCATTAAGTTTTAGATTTAGAGATACAACATGGAAACAGGCACTTCAGCCCACACTGACCATTCATGCTAGTTCTGTTATCCCACTGAAAGAGTTAATGCAGTAGCAGCCATTTTATTCTAGCTATAGCCGACATTTTAAGTATTAATTTAGTAGACAAGCAGGCTTCACAGACTGACCTTCACTATGCTAGAGAAACACTGATAACAATTTGTTTCCCTGAGTTTAGACATTCAGATAATTTCTTATCTAACAATAGAGCCTTCTTGTTTCAGCAACTTCCTAATAACTCCCATGTACTCTTTAACACAATTAAAGGGATTCTGTTATGTCTCTTTGCAACATGACTTTTTTATGTGTCTATGGAAAAATAATTCTACATGTATCTTAAACTGTTCTATTAGGTATAAATAGAGCTTGTACTTCTTTGTATTCCTTGAGAGAACGGTAGCAAGTGCTTAGGTGAGCTAGTGCTACACGCAAGCTGCCTGTGTTTCTCTCCCACTTAGGTGATTCTAGTAAAGACATGACTGAGACGTGTCTTTTGAATTATTTTAACAGTTTAAGGTTATCAGACTTTCACACCACTTTCTCATCCACTCCCTATACACTAGTTGATATTTACAGGCTAATTAACCTACAAAAACCCGCATGTGAGGGCCGAGGACAGTTGCCAGATGATCTAGCTTGGCAGGAGAATGGGAACAAGTGCCTTTCAGATTGGTTGTGGAATGTAGTAGTTAGCAAACAAGTCTGAAAGGCATAAAAGAGGAAATTAACATGCAGTATGAAGTTGCTAGAGTAATTCAGTGGAATAGGCAGCATATCCAGATACAATGGGTGACTTTCTGGGTTGAGACCCTTGTTCAGACTGGCATGCAGCATTTTATGATGTGATTGGTATTATTAAAAAGCATTGGTATTATTAGAATGCAACCTTCTTTACCAAAATTAATGTGTGGGATACTCAATGAGAGAATGGATGAATACGAGTGTGTGAAAAAGGAGGGCATTTTGGTGGCAGCATTGATAATTTAGTTCGGTTTAATATGGCGCTGGAAAATAGAGAAAGACCAGTAGAAGTTCGAAAGTGAGTTTTTACTTGATTTAGTACAAGTGAATAAGGAGCAGTCATTTGAAAGGAAATGTGTGTCAGAACAGCGAGAAACATATAGAGGGAAAATCAAAAGTTAGACTAAATATGTGCCAAAAGAAGAAAAAGGACCCCCTCATCCCAGCATCCCGTCCCTGCCGTGAATGCTGAAGAAATAGTGGAAAGGATAAAACTCAACGGGTGATGTCATTTGGAGAGACAGGAAGGAAATAAATAACAAATGGCAAAGGACAAACAGGAAGGAGGAAGAAAAGAGCCTTGGAATTCATGTCTATGGATCCCGATGATAGCTGAACAGGCAAATAAAGTGGTTACGAAGCAGAAGAATACTAGTTTTTAAAAAGCAGCCATGACAAGGGGCAGGGAGATAATATTGGAGCCTCCCTCACATTAGCTTGGCCACAGTTAGAGTATGTGTACATAAAAACAGAGAGTGGGCAGAAGCATGGCAGATACAGTATAATGTGGATAAATGTGAGGTTATCCACTTTGGTGGCAAGAACAGTAAGGCAGATTATTATCTGAATGGTGTCAGATTAGGAAAAGGGGAGAAGCAACTAGACCTGGGTGTGCGTGTACATCAGTCACTGAAAGAAAGCATGCATGGACAGAAGGCAGTGAAAAAAGCTAATGTTATGTTGGCCTTCATTGCGAGATTTGAGTTTAGGAGCAAGGGAGTCCGACTGCAGTTGTACGGGGCCCTGGTGAAACCGCACCTGGAGTACTGTGTGCAATTTTGGTCTGCTAATTTGAGGAAGGACATTATTGCCATTGAGGGAGCGCAGTGTAGGTTCACCAAGTTAATTCCCAGGATGGCAGGACTGACGTATGATGAAAGAATGGGTCGACTGCCTTTGTATTAGCTGGAATTTAGAAGAATGAGAGAGGATCTTATAGAAACATATAAAATTCATAAGAGGATTGGACAAGGTAGATGCAGGAAAAATGTTCCCGATGTTGGGGGAGTCCAGAACCAGGGGTCACAGTTTAAGATTAAGGGGTAGGCCATTGAGGACTGAGACGAGGAAAAACTTTTTCACCCAGAGTTGTGAATTTGTGGAATTCTCTGCCACAGAAGGCGGTGGAGGCCAATTTACTGGATGTTTTCAAGAGAGTTGGATTTAGCTCTTGGGGCGAAGGGAATCAACGGATATAGGGAAAAAGCCAGAACAGGGTACTGATTTTGGATGATCAGCCATGATCATATTGAATGGCGGTGCTGGCTTGAAAGGCCAAATGGCCTACTCCTGCACCTATTTTCTATGTTTCTATAATACTAGAGCCTCCCTAACATTAGCTTAGCCACATTTAAGAGTATGTGTACAGTTCTGGTCACTAACTACAGGAATGAAATGATAATGGCAGAGAGGGTGCTGTGGAATTTTACAACAACATTGCCTAGGGGTTGTGGATTTTTGTTTTCAGGAGCAATTAATCAGGCTGAGATTACTTTCTTCTGAATTAAGGAGAGATTGAGGGAAGTTTTACATCAGGTTATAACATTGAAGGATATGGTCAGCATGGATAAAAGTGCAACTTCACTCAGCAGAGGGGTCAATAACTCAGGATCATTGATTAAAAGGAAAGCAGTAATACAAGGGAATTAAAATGTACCAAAAGGGTAATGAGTTCATACTTCTATGGGTGATGGAGCCAAAAAAAGCAGATAAAGACTACAAAATGTTACTGTAACAAGCGAGCTGCCAGACTCAAAGATGAACCACATGCAGGCAAGAGAAGGGTGGCAATAAGAAGCATAATTGATTAACCTTTCCTGATTGGGGAAACGCCAGGTAACATGATCAATACAGTCATCAACGGTACCATTCTCTTTTTCTTCAATTCCTTGTGTTGTTCAACCATTCTGTGTATTTAACCCCATGGTTTTTGATGTAGAAGACCACATGTTTAGTTCTACAAACAAAGTTTTTATTTGTTTTTACGATAGAATTTGCACAAGTTACTTTTCCCCTCAACCATAATTTTTTTTTTCAGTCAGAAAAAATGTTGCAATAACCTTTGAGAGCTATAACAAGTTAGTGTTTACATTTAAGTTGCTCTTAAACACAAACTTTCTGTCCTGATTAAAATTACATTAAGCATGGGAAATTTGACAATACACATTTAATTAGCATTTGGCCTTTGTAGATCACCTGATGTGCCATTCCTCACAGCAATCATGCTTTACATTCATAAACATTTATTCAAAATTCACTCATGTTCTTAATTCTTCAATCACTTTGATTATCTCTAGTGGCAAAATACCTTTGCACATAGGGTAACAATGTCATGCAGTTTGAAAGAAAGACAGTTTAGTCGCAAATGATTTTCTTCTGCAAACTCAACAACAGATAATGAGATCTAGGTATTAATTCTTGTCAAATGCATTCTTTCTTGAATTGGAGCAGGAAATACAAACAGAGGTTTTCAGTTTCAGGATCTTTCAAATTTCTCAGATTTTAACACACATATCTGCCATTATGAATCATTATCATTGACATGTTACTATTTTTCTCTGTTATTTATTCATAAGACTAAATACACAGTTTACTGGTTTAATAAATGTGTTACTTAATTAAGATTTACTTTCACATTCTGGGTTATTAAAACATGATTATACAATTTTAATAATCTGGAATATAACTATTTTCCACAAGCTTTAAGTTTAGTACATATTTGCTTTGAACTGCAAATATTTTAAATGTAAATGCATTAACAATAAGATAAAATAGTATCAAAAAGGTATTGTAATGGTATTTTAACGAACAAGTTCTTCTTCCAAATATATTTGAATCGGTTGCTTCCAGATCATTGCTGATGATCACATCAATCCTTCTTAATGCGACCCTTGAAATTATCCATAGTTTCAAAAATGCCAAGGTACTTTCCAAAAACAAGACCGACTTTTACTGGAAGTAGACTATTTTAAAAGAAAAAAATATTATTAATTGCTTTTGTTACAATTGTAATAGACAAAAGGGTTAGACAAATGGACTGGTACAAATTAATTAAAACTGGGATTAAAGCATTTTTTTTTAAATTAAGAATTTTTATGATAATCTGTTTTTAATTCAGTCTTAACTTTGACTTTTAATTTTATTGCACGGAGCTAGGAAGTGAACAGGCTGGGATATCTTAGAAGTGCAAGCTGCCTGTGCTCCTTGCTTTGCAATCCGATTGGTCTACACTTTTATGGAGCCTTTTTCTGATGGCAATTTCTTGAACTGGTCCCAATTTGGTCAACAAGATCCTGTAGTGCCAATTCCAAATAGTATCATGCCGTGGATCTTGGATCTGAACACCCTCAATACACAATCTTTGACAAGCTCGTTAAACCATGCCCATGGGGATAGCTAGCTGTTAAAACCATTATTGAGTTTGAAAACAGAAAACACTGGAAATTCTTCACAGGCCAGCAAGCATATGTGGAGAGAAAAGCAGAGTTAATTTTCATTCTGACCTTTTGTCAGATTTGGGAAAAATTAGAAATATGCAAAAGTTAAGGTGCAATGAGCTGGAGAGAACAAGAAAGCAAGGTGTGTGAAAGGGTGAAGGCGAGGGAAAATTGAATGACACAAGGGATGATACTAAGGGTGGTAAAGGCTCTAAATAACAAAAAGTACATTTGGAGATATGAACATTCCAATTGTAATGAATTACAAGAGAGAAACAAATTGAATTGGAATGTTCATAAAAAATCTCTAACTCTCAAAATCAATTCAATAGCACTTAAATAATTTTTAATAAACATTTTAAAAGCATTACGGACCTTTTAGAAATTAAATACTTTAGTAAACTTAATTCATTAATTAATGATGCTTGAAACTTCCTCACTCCCTTGAGGCCGTTTATGTCCAATGCAATGAATAACAGGTTTTGGCAGATTTCCCAGCATGACTGCTGACAAATTAGAGGAAATTGACATTCTGCCATTGAGTGTCCAAAGACAGTGTACACTTGGGGAATACTGGCCAGCAGTTCGGAGGACATATAGGACTTCATTAGTGTGTTTTATTTTAGGAGATTATTTTGATTTTAACACCCATGCCATTTGCATATCACGTAACAGTCTTGATTTTACAATCAAAATGTGCCAAAGGCCATGAGGTAAAACTCTTGTGCAGAAATGAAGACCTGTTCAAAATGCTATACTTCACATTGGCTACTGGAGGCTTCATCCACCTGAAGTATATCCTGAATGCCTAATGTTGATTTCTATTGGTAAGTTGTCATTTATCCCGGTTAATATTCACGCAATCAATCATAGACAGTTATCCAATCTGTTTGATTTCTATCTGTTGGCTAGGATTTGGTTATGCACATGATTATTAACATATTAGGTTGCAATAGATCCTGAAATGGAAATGATAGAGGGGGACACATAGACAGGTATCTGGACAGGAAAGGGTTGGAGGAATATGGGTCAGGCGTAAGCAAATGGCACCAGCTCAGTTACGCAACTTTGGCATGGACATTGTGTCTAGAGGCCGGATTCTGTGCTGTTTTACGGGTACAAATTCAATGTATATGTAACTCATTTTCTAAAAGGAAGTGAAGTATTCTTAGACAGTGAGCATTTACTAATAGGTTCATTAACAATGCTCTTTTAAACCATTTACCTACTGAGACCTTAAATGTTAAAATAGATTTTGCATATTAGTAAGTTTAATTACACCAAAATAAACTCTTTGGTTTTGTTTTAAGTCTTGAATATTACTTTGGAAGTATGAGTTTTGTAATTTGCGAACTCAGCATGTCAGACATGTTAAACAAGTGTTACTTCATCCGTGACAGTAGGTTTTAATAACTATTGGCCAATAAAAGATGGTGTTATAATTTGTATTATAGAGGTATGTCAATTAACCAGTTTTTGTTCATTACAGATGCATTAGCGATACGACAATTACCCAAATTACATAATTTAACTATAAATTAATGTACAGGAATTACATAATTAAGTTTTATAAAATGTTGCACATCGATTGAATGTTGTACTCTTGTATTACCGTAGGCAACAACCAACTACTTAACTGATTATTATTACATTTATATGATACTACATGTATGATTTAAGACATTGGAGTAAAAAAGAATAGCAGTTCAAGATAAATTACTTACTTTTTAATAGCAAGCAAAAAACACAGGCTCCGTGGCATCACAAGATGTACTTGTTCCCGTAAAATCGCATCTGTAATTCTCCGAGCAGCATAATTTGGATCCAAAATGGGAATAAAATTTGGCCACCTTTACAGAATTTAATATAATTTAGAACGTGAAAGCCTGCTTAATAGTGAAAATCTCATTACATTTAAAAAAAAGTAAAGTACCATTCAAAATAGTTTATCATAAATACTTGTAAAACGTGTTAAAAGGTATTTTTGTACAGGATTCCACTCGGATCCCCTTGCTGATAGCTTAATTATTGTCACACCTATTATATTTATCAGATACCTCTGAATGGCGCAATATATCTGCGATATTCTCAGTGCAATAAAGAACTATGAGAACTTGATTGGCGTAAACAGATGAACAATTTGCCAATACTCACATCTTATCTCAGCAGAGAAATGTATAAGTGTTAACATATATGAAAAATGTGCTCTCAATTGTAAAGAAGTTAATCTTAATGTTGTATTGTTACTCAGACAAACTTGATGCAGGTAGTGAATAACTGACAATGATAACAGCCAATGAGAGGTGCTGTTATTGTCGTGTCAAGCACATGTGTGTTAATAAAGTTTTCTCTTCCAGTTTGAGCAAGACTGATGCCGTGGTGTGTTTTTACTCCTCCGGAATTGTCTTCGGTCTAGCACTGGGTAGGCTGCAAGAATCGCTGCACAATTCACCTCTGCCAACAATAAGTTTCCCAATAAGTAATGGAGAGGCATAATTTATTGTTGGCCGATACAACAAATCAGATAAATGTACAAGTTAGGAGATACCTTGAATTTCTCTCGATTGAGATCATTAAGAGTCTAAAGGTCAAGAGTCAAGAGGTTTATTGCCATATGTCCCAGATAGAACAATGAAATTCTTATTTGCAGCAGCACAATAGAATATGTAAACATTGTACACTGTAAACAATATAATAAACGGAAAAATATCAGTGTGTGTATATACATGGTGATATTCCCGCTATCATAACTGTCATTGGTAGCCTGGCTGATCTTTTCCAGATGACTAGATAGTTAATATTTTTACATGTCAAGTGTCTGGTCATCTTTTTATCTCTATGCTTGAATGCTCAAAATGCTAAAAAACCTCGTGGGATATAATGTTTACTTTCGTATCTTAAGATAACTATTTACCTGGACTGTACCATATCTGCCCAAGAGTAAGAAATTGCAGAAAGGTGAAAATGTAGCCCAGTCCATTACATAATCCAGACTTTGTGTTACAGAAAATGTGACGACGAGAAACTGGCGTTACAAGCGTACAGTGATGCAGACTGGGCGGCTGATGTAACCGACAGACGTAGTACAACCGGTTATTGTGTAAGCCTAAACAAAAATTGACTCATTGACTCCATCTACACCTCACATTGTCTCAGAAACACAGCCGACATAGTCAAAGACCAGTTCCACCCCAGTCATTCTTTTTTCTCCCTGCTTCCATCTGGAAGATGGTACAGAAGCTTGAAAGCACACATCACCAGACTCAGAAACTCTTCTTCTGTTATCCGTCTTCTAAATGCTCCATCCATAAGCTAGGGTACTGTCCAATTCACCTCTACCACATTGTGAACATTGGACTGTGTCTGTGCAACTGATGTGCTACAATGCCAAGAACTATATTCTGTCCTGTATTTTCCCCTTTGCTCTATATCAGTGGTTCTCAACCTTGTTTGCCCCATGCACCCCTTTCACCATATGTCAGAATGTCATTCCCCCCCCTTTCCAAGATCGTCTGCCTCAAAAAGTGCATTCCAAATAATATGCATATAATACTGAAAATACTTTATTTCTAACAGTTTGAGTTTGCTAAGCTGTGGTCCCAATTCCCCCCCTGAAAACCTGAAATTCCCCCCCAGGGGGAATTCCCCTCTGGTTGAGAACCCCTGTTCTATATATTGTACTTGATTGCATTCATCTATGGTATATCTGTTCTGATTGGATAGCATGCAAAACAAAGCTTTTCACTGTACCTCGGTACCTGTGATAATCATGAACCTAAACCTAATCCAGTACGCTGCCATGATATAGCAATCTTTCTAGTGGTTACTCCCTGTTCTTCATATTCCAACTTTGAAAGTAAAAGGCATATCTCAGATTAGTTTTATAACACTAATAAAAAGTCATCAAGGATATCTGTGATACTTTGTTTAAATATATAATCATTACAATCAAAATCTCATTATCCAATCATTCCTACTATATTATCATTATTTTTGTTGTACTCATTCTTACCTTTTGTGACCCCAGCTCCTCTCCACCCACACTATAGTCCTCACACCCACCTCCTTCCTGACCACCCACCACCCCCCTACTAGACAGCCTCAGCCTCCGTCCATTCACCTGCCTTCCTCCGGCCCCAACCCCTATCGTTGCTGTGTGTTCACCACCCCCCCTGACCACCTCCTCTCTGATACTGAACGATCTGTCCTCAACAAAGGCCTCACCTTTGTTCCCCTCCGTCCCCACCTCAATGAGTTCCGCGTCCGCCACGTTGTGGAGCTCTTCTTCCGTCGCCTCTGCATCCAAGCATTTTTCCATGGGAAGGAGTGCTCACCCCCTAGTGAGGATCCTTCTCCCGTCTCCAACGGACCCCCTCCTCTTGGACTCCCCCTCATGGCCATCTTCCAGCTTTAAACCATTGTATTTTAAACTGCCGGCAGGATATCAACCGCCTCAACTTCTCCACTCCCCTTTCTCACTCTAACCTCTCCCCTCCCCCCCCCGAAGGTATAGTCTTCCACTCACTCTGCAACAACCCAGACTGGGTGATCAAACCTGCCGACAAGGGAGGTGCCTCGGTAGTCTGGCTCGCTGACCTTAACCTGTCTGAGCCCACGCGCCAACTCTCAGACACCTCCTCCTATTTATCCTTGGACCATGACCCACAGATGAGGCCATTATCTCAAACACCATCACAGGCTTCATCAATTCCAGCAACCTGCCCGCCAAGCCTCCAATCTCATCGTTTCCCAGCCCCGCACAGCCCAATTTTACCTTCTCCCCAAAATCCACAAACATGACTGTCCTTGCAGACCCATTGTTTCTGCTTGTTCTTGTCCCACCTAACTTATTTCCGCATACCTCAACTCCATCCTATCCCCCCTGGTCAAATCCCTCCCTACCTATGTCCAAGACACCTCACGCGCTCTTCGTCTCCTCCATGACTTGTTTTCCAAGCCCCCACTCTCTCATCTTCACCATGGATGTCCAGTCACTCTACACCTCCATCCCCCTTCAGGAGGGTCTTAAAGCTCCGTTTCTTCCTCGACCGCAGAACCAACCAATCCCCGTTTACTGATACTCTCCTCCGCTTACCCTCAACAACTTTTCCTTTGACTCCTCCCATTTCCTCCAAATACAAGGCGTAGCTAATGGGCACGCACATGGGCCCCAGCTACAGTATGCCTGCCTCTTTGTAGGGTACGTCGAACAATCCTTGTTCGATGCATACCGTGGCCCTTTCCCCGAACTCTACCTCCGCTACATTGACGACTGCATTGGTACCACCTCCTGCACCCATGCAGAACTCACTGACTTCATCCTTTTCACCACTAACTTCCATCCGGCACTCAAATTCACCTGGACCATTTCCGACATCTCCCTATCGTTTCTTGACCTTACTATCTCCATCGCAGGTAACAGACTACTGACCGACATCAACCACAAACCCACTGACTCCCATGGCTATCTGGACTACACTTTTTCCCACCCTGCGTCCTGTAAGGGCTCTATCCCTTACTCCCAATTCCTCCGTCTGCGCCGCATCTGCACCCAGGATGAGGTGTTCCAAACCAGGGCATCGGAGATGTCCTCATTCTTTAGGGAACGGAGTTTCCCCTCTTCGACTATAGATGAGGCTCCCACCAGGGTCTCCTCCATATCCCGTAGCTCAGCTCTCACTCCCCACCCCCCCCCCCCACTCATAACAATGAGAGAGTCCCCCTTGTCCTCACCTTCCACCCCACCAGCTGTCACATACAACATATAATCCTCCGACATTTTCTCCACCTCCATGGGATCCCACTACTGGCCACATCTTCCCATCTCCTCCACTTTCGACTTTCCGCTGAGACCGCTCCCTCCATAACTCCATGGTCAATTCGTCCCTTCTCACCCAAACCACCCCGTCCCCTGGTACTTTCCCTTGCAACTGCAGGAAATGCTACACTTGTCGCTTTACCTCCCCCCTCGACTCCATCCAAGGACCCAAGCAGTCTTTCCAGGTGAGACAGAGGTTCACCTCCTCCAACCTCATCTATTGCATCCGCTGCTCTAGGTGTTAGCTGCTCCACATCGGTAAGACCAAGCGTAGGCTTGGCGATCACTTTGCCCAGCACTTCCGCTCGGTTCTCACTTACCAACCTGATCTCCCGGTGGTCCAGTACTTCAACTCCCCCTCCCATTCCGAATCCGGTCTTTCTGGCCTGGGCCTCCTCTATGGCCAGAGTGAGTCCCACTGCAAATTGGAGGAGCAGCACCTCATATTTTGCTTGGGCAATTTACACCCAGCGCTATGAACATTGACTTCTCCAATTTCAGGTAGTCCTTGCTTTCTCCCTCCTTACCCTCCACTTCCCAGTTCTCCCACAGCCTACTGTCTCCGCCTCTTCCTTTCTTCTTTCCCCCCTCACCCACCTCCACATTAATCTGAAGAATGGTCTCGATCCGAAACGTCACATATTCCCATATAGATACTACCTCACCCGCTGAGTTTCTCAAGCATTTTTGTCTACCTTACCTTTTAGGAAGTTAGCAATGTTAAAGAATTCATTTTTTTCAATCCTCATCATTAATATTACTGCTTTTACTTCCGATTTGGACTCCTGCCTTTTCTAATATTCTTTCCACTTAATGGAAAATGCTCAACGAGAGAATGTCTGATTGAATTGCTAGAATTTAGAATCACCCGTTGTATTTTGTATCACAATCCTTTTGCTTGAAATCATTCATATTCAGTATTAATGAATATTCATTGATAATCAATATTTTTAAGCTTGAATGCTGAATACCGACTCCACGTTTAATGAATTAACATGGCTACTTACTTGCTTGAGCAGCCATCAAACATGCCAGTGTTTATGAAATATGGGCAAACAATGGTCGTTTTGATACCATCTTTTCCTGAAACAAGCAATTCTAATGCGACAGACTCAGCAAAACCAATCGCTGCAAACTTGCTTGCACAATAACCTGCAAAAGAAGATAAAAGACACATTGTTTACCAAGGCTACTTGAAACAATGTCAGCTGTATTTAAATATACAGTGCCCTCCATAACGTTTGTGACAAAGACCCATCATTTATTTCTTTGCCTCTGTACTCCACAATTTGAAATATGTAACAGAAAAAAATCACATGTGGTTAAAGTGCTCATTGTCAGATTTTAATGAAGGCCATTTTCATACATTTCGGTTTCACCATGTAGAAATTACAGCAGCGTTTATACATAATTCCCCCATTTCATGGCACCATAATATTTGGGACATAGCAAGTCATGTAAATGAAAGTAGTCATGTTTAGTATTTTGTTGCATATCCTTTGCATGCAATAACTGCTTGAAGTCTGCAATTCATGGATGTCACCAGTTGCTGGGTGTCTTCTCTGGTGATGCTCTGCCAGGCCTGTACTGCAGCCATCTTTAGCTTATGTTTGTTTTGGGGGCTAGTCCCCTTCAGTTTTCTCTTCAGCATAAAAAAGGCATGCTCAATTGGGTTCCGACTGGGTGATTGACTTGGTCACTCAAGAATTGACAATTGTTTTAGGTTTGAAAAACTCCTTTTGTTGCTTTAGAAGTATGTTTGCGATCATTGTCTTGCTGTAGAATGAACGGCCGGCCAATGAGTCTTGAGGCATTTGTTTAAACTTGAGCAGATAGGATGTGTCTATACACTTCAGAATTAATTATGCGGCTACCATCAGCAGTTGTGTCATCAATGAAGATAAGTGAAGGGCCTGTCCCACTTGGGCGACATTTAGGCAACAGCCAAAAAATAGGTTGTCCCTGTCGCCCCAGGATTTTGGAATGTTCAAAATCCTGCGCGACATTTGGGTGTCTCATCATGTCTTGCACCCTGTTACTGTGAGTGACGCCCGATTAGGGTTAGGGACCACAGATGGGCTGTAAAATATTCTTCCTTCAATGCATGTATTTTAAACATCAATATATTAAAATTAATACAATAAAATCAATTGTGCAAATGAAAAGATGTCCGAGTCATTCAGTTTTATTTATAGATGTATTGGTCCGCTTCTAGATCCGATCACCATCTCTAACTTTTCACAGGGATGGATTCAGTGAGTGTAGACTGAACTCCCCTCTCCCCTCTATGGGATAAATGCAGACTGTGGGAACAACACCCCCCACCTCCCCCTCTCCCTCTGCCCCCTCGCCTTGCTTCAAAATGGGTGGTGGGTATTTAGACTCAGTGGCACTAGTACATTGACAACATTGCCTGTACCCAGTTGAAAAGCCCACTGCCTCTGTGCGTTTGGAGAGGCCATTGGAAGAGAGATCTGCCTCTGGGACAACTCGTGGCCAACAGTTTAGTTCCCATGAGGAGCAGGCATAACATTAGGGGTTCGAGTCCAACTCCTAGGGCCCCTGTGTCACATTTAGTTCAGAGATACAGTGCCCTTCAGCCCACTGAGTCTGCACCGACCAACAATCCCCCACGCACTATCCCACACACGCTAGGGACAATTTATTCTTATACCAAGCCTATCAACCTAGAGTTAGGGCTAGGGCTTGGGTTTTCTCCCGTACGCCAAAGGCACATAGGTTTGTATAAATTGTCCGTAGCGTGTGTGGGATAGTGTGTGGGGATCGCTGGTCACAGGCTGGGTCCACAAATGTGGGGGGGGGGGGGGGGGGTGGGGGGGGGGGGGGGGGGGGGGGGGGGGAGGGGGGGGGGGTCGTCGGAAAAAGTGGTGTGAGGGTGGAGAATGGGAGAATGGGAGAGTGGAGGGAGGGGGAATGTGAGGGGGGGGGGAGAGGGTAATGGATAAGGGGGAGAAGAGTGGAGCGGGGAGAAGGGAGAAAGAGGGGGGAAGGGGGAGAAGGGTACAGGGGAGTGGAGAAGGAGGGATGGGGGCGGGAGGGGGGGAGAAGAGGGGAGAGGGGAGTTCAATCTAAACCCACTGAATCCATCACTGTGGAAAGTTATAGAGACAGTGATCAGATCTGGAAGCGGACCAATACATCTA
Source organism: Okamejei kenojei (assembly GCA_035221665.1). NCBI lineage: Eukaryota > Metazoa > Chordata > Chondrichthyes > Rajiformes > Rajidae > Okamejei > Okamejei kenojei. The sequence continues at coordinate 56,493,884 of CM069134.1, forward strand.
TAAAAAAAAATGAACTCAGACATCTTTTCACTTGCACAGTTGATTTTAATTTTAATATATTAATGTTTAAAATCCATGCATTGAAGGAAGAATATTTTAAGCCTCAACCCTAACCTAACAGCATATGTCAGCGTGTATGTCGTGCAACTTGCTGGTTCTACGGGAGTCAGTCACTGACGTTCCGTAGTCGTCGAAATGTCGCCCAAGTGGGACAGGCCCTTGAGCCAGTACCTGCAGCAGCCATACATTACCAGGCCATAACACCCCCACCACCGTGTTTCACAGATGAGGTGGTATGATTTGGATCTTGGTGAGTTCCTTCTCTCCTCCATACTTTGCTCTTGCCATCACTCTGATTTAAGTTAAGCTTCAACTCATCTGACCACAAGACCTTTTTTCCAGAACTGTGGTTACTCTTTTAAGTACTTCTTGGCAAACTGTAACCTGGCCATCCTATTTTTGCAGTTAACCATTGGTTTGCGTCTTGCAATGTAGCCTCTGTATTTCTGTTCATGAAGTCTTCGGCGGACAGTGGTCATTGACAAATCCACACTTGACTCCTGAAGAGTGTTTCTGATCTGTCGTAAAGGTGTTTGGGGATTTTTCTTTATTATAGTGAGAATTCTTCTGTCATCAGCTGTGGAGGTTTTCCTTTGTCAGCCAGTTCATTTGCGATTAGTGAGCTCACCAGTGCTCTCTTTCTTCTTAATGATGTTCCAAACAGTAAGCCTAAGGTTTGGCTGATGTCGTGAACAGTTTTATTCAAGTTTCTCACTCATAATGGCTTCTTTGACTTTCATTGGCACAGCTTTGGTCCTCATGTTGATAAACAGCAATAAAAGTTTCCAAAGGTGATGGAAAGACTAGGTGCTGAGAGCTCTCTTATACCTGCATTAAGGAGGCAATTAAACACACCTGAGCAATTACAAACGCCTGTGAAGCCATGTGTCCTAAACATTATGGTGACCTGAAATGGGGGGGGATTATATATAAACACCGCTGTAATTTCTACACGGTGAAACCAAAATGTATAAAAATACCCTTTAATAAAATCTGAAAATGTGCACTTTAACCACGTATGATTTTTATTATTAATTTGGGGATACAGAGGCAACAGTCTCTCAAATTCTGGAGTACAGAGGCAAATAAATAAATATAACCATATAACAATTACAGCACGGAAACAGGCCCTCTCGGCCCTTCCAGTCCGTGCCGACCATTTGTTTTCCCCTAGTCCCATCTACCTGCACTCAGACCATACCCCTCCATTCCCTTCACGTCCATATACCTATCCACTTTAGTCTTAAATGTTAAAATCGATCCTGCCTCCACCACTTCTGCTGGAAGCTCATTCCACACAGCCACCACCCTCTGAGTAAAGAAGTTCCCCCTCACGTTACCCCGAAACTTCTGTCCCTCAATTCTCATGTCATGCCCTCTTGTTTGAATCTTCCCTACCCTCAATGGGAAAAACGTATCCACGTCAACTCTGTCTATCCCTGGGCCTTTGATGGGCCTTTGTCCAAATGATGGGCCTTTGTCCAAAACATTATGATGGGCCTTTGTCCAAAACATTATTGAGGGCACAGTATTTGGGCAGGTAAAGAAATTCACCAGGTTAACACTCGGTTTTGATAATTAAAATGGGTCTAGAACAATATGGGAAAATAAGCACCAACATGAATTGTGCTTTTAAATTGTGAATTCTGTAATAACCATCCTGGTAGCAATAGGCCAGATTGTATGACCCATCTTCACTTCAATGATCTCCAATTTCCAACCTGACCATTCAGGACTCACCATGTGTCCATCCAATCCAGAAGCTCAAGGCAACAGTTTCTACAGTAAACCATCATTATAATAGACCATGGGGGGGGGGGGGGGGGGGGGGGGGGGGGTGAAGGGGGGTATGGTCTCCGTTATTGCCAATTGTCCACTATAACTGAGTAAGGGATTACTGAGAATAGTGGTAGTTGCACAAGTAGTAGATACAATTGACTGCTAATGCTAGTGAATACACAAAAGGGCAGATGAGTTGAACAGGTACTTTGGATCTGTCTTCACTAAGGAGGACACAAACAATCTTCCTGATGTAGTAGTAGCCAGAGGATCTGGGGTGACAGAGGAACTGAAGGAAATTCACATTAGACAGGAAATGGTGTTGTATAGACTGATGGGACTGAAGGCTGATAAATCCCCAGGGCCTGATGGTCTGCATCCCAGGGTACTTAAGGAAGTGGCTTTAGAAATCGTGGATGAATTGGTGATAATTTTCCAATGTTCTATAGACTCGGGATCAGTTCCTGTGGATTGGAGGGTAGCTAATGTTATCCCACACTTAAGAAAGGCGGGAGAAATAACTGGGAATTATAGACCAGTTAGCCTGACATCGGTGGTGGGGAAGATGCTGGAGTCAATTATAAAAGATGAGATAGCCGCACATTTGGATAGGAGTAACCGGATCGATCAGAGTCAGCATGGATTTACGAAGGGGAAATCATGCTTGACTAATCTTCTGGATTTTTTTGAAGATGTAATTAGGAAATGGACAAGGGAGAGCCAGTGGATGTGGTGTACCTGGACTTTCAGAAAGCATTTGATAAGGTCCCACATAGGGGATTAGTGGGCAAAATTAGGGCACATGGTATTGGGAGTAGTGCTGACATGGATAGAGAAGTGGTTGGCAGACAGGAAACAGAGTAGGGATTAACAGGTCCCTGCCATTTTAGAATGGCACGCAGTGACTAGTGAGGGTACCGCATGGCTCGTTGCTGGGACCACAGCTATTTACAATGATTACAATACATCAATGATTTGGATGAAGAGATTCAAAGTAACATTAGCAAATTTGCAGATGACACAAAGCTGGGTGGCAGTGTGAACTGTGAGGAGGATGCTATGAGAATGCAGGGTGACTTGGACAGGTTGGGTGAGTGGGCACATGCATGGCGGATGAAGTTTAAAGCGGATAAATTTGAGGTTATCCACTTTCGTAGCATAAACATTAAAGCAGATTACTATCTAAATGTCGTCAAGTTGGGAAAAGGGGAAGTATAACTGGATCTGGCGGTCCTTTTACATCAGTCTATGAAAGTAAGCATGCAGGTACAGCAGGCAGTGAAGAAAGCAAATGGCATGTTGGCCTTTATAACAAGAGGAATCGAATATAGGAGCAAAGAGGTCCTTCTGCAGTTGTACAAAGCCCTAGTGAGACCACACCTGGAGTATTGTGTGCAGTTTTGGTCCCCTAACTTGAGGAAGGACATTCATGCTATTAAGGGAGTGCAGCGTAGGTTTACAAGGTTAGTTCCCGGGATGGTGGGACTGTCTGGAGTTTAGAATGATGAGAGGGAATCTCATTGAAACATATAAGATTGTTAGGGGCTTGGACACGCTAGAGGCAGGAAACATGTTCCCGATGTTGGGGGAGTCCAGAACCAGGGGCCACAGTTTAAGAATAAGGAGTAAGTCATTTAGAACAGAGAAGAGGAAACACTTTTTCTCACAGAGAGTGGTGAGTCTGTGGAATTCTCTGCCTCAGAGGGTGGTGGAGGCAGGTTCTCTGGATGCTTTCAAGAGAAAGTTAGACATGGCTCTTAAAAATAGCAGAGTCAGGGGATATGGGGAGAAGGCAGGAACGGGGTACTGATTGGGGATGATCAGCCATAATCACATTGAATGGCCGTGCTGGCCTGAAGGGCCAAATGACCTACTCCTGCACCTATTGTCTATTGGCACAAAGAACTGGAGTAATTCAGTAGGTCAGAAGCATCTTCTTTCCAGCAACTATCAGGCTAATAAACACTACAATCTCCAAATGGGCTTTGAACTATATAGACTTTGGGATGAAGATAGACTAAAAGCTGGAGTAACTCAGCGGGACAGGCAGCATCTCTTTAGAACATGGATAGATGACGTTTCGGGTCAAGACCATTCTTCAGACTCTCGGTCGGGAACTGGGAGTGAAATACAGGTGAGTTGATGCCCCTGGATTGCTGGCAGCCGGCAGAGAGGTAAAGATCGACAGAGTCATTGGTATCGGCCCAGCCAGAGTTAAAAGCTGTTTGTAATGGATCTATGGAAGCAATGGCTTGCAACTTATATGCCCCTGCAGTGTAACTAGCAGCCTGTGTTCTTATACAGTGCTGTCTGATTACTGTGGGGTAAGCTATATCCAAAATCTGTTATAAAGTCAGTAAATACCAGGGTTTACTGTATTTACTTTGTGAATCGAACCAGTTCCCAGTATTGGAGGATTTAACTGCAGTACAGTAAGTAACACGGATTTGTCAAGATAATTCATACAAAAGGATTTTAAATATACAAATGATATGTAGTTTAAACTGACACTCCGCTCCCACATCAAAACAAAGTGTCTGTTAACTTTTGCAAATTACCATAACGAATACAAAAAACGTTTTCACTTTTGTCAGTTCTGTCCAGCACTCAGCCATAATTATTTTGTTCATCCTCAATTTAGGTATAGCTTTATACAAAAAGCGGAAACATTATAGATGTAATCAACTACAGATTTTTCTACAGATGCTATCAGATCTGCCAAACTAAAATTTCTGTATTTTATTTAAAGTTAATTTTTATTTCTCCACTGATACTGTCTGAATATTTCCAGTATTTTCTGTTATTGTTTCAGATGGCCAGTAATTTATATTGGCAACAATTATGATTTCATAGGCCCCAATAACCAGGGCATAGTCTGTACAACGCAGAAACGGGCCCTTCAGCCCAACTGTCCATACCAACCTAGTTGCCTAACTGTGTTAGTCCCACACCTCTGCCTGGTTGACTTCCCTCCTAACCTCCTTGACTTCCCTCCTAACCTTTCCTATCCAAATTAATTTTAAATGTGATAATTGGACCCACCTCCACCACTTTCTCTGGCAACTTATTCCATATATGCATCTCCCTCTGCATGAAAAACCTGCTCTAAAAGTGCTAGTCCACCTACTGCAACAGGTACCTCACAGCATTTACATTTTTTTTCTAATGCGTACATGAATACACATTTCATCATGTATTTTGTAACAAGGCGGTATACCTTTTGAAACAGAATTTGTTTTCCAATATTTTATGGATCAATCTGTTTGTAAAGTCTAGTTAATTAAATCAGTGGCAAATAGGTCAAACACAGATTAAAAATATGTGAAGGGAAGTTTAAGATGCTGCACGGTTTAATAGCTGAAATGATCTTCACCATAACAATCTGCTTCACCAGTAATGAGTTTGGATGAAATGTTTACGCAAGTATTTGCATTCTTTAAATATGACGACTACAAAGTAGATAGACATTCAGCCAGATTCAGCCACTAGCAGTTCTGTGGTGTTGGGGTTAAATATTCTGTAATGGCTGAAACGTTAAGTAAGGAGGATGAAGTGGGAGTGCCATACCCGTCTTTCATTTGGAGTACAAATACAATCTAGTGCAAAAATAAAGCAATATTCCCTGCTTAAAAATCTGGCTTCCTTTTTTGTTAAAATTAGCAAATGGAAATGCTTGTAGCTGCCCACAAGGTTCTGCTCTGGGACCGCTTCTGTTCACCATCTGTGTCAACATTCTGAAGTATAGGTCAGCAGAACAGCGGCATACACAATTTTTTCAAAATGTTTCCTCATGTTAAGGTGATTAATAACATGACTGCCATTTATTGCCCATCCCTAGTTAGTAGGTAGTAATGAGCCTTACTGTGGAATGGATGCGGTTCATGTAGTGAAGGTGCTTCCAAAACGCTGATTAAAAATTCTATTATTTACACCAAGTAATAATGAAAGAACACGTCAGGACTCAAGGTGCTGGATTAACTCAGGAAGCCAGGCAGCATTCTGGAGAACATGGATAGGTGACCTTTCGGGTCGAGAACATGTCAGTATGTTTTGTGACTCAGAAAGATATTTTCTGGGGAACTTGGATGTGATAGTAGTTTCATGCACCTACTGCCTTGTACTTCTTGATGGCATCTTCAAACTTGAGATATGCTGCTGAGGAAATTTTGGTATGTAGCTGCAGTGAGTTTTATAGTTAATTCAGATCCACCTTAACTTGCATTATTAGGGAAAGTAGAGGAAGACAGCTCTAATGTAGCTTGCAGCTGTGCTATTTTTGATCTTTGCAAACGCTGTGGATTCTACACCATTGAAACAAAGTACTTGCACTTTTTGTTGTTTCGATCATACTTTAAAAATCACGTACTTAAAAAGTTTGCTATTTTACACTATTCGCTCTAGAATACTTCAACCTTCATATACAAATTAAGCAGTTGTTTGCCACTCTTCACTATCTTCATCATAGAAGAATATGCCAATTTCCAAAATTTATATCAAGATCAATAATATTGTTGTCAGATCTCAATGTTTTAATAATGTATTCCTGACAGGAATTTCCAGTGTCATCTACGGATTTCTATTGGAGAAAATGTTGCTACACATGATGTCCTAGTACTGTAGGATCCATTAAAACGAATTCATTGGTAAGGCCTGACTCACTAGTTATGAAATAAACCAAACTTGGGTTGTTACAATAAAGTGAGTTTTATTTAATGGGTCAACAGATAAGTACAGTGAACTAATCGATCCAGCTTGAAAATATAATTTCATTAACTACAAAAATTAGCATTGACTGTTGCAAGAAAAAATACACACTCTTAATTTTCCTTTTATGCATCTTTGTCTCCATCTTCCTAAATCCTGAAAGTGCATTTTCCAACTTTTTTCGCCCCACAATACCCATGAATACTTTTAAATTTGAATAGCTGAAATGTTCTGGTTTAGGCTCTGCATTTCACTCAGATTTATTCTGATTGGTTTCTTGCCCTAAAGCAACACATCTGATGGATACTGGATTACAGGAAATTATGCAGACAAGGTTGCAATTGATTTAGGGCAAGCATTGTTCCTTCTCCAGTGAGAGCACACTACAGGTGAAATACACTGATGGTCCTCTAAATATAAGAGTATGGCATCTGTACTTCTGGTTGGAAAAAAGGAAACAGACATTTCACATGGAGAAATATATGCACAAAGAACATTGCAGAAAACAACAGCAATGCAAAGCTCAACTTATACAGCCTCATGGTTCACATCTTAATCAAAATATAATTAACAAATAAAATCATTAAACCACAGAATTGATTCTTACCTGCCAATCCATTCACTGGAAAGAAGCCAGCTGAACTGGCAATGCTCACCAGATGGCCATGGTTACGGGCAATCATTGCAGGCAGAAATGCTTTGTAGGTCTAAAATTATGTAACCTCAGAATTACAAAATGAACTATAACTGACAAAGAAAGTTACAAGAATTTCTAAGAGGAAAATGAAATGTTTACCATATATTTGAAAATTATATGGACAATCATTTGCATCCAAATAATTGATATTAATTACCATCAAATGAAGGAAATTAATACAGTGAACTACAGAGTAGTGAATTTCGTGCAATATAGAAATACAGCAATTAAAACTAAAAGTAAAAACTAAAGGCTCATTTGCTGGCAGATGCAAATTCACAATATTTGCATTTGAAAAATGCACAGTCTGAACAGATATAACTCCTGATATTTCAACCTCATTCTTTATCATTATTACTATTTTAAAATATAGCCTGAGCCTTTATCATACTAGTATTTGTTTTTTTACAGCAGATAAATCAGTGCAACAAACCCAAACTAATTAATAGGCCATTCTATTACCATTTTTTTGTGGCTGATGTAAAGCAGTTTATGATGCACAGTGACGTAAAGGGCATTGTGCAACATCACGTTCAACTCACCAATCTGCAATTTCAGGCACCAGAGATGGAAACCATAGTCCTATGGGCCTGTCCCACTTAGGCAAAATTGTAGGCGACTTATGCAGTCGCCACATGGTCGCGGGTGGTTGCCGGGGAATCGCCTTCATGGTCTTGAGGAGTTCCCACATTCTGGGAACTAGTTGTGACCTCATTATGGTCGCCGCAACTTTTTCATCATGTTGAAAAATTAGCGGCGACTAAAATGAAGCCGCCATGGAGAGTAGCGAGAATTCTCGAGCCGTAGGTGGGTCGCCAGGAGGCCCCAGTAGGTTGCCAGGAGGTCGAAGATTCTCTTAGGTTCTCGTAGGGTGTCGCCGGTGCTGACCGGTGAATTTCATTAGCTCATTGGGAAAATAAAATGTAACCAGTAGTTTTCAGAACCAAGAATAACCGACCGGTTATGTTACATGTCCGCCGAGGTTAATAGCCGTGTATCTCAACTTCTTAAAAGTCGTCTCTACTCCTTCACCCCCATCTCCCCCCCTCTTTTAAAGGACTTACCGTACACTGTGCTTTTTAGCTTCTTAATTACAGCGCCAACCTTCCTGTTCATCGCGGTGTGTGTCTTTATCACGTTGGCTTTGCAACGTGTGAATTTCACTCAGACCTGTCCCCCGCTTGCATAACGGGCTGGTGAAGGAAGCAATGTGTTTGTGTGTATGTGTGTGTTCTACTCTGACAGTCGTCGTTCCAGTTGCCAATTTTTCAGGCGACTGCCGGCAACTTGAAAGTCACCGGCATTTGCCTGAAAAATCGCCGAAGTAGGACAGGCCCATTAAGAAGGCAGAGCTGACTCAGGGGTGCAGGAGAAAAAGGCATTTAGGATTGAGAATGCTTCTTCATTCTGATGGTTGAATGAATCATTACAATTCTGTAGATCTTTACACATATTTACAATTACCAGCAATCATTGCATGAGATCTTATCAAATGGTGGAGCAGACTCTAAGGCCTGCCTCGGTTACACCTAATTCAATTCCTTTTGTGTATCAAGCTAAGACAAAGGCAACATCAACAAGCATTTTCTTTGCATATTTTTACTGATCTATCTTCAGGACATCTTTGTGTCTGATGCAATGTCTATTATAAATTGAGAACAATTGCAAATAAACTTTTTTTTTTAAAAAGGCCACAAGTGCATGATTTGAGTTATGCACAGGGCAGCCAACATCTCCTGCAACCTTACAAACCCCACAACCTGGTACTCTCTATATTTGCATCTTTAAATGTTTGATAGCGCAGTAGATTAAACCGTTTATTTCAGTACCAGGCTGTGACAATTTAGAAAATGTTAATATAATGTTCAACTAGTTTTAGATATTCACTAATGATGCATGTTGCATCATAGGAATATTCTAACAATTGATTCAAGGAAGCCCGTAGCCCTTTGATGAAAACATGAAAGACTCAGCCGTGGTACAGGAGCCGATGAGCTAAAAGTGTTTGACGCATTCAGTATTTGGTTGATTGTGTTGTGTTAATTAATGATTAATTTCTGCCTGAAACATTTTCCAAAAAGAAGTTAATGTGAAAATTGCAGAATTTAACAGCTATTAATTTGTACCTCATAAAATAGTAAAATATTTGTTTTTATTGGATCCAAGTGTACTTTTCCACTCTGCATAGTATTTTAGTACATGGAACAGATTTTTGGCAAAGAAGGTGAGGATTTAAAAAAAAAAGTTTTATAAAGGAATACTGACTGCAAATATAACAAGAGAATGAACTAGGCAGGCCAACATATCTGCAAACCTCTACAAGTTGTTAAGGATGTTAACATTGATAAATTTAGTGGCAACAAAAATCCTCTTTAATTTGCTCTTTTTTATGTCATTCTTTCACTTTATTTTATACATCAGCCTCAATAAAAAAGAGAACATCTTCAAAATAATATACAAACTATTCCCAAATCACAAAGAGAGAAGTAATATTTTGAAAAGTTAGATAGCACAATTACAGTAGGTGAAATGGTTAATTTCAATACCAGATCGTGACAATTTAGAAAATGTTAATATTCTTTTCAACTAGTTTTAATAAAGCAACGCCATATGCCTGTTCATTCAGAACAATTATTTTCAAAATTAGAACTCCATGAAAATTATTCTTGAATATGTGTAAGGAAATGCACAATTTTTGATCAACAGTTTTAGAATTTTATTGCAACCTATGAAGTAAATTATACATGTCCTGTGATAATTTCTAAGATGCATTTGTTAAATTGGAAATAATTGCATGGAATGGCATTTTTAAATAGTGTATGGTATTTAATGCAAGTGGTTGCTCATCTAAATTTATACGGTTTAAGGAAAATTAGAATGCTGAATATTTAAAAAAAAACAAGGTTTAAAATCTAGGAGGCATTCTTCAGAAAGATTGATGTTAGTTTAGATACATTTGTTTCAGCATAGTAAGAAGTCCAATTTAAAAAAAATTGAAATTGATGACTGCGATTTGCATATGCAGATCTACCGATATAACTGTTTGCACAGGCAATTAATGCCTTAGTTAATCATCATCAGAGATCAATAAGGATGATGCAAGTACAGTGATGTCTTTTTTGAGTTCACACGCATGAAATTGAGGTTTTACGTAGGAGGGATATTAGGATTACCCATAATAAATGTGGGGCTCATATTTTTCCCTATTAATAGTAGGGAAATGAAAGTTAGTCATAAACTAGCTAAAAGGTTACATTAAAATGAAAATGATAACTGTTTTTGTATTAAAAAAAGAATGCTTACCCAAAAATGTGCAACAACATTCACTGCCATGGTTTTTTCTAGTAAATCATCGGGTGCATCAATGAATTTCTTTCCAATAACAATACCTGCATTGTTTATCAAAATACTAACATCTCCAACTTCCCTCTTCACCTGTGAAAATAAACAAATACTAGTAAAATAGCAATGTGAGGGTTTAAAGGTTTCGAAAAAAGTACGTCACTCCTCTGTTTGAAAATAAGTGTTCAATTTAATTCAATTTTGATTTCCAAAGAGGTTGGTATTTTAATTGCATCTTCAATTGATAATTTTCTTTCTTATATGGAACGAGAAAAATTATGTGAAAACCAAAACAAATATGTATTTTGTTCAGATCAATGCTCTAGATCATGACCTTGTATCTCATATATTAAAAATCGATCATGAGAGAAAGCAATAGGTTAAATATTTGAAGCACATTATAATGAGATCTATGATTGCTGAAGTATTGCAGCTTGCAGTCCATGCTGATCAAAGGCAACAAGGATAGGCCACAACACTTAGAATTGGCATTTATTGTGCAAATCTAATTAACTTGTAGGAATTTTTGGAAAACCATAATGTATGATTAAATGTGACTGCCAAGAATTGGAGGGTGTCAAAAAAAAGAGTACTGTATATCAAGATAACTTACAAAGTTTGAAACAAAACAGTAGATCATTTGATCAGCACAGAAGTTGCACTATTCACAATCAAGCATCCATCTGACGCATGGTCCATCTAACACAGGGGTCGGCAACCTACAGCCCTCGGGCCGAATGCAGTCCGTAACCAGAAATCATCCGGCCCGTAGGCGGATTTTTTTTTCTGCATTCATCCGGCCCGTGGTCACATATATATTTTTCGCATTTATTCAGCCCGCGGTCGTAATTTTTTTTCCCCCGCATCTACCCCGGTTGAACCCGCATTCCCCCGGTTGAACAAGTTAGGTCTTTATTCTTTGGAGCGCAGAAGGTTAAGGGGGGACTTGATTGAGGTCTTTAAAATGATGAAAGGGATAGACAGAGTTGACGTGGATACGTTTTTCCCATTGAGGGTAGGGAAGATTCAAACAAGAGGGCATGACATGAGAATTAAGGGACAGAGGTTTCGGGGTAACGTGAGGGGGAACTTCTTTACTCAGAGGGTGGTGGCTGTGTGGAATGAGCTTCCAGCAGAAGTGGTGGAGGCAGGATCGATTTTAACATTTAAGAGTAAAGTGGATAGGTATATGGACGTGAAGGGAATGGAGGGGTATGGTCTGAGTGCAGGTAGATGGGACTAGGGGAAAACAAATGGTCGGCACGGACTGGAAGGGCCGAGAGGGCCTGTTTCCGTGCTGTAATTGTTATATGGTTATATGGTTATCTATAAGTGTAGTTGCAGCAGCTGCGGTGCCTGCTGCTCAGCATGCCCCAGAACAATTCCGGCCCACAGGCGTATTTTTTTTCCCGCACCTGTCTTGGATTGGTGGGGGCTGAGTTCCTCCAGCACTCTATGTTGTTTTATTTAACACTGCACTTGAAGATAGACACAAAATGCTGGAGTAACTCAGCGGGTCAGGCAGCATCTCTGGAGAGAAGGAATGGATGACATTTCGTGTCGAAACCCATCTTCAGCATTATGTGTTGTCCGTGCATAAAATTAGATCACACCTGCGTACGTCCGCGTGTGTGAGTAAGTGTGAATCGGCGTGAATTAGTGCCAGCGCGCACGCACGAGAGACGGGAAGTGTCCGCTCTGTGCTGCCTCTGGTCTTTATTCCCAGTAAGCAGAATTCTTCCAACTTCTGTGGACCCCCAGCTGAACCCAGCTCCAAAATAAATTCCAAATGTGAAACCTGAAACGATGCAACTTGATACAAATCCACGTAAAAACTTGAGGGAATTCGCAAGCAACGAACTCACTTATCTTCAATGAAAGACATTTAAAAAAAATAATGAACATACGCCCCACTCTTTCTAACCTGTTGATATATAAATCTCCACATTATGTTATAAACTGGATGTTAGTTGTTTGGTCTCATTATCAGGAGTATTACGAAATGGACTCATAATGCGATGAAACACTAGTCATTAACTGACGGAAGCCTGCTTTAATAATTAATCATATGAAATGTACTGCCGATATGCATCCAATATTCATATACATTAAATAAATTCAGGGAGTCCTGAAGAAACGGTCCCAGAGCATCCGATTGTGTATTCGGACAGTCATTTATCACGAGACTCAAATTGTAAAGTACCCAGACATTCAGCTACAATCACAAGTATTCTTGTGTGGGAAGGAACTGCAGATGCTGGTTTACACCGAAGATAGACACAAAGTGCTAGAATTACTCAGCGGGCAGGCAGCATCTCTGGATGGAAGGAATGGGTGACGTTTAGGGTAGAGACTCTTCTTCAGACAATCACAAGTACTCTCACCGCCGATAGTTCAGTTCAGTCTGAAGAACGGTCTCGACCCGAAACATCACCCATTCCTTCTCACCAGAGTCGCTGCCTGTCCCGCTGAGTTACTCCAACAATTTGTGTCTATTCACAAGTACTCTTTGTACCTCTGTGGAATATGGACCCCGTGAAGGCGTTGTATGGAATTATGCAACTGCTTTGGACTGATGATGGGATGGGAGGTGGAGTGTCTGCTGCCCATATGCTTTCTGTAAGATTTACTGCCATTGTTTATGTAACCCGTTTCAATTCAGATGCTTACCAAAACATATATTATGCATAAATTGTACAAGACAGTGAAAAGAAAAATACTGTGCAATGAAATCAAAACATTAAATCAAACAGCCCAAACTCCGGTGCAACCCGTTCTACCTTAATCCCTCTGCCCGCAATGATTTTGAACCAAATCTCCTCTCAGCCTTCGCTCCTTCTAAAAGACATTCTCCAGCATTGCAACCAATGTTCCATGTCGCTGGGCTATTCTAAGAAATAGACACAAAATGCTGGAGTAACTCAGCTGGGCAGGCAGCATCCCCGGAGAGAAGGAATTCTTCAGACCGAAGAAGGGGCTCGATCTAAAACGTCACCCATTCCTTCTCTCCAGAGATGCTGCCTGTCCCGCTGAATTCCTCCAGCAATTTGCATTTACCTTTGATGTAAATCAGCATCTGCAGTTCCTTCCTACATTGGTCTACTAAATCTTGTCTGCGCTCTCCGCCGTGCTTTCGTGCTGTACAGTGCAGTGCCCAATATCCCAGCCTTAATGAAACCAATGTTTTAACGAAGTTCAACACAACGTCCTTGCCTTTGTACCCAGCACCTTCAGTTACAAACCCCTGCAAATGGTTGGCATTGTTGATACTGCATATTTTGCAAAGTGCATATACTGCATAGCGGAGTATCCGCTCTATGATCTTCGGTCAGTGCTCCGGGTAGCGTCCTCGAAGGGGCGGGATCTTTGCGACACGTGATTTGTTGCCTGCCATCCGGGGCGGGATCCATGTATGAACGTGATAGAGGGTACACAAAAAGCTGGAGAAACTCAGCGGGTGCAGCAGCATCTAAGGAGCGAAGGAGATAGGCGACGTTTCGGGTCGAGACCCTTCTTCAGACTTAGTTACAACATCTATATGAACGTGATCGATGTGGCCCGCCATCCCCTCACAGACATTCGTCCGGCCCCTATGCAGAACAAAATTGCCGATTCCTGATCAAACATTATTACTCTGGCTCAGATTTTGCTCTAGTAATGACCATGAAACTATTATTTTATGCTAATATTATGTTGCGAGTCTTGATACAACATCTATAATATAATTAAACATATAAACCTGGAATTTGTTGTCAAAGATCCCTGTTTTTCCAAGCGATGTAATATTTTGCAACCCATGCTAGTGTAACATTACCCATTTTACCCTGTATCTGAGCACTGTGGGAGGATTGATTGTAATCATGCATAGTATTTCCGCTGATTGGATAGCATGCAACAAAATAAAACTTTTCGCTGTACCTCGGTACACATGATAATAAACTAAACTAAAAAAATGAAACCAGCACTTTGCTAACCAGCACCTCATGGAGATCGTAAGTGGTGGTCCTAGTAATTCCTGTTCCCTCGACCTGGAATATCTAATAGTGAAGCGCCATTGCTGCGATCTACTGCAGGAATTCACCTTGGCTCTCCTGCTTGTAGTTTATATCCCACTCAAAATGGATGTCATGCTTACACTAGATGAACTATACTTCACTACCAATAAAATGAAGAAAGCAAATTCTTAATTCGCCTTCATTACAAGAGGAGTTGAGTATAGGAGCAAAGAGGTCCTCCTGCAGTTGTACAAGGCCCTAGTGAGACACCTGAATACACCTGGTGTATTGAATGCAGTTTTGGTCCCCAAATTTGTAGAAGGACATTCTTGCTATTGAGGGAGTGCAGCGTAGGTTCACAATGTTAATTCCCGGGATGGCGGGACTGTCATATGCTGAGAGAATGGAGCGGCTGGGCTTGTATACTCCAGAATTTAGAAGGATGAGAGGGGATCTTATTGAAACATATAAACATATAAAATTATTAAGGGTTTGGACACGCTAGAGGCAGGAAACGTGTTCCCGATGTTGGGGGAGTCCAGAACCAGGGGCCACAGTTTAAGAATAAGGGGCAAGCCATTTGGAACGGAGATGAGGAAACACTTTTTTAAAATGTTTTAATTTTTTTAAATATTTTTATTTATTAGAGGTACAGTAAATTACATCAGTGTACATCCCGTATATATTATTAAAAATCATTGTACCCCTTAATTTTTAAGGCTTTTAGAAAAAAAGAATAGAAACAGAGAAAGTAGAGAAAGTGAAAAAGAGTTGTGAAAGTGAGAAGCGTGCCAAAGGGAAAGAAAAAAAGAGCCCTTGGTCGAAGAGTTAGGGAAAGGAGATTAAGAGATAGACCCTAGAGAAAAAAAAAGATAGAGAGAAGAAAAAAGGAAAAGCCAGTTACTTTATTATAAACATCACGCAAAAGGAATTTACCAACTCGACAGTTTTTCATCCCCCTTTACCAAGACCCGACACCGGTACCTTTTTGAGGTATTCTTGCACCCAATCCTTGTAGTAGATCTATAAATGCAGACCACGTCTTATAGAAACGATCTGATTTTCCTGACAGGCGGAGTCTCATATCTTCCAGATGTAGTGTTTCAAACATAGTTGAAATCCACATATTTACTGTTGGTATGGGAGCATTTTTCCAGAATTTTAAAATTAGCCTTCTTCCTGTTATTAAGCCGTATTCAAATAGATTCTTTTGAAACACATTTAATTCAGGGCTACCTTCCATTGTTCCAAAGATAATCCAATCTGCCTTTGGAGTAAGTTTTATTTTAAATAGTTTTGTGAAGATTTCAAAAATTTCAGTCCAAAATGTTTGAATTTTTGTACAAAAGACAAATGAGTACACTATAGTAGCTTCTTGAAACTGGCATTTATTGCAAATAGGTGAGATGTTGGGAAAAAGTTTACTTAATTTAGTTTTTGAATAGTATAATTGATGTAAGATTTTAAATTGTATTAAAGCGTGTCTTACGTTAATTGAACATTTATGCACATTTAATAAGTGTACATCCCACCTTTCTTTGGAAATTTTTACACTTAATTCTTTTTCCCAGTCTCTTCTGATGCCTTCAGTTGTTGGTATTTCTGCATTTAGAATAATATATATACATACACACACACACACACACACACATATATATATATATATATATATATAAGGTTTGGTGATTCAGCGTTTATATTCATTACTTCATCCAGTAAATCTGATGTCATATTGTGATATTCTTGTACATATTTTTTCAGATAGTCACATAGAAACATAGAAATTAGGTGCAGGAGCAGGCCATTCGGCCCTTCGAGCCTGCACCGCCATTCAATATGATTATGGCTGATCATCCAACTCAATATCTGTACCTGCTCTCCATACCCTCTGATCCCTTCAGCCACAAGGACCATATCCAACTCCCTCTTAAATATGGCCAACGAACTGGCCTCAACTACCTTCTGTGGCAGAGAATTCCACAGATTCACACTCTCTGTGTGAAAAACGATTTTCTCATCTCGGTCCTAAAAGACTTCCCCCTTATCCTTAAACTGTGACCCCTTGTCCTGGACTTCCCCAACATCGGGAACAATCTTCCTGCATCTAGCCTGTCCAACCCCTTAAGAATTTTGTAAGTCTCTATGAGATCACCCCTCAATCTTCTAAATTCCAGCGAGTACAAGCCGAGTCTATCCAGTCTTTCGTCATATGGAAGTCATGCCATCCCAGGAATCAGTCTGGTGAACCTTCTCTGTACTCCCTCTATGGCAAGAATGTCTTTCCTCAGATTAGGAGACCAAAACTGTACGCAATACTCCAGGTGTGGCCTCACCAAGACCCTATACAACTGCAGTAGAACCTCCCTGCTCTTGTACTCAAATCCTTTTGCTATGAATGCCAACATACCATTCGCTTTCTTCACAGCCTGCTGCACCCGCATGCCTACTTTCAATGATTGGTGTACCATGACACCCAGGTCTCGCTGCATCTCCCCTTTTCCTATTCGGTCACCATTCAAATAATAGTCTACCTTCCTGTTTTTGCCACCAAAGTGGATAACCTCACATTTATCCACATTATACTGCATCTGCCATGCATTTGCCCACTCACCCAGTCTATCCAAGTCATCTTGCAGCCTCCTAGCATCCTCCTCACAGCTAACACTGCCCCCCAGCTTCGTGTCATCCGGAAACTTCGAGATGTTGCATTTAATTCCCTCGTCCAAATCATTAATGCATATTGTAAATAGCTGGGGTCCCAGCACTGAGCCTTGCGGCACCCCACTAGTCACTGTCTGCCATCCTGAAAAGGACCCGTTCACATATTTGGAAATATTTAAAATACTGATTGTTTCCCAAATTGTATTTTATTTGTAATTGTTTAAATGATAATAATTTTCCCGTTTTATACAAATCTCCCAAAGTTTTAATTCCTGCTCTTTCACATTGTATAAATGCTTTATCTATAATTGAGGGTTTAAACAAAAGTTTTTTACCGATAGGAGATAGGAGAGATACATTTCTTAATTTTAAATTATATTTTATTTGTTTCCAAATTCTAATTGTACTATGTATAATTGGATTTTTGTTGTAATTTGTATTATTCAACGTCATTGGTGAATGAAGGATCGCTCCAATATTACAAGGGGAGCAGTCCTCTTTCTCCATAATAATACAATCTAGTTGCTGGGGAGAATTATCCAACAATTGAATCATATTTCTAATATTTACAGACCAATAGTAATACATGAAATTTGAGAGTGCTAGTCCCTCTACTGCTTTGGGTTTATTCAAGTGTGATCTTTGTATTCTATGGGACAGGAACTTTTTAACCCAGAGAGTTGTACGTCTATGGAATTCTCTGCCTCAGAGGGCGGTGGAGGCCGGTTCTCTGGATACTTTCAAGAGAGAGCTAGATAGGGCTCTTAAAGATAGCAGAGACAGGGGATATGGGGAGAAGGCAGGAACAGAGTACTGATGGTGAATGATCAGCCATGGTCACATTGAATGGTGGTGTGCTGGCTCGAAGGGCCGAATGGCCTTCTCCTGCAACTATTGTCTATTAACCTTGAAACAAAGTACCTCAAGCCCTTGTTCATCATAGTCGGGTACTTCAATCAGGAAAAATTTAAATGTACTGCCAAAATCCCATCAAAGCATATCATGTTTTACCAGGAGCCCCACACACCCTCAACTACTGCTGCACAACCAACAAAAGCACCTACCATTCCAACCCATCTCTGCATTTTGGAACACCTAACCATGTGTGCTTCTACTCCCTGCTAACAAGCAGGAACTAAATTGTGAAGATCCAGTACTGAAGATTGTTCACGCTGATCTAAAAAAATAGATGAGATCCTCTGATCTCAAAGAACAAGAAAGGAATTTGTGCTTGAAGTCAGCCGATTTAGACGAGGTACTAAATGAGTACTTTGCATCTGTATTTACTAAAAGAGGGACATGGAGGATGAGATCAGCATGGAGAATACTAATATGCAAGGGCAGTTTGAGATGAAGAACAAGTCAGTGTTGGGGCTCTTGAAGAGCATTAAGGTGGATAAATCCCATGGGCCTGCTGGAATCTATTCCAGGGTATTGAGAGAGAAGAGTGGAATTTGCAAGAGCCTTGACGTAGATCTATGCATCTTCTCTAGCCACAGGCAACCTAATCAAAGACCAGAAGGGTTTCGGCCTGAAATGTTGCCCATCTCCTTCGCTCCATAGATGCTGCTGCATCCGCTGAGTTTCTCCAGCATTTTGTGTACCCTCAATTTTCCAGCATCTGCAGTTCCTTCTTTAACACACCCTGATCATTCTCTGTTCTGCTCTCTTGCATCAAGTAGGAGATACAAAAGCTTGAAAGCATATACTAGGTATATTACAAAACTTACCTTCAGCGGTGCTGCAGCGACTTTGGCGCCTTTTGTGGGGGGGGGGTTAAAATCCGGTTTCCCCTGCCTTCCGGAGTTTTATTTTCTCGGGGTGCGAGCTTTTGCTGAAGATTCGTTCCGACTGCTGGTATGTGAGATTTTTAAAATTTATTTTTATTTTTTTTAATCGCCCGACTATTTCAGTGCTGGAGTAAAATAAAAATTAGCTTCTAATGCCGTGAACGGCGACAACGGGGACGGATTTCACGTAGGGGACAGGTAAAGGAAAGCTGTTTATTTTTACATATAAACGTGCTTCTTAAGATGACCTTAATCCAAATTTCATGTTGCGAAACGGTGATTTATTCCCCATACGAACCGGCAGTATTTTTCCTGCCGATATGGGGTTTAAATTCACCGCAACCGCAACGTTCCAATCGATCGCGTTCCAGAAAATCCCACTCGCAAACTGATTTAAATGGCCATTAATTTACGGGAATTAAACATTAAATTCCTTAAGTTTGGCCTATAAATTAATGACAATGAGATTTAAAAATGATGTTATGTTGTGATTTATTGTGTGAATGTTATTTGGACACTTAGGCTTTTTAAAAATGTTAATATTTTCTTAAGAAATGGATAGATGTTTAGATCTATTAATTGAATTTTGTAATTAGCTACAATTGGGTAACTAACTAATTATATGCTTTAATTTCAGATCATCCAAGTAAGATTGTTTCATATTTGTTTCAGAATGCTTCAATCTATAATAACTGAAAAATTATTTCAGTTCTCTTAATTTTTAACAAAGTTATAGGCTTTTGACTGTCCTTGATCACAACTTTTGTGTTAAGTCAATGGAAAAGCAATAGGGAACAAGATGCTAATTTCCAAGTATGAAAATGGCCATAACTTTTTTAATACTGAAGATATGAATGTGAATTAGGTGTCAAATTAAACTTTTTATGCTTTTCTGATGGGATAAATTGCAGACTTGATTTTAAAAATCTCAAAATTTTGTAACATTGCTACATATACCACCAGATTCAAAAACAGCTTCTCCCGAAACACTGTCTTAGAGGAAATTAGCATGGCAAGCAGAATCTGGGAAGAAAGTGAACAGGCAATGGTTCAGGTTTGGATCATACTTCAGACTACACTGAAGAATAGTTCCATTGTCTATTGTCTGTCCGTTCCCTTCCCAGATGCTGCCTGACCCACAAGTTCCTCAAGCACTTTGTTTTGCTCAAGATTCCAACATCCGCTGCTTCTTGTATCTTCTTTTAACCTGGACTTTCCCTGTGGTTGTAACATGCTGTATTTTGTTTCCTTTCTATTTTTGCACTGCCTGTTGTACTTACATATAGCATGATTTACCTGCATAACATGTAAAACAAAGCTTTTCACTGTATTTTAGTACAGGCTGAAATAATAAACCAATACCATGTACTTACTATTCTCACGGTTTAAAAAGAGCCCTGACAATTGAATGCCTTGTCAAGAGAAACAAGACCGTTTTCAATGGGTACTAATCTATAATTGCAGCTTTACAACTCCTAAATTCCACAAAATTAATTGAGTGCATTAGCAACCTTATCAAAATGCCTCAAAGTTCAACAAATTTCAATATTATTTTTGTTTATTTTTAAGCTTTATTATATTTTACAATTGAGTCAGTCATTGAAACATGCAGCCTACAAACTGTCCCTTCAGCACAACTGTCTATGCTGACCAGTACTTGGCCATGATCTTCTAAAGCCTTTGAAATTCAAATGCTCTTAATAGTAAATAGACAATAGACAATAGGTGCAGGAGTAGGCCATTCGGCCCTTCGAACCTGCACCGCCATTCAATGTGATCATGGCTGATCATCCACAATCAGTACCCCTTTCCTGCCTTCTCCCCGTATCCCCTGGCTCCGCTATCTTTATGAGCCCTATCTAGCTCTCTTGAAAGTATCCAGAGAACCAGCCTCCACCGAGGCAGAGAATTCCACAGACTCACAACTCTCTGTGAGAAAAAGTGTTTCCTTGTCTCCGTTCTAAATGGCTTACCCCTTATTCTTAAACTGTGGCCCCTGGTTCTGGACTTCCCCAACATCAGGAACATATTTCCTGCCTCTAGCGTGTCCAAGCCCTTAATAAACTTATATGTTTTAATAAGATCCCATCTCATCCTTCTAAACTCCAGAGTGTACAAGCCCAGCCGCTCCATTCTCTCAGCATATGACAGTCCCGTCATCAACGGGAATTAACCTTGTAAACCTGCGTGGCACTCCCTCAATAGCAAGAATGTCCTTTCTCAAATTAGGGGACCAAAACTGCACACATCTAGAATGTTGTCAGAGTTTCTAAAGGGCCTGTCCCACTTGGGTATCATTTGCGCGACATAATTTACACGTCACGACGCGCGAGTCGTGACGCGCACATGGCATGCATTATGCGCGCATGGTGCGTGGTGATGTAGGCAGTGACACGCAGATGCGCGCGGCGTCCCAGGATTTTTGGATTCACAAAATGGCGCCTGTGGGACAGACACTTAACTCCACTGCCTTCTCAGGCAACATGCTCCAGACTCCAAACACCTTTCAGATGAGAAAATTCTTCATAAGATCCATTCTATCCTATCCATCCATCCTATTCTTACACCTTCAAATTTTATATACTTCAAGAAAAATAAACCCAACCCATCTGAACTCTCCTCAAATTAAAATGTTCTGCCAAAGCAACATCCTGGCTAATCCCCCCTGTACCCTCACTAGAACAGTCATGTATTTCCTGTAGTATGGTGACCAGAACTGCACACAATACTCTAGTGGAGGTGAGGGGGAAGGCCAGTGAAATTCTACAATAGATTCCATTGAAGGGAAGGAAGTGGTGACTGCTTTAGAGGTTTAAAAGTTTATAACGTGGTAAATAACCCCCTTGCTCTTATATATTACACTAATGAAGGCAAGTACCCCATGTGAATTCTTCACCAAATTATCTGCTTGTGCTTGCCACCTCAGGGATCCTTGGACTAATGTCCTTCTGTTCCTCATTATTCCTTAAGGCCCTGCCATTCACCGTGAATATCTTATCTTTGTCTTCCATCTCAACAGTATTATCCCTGGGTACCAAAAAACGACACTGCCAAATGTTTTGCCATTAGCAAATTTACTCATCACACCTCATATATCTATATTAACAATTTGGATATGGATAATAAACAGCATGGGTTCGTTCCAGCACCAATCCCTGTGGTACACCAATTCCAATAATAAACCTTTGTTTTGTATTACAAAGCCAATTTCTCTAATGGTCTTCAACCTCTGGAACAGTGTCCCATATAGGTCCACGTCACTTGTTTTATTGAAATCTATGCAGAATACATCAACCACACTGTCGTCATCATTACACTTGGCTAGCTCCTTGGAAAATTCAACCAAATTTGTCAGACAAAATCTCCCTTGTATAAATGTATAAGAAGGAACTGCAGATGCTGATTTTCTTCTCTCCAGAGATGCTGCCTGTCCCGTTGAGTTACTCCAGGTTTTTGTGTCTATCTCCCTTGTACAAAGCAGTGTTGATTCTTTGATAACCCACTGCCTTTCAGAACCTTTTCTAAGAACTTCTTTACTACTGCGATTACATTCACAGGCCCTATTGCCCTTCTTGAATAAGGATACATTTACTTTCCTCCAGTCATCTGGCACCACTCCTTTAGCCTGCAAAGATTGAAACATCTCTGAGCAAGCCCCTTCTTACTTCCCATAGCAGCCCATACTTCTCATTGGTCCCTGGAGAATTATCCATCTTAAAGCTACCAAACCATCCACTACTTCCTTCCTTTTATGGTAACATTCCAGAATTTAAAATTAGAGAACTGAAATGAGAAGTATTTAACCAAAACCTCACACTTGCAATCTGGCTCCTCACTTAGACTGCCTTTAATATTTAATGGGGTTAAGTTTTTTACCCTTGTTATCCTCCTAATTTACATAAAATAATTTAATCAATTTTCCATAATGTTGTCACACAGACTCCTGTGTGCTGGCAATTTATTGTCTTTTTACAATATGAGCACATATCTGGTGAAAGGCTAGGATGTTTTTGAATTGGAGTAACCAATCTTTGAAACATTGCATATGGAATAACAGTCTGAATCTTTCCACGTGGCCAGGGTGTCAAAAACACGAGGGGGTAGGGGAAAATTTGGTTTCAGATAGGAGGAAGGGGAAGGGGTTTTAAATGTGATTTGTGAAAACAGTTACTTTTACAGAGTAGTTATGCAGATCTGCTGCCAGAGATGGCGGGGAAATCCAATACAATCATTATGTTTATGAGACATATAAACAGGCACATAATTAGGCAAAATATAGAAGGATATTGTCTCAGTGAAAGCAAATGTGATTGTGTACAAAGGCAAAAATGTTAGCAAGGATGTGGAGAGCTAAGTACCTGTGTCTATGTTGCACAACTTTTTGATTCTAATACAGAACTATTCCAGAAATTAATATTAATTTCATTGAAAAATAGAGCTTTGAATTGTTGAATAAACCATAAATCCAGCATCAAGCAATGACGAACAACACACTCCATTCTCTCCGGGAAGACAACCCTTAACTCTTGGTTCACCCAGCGATTACACCCTTCTTCAGACTATCTATTTGTAACGTTATCTATTTGTAACGTCACTTTCAGGGAGCAGTGCACTCCTAGATCCCTCTGCTCTAGCCCTGCGATTCTTTGAAGGTCTTGCCCTGGTTTGACTTTCCAAAATGCAACACCTCACATTTATCTGCATTCAACTCCATTAACCATCCCTAAGCTCACTCATTAAACACTGACGTTTAACTTTTTTTAATACAATGTTTTCTTTCTCTACCAAGGGCATAGCAAAACAACACACACCATCTCTTTTCAGAAAGGCAAACCTTAAAGGGCCTGCATCACTTACGTGTCCTTGGCACGCAAATTATGCGACCTCGTGGGCGCGTTGAGGTGCACGGGCATCGTATGGCCGCGTGGGGCCGGTCCCACTGAGAAGCGCGGAGGGGTATGTAGTTGTGCGAGACATCGCACGGGGCTCTGAAATTTTTGTAGTGAACGAAATCTTCGCGCGCCAACGGCCTGTCGCGGAACTGACGGCCAAAGTGGGACAGGCCCAAGACCCTGGAGCGACGTAACGTCTCACCTCCAACAGCAGCAGAAGCAGGCAAACGATCGCCGAACTCGGCCTGGGGCTCACGGCCGTTGCGGACCGGATACGCCCCCACGTCTACTCGCAGAGCGGGGCCACGAAAACTGACGATGGACACAAAATGCAGGAGTAACTCAACGGGACCAGCAGCATCTCTGGAGAGAAGCAATGGGTGACGTTTCGGGTCAAGACCCTTCTTTTCAGACTGAAGAAGAGTCTCGACACGAAACGTCGTCCACTCCTTCTCTCCAGAGATGCTGCCGGTCCCGCTGGTTCTTCTTCTTCTTATAGGATTCCGGCAGTGTAGATGCTGCTAAGCGTATTACAGCCCTCCACAGGTCAAAGTTTCAACAAAATTCTTACATACAGTCCTGTAACATGCAGGAATTGAAGAACAGCCCTGGATATCAGCTGATGTTTCTCACTGTGTCCAAACAAAGATAAAACAGAAAAAGCCTCAACTCCAAGTCCTGTCAGTCTAGCAAACAATGCCTTTCTTTCTACCCACAATGTCCCAACCTCAATCTACACAGTCTATCTGAGTCCCTACGGGACAGAGATGTACAGAAACATATTTTTCTAACTTCAGCTTGTACAGAAAAGTAGTAATAATAATAATAATAATAATAATAACTTTATTACGGACTCAAGGTCCAGACAAGGGGCAACATTACATTAAAAAATCATAAATATATATAAAATCATGGTAAATCACATAAAAACATCATAATTTATATCTTTAAAAAAAAACCCACCAATACTTAAGTTAAAAATCCAGAGTAAAAATGATCAATGTAGTACAACGAAGACAACGATACCAGTGTCTCCACAACTGGGATTCGTAGCGTGTAGTGCTAACCCTTATGTTTGTCAAGGCCACAATAAGCACATTTTTAGAGTCATTTATCCTGCAAATGAATTTATACATGTGGTGTCTTAGGATAGCTTCTAAAGTACTGACTCCTGCAGCCACAAACATATTACTGGCACTACACCATCTTGGTTGCCTTAGCAGTGTTCTCATGGCATCGTTATATGCAACCTTTAGTCTCTGCATACTTGTCTTTAAATAGTTCGACCACTGGTGCGCAGTGTAGAGGGGTGTGCAGTATGCTCTAAATAGTGACATCTTCACCACATCTGCACACGCACCAAATTTACGCAAGAGGATCTTCGCCTGTATATACAGCATGCGTCGTTGCCTATAAATATCCTCATCATCTGTCATTTGTTCTGTAATAATATGCCCTAGATATTTTATCTTATTACAGACACTAAGATGTTGTCAGACAATTTTAAAATCAGGATATTTTAGGCTTTTATCCTCTTTGGTTCTACTGACCATAACAGCACTCTTACTAGCATTATATTTAATGTCATGTTCCAAACCATACATGGAACATGCAGTAAGGAGCTGCTGGAGACCAGCGCTAGATGGACTAAAGACCACAAGATCATCTGCATACATAATATGGTTCACTAGAATATTACCAATCACACACCCAGTGTTACAGGCTTTCAATTGTTTAGACAGATCATCAATATATAGATTAAAAAGAACTGGGGATAAAATTCCCCCTTGTCTAACACCATTGCTAACCCCAAATGGGGCTGAGACCCTATTGCCCCATTTTATTTGCATAGTCTGGTGGGCATACCAGTAGGCCAGTATTCTCACAATGTATTTAGGCACCCCTCTTTGACGCATTTTACCAAACAGCTTTCTGTGATTAACACATTCATAGGCTTTGGAGGCATCAATAAAGCACATAAGGATTGAAGAGTTTTTGCCTCTATATTTGTTTACAATCTCCTTTAGGGCATATATGCATAAGTCAGTGCCATAATACTTTTGACAATATGCTGGCTAAAGCTATGGGCCTGTAATTATTTAAACTGCCTACTTTACCCGCTTTGTCCTTAATAACCGGCACTAACAGGACAGACAACATTGAGTCTGGTAACATGCCATGAATCATAAAGCCAGTAAAACAAATAGCTAGGAGAGGAGCTATCCTCATACTTGCATACTTAAGATGTTCAGCAGAGATATGATCCAAGCCACTTGCTTTGGTGTTGGACAGTTTGTTCATGGCATGATACACCTCATGTGACATAATCACCATCGAGTCATTACTCTCAATATTGTCCACCCTATACAAGTCACCTTGGACACAGTTGAATAAAGTGTTATAATGTTGTCGCCATAACTCCGCGATATTAGCCGTTCCGGAGATTCCATCTACAGTACATGGTAGAGATGTTTTGCAACTGCTAAGAGCTCTCACTTCCTTCCAAAGATCTGTAGCATTGTTACTTAGCAGCTTCTCAGCCATGGAATCAGCCCTCATAGCTTGCTCATTTTTACATATGAAGCGAACAGCATACTTATACCTTGCATTAGTGAGCTTC
Organism: Okamejei kenojei; assembly: GCA_035221665.1. Classification (NCBI taxonomy): domain Eukaryota; kingdom Metazoa; phylum Chordata; class Chondrichthyes; order Rajiformes; family Rajidae; genus Okamejei; species Okamejei kenojei. The sequence continues at coordinate 56,520,424 of CM069134.1, forward strand.
TTGTGCTCAAACACAGGCCCCTGTCTGGGTCTACCTGCCATAGCCCATGCATTGGTGGCTTCACGGGCTTCAGTATGATACTCAGCTACATACTTATTCCAGCCACGTCTGATGTTATGTGTCTTATTTTAATGCTTGCGGTAGGGCTTACTGCCTACATATAAGGTGCTTACTATATCATTATACATGGAGCAGATATCTCTCCTATGCTTCATATCTTTACAGTTAACATTACTACATATTATTGCATCTTTAGGTAGATGAATATTGCTTAAGGATTTATCTGGATGGGCATTAGTAGGCTAGGATGTCTTCCTTTGTAAGCGTTGACCAGTCCGTTTTTTCTGTATTAAGGCTATTTCTATCTCTGGATACCACAGGTATGTGTTCAACATTTATTGTCATAGCAACAGGTATATGATCAGTCATTGCTACCCCGTACAGAATGCTCATACACCTCAATGAGGCATGTGCATCAGCTGTACTAATACGGTGGTCCAGCCATGATGTGGTGTGCCAGGCCTCACTAATATAAGTATAGCTATCTGTAGGTAAAAGCACTTTGCTTGACAATATTGTGTCTACCCCTGACTTCCTTTTCCCATAATCTCTGCCATTCTTTTGTTAAGCCCTCTTTAATTATTTCTCTCAGTTCCACTCTCCCCAATGATACATGGATATTTCTCTTCTTAAACTCTCCTTTGCTATGAGGTCCACCTGCTCATTCCCCCCTCACCCCAGCATGCCCAGGAACCCAGCAAAAAGCGATGTTACACGCAAATCCAATTCTAGAAAACACACTCAAGATTTCATTTAGAATGTCAGGACGGGAGTTAGATTTCCCTTATCTTAAAGTTTCAAGAGCAGCTGCAGAATCAGAACAGATAATTACTTCTCTAAAACTGGATTCCTCAATCCACCATAGAGCCCATTGAACTGCCATTAATTCAGTCGTGAGAACAGAGCTTCCATCAGAAGTGCGTTGGCCAATCTTCAACCTTGCTGGGAAGCTATCATTACATCCACAAAGTTTAGCCCAGTAATGTAACCCTAGCTTAATGTGCCTTAACCATAAGGGCATTTCTCTCATTTCACAATCAGGGCAGGGACTGGGGAAGTTCAGAAGGCTCCACAGCAAAGCCTCAAAGCCTTTGCCTGCAACACATCTAGCCTAGCCAGAACAGTTTTAGACGCAGACCCATACACAAAACACCCGTAGTCAAGAGAAGATCTGATCATGGCCTGATAAATTACCAGCATTGTCTCCCTGTTAGCCCCCCACTCACACCCAACCAGACTTCTCATAACATTCAGAACTTATTCACATTTCAACACAATTTTACCTACATGCACAGCCCAAGTCATACGCTCTTCAAACCAAACACCCAAAAACTTAAAAACCTTTACCTTCTCCAATAGAGACCCATACATATACAGCCCTATCTTAAGTAACTTTCTTTTAAAACCAAATACCATATATTTAGTCTTAGAGGCAGAGATTTTAAAGCCCCATGTGTCCCCCCAATCCTCTACAGACACTAACACTCTTTGAATCTGTTTTAAAACAAATTCTACATTACGACCTCTTTTCCAGATGGCTCCATCATCTGCAAACAAAGACAGACCAAATCCTCTCTCTAATTTACAAAATATGTCGTTTATCATGATATTAAATAAAACTGGACTGATAACACTTCCCTGCGGGGTTCCATTCTCTATCTCTACAGTCTCTGATCTGACACTACCAACCATTACTTGTATTGTTCTATTCAATAAAAAATCCTTAATCCAGTTGAACATTCGTCCCCTGAATCCCAAGTCAAAAATTTTAATCATTAATCCCTCCTTCCACAAAGAATCATATGCCTTCTCAATATCAAGGAATACACTCACTACTATTTCCTTGCTTCTAAATGCCCTTTTAATATCCTGATCCAAAACTGATACAGACTCCATTGTAGACCTTCCATTCCTAAAACCATTCTGTACATCAACAAATAGTCCTCTGGTTTCTAAAAAATAAACTAGTCTGTTGGTTACCATCCTCTCCATAATTTTACAGAGCACTGCTGTGAGCGCTATAGGGCAATATGAACTAGGGTCAGATGCCTCTTTGCCCAGTTTTAAAATAGGGACGACTGCATGTTTCCATTCCTTTGGCAAATAACCCTCTGCCCAAACAGTATTAAACAAAGCTAAGATGTCATCAAGTACAATATCATCCAGATGTTTAAATAACTCTTACGCCAACCTATCTCTCCCCGGGGAGGTATTTGCCCTGGACATAATTGCATCCTTCAACTCTTTTATGGTAAAAAACAGATTAAAAGTATTATCATTTACTAAACTCCTCTCCAGCTTCCACTGATTAACTGCCATCAGCTCGATTCTCTTTCTACACCTCTCCACTCCCATGCTCTCTGATCTATGCACTGCTTGAAAACTGTCAACCCACATGTCTGCTTTTTCCTTATTGGAAACTGCTACCACCTCACCCTTCTGCAACACTGGTAACAAACTCCTTTTATATACTCCTGACATTCTACGCACAGCTGACCACAAATGCCTTACTGGAGTTTCAGGGCCTAACGTACCACAAAACTTCCTCCAACTATTCCTCTTTGCATCCTTTACAACTCGTCTTGCTACTGCCCTTAGCCGCTTGAACTCCATTGCATTGACCAAAATTGGATACTTTCTTAATTTTTGATAGGCTATATTCCTATTCCTTACAGCTTCGTCACATTCTTTATTCCACCAAGGAACAGACATACAGGACCTAGGTTCCTGCTTCACAGGAATAGTACAACAAGCTGCCTCATGAATCATGAGACTAATGGAAGTATTCCAACTATCTACAGAACCCTCACTAACCTCTCCAACTAAACTTTGAGCCTTCTCTTGGAATTTATCCCATTTGGCCTGAGAAAAGTTATATCTAGGAACTTTCTTTTCCACTTCTCTCCTCAAATCCCTACCAAACCTACATAAAATTGGATAATGATCACTACCCAGTGTATATCTATCCATTACATCCCATTCACCAATTCTTGCTAAGCAATTGATAAATCTATGTGGCTGCAGGTGTTTCTCACAATATTATACCTAGATGGCCTTCCATCATTTAACAATACCAACTCATACTTATCTAGAAATTCTTCAACAATAACACAATTTTTATCCCTGTGATCAGTACCCCATAAAGGATTATGCGCATTAAAATCTCCAATCCATATAATGGGACACCTTACCTTCTCCATTATCTCATCAAATTCTGACAATATCAAGGGTTGACAGGGGTTATAATAATTTATCACAGTAATAGAATTCTGACTGCTCCAAACCTCCACAGCCAAAACCTCAAGATTAGAATTAATGTCAACTTTCCTATACTGCAACCCAGTCATAACAAAGTTGCACAACCCCCACCTGATCTATCAGACCTATCTAATCGCACACAATCATAACCTGGGATTACAAAATCTAGACAGAGCTTTAACCATGTCTCTTGGATACATATTAATTCTGGTGCTTCTTTAAATTCATCAACAAATCTCTTTAACTCTTGACCATTTCCAATCAGACTCCGGGCGTTCCATTGAAGTATATAAAACATTATGATGTTAATGAGGATCATCATCATCCACATTACTGACATACTCCATACTACTAGCTCTCGACAACTGTGACCTCTCCATACACTGACTCTCCGTCATGTATTGATGCAACTTTTCTGGCAACTGCTTTACACCAAGGAACCTTTCAGCTGCCCCCACCACTAACCTGAGGATATCTGACCGGTTAGCTGCTTTCTTAGCTCCTACCAATACATCAGAAACAAAAGACAGAAATGAGTCCTTATTAAAAATCAACATGTCAGATGGAAAAGCCGATGGCAAGTTTGGCACAGTGATCTGGCTTCCTAGTACCACTCTAGTCCCAGCGCTCACATCTCCACGTTCTCTAGCCACTCTTTGAATCCCCCACCCCGCTGAGTTACTCCAGCTTTGCGTCCATCTTCAAATCACGTCACGCGTTCCAGACGGATGTGCGTACGCATGAAATCGCGTGCGCCCTTCGCAGCTCAACACGACCACGAGGTCGCGTAATTTGCGTGCCAAGGACACGCAAGTGGGACAGGCCCTTAAATCTTAGTTCACCCAGGTAGTACATTTCCCGACCTCTAGTAAAACAAAAGGTGCTGGAGTAACTCAGCAGGTCAGGCAGCATTTTTGGGACGGTGACGGTTGCGCAGCGTTGCTGCCTTAAGGGCCTGTCCCACTTTCCCGAGTTATTCACGAATTCTCCCGAGTTTTCCACTTGATTCAAACTCGCAGAATGTTCCTAACGGGTCCGTATATATATTCTGCGAGTTCGAATCATATATATATATTCCTTGATATACATATATATATATATATATATATATATATATATATATAAATATATATATATATATATATATATATATATATATATATATATATATATATATATATATATATATATATAAATAAAGGAAAATTCGTGAATAACTCGGGAAAATTCGTGAATAACTCGGGAAAGTGGGACTGGCCCTTTACAGTGAATGCAGCGCCAATTCTCTAAACTAAACATGGATAGAGGACGTTTTGTGTCTGGGCCTTCCTTCATACTCCACGTTTGCTGCCTCGCCCGCTGAGTACCCTCCAACACTTTTGCCTTTTTACGTTGGATTCTGACACCTGTAGTCGTCGCGTCTACGTTTCCTGACCTTGTCAGCCACTTCGTACACGGATGCTCTGTTGCTGCAGTCGCACAGGTAGGTGTGGACCCTGGAGGCCCCCTGTTCCCGGGCCAGCCGCTCCGTCTCCTTGTTGCCCTCTGCATTGATGTCCCAGAGCACGAGCGCGGTGCCCAGGCGGGCGAAGCGGAGCGCCATGAGACGCCCGATGCCGCTGCCAGCGCCCGTCACCAGCACAATCTCCCCGCTCACATTCTTCCTCCGCGCCGGCACCACCAGCATCACCAGCGCTTCCAGGCTGTAGTACAGCCAGAGCAGCAACGTGCAGAGCGTCTCCAAGAAGAAGTTCATCGCGTCTAGTCTGTAAGCACGCGTCGAGTCTCTGTCTCTCTGCACCTAGTCCTCCGGTCACCCGAAGCTTGTTGTGGAAAAAATAGGAGCGACCTTTGCTCGAAACACGTCAGCAATGGTTCATTGTACGCCCTTCGAGCGGAACAGAAAAGCAAGCCAGCTCTTCCTTGTTGCGCTTCTGCCCTGCCTACCAGGTTGCGATTCTTGTTCCTGCTTATATTTTGACTCCGAGAGTCAAGAATGCCATCTGCAGGTTTTCATCCGAACTTTGCAACGGAAGGAGAAAAAAAGTGTTGGCTCTGATAAATGCATTTGCTTACGTTCAGATTTATTATTACCACTTGTGCCGATGTAAAACTGTGGAACATGTTTGTGTGCTGCAATCCAATCAAATCTGATAATATTATACACGAATACAATCAAGCCAAACTCAAAAACAGGAGCAAAAAGATACAGCGTACAGAATATAATTCTTAGCATTGTAGCGGAACAGTTGTAGAGAACAGTTCCGTTAAAATCCAATTAAGACCAGATAGTTGGAAAAGTTTAATAGTATGTAGCAATCCCAGTGGATCTTCAATTTCTTATTTTTCTCAGTCACTGGACTATTACAACTTTAATTTATCTTAAAAAATGGTTGTATAATCATATGACCTAGCAATATTCAAAGTTCATTGTCACCTGGTTTATTGTTATGCACAGTTTGGTGAGGTTCAGATAAAATAAAAACCTTGATTTCAGTAGCAACAGTGGGACAATAGACAATAGACAATAGGTGCAGGAGTAGGCCATTTGGCCCTTCGAGCCAGCACTGCCATTCAATGTGATCATGTCTGATCATCTCCAATCAGTACCCCATTCCTGCCTTCTCCCCATATCTCTTGCTATTTTTAAGAGCCCTATCCAGCTCTCTTTTGAAAGCATCCAGAGAACCTGCCGCCACTGCCCTCTGAGGCAGAGAATTCCACAGACTCAACAATCTCTGTGAGAAAAAGTGCTTCTTGTCTCTGTTCCAAATGGCTTACTCCTTATTCTTAATCTGTGGCCCCTGGTTGTACACTCCAGAGTGTACAAGCCCAGCTGCTCCATTCTCTCAGCATATGACAGTCCCGCCATCCCAGGAATTAACCTTGCAAACCTACGCTGCACTCCCTCAATAGCAAGAATGTCCTTCCTCAAATTAGGGGACCAAAACTGCACACAATACTCCAGGTGTGGTCTCACGAGGGCTCTATACAACTACAGAAGGATCTCTTTGCTCCTATATTCGACTCCTCTTGTTATAAAGGCCAACATGCCATTCGCTTTCTTCACTGCCTGCTGTACCTGCATGCTTACTTTCATAGTACAAGGACCACCAGATCCCGTTGTACTTCCCCTTTTCCCAACTTGACACCATTTAGATAGTAGTCTGCCTTCCTGTTTTTGCTACGAAAGTGGATAACCTCACTTTTATCCGCATTAAACTTCATCTGCCATGCATCTGCCCACTCCCCCAACCTGTCCAAGTCACCCTGCATTCTCATAGCATCCTCCTCACAGTTCACACTGCCACCCAGCTTTGTGTCATCTGCAAATTTGCTAATGTAACACACATGTCCAATAACACACAAAATCATTGTTTATTGTCGGTTTGTTATTATCATGTGCTGAGATACCGTGTAAAGCTTTGTGTGCTATCCAATCAAATCATACTACATGCAAATACAAGCAAACCATAGATAAGTACAGCAGATAATATAAAGAGAAAATGACCAGAGTGCAGAATATAATGTTACTGCACTATAGCCTCACAGTTATAGAGAAGGTGTAGACAAAAAAGTGCAACGTGTGCAATGAAGTAGGTTGGAAGATAGGGACGACACGCTATCTTATTTGAGGACTGGTTTAAGGCTGGAAAGGGTGCAGAGAAGATTTACGAGGATGTTGCCAGGCATCGAGGGCCTGAGCGATAGGGAGAGGTTGAACAGGCAAGGACTCTTTCTTGGAGCGCAGGAGGATGAGGGGTGATCTTATAAAGGTGTTTAAAATCATGAGTGGAATAGATTGGGTAGATGCATTGAGTCTCTTGCCCAGAGTAGGGCAATCAAGAACAGTCATAAGTGAATACCTATACTTTTAAGGTGAGGGGAGGGAAATATTAAATAGGAACCTGAAGGGTAACCTTTTCAAACAAAGTGTGGTGGGTGTATGAACTGCCGGAGGAGATAGTTGAGGCAGGTACTACCATAACGTTTAAGAAACATTTAGACAGATGTATGGACAGGACAGGTTTATAGGGATATGAGCCAGACGCAGGCAGATGGGACTAGTGCAGGTAGGACATGTTGGCCGGTGTGGGCAGGTTGGGCTGAAAGGACTGTTTCCACACTGTAAGAATCTATGACTCTCTGACTGTAGAGTAAACTGATAACAGTGAGGGAGAATCTGTTCTTAAATCTGGTGGTACATCCTTTCAAGCTTTTGATCCTCTGCCCGATGGGAGAGGGAAGAAGAGGAAATGGTAATGTCCTAAACAGAGTGTAATACAGACCTTCAGAAGCAACCTACATTGGTTCAACCTTGCAAACAACTGCTTAACACTGAAGGAAATCTTCCAGGTAATGGAGTATGATCATTTCAAATCTTTCATCCTCTGCCACCTTCACAATAGACGCCCTTAGTTAAAATTACTGTAATTCTCAGTCATTTGACTTGTTCACATTTAAATTTATTGGTTTAAGAAATATATTTGGATGTAACAAGTAAAATGGACAAGGGAGAGCCAGTGGATGTAGTGTAGCTGGACTTTCAGAAAGCCTTTGATAAGGTCCCACACAGGAGATCAGTGGCAAAATTAGGACACATGGTATTGGGGATAGGGTATTGACATGAATAGAAAATTGGTTGGCAGACAGGGAACAAAAAGTAGGGATTAACACGTCCCTTTCAGAATGGCAGGCAGTGACTAGTGGGGTGCTGCAAGGCTCGGTGCTGGGACCGCAGCTATTTACAATATACATTATTGATTTAGATGAAGGAAATAAAAGTAACATTAGCAAATTTGCAGATGACACAAAGCTGGATGGCAGTGTGAACTGTGAAGACGATGCTATGAGGATGCAGGGTGACTTGTACAAGTAGGGTGAGTGGGCAAATGCATGACAGATGCAGTATAATGTGGATAAATGTGAGGTTATCCATATTGGTGGCAAGAACAAGAAGGCAGATTATTATCTGAATGGTGTCAGGTTAGGAAAAGGGGAAGTACAACAAGACCTGGGTGTCCTTGTACATCAGTCACTGAAAGTAAGCATGGAGGTACAGCAGGCAGTGAAGAAAGCTAATGGAATGTTGGCCTTCGTAACGAGAGAAGTTGAGTAAGGAGCAAAGAGGTCCTTCTGCAGTTGTACAGGGCCCTGGTGAGACCACACCTGGAGTATTATGTGCAGTTTTGGTCCCCTAATTTGAGGAAGGACATTCTTGCTATTGAGGGAGTGCAGCATCGGCTCACAAGGTTATTTCCCCTTGAAATAAGCTCGTGAAATATGATGAAAGAATGGAGCGACTAGGCTTGTATTCACTGAAATTGAAAAGGATGAGAAAGGATCCTATAGAAACATATAAAATTACCTAGCACACACTAGATGCTGGAAACATGTTCCCAATGTTGGGGGAGTCCAGAACCAGGGGGCACAGTTTAAGAATAAGGGGTCAGCCATTTAGAACTGAGATGAGGAAAAACTTTTTCACCCAGAGAGTTGTGAATTTCTGGAAGTCTCTGCCTCAGAAGGCAGTAGAGGCTGATTCACTGGATGCATTTAAGTGAGAGTTAGATAGAGTTCTTGGGGCTAGTGGAATCAAGGGATGTGGGGAGAAGGCAGGAACGGGGTACTGATTGTGGATGATGAGCCACGTTCAATGGCGGTGCTGGCTTGAATGGCCTACTGCACCTTTTGTATATGAATCTAAAATTTGGTTGGTTGGAAACATTGAAAAATAGGTGCAGAAATAGGCCATTTGGCATTTCAAACCAGCATCGCCATTCAATATGATCATGGCTGATCATCTAAAATCAGTATCCCGTTCCCGCATTTTTCCCATATTGCTTAATTCCTTTAGCCCAAGGAGCTAATTCTAACTCTCTCTTGAAAACATGCAGTGAATCGGCCGCTACTGCCTTCTGTGGCAGAGAATTCCACAAATTCACAACTCTCTGGGTGAAGACATTTTTCTTCATCTCGGTCCTTAATGCCCTACCCCCTTATTCTTAAACTGTGACCCCTGGTTCTAGACTCCCCTAACATCAGGAAAATTTTTCCTGCATCTAGCATGTCCAATCCTTTAAGAATTTTACATGTTTCTATAAGATTCCCTCTCATCCTTCTAAATTCCAGTGAATACAAGCCCAGTCGATCCATTCTTTCATCATATGTAAGTCCCGCCATCCCGGGAATTAACTTGGTGAACCTATGCTGCACTCCCTCAATAGCAATAATGTCCTTCCTCAAATTAGGAGACCAAATGAGTAGGAGTAAATTGGTCTTTTTCAGATTGGCAGGCAGTGACTAGTGGGGTACCGCAAGGCTCAGTACTGGGATCCCAGCTATTTACAATATATATTAATGATCTGGATGAGGGAATTGAATGCAACATCTCCAAGTTTGCGGATGACATGAAGCTGGGGGGCAGTGTTAGCTGTGAGGAGGAAGCTAGGAGGCTGCAAGGTGATTTGGATAGGTTGGGTGAGTGGGCAAATGCCTGGCAGATGCAATATAATGTGGATAAATGTGAGGTTATCCACTTTGGCGGCAAAAACAGGAGGGTAGACTATTATCTGAATGGTGGCCGATTAGGAAAAGGGGAGATGCAATGAGACCTGGGTGTCATGGTACACCAGTCATTGAAAATAGGCATGCAGGTGCAGCAGGCTGTGAAGAAAGTGAATGGTATGTTGGCATTCATAGCAAAAGGATTTGAGTACAAGAGCAGAGAGGTTCTACTGCAGTTGTACAAGGTCTTGGTGAGGCCACACCTGGAGTATTGCTTACAGTTTTGGTCTCCTAATCTGAGGAAAGACATTCTTGCCATAGAGGGAATACAGAGAAGGTTCACTAGACTGATTCCTGGGATGGTAGGACTTCCATATGAAGAAAGACTGGATAGACTCGGCTTGTACTCGCTGGAATTTGGAAGATTGAGGGGGGATCTTATAGAGACTTACAAAATTCTTAAGAGGTTGGACAGGTTAGATGCAGGAATATTGTTCCCGATGTTGGGGAACTCCAGAACAAGGGGTCACAGTTTAAGGATAAGGGGGAAGTCTTTTAGGACCGAGATGAGAAGATCATTTTTCACACAGAGAGTGGTGAATCTGTGGAATTCTCTTCCACAGAAGGTACTTGAGGCCAGTTCATTGGCTATATTTAAGAGGGCGTTAGATGTGGCCCTTGTGGCTAACGGGATCAGGGGGTATGGAGAGAAGGCAGGTACAGGACACTGAGTTGGATGATCAGCCATGATCATATTGAATGGAGGTGCAGGCTCGAAGGGCCTACTCCTGCACCTATTTTCTATGATTCTATGATTCTATGAAAATTGCACACAATACTCTAGGTGCGGTCTTACCAGGGCCCTGTACAACTTTGGAAGATACTGCACAAAATGCTGTTCAGATGAAGAATTTGTGGTTGCCAAACACTTTAACTCCCCTTCCCATTCCTATACTGACCTTTCTGCCCTGGACCTCCTCCATTGTCAGATCGAGCTCAAAGGCAAATTGGAAGAACAGCAGCTCATATTTCTCTTGGGCAGCTTACAACCCAGAGGTATGAATATTGGTTTCTCCAACTTCGTAACCCTTGCATCCCCCTTCCCTCTCCGTCCCTTCCCCATCCTAGTCATCGTACTAGTATCACTGTCATCCTGTTGAGTTTCACTGTCTGTATAAATCGTTATCACCTAAACAAGTGCCGACAATCGACATTTGTGGGCTCCACCTTTCCTTGATCATCGTTACTTTGTGCATATCTTTTATTCATTAGTCTATATCAACGTCTATATATCTTGTTCCCTTTCTCCTGACTCTCAGCCTGAAGGTTCTCGACCCAAAGTGTCACCTATTCCAGATGTTGTCTGACCCGCTGAGTTACTCCAACTTTTTTGTGTATATCTATGTTAATATAATATCACTGATATTATTTACTCCTGTGAATAACTAGTTTTCATATTTTTATCTAACCTATTTAAAAATAAAAGTAACATATAAAATTATCTAGCACACGCTAGATGCTGGAAACATGTTCCCGATGTTGGGGGAGTCCAGAACATATTTTTATCTAAACTATTTAAAAATAAAAGTAGGTAAACTGATAAACTAAAAAAAACTTTTGTATGAACAAATTTCCTTTGTGTACCCTTTACCATTGAAAAAAAACAGAAATGTGTATTTATGTTACTGGGAGGCGAAAGGACACCAACATATGCGATGACATTCACTGGGATTCAATGAGATCCTTCTACCCGTGGCTATCAAACTCCTCCCCCTTTTGTTGTGGTGTAGACTGAGACTGACTGAAACTTCTCCGCAATGTTTATGTGGACTTTGTAAATATTCTCAAACTGCACATGCATTCTTCACAACACAGTAAACGCACCGTATATTAGTCGATCTACTGGTTTATCTCGTCTGCAGAGCCCGCATTTGTTGAGGATTTCTGAGAGCACAGCAAAAGGAAAGATTCATTCTACCTTCTATCTTCCAGTCAGATCACAGTTACAGATCACAGCCAGATATGAGCCCTTGGAATGAATGTATGAATAAGTTTATTAGCCAAGTATGTACACATGCAAGGAATTTGCCTTGGTGCTCCACTCGCAAGTAACAACACGACATATAGTAACAATTATGAATTACACATAAAACATTAAACATTAATAATAAAGCATTATAGTTTAAACTTGTGAATGAAATACAATACCATCGCAAAAGGAGGCTACAGACTTGGTTATTGAATAGAGCTACTACCCGTGGAAATAAGTTGTTTTTATGTCTGGCTGTGGTGGCGTTGACAGTCCGGAGTCGCCTTCCAGAAGGAAGTGCTTCAAAGAGTTTGTGGCCAGGGTGAGAGGAGTCAGGAATGATCTTACCCACTCGCTTCCTGGCCCTTGCAGTGTACAGTTCGTCAATGGGGGGAAGGTTGCAGCCAACAATCGCAGCTGATCGGACGATTCGCATCAGCCTCCGGATGTTGTGCTTGGTGGCTGAGCCAAACCGGATGGAGAAGGTGAAGATAGATTCTACTATGGCAGTATAGAAATGGACCATCATTGTTGTGGCCAATTGTGTTTCCTCAGCTACTGCATGAAGTACATCCTCTGTTGGGCCTTTTTGACTGTGGAGTCGATGGTGGCCCCCCATTTTAGGTCCTTTAGAGATGATGGTTTCAAGGAACTTTTTTAACTCCACAGTTATGACTACTAGCAATTCCACTGTCTTAAGAGCATTGAGCTCCAGGTTGTTGCGATGGCACCAGGACGCCAGATGCGTCACTTCCTGTCTGTAGGCAGATTCTTCCCCATCCTGGATCAGTCCAATCAGGGTTATGTCGTCCGCAAACTTGAGAAGCTTGACAGAGGAGCCAGTGGAGGTGCAGTCATTGATGTAGGGAGAATAGAGGAGAGGGGAGAGTACGCAGCCTTGCTGTGCTCCTATGCTGAGGGTCTGTGGGTCCGAGATGTGCTTCCCCAGCCTCACTTGCTGCTTCCTGTCTGTCAGGAAGCTGGTGATCCACCGACAGAGTGGTTCAGGCACAGTCAACTCGGAAAGTTTGGAGTGTAGTAGCTCTGGCACAATGGTGCTGAATGCAGAGCTAAAATCAACAAACAAAATCATTGCATAGGTCCCCTGGCGATCTAGGTGCTGAAGGATGAAGTCCAGGTCTAGGTTGACTGCATCATCCACAGATCTATTGGGCCGATATGCAAACTGCAGAGGGTCCAGCAGGGTGTTTGTGAAATTTTTCATCTTGGCCAGCACGTCTTTCAAGGGTCTTCATGACTACAGAGATCAGTGCAACAGGCCTGTAGTCATTAACACCAGTAATCCTTGTCTTTTTGTGTACAGGGAAAATGGGGGAGACTTTGATGCAGGCAGGGACAATACAGGTTTACAGGGACTGGTTGAAAGCGTCTGTGTAGATCAGTGCAGTTGTTCGGCACAGAGCTTGAGGGTAGAGGGGGAAACATTGTCCGGTCCTGGAGATTTCTGGCTTTTCTGTCTGCTGAATAGCCTCTCCACCTCCTCAATTTCTATCGCTGGTGATGGAGAAGTGGCCAGACTGATGTTGGGCAGCAAGGAGCGGGGTGGGTAGTGGACGTGGGTCCAGTCTTTGGAAACAGGAATCAGGCTGTAAGTGGGTGCCAAGTGGTGATTGGACAGGGGTGGATGGGTGGGAAAGGGTCAAGTCTTTGCAGACTGGAGTCAGGCTGTGAGTAAGTGTGAAGTTTTGGTTGGGGAGGGGGTTCCAGGGTTAAGTTTCTGTTTATCGAACCTGCAGTAGAACTCGTTCAGGTCATTAGTCAGCTGACCAAAGATCATAGAGCGGAGCAAGATGGTTCACTCCGCGATAAAGCCGTAGTAGGTGATGGGTAATCCTAGGCGCCATTTCCGTAACCGGCTTCCGTCATGGCGTCCTCATCTACAAGCGGACCGTACTGCTCTAGTATAATTTGCTCGAATCGCCAATGTAGGCGATCAGATCTGTCTTTATTCAGGTTCCCCACGAAAAACGATCTTTGGTCGGACGTCTGTTACTCGACTGGTGCTGATATGTTGAGACTCCGAACCAGTGTGTGTTTTAACTTGTTTGGCACCTAGGGCCGCCTGTCTAAACGACACCAAGCGATTGATGTCAAGGGCTTAAGCGTGTTTCCACACACTTGACTTTTTTCAGAAAATTGCAGCAACAGCGATAATGAAATTGGAGAATAAAACGAGACAGGTTGGAGTTGAATGAAGTGGGCGAAGCAGAGAGAAATCACAAGAATATCAATAATAGTAAAAAAAACTGGCCAACCCAGACCCACCTTCCCCAGTAAATTAACAGCGATACGGCAATAAATTCGGTTACATTGTGTTCCTGTCTGCTGTATTTGTTCTGAATACTTGAATCCTGCAAGTATCCAAAGATGTCCCCTGCACCCGCCATTGCTGCTTACTGGAGCATGGAAGGTTTGCCACCAGATTGACACCGATGTGCAGCCGAGCATGGCCAATGAGATAAGGGGCTAGAAAGCTGTGCTTTTTAAACATTTATTTATTGCCAGTGTTCTCTCCCCTCTGGTGGGGCAGGTAACATGAAGTCTGTACTTTGGAAGCTCTCGTTTAGCCTTGTGAAAATTCCCCAAAACATTGACCATAGTGTCCGGGAAGTCACTCTAACCTAATTACCTGGTCAGTGAGTTGCGTTTGTGCCTCGCGTGCACAGGCTTGGGGGGGGATGTAAACTCCAGCGAAAATAAAAGAGGTAAATTCCCTTGGAGAATAAAAGGGTTTGCAGTTTATAAAGAAGGATTCTAGATTGGGAGAATAGACGTTACAGTACTGTGATGTCGCTGCCCCAGTCCTGGTTAGTATAGAAACATATTCCACCGCCTCTTGATTTTCCACCTGCCGAAATGTAGTTGAATTACATTCAATGCAAAGCATCTGGGCGTTTGAGCACCAGGGGACTTTGTGTGTGCATGCGTTTGGAAGGGGGGTGTGGGAGGGAGGTTGAGGGTAGTGATACAAAACAAAAAGGTCATGTTGTTCACTTGTTATGGTGGCATTACAGCAATCAAACTAATTATCTTGAAATATCATGGATCTGAACTGTTTAAGTTTCTCTCCACAAATGCTCTCATCCTCCTGCATATCCTCACCATTTTCAGTATTTCAAATTTCCACAAATGCAGTTTTATACCTTCCGGCTACAACAGTGGGACACTGGTTCGTCGTTTAATTAATATTGCCCATTATATTCGAGAGTTCAGATTAGGCTGGCACAATAGCACATCTGATAGACCTATGTCTCACAGAGCCAGAGACACGAGTTCGATCCTGACCTTTCAACATGAAAGACAAATTCTGACAGACATCCCGCATTTTTAAACATTATCCATTTGAAAATGAATCACCTGGGCATGTATCTGGCATCAGACGTGGAGGAGGCAATGCTAGGATGGCAGATTATAATCCCTGAAGAGAATTAATGACGCAGATAGGGTTTTATCACAGTTCAACCTCGTGACTACAGAACATTATTCATGGTTTTATATGTTGGTCTAGTGCCTTCATCACTCTGTGACTGTACTCCAGAACAGTTACTCTGTTGCATCGTTCTGGTGACAGAGGAATACTGTAAAATTCAATTTATATGTATCATGCGGGATAGTGCTCGTTATCACCAACCCTATGATTGTATAGTGTCCAACCCTATGATTGTATGGTATAATGACACCCTTATCTTTGGAAACCAAATCTCATGACCAAAGTGTAAAACTCTCTGAACATGATGCTTTCCTCTCAAATGCAACTTAAAACATATGTTGTCCCAAATGACCACAACTGCCGTATTGGTGTGCGGATGGCTGAACGATCTGGCAAATTTCAGCAGTGGTGACTTGAGGTGCATTTGTGGCAAGGCATGTCAATGCTATAGGCATTTGCCTGCGCTTGGGAGGATTATAACTGTTGAATGCTGTCAGCCGCTTGTTGACTGGATAACCCACTCAAGATAACATACATACACATTCTGAAGAAGGGCCTCGACCCGAAACGTTGCCTTTTTCCTTCGCTCCATAGATGCCGCCTCACTCGCTGAGTTTCTCCAGCACTTTTGTCTACCTACATACACACCGTGTGAGTTGTGAATATGAGTATGTGTAAGTCTGAAGAAGGTTCCCGACCTGAAATGTCTCCCACCTTTACCTCCAGAGGATACTGCCTGGCCCTCTGAGTTACACCGTCACTTTGTGTCTATCTTCCTGTACGTACACAACAGGTGGGAGCAGGAATAGATCAGTCAGCCCCTTAAACTTGCCCAGGATTTTAGTACGGTCTCATTGTAATCTCAACTTCAGATTCCTACCTAACTCCGTAAAGCTTTCATCTCTTCTTGAAATCTCTTCCTCAAGCAAGGAATCACAGTGCTCGGGGAGAAAAGGATCACCTCATCCATTAACGAGACACCCCTTATTTGTGAATAGTGAGCCCTACTAATACTGGAGAGAGTCTCCCAGTAGAGAAAACACCTCCTTCCCATCCACCCAACCAAGTCTCATCAGGATTTGAGGCATTTCAGTTACATCCCCTCTCTTTTAAACTCCATCAGATAAAGACTTAGCTTGTTTATTTTTTTCTTTGTGGGGCGCAATGGTTAAGTTACTGCCTTACTGCACCGGAGAGCCGGGTTCAATCCTGACTACAGGTTCCGTCTGTATGGAGTTTATATCTTCTTCTAGTGACTGCGTGGGTTTTCTCCAAGTGCGCCGGTTTCCCTCCACACTCCAAAGACGTACAGGTTTGTTGGTTAATGGACTTTAGTAAAATTGTAAATTGTCCCTAGTGTGTAGAATAGTGCTAGAGTATGGGGTGATCACTGGTCAGCGTGATCTCGGTGGGCCAAAGGGCCCGTTTCTTTTTTAGTTTAATTTAGTTTAGAGATACAGTGTGGAAACAGGCCCTTTCGGCCCACCAGGTCCACGCCGACCAGCGATCTGCGCACATTAGCACTATCCTATACCCACTAGGATCGTTTTTACATTTACCAAGCCAATTAACCTACATACCTGTACATCCATGCTGTTTTTCTAATGTTTTATTAGAGAACTCACTCTTTCTAGGTACCAGCCCAGTAAATGTTTTCAGAATTGAATTGCTTCCAATGTACTTACATTATTGTTTTAAAAGGAGGCCAATGCAGAGTTTGCAGAAATGGAGGTCAGTGGGGGAACCATTAAATTGCAAGAGAAAACTACAGAAATGCTGGTTTTCAGAAAAATAATAGCAATAACAAAATGTTAAAGTCCAAAACAGCTGAAAAAAAGTGAATTCAATCTAGTTCTGAGGATGCTCACCAAATCTAAATGTATGCAATTTATCCTGAGAGAAATTACATGAATCGATATATTTTTGGGATCACGGTATGAAATCATGCAGAAACAAAAGTTGGGTTGAAATTGACTTCATGATCAATTAATATGGAATCATGTGCCTAGTATATGAAGTAGGTGGGAAAAGGACATGTTTCAGATGATTTGAGGTAGAGGATGAAAGATTTGAAATGATTATTACCTGGAAGTGGTCCTTCAGTGTGAAGCAGTTGTTTGCAAGGTTGAACCAATGTTGGTTGCTTCTGAAGATCTGTATTAAACGTTGTTTAGGCATTACCATTGCATCCATTTCTGGTCACCTAGCTTTTGGAAGGACGTGAAGATCCCGACGAGATCACAGAAATTATTTATTACAACAGTTCCATGGGAGGATCCTCCAGTGCTTCTACTCAGCGGCTGTGGAAAACATCTTGTCCGGAAATATCACGATTTGGTTTGGGAACTGCTCTGCCCAGGACAAGAAGGCTCTGCAGAGAGTAGTGTGTTCGGCCGAACGCACTATGGGAACTTCTCTTGCCCCTCTGCAGGAACTATACATCAGAAGGTGCAACTCCAGAGCCAATAAGATCATGGGAGACCCCTTCCACCCCTGCGACCGACTGTGGCAGAGAATTCCACAGATTAACAACTCTCTGGGTGAAGATGTTTTTCCTCATCTCAGTCCTAAATGGCCTATCCCTTATTCCTAAACTGTGACCCTTGGTTCTGGACTTCCCTAACATCGGGAACATTTTTCCTGCACCTAATCTGTCCAATCCTTTAAGAATTTTATATGTTTCTACAAGATCCCATATCCTAAATTCCAGAGAATACAAGCCCAGTCGACCCATACTTTCATTATATGTTAGTCCCATCATCCTGGGAATTAACCTGGTGAACCTACGCTGCACTCCCTCAATAGCAATAATGACCTTCCTCAAATTAGGAGACCAAAATTGCACACAATACTCCAGGTGCTGTCTCACCAGGGCCCTGTACACCTGCAGTAGACCCTCCTTGAAATAAATGTGAACTTGAAAAATAGAAATGACAATAAGATTAAAATAATATTTTCTAGTGTGTTAAAGATTAAATATAAAAATTGCACGAATTTAATTATTTTGCAGTTAAATTTATTTTAATATATACAACCACACATTTGAGATTTTTCTTTGTTTTGCATTTAATGAAAATTAGACAACATTTAACAAGTTTACTGTTTGAGAAGAATGTGCACAAAGAAGGCATACAATTAAATTTGACAACCTCATCTTGACCAAAGGCAACATAGATCTGCATCTAACTTGTACTTTGCAGGTCTTCTGTTTTTGGTAAACTAAGTAAAAAAAAACACCTGTACATTCTAAGCAACACAGTACATTTAAATCCGAGAACAGATACAGTCTTTCTGATTGAGCTTTTAAATTCTCATAAATCCACCATATCTCTTTTCAAGTTCAGGGACTTCTTTGGAATATATTTCACCGTCTTCATCAGAAGGAACGAGAGCATCATTCCAGCGTTTCATAAATCCACCATACCTTTTCTGGTAATCTGGTTTCCCAAACCTTCTCATGAAGCCTCCATATCTCTTTTGCAGTTCTGGTAAATCTTCAAATTCCTGGTTTCGCTTGAATCCATTCATGAAATCCTCCATATCGCTTCATGATCTCACTACGGCTATCAGAGTCGCTCTGGTCCAAGTAATGCTTCCGATCATTGAGCTCACTTAAGTTCAGCAACTCTCTGAGGACATCAGTGGTATCTACTGAAGAAGCACTCTCAGTATCCTTCTTCATGAATCCTCCATATCTTTTATTCAGTATCTCCCTCCCCTTATTTTCATCATCAGCTTCGGAGATGTATGTGTCACTGGTGTCTCCTTTTTTCATGAAACCGCCATAGCGCTTCATGAAGCCACCATATCTCTTGGTCAGAAGCTGGCGTTGCTCTTCCTTTTCCTTGTCATTTTCAGGAGCACTTTGACTATCATCATGGGGTTTATTAACTTCCGCCAGCTCCTTACATATCCCCCATACCTTTGCTGAAGGCATCTTACCTTCACACTCTAACGTGCAGCTCTGGAATAAAATAATATTTATGTATCAATCAATGGTTAACGTACCAAAATGCAACATGGCAGTCACATAAACCAAGGATTGGTTCCGATGCCTTAGTGTTTTAAAATAAACTATAGCTTCTTATAATGTGTGGTGGAGTGAAGAGCATCAGTTTACAGTTGTTCATCATTTATATAAACAAATGGATGAGAAGGTACAAGGCATGGATAGTAAAGTTGTATTAAAATCAGTCATTATTATAGATATTAATGAAGGTTATCAACAATTACAGTTGAACTTGATCAGCTAGGTAAGTGGGCCGTGTAATGGCATATGATGTACCATTCAGAGAAGTGTGAGATGTTGCATTTTCATTAATCAAACCAGCGTATGACATTCCTAGTGAATAGTGGAGGCACTGGAAAATGTTGTAGAACAGAGGAACCTTTGGTACAAGTAAAATAGCCTAATTAAATTGATGTCAGAGTACATTATATTGGAAAGACTGCAAAGAAGATTTACAAGAATGTTGCCAGCACTTGAGTGTGGTGGACAAGTGGTTGAGTGTGGTGGACTTTATTCCTTAAAGTGTCAGAGACTAAGAAGTGTCCGTATAAAATCACGAGGGTCCTTGAAAAGTTGAATACACACAGACCTTTCCCTAGGGGAAATCAAAAACTAGAGGCCAGAGGTTTAAGGTGAGAGGGGAAGGACCTGACCTAATTGGAACCTGAGATGCAATTTCTTCACAAGGATTCGCAATGTGAATATGGTACAAGCTGCCAGAGGAAGTGGTTGAGGTAGGTAAACTGACAACATTTCAAAGACATTTGGACAGCTGATTGAATAGAAAATGTTGAGAGGGATATCAGCCTAATGCATGCATATTTGACTGCCTAAGATAGGCATCTTGGTTGACATGGGCATGTTGAGCCAAGTTATGTTTTGTGCTGTATTACTCTGATTCAGAATGCACTTGCACAGAATAGATAAGATAGCAAACTTTTTACAAATACCAATTATTCAATTTTATTTTACTATTTAGTTCAGCTCATATAACTGCAGATAATGGTTTTATTCCTTGAATGTCATGGGCTCCAAGAGCAACGGCGTATTGGAAGTCCCATCGCTGTTAGCTCGCAATGAATTATAGAGACAGCCCATACCAACTATCAGAGTAATTAGCGATGGATAGTAAATGCAGACTTGACAGATTTGGTTTGCATTAGAATTTCAGTGGAGGATCATTTGATAGCATACAATATGTGGCACAATACCCTGATTACTTTCTTTTTATACTCTGATGTAATTGAAAAAAATATATGCAATTTTCGCATATCACACCACACCAGTTAAGGGGTAGAGAAAGAGGAGCTGTTTCAAAGATGACACGATTCTCAATTACACCTCCTCTAGACACTTATTATATTACCATGCTCCCCTGTTAATTTTATCATTCTTTATGTCATTTAATCTCACTGTCTTTCTGTCCTACCACAAGTCTTTCCAACCATCACTACTTCCTTTGTATCTTAAAACCTGTTCATTTCTTAGGTTTTTCTACTATCCAACCTGCTGTGTGTTCAAGTACTTTCTATTTGTATTTCCAGCATTCAAAGTATTTTGATTTACAGGACATTGCATAGCAGTTTATGCCAAGATGCTCCACTCATAGAATGTAACTAATTTGTTCTAGAACCAACACTACTCATGAAACTGAAAGCTGATCTAGAAGATGAGCAAGGCAGTAGTAGAAGACAGAAATGGGGAGTAAGTGATATAAGGGCACAAGAGTGGTGGACAATTTGGAGTGGCAGTAGAAAGAGCAACTCTCAAGGCTACTGTGCCATTCGGGTACATCGAGGCTGAACATCAGCTTGATGTTCCAAGCCGGTAACCAAATCTATATCCAACAAACTACGGTGCTCAATTTGGAAAGATCCAGATCTCAGTTGTTCATCATATTTATTGTTGATTTTGATAACACAATAAGGCGGCAAATTCTAAGTTAAACATAAAATATCGGTGCTATAGATAGAAATGGAGACAAAAAACATGTGTAGCAGTCATGGAGGAATATCGCCATCTGCAGGGCCCCTTTCACATTGCACATTAAAACAGAAAATATATTCCTTATCACAAGGATAGACATAAAGTACTGGAACAGCTCAGAGGGTCAGGCAGCATCTCTGGAGAAAAAATAATGATGTTTCGGGTCGGGAGGCTCCTTCAGACTTTATCACAAGGTCTGCTCCCAGGAACCCCATACCCATCAGCAATGTGGGAGTATGTTCACTGGCAGGATTGTAGCAGATGAAGATGGTGGATCACTACTACTTCTGGGCAATTAGGGATGGACACAGTGGATAGAAATAAAACCCTAGCCTTGCCAAGTGAATTGATTTGATGAATGAATAAAAAACTAAACTGAGTGATCAGGTGGAACCGTAGCTTAGATTTTGATGAAGTTTAGTTGAGTTCATATATTTTGGAATAAAGAATGTTGGAATGTCATTTAAATGGTAAAACTATTCATCTTCGGTCCCTTTTTCTAACTTTAATCCCTGCCCACTGATTCTCAAGCAGCAACAGACTGAAACCCAATCAGACACAATGTAGTTAAGATCCTTAGGGATGTTTAAAGAGTGGATGTGAAGAGGATGTTTCCTCTTTTGGTAAAACCTAAAACTGGGAGGCATTATTTAAAAGTAAGGTGTGGTCCATTTAAGATGGAGATGAGGTGATCATTTTTTTTCCCTCGCTGAGTATTCTGAGACTCAAACCAGTCTTTGGAAATTTGCAAGGCAGATCCAGATAGATTATTGAAATGCAAGAGGGTGTCAGGTTATTAGGTATAGACAAAAATGCAAAGTTGAGGTTAAAGTAGATCCTCCATTATATTATTAAGTCGTGCATCAGGTTCAAGGGGCGAAATGACCTACTCCCTTTCCTGATTCAGATATTTTTAAGTTCATACAAACCATGCCCAGTGCGGTAATCATGATGTATTCCCTCTCCCCCCCCCCCCCCCCCCCCCCCCCCCCCCCCCCCCCCCCCCCCCCCCCCCCCACCCCCCCCCCCCCCCCCCCCCCCCCCCCCCCCCCCCCCCCCCCCCCCCCCCCCCCCCCCCCCCCCCCCCCCCCCCCATCCCTTCTCTCCCAAGAACATCATTATCCTTTTGGGAAAGAGATACTGATCTCCCCTTTTTTTGCACACCTCTACAAAACTCCATTTATAAATGAACTGTTCTTGGTATGCAGATATTGGTAGCTAAGGCTGTTCCATTTATTGTTCAATGCTCCAAGGTGGGCCTTTAATGTACATGCTACTTATGTTAAATCAGCGCAAATGCAAGAAACAAAGCTTTAAAATAAAATATAGTCATACAGAGAAGGTATTATTTCCCCAAATAATTATTAATCTACAACCAATATTTCAAAGTATGATAATGGTTGAATTGGCAGTACTGTTGTGTGTGTTAGAATAATAAATTCAGTTACCCATTCCAGAGAACTGAGCATGAAAGTCTAGGCTGGCATTTCAACTCAGATCTGAATAAATGTTATACCTTCAAAGTTGTTACCTAGTAGATAATACATCAGATTTCCTGATATATTTTGATGAATAGTCCAAGAGTACAAGGTAGACTTTCTCCCTCAATTAAGATCAGAAGTGAAGTTTGAAGAAGAGTCCCCATCTGAAATGTCCTACAGAGATGCTGCTTGACTTGCTGAATTACTCTAGCACTTGGTATCCTTTTATACAAACCTGCATCTGTAAATGTTCTTTTCTAAAAGCAGATTAATGATATTTCTGGGACTTTGAGATGTGCAGATTAACTGCTGCTTTTTCTGCATTACTAATTTGGCTATGACTCAAAAATGAATTAATTGGCTGTTAAATGCTTGGGGGTATCCTGGGGCCATTGAAGGCTTTATATATATTAACATTTATTTATGTAAAATAACAGCTTTATACAATTTTATTTCCATTGAAGATGCCTCCCAGTGTATTTGAGAGTTATACCAACTTGTTCACAAATCTGAAAAAAACAACATTATTCAACAGGCTGCTTGTGAATTCAGTTAACAACCCTCTAGCTCCAACACCATCTGTTTATTATTTAGTTGAGTCAATGCCCCGTGAAACAATAATTTGTATGCTAGTTATGTTGCTAGCACTGAACAGGATGACAGTGAAACTAGTATGATGACTAGGATAGGGCGCCCTTAGTGAAAAATTACTGTAATGCTCAGTCATTTCACTTGTTCACATTTAAATCTATTGTTTTAAGAAGTATGAAATTTGGTTGGTTGGTTACTGCAGAAAATGCTGTTTGGATGAAGAATTAGTGATACGTGATCTCCTGGTTGCCAAACACTTTGACTCCCCTTCCCATTCCTATACTGAAGAGAATCCACAGACTCGCAACTCTCTGTGTGAAAAAGTGTTTCCTCATCTCCGTTCTAAACAGCTTACCCCTTATTCTTAAACTGTGGCCCCTCGTCCTCGACTCCTCCAACATCGGGAACATGTTTCCTGCCTCTAGCATGTCCAAATCCCTAATAATCTTATATGTTTCAATAAGATCTCCTTTCATCCTTCTAAATTCCAGAGCCCAGTCGCTCCATTCTCTCAGCATATGACAGTCCCACTATCCCAGGAATTAACGTTGTGAACCTACGCTGCACTCCCTCAATAGCAAGAATGTCCTTCCTCTTTTATTCATTAGCTCTTTATCACCGTCTATATATCTTGTTCAATTTCCCCTGATACTCAGCCTGAAGGGTCTCAACCCGAAGTGTCGCCTATTCCTTTTCTCCAGAGATGTTGCCTGACCCGCTGAGTTACTCCAACTTTTTTGTGTCTATCTTTGTTAATATAATATTATGGATATATTATTTACTCCTGTGAATAACTAGTTTTCATATTTTTCTCTAAACGATTTAAAAATAAAAGTAGATCAACTGATAAAATAAAAAACCTTTTGTGTAAACAAATTTCCTTTGGCCATTGAAAATAACAGAATTTGATATTTATGTTACTGTGAGGCGAATGGACACCGACATATGCCATGACATTCACTGGGATTCAATGAGATCCTTTTTCCCTGTTTAAGAAGGAACTGCAGATGCTGGAAAAATCAAAGGTGGACAAAAATGCTGGAGAAACTCAATGGGTGAGCCAGCATCTATGGAGCGAAGGAATACGTGACGTTTTGGGTCGAGACCCTTCTTCAGATCCTTCTTCCCTGTGGCTATCAAACTGTACAACACCTCCCCCTTCTGTCATGGGGTAGATTGAGACTAAGACTGACCCCCTCCACAATCTTTGCACACCCACCCCACCCACCCCCAATCTTCGCACAACTTTAATTTCATATTTAGTGTATTTTGAGGGCGGTTTATGACTGTTGGCAGATCAATTTCCCTCCTTGGATAAATAAAGTTATATCGTATCAGAATAGCATGTGGGCTGTTCTGGGTCGATTGTTAACATTTCGTTGTTTAAAGGCCGGGCCAGGAACATTGTTTTAAAACATATTTCACACTTTGGCCCTATCCTGCTTCTTCAGACCCACTGTGTCAGTTACATCCTGAAACCATTAGCAACATCTGTATTTTGAATTCATGGTGTGCCCATTTCCCACTAATGATAAACACGTTTCTTTGTCGCTTATACTCACTTGTAACATTCAATTTTGATTTCAGTAGCACTTCTCCGCAATGTTTATGTGGACTATGTAAATATTCTCAAACTGCACATGCATTCTTCAAAACATAGTAAACGCACCGTATATTAGTCGATCTACTGGTTTAACTCGCCTGCAGGACCCGCATTCGTTGAGGATTTCTGGGAGCACAGCGAAAGCAAAGATTCATTCGACCGTTTATCTTCCAGTCAGATCACAGATACAGATCGCAGCCAGATATGAGCCCTTGGAATGAACTACATTCAACGCAAAGCATCTGGGCGTTTGAGCACCAGGGGACTTTGTGCGTGCGTTTGGAAGGGGGGGGGCTGTGGGAGGGAGGTTGAGGGTAGTAAAACAAAACAAGAAGGTCATGTTGTCCATTTGTTATGGTGGCATTACAGAAATTAAACTCATTATCTTCAAATATCATGGACCTGATTTAAGTTTCTCTCCACAAATACTCCCATTCTCCTGCATATCCCCACCATTTTCAATCTTTATTTCAGATTTCCATAACTGGTTCGTCGTTTAATTAATATTGCCCACTACATTCCAGAGTTCAGATTAGAGTGGCACAGTGGCGCATCTGATAGACCTGCTGTCTCACAGCGCCGGAGATACGGGTTCGACCCTGACCTCAGGAGCTGTCCATGTGGAGGTTGTACGTTCTCCCTGTGATAGTGTGGGTTTCCTCCAGGCGCTCCGATTACCCCCCCCCAATTTCCAAGACATGTGGTAGGTGTGTAGGTTTATTGGCCTCTGCAGAAATGCTGCTAATGTTTAGGGAGTGGATGGGGAAATGGGATACCATAGAATTAGTGTGAACCGGTGATAGATGATTAGCTTGGACTCTGTGGGCCGAAGGAAATATTTACATGCTGTGTCAATCGGTTTGTCTTTTTAAATGCCCCCACGAACTGACCCTGATGTTTTTCAGCGCAGGGTTTATAGTAACCGAATCATACAGTTTGAAGACATATCTTCCTGCCCCGCGTCCCCGCGGGCCATTCTGTATCAATCTGCTGAATCCCATATTCCAGCAGGTCGGCGGCTTTTGTCCCAGTGGCCGCACAGGTGCTCATCTAGAAGTTTGTTTGGTAAACCTTTTCAGGGCGTCTGGCCCAAACACTCCTCAGGCAGTGCGTTCCAGATACCAACACCCTTTGGTCTCCTCCTAAATCTCCTACACCGTATCTTAAACCTACGACGTCTGATTATGAACAGTTTTACCGAGTGGAAATGTTTATCGCCATGCCCCTATCCGTGCCCATAAAACACAAGAGCAGAATTAGGCCATTCGGCCCATCGAGCGTACTCCGCCATTCGAACATTGCTGATCTATTTTTCAACCTCAACCCCATTTTCATGCCTTCTCCTCGTAACACATTACACCATTACTAACCATCAAGAACCTATCAATCCACGACCCTTTAATAATGTCAATCATTATCCCCTGACTGTCCCGTCTCTCGTTATAACCGAAACCTTCTAACCGCCTGGCGAATGTCCTCTGCAGTCCAATAACATCCTTCCTATTGTGTGAAAACCCACAGAACTGCACACAGTACTCCAGCTACCGCCTATAATTTTAGCATTGTACCATAATCTTCCTGTTTTTTTTTTGTCCCAGCTGATCAAACATATCTACTTACCTACCAGTGCTGCCGCTTTACAGGATCCTTTGAAATGCACACCCAAGGACCCTCTGCTCCTCAGTAATTACCAGAGTCCTGTCAAAATCCAACAGGACTGATAGGAATTTAATTCATCATTAGTTTGGCTTCATTTGGAGTATTGCGTGCAGACTTGGACGCCCCCTTTACAGGGAGGATGGGGAGGTTTTGGAAAGGGTGCAGAGGCCAGAATGTTGCCCGGATTAAAGGGTATTAGCTGCAGAGAGAGATTGGACAAACTTGGACTGTTTTCCTGGAACGCAGGAGGTGAGGGAAGGTCTGCTAGAAGAGCATACATTTATGTCAGGGTAGACACCCTGAATCTTTTTTAAAGGGTGGAAAGATCAAATATTAGACCGTGTAACTTTGAGGGTAAAACAAAAAATAAGTTGCGAGTGGCAAATTATTTCCCCATTGAACAGAGGGATATGTACAGGCAGATAAGAATTGATCTTGGCATCATGTTCGGCATAGATATTTTGGGCCGAATGACATGTTCCAGTACTGTACTGTTCTATGCGCTAAATATAGATCTCACATATTGCGATGAACAGCGGGGTCACGTCTCATGGAAGCAAAATGAAAACAACTTTTTGTTTAAAACGACAGTTTGAATTCGAAATTGACGAGATAGTCGAGCATTTCCTGATCTCCAACTAACTTTGGCAATGTAAAGCTGTAAGCGCATTGTTCCGGGCAGTCGTCGCGTCCACTAACTATCCTTAACTATTTCCGTAATTCGAACTTTTGAAGCGAGTACACTTGTTGTTATTTCGCCGAGGCAAGATTGCGGGCAAGTGTGCGGGTAGAGGGGAATAGATTTTATCCGATAATCCCCACGCAGCGATCAGCGGTTTTGCTCGGTGCAGCTGGTCACTACCCACGATAGTTGGCGCTCGTAACATCGAAGAACGACCAGCATTGCCTCAGGGGGGGGGGGGGGGGTTACAGCTGGAGAAAACTCAGCGGGTGCAGCAGCATCTAAGGAGCGAAGGAGATAGGCGACGTTTCCGAGACTTCTTCAGATAGGCGACGTTTCGGGTCCTCGACCCGAAACGTCGCCTATCTCCTTCGCTCCTTAGATGCTGCTGCACCCGCTGAGTTTCTCCAGCATTTTGTGTAACCCTCGCTCCAGCATCTGCAGTTTCTTCGTTAACAGCATTGCCTCAGACTAGCCAGAGTGAGCAACACCGCAAGCTGGAGGAACAGCACCTCATATTCCGCTTGGGGAGTCTGCATCCTTTGGGCTTGAATATTGAATTTTCTCAATTCTGTTAACCCTTGCTGTCTCCTCCCTTCCCACCTCTCCCTCAGCCCTCGGGCCCTGGCATTCCCTCTATCTCTATCTCCCTCCCCCACCCCAGTCGCACCAGCTTCTCATTTTCACACCACAAACAGCTTACAATGGCTTGTTCCCTTTATCACCGATACTTTTTTGCATATCTTTCACTCATTGTTCCTTATCTCTCCACATCACCGTCTATATCTCTCGTTTCCCTGATCCCTGACCAGTCTGAAGAAGGGTCTCGACCCGAAACGTCACCTATCTCCTTCGCTCCTTAGATGCTGCTGCACCCGCTGAGTTTCTCCAGCTTTTTGTGTACCCTTGCCTCAGACTATTGTTTCCGATGTATTTCTCCTGTTAAAGGACTAGCCGCTGTCGTTTAATGGGAGTGTGGTCAATAATGGCCAACCCCAATCACTTCTGTGCCCGTAAAACCGGACAACGCTTCTTTCACGCACCTTTCTTCGCTGTCCTTTCTCACTCTCAGATTTATCGCCATTTTCATTGGATCACTGATTTTTTTTTAACTTTCGTTTTACGCGCGCACGGTACACTTGCCCACGCTACTTAGAATGAATGCAAGATAAATGATGCAGACCAATAATTAAAATCAGCGATCAAATGTTCACCTTCCTAAGAGACCCCTGTGAACGCCAGACAACTGGCGTTTTCCCGAGCATGTCTCTATACCAATTGTAAATAACCGGGCACTCGGAGACTGCTTGGTCAGCGACCAGACTCAAAATGCAAGCGACATCCATCCCGCAAATGGCGTAAACTTATTGACACCCGGGCAGTACATAATCAGGTTCGATGTGCATGTTGAAGTAAGGGAGAGCGTTTAAACTCACCAGCGAGTTGAACTCAGTGGAGTGGACTGCCAAATGGTAGGCACAGTAAGCGCACTCCTGGTCACAGTCTGCTCCGACCCCCGCGAAGGAGGCACAAAACACCGCCACCAGGCAATGGCACTTCCACAGTAACGCCATCAGCTGAAATACAACACAGAAAGCAACGCATAACTAGCGGAGAGTTAAATGGTCGTTTTCTTAATTCACACTTTTATCCGGCATCGGTTTACTAAAGAAGAGAAAATCATTTTGAGGAACGCCTGTTTATTAGATCCGCAGCTCTCAGATAACACCGAGTGTTGGAGGAACTCAGCGGACCATGCAGTCCGTATCTGTGGAGCATCCGCGGTTGCTTGTGTCTCCAGTTCTCCCGAGAACTGGCTACAGCTACAGTTTATGGAACGAGGAACCAGGCTACGGTTATGCTGCGGTAAATATACCCACCGTACACTGGAGAGAGTAGTAAAGGATGCAAGTTACGTTGGTAACTGCGGCGCTGTTTATCACAATCTGGAAACATAACTAATACTATAAAACTCCGAACAACGTAACACCGACCGTGCTAAAGAACGAAAGCATACGTGGACTTATATTACTATTTACAAAAAAACAACCCGCTTGATATAGTTGCTGACAAGTGCACTTTCAGTGAATTCAGAAAGTTGTACTAAATAATGTTTCCGTTCACCGAAGACTATTTAGACAAATAGCGCACCGAGTCCATGAAGCTGTCCTGCACCTACCTTTGTCGCAGGCTTTCTGAAAATGCAAACCTTCTGATGCCGGGTGTAGGTTTCTGGTTCGAGCGGACTTTATCAGGTATTTATAGAGGAATGCGCCGATCTCCGGAAACAACCTAGAAAATAGACGTGACCCGCAGTTACTGTAGGCAGTTTGCCTGTCTACTGATTTAACTGACTCGCCCCGCGTCTTTAAGTAAGGGCGGGTCACAGTGGGCAACTGTCAATCCTTACCCAAGCTGTCAGATTGTTAATACTTACAACGCTCAAATGGAAGCGACTCAGTGCGACGATCACAAGAAGAAGATCGTTGCCTGCGGGTCCCATGATGCAGAGGCACAGACTTTATTCTTCTGTGGCGTGTGACAGGTTGCCGCCTACGGGCCAAAATACTTCAGGATCTAATTGGCGGCAATGAGTGCGTTTGTAAATGAAGGGCGATCAATGCCCGAGTCTCTTTCTTTTTTAAAGGTTGTGTCGGACGAGGCTGAGAAAAGCATTCACATTTCAATGCGAAACCAATGCATCGCTACGAGAGGAACGTGGGAAACCACAGTAAACAACACACAGTACTTAAAACGTGTTTCAGTGGGATTAGCGATTGCGGTAATGTCAGAACTAGACACGACTGGGATAAATCGTGGATAATTCTGCCACATTTAGAAGATAGCAAAAGACAGGTTACAAGTAAATGTCAAATCAGTTAAGCTATATTGCAATAAAGTGAAATGGCACATCTCATAATACCACGCCTCAAAGCAAATTGCACTCAAGCAAATGTAGGCAGAAATCTATTTCCGATATGCCAACCATTCAACAAACGGATTGTAGAATTACAAACAACAAAGAGACGCATTCCAGATCTAACTGATTCCATTTTATTTATTTGAAAATGCTTTTTGCTCCTAATTCGCAATTCTTGAAGCTGCAGCCCATTCCCACCCACTCCTCCAATATATCATGCCTTCCTTATTAATTTTAATTCCATCTGGAGTTGAGTGTACTTGTCGTCCTGCGTTCGCCGTGGACAAGCAGGTCGCATAAATTCAAGCCTGGCAAAAGTTTAAGCCATTTATGAAAGTGACATAACTGGGAGGTAGCCAGTGATTCACGAATCCTTCACTATCCCTCTTACACAACATAACTTGTTGTTTTTCCCCAAATGCCCAGTACTCGGGTGCTCAAGATTTTACTCTGCAAATAACCTACATCTTGTGGTTGAAATTCAGAACAAGCCATGCAATTTTGTCAAGGGGCTCGTCTGGCACCAGAAGTGTGTGTGCAGCCAATGGTAACACAAATATCACGAACATGTATATATTTGTCTGAAGAAGGGTTTCGGCCCGAAACGTTGCCTATTTCCTTCGCTCCATAGATGCTGCTGCACCCGCTGAGTTTCTCCAGTACTTTTGCCTAACCTATATATTTGACATGTTGGGTTAATGTATTTCATATCGGGATTGACCCAGAGTCGCTTTTATCTTGCAGTGATGACATGAGTAATGATTGCTTTCCTGATTTTTATAATTGGGGAAGAAGTTACTGCAGATGCTGGTTTACCCTTCTTCAGACACTTAAGTGTCACTGGAGTCTGAAGACATGGGAATCTGAAGTGGGATCTCGACCCGAAACGTCACCTATTCCTTCTCTCAAGAGATGCTGCCTGACCCGCTTTTTGTGTCTATCTTCTCTAATTGGGGGTCGGTTTCCACTTGTAGAAACGGATAAGGTATTGTCCTTTAACTTTCCGTCACCCGGACTGTGTATTGATGTCACCGATGAATATGGTTTGACCGGTCAGTGGTCTTTGATATCCTCGGTGCTTTCTCTCCGTGCAAGAACGGCAAAAGAGGGAAGACCAGGCACGGGCGAAGTAAAAAGCGTCCCCATGGTAGAGACACTGGTCGGAGTATTTCCTTCGCTGGTCATTGTAACCAGCCAAACGACAGACATTGTGTTAAAGAAGGAACTGCAGATGCTGGAGAATTGAGGGTACACAAAAGGCTGGAGAAACTCAGCGGGTGCAGCAGCATCTAAGGAGCGAAGGAGATAGGCGACGTTTCGGGTCGAGACCCTGTCTCTAATCGTCCCGCGTGCAAGCTTCTTGTAAGCGGGGTTGGCTCAAATTCCCAGAAAATTCAGTGAAAGATCCAATTTAAAAGGTTAATATTTTCTCCGCCTCTTTTTCTTAATTCACCCCCCCCCCAAGACCTGGACGACAGCTGATTCCGGTTGTTAGCTCGGTTGGGTCAGATTTATCAGCTAGTTTTCCACTAGCAAAATTAATTACAGCTGCATTGCAAGGTAAGAGTATGAACAGGCAGAAATAGACCGCATCTCGCTTATACAGAGCTCGGTGTTACTGTTATAGTTCAATTGTTTGAATGCAAACAACGCAATTTTTTGTTTGAATGCAAACAATGCAAAGAGAATGGTAAATGAAGAAGAACGTTAAGTATTCAGGATTATTCTTGCCAAATAGGAAAGGATTTTGTCCTCGAACTTTCCTGGAATTTTGAAACAGTTGCTGTACCAGTGCCAATTAATGCCTGAAGCTTAGACAATTCATCACTCGTGATAGGAGATAACGCTTATCCCCCTTTTTCCATTTGTTCCATCAGAACAATAAGCTGAGGAGTCGGAGATTGGCACTCAGAGCACTAAGCTTATATTAAAAAAAGATCAACAATGAAAATCAGACCACTGATTCATACTACCATAGCCTCTGGAGATTGGATCTCTCTTTCACTTGTCTTATCTGTTCTTTTGCAATAATATATTTGAGTGAAAAGATGAATTGCCTATTTTTTCTGATTACAATCAAATTGTTGAGTGCTATCATTATTTTGCTATTTTATGGTTGGTCAAATATGACAAAGATCTGAGGTCATCTATCAGTTCATATACATTTCAGTACATATCAATACATATACATAGTGTTTCAGAAGGGTTCATATTTTGAGGGTTGTGCATTGGAAATCCATTTGAGGCATTGTCAGCAAGAGCAACATATTTGTATCCTATGGCTTAAATGAAAGAAATAAAATGTTTCACAGTGCCAGAAAATTTAACGAAGGAGAGTCATCCACTTAGAATTCAGATGTGTGTCAGTCAAGATGTTATTTATGATTGTTATGGGTCAACATTTAGTGCAGGCACATCTGAATTGAAATTTGTAGTTGAATTTATTTGAACATTGGATTTGATAAATCTTATTTTCATACCATATGGATGAATCATACAACCCCAGAATGGCTTTCAATACCATAAGGAAATTTCAAATATTCTTCTTCTTAACCAATTTCTTGGGGTTAAGGATGATTTCCTTTGACTTCGATCCTGTGGGTAGCAAGGAGACAGGAGGAATATGTAGAAACTATAGACTTTGTCACAAGTGCGACAGATGGAGCGTGATGGTGCAAGTGGCTGGGTTGATTTGATGATGCTATGTTCATCATACTGTTAGAATTTGACCCTCTATGTGCTATGTGGAAGACTCAACATGCCCAGAGCCTTCTGGGATGGCTTTTCACCAGCTTGAGCAATTGTGAGTCAGTGATTCAATGAACCTGTAAAAGTGTTATATTTCTTCAAACAGATTTTGTGAGTCTCCTTCAAGCATTTGCTATCCAAACAGATCCTCAGTCTGCTACCCTCAGTTTCTTGAAGAAGTAGCATTCTTGGCTGTCACATCAATGTGGTTGGTCCATGACAGATTGTTGGTAATGTTAAAGTTAGGTAACTTGAAGCTCACAACCATTTCCACCAGCACCATTGATGTTGATTGGGGCATGTACGTACTTACTGAAGTTTATAATCATATAACAATTTACAGCACCGAAACAGGCCCTCTCGGCCCTTCCAGTCCGTGCCGACCATTTGTTTTCCCCTAGTCCCATCTACCTGCCACTCAGACCATGTTAAAATCGATTGCCTCCACCACTTCTGCTGGAAGCTCATTCGCTAACCCTCTGAGTAAAGAAGTTCCCCCTCACGTTACCCCGAAACTTCTGTTTAATTCTCATGTCAAATCTTCCCTACCCTCAATGCGTTATCCAGGTTAACTCTGTCTAACCCTGACCTCAATCAAGGGATTAAAGACCTAACTTGTTCAACCTTTCTCTGTAACATAGTTGCTGGAACCCTGGCAACATTCTAGTAAATCTCCTCTGTACTCTCTCTATTTTGTTGACATCTTCCTATAACTAGGCGACCAAAATTGTACACCATACTCCAGAATTGGTCTTACCAATGCCTTGTACAGCTCTGATTTATAAAGGCCAGCACAGGCTTGCGATTCCACCTTCAGGGAACTATGCACAGTTATTCCTAGATCCCTCTGTTCCACAGCATTCCTCAATTCCTCCATTTACCATGTACATTTTGATTTGTCCTGCCAAGATGTAGCACTTCACACTTAACAGCATTAAACTCCATCTGCCATCTTTCAGCCCACTTTTCCAAATGGCCCAAATCTCTCTGTAGACAAGTCTGAAGTCGAAAAATGCTCTTTTGCTTTGCTGAGAATGCATCCTTGCAGGGCACTGGTGTTGAGAATTATTGTGGGAGGTCACCTATCTTTTACTGGATTGTAAGTTGAGCAAGCCAGTAGCGAGCGGGGGGGGGGGGGGGGGGGGGGGGAGGGGGTGTATGGGGGGGGGGGTGCTGATTCCTAGTTCCAGGATTTTTGGGAGAATTAGCTCTGGTAACACAGTTCAAGATTAAAAAATACTCATAGTACATGCAAAGGAAACATTTACCACAAAAGAAAGGTAGATTATTTAAAGTTAGATTAAAGGAGGCCCACAGGAGCCGTTGGAAGTGAAGGAGGGGGAGGAGCGACACCCGACCAGTAAGGTTTAAAATCAAGCGTGGGGCTTGTTTTCCTCAGAGGCCCACAGGAGCCATTGGAAGTGAAGGAGGGGGAGGAGCGACACCCGACCGGTAAGGTTTAAAATCAAGCGCGGGGCTTGTTTTGACCTAAATCCATAACATTCCATTCAGAGAAGTGTTTTTTTGAGGAAGCCGCTAATTGGTGGGAAGTGGACTAGGGTAAGCAGCTGATTGGTGGGAAGTGGACTAGGGAAAGCAGCTGATTGGCAGTCAGATTCCAGCAGTTTGTTGTGTACTTTGTATTGTGTTGCTATTGTATCCTGTGTAAGGGGGGAGTATGAAGGCCAGGGCAGTGTACTGTTCTGGATGTCAGATGTGGGAGGTCAGGGAATCTGATAGCCCTCCAGACATCCACATCTGCGCCAGGTGTGTCGAGATGGGGCTCCTAAAGGATCGTGTTAGGAACCTGGAGCAGCAGCTCGATGACCTCCGTCTGGTCAGGGAGAGTGAGGAGGTCATAGAGAGGAGCTATAGGGAGGCAGTCACTCCCAGACCACAGGAGGCAGACAAGTGGGTCACGGTTAGGAAGGGCAAGAGGCAGGGGCTAGAGAGTACCCCTGTGACTGTACAACTGGAAAATAGGTACTCGGATTTGAGTACAATTGGAGGGGACAGTCTACCTGGGGGCAGCAACACCGACCGGGTCTCCAGCACAGAGACCGGCCCTGATGCTCAGAAGGGTAGCAAAAAGAGGAGGGCAATTGTAATAGGGGACTCTATAGTTAGGGGGTCGGATGGGCGATTCTGTGGACGCAGTCGGGAAATCACGGATGGTAGTTTGCCTCCCTGGTGCCAGGGTCTCGCACGTGTTGGAACGTGTCCAAAAGATTCTGAAAAAGGGAGGGAGAGGAGCCAGATGTTGTGGTACACATAGGTAACCAATGACATAGGCAGAAAAAGAGATGAGGTCCTGAAGGGAGAATTTAGGGAGTTGGGGGAAAGTTAAGGAGAAGGACCAAAAGGGTAACGATTTCAGGATTACTGCTTGTGCCGCGTGACAGCGAGAGTAGGAATGGAATGAGGTGGAGGATAAATGCATGGCTGAGGGACTGGTGCAGTGGGCAGGGATTCAAGTTTCTTGATCACTGGGACCTCTTTTGGGGATGGCATGATTTGTACAAAAAGGAAGGGTTGCACTTGAACCCGAGGGGGACCAATATCCTGGCAGGGAGATTTGCAAAGGCTACTGGGGAGGGTGGGGGGAGGGACTCGGGTAGAGGGGGCAAGAGGCAGAGAAGGGAAGCACTCGGACCCAAAATGTAGGCGAGAAAGAGGAAAAAGATAATAGACAGAGAATAAGGGATGGTGGGTTTATAAAATGTGTATATTTTAATGCTAGGAGCATTGTAAGAAAGGTGGATGAACTTAGAGCCTGGATTGACACCTGGAAATATGATGTTGTGGCAATCAGTGAAACATGGCTGCAGGAGGGCTGTGATTGGAAACTTAATATTCCAGGATTTCATTGCTTCAGGTGTGATAGAATTGGAGGGACCAGAGGTGGAGGTGTTGCATTGCTTGTCAGAGAGGATATTACAGCAGTGCTTTGGCTGGATAGATTAGAGAGCTCGTCTAGGGAGGCTATTTGGGTGGAACTGAGAAGTGGGAACGGTTTGTAGCAACACTTTTAGGGGTGTATTATAGACCGCCAAATGGGGAGCGAGAATTGGGAGAGCGCAAATATGTAAGGAGATAGCAGATATTAGTAGTAAGCACAAGGTAATGATTGTGGGAGATTTCAATTTTCCAAAAATAGACTGGGAAACACATTCTGTAAATGGGCTGGATGGTTTGGAGTTTGTAAAATGTGTGCAGGATAGTTTTTTGCAGCAGTGCATAGAGGTATCGACCAGAGAAGGGGCAGTGCTGGACCTCCTGTTAGGAAATGAGGCAGGTCAGGTGACGTAGGTATGCGTTGGTGAGCACTTCGGGACCAGTGATCACAATACCATTAGTTTCAATATAATTATGGAGAGAGTCAGAACTGGACCTAGGGTGGAGATTTTTGATTGGAGAAAGGCTAACTTTGAGGGAATGCGTAAGGATTTAAAAGGAGTGAATTGGGACACTCTGTTTTATGGGAAGGATGTAGAAGAGAAATAGAGGACATTTAAAGGGGAAATTGTAAGAGTACAGAATCTTTATGTCCCTGTTAGAGTGAAAGGAAATAGTAAAAATTGGAAAGAGCCATGGTTTTCAAGGGAAATTGGACACTTGTTTCGAAAAAAGAGAGATATCTACAATAATTATAGGAGGTATGGAGTAAATGAGGTTCTAGAGGAGTATAAAGAATGTAAAAAGAATCTTAAGAAAGAAATTAGGAAGGCTAAAAGAAGATATGAGGTTGCTTTGGCAAGAAAGGTGAAAGTAAATCCAAAGGGTTTTCTACAGCTATATTAATAGCAAAAGGATAACGAGGGATAAAATTGGACGATTAGAGAGGCAGAATGGACAGCTATCTGCAGAGCCAAAAGAGATGGGGGAGATATTGAACAATTTCTTTTCTTCGGTATTCACCAAGGAGAAGGATATTGAACTATGTGAAGTAAGGAAAAAAAGTAGAGTAGCTATGGAAACTATGAGATTCAAAGAGGAGGAAGTACTGACACTTTTGAAAAATATAAAG
The DNA here is from genome assembly GCA_035221665.1 of Okamejei kenojei. Lineage (NCBI taxonomy): Eukaryota > Metazoa > Chordata > Chondrichthyes > Rajiformes > Rajidae > Okamejei > Okamejei kenojei. The sequence goes on from CM069134.1 coordinate 56,557,435, forward strand.
GTGGATAAATCTCCAGATCCTGACAGGATATTCCCTAGGACATTGAGGGAAGTTGGTGTAGAAATAGCAGGAGCTATGACAGAAATATTTCAAATGTCATTAGAAACGGGAATAGTGCCGGAGGATTGGCGTACTGCGCATGTTGTTCCATTGTTTAAAAATGGTTCAAAGAATAAACCTAGCAATTATAGACCTGTTAGTTTGACGTCAGTGGTGGGTAAATTAATGGAAAGGATACTTAGAGATAATATATATAAGCATCTGGATAAACAGGGTCTGATCAGGAACAGTCAACATGGATTTGTGCCTGGAAGGTCATGTTTGACAAACCTTCTTGAATTTTATGAAGCAGTTACTAGGGAAATTGATGAGGGTAAAGCAGTGGATGTTGTCTATATGGATTTCAGTCAGGCCTTTGACAAGGTTCCCCATGGAAGGTTGGTTAAGAAGGTTCAATCTTTGGGTGTTAATGGTGGAGTAGCAAGATGGATTCAACGGTGGCTGAAGGGGAGATGTCAGAGAGTAATTGTGGCTGGCTGTTTGTCAGGTTGGAAGCCGGTGACCAGTGGGGTGCCTCAGGGATCTGTGTTGGGTCCACTGTTGTTTGTCATGTACATCAATGATCTGGATGATGGGGTGGAAAATTGGATAAGTAAGTATGCAGATGATACTAAGATAGGTGGTGTTGTGGATAATGAAGTAGATTTTCAAAGTCTACAGAGAGATTTTTGGGCCATATGGAAAAGTGGGCTGAAAGATGGCAGATGGAGTTTAATGCTGATAAGTGTGAAGTGCTACATCTTGGCAGGACAAATCAAAATAGGACCTACATGGTAAATGGTAGGGAATTGAGGAATGTTGTGGAACAGAGAGATCTAGGAATAACTGTGCATAGTTCCCTGAAGGTGGAATCGCATGTAGATGGGGTGGTAAAGAAAGCCTTTGGTGTGCTGGCCTTTATAAATCAGAGCATTGAATATAGGAGCAGGGAAGTAATGTTAAAATTGTACAAGGCATTGGTGAGACCAATTCTGGAGTATGGTGTACAATTTTGGTCGCCTAATTATAGGAAGGATGTCAACAAAATAGAGAGAGTACGAGGAGATTTACTAGAATGTTGTATTAACGAAGAAACTGCAGATGCTGGAGAATCGAGGGTTACACAAAAAGCTGGAGAAACTCAGCGGGTGCAGCAGCATCTAAGGAGCGTAGGCGACGTTACAGAGTTGAAAAGTTAGGTCTTTAACAAGAGAAAGGTTGAACAAGTTAGGTCTTTATTCTTTGGAGCGCAGAAGGTTAAGGGGGTCACTTGATTGAGGCCTTTATAATGATGAAAGGGATAGACAGAGTTGACGTGGATAAGCTTTTCCCATTAAGGGTAGCGAATATTCAAACAAGAGGGCATGACATGAGAATTAAGGGACGGAAGTTTAGGGGTAACGTGAGGGGGAACTTCTTTACTCAGAGGGTGGTGGCTGTGTGGAATGAGCTTCCAGCAGAAGCAGTGGAGGCAGGATCGATTATAACATTTAAAAGTAAAGTGGATAGGTATATGGACGGGAAGGGAATGGAGGAGTATGGTCTGAGTGCAGGTAGATGGGACTAGGGGAAAACAAATGATCGGCACGGACTGGAAGGGCCAAGAGGGCCTGTTTCCGTGCTGTAATTGTTATATGGTTATATTATATGGTTATTATCTGATATTTTTTATATTCACATTAGTTTTTCCACAATTTTATTGCAGCTTATTGGTGTAAATGGTGTTTGTCCAGAAAATATGGATACTTATGCACTATAAATGTTAAGACATGTTAATTTGTACATAGGATTTCCTTGATAAAATTAAGAACTTTGGCCACCTTATGTTAGTGCTTTGACCCCCAATCTGAAGAAGGGTTCTGATCCGAAACACAACCTAATTCACTTTCACCAGAGATGCTGCCTGGCCCTTTACTCCAGCATTTTGTGTCTATCCCAAGCATTAGTGCAAGCTTCACTCCCTTCCAAGCAAAGATAAACTTGAAATTATATTTTGGTGTCAAGCGAAGCAGGATTTTTCTTCTGTACCCTCAAAAAATCTAGCGTGCTGTAAACCTCCAGATCTGATCCATTCCATCTATGTGTTGATGGCACATTAATGGCGAAATATGTTGGAATGTCTGCCCAATGGGATTGCAGTCAGTCACCCAGTCAGTAAAACTGAGGTCAAGGTGTAAAATTAAAGTTGCTTCTTATTTCTGAGTGCCAGCATGCAACATCTTCATGCATTATGTTAGTCTGTTGTTTATTTAAATATTTTTTATAATAGATGTAAAATCTTGGACGGAAGTTGGCAGTTAATGATATTCGTCCCCTGTAAAGGAGTTTTGCATGTCCACAGAGGTATTGGGAAACTTGAAGATGGTTTGTATTTCACTACTCTGCCCATTGCTCTCTGTTTTCCTTTCACATGCAAATTGAAATCTGATTGAATGTCAACAACCACAGCAACTATTACTTGTATTTGTGTAGCATTTTTAACATAGTAAAATATCCCAAGGGTATTCACAAGAAAGTTTGATTCTGAGCCACAACTATAGATATTATTAACAAAGGACAAAACATTGTTAAAATGCTAATTTGAAGGAGCATTTTGAAAGGTTAAACGAGGTATGTGAAGTATGGGGATTTAAGACGGAATCCAAAGCTTAAAAGCAATCTCTGGAGGGGAAACATTAGAGAGGAATTATAGACACAAAAACCTGGAGTCACTCAGCAGGACGGGTAGCATCTCTGGAGAAAAGGATAGGTGACGTTTCAGAGATGCTGCCTGTCCCGCTGAGTTGTTCCAGCTTTTTGTGTCTACGGTTTAAACCAGCATTCCACAGAAAATCAATTTTCCCAGTAAACTAATCATTTCTGAGCAGTAGAGAAATGAAAAGATTCACAAGCTTCTGAAGAGAAATACCTTCTTTCAAATCTCAAATGGACGTTCACTTATCTTTAGGCTATTCCTGAAGATCTAGATTCATCCACACAGGGAAACATTCTTCTACCATCTGCCCTATCAAGATACCTCAGATTCCTATATACATCAATTAGATCACTTTTCATTCTTCCAAACTCCAGCAAGTGTTTCAATCCACTAAATCTTTCCATACAAGAGAGTCCTATCATTCCATTAATCAATTTTGTGTAATCTGACGCAAATAATAAAAAATTGCAGCTTTTTTGGGGGAAACTTACATTGCTGATGTAAAGGAAAAATAAACTGGTGTGATCTTTTAAAATGCTACCCTTGGTCCATGTGAGAAAATATGACTCTTCAAAACCAAATCATGCGTATTAGTAAGATTAAACGAGAACTTACCGGTTGTAAGTTTGATCGTTATTTTATGAGGAGTAACGATGAGGGATTACGTGAAGAAGCCCCGCCTGGCGCTAGAACGGCATACTTCAAAGCTGCGGCATGAAAAACACAGAACACAATAGCCGGAGTAAGATAGTAAGGCTCATCATAGATTTAGAACTACCAGATGATCATTTATTTTATGAGGGTGTGGAGTGGAGGGCACGTAATCCCTCATCGTTACTCCTCATAAAATAACGATCAAACTTTGAACCGGTAAGTTCTCGTTAAATCTTACCATTTTACTTCGGAGTCACGTGAGTGACTATGTGAAGATTTTGAAGCTTCTGTGTTTTCCATGTCGTAGAATTCTTCCATATGACAGTCCGGCTAGGTCAACAAATACATGAGTAAAAACCTTTTACCAGACCAGTTTTAGTTCTTTCCATAAATCTTTTAATGATAAAAGAACATATAATAACCCCCTTTTTACATCTGGGGAAACCATTACAAAGTGATAAAAGATATAAGTGATAACATAATCGATAATATCAATCGATAGTGAAACAAAGCAGGTGATTATAGTGAACCCAACACCGCGTGTCCAAAGCCTGTCATTGTGTGAACAGGTTTATTGTAGAACTTTGAAAAAGTTCCTTCTTTACACCACCCTGCGGTTTCTAAAATGTGTTCGAGTGGTACGTCCTGTAACTTCGCCGCGGACGTAGCTGCTGCCCTGGTGGAGTGAGATTTGAACACATCAGTGTCTACTCCTGCTAAAAATAACACCTGTTTTAACCACCTTGAAATTGTTTGCACTGAAGCTTTTGTGTGTGGTTTCTTATGCGTAATCATTAATGTTTTTTCATCACCTCGAAGAGTTTTGGTAACTTTTATATATTGATTCAAATGTTTAACTACACACAACGTTGGATCAATAGGGTAAGCTTGAAACATTACCTTTGCTCCAGTTCTCCCTGGTCTGCTTTGTTTGATCAGATCGTAAACATAGAAACACAATGTTATCTGCAGCCACATGCATACAGTCTAAACGTAGCATTTGTAATGTTTGCACCCTTTGAGCTGAACCAATGCCATTAACATTACTAATTTAAATGTTAACTTTTCCAATGATAAAACTTCGATTGGAGTCCATTGCCTAAGTAATGTAAGTACAATGCTGACATCCCAAATTTCTGTATATCTTGGTTTTGGGTAGATTTTTGTTAAAGATTCCTTTCATAAATCTGGATATTAATGGATGTGATCCAATTGATTTCTGGTCAGAGATTTGTCCTAAATAAGATGATAAGGCACTATGTGCACTATTAATGGCACTATAATTTAAGTGCTGTTCGAAATGCAACTCGGCAAGGAACTCCAATATGTTTACAATGTTCACAGTATGATAGGATATATTTGATTGTCTACAAAAATTTTCCCATTTCTTTATATGTGTTATATATTGTCTCTGAGTGCTATCTCGCCATGATGCGACTATAATATCCATAGTTCTATCCGACAATCCAAGCTCTTGTAGTGGTCTGGTCAAAACCTGCAGATTAACAAATTCATATAAGCATGTAATGGATGAATTTTCTTTGGTTACCGGTTTTATTAATAAATCACTGCTGCTAGGAATTGACATATATGGTTCTGTAATCATGTTTAACATCAATGGGAACCATGGTTGGGTCGGCCAATTTGGAATCACCAATAATCCTGTGGCAGAATCTTGTTCTATTTTCTCAGACATTGCTGAACCAGAGCAAATGGCGGAAAAAAGCATAAAAGAACATATTCCCCCAATGTAGTGAAAAAGCATCTACTGCTATGCATCTGGATCTGGTTCCCAAGACACATATTTAGGCATTGATGATTTAATCTTGATGCAAACAGATCAATGTCTGGTAACCCATATTGAATCACAATTTTACTGAAAATTACTGGGTTCAACATCCATTTCTGTGTTGTCTTTTAAACACCCTTGATCTATTGTCTGCCACCACATTGTCTTTACCTGGGATATAATTTGCCAAAATCCAAATTTGGTGCTTAATACACCACTGCCATATCTGATTGACCAGACAATCACATGATACCGATCTGACTCCACCAATGTGAATGAATATATGCAACAGCTGTTTTATTGTCTAATTGTATCAGTGCATGCATATTCTTTTTTGTAGAACAATAGGCTTTTAACCCATAAAACACCCCCAATAATTCTAAATAGTTAATACCATATGTTTGGAGAAACATTTCCTCTTGGACAGTCCATCTGCCCCACAGCTGGTAAATGAATCTGTCGCCCCCCCCATCCGAGAGCACTAGCATCTGTTTGTAAAATTACTTCAGGCTGTTGTATCAGAATGTTTTCAGCAGCTTGTGGGACATTTTCAATCCACCATTGCAATTCCAATAAAGCTTATTTTGTTAATTGCATAGGCCTATCAAAATGCCTGCTCTCTTTTAGAGCTCTTATTTTGTCCCTTTGAAGGTTTTGGTAATGTAATGGACCAAATTCTACTGCAGGAAATGCTGCTACTAATTTACCAATAACCTTTGCTACTTCCCGGATGGAGGGATAAGGTTTGTGAATGAGACCCCTACAGGTCATTAAAATATCATCAATCTTATCTGTTGGCAAAGTTACTAACATAGTAACTGAGTTAATCACAAACCCCAAATAGTTAATTGACTGTGCTGGCTGCAGCTGGGACTTAATTGGATGAATCAAGAAACCTAACTTCTCAAATAAAGTTTTAGTTGCTGAAACTGATTTTTCAGCTGATTCCTGATTACTATTGATGATTAAAATGTCATCCAGATAAGCATAATGATGTGCTTTTGTGCTCTTAATTGTGCTAAAGCTGGTTTCAAACAGCTTTGTAAAGAGCTGGGAGCTGAACTTACCCACTTTGAATTGCCACAGCTGTCCCAGCCAATTAAATTTTAAATACCTTCGAAAGAACTGGTGTATCGGTAACTGAATAGTACGCATCCTTTAAATCAATTGTAGCCATATAACAACCTGCTGATATCAAATGTCTTGTAGTGTTGAATGTTTCCATCTTAAAATGTTTATGATCGACAAATGTATTAAAGTTTGTAAGGTCCAGAATAATTCTGCAACCACCATCTTTTTTTACTTCTTGGAAATATATTTGACACAAATTGATGTTTATGTTCAACAGTTTTTTCAATAACACCTTTTTTAAACAATTTGTCAATTTCCACATTAATTTCTGCCTCTTCAATTGCAGAAAACATGAAACCATAAGCAGGTTTATTTTGTACCGGAGAGTTAGCACCTTCTTTAAATGTTATAGTAGCTCCTGAAACTGTTTGTAAAATAAACCGATCAGATGTGATGGCAAGCCATTCATCATAAAACATTTGTAATCTCCCTCCAACTGGAGATTTGTCCACAGTTTCTTTAAGAATTGAATAAATGTTTTGTACCTCTCCATATGAACATGGTGGTCTCCTTCTCCCCATATATGGGTGAACATTAGGCTGTGTCGGATGGTAATATTTTCTTATCATATTCCTGCCTCTGTTTCCAAAATCAAATCCCCTTCTTGACGAAAAAATCCCTTTTTTGTCCAAAAACGAAAGGTCTCATGTCGCTAATAGATTTAGCCTCTTCATCCATTTCTCTTATTTGCTTAGGCAGGTTCTCTCCAAATAGATAACCAGGAGCTTGAACACCACTTGATCGACACAGACCTGCAAACCTTGGATGAAATATGGGCCGAATCGCAATTTTCCTCATACAATTAATTTCATAGAAGGAATTGCACAATAAGCCCAAAGTATCTTTTTGGATTTTAACCATTTCCGACCCTTCCATTTGCCTTCCAAAAGCAGTAATGGCAGCTGAAATCAGTTTGAGGATTCTTTGAAATCTTATTTCTTGTCCTCTCATGCCTAGAGTCATAGGCGTCCATATGGACGGATTAAGCGTAGGTACCTTCACTGAGGTGCAATTTTCCAGTGTTTTATATAATTCTGCTGTTTCAACCATCACAGAATCTTGAAGTTGGTGAGATACCATATAATAGTAAGATTAAACGAGAACTTACCTGTTCGAAGTTTGATCTTTATTTTATGAGGAGTAACGATGAGGGATTACGTGAAGAAGGCCCGCCTGCCGCTGGAACGGCATACTTCAAAGCAGCGGCATGAAAAACACAGAACACAATAGCCGGAGTAAGATAGTAAGGCTCATTATAGATTTAGAACTACCAGATGATCATTTATTTTATGAGGGTGTGGAGTGGAGGGCACGTAATCCCTCATCGTTACTCCTCACAAAATAAAGATCAAACTTTGAACAGGTAAGTTCTCGCTTAATCTTACTATTTTACTTCGGAGTCACGTGAGTGACTACGTGAAGAGTTTGAAGCTTTCTGTGTTTTTTATGTCGTAGAATTCGTCCATACGACAGTCCGGCTAAGTCAACACATACATGAGAAAACCAGACTAGTTTTAGTTCTTTCCATAATAAATTTTTAATGATAAAAGAACATATAATAACCCTCTTTATATCCGAGGGAACCATTACAAAGTGATAAAAGACTATAGTGAACCCAACACCGCGTGGCCAAAGCTTGTCATTGTGTGAACAGGTTTATTGTAGAACTTTGAAAAAGTTTCTTCTTTACTCCACCCTGCGGTTTCTAAAATATGCTCGAGCGGTACGTCCTGCACCTTCGCTGCGGATGTAGCTGCAGCCCTGGTGGAGTGAGATTTGAACACATCAGTGTCTACTCCTGCTAAAAGTAACACCTGTTTTAACCACCTTGAGATTGTTTGTACTGAAGCTTTTGTGTGTGGTTTCTTATGCGTAATCATTAACGTTTTTTCATTACCTCGAAGAGTTTTGGTAATTTTTATATATTGGTTCAAATGTCTAACCACACACAATGTTGGATCGATAGGATAAGCTTTAAAGGTTACCTTTGCTCCAGTTCTTCCTGGTCTGCTTTGTTTGATCAGATCATAAACATAGAACACAATGTTATCTGTAGTCACATGCATACAGTCTAAACGCAACATTTGTAATGTTTGCACCCTTTGAGCTGAAACCAATGACATTAACATTATTAATTTGAATGTTAATCTTTCCAATGACAAACCTTCGATTGGAGTCCATTGTCTAAGTAAAGTAAGTACAATGATAACATCCCAAATCTCTGTATATCTTGGTTTGGGTGGATTTTTGTTAAAGATTCCTTTCATAAATCTGGATATTAGTGGATGTGATCCAATTGATTTCTGGTCAGATATTTGTCCTAAATAAGATGATAAGGCACTACGTGCAGTATTAATGGCACTGTAACTTAAGTGTTGTTTCAAAATGCAATTCAGCAAGGAACTCCAATACATTTGCAATGTTCACAGTATGGTATGATATATTTGACTGTCTGCAAAATTCATCCCATTTCTTTATATGTGTCATATATTGTTTCTGTGTGCTATCTCGCCATGATGCGGCTATAACTTCCACAGTTCTATCCGACAATCCACGCTCCTGTAGTGGTCTGGTCAAAACCTGCAGATTAATAAATTCATATAAGCATGTAATGGATGAATTTCTTTGGTTACTGGTTTTATCAATAAATCACTGCAGTTAGGAATTGACATATATGGTTCTTTAATCATGTTTAACATTGATGGGAACCAAGGTTGTGTCGGCCAATTTGGGATTACCAACAATCCTGTGGCAGAATCTTGCCCTATTTTCTTCAGACATTGCTGAACCAGAGCAAATGGTGGAAAAGCATAAAATAACATATTCCCCCAGTGTAATGAAAAAGCATCTACTGCTACTGCATCTGGGTCTGGTTCCCAAGACACATATTTGGGCAATTGATGATTTAGTCTTGATGCAAATAGATCAATGTCTGGTAACCCATATCGAGTTACAATTTTACTGAAAATTACTGGGTTAAGCATCCATTCTGTGTTATCTTTAAATATCCTTGATCTATTATCTGCCACCACATTGTCTTTACCTGGAATGTAGTTTGCCGAGATCCAAATTTGGTGATTAATACACCATTGCCATATTTCATTGACCAGACAATCACACGATACCGATCTGACTCCGCCCATGTGATTAATATATGCAACAGCTGTTTTATTGTCTAATTGTATTAATACATGTAGATTCTTTTTTGTAGAACAATATGCCTTTAGTCCATAAAAAGCACCCAATAATTCTAAATAGTTAATACCATATGTTTGAAGAAACATTTCCTCTTGGACAGTCCATCTACCTCCACAACTGGAGAATGAATCTGTTGCCCCCATCCGAGAGCGCTAGCATCTGTTTGTAAAACCACTTCAGGCTGTTGTATCATAATGCTTTTAGCAGCTTGTGGGACATTTTCAATCCACCATGGTAATTCCAACAAAGCTTCTTTTGTTAATTGCATAGGCCTATCAAAATGGCCTGCCCTCTTTTTTAGAGCTCTTATTTTGTCCCTTTGAAGGTTTTGGTAATGTAATGGACCAAATTCTACTGCAGGAAAAGCTGCTACTAGCTTACCAATAACCTTTGCTACTTCTCGGATGGAGGGATAATGTTTGTGAATGAGACCCTTACAAGTCACCAAAATATCATCAATTTTATCTGTTGGTAAAGTTACTAACATAGTAACTGAGTTAATTATAAACCCCAAATAGTTAATTGACTGTGCTGGCTGCAGCTGGGATTTAATTGGATGAATCAAGAACCCTAACTTTTCAAACAAAGCTTTAGTTGCTGAAACTGATTTCTCAGCTGATTCCTGATTGTCATTGATGATTAAAATGTCATCGAGATAAGCCATAACGATGCGTTTTTGTGCTCTTAATTGAGCTAAAACTGGTTTCAACAGTTTAGTAAAGAGCCTGGGAGCTGAACTTAACCCATTTGGTAAAGCTCTGAATTGCCACAGCTGTCCCAGCCAATTAAATTTTAAATACCTTCGAAAGAACTGATGTATTGATACAGAATAATAGGCGTCCTTTAAATCAATTGTAGCCATATAACAACCTGCTGATATCAAATGTCTTGCAGTATTAAACGTTTCCATTTTTAAATGTTTGTATTCTACAAATTTATTAAGATTTGTAAGGTCCAGAATAATTCTGCAACCACCATCTTTTTTTATCTCTTGGAAATATATTTGACACAAATTGATGCTCGTGTTCAACAGTTTTTTCAATAACACCTTTTTTAAACAATTTGTCAATTTCCCCATTTATTTCTGCTTTTTCCTTTGCAGAAAACACGAGAGCATAAGCAGGTTTATTCTGTACTGGAGAGTTAACACCTTCTTTAAATGTAATAGTGGCTCCTGAAACTGTTTGTAAAATAAACCGATCAGATGTGATAGTAAGCCAGTCATTATAAAACATTTGTAATCTCCCTCCAACTGGAGATTTGTCCACAGTTTCTTTAAGCATAGAATAAATCTTTTTAGTACCTCTCCATATGAACGTGGTGGTCTCCTTCTCCCCGTATACGGGTAAGCATTAGGCTGTGTCGGATGATAATATTTCCTTGACATACTCCTGCCTCTGTTTCCAAAATCAAATCCCCTTCTTGGCGAAAAATACCTTTTTTGTCCAAAGATGAAAGGTCTCACGTGGCTAATAGATTTAGCTTCTTCATCCATATCTTTTATTTGTTTAGGCAGGTTTTCTCCAAACAGATAACCAGGAGCTTGAACACCACTTGCTCGACACAGACTTGCAAACCTTGGTGAAATATGGGCCGAATCGCAATCTTTCTCATACAATTAATTTCATAGAAGGAATTGCATAATAAGCCCAAAGTATCTTTTTGAATCTTATCCATCTCCAACCCCTCCATTTGTCTTCCATAAGCCGTAACGGCAGCAGAAATTAATTTGAGGATTTTTTGAAATCTCATTTCTTGTCCTCTCATGCTTGGGGTCATAGATGTCCATATAGACGGATTAACCATAGGTACCTTCAGTGAGGCACAATTATCCGGTGTTTTATATAATTCTGATGTTTCAATCATCACAGAATCTTGAAGTTGGTGAGATACCATATAATTAATGTTGGCAGCTAGGTTTTCTTCCATAGCCTCACCACTTCCTTCAGGTATAGCAAAATCTTTTGCTATGCAGGCATATCTGGCCTTTTCTTTTTTATTTGTGGTGTGCATTCATAATCCACATCACCACTTGCAGGGTCTGTCTTTTGCAGCCCTAATCCACTTGGAATTATATCCCATGAGACTTCCTCCGCCCCCGAATCCTGGGTCCGGAGTTTCAAATTCCCAATTTGGCACACAGCCATATTCTGGATATTCAAACCCCTCAGGGTCTTTTTGGGAAACTTCTGGGTACTGTGACCCTTGTCTCATAATTTTTGGGAGTACTTTCTCCATATGCTCCATTTTTAGTCTTATTATCTGGAGGACTTTCATTATCAGAGTCATTATCAGAAACCACGGGCCTCACAGATTTCTTTTTACATTTTTTAGGAGCATTTCCCTCCGTGGTTATTATTTCTGGAGAAATTATAATCTCGCTAAAGGGTGAATCAGCGGCCACCGGTAACGGAACCGGATCCGCACTAATCTCTTGTCCCGTATTTTTAGCTTCACCCCGGGATGATCTTTTTACCCGCAAAATTTTCTTTTGCGATTTCTCCATTTTCTTTTTCATTTATCTGACCAAATCAGCACGCCAGCGTGACTCTGATTTTTACTTTTACTTTCACTTTTCTGCTGGTTTTCACCAGCGTAACTTCTTTTTTAGAACGTCCCCACTTTACCACACTTACCTGCGGGTCCATTCCGACCGCTGCGAGGAGCTGCGCTCTGCAGCTTCCTGCTTCTGCCGTCAGCGTCGACGTAACTCACGTGACTCCGAAGTAAAATTAATACTGGCAGCTAGGTTTTCTTCCATAGCCTCACCACTTCCTTCAGGTATAGCAAAATCTTTTGCCATATCAGGCACATCTGGCCTCTTCTATTTTATTCGTGGTGTGCACTCATAATCCACATCACCACTTGCAGGGTCTGACTTTTGCAGCCCTGATACACTTGGAATTATATCCAATGAGACTTCCTCCGCCCTTAATCCTGGGTCTGGAGTTTCAAATTCCCAATTTGGCACATAGCCATATTCTGGATATTCAAACCCCTCAGGGTCATTTTTGGAAATGTCTGGGTACTGTGACCCTTGTCTCATTATATTTTGGAGTACTTTCTCGATATGTTCCATTTTAAGCCATGTAGCTTTATTATCCGGAGGACTTTCATTATCAGAGTCATTGTCAGAAACCACGGGCCTCACGGATTTCTTTTTACTTTTTCTAGGAACATTTTCCTCCGTGGTTTGCATTTCTGGAGAAATTATAGTCTCACTAACGGGTGAATCAGCGACCACCGGTATCAGAACCGGATCCGCACTAAACTCTTGTCCCGACTCTTTAGCTTCACCCCGGGATGATCTTTTTACCCGCGAAATTTTCCTTTGAGACTTCTCCATTTTTCTTTTTTATTATCTGGCTAAATCAGTACGCCAGCGTGACTCTGATTTTAAATTTTACTTTCACTTTTGCTGGTTCTACCAGCGTAACGTTTTTAAAAAAAATTTTTTTTTAGAACGTCCCCTCTTTTCCTTGCACTTACCTGCGGGTCCGTTCCGGCCGCTGCGAGGAGCTGTGCTCTGCAGCTCTTGCTTCTGCCGTCAGCATCGATGTAATGCCGTTCTAGTGCCAGGCGGGGCTTCTTCACGTAGTCACTCACGTGACTCCAAAGTAAAATTGTATCCCTTAACCAGTTTCTCAGATACATGGCCGGATGCATTTGCAGCAGTGTCTTTAGCCCCTGTCCCACTTACGTGTCCTTGGCACGCTAATTACGCGACCTCATGGTCGCGTTGAGGCGCGACGGTCCCACGTGACTTGATGTGTCTGCACAGCCGTCTGGAACGCATGACGTCATTTGAAGATGGACGAAAAATGCAGGAGTAACTCAGCGGGACCAGCAGCATCTCTGGAGAGAAGCAATGGGTGATGTTTCGGGTCAAGACCCTTCTTCAGTCTGAAAGAAGGATCTTGACCCGAAACGTCACCCATTCCTTCTCTAATAGATAGTGAAATCTTGAAAGATAAAATAAAAGCATTTCAGCCAGAAGAAAATAAATATTTTCCAATGGCTTTTGAATGTTCATTTTCAGTTTAATGTGGCAAGTTATATAAATATAATAAAATATATTTGATTTTTGTATTTCCACCTGCTCATGATTCACTGTGGTCTAGATAAATCTTGATTTGGGTAAAACAAATTCTTACTTGAATGATAATTGTTATATCTGATTACTTACTCCTTTCCCTGGCAAGGATAATTTAATTTCACTGAATTTGTCTCTGAGTTCTTCCTGACCGGCACTTAGAATGACATTCCAAGAGATTGAATTTGATTAAAAACTTCTCAACTATGAAAATGATTCGTTAAACTAAAAATTGAATTTGGTGCGCATTTTTTAGTCATTGATTCTTCTCCATAAAAGGCAATATTTACATTTACATCTGAATTTATATTCATTGCAAGGTGTGTCAAAAGTAGAAAAGTGCCTGATCAAAGTAAAAAATTATTACCATTACGAACAAATCTGAACTTGTATATGGGTATATTTTATGTGATATAATTCTGATGAATCGTTAGTGAAGAGATATGTTCTGTTAATTCTATAAATTTATGACAATTGAAAGCCCTTAAGTAAATTCAGCTTTTGAGAATATACTTGCGGATATTCATTTATATACAGAGCTTTTCTTCTGCATTCAAGGACTTGATTGATTACACTCTGCATAACTTCACTATCAACCTATCAAGTCAGAATATCATGTGCAACGCAAAATACAAATAAAATATGTGAGAAGATATGTTATTTTTATTTCATAATGGACATTGAATTACTTTAAAAACAAAATCTAAATAATAAAATAATTTTTCAGAATTGGGTTGATTTTACTGAAAACGATAAAGACATTTTATTTCCTATAGACATTTTATTTCTTTTTAAAAACTTACTGCCTTTGCATTATCGAACTGAAACTAAAATGTGAACTAATAAGTCTTACAAAAATTAAAATTCTGCAGAATCAGTAGCAGCAGAAGAATGGTCCACCTTTTAGTTCATAAGCTGCAATTAGTTAGTTGTTGTGCTGCAAGAGTATATTTGGCCATTTCAAGTGGATATCAATTGATAACCTGAATTTGATCTTGACAGTTTATCTCTGGAGTTCTACAAACATTGTTTTCATTATTAGTTTTATTCACCAGTCTCCTCGATAGAATTCAATCCCTGTCAACTGTCAAAGGCAAACACCAAGAGAAATCACTTAGTCTTATTAACAGATTTAGTCATGTAAACCATATTAGTTTGAGCAATGGTGATTTATGAGATTTTCTATACATTGACACTGCTGCTGAAATTGGAAAGGTAATGTCTGTCAATGTCATATTGGACAGCTTAGTGAATCTTTCTTTTGGAAGAGATGTTAATAGTACTCAATTTGCTCTCTCAGGTAAACACAAAAGCTAACTTGGTAATATTTCAAAGAGATTGGTGGAGTTATTATGTATATTAGAAAACTGATCCCTCATCCAGCATCACTAAAAACTGTTTTTCTGCTAATTATCATATTGGTTTATTTGTGTGGGAGCAGTGTGGAAAGCGGCTGTCATGCTTCTTATATTACATGGTAACTCCGGGGCTCATGTTGTCGACCTCCCTGTGGTGAGCCCTGTCAACTGACCTCAATCAGGCGAATGACAACATATAGAGACAGCAGCAGCGCTGCAGCTTGGGGCCAACCCGGGCCATGCGCCCTTTTTAGGGCGGGCACCTACGGAAGTCGAACCGCATCACCGTTCTGCAGACTTCTGCTGCCTCAAACGCAAGAAGGAGACATGGTGACTCCGATACAAATTGGGCCTTGCTGTCTGTAAAGTAATTTTTTGGCAACATCTTGAATTGGCTGTGAAGGGTGGCATTGAAATCAATCTTGTTAGTTTATTTTTTTGACATGCTGTTTCATTCAATACCCATCTATTGATTTATGTCCACATCATAAAGAGTAAAATAATGATGTTCTCTTGCACCTTAGAAATCCTTTGCTATCTTTTGAAAACTCTAATGCTCAAGATCAATCATCTTTTAAATGCCTGTGGAGATCTGTAGTATTTCTCTTAGCATAAAATAAAGTGGACATAAGGCATCTTTTATTTGGCACTACATTATTTCATCCATTGGAGATACTTATTTAATTGGTAAACCAGTATCTCCTAAGCAGGACATCCATGTCAGCTGTTTGATCCACATATGAATTTCTACAATTAAGAGCTCCCGCCGCTATTAGTTCTCTTGTGTGCATCCATGAAGTAATTACATGCATTTCATGATAGTTTTCAGTCATCAGCATCACATGGATGAAATTAGTGGAAGCTTCCACCTCAGCACCTCCACAGGTGTGTCACCTCATCCATATCATTACCCTGATTAGATTCACTCAGCGCAAATTAATCTAGCCAGTTCATGTGGCAGCTTGAGAGATACTTTTATCACAAACATTTTTTATCCTTCTTCTGCTAGCTTCTTGCTATTGAGAAAACACTTGACAAATTGAAAAGTTTTGGCGCCATTGGTTGTGCGATTATATTCAAGGTCAATGTGATGATGTGCCTCACAATGGCATATTAGTCAAAGATCGATCATTACTTATTGTCTCAAATATATGGGGTCAAATTGATGTGAATTTTACACTCCCCAATATATGCTGGTGTTGTGGGCTTTTAAATCCTAAAGCAGCATGTTCATTTCAACTTATAAATAGTAACTTCCCCATGCTAGATTTACTTCATTCTCATTGATTTCACGTTTCTTTTGCACTATTGAGGAACAACCCACCTTGTGAATATCTATACTATAACTAAAAGTCTCATCTTGACCACTTCCTGTCTACGTTGTAAATTAAATTTAGAAAAAACGCTACCCTATATCGCTGTGATTTTTTTGCCATCTTACCGTCCTCCTCTCCTGCAACCGCCCCAATTTTTTTTCCGCTCGGTGAAATAATAAAAAAGTTATGAATGTTTAAAGAATCGTGAGATCAGTAGATTGGTCATCTCGCCTGTCAGTCATCATGGTGAAGGTAACGCCTTCCGGGGGGGGGGGGGGGGGTGGGGGCAGGAGAATAAAGCCCCGGAGGCTGGACATGAGCCAGTTACCCCGGAAGACCATGAGTGAGAGTTGAGTCCAGAACTCTGAGTCTACGCTGTGAGTGAACTGATCTGTGAGTCTGCACTGTGCTGCTTGAACTGAATTGAAGGGTTTGTCTGCAAACTGTGCTGCTTGAACTGAATTGAAGGGTTGGTGTGCAAACTGTGCTGCTTGAACTGAATTGAAGTGTTGGTCTGCAAACTGTGTTGCTTGAACTGAATTGAAGTTGGTCTGCAAACTGTGCAAACTGTGCTGCTTGAACTGAATGTCGCACTCATTCCAGAAGTCATGCTCACTGCGAAAGTCCCGTTCAGGGGAAAGGCCGCGCTCAACCGCGTGAATAAAGTCAAGAGTTTTACTGTCATATATATGTTGTGAGAGTGTGTGATGGATGGTGTGAGTGTGTGAGATGGTGGGTGTGTGTGTGAGATGGAGGGTGTGTGTGTGTGAGATGGAGGGTGTGTATATGAGTGTGTGTGAGATGGAGGGTGTGTGTATGTGAGATGGAGTGTGTGTGTCTGTGAGATGGAGTCTGTGTGTCTGTGAGATGGAGTCTGTGTGTCTGTGAGATAGAAAGTGTATGTGTGATGGAGGTTGTGTGTGTGAGCTCACCAGCTGGGAGTGGGTCAACTGCCAGCCCACCAGCCGTGAGTGAGTAAACTGCCAGTCCACCAGCCGCGAGTGAGTCAACTGCCAGCCTACAAGCCATGAGTGTCGGCTGCCAGCCCACCAGGCCACCAGGCCATGAGTGACTGAACTGCCAGCCCACCAGGCCTGAGGGGCTGAGCTCCTAGCCTATCAGGCCCGAGTGACTGAGCTGCCAGTTTGCAGACCAACCCTTCAATTCAGTTCAAGTGTGTGTGTCTGTGAGATGGAGTGTGTGTCTGTGAGATGGAATGTGTGTGTGTGATGGAAGGTGTGTGTGTGATGGAGGGTGTGTGTGTGTGTGAGCCCACCAGCTGTGAATGAGTCAACTGCCAGCCCACTAGCCGTGAGTGAGTCAACTGCCGGCCCAACAGCTGTGAGTCAACTGTGATGAGTTCAATAGATCAGATCGTGCTGAATCCAGCCTGCATTTTGCATTTGCATTCACCTACCACTCAAAAGATACAATGCATCTAAGATCTGTTTCAATTGACTCCTATTTAATGGAGGCCATCAGAACTCATCCCATAAGGTCATACGGTCAAAAGGAATAGGAGTAGAATTTGGCCATTTGGCCATCAAGTCTACTCTGCCATTCAATCATGTCTGATCTATCACTCCCTTCTAACCCCATTCTCATGCCTTCTCCCCATAACCTCTGACACATGTACCAATCAAGAATCTATCTATCTATCTCTGCTTTAAAAATATCCACTGAATGTATTTATATCCCATTACATTTTTTTTTAAAAATAAGGATTTTGTAAAGCGCAATATTCATTTCTTAGTGCTCAATATTCATTTCTTAGTGCTTCTACCTGGCAGAAAAACAAAATGATTTAAAATGGGTGGTATTGTAGATAACGAAGATAGTTATAAAAAAGTACAGCAGGATCATGATCAGTTGGGCAAGTGAGCTGAGGAATAGTTAAAGACATTTTATACAGATAGGTGTGTTGCATTTTGGGAAATCAAACCAGGGCAAGACTTTCACAGTGAATGGCAGGGTCCTGGGAAGTGTTATTGAGCAGAGGGATCTAGGACTGCAGGTACACAGTTCTTTGGTGTCACAGGTAGATGGGGTAGTCAAGAAGACTTTCAGTACATTGCCCTTCATCGGTCAGGGCATTGATAATAGAAGTTGGTGTGTTATGTTACAGCTGTGCAAGAAGTTAATGAGGCTGCATTTGGAGAATTGTTTAAACATTAAGGTAGATGATCTGAAATTCATTTGTAATTTCTTACAAATTCAGCCCCATTGAGTTTCAAAGTCATATTTTAAATATTGGTTTATATTAAGGATAAATGATGGGAAGTCAATGTAACTATTTACATGAACATTTACATCAACTGGTGACTTAGGTTATCAGAACATAAAAACATAGACACTTGGAAAATAGGTGCAGGATTAGGCCATTCACCCTTCACGCCTGCACTCCCATCCAATTTGATCATACCCTATTCCTGCTTTCTCCCCATATCCCTTGATTCCTTTAGCCATAGGAGCTATATCTAACTCGAATACATCCAGTGAATTGGCCTCCACTGCCTTCTGTGGCAGAGAATTCTACAGATTCACAACTCTCTGGCTGATAAAGTTTTTCCTCATCTCAGAAGGAACATACGTCTTCCTCAAAATGTTACCTCCCAAAATAAGTTTATTGAAGTTGAAAAGGTTTGCTCCCAGACCGACTCTTTCTTTGTCTATTGGAGTACTTTATTGTTTTATTTTATTACTTTATCTCTCAAAGACTCCCTCAGATCATCCATCATCCACCAACATTATGACAGATGTTTGGAGAACTCACATGAAAATTCAACCTTGCATGTTTTAAAATATGTCAGGACTGATGGTTGCTTGTTTTAAACAATGGTGAGGGAACGGATGCGGAAAATGTAACTTGCCACAATGGTATTTTTTCTTTTATTTTGAACTCATGTGAACTGGTTGGAATTGTAAATAATTTTCTGACAGAAGATATCTAAAACAAATATCCTAAGGCAGTGTAACAATGTCAACGAAAATAATAAAACTAAACAGTATGTCAGAAATGTACTTATATCACAGATGTATCAATTTTTGTTGTCATATTCACAAGAACATTTTATTAATAATCACTTTCTTTGACATTTTTCTAAAGGTTAAAATCTTGTTTCATAATTCCTTTTGTGGCACGGTGGCGCAGCAGTAGAGTTGCTGCCTTACAGTGCTTGCAGCACCAGAAACCCGAGTTTGATCCTGGCTGTCTGTACGGAGTTTGTATGTTCTCCTCGTGACCACGTGGGTTTTCTCTGAGACCTTCAGTTTCCTCCCAAACTTCAAAGACAAACAGGTTTGTAGGTTAATTGGCTTGGTGTATGTGTAAAATTGTCCCTGGTGTGTAGGATAATGTTAATGTGCAGGGATCACTGGTCAGTGTGGACTCGGTGGGCTGAAGGGCCCGTTTCTGCACTGTATCTCTAAACTCTAAACTAAACTTGTAGAAAAAAACCCACCTAGTCTAATATTTGCAATGAGACAATCAATGATTAGTATATCTGAGCTGATCGGATAGTGTGCCAAACAAAGCTTTTCACTGTACTTTGGCACATATGACAAAAATAAACCTATATCCTAAAACTCTCGACTATGTGCAGAGATCAGAGCCATTCTTTCTTCAGTGAAGTGGCAACACGGAGGCGCAGCGGTAGAGTTGCTGTCTTACAGCGCCAGATTGATCCTGACTGTGGGTGCTGCCTGTATGGAGTTTGTACGTTTCTCTGTGACTTACGGGGGTTTTCTCCTGGTGCTCCGGTTTCCTCCTGCAGGTGCAGGTTTGTAGGTAAATTGGCTTGTTATAATTGTAAAAGTTCCCTAGTGTGTGTAGGATAGCAAAAGTGAGCGGGGATCGCTGGTCAGTGCGGACACGGTGGGCCACAAGGTCTGTTTCCGCGCTGTATCTTGAAACTAAACTAAACTAAACTGTGGATAGACACAATAGACTGGATCAATAAGCTCAGTGGGTTAGACAGCATCTCCGGAGAAAAGGAATAGATGATGTTTTGGGTCAAGACCCTTCTTCAAACTGAGAGGCAGGGGAAAGGGAAATGAGAGATAGAGACGGTGATATAGAGAGAATAAAGAATAAATGAATGAAAAGATAAGCAAAAAAGTAACAATGATAAAGGAAAGGCCATTGTTAGCTGTGGGCTTGGTCAAAACGAGTTACAGACAATGTGACAACAAGACGACTTTGAAGCTAGAACAATGACAGGTGGGGGATGGATGGAGAGAGAGAGAGATGCAGGGGTTACTTGAAGTTAGAGAAATCAAATTCATGCCGCTGGGTTGTAAGCTGTCCCAGCGAATTATGAGGTGTTGTTCCTCCAATTTGCAGTTGGCCTCACTCTGACAATGGAGGAGGCCCAGGGCAGAAAGGTCAGTGTGGGAATGGGAAAGGGAATTAAACTGTTTGACAAACTAAACTGTAGGTGGAAAGCAATTCCATTCAAACACATTTGGAGCTAACCAAAATGGTACTTCTTATGACAGAACCCATTGAAGTACAAGTAGCAATCACCCAATGTCTGCACTGTGGGGGAAGCACAGACTGATGTAGCACAGGGCAGGCTCATTGCTTTAAATTACTGTATATAAAGAGACTATCTGGTGTCACAACAGCTTCTTACCTCCAGCTCAATACTAGAAGTACTGAGGCACCTGCCAGTGGATCCATGCAGCACATAGCTGGTGTCCTTTCTCAGAAGTGAAGGATTAATTCTCCCTTCCCAACCAGCATGATGCTCTCATCCTTTCAAGGTGGAATGGTATGTAGCCAGCACTTCCAAGACCAGAACACAAAGTACTGGAGGAAATCAACAGCATAGGCATCATCTGCCGAGGGAATGGACAGGCTACATTTTCGGTCTTGACTCTTACTATATGAAGATGCTGTCAATGTTCCAACCTCAATAGCATAAGAAAATCCAGGTAAATGAAAGAACTCTCAAGCAAATGTTTGCTGGAAAGAATTGAGAAGCCAAGTGAATCAGTGACCCTTCGTTCACATGGCATAATCAAAACAGTAATTATTCATGTGAAATTATGTCTTACTCTCACCTGTGCCTCACTGGTCAGTTTTGCAAGGTTAGGGAGGGCCATGCAGGAAATATCAAACTTAAATCTTAATGGTAAATACAACAATAAATTCCCACATTAATCAGAGCCCATCTTCAGATGTTTGAGACTCCTTTAAACTTGGACTTCTGCACATTCTGCTCAGGTATTTGTTGCAGTCCCATGAACACAGTTGCACAGAAATTGATCTGCAAAATGAATGGAATTGAAGTTTGGAGATAGGGCACTACAGACGTGCGATAGATTCCAAGAAAAAATATTCTAAACCAACGACCCTAGTACCACTATTGTTTTGAGCTAAAACTCCCCATAATTATTTTGGGGGTGGATCTTTATCACAATTACTCATTACCACCACTGGGTGGCGAGACCATGCAACTGCTGAATGAGCAATTTACTGAGGAAGGAACATTAGATCAGATTAGATTCTTTATTTGTCATTCAGACCTTTCGGTCTGAACGAAATTTCGTTCCCCTGCAGTCATACATATAATTTTTTTTTAATGACAGTACACACAATAAACACAAATTTAACATCCACCACAGTGAGTTCACCAAACACCTCCTCACTGCGATGGAAGGCAAAGTCTTAAAGTCTCTGTCTCTTCCCTCTTTGTTTCCCTCTGCGCCGAGGCGATCCAGGCTTCAGATGTTGTGACCCCACCGGGTGATGGTAAGTAAGTCAGTCCCGCGGTTCAACCGAGCTCTGCGAACGGGCCGGTTGAACTCCGTGGACCGGGGTGGTCGAAGTTGCCGCCCTCCAGACCAGTGGACGAAGCTGTTGTTGCGGGAGCTCATAAAAACAGGTCACCAACCTGTAAGCTGCGAGCTCCCAACGATGTCGTCCACTGGGCCCGCGGCCGATTTCACCGGGCCCGTGTTCGCGGTCGAGCCGCTGCCACTGCCGCTGCAACCGCTCCGGGACCGAGTTGGGTTGCCGCTGCTGCTGCCGCCGCCGCCGCTGCTGCTGCTGGAACCGCTGCGGGACCGAGTCGGGTCGCCGCTGCTGCTGCTGCCGCTGATGCCGCTGCTGGAACCGCTCCGGGACCGAGCTAGGCCGCCGCCGCCGCTGCTGCTGCTGGAACCACTCTGGGACCGAGTCGGGTCGCCGCTGCTGCTGGAACTGCTCCGGGGCCGAGTTGGGTCACCGCTGCTGCTGCCGCCGCCACCACCGCTGGAACAGCCCCGGGGCCCGAGGCCGCCAGCTCCGCCATTAGGCCTCGGCGCAGACAGAGACGAAGGTGGGGAATACGACAGAAAAGTTGCACCCCCCCCCCCCCCCGAAGGAAGAGGAAGGACATGTTACTCCCTCCCACCCACATACATACACAATCTAATAAAACGAAACCAAATAAAAACAGGACAAAAAAAAAAAACAGACGGACTGCAGGCCTCGGCGCAGTTAACCCAGCGCGGTCATCTTGACATGGAATAATGCAGGATGAACATAGAACATAGAGCAGTACAGCGCAGGATCAGGTCCTTTAGCCCATACTAGTTGTGCCGAACATGATGCCAAGTTATTCTCCTCTGCCTGCATGTGATCATATCTTTCCATTCACAGCATATACTTTCACCTATCTAAAAGCCTCTGAAATGCCAAAATTGTATCTGCCTCCACCACCACTTATGGCAGCATGTTCCAGGCACCCACCACTCTCTGGGTTAAGAAATGATCTCTAACATCTCTTATATACTTTCCCGCTCTGACCCTAAAGCTATACCCTCTTGTCTCTGATATAGCCTCCCTGCGAAAAACGTCCTGACTGACTACCCTGTCTATGCCTAATAATTTTATATACTTCTATCAGGTCTTCCTCAGACCCTGACAGTCTCGAGAAAATAATCCAAGTTTATCCAGCTGCTTGTAACTAAATACTTTAAATATCTATCACCCTTTCATCCAGGCAGTATTCTGGTAAACCACATTCTCCAAAGCCTCCACATCCTTTCTGTAATGGGGCTACTAAAACTGCAAACAATACTCCAAATGCTGCTGACACAAAGTTTTATAAAGCTTTATAAATGTATTAAAAAATTTAGAAATGGATACTTTGGCACATAATGGGAATTCTAAACATATTAAATATTCCTAAATATATTCCTAAATATTTTAATAGGACAGAGATCAATTCAGCAGGGCAGGACCTTCACAGTGAACGATAAGATCCTGGGTAGTGTTGTAGATTAGAGGGATTTAGGATACAAGTGGCATCACGGTTAGTTATGGTTTTGGCATGCTGGCCTGCATCAGATAGGGAATAGAATATATTACAGTTGTACACAACATTGTTGAGGTTCCAACTGAAGTACTATATTCAGTTTTGGTCACCTCACTACTAGAAGATGCTGAAGATATACACATAGAACTGGAGCAACCGAGCGCTTCAGGCAGCATCTCTGGAGTGAAGGAATGGGTGACTTTTCAGGTTGAGACCCTTCTTCAGTCTGATTCTTTCCTTCGCTCCAGAGATGCTGCCTGTCCCTCTAAGCCAGCTTTTTGTGTCGATCTTTGGTTTAAACCAGCATCTGCAGTTCCTTCATACACACTGGGAAGATGCCATTGTGCTGTAAAGAGGGCAAAAAATATTTATGTGGATGTAACATACCCTCCCCCCCCCCCAAGGTGAAACG
Organism: Okamejei kenojei; assembly: GCA_035221665.1. Classification (NCBI taxonomy): domain Eukaryota; kingdom Metazoa; phylum Chordata; class Chondrichthyes; order Rajiformes; family Rajidae; genus Okamejei; species Okamejei kenojei. The sequence continues at coordinate 56,581,424 of CM069134.1, forward strand.
GCCCATTAAGTCTAAACAAGCGCCGGAAGAAGTAGGCCCGACTGAAGCCTCGGGCTCAGGTACAATGTCATCCAAATAAGATGTATCAAAGAAACAAAAGTCCAAAAAATCTGAGATAGAAGAACTTCAGAATTTTCTAACTCAAGAAATTAAAAACATAAAGGAACAATTGAAGAATTTTAATGAGAAGCTGAATTTTAAAGAACTTCAAACTTTTAAAGAAGAATTTAAGGAGGAAATGAAAGAAGAAATCAATACCACTGTCCCTGAACAATTGGATACATGGAAGAATGAAACGGAAGAAAAGCTGGCTCAACAGATTGAGGAGATAGATGTTAAAATCAACTCGATGGAGTCCAGCTTTAATGAAAGGTTGGATCCCATCGATAAGACATTGGACCAACAAAATATAGCAATAATTCATTTAGAGGAGATTGCTGCAACTAGTGCCGAAACAACAAAACAGCTTATCAAAGAGAATCAACGTCTATCAGACTTACTGAGTAAAATAATTGAGAAATGTACTGAACTAGAAGGACGTCAGATGCACCAGAATTTAAGAATCGTTGGCATCCATGAAGGAAGAGAGGGGAACCGAGACCCCTGCGAATTCACTGCAGACTTATTGCAAAATGTCTTAAATCTGGATAAAAAACCTCTACTAGATCGCGCACATAGAGTGCTGAGACGCCGTCCACGGACAGACGCCTCACCAAGACAAATGATAGTGAAGGTGCAATACGACCATGTACTGGATGACATGATGAAGGAAATTGTTCGTACCAGGAATCTCACATATGAAGGAGACAAGATCAGCATTTATTGAGATTATCTTGTGGAGGTCTCCAGGAAGAGAGAGCTGTTTACAGAGACAAGAAGAATACTCAAGGGTGTACCAGGTCTGAGGTACGGCCTGATGTACCCGGCAACATGAAGAGTCACCTACAGGAAGAAGGAACACATCTTTGCCAACCATAAGGATGCATTGGATTTTGCCCAGAATATCGAGAATATGATCGATGACTGAACATTACTCACAAAATACCTGACGTCACCGAACATCGTGACGAAAGATCTGATGGAACTTAAGCTGTTATACTTAAGGACAAATTAAATTGGACAAGGATTGTTCAGCAAGGTTTTCCCTATGGACATACCATACTCATATTTACTATTAACATTAACAACTGATAAATTCAAATCATAATTACTTGTTATTACTAATAATTATTGCTAATTACTTTTAATTGGATTACTTAGAATTAGTTAAAATGGAAATTATAAGCGCAGTTGGATTTAAAGTTTGATTTCTCTTTTTTTTCTTCTTTTCTCTCTCTTAGATATATATGAGATTTATACTATATTTTGAGAATAGTTGCCTTTTTTATTTTTTATTAATGGATTATGAATACTTTGGAACTTAAAATGTTTTCCTCCTCCCCTGTAAAATGTTGTTATTGAAATTTCACCTTAAAGAGAGCATGGAGCTAGTAAAGTTTTTTTTATTTTTCAATGGCTACGGAAGTCTGTAGATGGCTAGCCACGTTAGTGTGGCTATCACTAACTGCACTAATTATAGATGTAGTTTTTTCTTTCTTTTTGAAATTTACTAACCACCTACCCTATCATTCTTTTTATATAATATCCTATTATAATTTTAAGTTTGAATGGAATTATAAGTTTTACCAAAGGAGATACATAAGGGAGAAAGATTTACGAGTTTTAAAATTAATCTATCTGATGTTCGGGTGTAATGTCAGGCTTGTTGCGCTGAACCATCTGCTCTATAATAGACCACCCTAAACAAAAGATGCAAGATTTGAATATGAAGATTGGGGGTGAAGGAATCACATTTTGCAGCTGGAATGTTAAGGAAATTAATGAACCAATCAAGAGCGGTAATGTATTAGCACATTTAAAATCACTTAAAACAGATATAATATTCCTTCATGAAACTCACCTTAAAAAGGGAGCACAGCATAGATTGAAAGCAAAATGGATTGCTAAAACATATCACTCCTCATTTTCGCACAAATCCAGAGGTGTTGCAATACTAATTCGCGACGGGATACCTTGTAAACATATATCAACTATAACGGCCAATGATGGTAGATATATTGTATTAATAGTTGAGTTACATGCAAAAAAAGTGATTCTTATTAATGTTTATGGACCAAACTTTGATAGTCCCTTGTTTTTCAAGAAAATATTTAATATAATTCAGGAACTTACACAACACAATTTAATAATTGGAGGAGACTTAAATTGTACACTAGACCCTTATTTAGACAGATCATCAAGACAACGAAAAATAAAATCTCAGTCAAGTGCATTATTAAATGCATATATAGATACTACTAATATTAAGGACATCTGGAGAATTGAAAACCCAACTGGATGAGAATATTCATTTTACTCATCGGTACATAAAACATATTCAAGAATAGATTATTTTTTAGTAGACTCCAAGCTCATCCCATTTACCTACAATTCGAAATATCATAACATTATAATCTCGGACCATGCACCCTTAACATTTATGATTAAAATAAATGGAAGGACCAAGAAACAGTCACAATGGAGACTCAACCCAAGTATGTCAGGAATACCTTACTAAACAGATTATTGTTTTTTGAGACCAATGATCGCCCTGGAACGTCTGCCTCCCTTCTCTGGGAAACATTTAAAGCATTTGCCCGAGGAGCAATGATCTCTTCCCAAGCATTTCACAATAAAGAGAATCGGGTTAAACAACAGGCACTGGAAAGAGAAATAAGACGATTAGACATAGAAAATGCGGCTGCACCAACTACGATAAAACATAATAAAATAGCAGTATTGAAATATAAATTAAATAAAATATATTCAGACCAAGTTATAAAATTTTATCAGTATACTGAACAATTACATTTTGAATTCGGCGAGAAACCACAAAAACTATTAGCTCGCCAACTTCGAATACTGGACGGTGAAAAAAAATTCACAAATTTACCAGAAATGCTAAATGAATATAATAACACTCATACCAAAAACAGATAAGGACCTGGAAGATCCAGGTTCATGTAGAGCTATAGCTCTCTTAAATACTGATAAAAAATATTAACTAAAATCCTAGCACAAAAATCCTAGCACAGTGATTAATAAATTAATACACCCTGACCAAACAGGATTTATTCCAAAACGCTACTCTTCTTATAACCTGAGACGATTATTCAATATTATATACTCAAAGAGAATTACTAACGTAGATTTAGCAATTATTTCGTTAGATGCTGAGAAAGCATTTGATCAGGTGACATGGCCCTATTTATTCTCGGTGATGGAAAATTTTCAACTGGGCGAAAAGTTTAGTACATGGGTAAACCTCTTATATACTAACCCAACAGCTAGAATATCAACAAACCAAATGTTATCAACTAAATTTAATGTATCTAGAGGTTGTAGGTAAAGATGCCTGTTATCCCCGTTATTATTCGCACTTGCAATTGAGCCACTAGCAGAAACTGTTAGGTCCCATCCTGAAATATACGGGTATAATACTAAAGACACTGAGAATAAAATTTCTTTATATGCAGACGATGTATTAATCTACATTACAAAACCTGAACTTAGTATCCCAAACCTATTAAATTTAATAACTCAATTTGGCTCGTACTCGGGATACAGAATTAATTGGAATAAAAGCAAAATCATGCCAAAAATGGAAATCAATCCACATATATTACAACAAACCCCCTTTAAAATAGTTAATGAAAATTTTAAATATCTAGAAATTTATGTAACTAAGACATATACTTCTTTATTTAAACTAAACTTCCCTCCTTTATTGAACATATTACATAAGAATATTAAATATTGGAAAACACTCCCTATCTCAATGTTTTGGTAGAATGAATGCCATAAAAATGATTTTTCTTCTGCAAATATTGTACCTCTTTCAATCAATCCCGATATATCTTCCAAAAACCTTTTTTAAAAAGGTAGACTCCATAGTCACTAATTTTATCTGGGATTATAAGAATCACAGATTAAACAAAAAACATTTATGTAAATCAAAAATAAATGGAGGTTTAGCTTTACTGAATTTCACGTTCTATTTCTGGGCAGTTAACATTACAAATATGAACTTCTGGTTGGAAGAATTGGACCAACAACCAGACTGGTTAAAAATGGAAAAGGAAGACTGTTTACCCTTTGAAATTGGTTCGATTCTGTTTGCTACCACTAAATTAAGCAAAAAAACCTATAGTGAAAACTATAATATACAGTGGTATACGAATTTGGAAACAATTAAAAAATACTTTAAAATTGGATAATCTATCATTCTTTCTCCCCATTGTAAACAACCCTGCATTTAAACCTTCAATGTTGGATAAAGGTTTTTTACAATGGAAAAATCACGGAATTAAAAAGATGAGTCATCTCTATAGGAAAAGCACATTCCTTTCATTTCAGGAGTTACAACAAACTTATGGACTTCACTCAAATGACTAGTTCAGATATCTACAACTTAGAGATTATGCTAAATCAAATACACAGAATTATAGAACTAGGGATCCAGAAACTCTTGATGAATGTTTGAATAAACACCCTAATCCAGAAAAAATAATATCTTATTATTAATTAATTCTAAAAGGGTTGACGGTGGATATACAATGGAAGACATTTAAAGACTGCATGGATGAACTACAAAAATTGTTCATCCCAGTTTGGCAAAAGAATAAATCGGGGAAGGTAGTGCATCCGTGGATAACAAGGGAAATCAGGGATAGTATCAAAGCAAAGGATGATGCGTACAAAGTAGCCAGAAAAAGCAGCATACCAGAGGACTGGGAGAAATTCAGAGACCAGCAGAGGAGGACAAAGGGCTTAATTAGGAAAGGAAAAATAGATTATGAAAGAAAACTGGCAGGGAACATAAAAACTGACTGCAAAAGTTTTTATAGATATGTGAAGAGAAAGAGGTTAGTTATAACAAATGTAGGTCCCTTGCAGTCAGAAACAGGTGAGTTGATCATGGGGAACAAGGATATGGCGGACCAATTGAATAACTACTTTGGTTCCGTCTTCACTAAGGAAGACATAAATAATCTGCCTGAAATAGCAGTAGACTGTGGGTCAAAGGAGGAATTGAGTGAAATCCAGGTCAGTCGGGAAGTGGTGTTGGGTAAATTGAATAGATTAAAGGCCGATAAATCCCCAGGGCCAGATAGGCTGCATCCCAGAGTACTTAAGGAAGTAGCTCAGGAAATAGTGGATGCATTAGTGATAATCTTTCAAAACTCTTTAGATTCTGGAGTAGTTCCTGAGGATTGGCGGGTAGCAAATGTAACCCCTCTTTTTAAGAAGGGAGGGAGAGAGAAAACGGGGAATTACAGACCAGTTAGTCTAACATCGGTAGTGGGGAAACTGCTAGAGTCAGTTATTAAAGATGGGATAGCAGCACATTTGGAAAGTGGTGAAATCATTGGACAAAGTCAGCATGGATTTACAAAAGGTAAATCATGTCTGACGAATCTTGTGGAATTTTCCGAGGATGTAACTAGTAGCGTGGATAAGGGAGAACCAGTGGATGTGGTATATCTGGACTTCCAGAAGGCTTTTGACAAGGTCCCACATAAGAGATTAGTATATAAACTTAAAGCATACGGTATTAGGGGTTCAGTATTGATGTGGATAGAGAACTGGCTGGCAAACAGGAAGCAAAGAGTAGGAGTAAACGGTCCTTTTCACAATGGCAGGCAGTAACTAGTGGGGTACCGCAGGGCTCAGTGCTGGGACCCCAGCTATTTACAATATATATTAATGATCTGGATGAGGGAATTGAAGGCAATATCTCCAAGTTTGCGGATGACACTAAGCTGGGGGGCAGTGTTCGCTGTGAGGAGGATGCTAGGAGACTGCAAGGTGACTTGGATAGGCTGGGTGAGTGGGCAAATGTTTGGCAGATGCAGTATAATGTGGATAAAATGTGAGGTTATCCACTTTGGTGGCAAAAACAGGAAAGCAGACTATTATTTAAATGGTGGCCGATTAGGAAAAGGGGAGATGCAGCGAGACCTGGGTGTCATGGTACACCAGTCATTGAAAGTAGGCATGCAGGTGCAGCAGGCAGTGAAAAAAGCGAATGGTATGTTAGCTTTCATAGCAAAAGGATTTGAGTACAGGAGCAGGAGGTTCTACTTCAGTTGTACAGGGTCTTGGTGAGACCACACCTGGAGTATTGCGTACAGTTTTGGTCTCCAAATCTGAGGAAGGACATTATTGCCATAGAGGGAGTGCAGAGAAGGTTCACCAGACTGATTCCTGGGATGTCAGGACTGTCTTATGAAGAAAAGACTGGATAGACTCGGTTTATACTCTCTGGAATTTAGGAGATTGAGAGGGGATCTTATAGAAACTTACAAAATTCTTAAGGGGTTGGACAGGCTAGATGCAGGAAGATTGTTCCCGATGTTGGGGAAGTCCAGGACAAGGGGTCACAGCTTAAGGATAAGGGGGAAATCCTTTAAGACCGAGATGAGAAAGACTTTTTTCACACAGAGAGTGGTGAGTCTCTGGAACTCTCTGCCACAGAGGGTAGTTGAGGCCAGTTCATTGGCTATATTTAAGAGTGAGTTGGATGTGGCCCTTGTGGCTAAGGGGATCAGAGGGTATGGAGAGAAGGCAGGTACGGGATACTGAGTTGGATGATCAGCCATGATCATATTGAATGGCGGTGCAGGGTCGAAGGGCTGAATGGCCTACTCCTGCACCTAATTTCTATGTTTCTATGTTTCTAAGTTTATATCTATAATGTCCTATTAGACAGTGAGGCACCAACGACGGAAATATATAGGCAAACATGCGAAAAAGAACTAGGCCAACCAATAATGAAAGATATTTGGGACGAAAGCTTACAACATATACATCAATGCTCATTAAATGCTAGACACTCTTTAACACAATTTAAAGTATTACATAGATTACATTACTCAAAAACGAAATTAAATAGAATCTTCCCAAATATATCTCCTATCTGCGAAACATGTCAGCATTTAGAGGCTAACTTGACGCATACATTTGTAAATTGTATAAAAATTAATAATTTTTGGACGGAAATTTTAAAGATAATTTCGAAAGTTGTCAACATCCAATTGGACCCCGACTCAAAACGAATAATATCAGGAATATTAGAACAAAGTCAAATACTTACTACATGCCAAAGAAACTTTATCGATTACAGTATAATAATTGGGAAAAAATTAATATTGAAATTTTGGAAAGCCCTATAACTGCCACAATCAAAATGTGGATTATGGAAATGTCAGAAACCCTAGATTTGGAAAGAATCATACTTGTCTTAATGGACAAACAAGAACTTTTTATCAGAATGTGGTCTCTATTTATTGATTATCTGAAGGGGCAAACTGGTTCGGCACGAGAACCTGACTGAAACTCGAATTAAGGATTAGACGAAGAGTTATACTTTATAATTTACGAACATATCTCCAATGATGTATTGGAGGGGAAAACAAATGGTCGGCATGGACTGGAAGGGCCGAGAGGGCCTGTTTCCGTGCTGTAATTGTTATATGGTTATATGGTTATATGATGTATTATTAGTTAATTATTCCATTCTTTTTTATTATACCTTCTTGTTTTTTTTTGTTTTTCTCTCTCTATTATTTTCTATCTATATAAAAAATAAAAAAGATATAGTAGAGCTATTAAATAATTGATAATATTGACAATATTAATAATGTATGACTGTTACATATAAAATGTTTTTATTATGTACTTCTAATAAAAAAAGTTTTTTAATAAAAAGATAAGATGAATGAAAATAGTATTTTCCCAGGGTAAGAGAATCAAGAATTAGAGGACATAGATTTAAGGTGAGAGGGGAAAGATTAAGTCGGAACCAAAGTGGCAACCTTTTCACATAGAGGGTGGTAAGCTGCCTGTGGAAGTAGTTGCGGCAGGTATGATAACATTTAAAAATCATTAGGCAGGTACATGGACAGGAAACGTTTTAGAAGGATAAAGGCCAAATGTAGGAAAACAAAACTAGTTTAGATGGGGAACCTTTGTTGGCATGGTCACGTTGAGCTGAAGAGCTAGTTTCTATGCTGTATAACTTTATGACTGTTGTTATATTACAACTACATCACATTTTTTTTTTCAAAATTCTGGAAAATGCACAAAAATACATTTCCTGCAAAAAAACCCTAATGGGCCTGTCCCACTTAGGCAACTTTTTAGGCGACTGCAGGAGACATTGCAGTTGCCACATGATCGCCACATGTTCGTGGGTGGTTGCCGGGGAGTCGCCTTCATGGTCGTGAGGAGTTCCCGCATTTTGGGAACTAGTTGTGGCCTCATTATGGTCGCCGCAAATTTTTCAACATGTTGAAAAGTTAGCTGCGACCAGAATGAAGCTGCTATGGAGAGTAGCAAGAATTCTCATGCCGTAGGTGGGTCGCCAGGAGGTCCTAGTGTGTTGCCAGGAGGTCGAAGGTTCTCGTAGGTTCTCGCCGGTGATGATTCATTGGTTCATTGGAAAAATAAAAGCACACGCAATCGTTTTCAGAACCAAGGATAACCGACCGGTAATGTTAATGTCCGCCGAATTTCACAGCAGTGTATCTCTGGCTTCTTAAAAGTTGTCTCCACTCCATCTTCCCCCTCTCTCCCCTCTTTCCCCTCTCCCCTTCTCTTAAAGGACTTACTGTACACGGTGCTTTCCATCTTAATTACAGTGTCATCGCGGTATGTGTCTGTATCACCTTGGCTTTGCACCGTGTGAATTTCATTCAGACAGCCCTCCCCCTGCTTGCCCTGTCTCCAGCCTGCATATAGGGCTGGTGAAGGAAGCGATGTGTGTGTGTGTTCCACTCTGACAGTCGCCGTGCCAGTTGTCTGTCTTTCAGTCAACTGCCTTCCTTTTCTTCCTTACACTACTTTCCATAATAATAAACAGATGGTATGCTGGGCAGAGATGCAGCTTAAATCCATTGTGTCTACATTGTAATTCCTTCACTGATGTTACTGGCAACCGACCTGGATGCATATTTTAAAAATCATAAATATGTATACAGAAGGTTTAGAAAACACAAATAAATCCTTGAATATAAAAGAAGAATTTAATGTATTCAGTCACCTGGAAGCTATCATGGCTATGGATGTGTTTGTTCACAGCCATTTTGTGCTGTGTGCTGTTTTTTTTAATTTGGCAGTTCTATTGGAGTTACATTATTGTTGTTTCTGAATTTTATTTATAGGTGTAAAAAAGGCCATTTATTGGTCAAATATTTTTTTGCAGCTATTGAAGTGAAAAATATTATTTTATCAGTAAATGTCCATTCTAGAACCTTTTCCAGATCAATTGAAAGAGGGACCTTGGGAATTTGATTGATTAGTTGAAAGATAGCGAATGCAAACAGGCCCTTCACCCATTGAGTCCTTGGTGATTATCATTCACCCTTTCACATTAGTTATATTACAGACAATTTACAGAGGACAATTAAACTACAAACCGAAGATAGACACAGGAAGCTGGAGTAACTCAGTGGGTCAGACAGCATCTCTGGAGAAAAGCAATAGGTGATGTTTCGTAGCGAGACACTTCTTCAGACCTACCAAACCCACATGTTTTGGGGGATGTGGGAAGTAAATGAAGCACCCAGAGGAAATACACAAGCTCACAGGAAAACGAGCAAATTCCATACAGACAGCACCCAAGGTAAGGAATGAACCCAGGTTTCTTGTGCTGTGAGGCAGCAGCTCTGCAGCTGCACTACTGCACGACCCATAGCCGTACCACTGCACTGCCTTTCAATCTACTCAGGACTCCACAGAAAATATTTTAGATATCTTACATGGTATGTATGATGGATGAGTTCCCTCAGCCACCCCCCTCAACTAACATGGAGCTGGTATCTCAACTCCTTTTTCTACTAACAGTTTGGCAATTTCAGTTCAGTTATAATCAAGTCACATGCAAGAAGTAGGTAAGGGTACACAAAAAGCTGGAGAAACTCAGCGAGTGCAGCAGCATCTAAGGAGCGAAGGAGATAGGCGACGTTTCGGGTCGAGACCCTTCTTCAGACTGGTCAGGGATCAGGGAAACGAGAGATATAGACGGTGATGTGGAGAGATAAGGAACAATGAGTGAAAGATATGCAAAAAAGTATCGGTGATAAAGGGAACAAGCCATTGTAAGCTGTTTGTGGTGTGAAAATGAGAAGCTGGTGCGACTGGGGTGGGGGAGGGAGATAGAGATAGAAGGAATGTCAGGGCCCGAGGGCTGAGGGAGAGGTGGGAAGGGGAGGAGACAGCCAGGGTTAACAGAATTGAGAAAATTCAATATTCAAGCCCAAAGGATGCAGACTCCCCAAGCGGAATATGAGGTGCTGTTCCTCCAGCTTGCGGTGTTGCTCACTCTGGCCGTGGAGGAGGCCCAGGACCGAGAGGTCGGATGTGGAATGGGAGGGGGAGTTGAAGTGCTGAGCCACCGGGAGGTCGGGTTGGTTATTGCGGACCGAGCGGAGGTGTTCGGCGAAGCGATCGCCAAGCCTCCGCTTGGTCTCACCCGATATAGATCATCTGGCATCTGGAGCAGCGGATGCAGTAGATGAGGTTGGAGGAGGTGCAGGTGAACCTCTGTCGGACCTGGAAGGACTGCTTGGGTCCCTGAAAGGAGTGGAGGGGGGAGGTGAAGGGACAAGTGTTGCATTTCTTGCGTTGCAAGGGAAAGTGCCCGGGGAAGGGGTAGAGTGGGAGGGGAGGGAAGAATGGACAAGGAAGTTGCGGAGGGAGCGGTCTTTGCGGAAGGCAGACAGGGGGGAGATGGGAAGATGGGGCGGGTGGAGGGGTCACGTTGGAGATGGCGAAACTGGCGGAGGACTATATGTTGTATTTGCCGGCTGGTGGGGTGAAAGGTGAGGACCAGGGGGGACTCTGCCCTGTTTGCGAGTGGGGGAATGGGGAGCGAGGGCAGTGTTTGCGGGGTATGGAGGAGACCCTGGTGCGAGCCTCATCAATAGTGGGGGAGGGGAATCCCCGTTCTCTGAAGAATGAGGCCATTTGTGATGACCTGGTGTGGAACACCTCATCCTGGGAGCAGATGCGGCGTAGGCGGAGGAATTGGGAATAGGGGATGGAGTCCTTACAGGAAGCAGGGTGGGAGGAAGAGTAGTCCAGGTAGCTGTGGGAGTCAGTAGGTTTGTAGTGGATGTCGGTCAGGAGCGTATCACCTGCAATAGAGATGGTGAGGTCAAGGAATGGTAGGGAAGTGTCGGAAATGGTCCAAGTGTATTTGAGTGCCGGATGGAAGTTGGTGGTGAAATGAATGAAGTCAGTCAGTTGTGTGTGGGTGCAGGAGGTGACACCAAAGCAGTCGTCGATGTAACGGAGGTAGAGGTCGGGGATGGGGCCCTGGTACGCCGAGAACAAGGATTGTTCGACGTACCCAACAAAGAGGCAAGCGTAGCTGGGGCCCATGCGTGTCCCCATAGCTACGCCTTGTGTTTGGAGGAAATGGGAGGAATCAAAAGAGAAGTTATTGAGGGAAGTAGGTAATATCCCTGAAGAAATTTCAGATAAACCATCATGTTACTTAGAATAGACAGACACAAAGTGCTGGAGTAACTCAGCAGATCGAGCAGCATCTCCGGAAAAATACGAAGGGTAACATTTTGGGTTCAAAGGTTTCAAAGGTCATTTATTGTCACGTCTACTAATTAAGGTATAGTGATGAAAGGCAATTATGTCTAATCTTCTTTCCTCATTTTTCTCCCGCGGTCGGGACAGTCAAACCATCCATCGAGGCAATCGAAGCTCCCACAGCCAGCGGTCGAAACCCCGTCGGGGAGGTCGAAGCCCCTACGGTTGAGATTCCGAAGTCGGTCTCCAACCAGAGACCGTGAGCTCCAAGATGTTAAAGTCTGCAGGCTCCCGCAGTTGGAGCTCATAGGTCAATCCCTGGCAAAGTGATCGCCAGCTCCGCGATGTTAAGTCTGCAGGCTCCCGAAGTTGTGAGAGGATTTGAGTTTAGGAGCAAGGAGGTCCTATTTCAGTTGTACAGGGCCCTGGTGAGATCACACCTGGAGTATTGTGTGCAGTTTTGGTCTCCTAATTTGAGGAAGGACATTATTGCTATTAAGGGAGTGCAGTGTAGGTTCACCAGGTTAATTCCAGGGATGGTGGGACTGACATATGACTAAAGAATCGGTCAACTGGGCTTGTATTCACGGGAATTTAGGGAATCTTATAGAAACATATAAATTTCTTAAACGATTGGACAGACTAGATGCAGGAAAAATGTTGCCCATGTGCGGGAGTCCAGAAACAGGGATCACGGTTTAAGAATAAGGGGTAAGCCATTTAGCACTGAGAGTCAAGAAGAGTATTTTATTGTCATACTACACTAAGTAGGACCCATTGGGTCCCATGTTCACACGGGAGGGCTGGTCCCCCAATGCAATATTTCACCTCTCCACCAATTCCAATATTGGTTACCAGTGGGAGGGGGGGGGGGGGGGGGGTGGGGGGCTTTCTGGAGCGCTACTATGGGTGTTATGGGCTGGACTGGTTTCCAGAGGGCTTGTATGGACATTGTGGGCCGAATGGATTCTTCGGCTGGCAGGTTAGTCACTCAAGCCTGGCATGTTGGCAGCTCACTCACTCACGGCTGGTGGGCTGGCAGTTGACTCATGGCTACTCCTTGGAATTCCATTTCAAGCAGGGTACAAGGCCACCAAATTCAAGTGCAGTTTCCTACCACTTCAAGCAGGGTGCAAGGTCACCAAATTCAAGTGCAGTTTCCTACCACTTCAAGCAGGGTGCAGGGCCACCAAATTCAAGTGCAGCTTCATACATTTCAAGCAGGGTGCAAGGCCACCAAATTCAAATGCAGTTTCATGCCATTTCAAGCAGGGTGCAAGGCCACCAACTTCAAGTGCAGTTTCATACCATTTCATGCAGGGTGCAAGGCCACCAAATTCAAATGCAGTTTCATACCATTTCAAGGTGAAACCACCACAAAACATCACAAAACACCACATAAAAACCATACTCACAGTGGATACACATTAAGTGTGTTCAGTTGGTTCACAGCTCAGACAGAGAGTCGTGACTTCTCTCTCCCCCATCTTGCAGAGACTGAGTCACGCCCACACTTCCGGGTTTATAGTCCCTCCCCCTCCCATTGGAAGGGGCGTGGCGTTCATGGCGTGATTGACAGGAGAGAGAATCTCAACATTTTTTAAACACTAATAACTCTTACATTTTTTATCGATGGGAAAAAATCCTCTGCACTTGATGAGCGGGGGATGCTGAGTAAGATGGCCAAAAATCACAGCCATAAGTGGTAGCATTTTTTCTAAAATCAATATAGAGTGCAAACAGGAATTGGTCAAGTTTAGACTTTTAATTATAAGCTTTTTCAAACCAACCACCACCACCACCACCATCACCACATTTGCTTAGTTTTTTCAAACCAACCATCACCACCACATTTGCTTAGCTTTTTCAAACCAACCACCACCATCACATTTGCTAAGCTTTTTCAATCCAACCACTACCACCACCACATTTGCTTAGCTTTTTCAAACCAACCACCACCACCACCACCACCACATTTGCTTAGCTTTTTCAAACCAACCACCACCACATTTGCTTAGCTTTTTCAAACGAGCCACCACCACCACCACCTCCACATTAGCTTAGCCTTTTCAAACGAACCACCACCACCACATTTGCTTTGCTTTTTCAAACCAACCACCACCACCACCCCATTTGCTTTGCTTTTTCAAACCAACCACCACCACTACCACATTTATTTTACTTTTTCAAACCAACCAACCACCACCGCATTTGCTTTGCTTTTTCAAACCAACCACCCACTATCACATTTACTTTGCCAAACCACATTAAGTGTCACAGGTCTGTAAAACCACTCACAGTTTAGTAGACATGTGTTCAGTGTTATTGACAGCTCAGACTGAGAGTCATGACCTCTCGTTCCCCCATGTTGCAGAGACTGAGGCAGTCAACACTTCCGGATTTTATAGTCCCTCCCCCTCCCACCAGATGGGGTATGGCCTTCATGGCATGATTGACAGAAGAGAGAATCTCAACATTTTTTAAACATTAATAAGTATTTTATTTTTCATAAATGGGAAAAATCGTCTTGTCCTGTGCAGCGGAGTAGTACTCTGAGTAAGATGGCCAAAAATCACAGCTGTAAGTGGTAGCATTTTTTCTAAAATCAATATGTAGTGTAAACAGGAAGTGGTCAAGATTTGAGTTTAATTATATAGATGTCGCGGATGGGACAATGAAATTCTTACTTGCTGCAGCACAACAGAATATGTGAATATGTAAACATTGTATATAATGGGGGAACGAAGTTCAATAAATAACAAATATAGTGCAAATAACAAATAATATGACTTTTGCAGTTCAGAGCTCATAGCTTATTCGTTGTGTTTAATAGCCTGATGGCTGTGGGAAGTAGCTGTTCCTGAACCTGGACGTTACAGTCTTCAGGCTCCTGTACCTTCTTCCTGATGGCAGTGGTGAGATAAGTGTGTGGCCAGGGTGGTGTGGGTCCTTGATGATTTTGGCTACCTTTTTGAGGTAGCGACTACAATAGATCCCTTTGACGGTGGGGAGGTCAAAGCTGGTGATGGACTGGGCAGTGGTCACAACTTTTTGTAGTCTTTTTCGCTCCTGGACGTTCAAATTGCCGAAAGAGGCCATGATGCAACCAGTCAGAATGCTTTCTACTGTGCACCTGTAGAAGTTTAGGAGAATCCTCTTCGACATGCCGAATCTCTGTAATCTTCTGAGGAAGTTGAGTCACTGATGTGCCTTCTTTACAATTGCATCGGTGTGTTGGGTCCAGGAAAGATCTTCTGATGTATGCCCAGGAATTTGAAGTTATTGGCCCTCTCCACCATCGTCCCATTGATATAAACAGGATTGTGGGTCCTCTTCCATCCCCTACCAAAGTCCACAATCAGTTCCTTGGTCTTACTGATGTTGAGAGCAAGGTTGTTGTGCTGGCACCATTTGGTCAGTCGGTTGATCTCACTTCTATACTCTGACTCGTCCCCATCTGTGATTCGTCCAACCACAGTGGTGTCATCGGTGAACTGGATGATGGAGTTCGCACTATGACCGACTATGCATTCATGGGTATAGAGTGAGTAAAGCAGGGGGCTGAGCACGCAGCCTTGAGGTGCTCCCATACTAATTGTTACTGAGGATGAAGTGGTTCCTCCAATTTGAACAGACTGTGGTCTGTGGATGAGGAAGTTGAAGATCCATTTGCCGAGGAGTGAGCAGAGGCCCAGTTCCGTGAGGTTGGTAACCACCTTGGAAGGGATGATGGTATTAAATGCCGAGCTGTAGTATATAAACAACAGCCTGGCGTAGGTGTTTTTATTGTCCAAGTGGTCCATGGCAGAGTGGAGAGCCAGTGAAATTGCCTCTATCGTTGACCTGTTGTGGCGGTATGCCAACTCTAGTTGGTCGACGTTCTTGTCGAGGTAGGAGTTGATATGCACCATAACCAACCTCTCAAAGCATTTCATCACCACAGATGTTAGTGCCACTTGTCGATAGTCATTGAGGCACGTCACCTTAGTCTTCTTGGGCACCAGTATTATTGATGCCCTCTTAAAGCAGGTTGGATCTTCAGACCTCAAAAGTGAGAGGTTGCAAATGTCCATAAATACTCCAGCCAGTTGGTCTGCAAAGGATTTTAGAACTATACCATCAGGTCCTGGCACTTTCCGAGGGTTCACCCCGCTGAAGGATCTTCTGACGTAGCCCTCTGTGACTGTGACTGTAACACCGCCAGGGCAAATAAGGGCTCGGGAAGGCACATCAGTGTTCTCCCTATCGAGGGTACACAAAAGGCTGGAGAAACTCAGCGGGTGCAGCAGCATCTAAGGAGTGAAGGAGATAGGCGACGTTTCGGGTTGAGACCCTTCTTCAGACTGGTCAGGGATCAGGGAAACGAGAGATATAGACGGTGATGTGGAGAGATAAAGAACAATGAATGAAAGATATGCAAAAAAGTATCGATGATAAAGGGAACAAGCCATTGTAAGCTGTTTGTGGTGTGAAAATGAGAAGCTAGTGCGACTAGGGTGGGGGAGGGAGATAGAGATAGAGGGAATGCCAGGGCCCGACGGCTGAGGGAGAGGTGGGAAGGGGAGGAGACAGCAAGGGTTAACAGAATTGAAAAAATTGAAAAAATTGAACCGTGTGTAGAACGCATTGAGCACGTCAGGAAGTGATGCTTCGCTGTCGTTTGAGCTTCCTCCTGATCTTGCCTCGTAGGAGGTGATAGCATTCAAGCCCTGCCACAGTTGCCGTACATCCATCTCATCCTCCACCTTAGAGCAGAAGTCCCTTTTGGCCTTTTTGATGGCCTTACCAAGGTCTTATCTGGACTTCTTATAGATGTCCTTGGCATCGCCAGACCCGAATACCCAGGATCTTGCCTTCAGAAGAATGCGTTCATCCATGGTTCATCCAAGGCTTCTGGTTAGGAAACACTTGGAAGGTTTTTGTTGGGATGCAGTCCTCCACACATTTCCTTATGAAGTTTGTAACGACTGTGGGGTATTCATTCAGGTCCGTTGAACATTGCCCAGTCTACAGACACCAAGCAGTCCTGGAGTTATTCTTCTGCCCCCCCACCCCCACTGAATGGTCGGATTTTCCGAAGTGAGGGTGAGGGATAGAGCGATAGATGTCTTTGATGGTCGTGTAGCAGTGGTGCTGCAGGAGACATGTTGGTGGAAGTTAGGGAGTGATTTCTTCAGGTTGGCTTTGTTGAAGTCCCCGGCTACGGTGGTAAATGCCTCAGGGTAAGCCGTGGTGCTTATTGACCATGGCGTGCCAGACGGACGTCCAGTGCCAGACGGATGTCTGCTTGGGGTGGGATGTAGACCGCGGTCAGGATGATGGAGGATAATTCCCTTGGTAGGTAGAAGGGATGGAACTTCACTGCCAGATGTTCGAGGTGTGGAGAGCAGGAGTTGGATAGGACTGCCACGTCTGAGCACCACGCAGAGTTGACCATCAGGCAGGGGGGAGGGGAGGGTGGGGGAAGCGGGGGAGGTGGGGGAAGGGGGATGGGGGAATGGGGGCTGCGGGAAGTGGGGGTGCGGGAAGGAGGGGTGCGGGAAGGGGGAAATGGGGGAAGGGGGTGGGGGAAAGGGAGGTGGGTGAAAGGGGGCAGGTGGGGGAAAGTGGGGAGGTGGTGGAAGGGGGGAGGTGGGGGAAGGGAGGGAGGTGAGGGAAGGGGGGAGGTGGGGGAAGGAGGGAGGTGGGGGAAGGGGGGAGGTGGGAGAAGGGGGGAGGTGGGGGAAAGGGGTGAGGTGGGGGAAGGGGGTGGGGTGGTCAAGACGCGGGTTTTAGTAATAGTATAGATGAGCAAATTGAGTAATAGTATAGATGAGTCATTTTCATAGGTGACTGGGCAATCTGAACCCAAGCACCAAGTTGTAAGCGGCCGAAGGTGCGCAACCCTCGGGACAGCCCCCACTCTCCCTCGGAACACACACAGCAAGTTCCCACGCACAAAACACCAGAATCTGTTAACTGTTTTAACCGAAGATGGACACAAAAAGCTGGAGTAACTCAGCGGAACAAGCAGCATCTCTGGAGAGAAGGAATGGGTGACGTTTCATGTTGAGACCATTCTTCAGACCTGAAGACTGAGTCTGAAGAGTCTAGACCCAAAACGCCACCCATTCCTTTTCTCCAGAGATGCTGCCTGTCCCACTGAGTCACTCCAGCATTTTGTGTCTATCTTTGCTGTCAGTGCCAGTTTTCTCAACTTCCATAGCCGCTCTGCATAAGTTGGGGAGAGAGAGAGAAGGGAGAGAGAAGGGAGAGAGAGAGGGGGAGAGAGAGAAAAGGGGAGAGAAATAAAGAAGGGAGAGAGAGGGGGAGGGGGGGAGAGAGAGGAGGCGAGATGGAAGGGGAGAGAGAGAAGGGAGAGAGAGGGGGGAGAGAGAGGGGGAGAGAAAGAGAGAAGGGAGAGAGAGAGTGGAGAGAGAGAGGAGGGGGAGAGAGAGGAGAAGAGGAGAGAGAGGGGGAGAGTGAGAGGGGAGAGAGAGAAGAGGGGGAGAGAAAGAGGGAAGGGGAGAGAGAGGAGAGAGAGGGGGGAGAGAAGGGGAGAGAGAGAGGGGGAGAGAGAGAGGGGGAGAGAGAGGTGTGGGGAGAGAGAGAGAAGGGAGAGAGAGGGGGAGAGAGAGAAGAGGGGATAGAGAAGGGGGAGATGGGAGTGTAGGGGTCATTTTTCCACACAAGCCCTAGGTGACTGGGCAATCTGAACCCAACCACCAAGTTGTAAGCGGCCGAAGGTGCGCATCCCTCGGGACAGCCCCCACTCTCCCACGGCCACCCTCCGCGGGCTGTGGGTCGGGTGGAGCAGAGGTGTGGGACAATGTTCATACCTCCACAGTGATGTGATGGATGTGGGGGTCTGGACCAATCGCTGACAAGTCCTACCACCCGGCAACGTCATGTTGTTATTTGACTTTTCTGTTGAGTAGCATTCAGTTCGTTGGCTTGTAGGTGACGCTGCCTTTTGGGTAGGTGGAGTTTCGACAGAGCGGCCATTTGGTGAGTTTGGTATTAGGCGACGCAGCTTTTCAGTTAGTTGGCTTTTAGGTGTCTCGCCCTTTTGGTTAGTTTGCATTTAGGCATCCCATCCTTTAGGTTAGTTGGCGTTTCGGCTTCATACTCTTTTGGTTATTTGACGTTTTGGCCTCGTTTCGATTCGGTTCTTTGGCTTCGACTTCTTTGCTTTGGCTTCTCGTCCGTCGGTGCCACGTCCGCACACATATCACAACATTTCTAAAGAGAACTCTGAACTAATCATGGCAGCTACTCCATGGCAGAGGACAGGTATCTTGACTAACAAGCTGAACCACACAGAGTGGGGCCAAGTGGAGAGTCATAGCCATGTGGTAAAAGGATAATATAAAATTAATGTCTTTATTTCAGGGGTACAGTAGCAGAGTGTTATAGAACGCAGAACAGCACAGCACAGAAACAGGCCCTTCAGCCCACAATGTCTGTGCCAAACGTAATGTTAAATTAAACTAATCTTCTTTGCCTACATGTGATAAATATTCCTCCATTCCCTTTCACGTGCTTAAATAAAAGCCTCTTAAAAGTCACTATCTGCTTCCATCAGGATAGTGCTAGTGTACGGGGATTGTGGTCGGCACGGACTTGGTGGGTTGAAGGGCCTGGTTCTGTGCAGCATCTCGAAACTAAACTAAACAAAACTAAACTTCCGGGAGTATTGTACAAAGAGCGGAGTCAGATGAATGATGATGGAACGCAAATAAAAAAATTCTGTGCTACGTACTGCTCATCGGAAGATAATATTAAAGAGCATACACCTAAGCCACTATATCAATAACCTCCTGCTGGAAGTTCTTCCTTGCCTGCTTTCTCTTCCAACAGTCTGCCTGCTCTGACTATCCTTTGGTTATTCTCCCAGTCATCCTGTACACCAGTGAAACATCTACCATTGTATTCAAACCGGGGAACAAATGGTTTGTGCAGGAGCTGGGATATCAATTAAAAAATACTTCGGAGTCCACAGATCAATCTTTCCGACTTCTTCCAGTTTGTTACAGCCACAGAAAACAGCAGATACTTGAAATATGGCACTAACAGCTGAATAAAACAGAACCATCAACTACTCTGGAAATGTACTTAAATAATGTATGAGATCCTTTGCTATACCTTGTAAGACTAAGAGAAACCAGAGTGTTGAATTCCACAATAGCATTACCAGTGACAACTCAGCGTGGGACACAGATTGACAACATGATTAGTCTGTTCTGCGTACTTCCAGCAGATGTTCTCAACCTTGGCAGTAACGCCTTCGTTGGTATGATGCACTGAGCAATTTACTCCAGTAATAATGTAGATGGAAATTTAGATCACTTGCTGCACTGAAAGATAGGTGCCACCAAGCCTAAATTCTTATTGATAACTGATTTGCCATTGGGTTACTGTTTCTGAATGCTTTCTGAAACACTGATGTATTCCTGGAGGTCATAGCTTTACAAACCCAAATTAAACGTGATTGTTGACATTTATACTTAGTAGGAAACTCTTGGTCGACCACTGTGTACTAGTGATGCATCTTGACATAATAGGTTACACTCTCCTTTTAATATTAGACTCGAACTCATTTTGACTCAAGATCACCGGAGAGATACTTAAGTTGCATAGATTTAGAATATAAAACATCTCAGCAGACAATGGTTGCTCTGAAAAACAAATAGAGGAGGGAGTCCAAGCTATTGTTAAAACAATGTGTTTGTGCGTGTTTGTGATGGCAAATTATGTTGAGTAAATGAACCAAAAACAGTAACAACTCAATTTATGCAGGCAAAGCTTATTTAAATAACATTAGGCATCTTTTTCAATGCCGCCTTAAACAGCAACACACCTCAATGAACATCCTACGTACTAATAAAGTGCAACATATGAAGTAGCAGCCACACAAAAGCATGAGTGCCTCAAACAGGCTCTTAAGTTAAAATATGTGTGTTTGATACTCTTTGGAAATTCATAGTCAAATGCTACATTTAGCATTGGATCTAGAACTGGAAAATTATGATGGCGATCAGATAGATTGAGGCAAAGCATTTAAAGTTTCATCTTGGTTTCTTTTGGAGAAGATGAATAATATTAAAGGATGATTTTGCGCAATTATGCAAACAGATAATGTTAGATTAAATTGTTTTTTTACAATTTTTACTTAGTTTACTGATTACGTATATCACAGCATTATCTGGAAAAATGAAATCTGCAAAAGCAGGGCATTAATAAATAAACAACATAAATACAATTAATGTGAAAAGACAATATTGCAATGCAATAGTAATTGGTATTTCACCGGTATCTTTAATGTAAAGAATATCATAATATCTTTCAGATAGGTGTCAAGGGGAAATTATGGATTGCAAGCCAAAAAAGGAAAGATTGATCTGCAGAATGTAGAACCAAGGATCTGCAGATGCTTGTTTGCACCAAAGGACACAAAGTAACTCAGCGGGTCAGGCAGCATCTCGGGAGAACATGAATAGGTGACTTTTCAGATTGGGACTCATCTTCAGACTGATAATGGGGAAGGAGAGGGGAGGGGGGGAAGGAAGCTGGGAGAGAGGAGAGGCAGGCCAAAGCATGGCAGGTAATAGTGAACATGGGTGGGGGGAAGTGGGGGGGGGGGGGGGGGGGGGGGAGATGGGCAGGTGGTAGGAACAAAGGCCAGAGATAAAAGCAAGTGTGATACAGACTGTTGAAGTCACAGTCATGCAGTGCGGAAACAGGCCCTTCGGCCCATCCTGCCCACACCGGCCAACATGTCCCAGATACACTAGCCCGACCTGCCCGCGTTTGGCCCTTATCCCTCCAAACCTGTCCTATCAATGTACCTGTCTAACTGTTTCTTAAACTATGGGATAGTCTCAGCTGCCTCCTCTGGCAGCTCATTCCATACACTTACCACCATTTGTGTGAAAGTAACCTCTCAGATTCCCATTAAATCTTCTTGTCCCCTTCACCTTAAACCTATGTCCTCTGGTTTTCATTTTGTCTACTGTGGGCAAGAGACTCTGTGCATCTACCCAATCTATTCTTCTCCTGATTGTATACACTTATATACTTCTGTCAGGTCTCCCCTCAACATCTGACGCTCCAGATAAAACAATCTAAGTTTCTCCTTGCAGCCAATGGCTTCTAATCCAAGCAACATGTTCAGTAACTCTGCAGTAACATTGCACAGGCAATGGGCTGCACAGTGACACAGCTGGAAGAATTGCTGCCTCCCAGCGCCAGAGACCCAGATTCAAACCTTACCTCGGGTGCTGTCTGTGTGGAGTTTGCATGTTCTTCTGACTATGTGGGCTTTTCCTAAATTCCTTTGGTTTCCTTCCAATCCCAAAGAAGGACGGGTTGGTAGTTCAATTGGCCACTATAAAATTGCCCAAGTTATGTATAGGTGAGTGGTAGAATCCAAGAGGAGGGGCGTGAATACAAGGAGAATAAAGTGGGATTAATGTAGGACAGGTTTAAGTGGGTGGTTGCTGGTCAGAGTAAAGTTGGTGGGCTGAATGGCCTGTTTCCATGCTATATCACTCAAAAAATATTCTGCTTTGAAGTGGGAATGTACATGGAACATCTTTATGCAAAATTCACAAGTTTGTTTTCTATAGATAACATTCTTAACGTGGTCCAAAAATGATACAAAGTGCTGGAGTAACTCAGTGGGTCAGGCAACATTTCCGAAGGGCATGGATAGTTGGCATCTTGAAGAAGGGTCCTGATCAGAAATGCCGTCTATTCATATTCTCCAGAGGTGCTGCCTGACCCGCTGACTTACTCCAACACTGTGACCATGTGGTTTCCTCCAGGTGCTCCAGTTTCCTCCCACATCCCAAAGACGTGGAGTTTTGCAGGTTAATTGGCCCTCTGTAAATTTCCCCTGGTGTGTAGGGAATGGGTGAGAAAGTGGGATAACGTAGAACGGGTCGTCGTCGACTCGATGGACTGTATGGCTTATTTTCATGCTGTATCTCTAAACTATCTCTAAAAGAGGCTGGTCTTTTAGAAAGGAGGTGAGGAGGTGTTGCAAATTATGATGCCAGAGTAAGGAAAGTCAGATGAGGGAGAAGTGGATCTGCTGTTGTAAAGTGCTTTTAGTAACTTGTGAATGTATCAAAATGTCACACAGCCAACTAAGTAGCTTTGAAATAAAGCCACTGTTTAATGCAGAGACAATTTGCTCAAAGCAATAACCCTTCTACAAGTATGATATCGTGAACAGGTTTTATATTATTTTTGGTGATATTAGTTGGGACATAATATCATTCTGGGCACTTGTAATAGTTTGGTGTTGTTTTGCATGATATTACCATCAACAGTGGGGCAAATGAAATCAGGCCAGTTGCTGCTCTGTCCGTTTATTCTCACTCGTTGGTCAACATTGTAGGACTGCATGAGACTTGCAGGAGTGTCAAGGCGAGCCGCCTGGGTCTGATCTCCCCCACCAAACAACGGTGCTGCCGACTCGAACGTGCCCTGGTAGGCCTGACTCACCCCACAGGCATCCTAGGGGACTGTGGAGAAGCTGGACGGCGAGGCCTGTCTGGGTCTCGGAAGCCTTTGACCCGGCAGCAGTAGCCTCAGCAGCAACGTGAGCCTCGACGTAGGCTGCGGTGGGGCCTCGGCGGCAATGTGAGCTTTGGTGGCAACGGTGGTCACGCGATCGACCCATGACCAGCGGTTGATGAGAGTGAGGGCGAGGGGGGGGGGGGGGCAGGGGGAAGGGAAGACAATGGGGACCCAGCATGTGGACCGCCATGAAGAACACTGGAGACCTGGCGTGCACCCGCCATGAGGGATGGTGGGAGAACAAAGTGGGACCCGGTGTGGGGGTGGGGGGCACTCTAGTTTAGAATCCTCTGCCCAGGGGAGAAGTCTGCATTCGTTCGTTTGTTTGTTTGTTCTTCCAAGGCGCTGTGCACACGGCAGCCAGCCAACAGTCACTTGTCTTTTTCTTTTCTTTATCACTTTTAACATCACGTTTTTGTGTACTTTGTGTGTTGTGACTGTTGGCAGACCAATTTCCCTCCGGGGATGATTAAAGTTTTATCGTCTGTGGGATAGCTATTCTGCAGATTGATCTTGCAATGGACTTCCACATGACCATCTGCCAGCCCGGCACACTTTTACTTGCTCGCACATGGAGCACCTAATCCAACCCAATAGTAAACGTTCACTTCACTCTCCACTATTCGGAGTCCAATTTTCCCAAAGCCAGTCGAAGCTAGTCTTCAACATAGTCGAAGGAGATCTTCTACATAGTCGAAGGAGGTCTTCAACATGACATTTTTTCAAACTCTCCTAAACTCTTCTAAACTCGTGAATTAGGTTGCAGCAGTGGAACAGCCCCTTTAGACTTGCTGGTTTGTAGATTGATTGGTTGCTGTAATGAACGCAACATATGGGTGGCTGGTAGGAGAATCAGGGTAGAATCGGTGGGACTGTGGGAGAGAAAAACATAGAGGTGTGGAATTGCCCTGAGAGCCAGCACGGAAACAAAGGACTGTATAATCTACTACCATGTTGTAAGGAAGTACAAAGTATGAAGTATGAAAATGAAACTCCCATGCAGAGTTTATGATATTTTTGGCAGAATATTACAGTGAATTAGGATTTCAGATGAGGATTAAAATAAGGTTATTACAAATTATTCATCGTCTCCTGCTTTAGGTAGCATGTAGGCACATTGGAAAGTCGATATCATAGATTTTGTTTTCTTTGTGCAGTATGAAAAAAGTCTGAAGAATTTAGATTTTTTTTCACAAGTAGGTCAATGTCAAAGGTGCAAAGAGCTATAGGCAGTCCAATAGAGATGATCAAAATACTAAACAATAAAGGAAACGATAAAGTAACTCGGATAGATTGTTTCCTTTGGTCAGCAAATTTAAGGTGGCCATTGAAGGTCAAGGGAAAATAATTCTTGACCTCCTTGGTAATTAGATGGAAAACTGTTATCTTCTGAACATGATCAGGATGTTGTTTTAGTTCCCATGCTGCTGTTTCAAATAGCAGAACATTTCACCCCACTCACATCACTTAACATTCATCCCTCAAGCAACATCACTGACAACACACTGGGATACAAATTTATCTTTGGTTGCTTGCACTAAAATCACCTGTAATAGTGGCTATTCATTGCACTCTGCTTCTGAAAGTTAGATTTCTTTAACACTACTTTCAGGTGATTATTATATTGTGGTGGCTCAACAGCTTTGTTTCTGATTACTCCTCACATTATTGTTGTATTATTTTGTTCTAGTTTCAGTATAAATGTGCTGGAAAAGGAAGGTTGGAATTGTATTAGACTTATCTCTAAGTATCCTTATTTGTAGATGCTGGGATGTTGGAAGAATGATGAACAAAAAATAAAAATCTCTTAACCCTATAATAAATTTATTGGGTAGCTCTGATCATCATTTGACCTGCTTGAAGTATTTCCAGAATAGAAGTTTACTCTTTGCCATGGATGTGCATGGTTCATGACTTTATATAAATAATGCTCTCTTGGTTGATGGATTTAGTTACCGATAATAGCCAATGCAATGCTTCACTGTGACCAATGTTTGAACCATATAAAAGATTGACTGTTTTCAACTAGTTCACTGATGGGTGTTTCATTTCATGTGGGAAAATTTTATGAAACACTTTCTATTGCAATGTGAAAAATGTAAACCCGCTGCACTTTCTTTAGATGTAGGATTAATGGCAAAAGGCATTCTTTTGGTGTGCTGAACTACCATACAGATGGTCTTAATGGAATGTTACATGGGGTGGCACAGGCTTACAGTTAGGCCAGCGCAGAGGTGCAGTGCGTAGAGCTGTTACCTCACAACGCCGGAGAACCAGTTTCGACACTGACCTTGGGTGCTGTCAGCATGGCGTTTGGCCATTCTCCCTGTGACCGCAGGGTTTCTGCAGAGTGCTCCAATTTCCTCCTACATCCCAAAGTCGTGTGGGTTTGATGGTTAATTGGCCTTTATAAATTGTCCCGAGAATGAATGGATTGGATGAGAAAGTGGGATAACATAGAACCAATGTAAGCAGGTGATCGATGACCGGGTGCACTCAGTGGGTCGAAGGGCCTGATTCCATGCTGTATCTCTAATTTGAAACTGTAGCCTTACCACATATAGAATGATTCCTCCCAGAACTTCCCTTAACATATTATACTGTTCAATAAAAACCTTATAAATGCACAAAGCTTTCATTGTGGTTGATTATTTATGAAGGAAGGAAGCTCAAATATTCTGCTGCAGAAAAGGGGATTTATATCATCCAATTAAATACTAATTCCCAAATAAAAGCTGACATTTCTTAATCATGTGGTTGAATGTAACAAAATGAATGTGTTCTAACTACTTGATGACTACAAATATTTGCAAAATCTAAAGAAAATTAAAGTAGTTTTGAAGCTATTGTAAAACGCCGAGCCGTATTAAATAATACAGTTTTCAAGAATTAACTTAAAAAACTCCTATTGAATTTATTCAGTCAATCATTTTATCTACTAAACTAAATCTTTAACTATTGAATTCAACATTTTCCTCTGTTTGATGATTTAGTTGGAATTGAAAAGACAGCATATTCAACCATTAAGAATTTATTTTGTTGATATCTGGTATTGTTTGAAAATGTCATTTCAGTCATCTTAAGTAGAAACACCTACTCAAATTACCTTGTGAACTTACTGGCTCTGGTTCCAAAATTTTATATTATGGAATTTTAGAAATAACAATTTACTGCAATATAAGACAAGGATTAGTCTTTTGAAGGTAGACAAAAATGCTGGAGAAACTCAACAGGGTGAGGCAGCATCTAGGGAGCGAAGGAATAGGTGACGTTTCGGGTAGACACCCTTCTTCAGACTGATGTGGGGGGGGGGGTGGGAAGAAGAAAGGAAGAGGTGGAAATAGTGTGCTGTGGGAGAGCTGGGAAGGGGAGGGGAAAGAGGGAGAAAGCAAGGACTACCTGAAATTGGAGAAGTCAATGTTCATACCGCTGGGGTGTAAACTACCCAAGCAAAATTTGAGGTGCTGCTCCTCCAATTTGCGATGGGACTCACTCTGGCCATGGAGGAGGCCCAGAACAGAAAGGTCGGATTCGGAATGGGAGGGGGAGTTGAAGTGCCGAGCCACCGGGAGATCAGGTTGGTTATTGCGAACTGAGTGGAGGTGTTTGGCGAAGATTAGTCATTTGGTTATTTTGAACCTGTTCCACCATTCAGCGATCATCAGATTGTTTGACCAGCCAACCGTCGGTCACTGTCATAACTCATGATATTTAACTTCTTTTCAGGTTGTTGAAGGAACTTGTTACGTCAAGCTGGCAACCCTTTGAACATTTGCTTGCTTGTTTCTCATCTGCTTGCCTGTTCCTCACTGCTGGGAGTAAGGAATTATCATCAGTCATACAGCACGGAAACAGGCCCTTTAGTCCCACTCGTACATGCTGCCCGAGATGCCCCTTCTAAACTAATCCCATTTACCCGCATATGGCCCATATTCCTCTAAACATTTCCTACCGATACCAATCCTTTGTGTCCTTGAGTGGCTTGCCCTTTGGGTCAGTGATTTATTCTCTGCTGAAGTTTTACGATGTACTGGGACTACCGAGTGGCAGGAGCCCTCTGGCCGTGAGATTTTGCGAAGGTACATGCCCTTTGGCTGTCAGATTCTTAGGGAAAAGATTGGGAGTGTTGGTGGTTAGGTCTCCTATTTATGTTTGGTGTGTATTCATTAGGGCGGTACAATGGCTCAGAGGTAGAATTGCTACCTTACTAGTTCACAAGTTATATGAGTAGATATTGGCCATTCGACACATCGAGTCTACTCCACCATTCAATCATGGCTGACCTCTGCTTCCTAATCCCATTTTCCTGCCTTCTCACCATAACACTTGACACCCGGTCTAATCAAGAATTTGTCTATCACTGTCTTAAAAATATCCACTGACTCGGCCCTCTGTGGCGATGAGTTCCACAGATTAACTACCCTCTGATTAAAGAAGGTTTATTTCCTCCTCACTTCCTTTCTAAAAGAGCGCCCTTTAATTCTGAGGCTATGACCTCTGGTCCTAGACTCTCTCACCAGTGGAAACATCTTTTCCACATCCACTCTATCTATGCCTTTCATTATTCTGTAAGTTTCAATGAGGTCCCCTCAACCTTTTAAACTCCAGCGAATAGAGGCCCAGTGCTGTCAAGCGCACATCACATGCTAACCCACTCATTCCGGCAATCAAGTACATCAGACTGTTTGATACACATTGAGATCATCTGGCAACAACTTATCAGAAATATTTCCTTTGTCTTCTCCACCCCTCTATGCAACTCAATCTCTTGGAGTCAAAAGAGTCATATAACAGAAATAGGCCCTTTGGATCCAGCATGTCCGTGCCAGCTATCAAGTACGTATCTATACCCATTTATAGCATATGGTCTGTAGTCCTCCACGCCTTGGCAGTTCAAGTACTCCCCGCTGAGATAATTCTTGTGTTGTGAGATTCTTTGCCTCTATGACCCACTCAGGTAATGCTTACTGCTTTCCAACCCACCCTCCAGCTAAAAGAAAATTCTCCTTAAATCCCCTCTCAACCTCTTATTCATAACCCTGAGATCTCCTATGGCACAAACGACTATGATATATCCAATTTGTGCTCATCATGATTTGTTATATCCAAACCAGTCTCCTCAGCTCCAAGAATAACAAATCTAACCTATTCAGTTTTTTCCGCACAACTAAAAATCAATATCCTATGTATCATCCTCTGCACTCTTTCCAACAGTTCCTTCCAGTCGTGTGGTGACCAGAACTGTACACAGTACTCTACCTATGCTTTATCAGTGTTTTCTAAACCAATGTACCGTTGCCCCTTTGTACATATATTCTACACCCCTGGGTAATGAATGCCAGCAACCCATAAGACTTCCTCACTACCTTAACTAGCTGTGTTTGCCATCTTCAGGGATCTTTGCTTCAAGATCCCATAGTTCCTCAGTATTTTCCAGCACCACCACCCCCTACCTATTAGCTGTACAAATCGTTCTAAAGTATTAGCTCAATATTATCAGCATTAAATTCCATCTCTCAAATCTCTGCTCATTTTCCCTGCTATTTAATATCACTAATATCTTGGATATTCTCCTCGGATTCAACAAAAGTCACAATTTTCATGCCATCTGCAAACTGATGAATCATACCTCCCACATTCAGATTCAAAACATTAACCTTCAGTAAACTACCAGGGTCCCAGTAATGATTGCTTGCAGCACACCACTGGTCACTCCTCAATCACAATCAAAAATCTTTGGCCATCGCCCCCTGCCTCCAATTACCAAGGTAATTTTGTTATCTCTTCAAAAAAAACTCATCCAATTGTCAGACGGGATCTAATAATGTTTTGTTTTGTTCAGTTTGGTTTAGAGACACAACATGGAAACAGGCCCTTAGGCCCACTGAGTCCATGCTGACCAACGATCACCCAACACTAGTTCTATCCTACACACTCCCAACAACTAGCATTAGCCGCTCAGGCCTGTAATTACCTGTCTTACACTTGCAGTCATTCCATTGTGCAGGTACCAAATTTGTTGCCTTTTGGACATGTGGCATCTCACCTTTGACTAGTAAAGACCTAAACATTTATGTCAGTGCCGCAGTGATCTCCTCCCTTCTCTCCCATAACAGCCTGGAATACACCTGATGAGGCCTCGTGGATTTATCCACCATTATGTCCTGTAAGACACCTAATACCTCTTCCCTTTTAATGAAAAAGTTATAGAATTGCACCATTCATCTTCCCTAAATTCTACAACTACAAGTCATTATCCGTGGTGAATATGGAGAAGCGTTCATTGGTGATATTGGTATTGGTTTATTGCTCTCATGCGACAGAAGAGGCAGTGAAAATTGTTGTTTTGTCGTGTTATCCAGGTAACTCATACATACATTACTAAAATAAGTAGTACAAAAAGAGAAAGGAACCAGCGTGCAGAATACTGTGTTAAGGTTACAGAGGAATTGCAGATAAAAAATAGTGTAAGGATGGGAACGAGGTAGATTGACGAAATTGAGAATACACCATCTATATCTATCTATATACTATTAAAACTCTGTGTGTGTGTGTCTGCCGACCGACCGATCGACCGGCCAGATTTGCCCTTTGATACCATGGTTCGCCAAAACCACACTTTCAAACACCGAGAATTTTTCCATTTTGCCACACATTACACTTTTACATTCACAAATGCACTCCTCATTACATTTGGACATTTTTAGGTACACTTTTTAACATAAAATCCTTCAACCCCCCCCCACACACACACACACACACACACACTCAACCATTTTGTGGCCTCCTGCTGGCCAGGCACCATAACTGCAGCTGCTGCACCTCGCTCTCCTCCAAAAACGCCACTTTTTTTTCCCGTGGCCGATTTTCCCTGCAAAAATCGGCTCCCGATTTCACTTCCTTCAGTCCCCCCTCCTCCCCCCCCCTTCCTCCTCCCCCATACTCGGGTATTGAAGCACATTCAGGGACCAGACCCAACGGGTCTGCACTTGGTCTAGTTAGCTTATAAACGTTTTGTTTAAGAATCAGATAAAAGCAAGGAAATTAGCTATTTTTGAATCTGGTGCTAAGTGCTTTCCAGCTATCATGTTCTGTGCTTTTTATTATTCGTATGGCTGTATGGCGACCACACATTTCACTGTACCAATTGGTACATGTGACAAATAAATGTATCTTGTATCTTGTATCTTGTGTCTTGTGTCTTGTGTCTTCTGCCTGTTGGAAGAGGTGAGGAGAGAGAATACTGGGTTTTGAGTGGTCCCTTAATTATGTTAGCTGCTTTCCCAAGGCATTCTGGAGTGTAGATGGGGTTCAGAGGGGGATAGACTGCTTTACATGATGGACTGGGCTGTGTCCACAACTCTGCTATTTCATGCTGTATTGGGCAGAGCAGGTGTCATATCGTGTTCTGATGCACACAGTAATTGTTACTTCACACCTTCATGGATGCTACACTTTCTCTGGTTATCCTCTTGATATTAATACATTTACAACATATTTTGGGATTTTCCTAAATTTTGTTTACAATTATATTTTGTTCCTGCTCTTTGCCTCCTAATTTATTTTTTAAGTACTCCTCTACACTTTCTATACTTCTGAAGGATCTCCCTAATTTCTCAGTTTTTCATACCTGCCATAAGTTTCCTTTTTGTTCTTTATCCAACCATTGGCATCTCTTCATATCCTTGGACTTACCTTTAGTCCTTTCCGGAACATGTTGGCACTGAACTCTCGTTACTTGTCGAATGTGACCTACCAATTTAGCTGAGACTGTCCCCAAATTGTTTTCTCACTTTCACAATTATGATGGCAGATTTGTGACATGACAAGGCAGTTTTGTTTCTCTTGCCCCAGAAGCTGCCTGATCTGTTGTGTGTTTCCACGCCTTTTACTTCTGATTTCCAGGTCCCTGCCCATTCCTGCAGAACATGTTTCTCTCTAGCTGCTCCTTCAATTCATTTCAAACTTCCAGATGTCTCAAATCACCCCATAACCTTCCATATTCTGTTAAGTTTAAAACTAGTAAATGGAATCTGCACTGATAATTTCAATAGACAATAGACAATAGGTGCAGGAGTAGGCCATTCGGCCCTGTCATCTTGGAAGCCATAGTATTAGTCAAGAAAGAGTCAAGAGGTTTTATTGTCATGTCCCAAATAGAACAAAGCAATTCTTACTTACTGCAGCACACAGAATATGTAAACATAGTACGCTGTAAACAATATGATAAACGAGAGAGAAAAAAAAGAAATCGTTCAGTATGTATATATACACATATATGTATATATACACAGACACACATACTCAAAAAACAAACAATAGTAGTGCAACAACAATAATAATAATAATAATAATAATAATAATAATAATAATAATAATAATAATAATAATAATAAAAATAATAATAACAATAACAATAATTATAATAATAGTCTATTGTGGTTCAGAGCTTATTTGAGGTTGTAGTGTTTAATAGCCTGATGGCTGTAGGGAAGAAGCTGCTCCTGAAGCTGGACATTACAGTTTTCAGGCTCTTGTACCTTTTTCCCGATGGCAGTGGTGAAATGAGTGTGTGGCCAGGATGATGTCGGTCTCTGATGATGCTGGCTGGCTTTTTGAGGCAGCGACTCCGATAAATTTCTTCGATGGTGGGCAGGTGATGGACTGGGCAGTGTTCACAACTTTTTGCAGTCTGTTCCGCTCCTGGGTGTTCAGGTTGCTGAACCAGGCCATAATGCAACCAGTCAATGAGCTCTCGACTGTACACCAGTTAATGAGAATCCACTCTGACATACCTAATCTCTGTAATCTTCTCAGGAAGTAGACGCATTGATGTGCTAAATTCATAAGTGAATCAGTGTGTTGATATCCCGTTGATATAAACAGGATTGTGGGTCCCCATCCTTCCAAAGTCTACAATCAATTCATTGGTTATACTGATATTGAGAGCCAGGTTGTTGTGCTGGCACCATTTGGTCAATCGGTCAATCACACTTCTATAACATCACTCATCACCATCTGTAATTCGTCCAAGAATGGTGGTGTCATCGGCGAACTTGAAGATGGAGTTTGCACTATGTCTGGCTACACATTCATGAGTATAGAGTGAGTAGAGCAGGGGGCTGAGCAGGCAGCCTTGAGGTGCTCCCGTACTGATTGTGAAGAGGTATTTCTGCCCATTCCAACAGACTGTGGTTTGTGGATGAGGAAGTTGAGGATCCAATTGCAGAAGGATGCGCAGAGATCACGTTCCGTGTGCTTGGTAACCAGCTTTAAACATTTTAATAAAAAAAAAAAAATTTATTAATCAAAAATATTTATTCAAATATTAAAATAAAATTACAAGAAAATAAAAAAAACAGAACCCACCACCATAATACAAGACAAATATAAACGATCATACAGCTATCTTGCACTCCTTGTCAAGGATGCATTCCAGCCCCCACGGTGCCCAGCGGTCCCGGATATCCCCCGGGGCGCCCATGGACTGCGAATAGTCCCTCTCCAAAACCACCCAGGCATGGTCATAACCCCGGAAAAGGAGCAGGCAGCCGGCTCAGGCAGAGCCCTCTTCCACGGATGGCCTGCTTGGCCAGGCCCAGGATCAACCCAACCAGGACATCCTCGGCCCTACCCTCTCCTCTACGCACAGGGTGTCCAAACATGAGGATGGTTGGTGAGGTGCAGCCAGAAGGCAAGGTTAAGGAGCAGCTGCTTTAGGTATTGGAACAGGGGCTGCAACCTCACACACTCCATATACACGTGGTACACACACTCTTCCAGCCCACAAATGTGGCAGGTGGCTGGAGAGTCTGTGAACCCCGAGAATAACAGGTTGCAGGGGACTCCTCTGTGCAATACCCTCCACCCCAGGCCCCCAATGTAGAGGGGGAGGGATCCCCACCGGGGGACCACCCTCACGACCAGAAGGCAACACCGACCGCCACTTAATATCCGGACAGTGGACCAGGGCGAGAAAATACTGGGTGTGGAGGAGGATCCCATACAGGTGACACATCCCTGCATCACAGAGGGAGATGAAGGGTGTCGAGGAAAGGTGGGACCTGCTCCCAGGAAGGATCACGGCGCCTGGGTCCGACGATGAGCGGGTGTTTGCTCAGCCGCAAGTACTCCACACATTTGAGCCCCCCGGACACCCAGTGGGGTGGGACAAGGGCCGGCTGCTCTCACTCCTGGGCCATTGCCCTCCACCAGCAGATGGGGGGGGGCCCGGTTGATGGCAACCAGGTTCCAGACTCTTAACACGTCCCGGTAGAAGCCGGGCATCCTCAGCAGGACGGCACGGCTGACGCCCACCATTGGGATCCGCGTACCTCATTCAAGGCAGCAGCCCCGTCAGAAAAAGTGCATCGCCAACACATACCACCTGGGCGGATGCCCTGAGTACAGATATCTCTGCAGGGTCCTGAGGCGGAGAGCCACCAATTTGGTGCAAATGCATACCAGCGTCTGACCGCCCTCCTCGATCGGGAGATTCAGGACCGCTGCAGAAACCCTGTGCTTTCCGTTGCCCCAGAAGAAGTCCACCAACTTCTTCTGGATGATCCCAGCAAAGGTGGCTGATGGGACCAATGTGGTCAATCTGTACCAGAGCAGGGAGGCTACGAGTTGGTTAACGACCAACACCCTGCACTCTGAGGAGACCTGACCAGTGCTCCAGTCGCGCTGGTAACCAGCTGATGATGGTATTTAATGCCAAGCTGTAGTCTATAAACAACAGCCTGACGTGAGTGCTTTCATTGTCCAAGTGCCTGCCACAGTACAGAAATAGCTTGTAGTCAAAGATACTCGTGACATCCAGTATTGTTGTGACGAAGGGGACCTTTCTCACCCCCTTGCTGTCGAGTTGACTGTAGATGTTAGACAATAGAGAAAAGACAATAGACAATAGGTAGCAGCACCGCCATTCAATATGATCATGGCTGAACATCCCCAATCAGGACCCCGTTCCTGCCTTCTGCCGATATCCCCTGACGCAGCTATCTTTAAGAGATTTGGCCGTTTGTTTGACTTCTTGGACTACGGGAGCAAAAATGATCTCCAACTAAATAAAGCAAGGGCCTAATCTAATGCTTTGTATTCCAGCCACCAATTCCCTCCCTTTCTCTGGCAGCCATCTGGAACTGATTCTGACTGCAATGTTGCTGTCACATGAGATTGATAAAATTAGCTTTGGACTTCTATCTATATCATGAAGGCACCTTTGTTTTTACCCCAGTTATGTAATCTCCGCTAACTTGCTGAAATCCCCTTTCATGGCTCTGCATCCTGCAGATTTGACTTACTCAGAGAAACCACCCACCAAACCACACCCCTCCCCCAGTTCATCCTCCTTGAAAATGAATTCCCGTGTTCTAACTCCACTAAGTTTCATTTACCCATCAAACCCTGTCCTCACAGATCTACATTTAATAAATGTCATTCATTTCTCTCCTTCATTTAATAAAACCTTAATTCTAAAATTAGCATTCCGGTTTTCAAATCCCTCCCCTCTCCCCTATCCTGTTCCGCCTTACGGAATGCCAATAGATCTAACTCTCCCGTCCAAAGAGAGGACATCTAGGTGGGCAGACACAGTGGGCAGCAAGTCCAGACTGTGTGCCAGAGTCAGCGCAATTTAGCCCAGGAGCAGTTATTCTTCTTGCTTATGGTATGCACAGCCTAAAGTTGTAGGACAACTTGTTCTATTTGATCTTATTTGATTGTGCATGCCAGGTTGATTGCATTCGTTGAAACAGGGTAGACCACCTGAAGGTTGCAATCTTCCACCCCCCCCAGGAGCAGTTGATCTGACATTTGGTGAAGATCATGTGCAGTATATGTTCTTATCAGTCAAGGATGAGGATCGCAGATCTAGCACCGATCGAAATCGGAGGTCACGTGACAGAACACATTGGTGACCAGGAGTCTGCCAGTTGCTGGCTTAAAGGTGGATCCATGCTGGTTGGGTAACCAACTAACACCTCATCCAGTCAGAATGGCAGCAGCAAATGGAGCGGAGAACAGGGTATTCGCAATACCCTGCGAGTGAGTATAGGGCCTGTCCCACAGCGGGGACCTAATTTGCGAGTTTAGAATAGGTCACTGTAACTCTCCTTCATGCTCAAGGGAAGTTCCCACATACTCGCGGTCTCAGTTTGGTCGAGGAAAAATGTTCAGCATGCTGAAAAATTTTCTGCGAGTAAAAATTGGTCGGCATGTTTCTTTTGAACTCGTAGTGCAGTGGAGTGGGGTCGCTATGTAGTTATAGGCAGTCAAGGGCAGCCGTAGGCAATCTCCTTTGCTGACCGGGCATTTTAATTGGCTCATTGGATTTTTCAGTACCAATGAAAACCGACCGGTAATGTTAAATGCCCGCTAAACTTTATTAAAACTTTATTAAAAGTTGTCTGGA
This sequence comes from Okamejei kenojei, assembly GCA_035221665.1. Classification (NCBI taxonomy): domain Eukaryota; kingdom Metazoa; phylum Chordata; class Chondrichthyes; order Rajiformes; family Rajidae; genus Okamejei; species Okamejei kenojei. The sequence goes on from CM069134.1 coordinate 56,617,050, forward strand.
TTCTTTAAAGTGTCTCTACTCCTTCTCTCCGCTTCTCCCCTCTTCTCTCCCCTTCTCTCCCCTTCTCCCCCCCCACTCCCTGCTCTCTAAAGGATTTATCATATATTGTGCCTGCCGTCCTTTACTTTCCTGTTCATCGCGGGTGTGAATTTCAGACAGTGCTCCCCCGCTTTCCCTGGCCCCCGCCTTTGCGGTGTTTTTGTGTGTGTGTGTGTCTGCGATGACGGTCGATCCAGCTAACGGTTTCATCGCTGATGGTCTATCCAGCTCGAGGTTTTTCAGGCGAGTGCCCTCGAGCTTGAAGGTGGAAGACAGTTGCTGAAAAGTCACATTAATGGGACAGGCCCTTATGAAGGACCTCAGCGAGGGGACTCCCTTCTCCCAGGACTTGTTCGTCAGGAAGGTCTTGCTGGAGGCCTGCAGATGAAGCCAAGGCCATTTATGTCTCCAGGACTTCCCTCGTAACGGATACTTTGATGTGATTCAAATATCCAAGGGGAAACTGTTGCAAGACTTCAGGAGAAGGGGAGCGAAGCTCTGCTGTCGCTGCTGAAGGTGTAGCCGCTCTTCTCCCTCCCCACCCAGAAAGAACGGATGATCACGGTGCATATGTTTAACCCGCATGTGCCCGTCGTGGATGTCCTCACCTTCCTTGCTTGTTATGTCGAGGGAGCAGGGAACTGTGTGGATGTGAAGAACTTGTTTGGGATCTGGACAAGTAAACGGCAAGTCAAAGTGAAGCTGAGGATGGACGGGACGGAAGCCATCATCCAACCCCCCTTGGTGTTCGCTATCGGAGGGAACCGAGGTTGCATGACCTCGTGGGGCAACACAGATTGTGCAGGAAATGCAACAAACCTGGGCACAGGGCGGCCCGTTGCAGTGCAGTTGTCTGCAAGAACTGCAAGTTGGAAGGCCACGAGACAAATGACTGCCAAGTCAGCAAGAACTGTAACCTTTGCGGGGTGACAAGTCACCTCTACAGGGCCTGCCCTAAAAGAGCCAGCACCTACGCACAGGCAATAAGAGGGGCAGTAGCCAACACCCCCAGGGTGGGCAACACGCCTCCCACCACTGCCAAGACCCCTGCAGAAAGAGAGAACAGGGATGAGGACAGCCCGACCATCTCGAGCCCCCAACTGCCGAACAGTGACCCCCAGCCCCCTGTCCAGGAGGAAGAGTCGATGGAAGAGGGGGAACGCGAGGAGGCATGGCAGTAATGAAAAGTAAGAAACACCAGTGGGCTCCGCTCAAAGAGCTAAGGCTGGAAGGAACAGGCAAGTCTAAGAAAAGAGTCCTTTCCCAGACCAATGGCAGCAACCTCTCCTCGTCGGAGGATGAGGTGACATCGGGGACCTGACGACCGAGGAAGAGGAAGAAAACGGGTGAGGAGATTGGAAAGGGAAAGGACACTCCTGTTGTTTCAAGCTCCAGGAGACTGGGAGCAGTGCAGCGGCCAATGGGCCTCAGCTCCGGGAGACGGAGCAGTGCAGTGGCCAATGGGCCCCAGCTCCGGGAGACCGGGAGCAGTGCAGCGGCCCATGGACCCTAGCTCTGAGAGACCGGGAACAGTGAATCAGCCACCGTACCTCAGCTACAGGAGACGAAAGAGGCGGTGCGCCCGGAAGAAGGTGGAACAAGGAGGGCCCTTCCAACAACAATTCCCGCTACGCCAGAGGACACTCCCATCCTTGAGGGCACCAGCATCCAGTACCTGAGCCCCTGACTAATGTGTACGCCTCTCCTGTGCGGAGCGAGCGGCTGGCCGTTCTCCAGCAGCTCACATCGCTGTTGGCCACGTGAACCGCTCGTTCTAGCCGATGACTGCATCATCGATGTGGATGGACGATCCGGCAGTGCCGACAACAGACTGGACAGCATATTCAAGCTCCTGATGGAGACAGTAAAAGAAGCAAAGCTGCAAAACGCCTTCAGCGACCCTGCAGGCGGGTCCCAGGCACGGTTCACCTGGTCGGGACTGGACAGTTCAGCCCGGAACCGGATAGATTTCCTCTTCCCATCGAAGGCCGAGACGGTCAGACACATGATCAGACCTCACGCCGGTGTTCTTCTCTGACAACTGCCTCCTTCAGACTTCCTGTCACCTACAGGAGGACCGGAAAGAGGGCAGATGGACGTGAAAGTTAAATGTGAAACTGTTGACCCAGAGAACATTGAGGAGCTAATCCTTGCAGCCAACGCCAAGGCTCTGTGGGGGAAGATCACAGTCTGGGGTCCTTCCGCTGCTAGACATCGGGGGCAAGGTGTGGTGGAGATGCCCCTCAAAATAAAGGATGGGATTCCATGCCAATGGGCCACATGAATGGCAATGGTGGGGGGCAAATTTGTGTAAACAGTATTGAATGTATGCATAGCCTCCGAGAATGTCGGATGGAGTCTTGAAGGATCATGTATTGGATATATTTATTTCTCAGATATAGTATATTTTGAAATAAAATAAAATAAAAGTATCGATATGCAGTGCTACTTCTGATAGATGAGGGAAGTGGAATGGCCCTACCCCGGTTTCAGCTCTTGCCTGCCCAAGGTTACTTCAATTCATGCGTACATTCAAATGCAAATTCAAAGTAGAGCTTTCATTCCCCTTTCTTGTGACTACTTTAAAAACACATGAATATTTATAAAATGTAAAGTGTATCAAGTATGTACAACTGATGTTAGAGGGGAGAGGAGCGATCTACGAGAAGTGGAATATTAAAAAAATGAAAATACCCCAATTTAAGTCAGTAATCGACCTTTTCTTCCAGATATTGTGTTTATAATACTTACATTATGCCAAACGAGCACCTTTTAAGGAATTATGGAACATTGATGTCTAGTTATGCAAACAAACTATCAGATGATTAGGAGATATTTTACTAACTGCTTTTTTGTCGTGAGCATGTTTGCGCACGTACTGATACCTTGCTTATTTTTTTCCAGTTTAAAAAAAAATTATCCCTATGCATAAATAATTGCTGGCCCAATCATTATATATAACTATAGTTTGGGGCTATTTCAACATAACACAGCCAGCTGTACATCAATAGGATTAGATTATCCATGCATTTACATTCCGATCAATTTTACTTTCCACTATTGTAATTTAAACAATATTTGCCAGCTGTGCTGTATTCTGTTGCCATGGCCCTAACTTCAGTATTTGCTTCCCAACACTCCTTTGTCTCTGAACTGCTATTTCTTCTTTGAAGACATTCTATAAACCTTTTTTTTGGCTAATCCCTCCATCTTTGACTCCGTTGCTCATCTGCATTGCTGTGAATTAATTGGCGTATCTTACTGTGCTAAGTATACTAACGAAACATCGGCTCACAAAGTTATTTGAGAGGGAGATTAATAGGTCTAAGTGGTGCCCTTTATCTGGTCACAATGAGACTTCCAACGTTTCAAAGCTATGTTTCTAAAGCTGTTGTGATGGGAAGTGTATTGGGTCACCAACTGAATGTGTAGATGATAGGTCATATCATGATACTTTTCATAAATACTGAATTGGCACTAAGGCAGCAATTTTTAATCTCCACATTTTACTTTGGAGTCACGTGAGTGACTACGTGAAGACCCCGTCCAGCACGCATGCGCGACATTAGCGTTCATGCAGTGCACCCGTGACGAACGGGAGTTCAAGGCACTCCCCGCTACAAATTGAAAAGTCGGGCCGACAGGTAAGTTTTACCGTGGCCGTGTGTCTTTTTCTCTGTGGTCTGCTTGTTTTCCAGAAAGAATGAGCAAGACCAGAGGGAAGAAATCTGCAGCTCGCCCCCGTTCGTCCTCCGTTGAGGAATGTTCTTTGGAGGGGGGGCAAGAGGCGGCGGGAATAACTACCGCGCCGAGCCCAGCACCGCTCGTGCTGCCTGAGCAGCGGTCTGGAGGTACCTGCAGCCAGAACCGGGCGGTAGTATCCGACGATTCGGATGAAGATGCCACACCGCTCGAGAGCAGCACAGGCAGCCGCCTAAGCCGAATGGAACGGCTTATGGAGCAATTGCTCCAGCGAGATCTGCTGAGAGAGCAGCAGCAGACTCGCCAAGGGAGCTCAGGCACTCCCACAGTGCCCTTTACGGCACTGGCCATTGCTTCACCTTCTTTTGAAGGCAGCATTGGCGACCAGGTCTGGGCTGGTCAAGAAGAGGGGTTGCTGGCTGAAGATGTCGGAGTACGCAGGGTGTACAGGATCAGGAAGAGCTGCTAGGTGTGGTCAACCGCTACGTGGCCATTCCACGAGCGGGTCGGCCGTTAGAGCCGAAACCTGCAGCCAGCATTGACCACCTGTCCTCAAAACCCCTACAAGAACAGGTGGTCAATGAGGCTCTTGAACAATATACAGCCCCAGAAAATTGTACATCATTGAATGTACCAGCTGTAAACAGCCAAATTTGGGGACATTTGGGGCAGAACATCAGGAACCTGGAGTTGAAGCTCCAGAAAATCTTTAAACTCCTGACTGCAGGAATAACATCATATGCTCGGTCCATTGATGGTGTGGACATCTCCACAAATCAGCAAGACACATTAGCTCTGCTGTGCACCACTCAATATGAAATAAACAATTTACGGAAGGAAATCATCAAGCCTGCCCTCAACCCTAAATTTGCGGGACTTTGCAAAACACCGGGTTCAGAACCTCCTATTCTGCTCTTTGGGAAGGACCTTCCGAAAAAGGTGAAAGACCTAGAGGAAGAATCCAAGACCTTTGGTCTCGTGAGGGCAGGTTTGGGACCGAGCAGACCTAACAAACCCAGGCGACAGTACCCCACGGCGTCCACCAGTCGTCGACCACCATATGGGACTGGTGAAAGCTCGGGGTCCGCAACCATTCCCCGTAAGCCTTTTTTAGGCCAGGGCCCAGAGCGGACCCCATGGAAAATGCGCCACCCCCAACAACATCAACATAAACATCAACCTGGGTACAGGGTGGCCCGTTGCAGTGCAGTTGTCTGCAAGAACTGCAAGTTGGAAGGCCACGAGATAAATGACTGCCAAGTCAGCAAGAACTGTAACCTTTGCGGGGTGACAAGTCACCGCTACAGGGCCTGCCCTAAAAAGAGCCAGCACCTACGCACAGGCAATAAGAGGGGCAGTAGCCAACACCCCCAGGGTGGGCAACACGCCTCCCACCACTGCCAAGACCCCTGCAGAAAGAGAGAACAGGGATGAGGACAGCCCGACCATCTCGAGCCCCCAAACTGCCGAACAGTGACCCCCAGCCCCCTGTCCAGGAGGAAGAGTCGATGGAAGAGGGGGAACGCGAGGAGGCATGGCAGTAATGAAAAGTAAGAAACACCAGTGGGCTCCGCTCAAAGAGCTAAGGCCGGAAGGAACGGGCAAGTCTAAGAAAAGAGTCCTTTCCCAGACCAATGGCAGCAACCTCTCCTCGTCGGAGGATGAGGTGACATCGGGGACCTGACGACCGAGGAAGAGGAAGAAAACGGGTGAGGAGATTGGAAAGGGAAAGGACACTCCTGTTGTTTCAAGCTCCAGGAGACTGGGAGCAGTGCAGCGGCCAATGGGCCTCAGCTCCGGGAGAGGGAGCAGTGCAGCGGCCAATGGGCCCCAGCTCTGAGAGACCGGGAGCAGTGCAGCGGCCCATGGACCCTAGCTCTGAGAGACCGGGAGCAGTGAATCAGCCACCGTACCTCAGCTACAGGAGACGAAAGAGGCGGTGCGCCCGGAAGAAGGTGGAACAAGGAGGGCCCTTCCAACAACAATTCCCGCTACGCCAGAGGACACTCCCATCCTTGAGGGCACCAGCATCCAGTACCTGAGCCCCTGACTAATGTGTACGCCTCTCCTGTGCGGAGCGAGCGGCTGGCCGTTCTCCAGCAGCTCACATCGCTGTTGGCCACGTGAACCGCTCGTTCTAGCCGATGACTGCATCATCGATGTGGATGGACGATCCGGCAGTGCCGACAACAGACTGGACAGCATATTCAAGCTCCTGATGGAGACAGTAAAAGAAGCAAAGCTGCAAAACGCCTTCAGCGACCCTGCAGGCGGGTCCCAGGCACGGTTCACCTGGTCGGGACTGGACAGTTCAGCCCGGAACCGGATAGATTTCCTCTTCCCATCGAAGGCCGAGACGGTCAGACACATGATCAGACCTCACGCCGGTGTTCTTCTCTGACAACTGCCTCCTTCAGACTTCCTGTCACCTACAGGAGGACCGGAAAGAGGGCAGATGGACGTGAAAGTTAAATGTGAAACTGTTGACCCCAGAGAACATTGAGGAGCTAATCCTTGCAGCCAACGCCAAGGCTCTGTGGGGGAAGATCACAGTCTGGGGTCCTTCCGCTGCTAGACATCGGGGGCAAGGTGTGGTGGAGATGCCCCTCAAAATAAAGGATGGGATTCCATGCCAATGGGCCACATGAATGGCAATGGTGGGGGGCAAATTTGTGTAAACAGTATTGAATGTATGCATAGCCTCCGAGAATGTCGGATGGAGTCTTGAAGGATCATGTATTGGATATATTTATTTCTCAGATATAGTATATTTTGAAATAAAATAAAAGTATCGATATGCAGTGCTACTTCTGATAGATGAGGGAAGTGGAATGGCCCTACCCCGGTTTCAGCTCTTGCCTGCCCAAGGTTACTTCAATTCATGCGTAAATTCAAATGCAAATTCAAAGTAGAGCTTTCATTCCCCTTTCTTGTGACTACTTTAAAAACACATGAATATTTATAAAATGTAAAGTGTATCAAGTATGTACAACTGATGTTAGAGGGGAGAGGAGCGATCTACGAGAAGTGGAATATTAAAAAAATGAAAATACCCCAATTTAAGTCAGTAATCGACCTTTTCTTCCAGATATTGTGTTTATAATACTTACATTATGCCAAACGAGCACCTTTTAAGGAATTATGGAACATTGATGTCTAGTTATGCAAACAAACTATCAGATGATTAGGAGATATTTTACTAACTGTTTTTTTGTCGTGAGCATGTTTGCGCACGTACTGATACCTTGCTTATTTTTTTCCAGTTTAAAAAAAAATTATCCCTATGCATAAATAATTGCTGGCCCAATCATTATATATAAACTATAGTTTGGGGCTATTTCAACATAACACAGCCAGCTGTACATCAATAGGATTAGATTATCCATGCATTTACATTCCGATCAATTTTACTTTCCACTATTGTAATTTAAACAATATTTGCCAGCTGTGCTGTATTCTGTTGCCATGGCCCTAACTTCAGTATTTGCTTCCCAACACTCCTTTGTCTCTGAACTGCTATTTCTTCTTTGAAGACATTCTATAAACCTTTTTTTTGGCTAATCCCTCCATCTTTGACTCCGTTGCTCATCTGCATTGCTGTGAATTAATTGGCGTATCTTACGCTAAGTATACTAACGAAACATCGGCTCACAAAGTTATTTGAGAGGGAGATTAATAGGTCTAAGTGGTGCCCTTTATCTGGTCACAATGAGACTTCCAACGTTTCAAAGCTATGTTTCTAAAGCTGTTGTGATGGGAAGTGTATTGGGTCACCAACTGAATGTGTAGATGATAGGTCATATCATGATACTTTTCATAAATACTGAATTGGCACTAAGGCAGCAATTTTTAATCTCCACATTTTACTTTGGAGTCACGTGAGTGACTACGTGAAGACCCCGTCCAGCACGCATGCGCGACATTAGCGTTCATGCAGTGCACCCGCGACGAACGGGAGTTCAAGGCACTCCCGCTACAAATTGAAAAGTCGGGCCGACAGGTAAGTTTTACCGTGGCCGTGTGTCTTTTTCTCTGTGGTCTGCTTGTTTTCCAGAAAGAATGAGCAAGACCAGAGGGAAGAATCTGCAGCTCGCCCCCGTTCGTCCTCCGTTGAGGAATGTTCTTTGGAGGGGGGGCAAGAGGCGGCGGGAATAACTACCGCGCCGAGCCCAGCACCGCTCGTGCTGCCTGAGCAGCGGTCTGGAGGTACCTGCAGCCAGAACCGGGCGGTAGTATCCGACGATTCGGATGAAGATGCCACACCGCTCGAGAGCAGCACAGGCAGCCGCCTAAGCCGAATGGAACGGCTTATGGAGCAATTGCTCCAGCGAGATCTGCTGAGAGAGCAGCAGCAGACTCGCCAAGGGAGCTCAGGCACTCCCACAGTGCCCTTTACGGCACTGGCCATTGCTTCACCTTCTTTTGAAGGCAGCATTGGCGACCAGGTCTGGGCTGGTCAAGAAGAGGGGTCGCTGGCTGAAGATGTCCGGAGTACGCAGGGTTGTACAGGATCAGGGAGAGCTGCTAGGTGTGGTCAACCGCTACGTGGCCATTCCACGAGCGGGTCGGCCGTTAGAGCCGAAACTTGCAGCCAGCATTGACCACCTGTCCTCAAAACCCCTACAAGAACAGGTGGTCAATGAGGCTCTTGAACAATATACAGCCCCAGAAAATTGTACATCATTGAATGTACCAGCTGTAAACAGCCAAATTTGGGGACATTTGGGGCAGAACATCAGGAACCTGGAGTTGAAGCTCCAGAAAATCCTTAAACTCCTGACTGCAGGAATAACATCATATGCTCGTGGACTTGATGGTGTGGACATCTCCACAAATCAGCAAGACACATTAGCTCTGCTGTGCACCACTCAATATGAAATAAACAATTTACGGAAGGAAATCATCAAGCCTGCCCTCAACCCTAAATTTGCGGGACTTTGCAAAACACCGGGTTCAGAACCTCCTATTCTGCTCTTTGGGAAGGACCTTCCGAAAAAGGTGAAAGACCTAGAGGAAGAATCCAAGACCTTTGGTCTCGTGAGGGCAGGTTTGGGACCGAGCAGACCTAACAAACCCAGGCGACAGTACCCCACGGCGTCCACCAGTCGTCGACCACCATATGGGACTGGTGAAAGCTCGGGGTCCGCAACCATTCCCCGTAAGCCTTTTTTAGGCCAGGGCCCAGAGCGGACCCCATGGAAAATGCGCCACCCCCAACAACATCAACATAAACATCAACAGCAGCCCTCTACAGCCCTACAGACGCCTCATCGTCCAGCGAAGAGGCAGAAGAAGCACCAGTAACCATGGAGGTAGGTGGGTCTGGTTCCTCTCAGCATATGAGCAGTAGGGGCTCTAAACTAACAGGGGGGAGATTGCACTTGTTTTTTGGATGCATGGGAATCCATCACTAATGACAAGTATATACGCAGCAGCATTCATGGCTATAAAATTGACTTTGTTCATGAAAACATTCCGCCAGTTCAGCATATACCCCAAAGAGTATTCACCCTCTCAGTCAAAGAGAAACAAGAGGGTCAAGCTGAACTGATGAGGCTACTAGCAAAAGGTGTCATTGAAAGAACAAAACATGAACCTTTGGAATTTGTGTCTAATATTTTCACTAAAATCAAAAAAGATGGTGGATGTCGCATCATCATTGACTTAACTACTTTAAACAAGTCTGTTAGGTATATACATTTCAAGATGGAAACTTTTGAAACAGCCAGACTATTGGTTTCTAGAGGGTACTTTCTAGCAAGCATTGATTTAAAAGATGCCTACTACTCAGTACCCATACACAAGGAGCATCGTAAATACTTAAAGTTTATCTGGATGAAACAGCTATGGCAATTTAAAGCCTTACCAAATGGGCTAACCTCCGCTCCAAGGTTGTTCACTAAAATCTTAAAACCCGCCTTGGCATTATTGAGGAAACAAAAGCATATAGTCATGGCGTACTTAGACGACATTTTAATAGTAGGGAAAACCTTGGAGACAGCCATTTCGGCAGTAGCAGCCACCAAACGTTTGTTTGAAACTTTGGGGTTTGTCATACATCCAGATAAATCAAATTTTTACACCGTCCACTACCATGGACTATCTTGGATTTACGATTGATACTGTTCGCATGATTGTAACTCTGCCGAAGGCAAAAGCATCAGAGTTGGCACTATCATGCAACAAACTCATGGATAAACATCAGCCAACCATACGGCAGGTAGCTAGAGTTATTGGTAATGGTAGCAGCTTTTCCAGCTGTACAATGTGGGCCTTTGCACTATCAAAATTTGCAAAGAACAAAAGTGCATGCACTAAAGCAAAACTCAGGTCACTTTGACCGAGCTATGAATTTAACTGCTGAATCCATTCCAGAGTTACAATGGTGGACAAGGAACGTAAGGCTCAGCTCCAGTCCCATAATAATCACCAACCCAGTATTAACCATTCAAACGGATGCCAGTGCTTTGGGCTGGGGAGCAACTAACATGCAATCCAGCACAGGGGGCAGATGGACTAATTTTGAATCATCTTGCCTACAGACACGGGGTATCAACTACTTAGAAATGTTGGGTGCGTTTTATGGTTCAAAAGCATATTCATCTAATACGCATCATGCACATGTCCGGTTGCAATTAGATAATACCACGGTGGTGGCTTATATCAACCACATGGGTGGTGTAAAGTCGATATCGTGTGACAATTTGGTCAACCTAATCTGGCAATGGTGTGTCGAAAGACATATTTGGTTATCAGCAACTTACCTACCAGGTAAGCAAAATACAGTGGCAGACACCAGGTCACGCAAATTCAATGATAACATCGAATGGATGTTAAATCCCAAAATATTTGCTGAAATTACAAAGCAATATGGCACACCAGATATCGATCTATTTGCATCCAGGCTGAATCACCAGGTGTTGAAACACCGTTGGAATTCCCCAGCAGTCGAGAATTATTAATCCACCCAGTGTCAGGCATTAGTCACCCGTGCCATGACAGAGTCAATCTCCTGGCTTGCAGATTCTAAAAAGACCTCTACTGGGCCTGGGAGTGTCTGAGGACGCCATCAACATGATGACCGCATCCCACCGGGAGTCCACCAGGAGACAATACCTGACCAACATAAGAAAATGGGAACGGTATTGCTCCAAAACAGGAACTTCCTACACTACAGCTACAGCCACCAGTGTTGTAGAGTTTCTGGTTGGATTACATCGGGAAGGACTCAGCTACAGCGCCATTAATACAGCCAGGAGTGCGTTGTCAGCTTATATTGGTTCCAGCAGCAGGACAACTGGCTTTGGGGTCCCATCCACTAGTGGTCAAAATCATGAGGGGCATTTTTAACACCAATTCCCCCAGACCAAGGTACACTCAGATCTGGGATGTCAGCATTGTACTGACGTACCTTAGGGGATGGCCACCACCTAGGTCACTCACGCTGGAACAACTTACTCTGAAATCAGTCATGCTCATGGCACTAGTGTCAGCTCAAAGGTACAGTCCCTCCACCTTCTGAGGCTGGACAGCATGACAGAGTCATTGGACTGTTTCAGATTTCATATTCAGGGACTGGTCAAACAAACTAGACCAGGTACTACGCCTCCAGTCATGGAGTTCCGGGCATATTCATCTGACCCACGGCTGTGTGCCAAGACCCATCTCGCCAATTACATAGACACAACACACAACTTAAGAGGGAGAGAAAAAGCCTTATGGATAAGCCACAAGAAGCCTCATGGTCAGGTGACGAGCCAAACCATTTCAAGGTGGCTCAAGCAGGTGCTTAAGTCCGCGGGAGTCAATACTAATGTTTACAAATCTCACTCCACCAGGGCTGCATCTACGTCGGCGGCTAGGCGAATGGACGTGCCTATGGACCATATTCTGGCCAGAGCAGGATGGTCCTCGGAAAGAACTTTCCAAAGGTTTTATAATAAGCCGCTGGCGGAACCTGCTACATTTGCAGACAGAATTTTAGAGTCTGCAGCTAATATTTAATTTAAGCCGGGGGAGCACTCTGTTTTTTGTTGTCATTAATAAACCTTTATTGTTCACAAACAGTTTATTGTTGATTGTAATAACATACTTCCTCCCTCTAAGGTCTTCAGACAGTGAGTGAAGCATGAGCTGGTACACGGTTCGGATTCACAGAGCTTTGAAGTCTTCACGTAGTCACTCACGTGACTCCGAAGTAAAATAGTAAGATTAAATGAGAACTTACCAGTTCGAAGTTTGATCTGTATTTTATGAGGAGTTACGATGAGGGATTACGTGCCCTCTGCTCCCACCCTCTATTATACAGATCAACTGGTAATTAAGTTCTTATTTTTTCTTTACTATATTTATTTCAATTGTTGTGTTTTTTCTGTGAATCCACACCGCTGCTTTGAAGAAATGTCGCGCATGCGTGCTGGACGGGGTCTTCACGTAATCCCTCATCGTAACTCCTCATAAAATACAGATCAAACTTCGAACTAGTAAGTTCTCATTTAATCTTACTATTGTAGCCTATACTTTCACTTAACCTCAGAGGGCTGAACATCCCATTAATTCATGTGAACAAACACATCTCCACACCCAACTACCATTCCCACTTCTGCTGTATTTCTGAAGGATTCCTGGATTATTTCTTATTACAGACCATGATGATTTCACATGTTTTGGGGATCTTTTCCTTATGCATGCTAGGCTTTCATTCAAGGCCTTATTCATTCAAGTCATTTGAATGGTCTGGCTACTATAAGTAGCCAGGATTTCACCCTGGAATCACCATCTAATCCTTTCTTGTTGACTAATAACCCTGAATAACCTAAAGTACTTGGAAATTTTTGGATAGATGAATGAGCCTTCCTGGGCATGACAAGGGGAGCAATCATGGTTGACATAGAATGGGACAAGAATAAAGAGAGGTTGTGTGGGGAAGTATTGATCTGGTCTGAAGCTTAAGAATGAGATGCAATCTCTTAACAAGGGACTTGACTGAAATATACCAACTATTATAAATGTTCTCTAACCTCTGTTCAAGACAAGGTTGCATTGTCTGTGATGTCAATGTGGCTCAACCTTGATTTATCCAGACCCTTCAAGGCACTTCCAACAGATGTGGCCTGATCTTCTAAGTATTTCCAGCATTTTCTGTATTTATAATTGGTCTTTTAATGACCAGTGAGACAACAATGTGCACAGAGTTCCTCTGTTGATCATCTAAAATATGACAGTCATGTGGCATGTGTGTCTGACCTGGTGACCACTATTGTGAGATTGGGTTTTGATATCTCTTCATTTAACTTTCTCTTATCTCTTCCTCTACTAGCTGGGAAGATTCCAGCAGAAGAAAAGAAGGGAAGTGTTTTAACATGATGATAGGTGAGGAGAAACTAAGAATTGCAAGATTATACAATTTGCAGTTTCCTCATTTGAAAGATTGAAGGATGAGTTGTGATGAAAGGTGATGCCTTCTTCATCCATTGCTTCAGCCCAAGTAGCGACTGTAGCCCCAGCATTACAACCTCTGTTGATGAATGGCATTGTCAATAGGGGTCAAACCAAATGTTCCCTCCAGTTAACTCCTGCTGAAAAGGAAGTGTGTCAACGATTGTCCTCCTATGTATTTAGGGGAAATCTTGTCATGATAGGTTCCAGCCTGTGCAAGCTGTGGGATGTGGTTGCTAGTGTGAAATGTGTGATGGTGAGGTGTAAACAATAATGGCATGGTTGAGTTCTGACTGATTGAGATTATCACAAGATGAATGTATTTTCATTGTGTAATTGAGCTACTGCTGAGGCAGGTGGTAGAAGTTTGTATTTGAAGATTATCTAAGTGGCCATGAGGTCATTAAACATGTTCTCACTTGCCATTCAGGTTCTTCTTGCTGTACCGCAGCTCCCATTTTCCATTATCTTTAAGCATATGTTTTTGTCTCATTTCCATCCACTTCTGCTGATAAAATTTCTAGTGCAGTTTCTGAAAACCACTGACATTGACCCACGATAAAGGGGGTCATTGGCAAATCTTCCTCTGTTTACTTTTGAAATGACTGCCACCATCTCCAGCAGCTGCAATGAATCTTCCCTCTAAGTTTCAGGCGAGCATTGAGTAGCCCTGGGCTCTTGTTGGTTTTCTGCAGTGATAATTGCAGTTGGTGAGCCATGCAGGAAGTACTGCTTGAAAATCACAATCATTTAAAACAGCAGGTACCATAAATTTAAATCAGTCCACTTTGCAACCAATGGACCTGGCTGAATCATGTGCAAATTTGTGCATTATCTCATTTAACACCTGCTGTGCTCTCAAGAACGATCAGTATGTTGACTAATTACAAACATATTTTATAGAAGATTAGTCGCTCAAATACCTGAAATATGAGAACATTTGGATTGCGGACTGGAATTGAAATGTTGACTCAAGGGTAACTTTCATATGGCCAATTTACTCAGATGTGATGTCACTGTTACCATCTGAATAAGATTTATTTCTCTACATCATCGTCTATATCTCTCATTTCATTTATCTCTAACCAGTCTGAAGAAGGGTCGCAACCCGAAAGGTCACCCATTCCTTCTCTCCAGAGATGCTGCCTGTCCCGCTGAGTTACTCCAGCTTTTTGTGTTTATTTCCATACTATTGTTTTTTGTGCATTTCATAGATTGGAGAGTATCTAGTTTTTAGTAACAGCCCCAGGTCTTTAGTATAGGATAGTTAAGAACAAAAACAATGTTGACAGAGAATGTCGCATTATCTCAATCAATATTAAAGCATCTGTTGTACTCCCAAAAAATTGGCTTCAAGGTTTAACTTGATTTCAAATGCTGTGCAGCAACTTCTTCATCAACCGTGAGTTGGACTGCTACACACTTGATAGCTGAAATGTGACATCCCAGGATTAACAACATCAGATCCCAATCTGCAAAGGCCTATTCGGGCACCAGCTTAAGTTCAGAGATCAACTTTAATGTTGCCATTGAATCAATGGAATCTTGAATGTCAGGGTAGTTTTAGTTTTGAAACACAATGTGTACCTCTGCGGGTCTTGCATCATCTTTGGAGAAAAGGAGTATGTGCTGTTTCAGATCAGAACCCTTCTTCGGACTCTAACACCTATTATTGCCCTAGTGTAGCTAAGCTGTGGACTCGTACTGAATGTCTGACCCAGCTAGTTTTGTGGATGTGGATGTGGATCTTCCACGAGTCTAAGGCCAGCTTGGCCAACCTTCCCATGATTTCCATCTCCCTGTTCTGAGGAGCTGCTTGGCAGCAGCAACTACTCACTAATAAATTTCACTAATGATATTCAACTTGGGTTCCATCAGGACCAATCGGCTCCAAAGCTCCAGTTAAGATGAGGTCATGTCTTCCTATTGATTGATTCAAGAACTTCAAGACTAATTTGGAAAAGTACATGAACATTCTCCCACACTTTGTCCATTACATCTTCCTTGACAAAGCCTGTATAGAAGAGCTTCAACAATTAATCATCTCTTTAGAGTTTGTGCAAATAAGAAGCCATTTTTCACCCAACTATGACTATTGTCCAAAGCACTTCAGTGACAATGAATGACTTTAAGATATGTTAACATTTACAAAGCCACTATTTAGATGCAAGTTCTTTATTTTCTTTTCAATTAAATCTATTGTTAACGCTTAATTAGTAAATATTATTTTCAGTTCAATATGAAAAGGCTGAACTATTTGTAAATTCTAATTATAGGCACTCTTATTATAATAATGTCGGGTAATTTCATTCATTAGAAGTTAAATTAGTAGGATGATATTTCTTCAGCAATTTATCGCACTTAGATATTGAGGCAGCAACACATTTTTTCTTCAGAAGCCACTGCAAACACTGAAACCTGACCAGCATATAAAGTACATTTTTTTTTAATAGGAATGTAGTAATAATCCCGTCAGATAGCAGGCTCTTTACACCTCTGCTTAGTTACTTTGAAATTCATCACCATTTTATGGCAGGTGTGGAAACATATCACAAGGAAATAGAGCACAGAACTTGTGAGCCGAAGAAGACAATCCGAGTGTTCCCCAGATAGAAACCACGGATTAACCGTGATGTCCATTCCCCGATGAAGGACAAGACCATAAAGGGTGGAAGGGGTGAACAGCTTGTTATGAAACCTTGTTCTTCAGCATGGCAATTGGATATTATCGAAAGCTATGCACTTAGCTGCATTCAGAGCATTGAACCTTGTTTTGATAAAATCCTTTTCTCTGCCAAAATTATAATTGACTCATAAAAACCACAAACATAGAACATTGGACATTGTCTAGTCAGCAATCACAGCACAAGATATGGTGCTTTAAAAAAAAATGGAAGACCAATTCAGCTCGTTGCTGCATTATCCTCTTCAGTTAATTGAATTGGTTAAAGACTAGCTTGTTTCCAACTTCTCAGACTTTCCTTTTGTATTCATGTACTGTACTCGACCATTACTGAACCGGGTTATATCTGGAACCTCCACCACTAGTTATAACAGGACGTAGCAGGATAGCAGATCTTTGATTGGATTTGTTAGCTATGGGATTGTTTAGCTCTCTCCATTCCATACTGTTTTGGTTGATGCCCCGGGAAAGAAAATAAAAAATAATGGTTAAGCTTACAGAGTGGATTCTTGATGAATAGAAGAGGTTGCTGTTTTAATACATATTTCTTGCAGGCATGACGTTCCCTCAAGATTCAAGATTCAAGATACATTTATTTGTCACATGTGCCAATTGGCACAGTGAAATGTGTTCACCATACAGCCATACAATAAAATAAAGAACACAACACACGATAGAGTTAACCATAAAACATCTCCACACAGCCGAATCAAATGTTTCCCACTGTGAGGGAAGGCACCAAAGTCAGTCATCTTCCCCTGATGTTCACCCATGATCGGGGCCTCCGGAGCCCTGCGTAGGCGCCGCTACGGACAGCCCGCCGCTCAGACCCACTGGCCGGGATGTTGGAACTCGGCCGCTTCCCACCGGAGTCCGCAGCTCCCGACATCCCCAGGCCGCGCCGGGCAGAGATTCATGCTGGCGGCCCTCGGCAAAGGGCCCCATGGACTCCGCGATGTCAGTCAGCGCCACCCGCGCTGGGAGCTCCGTGAACCACAGCTCCGCGATGTCGACGCTGCAGGCCCAATGCTCCGGAGCTTCAAACGGCGATCCAGGTAGGCATCGCCCGCTCCGCGGTGAATCCAGCGCTGCTGCTGCCGAAGCTCTGGTCCGGTCCCTGGCCTCCGGTACGAAAGGCCGCTCTGATCCAGTGGTAGGCCGCGAGGAGGGGGGGGGGGGGCGAGGACACGACACAGAGAAATAGTCGCATCCTCGCCTTACCCTTCCCCCCTCCCCCGCGTAGAAAAATAAAGAATCTCCAAAACAGACTGTTTAGACAAACTAAAATAAAGCACACAATAAAAAATAACGTTATTAACAAAATGAACACATTTAAGCTTCTGGGAATATTTTTCTCCTTAGGGTCATTAGCATGTTCTCACTGATCAGGGCCTGTAGCTCCAGGATTAGCCAGTTCAGTTCAGTTTAGTTTATTGTCATGTGTACCGAGGTACAGCAAAAAGATTTTGTTGTGTGCTAACCAGTCAGCATAAATACAAAACATGATTACAATTGGCCCATTTACTGCGTATAGATACATGATATGGGAATAACGTTTAGTGCAAGGTAAAGCCAGCAAAGTCCGATCAAGGATAGTCCGAGGGTCACCAATGAGGTAGATAGTAGTTCAGCACTGTTTTCTGGTTGTGGGAGGACAATTCAGTTGCCTAATAGAGCTGGGAAGAAACTGTCCCTGAATCTGGAGGAGTGTGTTTTTCACTTCTATACCTTTTGCCTGATGGGACAGGGAAGAAGAGGGAGTGGCCAAGGTGCAACTCATTCTTGATTATGATGCTGCTGGCCTTGCTGAGGCAGTGTGCGGTATAAATTGAGTCAATAGAAGGGAGGTTGGTTTGTGTGGTTGTCTGGGCTGCGTCCACAATTCGCTGCAATTTCTTGCGGTCTTGGATGGAGCTGTTCCCAAACTAAGCAGTGATGCATCCTGATAAAATGCTATCTATGGTGCATCTATAGAAGTTGGTGAGAGTTGTAGTTCTAGTTATCAACATCTGCAAAATACAACCAAAGCCAGGCGATTCTCTGTGAGCTGGTCCCAGAAGTGGATCTGCAATCACTCAGTACTCAAAATAGAATTATGCGAGGAATAGATCGGGTAGATGCACAGAGTCTCTTGCTCAGAGTAGGTGAATTGAGGACCAGATGACATAGATTTAAGGTGAAGGGGAAAAGATTAAATATGAATCTGAGGGGTAACTTTTTCACACAAAGGATGATGGGTGAATGGAACAAGCTGCCAGAGGAGGTAGTTGAGGCTGGAATTATCCCAATGTTTAAGAAACAGTTAGACAGGTACATGGATAGGACAGGTTTGGAGGGATATGGACCAAATGCACCCAGGTGGGAATAGTGAATAGTTGGCCGGTGTCAGCAAGTTGGGCTGAAGGGCCTGTTTCCACACTGTATCACTCTATGACTAATACAATCGCTCCACTCTTTTAAACCTCTACTCCAATAGCAGATCTGTACACTGTGGATGGCTCAATTCTAATCACGTATAGACTTTCCGTTGACCGGTTAGCACACAACAAAACACTTTTCACTGTACCTCGGTACATGTGATAGTGAACTAAACTAAAATATACTGTAACGCATTTGATTAATGCCCTTCAGATTTAAACTGGTGACAACTGAGGTATATTCATTCAGGCTGGATGGAGTGGTCTTGTAAATGTTCCATTCCGCTGACTCAAGGCAGTAACCAAAGTGGAAAGTAATGGAATCAAATTTAATCTCAGTAGATTTATACTACTCATTTCAAAATTCAGCTCTCAGAGGCTTTTGTCTGTCAGTCAGAATATTTGTTATAAATATTTCTTCTTTCTGCAATTGCAATTATCTTTAAAAAATGGAAGCTATTAGTATGGCTAGTTCTTTATATTTACATGAATGTAAAGCTGTTTATATTCATAATACACTATGAGACGAATCGGAGAGATACCCTTTACTAAATGTCAAAGCTACCTGAGAAAATATTTTTACAAATGATCACTAGCCATTTATCTCCCAGAGAATACTTATTACCAGAAAGATATTCATGGATTGTTTGTCCAATACTTCTGCATCTTCAATATTTATTATTTTCTAGTGATTTTACATTTCACTTGTTACACGATCTTTTGCTATTATTTAGCGATGTTAAAGTTGTTCAGGATCGTTGAGGAAAAGAAAGCTAGCTTACTCTAAATTGTCATCACTCAAATATAAAATGTCAAAGTGGCTCTCTTATATAAACTTAAATATCCCATTAAATAATTTTGCTGGTGGGAGATGGAGAGTGTGGAGGCCAGACTTGTCAGCTCATAATTTAGACAACACTAGATAAATTGCTGTTATTTTAATATATTTATGCTGTTTCCTTGGAGAAGAGTTTAAAGTATGGGAAGATTTGTTGGCTGATTAAAAGTCTTCGCCATTGACAATATGAATAATCCTTTCAAGAACATAATCCTCTTTATACCAGTCAATAGGCCAATTAATCCAGCTTTGCAGAGCCTTTGTGAGCTCCACAACCCATATGGTGAGGCAGAAACACCCACCAGTTTTTGAAAGGACACATTTCT
Source organism: Okamejei kenojei (assembly GCA_035221665.1). Lineage (NCBI taxonomy): Eukaryota > Metazoa > Chordata > Chondrichthyes > Rajiformes > Rajidae > Okamejei > Okamejei kenojei. Next base: position 56,636,493 of record CM069134.1, read on the forward strand.
CATTTTCAGCGAAAGGAAGTAAAGTGGAACAAAACAGTGGGCATTTACAATGTAAAGATGATTGCAGTGAAGTTGTGCAGCAGGAATAGGAGATCAGGGAATTATCTGGAAGATTTAAGTCACTGCAGGTGTCAGCATGTTTGAAAAGGATACAAGAACAATGACAAGCTGTTGATAGGATTGAAAATATAGTGGTCTCATGTTAAAATAAGGAATAGTTTCTCCTATATATCAGCATGTTTCTGTTTCATGGTCTCTTCAATCTTTTCCTGTGCAATTGTCAAAATAGGGTGGTGCTTCTCTCCTCTGGGAGCTCATTAGTGATCTCATTGAAGGATTCACAGCATGTCACACACCACCACAAAACTTTAAGCATCTGTTTTTATAAAAGGCACCAGAAATATGGTTTCAGTGTGAATATGTTTAATAATTATTTGCGTGGACGCAAATCCTACTTATAAGATAATGCCCTGAGAGACCAAAGAAACATACTGTAGACTGTACCTTCGGAAGATAGCCTTCATAATGAACCTTGAAACTTGTCTTCATGGGTGAAGGATTCAACTGCATTAAAGTACGATTTTTGATAAATGGAAGATTACAAGATGGTGTCAAATCAATTGAACATTTAAAATAGAATTATTTATCATTGTTAAACATAAGGATATCCGCAGTGAGACCAGAGAGCTACAGTGACGGAAACTGTAACCTAGGGGCCTCTAAAAGTTATGCTTTTAATTTTGTACATTAGCTGCCCTCTCATGGTGTTGCCAGATGTCAAGAAAGTTTTTGCTAGAACACTTGCTTGATATTATGGGGTGGTTATGGGGAGAAGGCAGGAGAATAGGGTTAGGAGGGAGAGATAGATCAGCCATGATTGAATGGCGGAATAGATTTGATGGGCCAAATGGCCTAATTCTTCTATCACTTATGACCTTATGATTTTATGATATGTCCATGATTGCGATTTCCAAAGCCAGAGATAGTTTTATGCAAGGGTTTTGGGAAAAGGTTATTTTATATCATGTTGCAAATTTCAATCATAGCCCTGTGAATCACAGCAATTATTTGCAGTGATCATCAGAGGGTTGAGTATATATCTGTATCTTTGTCTAATAGAAAATGTCTATAAATGTCTCTAAATATATGTGCAAGGGTACTGACACATTAGTGTATTGGAACTCGATCAGTGTGGAAGCCTTCATCATTCTTCATACAACTGTTGGGTGGGGGTGTTGGTGGGGAGGATCCCTAGGTGGAATATTGTGATTAGATTAGATTTTATTTCGGAGTTACGTGAGTGATTCCGTGAAGATCCCCGCCAGTTCGCATGCGTGTCAGTTACTTCAGCCGCATTGGCACAAGCACCGGACTGGCAGGGCATCACTCCTGCCGGCGGTAAGTTAAACCTAGAAGGTAAGTTTATTTTACTTACCAGGTGTTTTTTGTTCAAGCAGCAGCCTCTCTTCACAGAGGTTTCCTGCCAGACTTTTGCAGAGCCCGACGAGTGAGCTGGCTATGGACTGTGGGGAAACCCCGGTCCGACTGCGATAGCGGAAAGCCGGTAAAAGATCGGGTTTTGAGATAAGCAGCCGCTGACAAGGCAGTCAGTGGTTTCCAGCCTGCGGGGATGCCGTGGAGTGGCAAATAAGTAACGCTGGAGTCGCTGACAGTGCGGTCAGCGGCTCACAGACACGTTGGTCCCCAGGCAGGGAGTAAAATTGGTGGAAGAGAGGACTCGTTCAGTCCTATTGGACTCGGGTGAGTTGGGCTGCAAGGGTTTCTCTCTAATGATAAGGGTAGAGTTTGCATGTATGCTATAGTGCTTTTTAACCCTTCACAGGTGAAGCTCTACACTACAAATTTTAATTAGTGAGACTATACTGTAATAGCGCGGGCCTATGGGACAGGCCACACCAGCAGCTCCTGGAATAGAGCAACTTCGTGTAAAAGCGCCGGCCTACGGGAGAGCCATGCCAGCAGTGCCTGGCACAGGGCTGCTTCATGTGTGAAAGCGCCGGCTTACAGGAGAGCCACACCAGCAGTGCCTGGGACAGGGCTGCTTCATGTGAAAAAGCGCCGGCCTCTACGAGAGGCGGTGCCGGTAGCGCCTGGGACTGGGTTGCTCAAGGTAACAGCTATGCCCACGGAGTTGGGGAAAGATTCCCCGCCGGGGCTCGATAGCAAAATAATAGGCCCACGGAGTCGGGGGATGATTCCTCACCGGGGCTGGATAGTGCATTTGAACGACTATCCCAAATGCAGCAACTATTGCATACAGTGCTACAGCAGGGCACACTCCAGCAGGAGGAGTGTCAGCGCCAAGTATGGTTCAATGGTACATCGAATATCGACATGTTGATTTCATGTTTCTTCACTGATTGCAAAAATATGTGGCAGAACAGTGCGGAGAAATACATTCTCGCTACAAAAAGGAGGAATGTTCTTTTATGTCTTCCTCCATTTTGCCTCATTAGTCCGGTCTTGACACAGTCAGCAAGACCTTGCTTTAGGTATTCATACTGTCTGACTGGCTAAGCAGCCATGTTGCCTGCTCTCGTCAGGCATAATAATACAACCGTATACGGTTATTCTAAAAAATGAAAACTTTGCTGGTTCAAACTGTGGTTCAGGAAGCCGGCATCTGCATAATAAAACAATTATTGACTTACACATTCTGAATGGTCTGCCTTATGGCTTAGGTTGTCACATCAGTCCATGGATGTGCTCACTGCAGCGTGTAGGGATAGCACCAAAAAAGCAGTACATTCCGATTGAGGGGTTCGGAAGCGGTTTTGTTTAATGTTAATGTTACATTTAATATGGTACAGATTACTGATGTCTTCCAGTTCGTTCTTAAATGGTCTTTGACAATAATTCAGTTATGGAGCCACTAAAGCTGCAGCAAACGGGAACCACTCTGCCGGGTTCAACCCCGGATAGCGAGTTGTAAAAGAGATCTTGACACAGGTTCTCCCACTACAAGTATATGCAGTTTGGATATTGAAAATGTGTTAACAATACTTCACCAGGGGGTTCCAGCTACAACCTTAGTCATGACACTAGTACCAGCACAACGAGGGGAAACATTGGCAAACGCTGTGGCTAGATGGGATGGAATTGGCTGCAGGTGCCATTAAGTAAAAAACACATGTAAATCTAAGGCGAATGGAGGATTAGTCTTACCAAATTTCTTATTTTATTTCTGGGCAGTCAATGTCAAAAACTTACACTTCTGGTTGGAAGATATGGATCAACAACCAGACTGGTTAAAGATGGAAAAGGAGGATTGTCTGCCATTTGAAATTGACCCGATTTTCCTAACCCCTACAAAATTGAATAAAAAGATCTATAGTGAAAATCCAACAATACATAGCGGTATTCGAATTTGGAAACAAATAAAAAAGACATTAAAATTGGATAATTATCACTTTCGCTCCCTATTGCAAATAACCTTTCATTTAAGCCTTCGGTATTGGATAAAGGCCTTACACAATGGAAAAATTATGGAATTAAAAAGATGGGACATCTTTATAGAAAAGGTGTGTTCCTCTCGTTTCTGGAGGTACAACAGAATTATGGATTCGATTCAAATAATTTTTTTAGATATTTACAATTGAAATCACATACACAAGAATACAGAATTAGAGAGCCAGAGATTCTAGATGAATGATTGAATAAACACCCCAACACAGTCAAATTAATATCATATATTTATAATATTCTGTTAGATAGCGAGAATCCGTCGACGGAATCACATAGACAAGCATGGGAAAATGAATTAGTTCAACCCATAACGAAAGATATATGGGATGAAAGTCTACAACATATACATCGTTAAACGCCAGACATTTTAAAATATTACACAGATTGCATTATTCTAAAACAAAATTAAATAGAATTTTTCCTAATATCTCTCCTATCTGCGATAAATGTCAATACTCTGAGGCTAATTTAATTCATACCTTTGTAAATTGCATAAAAATTAAAATATTTTGGGTGGATATTTTTAAAACTATTTCCGTAGTGGTTAATATTCAACTGGCTCCCGATCCTAAATTAATAATATTGGGCATATCTGAACAATACCTAAAACTGACAATAAACCAAATAAATTTCCTGGATTATAGTATAATAACTGAGAAAAAACTAATATTAAAATTTTGGAAAAACCCTGCATCCCCTACAATTAAAATGTGGATTATGGAGATGTCGGCGACCTTAAATCTGGAAAAAATTAGATTTGTCTTAATTGACAAACCAGAATTATTTATTAGAATATGGTCGCCGTTCATAGATTATTTGAAGGGGTAGAATGGGTCACTTTTTTTCCCTTTACACTTTATTAACATCACTTACTTTACTTACATTTTTTATTATTACTTTTATATTATGTATTTCATTTCATATTATATACTATATAGATTTAAGTATGAGTGGTATTATATAGTTAGTTCAAGGAGACGTGTGTATAAGACAATGACACAGATATTAAATGTCATCGATCTGATGTTTGGGTATAGGATTGGGTTAGATGAGCTGAGACATCTACTCCATTATAAACCACCTTAATAATAAAATGTATGACATAAACACTAGGATTGGGGGTGATGGAATCACCTTCTGTAGTTGGAATGTTAAGGGAATTAACGAACCAATTAAAAGAGGTAAGGTTTTAGCTCAATTAAATAGATTGAAATCTGATATTATTTTTCTCCAAGAGACACACCTTAAAAAAGACGCGCAGTATAGATTAATAGCAAAATGGATTTCCAAAGTATATCACTCTTCATTTACACATAAGTCTAGAGGGGTAGCAATAATTATTTGTAAAGGTATACCTTTTAAACAAGGCTCAATAATAGAAGATGTGGAGGGTAGATACATAATAATTACAGGTGAATTATATCTAAAAAAGTAATCCTTATGAATATATATGGTCCTAATTTTGATAATCCATTATTCTTTAAGAAAATATTTAACAATATCCCTATATCCACTCAACATAATCTAATAATTGGAGGTGATTTTAACTGTACCTTAGATAATTATTTAGATAGATCATCAATGAAAAGCAAAACCACTTCTAAGTCAAGTACACTTATAAATTATTTTATTAACACAGCAAACATTAAGGATATCTGGAGAACAGATAACCCATCTGGTCGAGAATATTCATTCTTTTCCCCTGCATTTGGAACCTACTCAAGGATAGACTATTTTTTTTAATAGATTCAAAACTAATCCCATTTACATATGACTCAAAATATCATAATATTATTATCTCGGATCATGCTCCATTAACATTTAAGATAAAATTAAAAAATATAACTATTAAAACCTCTAACTGGAGACTCACCCCCCAAATATTAAATTATAGGGCTTGTTATGATTACTTGGTAAAACAGATTAAATTATTTTTTGAAACTAATGACAAACCTGGAATTTCACCATCAACAAAAGTTGGAAAATGAAATAAAACAATTAGATATTGAAAATGCAATATCCCCTTCAAAGGGGCTAAGTAATACAACTGCATCATTAAAATATAAGCTAAATAAAATATACTCAAATCAGATTATTCAACTTTTTCAACAGACCAAACAAGTACACTTTGAATTTGGGGATAAGCCACAAAAATTACTGGCACGCCAGCTTAGAAAATTAGATGAGGAGAAAATGATACATAAAATTAGATCTGAACAAGGAGAAATATTGACTTTACCAAAAGACATCAATGATACATGTTTACAATATTATCAAAATCTTTACTCATCTAAACTAGCAGGACAATCAGATGGAATGGAAACATTCCTACAAGAATGTCATATTAACAGTTTGGATCAGGAAGGTAGAGACTTGTTAAATGCTAATATATCAGTAAAAGATATTGAGGAATCAATTGGATCATTAAATAACGGAAAAGCCGCAGGCCCTGATGGCTTAAGTGTTGAATTTTATAAGAAGTTTTATGATCTGATCTCTCCACGCTTACATACAATATATAAATATGCTCATGAACAAGGAAAGTTACCAGAATCATTAAATTAATCTACAATTACACTTATCCCTAAAGCTGATAAAGATTTGGAAGACCCTGGATCATACAGAGCAATAGCTCTTTTAAACACTGATCAAAAAATACTAACTAAAATTTTATCTCGGAGGCTAAGTTTAGTGATTAATAACTTAATACATCATGACCAAACAGGTTTTATTCCAAAATGCTATTCATCCTATAATCTGAGATGTCTATTCAATGTCATGTACTCAAAAAGATTGAATGATATTGAACTAGCTATCATATCCTTAGATGCTGAAAACGCATTTGACCAGGTTGATTGCCATATTTATTTAAAATAATGCAGAAATTTCAACTGGGGGATAGATTTTCCAAATGGGTAAAAATCATATACTCGAATCCAACTGCAAGAATATTAACAAATCAAATGTTATCAGCAAAATTTAATCTCTTTAGGGGCTGTAGACAAGGATGCCCTTTATCACCATTACTATTTGCTCTGGTAATAGAACCATTAGCCGAAATGATTATATCAGAACCAGAAATATATGGATATAATACCAAAACCATAATGAATAAAATATCTCTATACGCAGATGACATCTTAGTTTATATCACAGAACCGGAGATTAGTATTCCCAATCTATTTAATGTTATAACTATGTTTAGTACATTTCGTATATTATTTCTGGGCAGTTCAGATTAAGAATATGAATTTTTGGTTGGTAAATTTAGATTATGAGCCAAGCTGGCTAAAGATGGAAAAGGAAGACTGTTTGCTTTTTGATGTAGGTTCAATTCTTTTTGCACCAAGGGAAGTACAAAAAAAAACCATATGGTGCCAACCTTATAATTCATAGCAATAGACGTATTTGGAAACAAATAGTTAACACCCTACATATGGATAATTTGTCACTTTGTTTGCCAATTATGAATAATCCTTGGTTTAGGCCCTCTGTAATGGACAAGGGGTTTAGACACTGGAATGATTTAGGAATTAAAAGTATAGAACACCTTTACAAGAAAGGAAAATTTCTTTCATTTCAAGAGTTACAGGATATCTATGGATTGCAGTCAAATAACATATTTAGCTATTTACAAATTAGAAACTATATTAAGTGAAACATGCAAGACTATAAAAATAGAAAACCAGGGTTATTAGATGAATTGTTTAATAAACACCCAAATACAGAAAAATTAATAGCGTATATATACAATACTATTTTGGATAGGGAAATCCCAACTTCGGAAATATATCGACAAACATGGGAAAATGAAATAGGTTTATCTATAACGAAGGAAATTTGGGAAGAAAGCCTACAACGTATACATCGTTGCTCATTAAATGCTAGACATATATTGATACAATTTAAGGTATTACACAGATTACATTATTCAAAAACTAAATTAAATAGAATTTATCCTAACATTTCTCCTATTTGTGATAAATGTCAGAACTTGGAAGCTAACAACATAGTTTTGTAACATGTATAAAACTCAATTATTATTGGACAGAAATCTTTAGAGTTATCTCTGAAGTTCTTAAAATTAAACTGGACCCAGATCCAAAATTAATAATATTAGGAGTTCCGGATTCAAATCTAATATTAACGGTAGACCAAAGAAATTTCTTGGATTACTGTTTGATAATAGGGAAAAAATTAATATTGAAATTTTGGAAGGGACCATTATCCCCCACAATTAAAATGTGGACAGTGGAAATGTTGGAGACGTTGCATTTGGAAAGAATCAGATTTGTCCTAATGGACAAATACGAACTCTTTGAACAGATACGGTCTCCATATACAGAATATTTGAAGGGGTAGCTGTTTTTGGCATCACAACTCAATGGGCACCCGGCAGGATTAGATGAAAAAAACTCTCTGTTTTTTTTTTTGATTTGTATACATGTCTCTATTGATATCGTTATTTGAAATTGTGTTACTCACTATTAAGATGTATACTATAATCTCTTTTTAAAAATATATATATAATACTTTGTTTTAATTAAATACATATAACAAGAACATATACATATATTTTTTTCTCTTCTCTTTCTCTCTCTATATAATCAAAATTATTATTTAATCACTACTCTTATTGATTAAAATCTATTCTGTTATTTCTCTACTTTCTAAAAAACAGTTTATAAGAATTATTCGTAACATTTGTATACTTATTGAAATAAGTTGGTTGTTTATTGGAAACGTTGTTATACCGTTGTTATGATGGATTACTTCTAATAATTTTTTTTTAACAGAGAATGGGCCAGCGCTGAGGCTTGACGGAAGCTTGAACCCAGGACTAGACCAATAGTTTTGTTTTCTTACCTACAGACCTATCCCCTAAGTTGTATTATGGATAGTTTATTTTATGTTCCTAAGTTTTTTTTTTCTTTTTCTTTATTTTTTCTATCTATTAAAAAAAAAATAATAATAATTAGAGTCAATGTTAATATGTAACCGGTAAATGTACATTGGTAGTGGAGTCCTTGGAATTCTGAATATTTAATAAGTAACCGTTTAACAAAGTTTGTAATGGTTTGGACTAGGATATGTACATGCCTCTAATAAAAGTTAACTATTAAAAAAAAGAAAATGTGTTAACAATACTTCACCAGGGGGTTCCAGCTACATCCTTAGTCATGACAGTAGTATCAGCACAACGAGGGAAAACATTGCAAACGCTGTGGCTAGATAGGATGGAATTGGCTGCAGGTGCCATTACATTTTACATTTCTGATCTACACAAGCAGAGCATACCAGGGGTGGCAGGATTTAAGATCATATTTCGGATACCCCACGGACCTCACGTCTATGTGGGAGGGCAGGCTTGCTATATTATATCAACGGCACCAGAATCCTAAGAAGTGTGGAATCAGCATTGGTTAGTAAGCAACAAACAACCACACAAGGAAAGGTCGGTTCAAACTATTTCAAGGTGGCTGCAGCAGGTTCTGGTTTATGCAGGTATTAACACTGACGATTGTACATCTCATTCCACCAGGGCTTCATCAACGTCAGCGGCCAGGGCAATGGACATTCCCATCGACCATATCCTCGTGACGACAGGATGGTCAACTGAATTGATTTTTAAAAATTTTACCAGAGGCCGGTTACTGACCCGGGCTTTTTTCCCCATTCTGTTTTGCGTCCAGTTTAGCCTCCCCTGAGATACAGGGGTTGCTATTGATTTCTTTATTAATGTAAACCACTAATACATTTGAATCAATGTCATGCTTAACGCATTTTTTGATTATTCACTCATCCTGAGTCAATCGATGCAGTGAGACGTCGAGATTTGGATCTACGGCATGAAATCACATGGCTTTGAACCCTTCACGGAATCACTCACGTGACTCCGAAGTAAAATAGTAAGATTAAATGAGAACTTACCAGTTTGAAGTTTGATCTTGATTTTATGTGGAGTTACGTTGGTGATTACGTGCCCTCTTCGCCCAACCCACTCTCATAAAGGTAATCTGGTAGTTCTCAGGTTGCTAATCTTACTATATTAACTTCGATTTTTGTTATCTGTGATTTCATACCGCTGCTTTGAAGATCGACGCACATGCGAACTGCCGGGGTTCTTCACGTAATCCCCAACGTAACTCCTCATAAAATCAAGATCAAACTTCAAACTGGTAAGTTCTCGTTTAATCTTACTATTTGATGTTAATTTCCATAAAAATCAATGGTGTTAAAATCAGGAGAGATATAGAAGAAGCTGCCTATTTGCTCACATGTTTTACATTACTATGTAGTTATTAAAAAACATTTTGAAAGGTACATGGACATGAAAGGTATGGAGGGATATGGGCGAAATGCAGGCAGGTGGCTCTAGTGTGGTCAGCATTTGGTCAGCATGGGCATGTTGGGTCGAAGGGCCTGTTTTCATGTAGTATGGCTCTATGGCTCTATACCTGTGTAGTTGAGATTTATCCTTTGAAGCTGACATATCATGGGCCCAAACGGAGGGAACAAAGCACAGGCAAGAGTGATAAATAAAACCTAACAAAATGGATGATGTAACCTTCAGTACTTTGTTCTTCATAGGACTTCTATTAGCAGCTCAGGTTGAACCAACTGTAGACATGTATCTCAATGAGCTGCATAGGGCATCACAGTGGCACAATGGTAGAGTAGCAGCCTCACAGCACCAGAGACCCGTGTTCAATCCTGATCTTGGGTGCTGTCTGTGTGGAGTTTAAATATTCTCCATTTGACCGCATGGGTTCCCATCTTCCAGAAAGCATGTGGGTTTAGAGTTTAGTTTAGTACAGTGAAAGGCTTTTGTTTGCATGCTATCCAGTCAAAGAAAAGATTATACGTAACTACACTCAAGCCAACCATAGTGCTCAGATAAAGATAAAAGGGTACAACATTAAGTGAGTGCAAAAATGCTGCTGTTGAAATTAAAAGAGTGTAGTAATTGTAATGGATGACAGCAGATCCTCTTTTGGGACTGGCATGCACAATCGCCACCCTCCAACACCATCTTGCAGATTAATTGGATTCCTTAAATCGCCCCCATTGTGGAATGAATGGATGTGACAACGGGATAACATAGAACTACTGTGAATGGGTGATTGATGGTTAATGTGGATTCAGTGGGCCAAAGGGCCTGTTTCCATGCTCTGTCTCTAAACTAAAGTACCAGATGAAGGCCTTTCAAAGTATGAAGGTTATTTATATGAAGGTCATGAGGGCGCCTTCCTGTACGAGTATGGCTGCCCAGCCTACAGCTGTCCGTTTTTTCTCTCTTTTTTAATTTTTAGTTAGTTGAGTTTTTCTATTTTCGGAGTCCTAGCCTTTTTTATGTGGGGGTGAGGGTGGGGGTGGGGGGGGGAGGGGGAAACTGCTTTCTAGGGTCCCTACCTGGTCGGAGAGGCAGCTTTTCTCAGGGCTGCATCTTCGACCCGTCCTCACGGCCTACCAGCGGGCTTGGAGTGGCGTTCCCTGGGGGGACCGCCCAGAACCACGGCTTTGGCATTGGCGCAACACTGGAGCGCCATCGCGGAGCGGGCAATGCCTTGCCCGGGTCACCGCGCTGGAGCTCCGGTGAGCTGAAGACCGCAGATGAACTTCGCGGAGCTGCAGGACTGTGGGGTGGCCGGCCGCGGGCGGCGGCGCTGAACTTCAACTCTGTCGTAGGGAGCCTGGGATCTCTCGACGAGATCGCCAGTTGTGGAGCTCCATTCAGCGCAGCCTGTTGGCGTCGGAAGCCGCGGTCTCCAGCAAGGAAGCGGCCGTTCCAGGCACCTCGAGCTGCGGAGAAGGTTCTCCCGACGCCGGAGCACCATCACCCGGCGAAGAAGGGCCTGTAACATCGGCCCCCATAGCAGCGACTGCGGAATCCTCAATAGACCCGCCTATGGGTGGACAAGGGGATGGAGACTGCACTTTGTGTCTTCCCTCATAAGGGGAATCATTGTGGGGGATGTTTTTTATGTTTATTGTTAAATTCTTTAATGTTGTGTCTTATCTTTATCTGTGTGCTGCATGGCAAGACAAATTTCACTACACCAATTGGTGTATGTGACAATAAATGTCCTTTGTCCTTTTGTCCTTTGTTATTTTTGGGGTAGGAGTAAAAAAAATATCTACTTTTGCATGAATTTAAATTTAGGGCCACAAGTTGATAATCACTAACAAATCATTTAGTAAGTGATTCAGGAGAAACTTTACAGGAAAAGCGATGAGAATGGAAAACTATCCACTACATGAAAAGGCTGAGGAGAGGTTAAGTAAATACATGGAGGAAAAAATGTTATATTGATGGGGCTGTTAAAGTAAGTAAAGTGGGATGACTTCACCTGTAGCATTAAGGTAAACATACACCTCTTGGACTGGGGGGCAACTTGGATTACTTAGGAAAGTAGATGAAACTTTGATTTAAAACCATTTTCCATGGTGCAGTCAGTTTTCAGTAAACACTGGAGTCTCAGCTTTGACTTTTATGTTATAGACCACAGATGAGAGTGAATCACTGAGCCATAACGAACAGCTTGAGAGGTCCGTGAATCATGGAATTAAAGTGTCATAGTGACTTTCAAAGTCAAATTCTTTGTGGAAGTGAAGGAATTTAATTAAAGGTCACTGAACAAGTGGTGCAAGTCAGTGACTTCCATGAGAATCGCAGATCACCTAGCAATTGCATGGATGAAAACAACATTTTTAATGGCCTAATTATCAATATCAATATGGGAACCATGGCTTAAAAATATTATTATTAAATTATTATAAAAATAATATTATTTCTGTTTTCAAGTACTAAAACATTGTACCCACAATTGATGCATGGTGGCGCAGTGGCAGAGTTGCTGCCTGACAGCGCTTGCTGCACCAGAGACTCAAATTCGATCACGACTACAGGTGCGGTCTGTACGGAGTTTGTACGTTCTCCCCATGACCACGTGGGTTTTCTCCGAGAACTTCGACGTTCTTCCACACTCCAAAGACGTACAGGTTTATAGGTTAATTGGTTTGGTGTGTGTGTAAAATTGTCCCTAATGTGTGTAGGATCGCTAGTTGGTGCGGACTCGGTGGGCTGAAGGGCCTGTTTCCATGCTGTATCTCTAAACTAAATTAAACTAAACTAAACAATGGACACCTGAAGGTTTTGAGTTGGGTCATGAATAGGACATTGTATACTTCTTTAAGAAGATCATAAGATTCGAAGTATTGTTCTCGTAGTGCTTCGGGCACCACCACCTTGTGCCCCTTCAGAATCACACCATCACGCAGCACCAACTCGTCACGAACCAAGAAGTAAGGCACCGCAGCGGCCGGCAGGGAAGAGCGGCGGTCTGGCCAACCCTGCCTGATGATCGCGGCCAGCTGCTGTAGCGAAGCGTCTGCCGCCGTGTGCTCGGCTAGGGACTTCAACTGACCGGAGGGCACGAAGTTCACGCCCAGGACTATCAGATCGGACGCCTCGTACGGATGTCGGGTTGTGGATGAGAGAGGCGCCCGAGACAGCGTGTCCGCAACAACCATGTCCTTGCCCTTGCGATAAACCACTGTGAAAGTGAATCGTTGTAGCTGGAGCATCATGCGCTGGAGCCGGGAGGAGGCCATGTGTATTGGCTTGTTGAGGATGGTGACCAGAGGCTGGTGGTCCATCTCGACAGTGAAGCAGTTGCCCAGGATGTAGTCTTTGAATTTGGAGCAGGCAAAGGCAACTGCCAGCAGTTCTTTCTCAATCTGCGCATAGTGTTGTCCAGCGGACGTCATTGTGCGGGACACGTAGGATACAGGCAGTTGCACCCCGTCATGGGTCTGCAGGCATGCGGCCCCGAGGCCAAATTTAGAGGCATCACACGTGAGAACGATGGGGCACTGGAGGTCGAAGTACTTCAGCGTTGGCATGCTGACCAGCTTAGATTTGAGGGTGTCAAATGCACGCTGGTGTTGCGGGAACCAGGCCCAGGCAGTGTCCTTTTTCACCAGATCCCGCAGAGGGACACTCAGTTCACTCAGGTCGGGGATGAACTTTCCCAGGTAGTTGACCATGCCCAAGAAGCGCTGCAGGCCAGGCACGTCAGCAGGTGCAGGCATCTCGGATATTGCGGCCGTCTTTTGCGGGTCGGGCTTCAGCCCTGATGCCGTGAAAACATGCTCCACGTAGGTGACCTCAGGGACCCGGAATCGGCACTTCTTCGGGTTGAGCTTCAGGTTGACCTCCCGGGCCCGCTGCAGCACCTGGCGAAGGTGGTGGTCGTGCTCAGTGACATTCTCCCCATAGACCAGGATGTCGTCGACAATGATGGCACACGGAAGTCCAGCAAACAGTTGTTCCATGGTCCTCTGGAACACCTCGCTGGCAGAGTTGATCCCGAACGGCATGCGGAGGAAGCGATACCTGCCGAAGGGTGTGCTGAAGGTTGTCAGGTGCGAGGACCGCTCGTCTAGAGGTATCTGCCAGAACGAACTCTTGGCATCAAGAACCGAGAACACGGTGGCAGGGCCAACCTGTGCAGCAACATCCTCCACCGTCCGCATGGGATAGTGCGGGCGCCTGATGGCCAAGTTCAAGTCCTTGGGGTTGATGCAGATCCGTATTTCGCTCTTGTCTTTCTTCGCAGCGACAACCATAGTAGAAACCCACCGGGTGGAGTCCGTGACCGGCGCCAGGATGCCCGTGGCCACCATCTCGCGAAGAGCAGACTCGACCTTGCCCCTCATGGCAAAGGACACGCGGTGCGGGGGACGGACGACCGGCGTGATGTCGGGATTGAGGGCAATCTTGTAGCTGCAGGGCAACTTCCCCAGCTTCGAGTCGAACCGGTCCGGGAATTCGGCCAGCGGGTTCAGGGGCGCCTCTACCAGGTGTACATCGCTGTGGAAGCTCACCAACCCGAGGTCCTGGCAGGCCTCCACGCCGAGCAGGGGGTCACATTTACCGTCTAGCAGGAAGAAAGAGAGGGGCCGAGTGGTCGACAGCACCTTGCAGTGGAGAGTGGCCCTCCCCACAGGAACAAGTACACCACCCCCATAGGCACGCAAAACAGCACTGTCTGTGGAAACAGGCTCATTATTTCTTATCTTCCTGAACAGGCTTGTTGACATAACATTGGCAGCTGCCCCCGTGTCGACCTTAGCAGAGAAGGCCGTGCCATTCACCGTGACTCGGACGGTCGGGTCCGTTATCAGTCCAGCTGCACCTCGCAAGGAAAACACATCGAGCTCACTCGGAGAAGAGTCAGGGTCAGACGGGGGAAGATCAACATGCTGGAGATGGGAACTAGACGTTGAGTCATCACAGGACAGATAGCGAGACGGTTTCTGCTGTGGCTGTGCAGGGTTCCCACGGGAACGGCATGCTGCCGAAAAGTGCCCGAGCTTGTTGCAAAAGTTACAGGTTTTCCCCAACGCCGGGCACACATTAAAACGGTGTGAGACAAAGTTACAATTTGGACATCGTTGAGGCGGTCTGGACCCCCGCAGTGGTCTTGCCCTCTGTCGCCGGGGAGCATTGTACTGGGGACCAGCGAGACCGGCTGTGTGGACCACAGGGTCAGGTACAGCGTAGGAGACAGCCTCAGCTAAACGAGAGGCATGCAGCGCCTCATGGAATGTCAGATCAGGCTTACGCAGCAGCTCAGAGCGCAGCTTACCATCCTGCAGACCAAAGACTAAAATGTCACGGGTCAAAGTATCGGGGGTCAGGTCATGCAGGTTACATCGGCGAGCCAGCTGGCGCAGGGCGGCCACAAAATTGTCAATAGACTCCCCAGGGTTCTGGCGTCTGGAGAACAGTTTGAAACGCTCTAAGATGTGGTTAGTGGGAAGGTCACACATCGCCGTAAATTTAGCAATCAGGCAATCGGGGTTCTGGACACTCTCACCATGACCATAAACGAACGACTCCGAACGCTCGAGCGCCTCCGGACCAGCCAGGTTAAGCAGCAGGGAAGCCTTGACAGCGGGGGCCACAGCAGGGTGGGCGATAGCAACATAATGCTCGAAGTCCCGTCGGAACACACTCCAGCGATGAGTGATGTCTGCATCAAAGACTAGGATGTCAGGTTTACGACAGGCAGAAGCCATCACGGAACCAGGAGGGGGTACTGGGGCTAAGAAAATAAAACGCGATAGACCAGAGACGCAGGAAGAAGCACTTCTGACGCCATGCAAAGACGGCTCAAAGACACCTTAAAGTCTTCAGTACTTTTTATTAATCACACGTCATACATAGCCCTGGCTGTACGTGGTCTGTCACGAACACCAGAGAGAGAGCTAGGGGCGTGTGGGTTGCAATTATACTAAATGGTGGGGGAGTGGTTAGCATGGACATCGTTACTATCAATTAAAGGTGTACACACATATCATCTACAGGTCATGAATAGGACATTGTATACTTCTTTAAGAAGATCATAAGATCATAAGTGATAGGAGCAAAAATTAGGCCATTTGATATCGTCTACTCCACCATTCAATAATGGCTGATCAATCTCTCCCTCCTAACCCATTCTCCTGCCTTCTCCCCATAATCTCTGACACCTGTACTAATTAAGAAGGGTCTTGACCTGAAAACCAGTCTTCCCATTTCTCTTCACTGATGTTGTCTGATCCACTGAGTTCCCACAGCAGTTTCTTTATTATAGAAACATAGAAACATAGAAACATAGAAAATATGTGCAGGAGGAGGCCATTCGGCCCTTCGAGCCACCACCGCCATTCATTGTGATCATGGCTGATCGTCCGCTATCAATAACCCGTGCCTGGCTTCTCCCCATATCCCTTGATTATACTAGCCCCTAGAGCTCTATCCAACTCTCTCTTAAATCCATCCAATAATTTGGCCTCCACTGCCCTCTGTGGCAGGGAATTCCATAAATTCACAACTCTCACCTCAGTCTTAAATGACCTCCCCTTTATTCTAAGACTGTGGCCCCTGGTTCTGGACTCGCCCAACATTGGGAAAATTTTTCCTGCATCTAGCTTGTCCAGTCCTTTTATAATTTTATATGTTTCTATAAGATTCCCCCTCATCCTTCTAAACTCCAGTGAATACAAGCCTAGTCTTTTCAACGTTTCCTCATATGACAGTCCCGCTATCCCAGGGATCAATCTCGTGAACCTACGCTGCACTGCCTCAATCACAAGGATGTCCTTCCTCAGATTTGGAGACCAAAACTGTACACAATACTCCAGATGTGGTCTCACCAGAGCCCTATACAACTGCAGAAGTACCTCTTTACTCCTATACTGAAACCCTCTTGTTATGAAGGCCAACATTCCAGCTTTCTTCACTGCCGTACCTGCTGTACCTGCATGCCAACGTTCAGTGACCAGTGTACAAGAACACCCAGGTCTCGCTGTACCTCCCTCTTACCTAACAAAACCCCAATGAGATAATAATCTACCCCCTTGTTTTTGCCGCCAAAGTGAATAACCTCACATTTATCTATATTATACTGCATCTGTGATGCATCTGCCCCCTCACTCAACCTGTCCAGGACATCCTGCAACCTCCTAACATCATCTTCATAGTTCACACTGCCACCCAGCTTTGTGTCATCCGCAATCTTGCTAGTGTTGCTCCTAATTCCCTCTTTCAAATCATTAATATATATGGTAAAGCGGCCCCAACACCGAGCCTTGCGGCACTCCACTCGCTGCTGCCTGTCATTCTGAAATGGACCTGTTCACTTCTACTCTTTGCTTCCAGTCTGCCAACCAATTTTCTATCCATGTCAACACCCTACCCCCTACCCCCATGCGCCCTAATTTTAGTCACCAGTCTCCCGTGCGAGACCTTATCAAAGGCTTTTTGAAAGTCTAGATACACTACATCCACTGGCACCCCTTCATCCATTTTACTTGTCACATCCTCAAAAAATTCCAGAAGATTAGTCAAGCATGATTTCCCTTTCATAAATCCATGTTGACTTGGACTAATCCTTTTACTGCTATCCAAATGCCCCATTATTACCTCTTTAATAATTGACTCCAGCATTTTTCCCACCACCAAAGTCAGGCTAACTGGTCTGTAATTCCCCGTTTTCTCTCTCGCTCCTTTCTTGAAAAGTGGGATAACATTAGCTATCCTCTAATGCACAGGAACTGATCCTGAATCTATTGAACATTGGAAAATGATCACCAATGCGTCCACTAGAGCCACCTCCCTGAGGACCCTGGGTGCAGACCATCAGGCCCAGGGGATTTATCATCCTTCAATCCCATTAGCCTACCCAGTACTATTTCAGTTCTTCTACCCCCTTAGATCCTCTGCCCCCCAGTACATCTGGGAGATTGTTTGTGTCCTCCTTAGTGAAGACAGATCTGAAGTACCTATTCAACTCTTCTGCCATTTCCTTGTTGCCCATAATAATTTCACTCGTGTCTGCCTTCAAGGGACCCACATTTGACTTTGCTACTCTTTTTCCCTTAACATATCTAAAGAAGCTTTTACTGTCCTTCTTTATATTCCTGGCCAGCTTCCCCTCGTACTTCATCTTTTCAGCCCGTATTGCCTGTTTTGTTTCCTTCTGTTGTCCTATGAAAGTTTCCCAATCCTCTGGCTTCCGGCTACTCTTTGCTGTGTTATACATCTTTTCTTTTAGTTTTATTCTATCCCTAACTTCTCTTGTCAGCCACGGTTGCCTCCTACTCCCCTTAGAATCTTTCTTCTTTTTTGGAATGAAATGATCCTTCGTCTTCCGGATTATGCCCAGAAATTCCTACCATTGCTGTTCCACCATCATTCCTGCTAGGATCCCTATCCAGTCTACTTTGGCCAGCTCCTCTCATGCCTTCATAGTCCCCTTTGTTCAACTGCATCACTGCCACTTGCGATTTAACGTTCTCCTTCTCAAATTGCAGATTAAAACTAATCATATTATGATCACTACCTCCAAGCGGTTCCTTTACCTCAAGTTCTCTTATCATATCTGGTTCATTGGACAACACTAAATCCAGAATTGCCTTTTCTCTGGTCGGCTCCATTACAAGCTGCTCTAAAAATCCATCTCAGAGGCATTCGACAAACTATCTTTCTTGGGGACCTGAAACCTGATTTTCCCAGTCTACCTGCATATTGAAATCCCCCATCACCACAGTGGCATCACCGTTGTTACTTGCCAGTTGAAACTCCTGCTGCAACTTACACGCTACATCCGGGCTACTATTTGGGGGTCTGTAAATAACACCAATTAGTTTCTTCATGCTTTTACAATTCCTCAACTCAATCCACAGTGCCCCTACCTCGTCAGTCCCTATGTCTTCCCTCGCAAGGGACTGAATTCCATCCCTCACCAGCTGAACTACCCCCCCCCCTGCCCACCTGCCTGTCCTTTCTATAGGATGTATAATCCTGAATATTGTTCCCAGGCCCGATCCTCCTGCAGCCACGTCTCAGTAATTCCCACAATGTCATATCTACCAACCTCTAACTGAGCCTCAAGCTCATCTACTTTACTTCTTATACTTCGCGCATTCATATACAATCATTTTAATTCCTTACGCATTTCACCTTTCACATCAATCCCTATTACACTTGGCCATACTCTCCTGTCACTTTGTGAGCTTCCTTTCCCGTTAATTCTGGGGTCATTTGCCATCCCTTTACTCATTTTCCCTTGAACTCCATCCTTGACTATCCCTTATGTTTTCCTGATGCTTTCAGAAAGCATTTGATAAGATCCCACATAGAAGATTAGTGGGGAAAATTAGGGCACATGGTATTGGGGGGTAGAGTGCTGATGTTGATAGAGAACTGGTTGGCAGACAGGATACAAAGAGTAGGGATTAATGGGTCCCTTTCAGAATGGAAGGCAGTGAATAGTGGGGTACCGCAAGGCTCGGTGCTGGGACCGCAGCTATTTACATTATGCATCAATGATTTGGATGAAGGGATTCAAAGTAACATTTCCAAATTTGCAGATGACACAAAGCTGGGTGGCAGTGTGAACTGTGAGGTGGATGCTATGAGAATGCAGGGTGTTTTGGACAGGTTGGGGGAGTGGGCAGATGCATGGCAGATGAAGTTTAATGTGGATAAATATGAGGTTATCCACTTTGGTAGCAAAAACAGGAAGGCAGATTACTATCTAAATGGCGTCAAGTTGGGAAAAGGGGAAGTACAACGGGATCTGGGGGTCCTTGTACATCAGTCTATGAAAGTAAGCATTCAGGTACAGCTGGCAGTGAAGAAAGTGAATGGCATGTTGGCCTTTATAGGAAAAGGAATCGGATATAGGTGCAAAGAGGTCCTTCTGCAGTTGTACAGAGCCCTAGTGAGACCACACCTGGAGTATTGTGTGCAGTTTTGGTGCCCTAATTTGAGGAAGGGCATTCTTGCTATTGAGGGAGTGCAGCGTAGGTTTACAAGGTTAATTCCCGGGATGGCGGGACTGTCATGTGCTGAGAGAATGGAGCAGCTGGGCTTGTACACTCTGGAGTTTAGAAGGGGATCTCATTGAAGCATATAAGATTGGGGATCTCATTGAAGCATATAAGATTGTTAAGGGCTTGGACACACTAGAGGCAGGAAACATGTTCCTGATGTTGGGGGAGTCCAGAACCAGGGACCACAGTTTAAGAATAAGGATTAAGCCATTTAGAACGGAGACGAGGAAACACTTTTTCTCACAGAGAGTGGTGAGTCCGTGGAATTCTCTGCATCAGAGAGCGGTGGAGGCAGGTTCTCTGGATGCTTTCAAGAGAGAGCTAGATAGGGCTCTTAAAAATAGCGGTCAGGAGATATGAGGAGAAGGCTGGAACGGGGTACTGATTGGGAATGATCAGCCATGATCACATTGAATGGTGGTGCTGGCTCAAAGGGCCAAATGGCCTACTGCTGCACCTATTGTCTATTGCTATTGAGGCAGTGTGAAGATTCAAGCAGATTCAAGCATCTGCAGTCTCCTATCTTTCCAGAGTGCATTTCCACAAGGTGGATTCAAGTTGTAAGCTTAGCTTAGCTTAGCATTACGGCATGGTAACTGGCCCTTCAGCCCACTGAGTCCATGCGAATCATCGATCACCTGTACACTAGTTCATTGTCCAACACATTAATGGCAATTCACAAAAGTCAATTAACCTATAAAAAAAGTGCAAGGTGCACGATTAGGAGATCAGGGCTGCAGCTATAGTTTATGAGAGGTTTGTTCAAAAATCTAATAACATCAGGGAAGATGCTGTTCCTGAAACTGGTGATATATGTTTTCAAGCGTTTGTATCTTCTGCCCAACAGATAAGAGAGTGGCTGGAGTGTAATTGGTCCATGATTATGTTTTCTGAGGCATAGTGAAGTAGATAGAGTTGATGAGAGTGAGGTTGTTGTGTTTGATGGACTGGGCTGCATCCATAACTCTCTGCAATTTCCTGTGGTCTTGTGCTGATAAAATTAAAGGGCCGCTTGCCCTCTACATGTACAGTTGGCTGAAAATACAAGGGCATTTTATTCCAGTATTAACTTTTCCTTATCATGTGTCAATTATCTTAATTCATTTTATTGATATCTACGTTTTAGAGCTGGGATGAAGCCTCTTGCGTGGTGACATGAAAGTTGACCGTGAGCCTGGAAACCATCAAAGGTTGAACTGTTTTTGACAACCAGTTCCATTGTTTAGCTTTAGGTGCTGCCATTGCAAGTAAGATTTGGTTTGCGATTCCATCAGTATAAAGAATGGCCACATCTTGCTCTTTCAGTTCATATCTCATTTGGGAGTTACCATAAGTTGCACAGAGTTACTAAATGAGATATGAATTGACAATGTCAATGATTAATTTTTTTTTGTCCATTTAGAAATCTATGGTTTCAGTGAATCAAGTCTGAAGAAGGGTCTCGACCCGAAATGTCGCCCATTCCTTCTCTCCAGAGATGCTGCCTCACCCACTGAGGTACTCCAGCATTTTGTGTCTACCTATTGTTTGTCACTGTTCAGTGAGGCACATCATTGAAATCATACCCATTTTATTTATTTTATTTGAACTGCAACGGAGATCATTTCCAGAATATTTTGCATGACACTTTAAATTCAACCATGAATTGGGCATGAATTAGCATTGACGTACAGAGATCTGGTTTTAGATGATGTCATGATATTTGTTTCTTTGGGATCTGTAGAAGTTCATGTCACCTGCTGAAGATGTGGACACTAATGAAGTATTTTCCTGAAATAGACATAGAGTGCTGAAGTAACTCAGCAGGTCAGGCAACATCTCTGGAGAAAAGGAATAGGTGACGTTTCAGGTCGGAACCTTTCTTCAGACCTTTCTTTTTCCTAATCTCAGTGAATTTATAAAAAATATTTTCTTACGACAGTTATTAACTCAAGTTCATCTCAACTTTTGTTATTATGTTTCTCAACCTGAAGTGCGAAACATAGGGCAGAAAAACAGACAGGCTTTTTTTTACCATTATTCTTGGATTGAACTGAAAATACTAACAATTCATAATTACAATGAATCGATATTTTAAGAAGCAATCATAATAATCATGATTCCATGAACAGGAACAAAACTATAAAGCAATTTCAACTGTCATTAAGTATTAGTCACATTTCTAATTGCACAATGATCTTATTACTCATTATCCACATTTTAGTTTAAAACACCTTCTTTGTCACTTTAAAGCAAAATGTAATTAAATTTTTTCATTGGTAATAAGCATCCAGCAAACAATTCAGAAAAGTTTAATTGTGCTGTAATCAGTCGTAATCCTAAAACTAATTTAGAATGAAAGCTTTTGTGGTTTCTTATCAGCGAGGCCACATTAATATTTAGACTTGTTTAATATGACTGACAGATAGATATTCATGTAACAATTAAAATGTAATCAAAAGCTAAATGGTTTTCCTGGACAATGCAGGATTGTTTATATAATACATTTAATATCGCAAGTTTTGAAATAGGTTTATATATTAGTGATGAATATGATCAGAGGTTTCAAGGTGAAAATTTAAATAGTAACAGAGTGCAAACTACCCATTGTAGCTACATCGTAAGTACTTGGGTATCTGAATGTTGTGAAACATTTGTGGAGTTTTTCCTCTATTTTTAGATATGTTTTAACCTAATTTACGTTATTATACGTGACAGTCATTGTCACTGTCTCTTCATCATCTCTTCGATGATCTGAGATCTTGCAGCACCATCTATCTTTTTGCTCCAGATTCTGATATCTGCAGTCTCTTGTGCCTTCATATTAAGGCTTTGTCCTGCTCCATATGGAATGTGAAGTTTAGTTTAGTTTAGAGATACAGTGCGGAAACAGGCCCTTCTGCCCACCGAGTCTGCAACAACCAGAAATCCCTGCACATTAACACTATCCTACACACACTAGGGACAGCTTTACCAAGCTGAATAACCTACAAACCTGTACATCTTTGGAGTTTAGTTTAGTTTAGTTTAGTTTAGAGATACAGCGCGGAAACAGGTCCTTCGGCCCACCGAGTCCGCGCCGACCAGCGATCTCCGCACTTTAACACTATCCTACACACATAATCAGTAGTGGGGAAGATGCTTGAGTTACATCGGTAGTGGGAATATGCTTGAGTCGATTATTAAAGATTTTATAGCAGCACATTTGGATCAGTCAAAGTCAGCATGGATTTATGAAGGGGAACTCATGATTGACTAAAATGTTTGTAAAATGTGTGCAGGATAGTTTTTTGCAGCAGTACATAGAGGTATCGACCAGAGAAGGGGCAGTGCTGAACCTCCTGTTAGGAAATGAGGCAGGTCAGGTGACGTAGGTATGCGTTGGTGAGCACTTCGGGACCAGTGATCACAATACATTAGTTTCAATATAATTATGGAGAGAGTCAGAACTGGACCTAGGGTGGAGATTTTTGATTGGAGAAAGGCTAACTTTGAGGGAATGCGTAAGGATTTAAAAGGAGTGAATTGGGACACTCTGTTTTATGGGAAGGATGTAGAAGAGAAATGGAGGACATTTAAAGGGGAAATTGTAAGAGTACACAATCTTTATGTCCCTGTTAGGGTGAAAGGAAATAGTAAAAATTGGAAAGAGCCCTGGTTTTCAAGGGAAATTGGACACTTGTTTCGAAAAAAGAGAGATATCTACAATAATTATAGGAGGTATGGAGTAAATGAGGTTCTAGAGGAGTATAAAGAATGTAAAAAGAATCTTAAGAAAGAAATTAGGAAGGCTAAGAGAAGATATGAGGTTGCTTTGGCAAGAAAGGTAAAAGTAAATCCAAAGGGTTTCTACAGCTATATTAATAGCAAAAGGATAACGAGGGATAAAATTGGACCATTAGAGAGACAGAATGGACAGCTATCTGCAGAGCCAAAAGAGATGGGGGAGATATTGAACAATTTATTTTCTTCAGTATTCACCAAGGAGAAAGATATTGAACTATGTGAAGTAAGGAAAAAAAGTAGAGTAGCTATGGAAACTATGAGATTCAAAGAGGAGGAAGTACTGACACTTTTGAAAAATATAAAAGTGGATAAATCTCCAGGTCCTGACAGGATATTCCCTAGGACATTGAGGGAAGTTAGTGTAGAAATAGCAGGAGCTATGACAGAAATATTTCAAATGACATTAGAAACGGGAATAGTGCCGGAGGATTGGAGTACTGCGCATGTTGTTCCATTGTTTGAAAAGGGTTCAAAGAATAAATCTAGCAATTATAGACCTGTTAGTTTGACGTCAGTGGTGGGTAAATTAATGGAAAGGATACTTAGGGATAATATATATAAGCATCTGGATAAACAGGGTCTGATCAGGAACAGTCAACATGGATTTGTGCCTGGAAGGTCATGTTTGACAAACCTTCTTGAATTTTTTGAAGCGGTTACTAGGGAAATTGATGAGGGTAAAGCAGTGGATGTTGTCTATATGGATTTCAGTAAGGCCTTTGACAAGTTTCCCCATGGAAGGTTGGTTAAGAAGGTTCAATCTTTGGGTGTTAATGGCGGAGTAGCAAGATGGATTCAACAGTGGCTGAAGGGGAGATGTCAGAGAGTAATGGTGGATGTCTGTTTGTCAGGTTGGAAGCCAGTGACCAGTGGGGTGCCTCAGGGATCTGTGTTGGGTCCACTGTTGTTTGTCATGTACATCAATGATCTGGATGATGGGGTGGAAGATTGGATAAGTAAGTATGCAGATGATACTAAGATCGGTGGTGTTGTAGATAATGAAGTAGATTTTCAAAGTCTACAGAGAGATTTGGGCCATATGGAAAAGTGGGCTGAAAGATGGCAGATGGAGTTTAATGCTAGGACAAATCAAAAATAGGACGTACATGGTAAATGGTAGGGAATTGAGGAATGTTGTGGAACAGAGAGAGCTAGGAATAACTGTGCATAGTTCCCTGAAGGTGGAATCGCATGTAGATGGGGTGGTAAAGAAAGCCTTTGGTGTGCTGGCCTTTATAAATCACAGCATTGAATATAGGAGCAGGGAAGTAATGTTAAAATTGTACATGGCATTGGTGAGACCAATTCTGGAGTATGGTGTACAATTTTGGTCGCCTAATTATAGGAAGGATGTCAACAAAATAGAGAGAGTACAGAGGAGATTTACTAGAATGTTGCCTGGGATCCAGCAACTATGTTCCAGAGAAAGGTTGAACAAGTTAGGTCTTTATTTTTTGGAGCGCAGAAGGTTCAGGGGGGACTTGATTGAGGTCTTCAAAATGATGAAAGGGATAGACAGAGTTGACGTGGATAAGCTTTTCCCATTAAGGGTAGGGAAGATTCAAACAAGAGGGCATGACATACGAATTAAGGGATGGATGTTTAGGGGTAACGTGAGGGGGAACTTCTTTACTCAGAGGGTGGTGGCTGTGTGGAATGAGCTTCCAGCAGAAGTGGTGGAGGCAGGATCGATTTTAACATTTAAAAGTAAAGTGGATAGGTATATGGACGGGAAGGGAATGGAGGGGTATGGTCTGAGTGCAGGTAGATGGGACTAGGGGAAAACAAATGTTCGGCACGGACTGGAAGGGCCTAGAGGGCCTGTTTCCGTGCTGTAATTGTGTTATATGGTTAATCTTCTAGATTTTTTTGAGGATGTAACAAGTAGAATGGATAAGGGAGAGCCAGTTGATGTGGTGTAGCTTGACTTTCAAAAAGGTTTTGACAAGATCTCTTGGCAGTGAAGAAGACTAATGGCATGTTGGCCTTCATTGCGAGAGGATTTGAGTATGGGAGCAAGGAGGTCCTACTGCAGTTGTACAGGGCCCTGGTGAGACCGCACCTGGAATATTGTGTGCAATTTTGGTCTCCTTATTTGAGGAAGGACATTATTGCTATTGAGGAAGTGCAGTGTAGTTTTACCAGATTAATTCCCGGGATGGCCGGACTGACATATGATGAAAGAGTGGGTTGACTGGGCTTGCAATCACTGGAATTTAGAAGGATGAGAGGAGATTTTATAAAAATATAAAATTCTTAAGGGATTGAACAGGCTAGAAGCAGAAAAAATGTTCCCAATGTTTGGGGGCTCCTGAGCCAATTTAAGAATAAGGGGTAGGCCATTTAGGACTGAGATGAGAAAAAAACCTTTTCACCCAGAGAGTTGTAAATCTGTAGAATTCTCTGCCACAGAAGGCAGTGGAGGCCAATTCCCTGGATGTTTTCACGAGAAAATCAGATTTAGTTCTTAGGGCTAAAGGAATCAAGGGCTATGGGGAAAAAGCAGGAACGGGGTACTGATTTTAGATGATCAGCCATGATCATATTGAATGGTGGTACTGGCTCGAAGGGCCGAATGGCCTACTCCTGCACCTATTTTTCTATGTTTTTCTATGTTATTAGGGACAACCTACACACACACCAAGCCAATTAACTTACATACCTGTACATCTTTGGTGTGTTGGAAGAAACCGAAGATCTTGGAGAAAACCTACGTGGTCACAGACATTGGCCATAGTCGGGATCGAACCCGGGTCTCCGGTGCTGCAAGCGCTGTAAGGCAGCAACAGCACTGCGCCACCCATAGCCAGTATCGAACCCAAGCCAAATCTAGACTACAGCTCTCCCCATGCTGCCTCTTGTAAGGATGGCATTCTTATCTCCAAGTTTCTCTGTCTCTTCCACATCAAGATGAGGTCTTCCATTATAGGACATCTGAAATGTCCTCCTTTTTCGGGAAACCCTATCTTCCAGCCTACCAGGCAGCCTTGGTTCACTGCAGAAACAAAGACCTGCAGTTGCTGGTTTATACATAACGACACAAAGTTTTCCTCCATCCTCCACTGCTACCATCATGAAGGGGCATGTATTTTTATTCAGACGTTTAAGGTAAAATCTTGAGATATGTAACCATAATTAGGGTTTATTTGGTAAAATAGGAATGGTTAAAATGAAGGAGGTCTGACTATCA
Organism: Okamejei kenojei; assembly: GCA_035221665.1. Taxonomy (NCBI): domain Eukaryota; kingdom Metazoa; phylum Chordata; class Chondrichthyes; order Rajiformes; family Rajidae; genus Okamejei; species Okamejei kenojei. Next base: position 56,663,323 of record CM069134.1, read on the forward strand.
TTGATTATTTATTTATTTGTTTTCAATAAGATATTGAATTAAATGTAAAATCTGAAATTAATTTTGATTATTTGTCTCCAAAAGGAATGAAAGACATTTACATAGATTTTTTAATGAACTCAATGCTTTCCAAATGTTTTGCAGCCAATGTAATACATATTATGCATACATGATTATAGGTAAGAACTTTCAAGATAAGTAGCATATTTGTTTTTGCAATGTTGACTGTTGACTACATTTTGGTTTTTAAACAATGAAAATTCAACAGTTTTTCTTCTTATAATACTACATGACACATTACGATCACCTCAGAGGAAGGAAAGTGGCTCAGATCAAATTAATTGTCCAAATACCCTCTCTGATCACGCAGCACCCTCTCAGGACTGCATTGAAGAGAGGCCCGGGGAGCCGTTGGTGCGAGAGGGTGGAGTTACCTGCGCTGTGAGTATAAATCTAGCGCGGGGCTTGCTTTTCACAGAGGCCCGGGGAGCCGTTGGTGCGAGAGGGTGGAGTTACCTGCGCTGTGAGTATAAATCTAGCGCGGGGCTTTTGCTTTTCGCTGTGAGACCGAAATCTGCAACGTTCCATCTTCCAGAGATGGAATCTGGTGGAAGCCTCTGATTGGTTGAAGAGGACCAGAGGAAGCAGCTGATTGGGTGCAACCCGGGGTTTACATTTTTACATTTCTGCCTTCAGGTTTAAGGATTCTGGGAGTTAAGGATTCTGGGAGTTAAGGATTCAGTATTTATTAGTATTTATTAGTAAAGTTTAAAGGATAAAGTTTTGTGTGTTTAAAAAAAAAATTAATGCAGAGTAATCTGGGAGTAAGATATGTCAGTAGAGATTGGCCCCGTGGTTTGTTCAGCCTGCAACATGTGGGAGATCAGGGATATGGTCGGTGTCCCTGGTGACTACATTTGCAGGAAGTGTGTCCAGCTGCAGCTCCTGGCAGACCGCATTGAACGATTGGAACTGCGGCTGGATTCATACTGGAGCATCCACGATGCAGAGAAAGTCATGGATAGCACGTACAGTGAGTTGGTCACACCACAGGTAAAAGGTAAGAGGACACGAACGGATCGGTTGGCCAATAGCCAGCAAAGTAGTAGGCAGGTACTGCAGGGGTCCCCTGCGGTCATCTCAAGGTATACCATTTTGGATACTGTTGAGGGAGATGGCTCATCAAGGGAATGCAGCAGCAGCCAAGTTCATGGCACCATGGGTGGCTCTGCAGCACATGAGGGGGGAAAAAAGAGGGGAAGGGCAATAGTAATAGGGGATTCAATTGTCAGGGGAATAGATAGTCGTTTCTGCGGCTGCAAACGAGACTCCAGTATGGTATGTTGCCTCCCTGGTGCAATGGTCAGGGATGTCACTGAACGGCTGCAGAACATTCTGGAGAGGGAGGGTGAACAGCTAGTTGTCATGAGGCATATTGGCACCAACGATATAGGTAAAAAAAGGGATGAGGTCCTACAAGGTGAATTTAGGGAGCTACGAGATAAACTTAAAAGTAGGACCTCAAAGGTAATAATCTCTGGATTACTACCAGTACCATGGGCCAGACAGAGTAGAAATAGGAGGATATTGCAGATGAATACGTGGCTTGAAAAATGGTGCAAGGGGGAGGGATTCAAATTTTTAGGGCACTGGAACCATTTCTGGGGGAGGTGGGACCAGTACAAACAGGACGGTCTGCACCTGGGCTGGAATGGAACCAATGTCCTTGGGGGAGTGTTTGCTAGCGCTGTCGGGGAGGATTTAAACTAATGTGGCAGGGTGATGGGTACAAGAGCAGAAAGGCAGGTGGGTGTAAAATGAGGGTAGAAGCAATAGGGAGCAAGGTGAATAATAAAAGTGGCAGGCAGACAAAACCAGGGCAAAATCAAAAAGGGCCGCTTTTCAACATAATTGTATAAGGGGTTAGAGCGTTGTAAAAACAAGCCTGAAGGCTTTGTGTCTCAATGCAAGGAGTATTCGTAATAAGGTGGATGAGTTGAATGTGCAGATAATTAATTGATTAATGATTTGTTGATATAGTTGGGATCACAGAGACATGGTTCCAGGGTGACCAAGGCTGGGAGCTGAACATCCAAGGATATTCAATATTCAGGAGGGATAGAGAGAAAGGAAAAGGAGGTAGGGTAGCGTTGCTGGTTAGATAGGAGATTAACACAATGGAAAGGAAGGACATTAGCTTGGAGGATGTGGAATCGATATGGGTAGAGCTGCAAAACTCTAAGGGGCCTAACAGTCGTAGTGAAGTTGGGGACGGTATCAAACAGGAAATTAGAAATGCGTGCGACAAAGGGAAAACAGTTATAATGGGTGATTTCAATCTACATATCGATTGGGTGAATCAAATTGGCAGGGGTGCTGAGGAAGAGGATTTTTTGGAATGTATGCGGGATAGTTATCTAAATCAACATGTGGAGGAACCAATGAGAGAGCAGGCTATTTAGATTGGGTATTGAGTAATGAGGAAGGGATAGTTAACAGTCTTGTTGTACGTGCCCCCTTGGGCAAGAGTCACCATAATATGGTCGAGTTCTTCATTAGGATGGAGAGTGACATTGTTAATTCAGAAACAAGGTAACTTTGAGGGTATGAGACGTGAATTGGCCAAGATTGACTGGCAATTAATTCTAAAAGGGTTGACGGTGAATATGCAATGGAAGACATTTAAAGACTGCATGGATGAACTACAAAAACTGTTCATCCCAGTTTGGCAAAAGAATAAATCAGGGACGGTAGTGCATCCGTGGATAACAAGGACAATCAGGGATAGTATCAAAGCAAAGGATGATGCGTACAAAGTAGCCAGAAAAAGCAGCATACCAGAGGACTGGGAGAAATACAGAGACCAGCAGAGGAGGACAAAGGGCTTAATTAGGAAATGAAAAATAGATTATGAAAGAAAACTGGCAGGGAATATAAAATCTGACTGCAAAAGTTTTTATAGATATGTGAAGAGAAAGAGATTAGTTAAAACAAATGTAGGTCCCTTGCAGTCAGAAACAGGTGAGTTGATCATGGGGAACGAGGATATGGCAGACCAATTGAATAACTACTTTGGTTCCATCTTCACTAAGGAAGACATAAATAATCTGCCGGAAATAGCAGGGGACCGCGGGTCAAAGGAGGAATTGAGTGAAATCCAGGTTAGTTGGGAAGTGGTGTTGGGTAAATTGAATGGATTAAAGGCCGATAAATCCCCAAGGCCAGATAGGCTGCATCTCAGAGTACTTAAGGAAGAAGCTCCGGAAATAGTGGATGCATTAGTGATAATCTTTCAAAACTCTTTAGATTCTGGAGTAGTTCCTGAGGATTGGCGGGTAGCAAACGTAACCCCTCTTTTTAAGAAGGGAGGGAGAGAGCAAACGGGGAATTACAGACCAGTTAGTCTAACATCGGGAGTGGGGAAACTGCTAGAGTCAGTTATTAAAGATGGGATAGCAGCACATTTGGAAAGTGGTGAAATCATTGGACAAAGTCAGCATGGATTTACGAAAGGTAAATCATGTCTGACGAATCTTGTGGAATTTTTCGAGGATGTAACTAGTAGCGTGGATAGGGGAGAACCAGTGGATGTAGTGTATCTGGATTTCCAGAAGGCTTTCGACAAGGTCCCACATAAGAGATTAGTATACAAACTTAAAGCATATGGCATTGGGGGTTCAGTATTGATGTGGATAGAGAACTGGCTGGCAAACAGGAAGCAAAGAGTAGAAGTAAACGGGTCCTTTTCACAATGGCAGGCAGTGACTAGTGGGGTACCGGAAGGCTCAGTGCTGGGACCCCAGCTATTTACAATATATATTAATGATCTGGATGAGGGAATTGAAGGCAATATCTCCAAGTTTGCGGATGACACTAAGCTGGGGGGCAGTGTTAGCTGTGAAGAGGATGCCAGGAGACTGCAAGGTGACTTGGATAGGCTGGGTGAGTGGGCAAATGTTTGGCAGATGCAGTATAATGTGGATAAATGTGAGGTTATCCACTTTGGTGGCAAAGACAGGAAAGCAGACTATTATCTAAATGATGGCCGATTAGGAAAAGGGGAGATGCAGCGAGATCTGGGTGTCATGGTACACCAGTCATTGAAAGTAGGCATGCAGGTGCAGCAGGCAGTGAAGAAAGCGAATGGTATGTTAGCTTTCATAGCAAAAGGATTTGAGTATAGGAGCAGGGATGTTCTACTTCAGTTGTAAAGGGTCTTGGTGAGACCACACCTGGAGTATTGCGTACAGTTCTGGTCTCCAAATCTGAGGAAGGACATTATTGCCATAGAGGGAGTACAGAGAAGGTTCACCAGACTGATTCCTGGGATGTCAGGACTGTCTTATGAAGAAAGACTGGATAGACTCGGTTTATACTCTCTAGAACATAGGAGATTGAGAGGGGATCTTATAGAAACTTACAAAATTCTTAAGGGGTTGGACAGGCTAGATGCAGGAAGATTGTTCCCGATGTTGGGGAAGTCCAGGACAAGGGGTCACAGCTTAAGGATAACGGGGAAATCCTTTAAGACCGAGATGAGAAAGACTTTTTTCACACAGAGAGTGGTGAGTCTCTGGAACTCTCTGCCACAGAGGGTAGTTGAGGCCAGTTCATTGGCTATATTTAAGAGGGAATTAGATGTGGACTTTGTGGCTAAGGGGATCAGGGGGTATGGAGAGAAGGCAGGTACGGGATACTGAGTTGGATGATCAGCCATGATCATATTGAATGGCGGTGCAGGCTCAAAGGGCCGAATGGCCTACTGCACCTAATTTCTATGTTTCTAAGTAGATTTCATGCTCAATTCTTGAGTAAGAATTTGAACCCGAAGCCTTGTGAATTCAAGCCTGTGTACGTTTTGAAATTAATCAGCTGAATGGCTTGCATTTATTTCATTAACATGTTCCTGCTTAAAGATTGAAGTAGCCAGAGTGAGCTTTTGTGGAAGATTTGGTTAAACAGATGAAAACTGGTTAAAAATACTGAGGCTTATTTAGATTTTCTTGCTACACACTTTCCACAGCCAGTATTATATCAAAGGTGTGTGATTTACTAACATACTAAAAGGTACAAAATAGAAACCTCAAAATGAAATGAAGTAGCTGTCCAAATTCATGCATCCATATCAGAGATAAAAGTAAGATGGGGTCCAGCTGTACTATTTTTAGAGAAAGAAATTCAGGTTTATATGTGCTACTGCACCAAGATAGAGTCCCTGTCACTATGGTATCACAAGAATGATGGTAATTGGCATGTGCCCACTCAAATGGTGATTCAAGGCTTACAGATCATAGGATGCAGGCTGTTGATCTAATAGGAAAGACCTGAAGTTCAGAAGAACGAGTGAAAGATATAATGTGAAACACGATCTGCCCAGACATAACTCACCCTGGGCCAAAGCAGATCCAGCCAATTTAAAACTCTGTCAAAGCAATTAAGATAGGCCAATGAATAGCATGAGTACTTCTGACAGTGAAACTATGTGCATGCACCATCCTGTTCTGAACAATCATTCCTTAAAAATATTTTTTTCCAGTTAAATATAGTGTGGTCCATTTAACTATATCTCTCATGTAATGGACAGTGATGCACCGTTCACTGACCTGAGGCTTAGCAGTTCATGACGAAGATACACAATGTAATGAATTATACCAGAGTCTGCATCAAATGCATGATGATGCAAGTAGAAAGAATCTGCATCATTTAGTGTAACCACCTTTTCAGATAGCCCATTTTTGATCATAGTAATTGGAAATCTAATCAACTCTGATTAGCATTGTGGGTATATCCTACAAACTACAAGGTTAATCCAATCAAACAATGTATTCTCCTTGATAGACACAAAAAGATGGAGTAACTCAGCGGGACAGGCAGCATCTCTGGAGAGAAGGAATGGGTGGCGTTTTGGGTCAAGACCCTTCTTGTATTCTCCTTTCAGGTTTTATTACCAAAAGGATCATCCTTCTGTCCTGTTTTAGTTGTCATTGCAGTTATAATCACATTGATCTTCGACTCCTTTCTCAGTAAATCTAAGATCACCAGCCATGGAAAGTCCGCTGGATTCAACATCCAAGTAACTGATAGCACTTGGATTTTTCTGCCATCACTCCAGCTTGATCCTTAAGTATAGTGGAAATTAATTTTGTCAGTAAGATCCCACTTGGGTGTGCAAATATTAATTTATCGTATTGTAAATCATATAAAAGCAGCTTGCCTTCAATTCCTAAGGGCAGTCATCTGTCTCCTGAGCAGGGTTTGAATCCATTACTTTCTGGTACCTTTATGGTCTGAAGGAGGGTCTCGACCCGAAACATTACCCATTCCCTTTCTCCAGAGATGCTGCCTTTCCCGCTGAGTTACTCTAACATTTTGTGTCTATCTTCGATTTAAACCAACGTCTGCAGTTCCTTCACACACATTTTCTGGTACAATTGAGCAAAGATCGTGCATGAGTAGATTGGTTTGAAGTGTGAAGCAAATTTACTCAACGGTTGAGTTACAAGATTAAGTGTCATGAGATTTCTCCTTGATCTTTTAATTAGTCTAAGGATAAATTTGGTAGAGTGTTGAGCTTTAATAAACATTAGTATGATGAGATAATTAATTTTAACTTTGTATAATACATTATAATGTTTAATAAGGAATATTGCAAATTTGCATGCCATCTCTGAAGCAGGTTTCAGACCTTTGATCCAAGATGTTTAAAATTGGGAAACCTGACATTAAAATGTAATTGCTGAACTATTAGTAGACATGCCAACTATATGCCAGCTCTATGAGATTTTTAGGATTTTTAAAGCAATTGATTGGGCAAAAGAGAATCAATCTTTCTCCTTTAGTGAAAAAGACCAGGCAAAGAATATGACTGTAGGTCACTCAGGAGATAAATGTGGAAACTCTCTTTCACACAAAGCGTGGGAGAAAGGTGTTATTCTCTGCCACAAATGTTATGTCTGCTATAGGTTTAAAGTTAACAATTTTTAACATAGCAGACAGGTTTTATGAGCAAAGGTTCAAAAGAGATGTGAAGGTAAAATGTGTAACCAAGTTTAGTTCTGATGATGAACAAGCATATTAAATAACAAAAATGTCCCCAGGGACTGAATGACCTAGTCCTGTTCAATGTGTGCCAAAGGATATTTTCCCTCATAATGATGGGCACATCCTACCTTTTTTAATTGTTATTAATGGCAAACCAGTCCACATTGGTGTTGAGGTTCTATCAGTGCCTGGTATTTGGTTTTCATGAAGAACCTGTATCCATTCACATCCAGTCAGAAAAAGAGGCAAAAACAGAGTCGATGTCTCACAATTTGGTCATGGCGAGGATCACAGGTATATTCCAGGAAGTGTTGACTCTTCCTCTTTCAGCAGATGCAAGTAACATGCACTCCGTTTCTCTCCTCACAGGTATAGCCTGACCTACTGATTATGTTCAACCTTTTCTGCCTTAGTTTTAGATTTCTAGCAACCGCAGTTTTGTTTTTGATTTTCAGTTGAAAACAGACATGGTAATATTAAATATTAGGACCAAGCAATCTCATTCCGTTCACACTCCTTTACGATTAAGGTGCCTGGTTCCTCAAAGTCCTTAATCTCCAGGGAAAATAGAGGCATTGATGTACTTTCTTGGCCATAGGGTCAATATGATTGATCCGAGACAAATTGTTACATCCAGCAACTTGAAATTCTTGACCATCTCCACTTCAGCACCATTGATGCTGATTGGTTGCACCACCTCGCTTTCTGAAGGCAATGACCAACTCCATCTTGTTGACATTGAGGGAAAGGTTGTTGTCTTGACACCATGTTATGAAGCTCTCTGTATCCTTCCTTTGGTTCGTCTATCTGAGATCCAGCCCAGTGCAGTGGTGTCATCTGCAGATCTATGAGTTAGAGCAAAATTTGGCTGCACAGTCATGATGGTGTAGGGAGTATTGTAAAAGGCAGAGAAGACAAGCTTGCAGGCCACAGGCACTGAGAAATATCATGGAGGTGGTATTGTCACCTCAGTCTGTCTGAAGAAGGGTTTCGGCCCAAAACGTTACCTATCGCCTTCGCTCCATAGATGCTGCTGCACCCGCTGAGTTTCTCCAGCATTTTGTGTACCCTTGTCACCTAACCTCACTGATTGTGCAGAGAGGGGTGCTGACTCCTACTCCAGGAGTTTGAAGGTGAATTTGGATGGGAATATGGTGTTGGAGGTAGAGCTATAGTCAACAAATAGGACTCTAACATAGGTATCCTTGCTATCCAGATGTTGTAGGGATGAGTGTCAGGCCAGGGAGAGGGCACCTGCCATGGACCTGTTGTAATGCTCGGCAAGCTACAGTAACACAAGACTACCTGTCTAACTGTTTTATACATTTTGGGATGGTCCCTGCCTCAACTACTTCTTCTGGCAGCTTGTTCCATGCATCCACCATTGTGTGTAAAAGTTACCCCTCAGATTCCTATTAAATCCACCAAGTACAGACTCAGTGTCATAGAGTCATAGAGCGATACAGTGTGGAAACAGCCCCTTCAGCCAACTCACACACACTGGCCAACAATGTCCCAGCTGCATTAGTCCCACTTGCCTGTGCTTGGTCCATATCCCTGCAAACGTGTCCTATCCATGTAACTGTCTAACTGTTTCTTGGGATAGTCCCAGCCTCAACTACCTCCTCTGGCAGCTTGTTCCATACACCCACCAGCCTCTGTGTGAAAAAGTTACCCCTCGGTTTCCAATTAAATCTTTTCCCCTTCACCTTAAACCTATGTCCTCAGGTCCTCGATTCACCTACTCTGGGCAAGAGACTCATTTACCAGATCCATTCCTCTCATGATCTTATACAACTCTATAAGATCACTCCTCATCCTCCTGCACTACAAGGAATGAAGTCCCAGCCTACTCAACCTTTCCCTATAGCTCACATCCTCTAGTCCTGGTAACATTCTCGTAAATCTTTCTGCTTTCTGCAGGTTCATTCTCAGGAAGGCCATGCTGACATCTGCCACAGTGACCATAGGTCGGGTGTACCCCAGGCTGTTGGGGAGGATGACATCATTCCATTGAGATTCTGTAAAGGCAAGCATAGAATGCTTCGAATAATCTCAGCTGGTAGGGCTACCTTGTGGAGCTTTAATGGAGAAATGAGTTTAGCACCTTCACTGGCAGGAGAGAGTGAAAGGTTTGCAGACAATGATTTTTCCATAACCCTAAGAATTGTAAGGAGTTTTCCTCACTGACTGTATTCACCCAAGTCATTCCCTCTTCTCCCCTTTTCCCAGAAGATATAGGCAGAAGATACATAAGCTTGAAAGGACATATCGCCAAATTAAGGAACAGCTCCTTCTCCAATGCAATCATTCTATTGAACGGATCCTTCCATAAGCTAGGGTATAGTCCTGATCTTCCAACCTACCTGATTGCGGACTTTGCAATTTTTTTGTCTGGACTTTATTAGTAGCTGTAATGTTAAAACGCTGTCACACTATATTCTGAACTCTGGTATTTTTTATCTTTGCACTACCAGTTGAATTTGTATATGGCCCAATTGTACACATGTGTTGTATGATTTGACTGGATAGCACGTAAACAAAATGTATTATATATGACAATAATAAACCAATGACAAGCCAATACACCAATACACTGGTATCCAGAACCACATTTATTAGACTGATTACTATTTTAAAGATTCTTTATTGATTCCTTGTGTATGTAGTACTTGGCATGATGATATTGGGCACCCATTAGAGGTGAAACAAGAGACTGGAGATGCTGAAAACTGGAGCAAAAACATAATCTGCTGGAGGAACTCAGTGAGTCAGGTAGTGTCTATGGAGGGAATGTTTTGGGTCAAGACCCTCCATCTTCCACAATTCAGAGGAAGGGTTTTGATCTGAAACTTTGACTCTGGAATTCTCACCACAGATGCTGCTTGACCTGCTCAATTCCTCCAGCAGTTTGTTATTTGATCACCAGGGGTGGGTTGCCTTCACTTTAAATGAGATTCAATCATTGAATGCACCAATTTCCCCTCAGCAATTGTTGAACAGTCTGCAGACTGCAATCCTGAGGGTTAAAATTCTCTTCCAAAACATTTCATACCCATTGCTTTTAATACACAGCTGTGTTATTGTTTGGCAAATAATCAGTTTGCACTCTCTTAGTCACTCACTGTGTCATTTTAAATTTCCAGCAATAGCAATTAAAATAATTACAAAGAACAGGATGGGTGAGTTTGATATGTAAAATTGGGTGGGAGTTATTACTCTCCTGCATCTGGAGAATAATGGGCGTTGTAATTTGTGATAGTAGCACTTGTGGTGACCTACTTGAGATAAGATTTTTTCCAGTAGAAAAAGCATGCAAGATAAAGCAAATTTTCTATACGTTGAAATGGTAAAGGGCCTGACCCACTTGGGCGACATTTAGGCGACTGTGGAGCGTGAGTGACTGATGGCCCTAAAACGGTCAAGTTGCATGACATACACGCTGACGTATGCTGTCATGCGGGTGATGCCCAGTTAGAGTTGAGTTGGTAAAATATTCTTCCTTCCATGCTTGGATTTTAAACATTAATTATACTAAAATTAATACAATAAAATCAATTGTGGAAATGAAAAGATGTCCGAGTCGTTCAGTTTTATTTATAGATGTATTGGTCCGCTTCCAGATCCGATCATCGTCACTATAATTTTTCACAGGGATGGATTCAGTGAGTGTAGACTGAACTCTCTTCTCTCCTCTTCCCCCCTCGCGCCCCCATCCCTGCTCCCTCCTACCCTCCCCTCTACCCTCCCTTCTTCCCTTCCTCCCTCTTCCTCCCTTCTCCCCGCTCCACTCTTCTCCCCCTTATCCACTACCCCCTCCCCTCACATCCCCTTCTCCCCCTCTCCCTCCCTTCTCGCATTCTACACCTCCCCCCCCTACTTTTTCCCGATGCCCCCCCATTTGTGGACACAGCCTGTGACCAGCGATCCCCCACACACTATCCTACACACGCTAGGGACAATTTAAACAAACCCGTGTGCCTTTGGAGTGCGGGAGGAAACCCAAACCCTAACCCTAACCCTAACGCTAGCCCTAACCCAAGCCCTAACCCTAACCCTAACCGTAACCATAACCCTAACCCTCTCTAGGTTGATAGGCTGTATAAGTATAAATTGTCCCTAGCGTGTGGGATAGTGTGCGGGGGATCGCTGGTCGGTGCGGACTCGGTGGGCCGAAGGGCACTGATTGTGACACAGGGGCCGCAGGAGTTGGACTCGAATCCCCAATGTTCTGACTGGTCCTCATGGGAACGAAACTGTTGGCCACGAGTTGTCCCAGAGACAGATCTCTCTTCCAATGGCCTCTCCAAACCCCCAGAGGCAGCGGGCTTTTCAACTGTGGGGGGTGTTGTTCCCACAGTCTGCATTTATCCCATAGTCAATGTTACTAAACAGATGATGTGGCCTTTGTGCAGTGCTATTAGTGGGATCTAGCTGTCACAGGCTCGATCCACAAATGGGAGGCGTTGGGAAAAGTGGTGGGGGGGGGGGGGGGGTGGTTGGAGAATGGGAGAAAGGACAAGGGAATGAGAGGGAGAGAAGGGGTTGTGAGGAGAGGGGGGAATGGAGAAGTGGGAGAAGAGTGGTGTGGGAAGAAGGGAGGAAGAGGGGGGAAGGGAAGTAGGGTGGGAGAGGGGAGGGGCGAAGGGTAGGGGGGAGTGGAGAAGGAGGGATGGGGTGGGAGGGGGGAAAGAGGGGAGAGGGGTGTTTAGTCTACACTCACGGAATCCATCCATATGAAAGTTATAGAGATGATGATTGGATCTGGAAGCGGACCAATATATCTATAAATAAAACTGAACAACTCAGACATCTTTTCATTTGCATAATAGTTTTTATTGTATTAATTTTAATATATAATGTTTAATATCCATGCATTGAAGGAAGAATATTTTACAGCCCAACTGTGGTCCTTAACCCTAACCCTAACCGGGCGTCACCCACAGGACAGAATACGTCAGTGTGTGACAGGCCGCACGACATGATGAGACACTCAAATGTCGCCCCAGGATTTTGAACATTCCAAAATCCTGGGGCGACAGGGAAGCACCGCGCGTCACTGCATGCATCACCACGCCTCACGGTGTCGCCAAATGTCGCCCACGTGGCAAGGATGATCTGTTGCCTGCCCAAAACCTCTTCATCTCCCAGTGTAAGGAAATGTCCTTAAATTAAGTGTAGAAGTGTGTGCTGAGGGTCACACTGATGCTCCATGCAGGCTTTGGACCACTGCCTAGGGTTCTGCTCGATGACCAGAGGTGTGGGTTCTGAGTACCAACCTCTCCATCATTTCATGGGTGCATTCCTCAAGGAGGTAACAATAGTGCTGTTGATGCATTGTAACATAATTTATTGAATTGATTGGGGAAGATAGACACAAAATGCTGGAGTAGGGCAGCATGGTGGCGCAGCGGCAGAGTGACTGCCTTGCAGTGCTGGAGACCCGAGTTTGATCCTGACTGCAGGTGCTGTCTGTACAGTGTTTGTACGTTCTCCCTGTGACCTGTGTAGGTTTTCTCCGAGATCTTCAGTTTCCTCCAACACTCCAAAGATGTACAGGTTTGTAGGTTAATTGGTTTGGTAAAAATATAAATTGCCCCCAGTGTGTGTAGGATTGTGTTAATGCGCAGCGATCACTAGTCATGCTGATTCGGTGAGCCGAAGGGCCTGTTTCCGTGCTGTATCCCTAAACCAAACTAATCTCAGTGGGTCAGGCAGCATCTCTGGAGAAAAGGAATAGGGGTTGTCTCGTATCGAGACTCTTCATTAGACAGACGATATGGGAATGATCAGAACAATCAGATCAGATCGATAGGTGAAGATCTACCATGTATCTACTGTGAATATACTATGACCAAAGTATATCTGCTGTGTATATATTGTGAATAAAATATATTTGTAAAAGTAAATCAGCGACGAGAGAAATAAAGTTTCAACACAATGATCTTTCATCAGTTCTGATGAAATATTATCTGATCTTTGTTTCTATCTCTCTTCATAGATGTTGGCTGGCCTGCAGTGTATTTCCACCATTTTCCGTTTTTAGTTTTCACAAACAGCAGGAGCTGGTGAATTATTTCCTCGGAAACATTTCATCCATTCCTGTGCACACCATTAAACTAAAATCAATGCTTGACTGTATCCATAGAAGGACCCCACATTGGCACGGACAGCTGGTGATTGATCCAAACAGTGGACCAAAGTGAAAGGGCAGGGGAGGGCCAGGATTAGGAGCTGGAGGAGGACCTTGAAAGAGTTATGATTTTTGGAATCATCTCCCCATGAGAGCTATAGGCCTCACAGCGCCAGGGACATGGGTTTGACCTGTTCTACCTGTGTCCGTGTGGGTTTCCCCTGGGTTCTTTGGTTTCCTCCCGCATCCTAAAGATTTATGGGTTTGTAGGTTAATTGGCCTCCAGTATGTTCAAGCGAACATGTAAGTGTGATACCATAGAACTGTTGTCAGTGTGAACTCGATGGGCTGAAGGGTCTGTTTTCAATCAATCAATGAATCAATCAACCTATTTAAGGCACAGATCAATTCTCTACCATATCAAGGGTGGGGATTGAGCCAGAAGGTGAGAAGGTAGATGTTTGCCCATGGCCTTATTCAACAGTGCAGCAGGCTCTATAATGACCAGCTTATGCTCTAATAATTTTACAGTAGAAAACACCCATAACAGCTCAGAGCACTGTACAATTGCTGTCAAGTCCCTGATTAAATTTGCTCTCCAATTGCACAGTTAGAAAGCAAAATTCATCATCCTGATAATTTTGCTTCGAATGCTGTTTTATTTTCCCCTTGTGAATCTATGACATACCATCTTTGTTTTGGTCATTTCCTGCAAATTGTTTCCTAGCAACATCCAATTGGCATCTCAGGGTGCCATGTCTGACCACAAGATGAAAAAAGCAAAGTCTGGCTGCTCTGACAGCTGTCTTCATAATTCTAGCTTTGCAAATGAACGAGTCCACACACTTGGTTATCAAAACACAGATCTGTGTCTGCAGGACTTACTGGAATAATTTTGTCACATCTCTGCAGTTTGATTTGAGGTCATGCTCTTATTCCACAGAATATTCCAATGTGACAATGCTATTTTGGTCACCTTGTGTCTGAGCTTGATGAATTCAATTCCTTTCTAATTGCATAAAAATCCAATAGATTTCTTTAAACATTATCAGTTCTTGCAGCCGCTTCCATCTTCATTAGGAAAAGTTGCCTCAACATTCTATAAGCATAGAATCATAGAGTCTCACAGCTCAAAAACAGATCCTCTGGCCCACCATGTCCAACCTTTTTATCCATCTACTCTAATCTTGTCGGCCCACGTTTGGTCCATATCCTTTACACCTTGCCTATTCCTGTATTTGTATAAATGTCTCTCTAAGGTAGTGGATGTATCTATTCCACCACCTTGTCTGGCAGTTGGAGAATCATTGAGTCATACAGCAGAGAAACAAACCCTTAGGCCAAATGCCCATGCCAACCAAGATGCCCCATCTACACTAGTCCCACCTGTCATCACCCATAGTCCTCTGGAACTTTCCAATGCTTATACCTATCCAAATGTCTTTTTAATGTTTTGTAGTACTTGTTTCAACTACCTCTTCTGGCAGCTTGTCCCATATACCCAACACACGCTGTAAGAAAAAAGTTGTCCTCAGGTTCCTATTAAATCTTTTCCCTCTCATCTTAAAGCTATGTCCTCTAGTTCTTGATTTCCCTACTCTATGTAAAATATTCTCTGTGATCCCACCACATGTTCTCCTCATGATCTTATTCACCTCTATAAGATCACTCCTCATCCTTCTGCGCTCCAAGGAATAAAGTCCAAGCCTGCCCAACTTCTCCATATAGCTCAGACAATCAAGTCCTGGCAACATCCTTGTAAATCTTCTCAGCACTCGCTCTAGCTTAACAACATCGTTCCTATATCAAGGAGACCAAAACTGACCACAACAAGGTTGATAAAACATTTGGAAGGGTATACCACCTTCCATCAATCATCTCCATGTGGGAAGAACTGAGACTAATTTTGTTTATCTGTTCTCATTAACAATCTCTGACCACATTTGTTTTGTGTTTGCTCTCATCTATTGATTAAGTTAAAACTTTGTTTATTGGCCCAAATGTTAACAGGATGAATTAGACAGCAAATTCTGAAATGGTCAAATATGCAGATAAATGCGGAAAAACAATAGTATATAAATTCAAATTAGTGATAAATTGTAGCAAAAAATCTCTCTGCTCGTTGAATTCACATTTGACTAATTTCATTTATCTTGATATTTAAAAAAAAGAAACATTTATTTTATCTCTCATATATGTTTTTTTTAACTTTCCTTAATCTTATTTGTTTTGACTAATCGATAGTCTATATTCTGCCCATGATTCAGACCTTATTTATATTTCTTGTTTTACTCTCCCTCGTTCAGATCAGACCTGTGTCAATGAGATTTTTTTCTGATTGAAAGAGCATTGTTGCTCTTTCCAGATCATGGATTTGATCCCCTGCAGAGGGCATTCTGCCAGAACAGACACCTGATTGGAGCAAATCTCTAAGCAAAAGTCCTGGAACTATAAAGGTTTGTCAGTGAGGTGAACAGTAATTGTTGTTTCTTTGACACCTACTTTAAAATCTAGGCACATTATTTAGTTTAGTTTAGTTTTTTGCCATGCATACCTCGGCACAGTGGAAGGCTTTTGTTGTGTGCTAACCAGTCAGTGGAAAGACTGAAGAATGGTCTCGACACGAAACTTCACCATTCCTTCTATTTAGAGATGCTGCTTGTCCCGCTGAGTTACTCCAGCATTTTGTGTCTACCTTCAGTGGAAAGACTAAAAACACAATTATAATTGAGCCATTCACAGTGTACAGATACATGATGAAGGGAATAATGTTTCGTGCAAGATAAAGTCCAGTAAAGTCTGATTAAAGGTAGTTTGAGGGTCTACAGTGAGGTAGGTAGCAGCTCAGAACTGCTCTCTCTTTGTTCCTGAGCTAGAACCCACCATTAAAATGTTGGTGATAAAATTCTGACACACAAACAATTTGGTCTGCAGTTACAATGCTGAAGACCATTAAATGTCCTGGCATGCTGGAGTAACTGCGCTGATCAGGCAGTATTTTTGAATTATGTGGATAGGCAATGTTTCAGGTCTCAACACTTCTTCAGACCAACCCAATGCATTACCTATCCATGTCTTCCAAAAAGCGACACCAGCACTTTGTGCTTTGCTAAATATTCCAGCATCTGCAGTTTCTTGTTTCATTATTAAATGTCCAACTGCTCACTGTTGTTCCAATGATATATCCTGTTGATGTTATATAATTTATTTATATAATTTATTTATATAATTTACTATCTTGTGATAGTACCAAAGAGGTTTAGTTATTAGTGGGCTTGGAACCATTAGACCTCATGCAATACTTAAAAATGTAATAATTATTTTAATTATTCTTATCTGAGCTTTCTCCAGTACAGAATTATGCAGATACAAAGGGTGAAGTCAGACCCCAACATGAGCAGTGACCAGCCTGCCCAAACAATGGTACTGTGCTTTCAGCGAAGCAAATCATGCTTGGCTATAACTACATTGAATATATGGACACATTACAATTCTCTTTTGCCTGACCATTGGAATCCAGATTGAGGATAATACCTGGGTTTGGGGAGAATAATCATAATTTCCCAGAAGCTATCTGATAATTAGCAAACTGAGCTGGTATGGAGGATGTGTCTGCTTTATTAAAACATTTTAGCAATTCACAAATGTACCAAAAAAGGAGTTAAAGCACATTTAAGTTAAAACACACAAAGGAGTTAAAGTGGGATGATATGCAGGTCTCGAAGGAAATAATAAGAAGGGGAAAGCTTCAAGAAGAAAGTCCCAGCTGCCTTAAAGTTGATGTGTAGGATTCCACTGCTTTGATCAATTACTGGCTACAAATTTAAGGAACAGTACCAATTTTTGCTGATAGAAAATATTGCATTTTGTAATTGCACATTGATACCCACAAAGGTGCAATCCAGTGTAATTTGAACAATGTGCTATCCACTTCAGCAGTGAAAACTAGCTATGGCATATTAAGGAAGAGTGGAAGGAAACCAAGAAAGAAAATGATTTATTTCAATACCTTCTTCTCCGAGTTAGATCAGTGATCCATCTGAACTCACCTTTCAGCTTCCCTTTTTAAAATATTGCTGAGCAAAATGATTGGGCTTGCTGACTTTTCAACTCATAACTGCTGAAATATATATAATGTGAAATGATACATTTAAGTTTGGAGTGCTGCAGGGTTTTCAAAAATGGATATAGTTTTCCTCTTAGTTAGACTCGTAGAAAGATGTGCCAGTGAACCAGGCCCTTCTATCCATGCTGTTTATCAAGTAGGTAACATTTTTTACATTATTCCTACCCTAAACAATTTTATTCTCCTTTTATTCCCATCATGGCACATCCACACCCCCAACGAGATTTAGACTATTCATGTGAATTACTTTGGCCCAGCAAAGATATTTGAATATTCAAACATGCCTTATCTTGTTATGATGTGCTTACATTACATATACATAATTTATGGAAATAATTTGTCTGCACACAAGCTACTGAAATATACGATGCCATTGTAGTTATTGTAATTATATTCCAACACCTGCTATTAATATTTGCCTTAAGAGTACAAAAACTTGATTTACTTAGTGTTTGGGAAGATCCACCTGTGATTCTTCCAGGACGCAGTCTTCCACTAGATCTCTTACAGCTTGTCCAGCTGAATAAAGACATCTTACACCTACTGCTCGGACTCTGGGTGGCTCTTTCACAGTCACAACAATGCACATTTTTGGGATGCTGGAGGAAACCAGATCATCCTGAGGAAACCTATGCAGCCAGAGGGAGAGTGTGCAAACTCCACACCAAAAGCACTGGTGGTCAGATTGCAACCAGATCGCTGGAGCCATGAAGCAGCAACTCTCCACCACTGTGCTGCCCTTTTAATAATTAAATGTTTAGCATGAAATATTTGTGCAGGTAGACAAATAATTCAGACACGATAAATCTTCAAAGTGTCACTATATTATAGAGGAAGCACTGTCAATAGTAATATTGCAAACTGATGCATTTCTAGCAGGTAGAGATGTTATTCAGGATTGTTGAAGCAATTAACTCCTGCTCAGCATTACGTTTCTGGTTAAAATGTTACTATATTGCAAACAGGTTCATGTCTTCACTGTTTATTTCATTCTCGTGACTCAGAGTACAATTTGCTCTGACAGCTGGTAATTTATCGAAGCCTGCACCGTGCTGTGAACACTTCCAATTTTTTTTTTTGCCAGGTCAGTCAGAGATGTGGAGATGTTTGTGCAGTACCCGTAAGATGCAATCAGGTCGACACTTGGCAAAATCTTTCGGTTCCGAGTTGTTTTAAGAGCTGATGTTAACCTATCATTTTGATACTTAACTTCAGACTTGCTGACGGACAAAATGCATTAAGCCACCTTCAATGTATGTGTTTCTGATAAATCTTTTGTGGACTGAGCAATATAAAATAATAGGTGAGAGAGCAGGGTCTGAATAAAACCATGAGTTGAGTGGAACAGTGGAATGAGCAAAGAAAGAGATTTGGTTGATAGTGTGAAAATATTCCTAAAAGCATTGGCTCTATGCACAATTTAATTAAATTAGCAATCTTCAATGGAAGAGGAATGGTTTAAATGAAAACTGTGATATTTTGTTGCATTTTTGGCTAGATTCCACTTGAATAGTTAAATGAAGTATTTTTTCAAAATAATTCTGTGTTCGGGAAAACAAAACATACATATAGAATGATAGAAAGTTAAAGCGCATGAAGAGGCCATTCAAACCGAAAGTCTACAGTTTCGCTTTCGTAGAGCAATCAAAGAATAAACTAACTTCCTTATGCTCTCCCTATGTCATTGCCATAAAAAGATATCACGCTGGTATAATGCAGGTCTCAAGATGGTGTTACAATGGCTCTTGCTCTTGCTTATGAGATAGGTGAGGCAGCCAGGCCTGCAGCTTGGTTGGATCAATGGGGGCATGAAATGTAAACATAACGATGGAATTGCCCCAAGCGCTAGTGCAATGCGCAATTTGGAATGAAAATCATACAACCCATTCTTTGCAAAGCAGTCTTTAATTTTCTATAGGGCAAAACCATCAATATCATAGGTGGAATGGACAAAAAACATTGGAGAAGTGAAGGTTGCAGCCTAAGCACTGGAAAGTGTTTTAATATTTTCAGTCAATTCCTCATCCCAGGTATCTTTTTCTGAACACATGTACCACACACACACACACACACACACACACACACACACACACACACACACGCACACACACACACACACACACACACACACACACACACACACACACACACACACACACACACACACACACACACACACACACACACACACACACACACACACACACACACACACACACACACACACACTCACACCTGTAGAATATTGCACTTTCAATCATTGGTCCAGATGGCTCTTTGTTGCAGACTTTACATTTATTGTGTATGCCCTGCGCTGGTTTATCATATCAAACATTCCACACTTGTCAGCCACTGTAAATTCCATTTGTCATTCCTTGCTTAACCATATAACCACATAACAATTACAGCACGGAAACAGCCCTCTTGGCCCTTCCAGTCCGTGCCGACCATTTGTTTTCCCCTAGTCCCATCTACCTGCACTCAGACCATACCCCTCCATTCCCTTCCCGTCCATATACCTATCCACTTTACTTTTAAATGTTAAAATCGATCTTGCCTCCACCACTTCTACTGGGAGCTCATTCCACACAGCCACCACCCTCTGAGTAAAGAAGTTCCCCCTCACGTTACCCCTAAACCTCTGTCCCTTAATTCTCATGTCCTGCCCTCTTGTTTGGAATTTTCCCTACCCTCAATGTGAAAAGCTTATCCACGTCAACTCTGTCTATCCCTTTCATCATTTTAATGACCTCAATCAAATCCCCCCTTAACCCTCTGTGCTCCAAAGAATAAAGACCTAACTTGTTCAACCTTTCTCTGTAACATAGTTGCTGGAACCCAGGCAACATTCTAGTAAATCTCCTCTGTACTCTCTCTATTTTGTTGGCATCCTTCC
Source organism: Okamejei kenojei (assembly GCA_035221665.1). Classification (NCBI taxonomy): domain Eukaryota; kingdom Metazoa; phylum Chordata; class Chondrichthyes; order Rajiformes; family Rajidae; genus Okamejei; species Okamejei kenojei. The sequence continues at coordinate 56,683,519 of CM069134.1, forward strand.
TATAATTAGGTAACCAAAATTGACACCATACTCCAGAATTGGCCTTACCAATGCCTTGTACAATTTTAACATTACTTCCCTATGCTCCTATATTCAATGCTCTGATTTATAAAGGCCAGCACACCAAAGGCTTTCTTTACCACCCTATGTACATGCGATTCCACCTTCAGGGAACTATGCACAGTTATTCCTAGATCTCTCTGTTCCACAGCATTCCTCAATTCCCTACCATTTACCATGTACGTCCTATTTTGATTTGTCCTGCCAAGATGTAGCACTTCACACTTATCAGCATTAAACTCCGTCTGCCATCTTTCAGCCCACTTTTCCAAATGGCCCAAATCTCTCTGTAGACTTTGAAAATCTACTTCATTATCCACAACACCACCTATCTTAGTATCATCTGCATACTTACTTATCCAATTTTCCACCCCATCATCCAGTTCATTGATGTACATGACAAACAACAGTGGATCCAACACAGATCCCTGATGCACCCACTGGTCACCGGCTTCCAACCTGACAAACAGCCATCCACCAATACTCTCTGACATCTTCCATTCAGCCATCTTGCTACTCCGCCATTAACACCCAAAGATTGAACCTTCTTAACCAACCTTCCATGGGGAACTTTGTCAAAGGCCTTACTGAAATCCATATAGACAACATCCACTGCTTTACCCTCATCAATTTCCCTAGTAACCGCTTCAAAAAATTCAAGAAAGTTTGTCAAACATGACCTTCCAGACTTGAGACTGGGGCGGAGGTTCACCTTCCAGCAGGACAATGACCCTAAACATACAGCCAGAGCTACAATGGAATGGTTTACATCAAAGCATATTCATGTGTTAGAATGGCCCAGTCAAAGTCCAGACCTAAATCCAATTGAGAATCTCTGGCAAGACTTGAAAATTGCTGTTCACAGACGCTTTCCATCCAATCTGACTGAGCTTGAGCTATTTTGCAAAGAAGAATGGGCAAAAATTTCAGTCTCTAGATGTGCAAAGCTGGTAGAGACATACCCCAAAAGACTTGCAGCTGTAATTGCAGCGAAATGTGGTTCTACAAAGTATTGACTCAGGGGGGCTGAATACTTTTGCTCTCCACACTTTTCAGTTTTTTATTTGTAATAGAATTTGGAAACCATGTATCATTTTCCTTCCACTTCACAATTATGCACCACTTTGTGTTGGTCTATCACATAAAATCCCAATAAAATACATTTACGTTTGTGGTTGTAACGTGACAAAATGTGGAAAAGTTCAAGGGGTATGAATACCTTTGCAAGCCACTGTATATATTATCTCTAAGTATCCTTTCCATTAATTTGCCCACCACTGACGTCAAACTAACAGGTCTATAATTGCTAGGTTTATTCTTTGAACCCTTTTTAAACAATGGAACAACATGCGCAGTACGCCAATCTTCCGGCACTATTCCCGTTTCTAATGACATTTGAAATATTTCTGTCATAGCTCCTGCTATTTCTACACTAACTTCCCTCAATGTCCTAGGGAATATCATGTCAGGTCCTGGAAATTTATCCACTTTTATATTTTTCAAAAGTGTCAGTACTTCCTCCTCTTTGAATCTCATAGTTTCCATAGCTACTCTACTTTTTTCCCTTACCTCACAGAGTTCAATATCCTTCTCCTTGGTGAATACCGAAGAAAATAAATTGTTCAATATCTCCCCCATCTCTTTTGGCTCTGCAGATAGCTGTCCATTCTGGCTCTCTAATGGTCCAATTTTATCCCTTGTTATCCTTTTGCTATTAATATAGCCGTAGAAACCCTTTGGTTACCTTCTCAACTAATCTAGATTCTGTGTGAACATAGATATTCTTCCTCACTGTCAAATACACACCAATTCTGGTGTTATCTGCAAATTTACCAATAACTAATAACATTTGTCATCCAAATCTTTAATGTTGATAACAAACAACAGTAAAACCAGCATTGATTCCTGCGACACATGACTGGTCACAGGCCTCCAATCAGAAAAACAACCCTCCACTCTTTGACTTCTTTCAAACCAATTTTGCTCAATTTGAATTTTATGTGATCTAACTTTTCAGACTAGCCTACCATGCAGGACCATGTCAAAGGTCTTACAGAAATCCATATAGACACCATCCACTGCACTGCCCTCATCAATCCTCTTGGTGACTTCTTCACAAGGCTCTATAGTGAGGCATGATTTCACATGCACAAAGGCATGTTCATCAGTTGTTAATGCGTGCACTGTCCTGTCCACCCAAAAGGTGTCAGGAGTTCAGGGGTGCTGACAAGTAAAAGTTGCTCATGACAGTATTCCAACAGGACACAGATAAAGAAGTGCTGGCAGATATTTGAGTGGCTATCAGGCATCAAGTAGAGCTGTAGTGACTCAGGATCAAACCTGACATTTGATGCTGTTTATGTGGAGTTTGATCAAACTCCCTGTGTCTGCATGGATTTCCCCAGGCACTTTGTGTCCTCACACATCTGAAAAACATGCCCAATGGTAAGCTAATTGGTTACTGTAAATGGTGAGAGGTGGGGGCACAACCTGAGATTAGCATAGGTTACAACATTTATATGTGAGCAGGCCTGGACGAGATAGGCTGAAATTACTTCCTTCATAAATTCATAAGGTCTGGGAGCAGAACCCTTTGGTTCTTGAATATGGGATGGGACCTGAAAAGTCACCCATCCTCAATTGATTTTATCTTCTTTCTTCCCTCACAAATGCCTCCCTCAATTTATTTTTCTTTGTAAGAGCCATTTCCATCCTTTATTCCCTTTCATCTCTCCTATCTCCACCCGTATCTCTGAAAAGGAATAACAATTTTAAAAGTCTTAATGTTGGACACCAGCTTTGCTCAGTTGAATAATAACAACGAAGGCAATATTGTTTAGTTTAGTGTAGAGATACGGACCTTTGGCCCACTGAATCCATGTCAAACACTTAAGGGCCTGTCCCATTTGACGATTTTGCCGACATCATATCAGTGTCGCCAAAAGATTTCAAAATCCAGCGGCGACAAAAATGTTGCGACAGTTGAAAAAACACCGCGCGTCGTACTTCATCACGTCACGTCCCCGCCGCGTCATACATCATCACGCCGTGTCACTGGCACATCACACCATGTATTTTTCGGTGACCTGATACGTCAGTCAATGATGCCGGCAGTCGCCAAAAAAAATTGCCAAGTGGGACAGGACCTTTACACTATCACACAAACACTGGGGACAATTTACAATTATACCAAGCCAATGAACCTACAAACCTGTATGTCCTTGGAGTGTGGGAGGATACTAGAGATCCCAGAGAAAACCCACTCAGGTCACGGGGAGAACGTACAAACTCCGGACAGACGGCCCCCATAGTTACTTGGGTCTATGGTGCTGTAAGGCAGCAGCTCTACCACTGCGCCACCATGCCTCCCGTGCATTTGATCAATAAGATTTTATTTTATTTTTTTGTAAAATATTTTTATTAGAAGTAAATACATATTAAGAAGGAATAACATAAAATCAAAAAGAAGAAACATATTATTTGTCACATACATTCTTAATATTTTTAAAGTTTACAGTCATTCTTATTTATACCTCTATACTTTTTATTATTTTATAACAGAAAGAAGATAGTAAAGAGAAATAATAAAGAGAAATAAAATAGAAGTAGAAAATCGATAATATGAGTGGAGTATTAAGCAGGCTATTCTTCATTGGAGATATATCTGTGGTCTATTGTATATAGTTCTTCATCTATTCATTCATTCAGGCTTCAGTCAGACCCTCGAACTGGACCACCTTGACCCTTTAAATATTCAATAAATGGAGACCATATTCCTCTGAATTGGTCTAGCTTGTCCAAAAGGACAAGTCTTAATCTTTCCAGATGAAGTGTCTCCGACATTTCTGTAATCCACATTTTGATTGTGGGGGATGTAGGACCTTTCCAAAATCCTAGTATTAGTTTTTTACCAATTATTAAACTATAACCGATAAAAATTATTTGCTGTGTTGTTAGTAGTTGATCCTTCTAATATTCCTAATATGATTAATTTTGAGTCTAGAGTCAGATTTGTATTAATTACATTCGAGATTATCTTAAAAATTTCTATCCAAAAGTTAGTAATTTTTATACATTGTGAATGAATGCATTAGATTAGCTTCTAAATGCTGACATTTATCACATATCGCAGAAACATTTGAAAAAAGTCTGTTTAATTTGGATTTTGAAAAGTGTAATCTATGTAAAACTTTAAATTGTAGAGTGTCTAGCATTTAATGAGCAGTGGTGTATATGTTGTAAACTTTCATTCCATACTTCTACATTAATTGTTTGACCTAATTAGTTTTCCCATGCTTGCCTATATATTTCCGACATTGGTAAATAATTTTCCAGTAAAATATTATAAATATATGGTATTAATTTTTCTGTATTCAGATATTTATTTAGATATTCATCTAAAATTTCTGTCTTTCTATTTCTAAAATCCTGTGTGTTTGATATAACATAATCTCTAATTTGTAGATATCTAAAGTACTCTTTTGAGTGTAAGCCGTAATTTTGTTGTAATTCCTGAAATGAAAGAAATAAACTTTCCCTGTAGAGATCACCCATCTTATTTATTCCATAGTTCTTCCATTACAAAAAAAACCTTCATCCATCATTGAAGGTTTAAAAGTAATGTTGTTTACATTGGGAAGAGCCAGTGGTACACTTTCTAATTTTAATGTTTTATTTAATTGTTTCCAAATATGGATGCCACTTTCTATTATTGGATTTCCTCTATAAATTTTCTTATGTATTTTAGTATTAGCAAATAAAATCGAGCTAATTTCGTAAGGTGAACAATCTTCTTTTTCAATTTTTAACCAGTTTGGTTGTTTATCTACTTATTCCAACCAAAAATTCATATTTTTAATATTAACTGTCCAGTAATAAAACATAAAATTAGGCAATGCAAAACCTCCATTTATTTTTGATTTACATCGATGTTTTTTATTTATTCTATAGCACTTATAATCCCAAATAAAATTGGTAACTATTGAGTCCACTTTCTTAAAAAATTTTTTTAGGAAGATACATCGGGATCAGTTGAAACAGGTATAATAATTGCGGAAGAAAAATTATTTTTATCGCATTAATTGTACCTAGCATTGAAATAGGTAATGTTTTCCAATATAGGATATTCTTTATTCAATAGGGGTGGGAAATTAGATTTAAATAAAGAATCATATCTTTTTGTTACATGAATTCCAAGATATTTGATTTTTTTCATTTGCTATCTTAAAAGGATATTGTTGTAATATGTGAGTTATTTCCCATTATTGGCATAAGTTCACTTTTATTCCAATTAATTCTATATCCTGAAAACAATCCAAATTGAGTTATTAAATCTAATAAGTTAGGAATACTAATTTCCGGCTTTGTAATATAAAGTAATACATCATCTTTAGTTTGTACTAGTAATTCCCCTTTTTCTGATTTAATCCTATGGATTAATTTTTCTCCCTCCAATTTTTGTAATTGATGAGCCAATAATTTTTGTGGTTTATCTCCAAATTCAAATTGTGTTTGTATAGTATATTGGTAGAATTTTACAACTTGGTCTGACTATATTTTATTTAATTTATATTTCAATGCAAAGATTTTATTATGTTTTATCATGGTTGAGTTAGCAGCGTTTTCTGTGTCTAATTGTGTCTCCTTTTCCAATGCCTGTTGTTCCCTCCGATTCTCTTTATTATAAAATACTTGAGAGGATATCATAATTCCCCGAGCATACGCTTTAAAAGTTTCCCATAATAGGGATGAAGGTATTTCAGGCTTATCATTTATTTCAAAGAAAATCTTAATCTGTTTTGTGATGTATTCTTGAGTTATTTTGTCTTTTAAAATTTGTGGGTTAAATCTCCATTGTCCCCGTTTTTCCGTTTTACCTGTTATTTTAATCATAAAAGTTAAAGGTGTGTGATCTGAGATTATAATATTATGATATTTTGAATTATAAGTGAATGGGATAAGTTTTAAATCTACCAAAAAATAATCTATTCTTGAATAAGTTTTATGCACAGGTGAGTAAAATGAGTATTCTCGTCCAGCTGGGTTTTGCATTCTCCAAACATCTTTAATATTACTAGTATCTGTATATTCATTTATTAGATCACTGGATTGTGATTTAATTTTCCGTTGTTTTGATGATCTGTCCAAATAAGGATCTAGTGTACAATTGAAATCTCCTCCAATTATTAGGTTGTGTTGTGATAATTCTGGGATAGTATTAAATATGTTTTTAAAAAACAGTGGGCTGTCAAAATTTGGGCCATATACATTGACAAAAATCATTTTGTGTGTGTATAATTCTCCTATTACAATATCTACCATCACTATCAGTTATAGTTGTAGTATGTTTAAATGAAGTGCCTTTACAAATTAATATTGCTACACCTCTAGATTTGTGTGTGAAAGAAGAATGATACACTTTGTCAATCCATTTAGCCTTTAATCTATGTTCTGCCTCTTTTTTTAGATGTGTCTCTTGGATGAATGCCACATCTACTTCAAGTGCTTTTAAATGTGCTAATACTTTACCTCTCTTAATTGGTTCGTTAATACCTTTAACATTCCAGCTACAAATCGTTATTCCTCCATTCCCCATATTCGTTTGTAAGTCTTGCATCTTTTATCTAAAGGGATATATAATAGGGCAAATGGTTCAGCTCGACATACCCGACTTTACACGCGATCTCCGAATAGATGAATTTCTCTCACGTATATACCTCCTTTGTATTAGTTTATAACTCCATTCAATTATAAAATAATAATAACAAGAAATAATATTAAAAAAAGGATAGATTAAGAGATTAATAGGGTGCACAAAGAGAGAAAAAAATACATCTAATATTGGTGTAGTTAGTGTTAGCCATAATGCTAGCAATCTATAGACATCCATAGTCGATGTTACAAACTTATCCATCTCCATGGTTCATTAAAATTGTTATTCCATAAAAATATTTAACCGGAAGTATTAAACTCTGATGTGTACAAGATCCATCGGTCAAGTATATGATAATATCTATGCTTAATACAAATTAAAAGATATAATAATAAGAAAATATAAAAAAATAATGTAATAATAAAAAATAAAAAAAGGGAAGAAAATTATAGAAAAAATAAAAAAAAATAAAAAGTACCAGGGGGGATAAATAAAGTAAAAGTTTATATTTTGTGTGTTTATATTTACTATTTACTTAATTCGAAGTAAATCAGCTATAATTAGTTGTTAATCATTAATTGGTAATTATTAGCTTTAATTAATAATAATACCGCAGTATTAATTTTAGTATGTGTTAGTTATTAATATTAGTAGTGTTACTATTCTAATGATTAGTATCCATAGGAGAGTCTCCAATCCGTATCTCCCTGAATCTCCAATCCGCACCCTTCTTCATCTTCTTTACATGAAACAAGTCCATAGTCCACTCCAATCTTGAAAATACAATTTATTTGTTGGTATAGTTCATCTTTGAAGATTTCATTCAGTCAACCTCTCATTCCTTAATCCCTTGGGCAAAGTTCATTGCATCCGCTGGGTTTTTGAAATAATGTTCTTCCTGGTTGTAGGTAATTCTCAGGGTGGCTGGGTACCTCGGACTGTATTTCAGATTCTTCACTTCCCACAAAATTCTTTTGGTCTCCTTGAACACATTTCATATCTTGGAGACCTCTGCTGGATAGTCTCGGTAAATACTGATCGAATCTTCTTCATATGTAAGATTTCTACTTTTTACAATTTTATTCATCATCTCCTCCAGGACATGACCATACTGGACTTTTACTATCATTTGTCTTGGAGGAGCTTCTTGCCTTGCATAATGTTTCATTACTCTGTGTGCTCGGGCTAGTAAAGGCTTTTGTTCCAGAGATAAAACCTTTTGCAATAAGTTTGCAGTAAACTCTCGGGTATCTTGATTCTTTTCTCTATAAGATCAATAAGATTTTAGCATGGATACAGTACAAAAATGAATAGGTATATTGATGAAGAGGCCCCATAGCAGAAGTGTCCACATCACGGTGCTGGAAACTGGAAGTATGCTGAGCTTATCTGCTACCACCATGATCTATTGCGACAAGTGATCGCTTCCACTGATTGTCGCTGGAAGCTTGCGTCCTTTTCAGGACGGACGATGACAGCGAGGTCAACATTTGTGACAAGATGGGTACGAAATGAAGAAGATTGATGAGGAGATTTTTCTCTGCTTACTTTCATTGCTGTGTGATTTAATAGAAAGATTAAACGACAACATACCATTTGAAGTTTGATCTTTATTTTATGAGAAGTTGGATTGAGAGACTACATGAAGAACCCACCAGTCCGCATGCGCATCAATTTTCAGAGCCACTGTATGAAACCACAGTCCACTTAGATTCACGCTATAGAAAGATTAATAACCCTTGACTTACTGAATGAAATTTATGAGATTCAGGGTTGGAGTGGAGGGCACGTAGTCTCTCACTCGAACCTCTCATAAAATAAAGATTATAAAATAAAATAAAACAAACAGTGTTCTTGTTTAATCTTTCTATTTTATTTATGTATCGTGACAAGACTACGTGAAGCCTTTGAAGCTCTGAGGTTTCATGCAGTAAACCAATCTGTATGTGAACATACTACACAGATAACATATAAATGGTAGAAAGACATAGGCCATTAACACATGATGCTAACTTTACATACATGTACATCGCCCTAAACAAGACCACAGTCCCATTTTCCTTGGAGGTACAGACAAAACAGCTCATGTAACACTGTCCAGAATGCTATCTGCAATCGTCCAGACCTGTTAAACGGTTTATTATAAAACTTCCGAAATTACGTTCATCTGACCATCGTGCTGTTGTAACAATGTGATGCCGACGTGCCAGCAGCCGTGGTAGAGTGTGACTTGAGAATATCTGAATTCACTCCCACTTTCAACAGCATACACTCTTTCCATCTTGAAATAGTCTGCACCGACACTCTCTTGTGAGACTTTTTATAACTGAAGAAAATGTTTTCTTTATCTTGTAGGTTCTTAGTAACCTCAATGTACCTTTTCACATAATTAACACCCACAATCTCCGAACTGGTGGGTATGCTGCCAACTCCAACTTGTACCCATTATGAGTTCATTCTCATAAAACGCTACCCTCTTGTCAGATATGACTGAGTTATTCAGATGGAGATTACGTAAAGACTGAGCTCTTCGTGCTGAAATAAGTGCCATAAGCATGACTAACTTAAGAGTAGCTGCTCCAATGTTAGCGATGCAGCTCGTGCGATTTGCGTAAAAAATATAATACTGTTTACACATTCCACACTTCTTTGTATCTAGGCTTTAGAGGGTTCATATTAACGACACCTCCCATAAACATTGTCACCAGTGGGTGAGAGCCAATCGTTTATTGTCCCACTCGAAGCACTAGATACGATGATAAGGCACTGTGAGCAGTGTTAATTGCGCTATAACTTAGTCGCTTCTCATAAAACCAAACTGAAAGAAACCCTCAAACCTCTGCTACTTCTGCTTTAAAATGGTTCACATGTGTCTCCTCACAAAACTTTTCCCCTGTTTTATGTGGGTAGCATACTGCTTTCTTGTGCCATCTCGCCAAGCTGAAGTGGTCACATCAACTGTCCTGCTGGATAGTCCTATAAGCTCAAAAGGTCTCTTTAAATCATGCAAATGAATAAATTAATACGATCATGCAGTGGATACGGTGCACGAGTGACAGGTTGAACTAACCACCGTTCATGTCTGTGAGCAAACATAGGAGCTTCTTTCAGCAGACCTATTTACAATGGAAACCATGGTTGAGTAGGCCAATTTGACACTACTCTAATACCTGTTGCCTTGTCTTGAATTATCTTTGGAAGGCATCTTCCGATAAGTCAGAATGAGGAATGTATTGATCTGCTTCAATTTTGTACCTACGTGGCAGATGTGCAGCTGACACCCATAATTCTCTCTTAAACACCGCGCCCAAATGGACTTTGCTAGTGCATCACATGATTGAGACTTACAGCTACCCATATGGTTAACATTCGCTTCTGCTGTTATATTGTCCCAATGTAGCCTGATTTGCATATCATGGTCATTCCCACAATACGTTCTCAATGCCTGGAATGCTGCTAGCATTTCCAAGTAGTTGATGCCATATTTTATGGCCATGTCTCAACTCATCCTCATTCCACCTACCATCACAACTAGTATAGGTGTTAGTTACATCACAGCCCTCACTTTGTAGTGTTGTTGTGGGCTTACTAGGTACAATTAACCCTGTATCCTCGTGTGTGCTCAATCTCCCACTGGAATTCAGATATCAACTCTGTCATCAGCCTCATACATCTATCAACACATATTCATAGAAGTAGCAGAGGTTTGGGGGTTTCTTTCAGTTTGGTCCCATATTCAATTTTAGGGCAAGAAAACATGGCCCCATAGCACAGAAGGCAGCTACCAGCTTGCCAATCACCCTCGCAACCTGTTGTATCATAGACGTCTCATTCTTACAACCGGAATATAGTGGGCGGCGCGACCGATGTTGCAGCGCCCTCTGCAGTCCGTCTGTCTTTTTTTGTTGTTGTCCCGTTTAGTGTATAGTTTGTAGTTAAAACATTTTTTAAAAAAAACTGTGTATGTGTGGGGGGCGGGCGGGGGAGACGACTTTTAAATCTCTTCCCTGTATGGGGGACCCGACCTTTTCCCTGTCGGGTCTCTGTTTTCGTTGGGGCCTAGCACTATGGAGCGGCCTCCAACCAGAACGACCTGGGGGCTCCAGTCGCGGCGCCTGCGGACCTACCATTGTGGAGCTGGCTGGCTCAGAGCGTGGAGAGCTGAGCTGTGGTGACGCGCGGCTGTGACCCAACTTCGGAGCTTGGAGGCTCCAAACGCACGTCTGGTGGACGGTGACATCGGGAGCTCATGGGTCCCTGGTGAGAGACTGGTTTTCGGAGGTCCCGCTACGGCAACCTCTCCTGCCAGAATTGTGGGGTTGAAAATGACCTGAAAATGACATCGCCCGACATGGCTTTAACGCCCGCAGGACTTGCTAGCGTCCGCCAGGGGCTCCAACATCAAGATCCGGAGCGGGGCCTTACATCACCCGGTGCGGGACTTTCTAGCGCCCACCGGGGCTCCAACATCAAGACCCAGAGCGCGGCCTTGCATCGCCCGGCGCGGCTGTAATGGCCATGGGACTTACCATCGCCCGCTGGGGGCTTTGACTTTGACATCGGGAGAAGGATGGAGAGCAGGTGAGAGACAAGACTTTGTCTTCCATCACAGTGAGGAGGAGATTCACTGTGATGGATGTTTGTGTAAATTGTGTTGGTGTGTGTCTTGGTTCTTTTCTTGTTGTATGACTGCAGAAACCAAATTTCATTTGAACTTCATTTGAGGTTCAATTGACAATAAACGTTATTGTATTGTGTATTAAGTAAGCCTGTGCATGCATTAGGTCGGTGGGGGTGCTGCAAGCTGGTGCCCTGCCAGCAGTGTGTCTGTTTTTTTCTACTTTTTAAATTTTTTCAGTATGTTTTAAAGTATGGTTTTAATGTTTCTTAGTGTGTTTAGTGCAGGGGGTGGTGTGGAGGGGTGAGGGGGAAACCGTTTTGGTCGCCTCCTCCACGGAGAGGCGACTTTTTCCAGGTCACCTCCCCCGTGGCCTAACAGCAAGGAACGGGCGGCCTTTCCCGGAGACGCGCTCGGTGCTTCAGCGGCGGACGCAGCGTGGATTCTCAGCGCAGAGCGGGCGAGCCCTCGCCGGGGCTCGATGGAGTGGAGCGCTCCGTTTCGCTGGCCTGCGGCAGCCGGACGCCGCAGTCTACAGAGCTCCAGCTGGCGCGGAGTCCACAGCCCGGGATCCCTCGTGGGGGACCCGGGGGAAGAAGGAGCCACCACTGCCGGCACGCGGCCTACTTCTACCGCGGGCCTGGTGTGGACTTACCATCTCCCCTGGAAGGGAGCTTTGTCCGCCGGCCCTGCGGTCTGCGGTGCTTCTGGCTGCGGCGGGAACTTTAAATCTGCGACCGCCGGCCTGCGACCTACACCAACCTAAAGCCGCTGTCTCCGGTGGGGAAGAGCCGACTCTGGACTTAACTGGACTTACCTTGTCTGCATATCTGGATGCTCGCAGCGGCGGCTGCGGAGGTTGAGGGGGAAAATGGAGGAGGACTGGCCAAATATTGTGCCTTCCACCACAGTGATGAATGCTGTGGTGGATGTTTGTGTTAAATTTTTATTGTGTATTGTGGGTTCTTTATCATTGTACCGCTGCTGGCAAATTCATTTCACTTGCACTTTATGTGCAATGTGACGAATAAAACCGTATTGTATTGTATTGTATTGCATCTACAACATTCTGTTTCTTATCTATAGGTAGGGTCACCGACCTATCTGAAAAGTTTATGAGAAAGCTTAGATATGCGATAGTTTTTGTCGGCTCAAGCCTGGGCTTTCCTGGATGAATAACAAATGCTTGATCTTCTAGGAGTGTCTAGCTTGCTAAAACAGCTACATCTGTGTCATATATCGCATTTCCTACGATGAGCGTGTCAACTATTTCCTGTGACTCTCATGTATTGGTACTGGAAAGAATGCATCTTTGAGATCGATTGAGGCCATAAAGCAATCCTCAATAATCAGCAGTTTTGCTGAATGAAAAATCCATTCTAAAATGGTTATATTCCAAGGCCATGTTCAGACTAGCCTAATCAAGAATGATTCGGTATACTCCATCTCCCTTAGACCGTGTGAAGATATTGGAAATATATTCATCTTGTTCATGCACAATCTCCTTAATCATATCTTTTGTGTAATTTCACTACCTCTACTCGGATAGCTATATATTCCTCTTTAGGCCATTTTCACGGGAATTTGTGCTTTTCTTGCCGTGGAGGAAACCGGTCGGACAGGATGTCAGATTTATAGCCATTTATGGCTAATAAAATGAAATGGCCAGTGGTTATCTTTCCCCACTTACTTCAGAACAGCCTCAATATACCTCTGACGAATATCCTCCATACATTTCATGCAGCTGTAGGAATAATACTCACCTACCTCAACGGGATTAGGTGGTCGATTGACAGGCATCTGCAGACACCAATTTTTGTTCTGTTCCTTCCCTCTGGCTCTGACATTGTGGCCTGCTGGGGTTGAAACCGAGTGTGTGGCACGCGCTGTCTCCATGGTGAGCGCTGTGAACCTGCGTTTAAAAACGGCTTCTGACTGTCTTAGTTGTGTAGGCCAGGTGCTCCAACCAGCCTCAGTATAGCGGTTTCAGCCACTAACTTGGTTGGGATGATACACAGCAGTGCTAAGGCATTTTGCTGCACTTCAGAATGTTGTGTTCCATCCACCGACCTCGCAAACATCAAATTCCCTCTCGTGAGAGCTTTCTGAACTTGCTGGAGTTTCAGATCTTTCGTCTTTGTTTAGCCAATCAGAATGTCCCAGATGGTGATGTTAACCTTTGGTGCATCACGAGTCTGGCAGCTATGAGGATTAACGTACTTTCAGCATTGTCCTGCATGTTCTCCTCATTCAGCTGGTGTGAAGTCAAGTATATAATGCTACTTGCCAGTTCTGCCTCTACTGGTTCATCTATCCCCGAGGGGATGGAAAATTTTGATCCCGAGTGCCGGCAGCTCTTTTATAGTCGTGAGCTGAAAGGTATTATCTATTTGTTGAGGGAATCCTCAATTCCCAGCCCCTGAGCGGGAGATATCCTCAGATATCTGAATTGAACTGCCTGTATCAGCGCAGTGCATCTCCCCATCACCAGCCTCTCACTCAGTTATCCCCACTCTTGTGAGTTGACTGATAACATCACCCTGAGTTGTTGAGGCAGTACCTCCCTGGCCAGTATTGTCCTTTTGGACAGCCAGTTCCGACTCGGTCTTCCCCGAGCCCCAGGTCGACAAGCTGCTCCTTTTTGGAGCTTTTGCGGAGGTGGCTGTGCAGACCACGATGCCAGCATCTCCGAGCCCGGGTCCTTTAAGCTGCTCCTTTTCAGAGCTTTCACAGAGGTTGTTGTGTAGTCTCTACCTGCCGGAGTCTCCGAGCCCGGCTCGACCGGCTGCTCCTTTTTGGGGCTTTCGTGGAGGTTGTTGTGCAGGCCACACCGGCCAGAGTCTCCGAGCCCGGGTCGACAAGCTGCACCTTTTCGGAGCTTTAGCGGTGGTTGCTGTGCAGATCGCGCCTGCCAGCTACTCCGAGACCGGGGTGGGCCACCTGCTCCCTTTCGGAGCTTTTGCATTGATTGCTGTGCAGGCCATGCCTGTCAGCATCTCCGAGTCCGTTATTAGCGTCTCTGAGCTCGATAGCAACGGCCACCGATACTGCTCATTGCCGCCATTCCCGCCAAATTTTCAGCAACACATCTTTTCTTGTTTGTTGGTTTCTTCATTTTTGGAAATCAGATCCACGTTGAAACAAGAAGCACCATACCTGCAAAAATAAAACCTTACCCTCACCGTTAAAACTCTGATGGAGCATTTCCGAATGCATTCGTATCTCGCGTTATGCGACGAACTATTGATGCCTATGCGGACTGGCGGGTTCTTCACACAGTTTCGTGATGAGACTTCAAAATAAAATAGATGTCATGCAGTTGTTGGAGGTTCTAGTAGAGAATACTATGGAAGTTTTGTGCTAAAATTAGTAACAGCTCTGTCAAACTCCGGTGCTGTGACTCAAAATTATACTGTAATTGGCTTGTGATGTGATGTTCTGGATGATCAAGTGTAATTATTCATTTGATATAAGATCCAGACATGACTCCGTGTAACTGTTCATCTATGGGAAGGTTTCCAATGGTGACATATCAGCCTGACAACATGAGCAGAAACTCAGCACAGGCACCACTCACCTATGGAGTGGCTTTATCAAAGGAAAAACTTGCATTCATATCAACTTTTATCTCCTCAGGAGATTTCAAAGCACATCAGTGCCAGTTATCTGGGCACGCTGGAGACAAGAAGGAGATCACAAAAGTAAGGACGGCAGAATTCACAGCGTGAATAACCCATAGAGATATACATTTCAATCGTGGTGACTGGGGAATGTTTTTCCTTTTTCCATCTGTGCCAGGGTTTCGTCATTTGTAGTTTTAGTTTAGTTTTTAGTTTTAGTTTTGTTTTAGAGACATTGCATGGAAACAGATTCTATGCCCACCAAATCTACACTGACCATCAATCACCCGTTCACACTAGTTCTGTTATCCCACTTTTGCAACCACTCCCTACACACTACAGAGGCCAATTAACCTATAAACATGCACGTCTTTGGGATGTGGGTGGAAACCAGAGCACCTAATCGAAACACATGTGGTCACAAATAGAACTTGCAAACTCTGCACAGATCGCACTAGAGGTGAGGATTGAACCCGGGTCTTTGATGCTGTAAGGCAGCTGCTCTAACAGCAGTGTCACTGTGCTGCCCATAGCTGCGTTATTATGCTGCCTACAACTCACACTCCTTAGGAAATGTGCTTGATATGGTTCAGGGTATGATGGATGTGTTTACCCTTCAGGTGACATGGAGCTGGTATGTCAATTCCACTCTGCTGCTAACCACTTGGCAATTTCAGTGTAATTTATACTTGAGCCAAATGACAGGAAATAGGTGGTAGGTTGCATGCCAATCCAAGTGGCTTCTTTGATCTGAATAGTGTCAATTCTTTACTGCTGGAATAATCTTGTCGACCCTGAACCTTGCCTTGCACTTGGTGACTTAAGAAGTAAACGTTTTCATGGCCATCCGTAGGGGGGGGGGGGGGGGGGGGGGGGGGGAGCGATGGGTGCATCGCACTCCCCTTATTTTCACAGCGTAAGAAAAATTCCCGAGGAAATAAAATGGAGTGCAATCAGCGTTTACCCGAAATGCTCGCTCCGGCTCATTGGCTGAAAAAAAAATCGTGACCATCCGTGCCTGCGCAGTTGGGGAAAGCCGGTGATGCAGTAGGGGTGTAACATGATGCTGTCTCACTGCGCGTGCGCAGTGGGTCCGGGCGGGATCAGATCAGATCAATTTTCACTCCACACCAATAATACTAGAGGAGCCTTTGCTCCACACAATCAGAGATCTCCTCGATGCCTCATGTCTGGGTAAGTAGTGCAATATTGCGTTGCGGGAGGGGGAGTCTTAACTTGGGTGGCATACTCCATTTCTCCGACCCAGGGGGGTGCGCTGTGGTGTCTGTCCATCGCCTGGCATCCAGGGAGCGGGTCTGCTGCCGGCGGGCAGGCGGTCCGGGGAGACCGTTCTCCCGTTACCGGGTGGGATCAGGAACAATTGAATCTGAACCCATCAGGCCCTTGCATCTACCCCCCCCCCCCCACCCCCACCCCCCCGCAGGCCCTCGCGTCTCCCCCCCACCCCCCCCCCCCCCACTGGCCCTCCAACACTGCATGGCAGGGAGGAAGGTGAAAGAGGGGGGAATGTGAGAGGGGGAGAGAGAGGGGAAGAAGGGGAGCGGAGAGAGAGAGAGGTGGAGGGCAGAGGGAAAGGGGAATTATCGTTAGTGACATTGCAAAATTAAGGTAGGTTTTAGAGCTATTATATTTTCTCCTCCATATGAATAATATTAAACAATAATATCGAACAATTGGAACTCATTTCTTTTTCTTGATAACAATACTGAAAAATATGAATTCCATAGTTTGTGACATAAATACACATTTTAATGGGATCATTATATATAGATGTAATATTTCCATTTCGAGATCAAGAGGGTTGGGGCAAATATGAGTCAAGCCGATAGCCTAATCATTAAGAGTTAAAAGATTGCCTAATCGATAAAGAGCTGAGAAGAGCTGCCATGGAATGGTACTCTGAGAAGTTCTCAGCTAGTGACTGTTCTTCAGTTTGGAAGGGCATGCAAGAAATTACCAACTACAAGAGGAAAGTCCCCTGCTTTATGGACAATCGTCAGCTGAGCAACAACCTGAATTAGTTTTACTGCAGGTTTGAAAATCAGAAACGTAACCCTGCTAATCCCTCCCCAACAAACACAGCCAGACCCCAGTCTGCAAATAATGGATCCTGCACTCTCTCACACCATTTCACACCTACTTAAGGCAAGACGCCAGTATGAAAAGAGTGGACACTTTCCCACCCCAACCAATACTTCACACCCAATCACAGCCTGACCTTCTACACCCACCCCACTTCAATCACTACTTCACACCCAATTACTAATTTTTAACCTTAAGAAGAACGAGAGAGAGGGGGAGAGAGAGAAGAGGGGGGAGAGAATGGAGAGAGAGAAGGGAGAGAGAGAAGGGGGAGACGGGAGCGTGGGGTTCATTTTCCCACACAAGCCATAGGTGATTGGGCAATCTGAACCCAAGCACCAAGTTGAAAGGGGCTGAAGGTGTGCATCGCTTGGGTGGAGCGGAGGTTTGGGACAATGTTCATGCCTTCACAGTGATGTGATGGACGCAGGGGTCTGGACCAATTGCTGACAAGTCCCCCCGCAACGTTAAGTCTGTTATTGGACTTTTCTGTTGAGCGGCAGTCGGTCCTTTGGCCTGTAGGCGACGTCGCCTTTCGGGTAGGTGGTGTTTCGACAACAGCCATTTGGTAAGTTTGCTTGTAGACGACGCAGCTTTTCGGTTCCTTGGGTTTAGGCGTCCCGCCCTTTCGGTTAGTTTGCATTTAGGCGTCCCATCCTTTCGGTTAGTAGGCGCTTCGTCTTCGGACTCTTTCGGTTTATTGCCGTTTTGGCCTCGTTTCCATTCCGTTCTTTTGCTTCGACGTCTTTGCTTCGGCCTCTTGTCTGTCGGCGCCACGTCCGGGGACCATAATCTATACCTTTTCTCCAGAGATGCTGCCTGACCCACTGAATACTCTACAACTCTGTGACATGTCACCTATCCATGTTCTCCAGAGATGCTGCCTGACCCGCTGAGTTGCTCCAGCACTCTGTGAAACGTCGCCTATTCATATTCTCCGCAGATGTTGCCTGACCCTATGTTCCTTTCCACCCATAAACCTCTCTCTGCTTTTACATGTCACTCCTCTTTCAAATCTGCTCTACTTATGTACATGCATTTTTCTTCTTAACTTTTTAGTCATAGGATGATGCAGTGTGGAAATAGGCCCTTCAGCCCAACTTGCCCACACCGACCAACATATCCCATCTACACTAGTTTGCCCACTCATACGCGTTTGGCCCATATCCATTTAATCTGTCCTATCCATGAACGTGTCCAAATGTCTCTTAAACGTTAGGATAGCCCCAGCCTTAACTACCTCCTCTGGCAGCTCGTTCCATACACCCACCCTCCTTTGTGTGAAAAAGCTACCTCTCAGATTCCTGTTAATTTCTGAAATATTGGTTATAAATTTGGTGCAAAAATGCTCCAAAATAAGGCTCAGAATGCATCAGAGAGCATCTAGAACCCCTGAGCTTCAAGGGACTTCAAGCTTTTTCACATTAAATTTTTTGTAATCCTGTCATGCAACCCCCCTTTTTGAAAAGATTCGTACGGGCCTGGTTTTGGTCTCCAAATTTGAGGAAGGACATTCTTTCTATTGAAGGAGTGCAGCATAGGTTCACAAGGTTAATTCCCGGAATGGCGGGACTGTCACATGTTGATAAAATGGAGCAGTTGGGCTTGTATACTCTGGAATTCAGTAGGATGAGAGGGGATCTTATTGAAACATATAAGATTATTAAGGGTTTGGACGCGCTAGAGGCAGGAAACATGTTCCCGATGTTGGGGGAGTCCAGACCCAGGGGCCACAGTTTAAGAATAAGGGGTAAGCCATATAAAACGGAGATGAGGAAATACTTTTTCACACAGGGAGTTGTGAGTCTGTGGAATTCTCTGCCTCAGAGGGAGGTGGAGGCCGGTTCTCTGGATGCTTTCAATATCGAGATAGATAGAGCTCTTAAAGATAGCGGAGTCAAGGAATATGGGGAGAAGGTAGGAACGGGGTACTGACTGTGGATGACCAGCCATGATCATCTCTTTGAATGGTGGTGCTGGCTCGAATTGCCAAATGGCCAACTGCACCTACTGTCAATTGTCTATTGCCAATTGCCTAACTAGACCATCATATTAGTGCTTAAATTCATGTGTCTGATTCGCATTACATGCCATAGTTATAAATGATGGAAGAATGTGGCTATGGCTTAACATCTTCTTCGTGCTGACAATAGACAATAGACAATGTTTTAAAGCCATTTACAAAAAGGAAAATTTAATGATTTAGTAGATTAACATCAATAGATAAAGATTTTAAAAATGGCTTATACAATTATTCCAAAACCAAATTAAAGTTATTTGGTTGCACTGATATGGGAAAAAATGACCTCAATCTATTTATCTCATTTGATCCTGATATGCTTTTTAATCAGTTCAAATCCAGGATCTGAGATTACATTTGAACTTGTTTATATTTTATAAACTTAAAACTTTTATTGCATGTGAAATTGCTGGTTTAAGAGAAGAAATAAAGCAGATGATTGTTGGTGAATGTAGAGAAGGTACACAGACACCTTAAGGTCTTCACTACTTTATTAATCATACATCATATAGCCCTAGCTGTACATGGTCTGTCACGATCACCAGAGAGAGAGCTAGGGGCGTGTGGGTTACAATTATACTAACTGGTGGGGGGGTGGTTAGCATGGACATCGTCACTATCAATTAAAGGTGTATACACATATCATCTACATACTTCCTCTACCAAAACAAACAGTGAGTGACAGGGCGACCACGTCTCATGCGCTAGGGTAAATGCAAACAGTAAAGCACGGGAATACAGAATCACACGTAATCGCCGTAACGGACCGGCAGCCTGACCTGGCGACGAGACCGGGTCCACACCTCGCCATCACCTCCTTCCCCGACGGGAACAAGCGGGGACGACGCCGGGGCATGGTGGGGGCTATGGACAGGAGAACCCCTGGGCGACGAAGGCATCGGGGGGGGACGGCGAAGAGAAGGGCGAGGAAGCCGGAGAAAGTGGGACCGCAGCCTGGAGGTGGACAGGAGAAGGACAAGGGGGGGTGACCCCAGAGGAACGGGCAAAGCACTGGGCCGCGATAGTGGCAGCGGGGGAGGGGGGCATACGGAGCCACCGGGGGAGGGAGAGGCTCGTTCACGAGCCGGAGATGCTGGCGGGACCGGTAGTAAACCCAGCCGTCGTGGTTGACAAGGAACGAAGGAGGGGAACCGGCAGAACCTACGACCACAGCCAGCTTGGAGCGGCCAGAAGTGGACCTCATACGGACAACCTGGTCGGGGAGAAGAGGCCGGAGGACATGGCAGGACCTGTCGTGGGAACGCTTCTGTATACCATGTTTAGGGCAATGCGTTTCCGGACCAAGGCAGGTTTAAAGACAGAGGGGGACAGGGACTGTTGAGACACCGGGACCGTGGGCCTCGTGACTCGGGACATGAGGCGCTGAGCCCAGAGCATGGTCGAGGGAGATGTTGCAGAGGTTCAGCAGGGCCAGGTAGATGTCGGAGCGGGATAGGCGGCAACGTTCCAACAATCCTTTAGCACTGCGGACTGCGCGCTCGGCCAGTCCGTTGCTCTGTGGGTATTCCGGGCTGCTGGTGTAAAGACGAAAGTTCCATCGTTTGGCAAAAGCGCGGAACTCGGCACTGGTGAACTGGCTGCCGTTGTCCGACTGGACCCGAAGGTGGCAATGTGGCGGCGCAACTTCTCGATGACCGCGGAGGAAGAGAGGGAGTGGAGCTGGTCAACTTCAAACCAGCTGGAGTAAGAGTCGACAAGCACCAGGAAGTGTTTTCCGTGCCACTCGATGATGTCGGTTGCTAGCGCAGACCAGGGCAGGTTAGCAGCTGGCTGCTGCAGGAGCGGCTGCCGCTGTTGCTGCGGTGCGAGGCTGTTGCAGGTAGGGCACGCGGAGACTCTATCCCGGAGGTAGCGAGGCATGTCAGGCCAGAGGAACTGGCTCTGAACGATGGAAAGGGTCGCTTCGGCCCCGGGATGGCCACGATGAGCGGTTTCGAAGTATTGTTCTCGTAGTGCTGCGGGCACCACCACCTTGTGCCCCTTCACAATCACACCATCACGCAGCACCAATTCGTCACGAACCAAGAAGTAAGGCACCGCTGCGGCCGGCAGGGAAGAACGGCGGTCTGGCCAGCCCTGCTTGATGATCACGGCCAGCTGCTGTAGCGAAGCGTCAGCCGGCGTGTGCTTGGCCAGGGAGTTCAACAGACTGGAGCGCACGAAATTGACGTTTAGGACTATCAGATCGGACGCCTCATACGGATGTTGGGTTGTGGATGAGTGAGGCGCCCGAGATAGTGTGTCAGCAACAAACATGTCCTTGCCCTTACGATAAACCACTGTGAAAGTGAAGCGTTGTAGCTGGAGCATCATGCGCTGGAGCCAGGAGGAGGCCATGTGTATCGGCTTGTTGAGGATGGTGACCAGAGGCTGGTAGTCCGTCTCGACAGTGAAGCAGGTGCCCAGGATATAGTCCTTGAATTTAGAGCAGGCAAAGACAACAGCCAGCAGCTCCTTTTCAATCTGGGCATAGTGTTGTTCAGCGGTCGTCATTGTGCGGGATGCGTAGGACACAGGCAGTTGCACCCTGTCATGGATCTGCAGGCAGGCGGCCCCGAGGCCAAACTTAGATGCATCACATGTGAGGACGATGGGGCGCTGGAGGTCAAAGTACTTCAGCGTTGGCATGCTGATCAGCTTAGATTTGAGGGTGTCAAATGCTTTCTGGTGTTGCGGGATCCAGGCCCAGGCAGTGTCCTTTTTCACCAGATCCCGCAGAGGGGCACTCAGTTTGCTCAGGTCGGGGATGAACTTTCCCAGGTAGTTGACCATGCCCAAGAAGCGCTGTAGGCCAGGCACATCCGCAGGTGCAGGCATCTCGGATATTGCGGCCGTCTTCTGCGGATCGGGCTTCAGCCCCGATGCTGTGAAGACATGCCCCACGTGGGTGACCTCAGGGACCCGGAATCGGCACTTCTTCGGGTTGAGTTTCAGGTTGACCTCCCGGGCCCGCTGCAGCACCTGGCGACGGTGGTGGCCGAGCAGGGGGTCACATTAACCGTCTAGCAGGAAGAAAGAGAGGGGCCGAGAGGTCTTCAGCACCTTGCAGTGGAGAGTGGCCCTCCCCACAGGAACAAGTACACCACCCCCATAGGCACGCAAAACAGCACTGTCTGTGGAAACGGGCTCTTTATTTCTTATC
Organism: Okamejei kenojei; assembly: GCA_035221665.1. Classification (NCBI taxonomy): domain Eukaryota; kingdom Metazoa; phylum Chordata; class Chondrichthyes; order Rajiformes; family Rajidae; genus Okamejei; species Okamejei kenojei. Next base: position 56,705,755 of record CM069134.1, read on the forward strand.
TTCCTGAACAGGCTTGTTGACATAACATTAGCAGCAGCCCCCGTATCCACCTTAGCAGAGAAGGCCATGCCATTCACCGTGACTCGGACGGTCGGGTCCATTATCAGAGCAGCTGCACCTTGCAAGGAAAACACACTCAGTTCGCTCTGAGAAGAGTCAGAGTCAGACAGGGGGAGTTCATCATGCTGGAGATGGGAACCAGACGCGATATCATCACGTGTCAAGTAGCGAGACGGTTTCTGCTGTGGCTGTGCAGGGTTCCCACGGGAACGGCATGCTGCCGAGAAGTGGTTGGGCCTGTTGCAGAAATTACAGGTTTTCCCCAACGCCGGGCACACATTAGAACGGTGTGAAACAAATTTACAATTCGGACATCGTTGAGGTGGTCTGCAGCCCGTCGCAGGGCTTGCCCTCTGTCGTCGGGGAGCATTGTACTGGCGACCAGCGAGACTGGCTGTGTGGACCACAGGGTCAGGTACAGTGGAGGAGACAGCCACAGCTAAACGAGAGGCACGCAACGCCTCATTGAATGTCAGATCAGGCTTACGCAGCAGCTCAGAGCGCAGCTTATCATCCCGAAGACCAAAGACCAAGATGTCACGGGTCAAAGTATCAGGGGTCAGGACATGCAGGTCACATTGGCGAGCCAGTTGGCGCAGCGCGGCCACGAAATTGTCAATAGATTCCCCAGGGTTTTGGCGTCGGGAGAACAGTTTGAAACGCTCTAAGATGTGGTTAGTGGGAAGGTCACACATCGCCATAAATTTAGCAAGCAGACATACCGGGTCATGGTTACTCTCGCCCTGTCCATAGATGAATGACTCCGATCGCTCAAGCACTTCGGGACCAGCTAGATTCAACAGAAGGGAAGCCTTGACCACGGGGGCCACAGCAGGGTGAGCGATTGTAACATAATGCTCAAAGTCTCGTCGGAACACACTCCAGCGATGAGTGATGTCTGCATCAAAGACTTGGATGTCAGGTTTACGACAGGCAGAAGCCATCACGGCACAGGGAGGGGGTACTGGGACTAAGAAAATAAAACGCGATAAACTGGAGACGCAGGAAGAAGCACTTCTGACACGATGTAGAGAAGGTACACAGACACCTTAAGGTCTTCACTACTTTATTAATCATACATCATATAGCCCTAGCTGTACGTGGTCTGTCACGATCACCAGAGAGAGAGCTAGGGGCATGTGGGTTACAATTATACTAACTGGTGGGGGAGTGGTTAGCATGGACATCATCACTATCAATTAAAGGTGTATACACATATCATCTACAGTGAAGAAATAAAAAAAATCAAGGAGGAAATGAAGGACAAAGCTTGAAATTAATACCAACATTAATACCACGACTAAGAATACATCGGATGATTTGAAGAAAGAAATCGCAGAAATAATGATTGAACTGACAAAGGAGACGAATGATAAAATCAAAAATGTGAAAACTGATTTTGAAGAAGGGCTGAATCCTGTGGAACAGGCACTGAACCAACAGACGATTGTCATAAAAGGCCTTGAAGAACTAGCCGAAACAAGTGGTCAGACTACAGCAAAGCTTATTACAGAAAATCAACATCTAACTGAATTATTGGGCAAAATAACTGAGAAATGTACTGAATTGGAAGGTCGCCAGAGAAGACAGAACCTAAGAATTGTGGGTATTCCAGAAGGGGAAGAGAAAGATCAAGATCCCCGAGAATTCACTGCAAATTTACTGCAAAAACTTTTATCTCTGGAACAAAAGCCCGAGCACATAGAGTGATGAGACGTCAGACAAGACCAAACGCTCCCCCAAGACAAATGATAATAAAAGTACAATATGACTACGTCTTGGAGGAGATAATGCAAAAAACATCAAGAAACAGAAGTCTTGCATTTGAAGGACACAGGATCAGTATTTATCGAGACTATCCAGCAGAGGTCTCCAGGAAACGAAAAGCGTTTAATGAGACTAAAAGTATCTTGAGGGAAGTGGAGAATCTGAAATATGGTCTGAGCTATCCAGCTACCCTAAGAGTCACTTACAACAAGAAGGAACATTTTTTCACCAATCCTGTGGAAGCATTGGACTTTGCACAGAAGATTAAGGCTTGAGAGGATGCTTGATGCCTCACCATTGAATAAACTGACTTTGCAGGACTGGATGGAATTGAAGTGGTGACTAAGGAAGCTGGAGAAAGATGTGGATTGGAAACTCTCTCCCATGGATAGTAATAATTAGTATAACTGCACTACTAATACAAATAACTAATAAATACTAAAATTATACCGTGGTATCTTTACTAATCAGAATTAATAATTATCACTAATGACTAATGTTTACTTATAATGGAATGATTAGAGTCAAATATAGAGTTTGATTTCATTTGTCCTCTTTGGAAACCTTCTTTCTGTTTTACTAGTAATTTTCATTTTTATTTTTTATTTTTTCCTTTGTTTTCAGTTTTTTATCTAATTAGATTTTCAAACAAGTTTTAAATATATGTATCCTCACATTTCCGACTATTGGAACCCGAATATTTTTAAATTTAATATCCCCGGTAAAATATTGCTATGGAATAAAAATTCCAAGAAACAAAGGAGCTGGTTAAGTTCGTAACATGAACTACGGAAGTCAGTAGATGGTTAGCCATGCTAGTATGGCTAGCACTGACTACACTAATACTAGATGTAGTTTTTTCCTTCTTTGTGCACAATACTAATTTCTTAACCTATCCTCTTTTCTTTTCTATTATAAACTATCATTATTATTTTCAGTTTGAATGGAGTTACAAATTGGATCAAAGGAGATGTACACGTGAGAGACATTCATGGGTCATAACATTCGTCTATTCAGAGTTCGGGTGTAAGGTCGGGTCTGTCGAACTGAACCATTGGCTCTATTACAGACCCCCATAGACAAAAGATGTAAGATTTAAAAATGAATACGGGGAATGAAGGAATAACGTTTTGCAGCTGGAACGTTAAAGGTATTAATGAACCAATTAAGAGAGGTAAAGTATTGTCACATTTAAAAGCAATTAAAGCTGATGTGATTTTCATTCAAGAAACACATTTAAAAAAAGAAGCCGAGCATAGGCTGAAAGCTAAATGGATAGATAAAACGTATCATTCTTCTTTTACACACAAATCAAGAGGCGTAGCAATATTATTTCGTAAAGGCACTTTATTCAAACATCAATCAACTATAACTGATAATGATGGCAGATACATTATTGTAATAGGAGAATTAAATGCACAAAAAATGATTTTTGTCAATGTATATGGACCAAACTTTGATAGTCCACTGTTTTTTAAGAAAATATTTAACAATATCCTGGAAATAGCACAACATAACTTAGTAATTGGAGGAGATTTAAATTGTACATTAGATTCCTATTTAGACAGATCCACAAGACAAAGGAAAACCAAATCCCATTCCAGTGACTTATTAAATGCATATATGGATACTAGTAATATAAAAGATGTTTGGAGAGTAGAAAATCCAACTGGACGAGAATATTCATTTTATTCACCTGTACATAAAACCTATTCAAGAATAGATTATTTTTTGGTTGACGCTAAACTTATCTCACTGACTTATAATTCAAAATACCATAATATTATAATCTCAGATCACGCAGGTGGAATGGTCTTACTTGTTTTCGGTTATGGAAACTTTTAAGTTGGGAGAGAAGTTTATTACTTGGGTTAAATTATTATACACTAATCCAACAGCCAGAATAATAACAAATCAAATGCTATCAACTAAATTTAATTTATCTCAAGGCTGCAGATAAGGTTGTCCTTTATCCCCGCTACTGTTTGCAGTTGCAATAGAACCATTAGCTCAACGTGTGAGATTACATCCTGAAATATATGGGTATGACACCAGAGATACTGAAAATAAAATCTCCTTATATACGGATGATGTATTACTTTATATTGCAAAGCCGGAAATTAGTATTCCAAATTTAGTAAAATTAATAACTGAATTTGGATTATTTTCAGGATGTAGTATTAATTGGAATAAAAGTGAACTCATGTCAATAATGGTAAATAACTTACATATATTACAACAATTTCCCTTTAAGATAGCAAATGAAAAAAAATAAATATCTTGGAATTTATGTAACAAAAAGATTCGATTCTTTATTTAAATCCAATTTTTCACTATTATTGAATAAATTAAATAAGAACATTTTATATTGGAAAACACTACCTATCTCAATGCTAGGTAGAATTAATGCAATAAAAATGATTTTTCTTCCGCAATTACTGTAACTTTTCCAATTGATTCCAATATATCTTCCTAAACATTTATTTAAGAAGGTGGATTCTATAGTTACCAACTTTATCTGGGATTATTAGAGCCATAGAATAAATAAAAAACATTTATGTAAATCAAAAATAAATGGACTGCCAAACTTTATGTTTTATTACTGTGCAGTTAATATTAAAAATATGAATTTTTGGTTAGTAGAAACAGATAAACAACCAATCTGGTTAAAAGTTTTCTTGATCTCCCTCCAGTCACAGGAGGGAGAGCAAAGGTAAACTCACTCTTACCTTTGCAAATAAAGGACTGATCTCTGCTGTATATTCTCAATTGATGCATTTAGGAGATCAAAACCTGAACAAAGTTAAAGCTAGGTGGGAGGATGACCTTGGTATGATTCTGTCTGAGGAATGCTGGACAGAAGCGCTGCAAAAAGTCCACTCCCCGTCATCATGTGTTAGATTGGGGCTCCTACAATTTAAAGTTTTACATAGGGTTCATTTAAGCAAAGACAGGCTTGCTAACATATATCCAGGGACGGACGCTGGCTGTGACAGGTGCTCGTTCTCTCCAGCCAATCTAGCTCATGCATTCTGGTCTTGCCCCAAATTTGTTAACTACTGGGCAGTGGTTTTTAAAACCATCAGTGAAGTCCTTGGGATGACAGTGAGACCTTGCCCGCTTGTAGCTGTATTTGGTGTAGCAGATAAAACCTTGGGTTTAAATACAACCCAGTCTGATATCATTACATTTACATCACTTTTGGCCCATAGGAGAATGTTGCTGGTCTGGAAATCTAACACTCCTCAATCTGCCGCTGCTTGGCTTGGAAGAGGTCATGTTTTTTTCAAGGTTAGAAAAGATTAAATTCACATTGAGGGGGTCTGTGAAAAAGTTTTATTTGAAATGGGAACCATTTTTTATCATACTTTGAGGGTCTAAACTACCTGTTGACTGAGGGCACTTGACATTAAGTGGAGATCTGCCATTATTCTGTTTTGTTACTTTATTATTGTTAAAAAGTGCATTTGATTTTGTGATATATTTGGATTGTGAAAAAATAAGCTGCCAAGGGGCGTTTAGGGAGGGTGGGTTAGGATTATTTTGTTTATATTATTATTATTATTATTATTATTATTATTTATAAAAAACAAAATGGAGGAAAATGTAATGCTATACATCACATGTACTGTGAATTTTTTTTCCCTCCAATAAAAAAACTATTAATTTTTTTTTTAATGGAAAAAGAAGATTGTTCGCCTTTTGAAATTAGTTCGATTTTATTCGCCAATACTAAACTAGATAAGAAAACCTATAGTGAAAACCCTATATTAGAAAGTGGGATACGTATCTGGAAACAAATAAAGAAAACATTAAAATCGGAATGTATACCACCAGCCCTTACCTTTGTAAATAACGTTACATTTAAACCCTCAATGATGGACAAAGGTTTTTTACAATGGAAAAACTATGGAATTAATAAGACGGGCGATCTCTACAGGGAAAATTCTTTCCTTTCATTTCCAGAAATACAACATATTTATGGATTACATTCAAAAGATTACTTTAGATATTTACAAATTAGAGACTATGTAAAAACAAACACACAGGAAATTAGAAATAGAAAGACAGAAATTTTAGATGAATGTCTAAATAAACACCCAAATACAGAAAAATAGATATCATATATTTATAATATCTTATTGGAAAACGATGTCCCAATGACAGAAATATATAGGCAATCATGGGAAAACGAATTAGGTCAAATCATTAGACCTGAAGTATGGGATGAAAGTTTACAACATATACACCACTGCTCGTTAAATGCTAGACACTCTCTTATACAATTTAAAATATTACATAGACTACGTTATTCAAAATCCAAACTACATAGTATTTTTTTCAAATGTATCTGCCATATGTGATAAATGTCAGCACTTAGAAGCTAACTTACCGCACTCATTTACAAATTGTGTAAAAATTACTAAATTTTGGACAGAAATATTTAAGATAATTTCGAATGTTGTTAATATGAATCTGATCCCTGACTCAAAGTTAATAATACTGGGAATATTAGAAACAGATCAATTAATAACAATGAATCAAATAATCTTTATTGATTACAGTTTAATAATTGGGAAAAAATTAATATTGAAATTCTGGAAAGGTCCTACATCCCCCACAATCAAAATGTGGATTACAGGAATGTCGGAGACACTTCATCTGGAAAGATTAAGGCTTGTCCTACTGGACAAGTTGGATCTTTTCAGAGGAATATGGTCTCCATTTATTGAATATCTAAGGGGTCAAAATGGCTCGGTACGAGAGCCTGACTGAAGCCTGAATAATGGAATAGATGAAGAATCACGTATAACAAATCATGGATATATCTCCAATGATGGATAACTTTTTTAATACTCCACTCATTTCTTTATTTTTGATTTCCTATTTTTACTTTATTTTTCTCTATCTTTTCTTACTTGCAAAAAAAATGTATAGAAATACATAAGACATAATTGTTAATATTAATAATATTACGAATGTATGTGAGAAGTATATTTTATTAATATGTACTTACGTCTAATAAAAATATTAAAAAATAAAATCACAGTAATTAATTCCATCTGCTCCCCCCCCCCCCACCCCCATGAATGTGTCATGTGCCTTCTAAAACATATTTAGGATCCTGCTGCTAAATCCAACACCTACTTTCAGCAGCACATAAGGCAAATGTTACCAGGTTTGTGATGGCTCAACAGTATTCCTTAAGAGTACTGGACACAGCCAAAGAATAGACAAAGTTATTTATCCAATGGAGAACCATGAACCAGAATTAGGAACAGTTCTAGAGGCAGTCACAAAATGCTGGAGTAACTCAGCGGGACAGGCAGCATCTCTGGAGAAGGAATGGTTGACATTACGGGTTGGGACCCTTTTTCAGATCAGTCTGAAGAAGGGTCTCAACCTGAAACATCACCTATCCTTTTCTCCAGAGATGTTGCCTGACCCGTTGCTTTATTCCAGCTTTTTGTGCCTATATTTGGTGTAAACCAGCATCTGCAGTTCTTTCTGACACATGCTTTTTCTGGATCTGCTGCTCTAGATCTGCAGCAGTAAATAGTTCACTTTCCTAAATGTTTCACACTGTTTTTGTTTGTATATATTTTGTATATATATTTTATTCTAATAACATTTATTTTTGGAAATAAAAACATTACCTCCTGCTTGGATTTACTTCAGGCTGGTTTGATATCAGTGCTGTCAGATTTAAGAAAGTTGCTGATTTACACCCTACAGTGGGATAGCAGACTGATGTCCACAGGTTATACAGTGCCATGGAAATGAGCGTTCAGGCCCAAACTACAGCGAATTGCAGAAAGGCATATTTGGAAATACTTTCAAATTGACTGCCTGCTTTAGACCAAGAAGGGAAGACCAAATTCTTGCAAATAACGACTTCAAATTAGTAAAATACGAATTTCTGGAGTAACTCAGAGGGTCAGGCTGCATCTGTGGTAGGGAATGGATAGGTGGCAATTCAGATCACAACCTGAAGCAATGTCCTTCTAGTCCTTCCACCAATGCTTCCTGACTCATTGAGTTACTGCAGCGCTTTGTGATTTACTCAAGATTCCGGCATCTGTAGTTCCTTGTGTTCCCAATTCTTAAAGTGAAGTAGATCTCTCCTCTGCAATCTCTCTCAAGGGGTAATAAAGGGGGAATAAAGAATCAATGATCAGGCAAATGGTGTTGTCTTGGGCAGCTGTCCAATTACAATCATGGGAACTCAAAAGAGCTAAAAGAAATTGTTGGATAAAAATTGTCCATTCAGCTCTGTGTGTCAGAGAAGCCTCTGATGGTATCATGACACTAATCACACTTCATCTCTTTCATTGTCTGATTTCATTACTTTTCATTACATTATATTCCTTTATAAGATGCAACAATTCTGTCTCAATCATTCTATTGCAATAGAACATAGAAACATAGAAACATAGAAACATAGAAACATAGAAATTAGGTGCAGGAGTAGGCCATTCAGCCCTTCGAGCCTGCACCGCCATTCAATATGATCATGGCTGATCATCCAACTCAGTATCCCGTACCTGCCTTCTCTCCATACCCTCTGATCCCCTTAGCCACAAGGGCCACATCCAACTCACTCTTAAATATAGCCAATGAACTGGCCTCAACTACCCTCTGTGGCAGAGAGTTCCAGAGACTCACCACTCTCTGTGTGAAAAAAGTCTTTCTCATCTCGGTCTTAAAGGATTTCCCCTTATCCTTAAGCTGTGACCCCTTGTCCTGGACTTCCCCAACATCGGGAACAATCTTCCTGCATCTAGCCTGTCCAACCCCTTAAGAATTTTGTAAGTTTCTATAAGATCCCCTCTTAATCTCCTAAATTCCAGAGAGTATAAACCGAGTCTATCCAGTCTTTCTTCATAAGACAGTCCTGACATCCCAGGAATCAGTCTGGTGAACCTTCTCTGCACTCCCTCTATGGCAATAATGTCCTTCCTCAGATTTGGAGACCAAAACTGTACGCAATACTCCAGGTGTGGTCTCACCAAGACCCTGTACAACTGAAGTAGAACCTCCCTGCTCCTGTACTCAAATCCTTTTGCTATGAAAGCTAACATACCATTCGCTTTTTTCACTGCCTGCTGCACCATATGCTGTAACATAGAATAGGATAGCACCATAATCGGCCAATTAGCCCACAATGACTATGCCAAACATGATGTTAAGACCAACTCTTATCTACCTGCACATAATGAAAATCCCCCACTCCCTGCATATCCATGTGCCTATCTAAGAGCCTCTTAACAATCACCATCATATCTGCTTCTACCACCACCATGGCAGTGTTACCAGGAAAAACATTCCATTGTAAAGAAACTTGCCACACACATCCATCTATCTATCTATCTATCTATCTATCTATCTATCTATCTATCTATCTATCTATCTATCTATCTATCTATCTATCTATCTAAAAGTCTGATCTTGACCACTTCCTGTTGTTCTGTCTACTGATTTTAGAACAAACGCTGCCACTTACGGCTGCGCAGGACAAGAGGATTTTTCCGGTGGCACCATGGGGCACTGAACTGTGATAATTCGCTTAAAAGGCTGGTTTGGAAGATGGGACCAATTTAAAAATACTTACCATAACTGCCTGACGTCGCGCTGGTGACGTCATCAGAAATCGCCGCGAAAATAACGGTGGTTTAAGGTATTTTTAAATGAAAAAAAGGATTCCTCCCCAGTCCTAAAAGACCCATTACAAGACTTATTTTTAAAACTCAGCAAACATCAGGAAGCTCTGAAGAATTAGGCGTTGAAATGGCTACAAAGGAGAAAGAGCTGGAAGAAATAAAGAAATCGGTAAGAGAGTCATTAAAGAAAGACTATGCTGTTATGTTACATGATGAGATTGCTGCATTGAATGAAACCATGATTAAGAACATTAATCGTGGGAATCAGAAAATTATTGACTCAATCAGTAATTTAAGTAAACGCATTGATGATTTTGAAGAGGATTTAATTGTGAAAATTTATCCGGTGGAAAAAGACTGTAAGAAGATATTTGACTATTCTCCAAACTACTATAGCATATAAGACTGCTATGAAAGATATGGAAACATCGTTGATAGAAATGTCTGAAGATATGCAGAGAATGAAGAAAGATCAGGAGCGTGTCTTGGGGCAACTGGCTAAAATGACTGATAAATGCCTTGATTTGGAAGCATGTTCAAGACGGCAGAATTTAAGAATAGTCGGAGTGACAGAGGGAAAGGAGGGAAAGGATCCTCGTGCGTTCGCTGCCAACCTACTTAAACAAGTATTCAACCTGCCTGTCAAACCGAAAATAGATGTGGCACATCAGGTGTGAAGAGCTCAATCAAGGCAAGGAGCTCCCCCAAGACAGATCATAGTGAAATTTCATGACATTTCGGCTTTGGAAGATATTATGAAAGAAATCCTATACGGAAAGAATATGATGTTTGGGGAGGATAAACTTAGATTCTTTAGAGACTATCCAGTGGAAATCGCTAAAAAACAAGACTTGTTTTCAAAGACAAGACAGATCCTGAAAGGAATTCAAAATGTAAGATACGGCATAATGTATCCTGCCAAAATTAGTATCACTTACAAGGATAATGAACGTGTATTTACTGACCCCGAGGAAGCATACAAACATGCTCAAGATATCGTAAAAGAGAAAATTTACCAGAAAATATAAATCTTTATTCAATGCAAATTATATGCCCCTACTTACTAAATTAAATGCCCTGATTAAATTTTGGAAAACACTTCCGATGTCTTTAATAGGCAGAATAAATGCTATAAAAATGATCTTCTTACCACAAATTTTATATTTATTTTAATCAATACTAATATACTTACCTAAAAAGTTTTTCAAAAAATTGGATTCTGATATCACAAATTTTATATATGACTATAAATCTCATAAAATTCAAAGAAGACACTTGTGTAAACCAAAAGAATTCAGTGGATTAACACTTCCTAATTTTTTGTATTATTATTGGGCAATAAATGTAATTCACTTGTTGGACAATTCTGCCCAACAGGTAGATTGGATAGTAATGGAGAGAGAGGATTGTTCCCCTTTTAATATAGGAGAGATCCTTTTCTCACCAATAAAACTGAATAATACAATATACAAGAAAAATCCAATTATTCATAGTACTATTAGAATTTGGAAACAAATAAAATAAACCCTTAAATTAAGAAACCTATCGCTTCTCTCTCCTATAGTTAATAATCCATTGTTTAAATCATCCATTATTGAAAAATCATATACACATTGGGAAAGAATAGGAATTAAAACGTTTGGAGACATGTATGAAACTGGAATTTTTTTTTATCATTCCAACAACTACAACTTAAATACAATCTGAGAAGTAATCTATATTTTTAATATCTTAAAATCCGTGATTATTTGAAAAAAACATACACAAGAACACCAAACTTTGACTCCAGACCTATTAGGTGAAGCTATGAACAGAAAGGCGGACGCAACTAACTTAATATCATACTTGTATAATTTAATCCTAAATATAAAATTACCATCATCCGATAGAATTAGAAGAGATTGGGAACAAGAACTATCTATAAATATCTCGAAAGAGAGTTGGGATAAACACTTGCTATATGTGCATAAATGCTCGATCAATGTAAGACATATTTTAATCCAATTCAAAATCCTACACAGATTATACTATTCGAAAACTAAACTAAGTAAAATCTTTCAAAATGTTTCTCCCATTTGTGATAAATGATTATCTCAAGATGCAACTATAGCACATTCCTGTTTTTTGCATAAAAATCCAAAAATTTTTGGAATGAAATCTTTGAAATTTTTAGAAAATTATTTAAAATAAAATAGAAACCTAATGCAGAATTGATTATTTTTGGAACAATGGAAGTCGGCTTTGAGCTGACTTCGTTCCAAAAGAGTTTCCTTAATTATGGCTTAATAACGGCAAAACAACTCATACTTACATTTTGGAAAAATGCACCCACACCAACGGTAAAAATGTGGATTTCAAATATGTCCAAAATGTTACACCTTGAAGACATGAGATTCGTCCTAGCAGGCAAATCAGATCAATTCTTAAAGATTTGGTCTCCATTTATCGACTTATTACAAGCATAGGGTGCAACATAACTTTGGAAATAAATGGTTTCAGGACCTGATGAGGGGTGTGTAAAGATATCAAGTAGTTACATCCCTTTTATCTTATCTTATTTTCTTATATTCTCCTTTTTAAAAAAATAAAAAATATTTTTTATTCTTCCTCGCGTTCTACGTCTTTACGGGCTCCTTCTTTTCACTTTCTCACATAGTCACAATCTTATCTGACTTTCTCTATTTCTCTTTTTCTTCCTTATGTTACTTTCCTATTACTAAAGTTTAAAACAAGAAGTGGTACATGAAATGTATTAGTTATTTTTGGTTTATACTACTGTACTGTACATTACTTCCAATAAAAAGAAAAAAAAGGATTGTTCCTATTGATGAAAAATAAAAGTTATTAGTGTTTAAAAAATGTTGAGATTCTCTCTCCTAAAAAATGTTGAGATTCTCTCTCCACGCCCCTTTTGGAGGGACTATAAAACCCGGAAGTGTTGAGTGCCTCCGTCAGTCTCTGCAAGATGGGGGAAGTGAGAGGGTCACGTCTCTCAGTTTGAACTTTGAATAACACTGAACAAATGTCTACAAAACTGTGAGTGTGTTTTTACTGACCTTGAGTGCCCTTAATGTGGTTTGAAAATGAAAATGTGGTTGGTTTAAAAAAACGCAGCAAATAGTTGGTGGTGGTCGGTTTGAACTAAAGCACAGCATATGGTTGGTGGTGTTTGGTTTCAACTAAACCACAGCAAATGGTTGGTGGTGGTTGGTTTGGATTAAAGCACAGCAAATGGTTGGTGGTGGTTGGTTTGAACTAAAGCACAGCAAATGGTTGGTGGTGGTTGGTTTGAACTAAAGCACAGTAAATGGTAGTTGGTGGTTGGTTTGAACTAAAGCACAGCAAATGGTTGGTGGTTGTTGGTTTGACCTGGCAAATGATTAAAAGTCTAAACTTGACAACTTCCTGTTTGCACTGTATGTTGATTTTAGATAAAATGCTACCACTTACGCCTGTAATTTTTGGCCATCTTACTCAGTCCCCCTCTGCTCATCAGGTACAGAGGATTCTTCCCATCAATGAAAAATAAAAGTGTTATTAGTGTTTTAAAAATGTTGAGAATCTCTCTCCTGTCAATCATGCCATGAAGGCCATGCCCCTTCTGGTGGGAGGGGGGGGAGAGATTATAAACCCGGAAGTGTGGGTGTGGCTCGGACTCTGCAAGATGGGGGAGGGAGAGGTCATGACTCTGTTCTGAGCTGTGAATCAACTGAACACACTGAATGTCTACTGAACTGTGAGTGTGGTGTTTATGTGGTGTTTATGGAGTGTTTTGTGTGGTTTTATGGTGGTTTTATGGTGGTTACACCCTGCAGGAAATGGTATGAAACCGCACTTGAATTTGGAGCCCTTGCAACCTGCTTGAAGTGGTGTGAGACTGCACTTGAATTTGGTGGCCTTGCACCCTGCTTGAAGTGTTATGAAACTGCACTTGAATTCATTGGCCTTGCACCCTGCTTGAAGTGGTATGAAACTGCACTTGAATTCAGTGGCCTTGTACCCTGCATGAAGTGGTCAGAAACGGCACTTGAATTTGGTGGCCTTGCACCCTGCTTGAAGTGGTTGGAAACTGCACTTGAATTTGGTGGCCTTGACAACTGCTTGAAATTGAATTTCAAGGTATAGCCGTGAATCAACTGGCAGCCCACCAGCCGTGAGTGAGCTGCCAGCACATCAGGCTTGAGAGACTGAGCTGCCACCCCAAGAAATCATTTGGCCCACAATGTCCATACTAACCCTATGGGTCCCACTTAGTTTAGTATATTACTAAAACTCGCATCTTCTCTGTGATCTTGTTTGTTTGCCAGATTTTCATTATCTGAACTATGACAAAATGGTACACAATAGCGCTAAAATGTTTGCACCACCTTACTCACAACTGTCCTGTGGTGGTTTGTGTTAAGATTTGTTCAGATTTATGCTATATTTCACATGGAAGGCTTGGCCCCCCAAAGCAATATTCCACCACTCACCCATAGCCCCCACGGGAGTTCTGGTCCATCAATGCAACCAATTCCTCAACGCAATATTCAACCACTCACCCGTTCCCCAATGCAAACCATTTCCACCACTCACCCATTCCCCCAATGCAACCCGTTCCCCCAATGCAATATTCCACCATACCCATAGCCCCCAACTGGGCAGGCAAGCCTCATTTCCGCTTAATAAATTCCTTGCTGCCAGGAATATTTAAAAAAATGCACCCTCAACTTAAAAAAAAATCCTTGCTGCCAGGAATATACTTGCTGCCAGGAATATTAATAAAAGGGATTGCAACATTGTAGCTGGCAATTGCACTTGCTGGTGCTGGCAGGACTGAGTGTCCAGGGATTGCAACACTGTAGCTGGTATGATTACAATCCCATTGTGAAGTCATAGCTGCAGAGGGAAGCTTTTTTCCCTCAAATTTTGATTTTTTAAATATAAAAATCTCATCTTGTTTGTTAGTGAGTATATCTGCATGTGATTCATGCCCTGAATAATGTCAAAATGGTACACGATAACGCCACAATTATTGGACCACCTTACTCACCAGTGTCCTGTAGTGTGGTGTATCAAAGTTTCATTCAGATTGATGTTATAATTTACAAGTTATTCGCAATTTCAACTTTACAAAATCCAGTTTGACAAAAATCACAGTGGCAGTTAGCCGTGTATGACGTCACAATGCGATCTCATTTACATTAAAGAAAACTTGCTGTCCCCGATAAAATCACACTGGACACAGACACGGACTGGGCATGCTCTCCTCCCTCCCCTTCCCACGGCTCCAGAACGCAGCCTCAAAAAGTGACTGACTGGCTTTCAGATTTACATTTCAAAAAACTCACTGTCCCCGATAAAAGCACGCTAGACACCGACACAGACACAGACTGGCCCAGAGCCGCACTCCTCCCTCCCCCTTTCTCCCCTTTCCTCGGCTGAGCGCCTCCCCGACCGCCCCCTCCCCCCTCCCCGGACAATCCCCCCCTGAGGAGCAGCACCTACACCACAGGGAGGGAGAGCGTGCACCGCTCCAGGCCCCCCACAGTCCCGAGCCCCCCACAGCCCCTACCCCGAGGAGCAGCACAGCACCCGCAGGGAGGGACAGCACAGGGAAGGAGAGGAGTAGCATCCATGCCAAGGCAGCTTTGGCCTCCCCCTCCCCTCCCCGACTCTGAACCACTCGGACCCTCCCCTCCCAGTAGATTGGTTACATCACACTGACCAATCATAGTGCTTTATTATTAGTAGTTCCGCCTACTACATGATTCATATTATTGTAACCCAGCTTGTGCTATTAGTCTGTTTGTCACTACACAGCTGAAACAACCTGCTGCTGTGCACTGTGAGTGTCCTTTAATAAAATTCTGTTGTACCATGTCTGTGAGAATGACTGGGTCATTTGCACCCCCCGCCCCCCCAGCCCCCGCTCTGTGGAGCAGCACCACACCCGTGGGGAGGGACAGCGCAGGGAGTGAAAGGAATGGCACCTGTGGCAAGGACATTTTCATTTTGGCAAAGTGGATAGGGGGAAGGTGAGGAGTGGGGTACAGGGAAGGAGAGTGGTTATGGAGGGAGTGACTGAGCGTAGGGGAAATGAGAGGGAGGGAGTGGGGGAGGGGAGGAATAGACAATAGGCAATAGGTGCAGGAGTAGGCCATTTGGCCCTTCGAGCCAGCACCGTCATTCAATGTGATCATGGCTGATCATCCCCAATCAGTACCCCGTTCCTGCCTTTTCCCCATATCCCCTGACTCCACTATTCAGCCCTCTCCAGCTCTCTCTTGAAAGCATCCCGAGAACCTGCCTCCACTGCCCTCTGAGGCAGAGAATTCCACAGACTCACAACTCTTTGTGAGAAAAAGTGTTTCCTCGTCTCCGTTCTAAATGGCGTACCCCTTATTCTTAAACTGTGGCCCCTGGTTCTGGACTCCACCAACAACGGGAACACGTTCCCTGCCTCCAGCGAGTCCAAACCCTTAACAATCTTATATGTTTCATTAAGATCCCTTTTCATCCTTCTAAACTCCAGAGTGTACAAGCTGCTTCAATCTCTCAGCATATGACAGTCCTGCCATCCCGGGAATTAACCTTGTAAACCTACGCTGCACTCCTCAAAGGCAAGAATGTCTTTCCTCAAATTAGAGGACCAAAACTGCATGCAACACTCAAGGTGTGGCCTCACTAGGGCTCTGTACAACTGCAGAAGGACCTCTTTGCTCCTATACTCGACTCCTCTTGTTAAAAAGGCCAACATGCCATTCGCTTTCTTCACTGCCTGCTGTACCTGCATGCTTACTTTCATAGACTGATGAACAAGGACCCCCAGATCCCGCTGTACTTCCCCTTTTCCCAACTTTACACCATTTAGTTAATAATCAGCATTCCTGTTTCTACTACCAAAGTGGATAACCTCACACTTCTCCACATTAAATGTCATCTGCCAGGCATCCGCCCACTCCCCCAACTCACCCTGCATTCTCATAGCATCCTCCTCACAGTTCACATTGCCACCCAGCTTTGTGTCATTTGCAAATTTGCTAATGTTACTTTGCATCCCTTCATCTAAATCATTGCTGTATGTTGTAAATAGTTACGTTCCCAGCATCGAGCCTTGCGCTACCCCACTAGTCACTGCCTGCCATTTTGAAAGGGACCCATTAATCCCTACTCTCTGTTTCCTGTCTGTCAACCAATTTTCTATCCATGTCGGCACTCCACCCGCAATACCATGTGCCCTAATTTTGCCCACTAATCTCCTATGTGGGACCTTATCAAATGCTTTCTGAAAGTCCAGGTACTACATCGACTGGCTCTCCCTTGTTCATTTTCCTAGTTACATCTTCAAAAAAATTCCAGAAGATTAGCCTAGTTTCGTAAATTCATGCTGACTCGGACCAATCCTGTTACTGCTATCCAAATGTGCGGCCATTTCATCTTTTATAATTGACTCCAGCATCTTCCCCACCAACGATGTCAGACTAACTGGTCTATAATTCCCTGTTTTCTCTCTCCCACCTTTCTTAAAAAGGGTGATAACATGAGTTACCTTCCAATCCACAGGAACTGATCCTGAGTCTATAGAACATTGGAAAATTATCACCAATGCATCCACAATTTCTAGAGCCACTTCCTTAAGTACTCTGGGATGCAGAACATCAGGCCCTGGGGATTTATCAGTCTTCAGTCCCATCAGTCTACCCAACACCATTTCCTGCCTAATGTGTATTTGCTTCAGTTCCTCCATCAACCCAGATCCACTGGCCACTACTATATCTGGAAGGTTGTTTGTGTCCTCCTTTGTGCAGATGGATCCAAAGTATCTGTTCAACTCATCTGCCATGTCCTTGTTCCCCATAATAAATTCACCTTTTTTGGTCTTCAAGGGTCCAACTTTGGTCTTAACAATTGTTTTTCCCTTCACATACCTATAGACGATTTTACTATCCTGCTTTATATTCTTGGCTAGCTTACCTTTGTACCTCATCTTTTCTCCCCGTATTGTCTTTTTAGTTATCTCTGTTGCTCTTTAAACATTACCCAATCCTTTTGCTTCCCGCTCATCTTTGCTACATTGTACTTCTTCTCTTTTATTTTTATACTGTCCCTGACATCCCTTGTCAGCCACGGTTGCCCCTAACTACCCTTGGAATCTTTCTTCCTCCTAGGAATGAACTGATCCTGCACCTTCAGTATTATTCCTAGAAATACCTGCCATTTTTGTTCCACTGTCATCCCTGCTAGTATATCTTTTCAGTCAACTTTGGCCAGCTCCTCCCTCATGGCCCCATAGTCCCCTTTATTCAACTGTAACACTGACACCTTTGATCTACCCTTCTCCCTCTCCAATTGTAGATTAAACCTGACAATGTTATGGTCACTACTTCATAACACTAAATCCAGAATTGCCTTCTCCCTGGTAGGCTCCAATACAAGCTGCTCTAAGAATCCATCACAAAGGCACTCTACAAATTCCCTTTCTTGGGGTCCAGTACCAACCTCATATTCCCAGTCTACCTGCATGTTGAAATCTCCCATAACAACCACAACATCACTTTTGCTACATGCCAATTTTAACTCCTGATTCAACTTGCACCCTATGTCCAGGCTACTGTTTGGGGGCCTGTAGATAAGTCCCTTTAGGGTATTTTTACCATTACAATTCCTTAGTTCTATCCATACTGACTCCACATCTCCGGTTTCAATGTCTCCCCTTGCAAGGGGCTGAATTTCATTCCTCACCAACAGAGCAACCCCACCCCCTCTGCCCACCTGTCTAGTCTAGTTCGATAGGTATACCCTTGAATATTCAGTTTCCAGCCCTGGCCCTCTTGTAGCCATGTATCTGTAATTCCCACAACATCATACTTGCCAATTTCTAACTGAACCTCAAGCTCGTCCACTTTATTTCTTATACTTTGCGCATTCAAATGCAACACTTTGACCTCTGTATTCACGTCCCCCCTCGCACCGCTCGCAATTGGCCCTGACCTTACTCTTTTAGCCTTTTTCAAACTTTCCTTCCCATTAATTCGAGAATCTTTTGTAATTTTTCCTGTAGTCACTTCCACTTGAACTCCATGTATATACTCCCAATTTGACAATCCCCCCCCCCCCCCCCCCACCCCACTATTTTGTGTAATCCCACATGTGCAGCCCTAGCAAACCTGCCTGCAAGAATGTCAGTCCCCCTCCAGTTAAGGTGTAACCCGTCCCTTTTGTACAGGTCACCCCTACCCCAGAAGAGATCCCAGTTGTCTATAAATCTAAATCCTTGCTCCTCCAGCCCCTCAGCCACGCATTCAGATCCCCTCTCTCCCTCTTCCTGTCCTCACTAGCATGAGGTACTGGAAGCAATCCAGGAAGAGAGGGTAAGAAGAGGGAGGGTGAAAAGGTGGGGGAGGGTGAAAAGGTGGGGGAGGGTGTGCTGGGGCTTGAGGGCAAATGAGCCACACCTGCACAGTTGGGGGCTATGGATGAGTGGTGGAATATTGTGTTGGGGAACTGGTTGCATTGGGGGAATGGGGCCAAATGGGTCCCACTTGGTCTAGTATCTATATTACTAAAAGTCTGATCTTGATCGCTTTTGGCTCACTGTGGTGTGATTTCTGCATGAACGCTGCCACCTATGTCTGTCATTTTTGGCCACCTAGCTCAGAGCTCCCCCATGCCTTCCTGGACCAGAAGATTTTTCCCATCGATGAAAAATCAGAGAGATATTAATGCTTTTTAAATGCACCATTCTCACTGCTGCCCCTGCTGGAGGGAGGGGGAAGGACTATAAAACCAGAAAGTGGTGTGCCTCACTCAGTCTCTGCAAGATGGAGGAAGCCAGAGGGTCAAGTCTCTCAAGTCAAGTCAAATCAAGTCAAGTCAAGTATATTCGTCACATACACATACGGGATGTGAAGGGAAATGAAACGTGGCAGTGCCTGCGGACTTTGTGCAAAAAACAAACAAACAACCAACAAACTACAAACAGAATCACATGTTCTTTTTCATATTAAATATTTTGGGCGGTATTGTGGTACAGTAAGTTGGTAGAGTTTAGTCCCTGGTGAGATTGGAGTTTACAGTCCAAATGGCCTCTGGGAAGAAACTCCTTCTCATCCTCTCCGTTCTCACAGCATGGCAACGGAGGTATTTGCCTGACCGTAGCAGCTGGAACAGTCCGTTGCAGATGTGGAAGAGGTCTCCCATTATCTTATTGGCCGAACGCACTACTCTCTGCGGAGCCTTCTTTCCTGGGCAGAGCAATTACCAAACCAGATTGTAATGTTTCCGGACAAGATGCTTTCCACAGCCGCAGAGTAGAAGCACTGGAGGATCCTCGGAGACACTCTGAATTTCCTCAATTGCCTGAGGTGGTAAAGGCGCTGCCTTGCCTTACTCACGAGTGCTGCAGCATGCGATGTCCATGTCATATCCTCAGAGATGTGGACCCCCATGTACTTAAAAAAAAAACAGCTCACCCTATCCACAGTATCCCCATTTAACCTCAATGGTGTGTACACATCCTCGATGATGTGCCCTCCTAATGTCCCGATCAGCTCCTTCGTTTTTTGATGTTCAAGAGAGGCTGTTGTCCTGACACCAGAGCGCCAGATCAGCCTACCTCCTCCCGGTAGGCCTTCTCATTGTTGTCTGAGATCAGGCCCACCACCACGGTGTCATCAGCAAACTTGATTATCGAATTGGAGCTGATCCTAGCCACACACTCATGTGTGTACAGGGAGTACAATAGGGGGCTGAGGACCAACCCTGGGGGGACCCTGTGCTCAGGGTGAGGAGACTTTTGATGTATGACTACTGGGGCCTGGCAGTGAGAAAGTCCAGGCACACAGGGTTGTTGAGCCCTAAATCCAGTAGCTTTGCAGCCAGTCTGGTGGGGACTATCGTGTTGAAGGCTGAAGTCTATGAACAGCATCCTCACGTAGCCCCCTTCTGGCTGTCAAGATGGGAGAGAGCGGTGTGCAAAATCTGGGAGGCAGCATCGTCCGTGGACGGTATGCAAATTGTAGCGGGTCCATGTTGCGAGGGAGGAAGGGGCAAATGTGTTTCTTCACCAGCCTCTGAAAGCATTTCATGACTACCGAGGTGAGCGCCACCGGATGGTAGTCATTCAGACAGGCTGGGGAGGCATTCTTTGGTACAGGTACAATGGTGGATTTTTTGAAGCAGGCAGGGACTATGGAGTTGTCCAGGGAGAGGTTGAATATTGTAGTGAGCACCGGAGCTAGCTGCATAGCACAGGACTTAAGTACTCGCCCCGAGATGCCATCAGGAGACCTGCAGCATTTTCCTCATGTTCACGCCCGTGTCAGAGCCCTCCTCACATCGTGCTTGGACAGCGAGAATGTGTGCTCATTCCTCCCATCAGCTTCGATCGCCAGCTCGCTGGTGGTATTGTCGATAGTCGGCAGACCTGGGGTGGTGTTGCCCATCTCGAAGCGAGCGTAAAAAGAGTTCAGGTCATCAGCTAGGGAGGTGCCGGCACTTGCGGATGAGGGTGGGGTGCTCCGGTAGTTGGTTATAGTCCGTAGCCCCTGCCACAGGCGTCTGGTGTCCTGCTGCTCCATCTGTGACTCCATCTTGTCCCTGTACCTCCTCTTTGCATCCATCATCGCCCTTCATAGTCGGTAGGACTCTACCTTGTAGACGTCCATGTTTCCTGATGCCAGGCCAGAGTTGTAGGCAGCGGTGCGAGCATTCTAGGCAACACAAACTGACCTGTCTACCTACATTCTAGGCAACACAAACTGACCTGTCTGTGACTGCTTCCTCGAACTCACTGACGTCGCTGGAACTTGCTTGGAACATATTCCAGTTGACATCGCTCAGTGCATCTTGCAGCATGGCCTCTGACTGGTCGGACCACCGCTTTACGTCCCTCGTCTCTATCACTTCCCGAACTATCCTCTGTTTATACTCCGGCAGCAGGAAAATGGCAGCGTGGTCAGATTTTCCTAGGGGAGGGAGTGAAATGGCCTTGTAGCCCTTCTGGAATGGCGTATAACAGTAGTCCAATGTCCTTTTCCCCCTGGTGACACACGTGATGTGTTGGTAGAAGTTCGGCATGACCTTCTTGAGATTTGATTTATTAAAATCTCCAGCCACCACCATAGCCGCATCCGGGGTCTTGTTTTGGTGTTGACATAGCACATTGTGGAGGATCTGAATAGCATTGTACACATGTCTACTCAATTGTGGTTCTATAATGCTTGCAGAAGGTGTGTCTATTGGTTCTAAAATGCTTGCAAAAAGTGTCTCCATTGGTTCTAAAATGCTTGCAGAAAAGTGTCTATTGGTTCTAAAATGCTTGCAAAAGGTGTCTCTTTTGGCTCTAAAGTGGTTTCAAAAAGTGTCAATTGGTTCTAAAATGCATGCAACAAGTGTCTATTGGTTCTAAAATGGTTGCAAAAAGTGTCTATTGGTTCTAAAATGGTTGCAAAAAGTGTCTCTATTGGTTCTAAAATGCTTGCAGAAAGTGTCTCTATTGGTTCTAAATTGTTTGCAAATAGTGTCTATTGGTTCTATAATGCTTGCAAACGTATCTCTTTTGGTTCTACATGCTTGCAAAAAGTGTATATTCCTCCAAAAATGCTTGCAAAAAGTGTGTCTATTGGTAGTAAAATGCTTGCAGAAAGTGTCTCTATTGGTTCTAAAATGCTTGCAGAAAAATGTCTCTATTGGTTCTAAAATGCTTGCAAAAAATGTTTATTGGTACTACAATGCTTGCAAAAAGTGTCTATTGGTACTAAAATACTTGCAGAAAGTGTCTCTATTGGTTCTAAAATGCTTCCAAAAAGTGTCTCTATTGGTTCTAAAATGCTTGCAAAAAGTCTCAATTGGTTCTAAAATGCTTGCAAAAAGACTCTCTATTGGTTTTAAAATGCTTGCAAAAAGAGTCCCTATTGGTTCTAAAATGCTTGCAAAAAGTGTCCCTATTGGTTCTAAAATGCTTGCAAAAAGAGTCTCTATTGGTTCTAAAATGCTTGCAAACAGTGTCTATTGTTTCTAAAATGATTGCAGAAAGTGTCTCTAATGGTTCTAAAATGCTTGCAGAAAGTGTGTCTATTGGGATTAAAATGCTTGCAGAAAGTGTCTCGGTTCTAAAATGCTTGCAGGAAGGTGTCTATTTTCTAAAATGCTTGCAGGAAGGTCTCTATTGGTTCTAAAATGCTGCCTGGCTAGAGTGAGTGAGCTATCCTGGCCAGAGTGACTGAGCTGCCAGCCCAAGAATCCATTCGGCCCACAATGTCCATATTAGCCCTCTGGAAACCAGTGCCTTTGATCCACAACACACATACTAGCGCTCCAGAAATCCTCCCCCCCCCCCCCCCACTGGCCGGTAATATTGGAATTGGTGTAGAGGTGGAATATTGCATTGGGGGAGGACCAAGCGAGCCTCCCGTGTGAAGATTATCTGAGAAGGCCCAACGAGGTCGTCTCCCACTTAAGACTAGTATACTACTAAAACTCTCATCTTGTCCTGCCGTTGGAGTGGATGCGTGCGAGTCATGCCCTGAATTACAAAAATGCACAGAAGTGATACCGCTATACAATTTTTGGACCACTTTCTCACCATTGTCCTGTGGTGCGGTGCATCAAGTTTTGTTCAGATTGATGTTACTGCTATGATATCACGATGGGATCTCATTTACATAAGCTGTCTGTTAGCAGTGCTCCACTTTTACAAAGAGATGACTTCCTGTGGAATGAGAGATTTGTTACACTATTGTAAGGAGAGGGAGGGAGTGGGGGAGGGGATGAGGAGAGGATTGTTGTTGTATTGATCTATCTATCTATCTTATTACTAAAACGCTCATCTTGACCACTTCCGGTCTGCGTTGTAGTTAAATTTGTGCAAAAATGATCCCCCATAGCGCTACAATTTATCACCACCATTCTCCACTGCTGCAAGTCAAATAAGTTTATTCCGATCGGTGAAATATTAGAAAAGTTATTGTTCAGGACGGCAACACACCTTCTGGCACCCACTATCAATCACCAGACGCGAGAATAAAGCTGAAGGAGCGTAGTGAGCAAATTGCGAGCGGGGTCTGTGCTCTATGTTCTGTGTTCTTGTTTCTGCAAGTGGGGGCCCAGACCAGTACCAGAACCAGAAAGCAAACACCAACCGAGGCACCTACTAACCCCCAAAATCTACTGAAGAAAACACTACACAAATAAATCCACAAAATAACCCTCCCCCGACACGAACGAACAAACCGGCAATATTCACAACCACAACACACCACGATAACCCCCCCCAGCCCCTATACCACAAGACACCCTCCCACATACGCCAAAACCAACCTAACCTACACACACACCCCACCAGTACCTACCAAAAGACCACCCCCCTCACCTCCCTACCCCTACCCCCACA